>OX031042.1:10667500-13082601 GCA_943735995.1 Sesia bembeciformis | reverse complement strand
CTGCACAACCCTGCTTGTAACAAATGATTATTTTCCACCTCTGATTACAAGTTACAGTTAAAACTTTATCAGACACACAATCAGACGTGAGCATTAAAAGTAATTAAGTGTAATATAAGGTGGATCCGAAAATCAATATAAGGCATCGATGGCTCACCTTTGGGATGAAGATAACAAAATCCTGTATCTCCGCGTTGATAACTAATTGATCCGCCGATCGACAATCGGCTCTGGGGAGGCAATCAATTCCGCTAAGTGGAATGATGCCCTCATGCCGGCATATTACATTATCTGTGGCTGGATGGGAAGGTAATGTGGTTAGGTTAATAAATATTTAGTACAAAACGTTTTAGCGGATGCGAAAAGGACTTTATTTACTTTTTTCACGATGGTACTGATTGGAGTATTATAGACATGACGTTAGGCACAAATAAAATAAATAAAATTAATACACAAAGTCATACTCTTAATAAATACTGCATTTCCCACTTTTATCTTATTTCCCTAATGTACCTACGTGTTTCGGTAGTGAGTGAGATGTGCCAGAGCCCATTCCCATCTTATCGTCCCCATTTTCCCAACCCTTTCTCCAAATCCATTCCAATATCTCCAAAGGTAGGCAGCGTATCTGAGGCCTTGCCAACGTTTGTCATTTTGGACTAATGTTGGCATGTATAGCGGATGTCTATGGGCGACAGTATCCACTCACCATCAGGTGGACTGTATGCTCGTCTGCCGTCTTCGTGCATAAAATAATAATAATAATAATAAATTATGATATAACGCTGGAGCAGCCTGTATCGACGACCGTGAGGAACCGGTTTCTCTAGTACAATTGGTGGCTTCATTATTGTGACTGATGTGTTACGTTAATTGTATTCATTATTTAAAATAATGAACCAGCAATGTATATAAATATTTTAGTAATTAAGTTTATATACGAATATGCAGTGCCTGCACAAACCTTCTGGGTTTATGAGCACAAAGTGTGTGCGTATTGAAGGTGACGATATTTAAAAAAAGTCTTCCAAATTCTACACAATTGGCGGGTGAATTGTGGTGGGAATTAATTAATATACATATCAAATTGTACTTAGCGATATTCAAATTTAATCTACAAAAACGAACTCCAACCAATAAAAGTAAAAAATTAAATTCATCAAAATTCTAAAAAGGCCGTCTCAAATTGTCAATCGAACTAATCGTGATGGATGCCCGTCACCGTGCGCTGACCGATCGCTGGATACGACCGGATAGAAGCGGATACAACCGGCTGGCGAACAAGAAGTATACAGTAGGATATATAGATTTATTGATGCATTCATCTCATTTTTTTTAATAGACTAAAATTGCTTAAATATAATATCGTTAATCAGTTTGTAGTAACGTAACCAGCCATTTTTTTAGTTCAATTCTTGATGTGGACCTCTTCATGCACATTTTTTTGTACACGGGGAATGTGTGGGCTTAAAACGCCACGCTGGCCAAGCGGGTTGGCGAGTCTAATCTTTTAGAGATGGCATAGTTCTTAAGGGCTTCTGGTAGCCGCTTTGTTTTCCTTAATCTCCCTTTACTACACTCACCGGAAGATATGGGGAGGTGCCGGCCGACACTACCCAGCCACAGTCCTTGAAATACTTGGACATTACTTGAAATGGATACCGGTTTCTTTGCATATCGATATCAATGCCCTTGAAGCGTTTCTAATAACTAAAAGAAATTGATAAAAAATAGTGGTTTAAATAGTAGTTCTGCTAATCGCTTGAAGGGAATTGCATAGGGTTCCTTAAACGCAGTCGCATATCGCACGGCCAGACAGAGAACTGGTTGCGTAATCAAGCGCCCAGCAGCCAGAGGTCGCAGCCGATTAAGACGACGACCCAGCTCTTGTCTGGCGTCGCCACTCATCACTGCCGCTGCCCTTGGCCGGCGTCCCAACTGTTGGTCTACGCCGCCGCTCTAATAGCTGCCGCCGCTTTTACTCCATCGCTCTGGGCTGGCGACGCCCTTCGAAAAACCGTGCTAGTTTTAGTTAGTTAGGCTTTTTCGAATAACATACGCTATTGGAACAAACTTACTACTTTCTTTTTTTAGGTTTTTTAGTTTTTTTATACCAAGGCTACACGATAAACGATATCTAAAAGAAGGCATTTTTGCAATCGTATCTTCTATGTGTATCGTGTCGTGTTATTTATACTGAGACTTGTATAGAGATTCATTACTGTTACCTCCGTTTACTTTATTGGAACCGGATACAGGCGGACTGGGGCGGATCAGCGCTGTCAAAACAAGCGGCCTCCGGATTGAACTGGATCTAACCAGTTTCGTTGCTTTAATAAAGATGGTTCGAGATGGTTTTAATACGATATGTTTTTTATACAAACTGCAAATACACTTCTGTAACTCTTAGTAACAAATAAGTATTTGAGAAATCGTTCAAAAAGTAATAGAAATTTCAATTAATACGAATTATTCAATACAAACGTTTTGGTAATAAAGTCAGCTATGAATACGATTTCTTGTGTTACAGCTCTATTAGTGTCTGAATTTGTCGTATCCATAAGTCGTCAAAAACCACGTTATATTAACAAAAAACCCTTTTTAACATCCCTCACTACACATATATAACTGTTGCACATTCGAGAAAATTAATTACTAATTATTTATTTCTAATTTAAGAAAAAAGACCATATTAATTTTTAGTTATATATAACCGTTTAGTATCCTAATTGATATTATATTAAAGTATTTTACACTATATTTTTTGGAACTTATACAAACTTAGGAATTTATTTGTTGAAATTTTCATTAAATGTAAATAAATATTATTAACGTCACAAATTCAAATAGGTACAGAAAATTCTTTATGGCCGGCCATTGAGGCATACAAATAATAACTCAGAGCATACTCATATAGGCGGAGCTTTGTACAACTTCAAATAGCAGGGGACGACAATTAGACAATTAGTCAGTAATTTGTCAAAGTGTGCCAATTTGCATGACTAACTTGAGGGTGCGCGTTTGCGAATCCTACTTAAACTTAGTTGGACTACGTTTAATCAAATCCTAGCCTAAATTTTTTTGCTTACATACTCTACAATCTTTTTTGGGTCTAGGACATCGATATGGGAACAGACTAGATGACATCATTTGTTCTTATCAAAGAAAGCTGGTTGGCAACTTGGAGAGCACGGAGGGAGGGGGGGGGGGGGGGGGAAGTTCAGATGAAAACGGATTAAAAAGTCAAATTTGAAACTTAAGTACTACGTAATAAGATGTTATACGTATAGTATAACATGTCTAGTATGTGTCCTCAAATTGGTTGTGTAGGGTCTCTTATAATATCGTTTATTTATATATTTATAACATACTTAATTGCAAATTATTGTACAAAACGCAAGTATAATGTCTCAAGTTATTCTCTGCCAGGGAATCTATGGATTGTTCAGAGAACTTCATTTGAAGGACACAAAGTGCCAATGAACCGCACCACGACGATGACTTGTGCGATGGTAAAAACCCGAAGTTGGCATCAAATTGACCAACTCTTCAGAACGTTCCCTATTATACACGCGGTAGAAAACGGTGTGATATGCAATATCGGATACTGTACTGTACTGTACTCTTCGGATACTGTACAATTCTTAACCGTATCTTAATCTTCGATGGAGTCAAATGGGTCCAATTGATATTTCGGTGCTATGGCCCAGTCGTGTGAGTAAAAGTAAAACTGAAGAGTATATCTACCTACCTGTCTATATCTATTTTTATAACAAAACCTCCTTTGCCCAGAAACTAAGTCGCATACTCTACGGTCTAAAAATCGTTTTTCGCACCGAACCCGTAGACTGTGGAACGAACCGCCTCGATAAGTCTTTCCTATTTATTACGACATGGGGTTCTTCAAGAAAACTGTGAATAGGATTCTGCAAGGCCGGCATCGCACCCGCATATCCCCTGCAGTTGCAGGTGTCCATGGGCGGCAGTAGCCACTTGACACCATGTGGGCCTGCTTTCCCGTCTGCCTGCATTAATATATATAAAAAAACAAAGCAACGTTAGTAAATACGCTTCAAGGGCACGGTCCACAGTAAACTACCAAAAACAAACTTTCGTTTTTAAGAAGAAAACAAGACAAATCTCGTCGCTCAGTGAGCTGAATTTAGGCCGGCGGTGCCTTTTTCAATTTGTTTGGGGAGCGTTCGTTAAAAATTCAACAGAGTGTAAAGCTGGTGGCACATAGAAAGCAAGGGAGTAGTTGGTGTTGAGATGCTGAAGAGTTGAAGTTTAATTACCAATACGACCGGTTAGTACAATTGGTAGTACGCCTGACTGCTGTGACTATAGAGTTCGGACATCCTTTGTAAAGCGCACCTTCCAAAGACAGATCATTACCATAGCAACAGGATAACAAGGAGAGAGAGCAACTGTTTGGTGACATTACTTGGCAGACTAACATTTAACAATTTACGTCGATTCTTTGGCTGGAGCTCGAGAGGTCGGGTTTATGTTTGATTACTATAAAAATTATGTATTCTGTGGTTTAATAGTGACAGTTTATTAAAGTTCAAAGTGTCATGTTTGTGCGTAATGTTTGTGATAATCAAATGAAAGCATAAGATTGCGTTTATCGTGTCGTTCCAAGGAGTCCTTTTCTGTCCCAAGTAAACCTAATATCATTTTACTGAGTGACTTACTTTACTGGACATTGACAGAATAAGTTTTAGACTTTGAAATAGTTTATTGTGAAGAACACTGGACACTGGCAGCACATCCTAATTGTAATATTGCCACATATTAAAAAAAAGTATCGGTCAATCAAGCGTTCGCACAAAAACAAACTTCTTTGCGGCTCATTATAAACTTATTCGAAAAGCAGTTGGGTAGCACCGACCGCAAATATAACGTTGTTCAACAAATCTGTTTAATCAATTGTAGTAACGAAAATAAACTTTAAAATCATAGCAATAAGTCGTTTACGAATGCATAAAATTTTGTAATCTTGCTAACGTTCGGT
Organism: Sesia bembeciformis; assembly: GCA_943735995.1. Classification (NCBI taxonomy): domain Eukaryota; kingdom Metazoa; phylum Arthropoda; class Insecta; order Lepidoptera; family Sesiidae; genus Sesia; species Sesia bembeciformis. The sequence goes on along the minus strand of OX031042.1, from coordinate 13,077,584 downwards.
TGGTCAACGTATTGCCCTTTGTTAGCGGGGAGAGCGGCTAGCGACAGCGGCGCGGCGAGCGGTGACATTAGTGTTATGGGATTATATGGAAGTGGCAAGTGTGTACAGCGTCAGTAGGTCACGGGTGCACAGCGGCGTCACTTCTGAATAAACATATAGACTAATATCACCGCTTGCCGCTCTCCACGCTAACAGAGTAACAGAGGCATTAGAGCGTGAGGTTTACTCAGCTCGCTGTGGCGCCACTGTTTTCTTCTATGATGTGAGCGATCAGACGGCGGGAGGTATACGAAAAAAATATTGAAAAATGTTTTCTATAATGTAAAGGTACAATCGAGCTATCGAGCAGGATGCATGGATCTAAATCCAAATTATTTTAAAATCCATTCCTAAATCTCCATAGGAAGGCGGCGCTTCGCTACGTTTCTCGGTACGCGGTGTTCAGTCTCCGCTCGAGAACTCGTCTACCCGCGTTGTATGTTTTCTTTTTTAAAATCACTTCACATGTCTTACTGTATTTTCAACTTTTCTTTGATATATCAACCTTAATATAGAAATAGGTTTGTTCATATTTTGTGGCTTCTTTACTCGTATAAGAAGCTAAGCGAATTCTCAGATCTATTTCAGTTGTGGTATTATTACGCTTCTAACAATATTTTGAGTTTTTGAAATAAAACAATATCGTCAGCCCACGTCTCTCCACTGCTGGATATTGGCCTCTCCCAAGGCTCGCCCCTCACACGACCCTCGGCTATTCTCATCCAACCACCAGCGATTTGTTAACCCTATTTTACTTTAAATTATCAATTAAGAAATGGCCAATACGTCTTTTGGAGCAGCAAGTCTTAAATCATCTTTTAAAATAGGTGACATGATTCTGGTCTGTCTGGATAAAATCTTTTGCTTCCGGACAGGATTTCTTCGGATTCTCTCCTTTACAGCGTGAATCGTCTGATTAATGCAATAGTGCGTGGACGGCCAGACCTTTTTCTGTCACAAACAGAGGACGTTTCAATGTATCTGCCAATGCCCGGTACACAAAAATTCGGCCAATACCAAGCGGATTTAAAAATTAGAGTTTTAAAAATTGCATTTGGCTCCATGCCTACTTTGTATAATGCAATTGCAGCAGGGCGGTTTTCATTAGCACACCCACTCCCTACTTTAATATTAGTAAAATATTTAATAATGATTGGTGCCATAATGAGAAACAACATTTATTTTTCACGTGAGAATGGCAGATTGCAAATTCAAATATAATCTATTTATTTTTCTTCATTATAACAGTATTTATGGCCAGACTAATTATATAAATATATTGTGTGCCATTACAACAACGGAAACTCACTCGCAGAACCCGTTGGCATATTTCACGACAGTGTTGTATGAGAGTAGGATAACTTGGTGAATTTAACGCGCCCAGTGGGAGGTGGGATCGTTCACCCGCAAAAGCAAAATAGTCATTAGGGTACTGCATGTCAGTCTCGACGATATTATGTTTATGCTACATTTAAAAAATGAAATTTACTATTTCCATTTAGAATAATAACAGAAAGTGTGTCAGCGTTCTTGTTATTTTTTCTACAGAGCTCATTAAGCCCGCAACACAGTACGAGTGTTAGCGTGAAGCGGAGCGATTTTACTTTTGTTGTTAGGTATTATGTGAAATTATATAATGAAATCGGGCGTGTATGTGTACAATGAAGTGCTGGCAGAATGTCAGCGCAGAGGTTGCAAATTCTGCTCGACAACATCATGCTGGTCCAGATAATCTTTTTGTCGCTGTAACACACAGTCAAAGGCTGATTGGATAAGCTAATTTAGATTTATGTACAGCTTCTTTTTATTTGACGTTAAAATTTATGTCTGTGTTTTGCGTCAAATAAAACTTCACCTCTCTCAAGATACGTCACCATATACGATCTTTCATTCTTCTCATCCAACTACTGTCGGTGACTTTAAAACGTCATTCTACTTAGTCGCGAATCGCTTATCAATGAATCACCGCCCTTTCAACACAACGGTAAAGTATAAACGCTGCGTCAGCTTCAAATTTGGGCGCCCTTGCCCCGTCACACTTTATTAGATAAGGGTAGGCGACATTTTTAAAACAATTTTTAAAGAAAATGACTGTTTCTTTAGCTTTGTTTGCAAAAAGGGTGGTAATATCTAAGGGTGGTAAAGTTATTGTAACATTGGTTCGTCGGTTCGACGACCTCGGTTTTCATTGTGTTATAAGTATTCACCAGATATTAATATTTTATTAGATTTTAATATTTAATATTTCGTATATTCCGATCTCTCTATTGTTATGAAAATCTATTGTCATATATTATACTATATACTAAAGCGTAAGTGGTGTCTTTTTAATTTCATGATGGTTGTTTTTCCGCATTTATTATCTAGCAATCGTACCTGCTGCACTAAGATTTCTTTCTGCAGTCTGTTCTATCCATAGTTGAATGTAAGCTCCCACCTGCTTTCACCATCCCCTTATTTCGAGGCAGTCTGCTTCACTGTTTTGTGGTCGTGCGTACGATGTCCTCCGTTCATCTGCGGTCTGCCTTCCAATATTTCTATATTCCTCTTTTGGTCGCCACTAATTACTCTCACTGTCCATCTTTTCATCTCCGCTTTAGAGCTGTAATTTGTTTCCTAATGTCCACTTTGGCGTTCGTTGAAAACCGCCCCATACCGCACTACTCAGTTTGATGCAATAACATGCAATTTAAAAACGTGTATATTGAATACCAATTTTACTATTAAAATGAATTTCACTATAAAGGAATTAACTGCTGCATCGCGTCGTTATAATTGGCATAAAACATCAGACATCATCACCACATAGTGGAATTGATGAAGTCCCACAAAACTCTTCGATTGTATCTATTGTAATCGATGTTTGATGAAATACGCATATTGAATATGAACAATTCTCAATCCTGTATTAATCATAATAATTCAATTATCACAAGGATTATTAATAACATACGCAAAATTTACTAATAATTATATTATATATACTGCGTATCATATAGTTAATGAAACATTATATCTAGCTAGATAAATTAAGGGCGCCTTCGCGTGGGCGTAACGCGTTCTAGATTTTAATTAGAAACGCAGCTCCGAATATCTCACATCTCTAGTTTAATTGGACGTGTCAAAAATCGGTAAAATATTTGCAGCTCTATTTGAATTTAACAAAGATTTGCAAAACTTTCGCCGCCCTCTCCAGATGGCATCAAGAAGTATAATTACACCTGCATACATCTACTTTTTTTTATAGAATAGATGATAGACGAGCGGGTAGGCCACATGATGGTAAGTGGTAGGGGTGATAGGTATAGGGGTAGTAGTTGTAGGGGTTTTGGTAGGGGAAGAGTGCACGGTGCATTCCCACAGCCGCTGGGCGCGCTCGACTGTCCACGTTACCCCTCTCTCACAAAAGACTACCTTGAAATTTTGCGTTCTCTGCTGATATAGGATTTAGAAATAGGAGTAAACTCCAGTTATTTATTTTTATTTAAAAAATATATATACATGTTAATTTTTAGTTAGATATAATAATTTCAATGTACTGATTGAAACATTAAAACATTATACACTTCCCGGCCGCAAACAATACACATCGGCCTTTAGAAAGAGACAGAAAGCGACTATCGGCTAGCTTCGGTTTTGTAGAGCGTCGTTTCTGTCGTCAGTCAGTCAGTCAGCGACGTATCGGCACGCGACAGAGACTACGCTCTACAAAACTGAAGCTAGCCGATCATAGTCGATGTGTATTACTTTCACCCACGATGTGTACATTATTTTTGTAGAACATATAATTAATAGCATTTATTCATATTTAAAGTGAAACTTCAACTGGCATTGTGTTTCAACGCGTTGGATTTCACTCAACGTTCAGTGACGTTGTGCCAACGAACGTTTTAAACCAGAATTCATTAACTCGTACTTTTAAACCGATAGAAGTCTTATTCTCCACTGTCTCATACACCCGTCTTCTAAAGGTTGCATCACTCACGATCTTCGCCTTTCTCATCTTTCGATCGAGCCAAATTGCTTTCCAAAACTAAATTACGAGTTGTATAAAAGGGGAACAAATAAACACTTGTTATTATTAGAGACTAAGCCGGAACTTTGGTTAGGCATAATTAACTGCGCGAAAAAACTTGGTAATACGCAAGTCAGGCGTTTTTGCTTCCCGGGACGCACGCAGTGCGCGTGCGTGGTACGCAGCCTCTTGAGCGTGTGGTGCAAGTGGGAAGATGATAGAAGGTTTAGGATCCGTCCAAATCCTTTGATTGATTGCCCTTTGAATCATTCTGCTATCAGTAAAACCTTCTGTATCAGTACTGCTTGTTTGTGAATCATTCATAGATCGTTTCTTTGCGTATGGAACTCACCTTTTTCAATTTAACTATAAATATATAAAAAAGCGCCTTATTAGGTCGTTTTTAGTTTTTAGGTTTTATTAGGAGATCGTCGAACAACCCTTACGACAAAAGGGGTTTTTGTAGCGCTGAAAACACAGACTTGTATCTCTTACTGTGATCTCCAGCTTTATCACCAGATGAGCGATTATTGCGAAACCCATATTGGCGATCGATAATCAGCTGGTAATTTTCTAGGTACATTCACAGAGATAGAGATTTCAAACCGCGTGATCGACGGCGATGTAGCACCTCCAATGTCCAGGGTCGAGTTTGAGGCAAAATGAGGCCGACCTTCTTTTATGCCCTGTGGGCCAGAGAACCATCGGATTTCCGTAGCTATGGAAGGGACAACTAACAAAAATTTTTGCTTTTGATTAATCAATCAATCAGTTACTCATTTATTTGTTATAAAGAAACGTTTTACACTAAAAATAAACGGTTTAAATAAAACCGTTCTTAATAACCTCCGTAAGATCTTTGTTTCTGCAAATGCATTAAACCTTAAAGTTTCCATGAAAATTCAAGAATCAATTGTACCACAAGGAAAGGGGTGTTTGAACCGTAATTTTAGAGCGAGACAGAGATATTTCGTAACGTTCCTGCCCCCAAAAATGATCGCCGTTAATTGACTAAGGTCGAGTTTACATTAATGATTTTATTGTAACACGGACGAGTATTATAGTGGAACTCTTAATTTTATACAAGGGATAATGATAGTTATTTTGTTGCCAATAAGACCTACTACAATGTATAGTGCCGTGTGCCGTGGATCAGTTATAGAATAGAACCACACTGTTATTTCTGTGGGTGTCATGAAAGATGACGAAGGGAAAATAAAGCGACTACCACGAGGAACAACAGCACCTCTAAAATAGTGGACTCGCCAACACCCTTGGCCAGCGTGGCGATGCCCATGTCCAGCAGTGGATACTGAAAGGGCTGGTTGCATTACATTGTATTGTCATTCTGTAGGGAGTCAAGGCTTAAAACTCATAAGTTATAATTTGATGATAGATTATAAGCAGATATATTGTTATTCAATAATTTTCTCCGATATTTTTAAGTAATTATTTTTTGTGGCAGATAGTTAGATCGTTTTTCAGTCTTTAGAGATGTAGGATTGGATATTAAAAAAAATCTGTTGATGGTAATGGACTTCCCCTATGCTTTCCATTGTAGTCTAGGTATAACCGTTTATTTACTCATGCCTGTTTTGTGTTTAGGGCTTTGTTTATCATATCTCAAGTTTACGTTTATTACCATGAAGATGCAGCACGTGTTAACATATGCAGCTATTTTCAGTATATAGACTGTTGGTGCAATTGTGTACTGATTATAATATGAGTTTGTCATTAAAACTATTTGAAAGTTTTATTTTTTTCTAAAAATCCCAATATATTTCGACGTGTATACATATAATAATTGCAATGTTTTATAATGTGCTCTAACAATCACCAGAGATAAGGTGTAGGAATCAATACTAATTGCGTTGCTCTGAAAAGAGATTGTTTTTATTAAACACAATGTGGCAATACATCGGATATTAATTTAAAAGGTACGAATCATACCTGAAAAGAGAAACAACATTTAAAGCTATTGATTCTCAAATTCTTTACACATCAAGTATTCTTATTTATTTAGTATTCTTATATATTCACTTGCACCTGCCTGACATAAGTGACAACACAGCCCTTCTGTCAAACCTCCATTGCCTCAACCATAGAGTAACCACAGACTGGCACAAACTCCATAGAGCCACCATCATAGTGAATATGGTTAATGACCATTTACATACATAGAAATTGTATAATGAATAGGGTTCATAAAGATCTACAGAAATTTTGTCTAAACGCCTTTTCACAAGACTGCGGCACTCGAGGAGGGATATGGTTTTCACCGATATGTATTTAATATTTATTAATGTCTGTTTCTTTATTCCCTCGCAGAGCTTAACCGGGGTAAACGATTTTAATAAACGGAGAGACCGATTTGACAATAGATTCATCTTGGTGTAGCAAATGCTACTTTCATATTTGGTTTGTTGAAAATTCGAAATGGCGGATTTTAGGCGCCATTTCGAAAAAGTTTAGTAAACTTTAGAAAAACTGTTTCGAAAACAGTTAGCTTCAAAAAACTCAATGAGTGGGGTATCAAATTAAAGGTATTGAAAAGAGAAATTCCGAAAATATATATAATACTAGTATTTACACCGACTTTTCTCGAGAAATTGATAATAATTTATATCAATATTGTTGGTACGTTGATTGACACAAAACTTGAACGGGAAAAAAGACTATTTGATTCAGATGGTACCGAATTTTAAACATAGAGTAGTATATAGACTGTGTTGACGAATACTATAAATCAAAATAAGAAATTGTACAATGGCTGCCGTTTAATATTTGATGCGGAGGCCAGTTACTAGCAGCGGATGCTGAAAGGACAGTTTACTTGAGGAGAAGAATACAGGATCGTGTGTATCCAGCAGAGGAAAAACAGCTATAAATATGCAAAATTACTTGTTTCTTTAATTCCGGTTCATTTCAATACATGTGTTCATATAGGAGTTAGACGTAGGTGGGTTTTTGTTCTCTAAATAATTAATTTCTAAATTTCGCCGTCTATACATACAAACTATATATATATATATGAATATATATATGTATAGGAAGTTTACAGCAATGTGCACATTACTATGGTTAGTTTTAAATGTTTCTTAAACTTTCCACTGCACCATTGCATATAAAAGTCCCTTGTGTGGCATAAACAGGCTATTCACATATATATAGTATGTATCTAGGATCTATAACGGGAGAATGGTATCGCTATATTCAACCATTTAGATGCAGTGTCCTTATATGTTTAGTAATGTTTTTGTTCGTATTGCATAATTTATTTATTTTTTAAAAATATATATATTTTTTTTAATTATTATTTTTAGGGCTTAGTAAAGGTATTTAAGTAAAAAAAACGTGTGAGGTCAAGGGACCATCCGTCAGGAACGAAGATCCCCACGCATTTTTTTAAACTCCGAATGTAATTTGAAATAAAATCTGTATAGTTCTGAGAGAGAGAACTAGCGATCGGCCCGCTACCGAAATTTACCGAATACCAACGAACTGACACGATCGCGAGAATCGCGACCATACCGTGTCCGAGCGAGAGAAAGGCGTATGGAGGGGGTAAAAATCTTACGTGACATTACATTTTCTCTCGAATCACACCTACCGCAAGCCGCGTAAAGGAACTTCGTTCCAATATAGATAATACTATGGAAAATAATATCCACTGATTTGGTAAAAAGGAATTATAGTCAAAATTTACGTACAGTATTGCAAACGGTCTCACCTAGTCGTGATCCCGTGCTGCCCTCCCGAAGAAATACCCCAAGTCGAGGTCCATTTACTCCCCGATTAGCGAACGTGGCAGTCTAGTAATTTACCAGGAAAGGCCAGTGCCCTGCAGTGGTATGTTATAGGCTGATACTAGTGCAACTAAAGGTTAAACTGGCCATGTACGAGTCTTTCTAAAATCAGAAACGACCGTGAGCAGCTTTTGGAAAATACCGGATGGGGCCAGGAAAGCAAGCATGAATTTAGTGAATTACACGGAATTTCGTATTTCTGATAGCAGTGGTGAGGAGGAACAACACGTGACATACTCCAGGAGGCTATGCATATATACGAGATAAGAGAGAAGATAACGTCCAGCTTGAAAGTATTCGTGAAGTTTTACAGATGTTAAAATTATTTAACAGCTGCCTCTTCTACGCGAACGAAGCCGCCGGTAGAAGCTGGTAGATTAATAATTCTCTAATACTAGTCAGATAAATATGTTTATAAACAAATTTTCTTTTTGTTTATGGAAAAAAGGTGGCAGATGAACATACAGACCATCTGATGGTAAGTAGATACTGTCGTCTATGAACTTCTGCAATACATGCCAAAAGGTAGGTGGGCTTCCTACCTTTGGAGATATAGGAATGGATTTGGAGAATGGGTTGGAAAAATGGCGAGGGATATGCTAGGATGAGATGGGAATGGGCTCTGGCATATCTCACTCACTACTGAAATACGTACGTATATTGAAAAAACAAGAAGTGGGAAATACAGTAGATTTCAAGGTAGTCTTCTATGAGATAGGGGGGTAACGTGGCCAGACGAGTGCGCCCAGCGGCTGTAAATAAATTTCGTAAATTCATTTCGTCATCAGCCTATATCTCCACTGCTGGATATAGGCTTCACCCAAGGCCTATATAGACCACACATGAGCTCTTCAGGTCTTCTCATTCAGCCAATACTAGCCAATTTCATCAAATCCTCGTTCCATCTGGACAGAGGTTATCCTACGCTGCACTTTCCGGACTAGATTATTCAAGGAACTTCTGGAGACAAGAAACGCGGCACAACATAAGATATGGCACAAGGAAAGGTGATCTTTATCAATCTAAGAGAGCGAAGCCGCCGGCAAGATCAAGTGTGAATAAAGGTGCTGTGAATAAAACATAAGACGTAGAAAAGAAAAGAAAAACTCTTATTCCAGCGAAGCTGCGGGCAGCTCGCTAGGGGCAAGAAATACGTTGCACTTTTATAATTATGCAAGCCGTATCCTCCGATTCTGTCTAGCATTTACGCCAGACTACGTCGTGTTTCAATTTAAATCTAGATCACACTCTTTGCTATTAAGTTTATAATAACATGATTTACAAATAAAAAAAACAGAAAACCGTTTTAGAGTCACACTGTTGCCATCATCTTAGGATATATGCGTGTTTGTGTTACTTCTTTGTGTTTATATCTTTGTGCTCGATTTGATCAATAGAATCGAACTACATAAAAATGTCTACTTCGGAACAAATGTTACATTCGCGTTATTGGATGTCGATTGACGATATGTCTAAATGAAATAACAGCATAAATTGCACAGGCAGTGATCCCGGATGCACTGCCTACCTTTGGAAATATAAGAATGGATTTGGAGAAAGGGTTGGATAAATGGGGAGGTATAGGATGGGAATGGGCTCTGGCACATCTCACTCACTACCGAAACACATACGTACATTAGGGAAATAAGATAAAGTGGGAAATGCCAAGAGCCATTTCAAGGTATTTTTCTGTGAGAGAGGGGTAACGTGGCCAGTCGAGTGCGCCCAGTGGTTGTTGGGTTGCAGCGTGCACTCTCCCCCTTCCAAAACCCAAAAACTGTAAAAGCACCTGTCAAAGATTTTAACATCTGTAAAAGCAACGAGATGATTAATCTCACGGATGTGCTCGCTTTCAGATATTAACATTTCTCATATTTATTCATAACCTCTCGGGGTATATATATATGAAATGCTGTTCCTCTTCGGCACTGTTTTTAGAAAAAACTATATTCCATGTAATCCACGCATACTTTCATAAAATTATCGGACATTTTCCAAAAGCAGTTCATGCTCGCTACCGGTTTCAGAAAAACGGAAGATGTCCAAGTCGTAGAGTAACGGAAAACCGTGGGGTACTTTCTACAACTTGTGGTTACCTGGTATAAATCTATTTATATACCTCATCGTACGTGATGGCTCGCATTTTCCTGAAGTTGGGTGAAAAAAGTCATTTTTTTTTTATTCGAATTTAATTTCATGTCACTAAAATTTTTGTATGACGTTTCTATCTCATATATTTTAGACATATATATAGTAGTGTTTCAGGGAATTGACACTATAAAATAAACAATATTGAGTTTCTCTGTAACAAAAGAACCCTTTATTGTTTCTTTCACATATAATTATTTACCATAATGGTGGGTTTAGCACAGTATTCTATAATAAAGATCCTACCTGTAACAAAAGAAACGACATTAAAGTCTATTCTTCAAATGTCAATCCCTTTCGCTTCAGACAACAGACAAATTCACAATATTAAACTATCCAAATCAACAACGCCATCTTCATCTACCCATACATTACAGACCATCATAGATTACCCTACATCGACATTCAATATCGATAACTTTGTATATCGATGGCGCCCGGAATGAGCGGCAAATTAAAATAATGGATAATATTTTTTTATGGATAATCCCATTTTGATTTATTGAAATTGAATAGTTGATTGATATTGAAAAGTTACCAGTATAATTAATTATTGTTAAAATTATGTTTTTTATATACGATTCATAGTGGACGTTATAACAATGAAGGCCCTCCAGGATGTGGCGCTTGAGGGGTAAAAGTGTAAAATCTATTCAAAATATCTATTCAAATCTATACTCATATAACAGTAAAAACAAAATGTGTGTAAAAATTAAGAAACAAAACTAATGAAAAAAGCAAGCAATTGAGAAGGGGATTATAAAATAAAACCACAGCCTGTACAATTACAATATATATGCATATAGCCTGAGCTACGCAAACTGTTTCAAATTACAGTTTATTCAGAATTGATTAAACTAAGAAAGCAGAATATCAATAGCACAACATCTATGAAGCTTACATTTCAAATGTAAGCCAAATGTTAAGAAAACATCCGCACAGTAGGTTTACACAAACACAACGGTATTCACAAATAAACATTCATTAATAGTGACGAAACGTTGGCTAATATTATTATTTAATTAATAAATAATAATACACAATGTTTATAAATTGTATTGTAAAATACAGCGTATGTATTAAAAAGCCCGGGCATTTTCGTAGCAGCTAGAGCGCGGCGCGGGGTGGGGTCTACGGCAGTCGTAGCCCGCGCGCAGTTTGTAGCAGTCGCTACGCCGTAGCCCGACGAACCGTAGCACGGATACCTAAATGATATTACGCTTGTATTAAATCGTGTATAAGTGCCACACAGCGATACTTTTGTGTGAAATATAGTGTGAAAATAGATAGTGTGTGTGAACAGTGTGTTGGTGTGTGGATGAAATCTTATCAGAAGGTAAATAAGGAAGTCTTTCTCTTTGTAAATGGATTTTTTTCTCTCTCGTTTTACCAAGGTCTTTGATTAATTGATTTATGTTTTGTACATCTCTTTTGTAACCTTTTAATGTTTCATGTTGTATGTACACATCGTGTATAACAAGTCTAGTAAATAGTTAATGGAGAGCCTTAATTTTAACCATAAACATCGCACTTAGAAGTGATAAATATTGAACTATACTGAGGATTGTTCCCTAGTCATAAGTATTAAGGATGTTAACGGCATGATGAATTTATTAAAGCGCGTTTATTTAGTCAAACAAAACTTTTTACTTTAATAACACACAAAAGTCTCCCAAGTGTTTCTGTCTATAAAGAATGAAATGCGTGTGTCTATGTGTTCGCCAAAAACACTATAAATAGTCGTTTGATTTATATGTGGTTTTCACCGTTGTGTGGGGATGTATCCCGAAATATTTTAGGTTATAACTTATCAAAATCAGTTTAGTAATTACTATATGAATTTAGAAATATTTATTTATGTACTTTGCGACGTTTGCTGAGACAGTCGAGGGGTTCTTACCCTATAAAAAATAAAATAATAAAAAATAATATACAAAGTAATGAAAGGTAGTTAAGAAACTGATTTTATAAACGTAAACTGTGTTTGTAAAAACGGAATATTAAAAACTACTTACCCTAATACGGAGTAAGGTGTTTTTTTTTACAAATGAATTGTAATTCGGCAGAATTCCCGTTACATGCGCAATTACAAGTGTTTTACGAGATATTCAGTTATTCGAAGTTATTCGAGATATTCGTTTATAAATTACAAGATTTATAAACGTACAGATACAAAAGGCTTTACGGAAGTGTAATAGGTACGTCTTTAAACATCGAATATTAGACAGCGGAATTAATCAAGAAGCAGTCGGGTCGAAGAGTCGGAAGTACTCGTAAATTTGAATTTAGGTTTTTCAATAGCGTCCAACTGTTATAATTTAGTAGCAATAAGTTCGGAAAGGGACTCGAAAGAATATTCTTACAACATAAAGGGGTTTAGTTCAGACTGGGTGATTTTATTATATCCATATTAGCGATTTTTAGCAAGACCCGTCAAGTGTCAAATGATTATTACTATAGGTGTAAGCGTTATTGTTTTTTGCCACTCGGCGAAAGAAGGAATATTGCTAACATCTGCTATTTCACGAATATAGCCAATGGAACAACTGACTGTAGCTGCTATCTAAAATAAACCTACACGTACACCGAATCAGACTAAAGAGGGGCCTCTTTAGTCTGATTACTTTGTTACTTCTCGCACCTCTGGTTAAAACTAAATATATGCTAAATGCATTTTTCACGAGACCAATCAACACCTTTAACAGTCTACGTGTCGTGTTGATCTGTTCTGCAGTCAAACCATAGCAGTAAGATGAGCCCTTGCAAAATGTTTCTTTAATGAAAGAACTCAAACCTACTGACTAAATAACCAAATTGTTATTTTTCATTTTATTCTGTAAGTATTAAGACTGTCCCATCTAACACAAAGTGTTATCCCATCTAACACAAAGTGTCATCCCATCTAACACAAAGTGTTATCCCATCTAACACAAAGTGTTATCCCATCTAACACAAAGTGTTATCCCATCTAACACAAAGTGTTATCCCATCTAACACAAAGTGTTATCCCATCTAACACAAAGTGTTATCCCATCTAACACAAAGTGTTATCCCGTCTAACACAAAGTGTTATCCCGTCTAACACAAAGTGTTATCCCATCTAACACAAAGTGTTATCCCATCTAACACAAAGTGTTATCCCATCTAACACAAAGTGTTATCCCATCTAACTGGATGTGGAAATTTTGTATAATTTTTGTGATATCTATGTATGTTACTTATTTCTTTTCATGTGTACTTGTATATCACAAAATTTTGAATTTCTCTTAAAAATAAATAAATAACGTAGCACTGCAGCGTGCAGACCTCCCCGAGTAAATCAATAGGGCTGTCTTCTGATCCATCACGCTGGCCCAATGCCGTTTAGTAAATACACATGCTCCATTTTTTTTTTTAATTGTGAGGCACGAGAGTTTTAACACAATGTTTTCCTTTACCGCAGATATGATGATAATTGAAAAAAATGATAATTGACTAAGAAGAAAATCAGGTATGGGTCGGAGTTCGCATTCACGACCTCAAAGCTTTTTCCAGTTCAAAAGTCAACTTACCAAACTATTTGTATTAAGCTTTTTCGGGATGTTTCAATGAGACGAGATTAAGACTAATTATATATTCAATAATAAGATCGATATCACCCCACAAAAGTAAGACCTATAATATACTACCTATACATAGGTATATAGAGAAATGTACCGACTGACTGACTGACTCATCAACCTTGAGTCGAAACCGCTGAATCTAGAAATATGAAATTTGACATCGGCTTCCTTTTATAATGTAAGAATTAACTAAGAAAGTGTTTTTTGAAATTCAACCCCACAAGGGGGCGAACGGGGTGTGGAAGTTTGTTTGGAAAAAAAATGTTTAATAACTATTAACTTATTAACTTGCAACTTGGTATACATATATTATAATTCAAATAACTAAACATATTTTTCTAAATTGTGGTTTAAATGCAGGCTGGGAAATTTTGTAGGTTTTTTTACACTTAAATATTCTAAAGTGGCGTGATATATATTTTAATTTTGTTTAATTACATGTATAAATAAACGCATTTTTACAGTTTTTAATTGTGTGTCAATGTAATTAAATCCACGCAAGAGACGCCGCGAGCAACAATTAGTACTAATATAAATCTGTAACTATAACTAACTGCAATACTAGTATATTATAAGTAATATTTTTTAGTTATCTTTAATATTTTTATCATATTTCTAGTTATCTTTTAATAATTCCTTTGTTTCTGTTTGCGATTTATATCTTTCTTCATTTCAATAATCTTTTGTATTACTGTTTTATTTATTTTGCTTCTCCCTCGAGTTATTTTAGGTCTATTATATATATATATATATATTTATAAAATTTATGTATTATATCTTATGCAATTATGTATATTGTACTCCATCTACCTGCGATTAAAATATTTATTTCCTCTCCACCCAAAAGTAAACTCTTGTTTCGGTCGTGAGTGAGATATTCCAGAGCCCATTTTCATTTCGTCCTATCCATTCCCTCCCCATTTTCCCAACCATTTCCCCAAATACATTCCTATATCACCAAAGTTAGGCAGCGCATCCAGGAGTGTGCCAACGTTTGTCATTTTGGACTAATGTTGGCATGTTTCACGGATGTCCATGTGCAACAGTATCCGCTTACCATTAGATGGACTGTATTCTCGTTTGTCGTCTTTATCCATAAAAAAGCAGAATGGTAGAATGCGTTTTCTTATTTTTTTGTATTATAATTTCTTTTACTGTCTTATTTTTTGGCGTGCAATAAAGAGTTTTATCTATCTATCTAATAAATGTGTCTCTAATATTGCCCGTCTGAATTTAAATGTAAATAGAATCAAGGCAGACAATGTCAGTGACAACCTTTGTCGCCTAGCAACAATTTACGAAAGGAAACTTTATAAGGGATAAACGACTCTATAATTACCTCTGTTAAATATTATTTCTGCTTGTTGTACAGCGGGCATTGTTTCTCTATGAGACGTATTTTCCGATGAGAGCTATGTTTTATTTTCAATCGACTGAAAGGGCAAAGGTCAGGAGATTGTAAGGAGTCACGGTCGATTAAACATAACATACTGCTTCAGTTATTCAAGAAATTCTTAAATATAACTTTTAAGGAATTCTTAAGTTACCTTCAGATAAAAAGCACCATTTTTTTATATATCTCTAGTTATAAATTTATTCCCGTTGTTCACGGATATAATGGTAACATGACCCAGACTTAACACGTGTGAGAAATTGAAACAAGTCACATGGTAGCACTATTATTGTCTGTAATTTGTATGAAACGCTTTCTTGAATTACTGCTTTGTCATAGAAGACTGGTATTAAGTACGTTTTCACACGTACCTACGCTGTACGGAAGCCAGCAGTAAGTGTAAATGTGGTAGATCTTATTGCATTGAAATAAAGATGGAAATCAAATGGTAAATGATCTGTTTTTTGTGCCCACACATTTTTTTCTCACTACATAGAGAAAATAAAGACCCTTCAATTAAATATCCTTTAACGTTTTAAGTATTTTATTTTACTTTAAACTACCATACAAAGGGTAGTTGAAAGTAAAATAAAATACCCGACTTGGTAGCGGTTACATGAAAACTGTTATAATTTGACTTCTAATAATAAACAGAGCAGGCAATATTTAAATGTCAAATTGTTTATCCATTTATATGGTTTCAGGCTTTTGGCTGGAACCCGAGAAGAATGGTTGGGTTTATGGTTGGTTATTGTGAAAATTGTTTATTGTGGGATTTATATTATAGTTCAATAGTGAAAGTTTTAAACATCAAAATGCCTAGTGTTTGTGCATAATGCATATGCATGTGCATATGAACGTATACATGTACATACGTGTATATAATTAGTAATAACAAAATCTTAATAATAAGTGCTAACATAGTCTATAAGTTAAAATTGTTACTAACGCTAAAAATGAAAAATGAAATATGGACCTTGTCTGAAATAAATGAATTATTATTATTATTATCATATTTGTGATAAATAAATAAAAGCATCAGACTGCATTTTTCGTGTTGTTCCAAGGAGTCCATTTCTGTTTTTGGTAAACCTACTATCACTTTACTCCTACTTCGACGGGACTGGACAATGCTGTGTGTGAACCAATGGTTATGCCAGTGTCCAAATAAATTATAAAATAAAGTGTCAGTTGGTTCCAGAAATTTCTACTTCATATTCGTAATTAACCCGTTATTTTCAACTGCTGAATCATTGTCTTGTGCATGAGGGATGAATTGTTTTGGAACGGCACTCTGGTCAAGTGGGTTGACGAGTCCGCTCTTTTAGAGATGGTCTAGATTCTCAGTGCTTGTGTTAGCGGTTTTGCTAGTGGCTGTTTACGACACTCACGGGAAGTCATGCTAATCGAAAGCCAGCAGACACCACAAGGTCATAAAGAGTTTAGTGTTTTCAATTTTGTTTAAATGCAGTGATTTTTCGAAATTGTGATCTCCTCATTAGGTAGATATCTCCAAGGTTTCCCTAAAATAGCCATAGACGTAGGTGTTTGAGATTTGGGGTAACTTTGGTACGGTATTAAGTTAGTAGGTGGTTTCTCATATAGCCTTTACATAAGTTCTTCGGACTAATGAGAAAAGGCTTCTATTTTATTGTTGTTAATAATAATAGTTTATAAACTTCAATAACTAAATCTAGATTATCTATTAGGTTAAAAATTACTTGTGTACAGAACATGAAAATGAAAAGTTTGTTGTCTATCACACCATGTTATCATTAAAATAAATTGTAAAGATGTTTTTACTCTGCATATATAACTGGTCCATGTTCTAAGATATACGCAGCACTCTCGATGGATGTTGATGATAATCGTCTTTTCCCTTTTTGGCCAAAGATGGAGACAGGCTTGCGTCACTCAAAATTATTACCATACCATCAGCCTATGTCTCTCCATTGCTGGATATATGCCTTTCCAAAGGCTTATCACTACCCAGCCTCAGCCAACCACCATTGATGAACCTTTTCAAGTCGTCGGTTCACCTGGCCACCTGGTCCCACATGAAATTTAATAGAGGTGCATATTAGTCTTTAGTTCATCTACAGCTTGAATTGACAAAGTTAACGTAAGTTAAAAAGGACGTAAAATTGTAATAACATTGCAATATAATCAACTAAAGCAAAATTGAATCGTTACATTTTAAACAAAATTATCAAATTTTAACATTGAAATACGCGCCCATCTCCCATCCCTAAATCCCTAAATAGACCTCAATAGTGTACATAGGACAATTTCGGGAATCGTGACCGGGGTACGGGATGACCACCCTTGGAACAATTTGCTCAAGTCCAGCGACGATAAATTCGTTTATCTTCATCTATATGAAATTAAAGGACATTCCTTAGTCATAATAATTTTAACTGACTCAGTGGATAGCTGCTATTGATTTAGTATAAAACGCAATTAATTATCAAGTAAATGTATTATTATTACTTATTTATTTTGGAACATAAAACAATCATATAAGCTGTGAACAGGATTCTAAGTTTGGCAGCGCATCGGCAAGCCCCCTTGTGTTGCAGGTGCACATGGGCCTTTCATGGACATGGGCGGCGGTGACCACTTACCTTACGGTGTCGCCAGAAATAAAAAACAAATGATTTTAATGGCGTTTGACAAGAAAAGAGTTGTATTTCCAAAATTTGAATTTGTTCTTTTTTTCTAACATATTGCACAATAGCCAGTTCTAAGAGGTTTTAGTCTGACCTATCGCATATTAACTGATTTTAATATTTGTAATTATAAGTCAAATATTCAGCAATACAACAGATAAATCGTAGAAGCAAAAGTAAAGGATAATACTTACAAGAGTACCATTACACGTTTTTTTTTAAATTGAAGCCGCGCTATTTATTTTATATTGACCAAATCTTTATCTACAGAATTTGGAGTTTCATGTCCACAGAAAGGATTTCGTCCATACATTTTATAGATTAACGAGCGGAAAGAAATCGTTTTTTTGTTTATCGGTCGCTGGCGGACTTAGATAGCGATTGTCATTAATTGTAATGCAGGCAAAAGAAAATAAGTATACGAAGACTTCCAAGAATGACTATTTTTTACTTTTTAAAAGAATGAAGATTCTAAACCTGTATAAGTATTGTACAACACTTATACTTACAATTAACTCTTTTTCTTTCTTTCTTTCTTATAACGCAATTAGAACATTGTGCCAGTATCTTCTTTTCATTCTTTTTTTTCTTACGAGTTTTCTTCGAAATACTGTACATCTGCTTCAATGGAAAACACCTGTAATTTGAACTGTAATTAATTCATATAAAACTTATTTACATCAAAAACAACCCAAAAAAGACGTAAACAGCTGAACATGGAACCGAAATCCCCCCAGAACCACCGCTCCCCTCCTTACTTATTTCTCGCCACGCATATTATTATCTAAATTGGTGTGAATCTCGCAAGAAGAAAGCCCTCGACACAGTATACAAGCTCTATGGTGAGGAACTTCAACGCATAATTGAATTAATTGCTGTATTGCTATGCATCCAATTAAATATTCATGAATCTCAAATTTTTGATGGTAAGTGGATACCGCAGCTCATGGATAACAGCAACATCAGGGAGCACGTAGGTACGTTATCGAACTTGAAAAATTAATTTCGCAGCTTTCTTGAGGAACCCCAAGTCGTGGCATAGCGAAAAAAACCTGAGCTGGCAGTTCATTACACAGATTTCGTATTCGCGGTATAAAGTGTCTTATATCATTTGAGATTTTAGCGTTTTTCTCACATATTTATTAATTTAAACGGGTCTTAAATTCGAGTAAAATAAATAAGGTAAACATTCGCGTTAAGACCCGTTTAAATAGATAAATAATGTGTCTTGATGACCCCAGTGTGCACAGCGACATCTTGATGACCACATGACAATGATGGGAGGTGCGATGGTATAAACCCGAAGTTGGCATCAAACTGAACAGTTCTTCCGAACATTCCCCATTATATTGGCGGTAGAAAACGTAGAGAGACACAATATCTCTTTGGATACTGAGCGACTCTAAACCCCCTGGAAGTAGTATAATACAGTAAGCAGTGTTACATTCTGGTATTTAGTTTCACTTGTAAAGTTCCATCACAATATTAGGTGATGACAATCACATCACAATGAGAGGTAGGGATTACACAAAGTCGCCAGTTGTAGTCGTCAGGCGAGTGTGCGGCGTTGTGTGAACCCTTTACAAGCGACCCTTATAATTCCTTCCGAGCTAAAGGCAAAACTCTTTATGAATTTGCGTTACGATTACAAACTTTTTTGCGTTAGTAAAAGGAGCTATTAGGATGATTTTAAATTTCATATTCATTAATTGAAAAACTTAAATAATGGTTTTTAGTACAACGTTATATTTGCGGTTGGCGCTGCCTAACCGCTCATTGAATGAATTGATAATGAGATGCAATAGGAATTTGTATTTGTGCGAACGCTCGATTATTTTTTTATGGGCGAAGGCGGTAGACTGGCATACAGTCCACCTGATTGTAAGTGGATACTGTTGCCCATAGACATCCGTGATACGTGCCAACATTAGTACAAAATGACAAACGCTGGCACGACCCCGGATGTGCTGCCTAACTTTGGGAGATATAGGAATCGATTTGGAGAATTGAGATAGGATAGGAACGGGCTCTAGCACATCTCACTCACTACCGAAATACGTACGTACATTAGGCAAATAAGATAAAGTCGGAAATGTAAGGTAGTCTTCTATGAGAGAGTGTCCTGTGTTTTATCTTTTTTAATAATGTATTTACTTGATTGCGTCTGCGGTCCCTCACGATTAGCTAGCTCAAGTTCATCTGTGTGCGTAGAGCGGTTTTTGAGAGTTTCTCTTACAGATTTCTTACCGCACATTAAATATACCGCGAAGCGCTCGTTCCGGAAATTTATTATTTAAACGAAAATGAAGTGACTACCAAGTTTGGGTTTGTTTGGTTTCTTTGATGTCGCGCACCTAAATTTCCGCTGAAATATTCCACTGTTGGGAGTACAAATTATAAAAGGCTTGCAATGATTGCGGCTGCGGTAGTGGGTAGCAATTTGTTAATGGACGCCAGGGTTTTTTATTTGCGACGTAAGAAGTGAGAGGTAGCGATAGACGACTTCAAGACTTTACTGACCGACTCCTAACTTAACTTCGATGGGACTGGACATTGACAGGATACGTTTTGGACTTTGAAATTGTTTATTACAAAGAAAACTTGGCACCGGCAGAATGTGTTAATTGCACCATTACCGTATATGAAAATAAAAAAAATGTTCTGGCCTATCCTCCATCGTATAAGACCAGGGAGATGTACAAATCGGCTAATTACAATTTACAATCGCCTACTACTGTAATTAGTTTGTGAAATTGTAATATATATGTAGTGAAATGTAACAATAAGGCGACATAGTCATAAGCCTAATTAGTGACTAAGCCTTTAAATAAAAAAAAAATTCTTCATCTTGACATATAAATAATATTGAGTTAGATATTTTCAGTGATTCAGGCTGATTTCTTTTTTTTTTTTTATAAATAACAACACTCAATGGCCTACACTATTTTTCCCGTTGTCATGAGTTCAGAAACACATACAAAGATTAATACATCACCAGGACCCGAATAAACATTTTTGTCTGTAAACAAATTAATTTCCTACCGGGAATCGAACCCTGGACCCAATTTGCACTACTGAGGCACCACCAACTATGCTAATCGCTCGTCATTATGAAAAAAAAATCCGATTTTTATGAAATAAAACTAATGTATAATCAGTTTTACCAATAAATTCCTTTAAAATTTTGTCGTTTGCTTAACAATAGGCCACAATTAACCACGTGAGCGTTTTACGACAGCCACGTGGATGTCACTTTTGTGGTCGTTTTCATTTGTCAGAACTTTACTATTTTTTATACGAATAATGTTATCCAGATAACAATATATATGGAATTACACTTCCCGGCCGAAAGTAATAGATATCGGTCTTTAGAAAGAGACTACATTTTGTATAGCGTCGTCTCTGTCGTGTGCCGTTACGACAGAGACAACGCTCTACAAAACCGAAGCTAGCCGAACATAGTCGATGTGTATTAATTTCGGCCGACGTGTGTATTTAATGTCAAAGAAGTATCTAATATACAAATAAATCTATGATATTATTTTTGTACCCCATCTTTTCCTGTGGGTGTGTAAACGGCGACTCGGGTAGGCAATCTGTGGGCATGCCAACGTTAGTCATTCTAGACTGGAGTTGACATGTACTGCGGGTGTCCATATGCGACAGTATCCACTTACCACCAGGTGGAATGCATGCTCGTCTGCCGCCTATTTTCTAGAAATAATCGAATAAGAACAAATCCGCTACCACAAGCCCCGAGCAATTGCACCACTTCTAAAAGACTGGATTTGTCAACTAGCTTGGCCAGCGTGGCGGTTTAAGGCTATGAATCCCTCACGCACGAGACAAAGAGCATATTCAAAGAGAGCTCCATGTCCATCGGTGGTTGATAAAAGGTCCGGTCACGGTTACGTTAATATTTATAACTAAAATGACCCCATTCCCATCCTATCCATACCCACGTCCACAACCCTTTCTCCAAATCCATTCTTTCATCAACAAAGGTATGCGGCGCATCCGGGGGCGTGCCAAAGTTTGTCATTTTGGACTAATGTTGGCATGTATCGCGGATGTCTATGAGCGACAGTATCCACTTACCACCAGGTGGACTGTAGGCTTGTTTGCCACATTCTTTCTATAAAAAAAAAAAAACACACGAAACGCCGTTATAAGTTTCTTCTACTTCCATAATGTCGATATACCTGTAGTAATAGTAAAGTATTATATCAAGGGATTATTTTTATCCAATAAATAAGAATAGGTATGGCAGTTCCCAAAAAAGGGATGACAATATAATAAGATTTAGTGAAAAGAAGATTAGTTTAGTGAGAAGGTACATAAAAATGGTTGAAGGAAGGGAAAGTTGTCAATGTAATCTGTATTTTTTGTAACGCGGCCGTTAGACAATCAATCCAGATCACGATCAATGATCGTGATCCAGATTGACCGTATATTGCAGGGGTGGCCAACGAGTCGATCACGATCGACCGGTCGATCGCCAAAGGCAGAGTGGTCGATCGCGAAAGAAAATTAAAAATTTTGACCTGTATCAAAGTTTTCGTTAAAGTTGACATTATCAAATTATACTCCTGGTTTTTTTTAATTTGACAGAAGAAATAAGAGCACAAACTTCTCATCCTTTTTTGTTACCTATTGATATTAATTTTGCCTATTAATAAATAATATAAAAAGCTATCTAATTGTTTTATTCATCCCACTATAGCACAATTAAGTGGATCGCTAGAGGTCAGATTTTTTTAAGTAGAGCACTGTTCTAAACATGTTGGCCACCCCTGGTATATTGTATTGGGTTTATGGACACAATATATAGAATACACGGTAAACCTGGATCACGATCTTCTACGTATCGCGATCTGGGTTGACTGTGTAATCGCCGCCTAGGATAATTAATCTGCGATAATTCGTGGATTTTATCGCGCTTTTCGAGACGACCAACATTTTCGCCCACAATGTTAATGTTTCGATAAAAAAGAGCCTTAAAAATAGGGCAAGAAATATCAATCCAATCAATCCAAATCAATTAATACTAATTATTTATTATTTGCAAGTTAAAAAGCAAAGAGCTAATAACAAAACCTAAAGGCAAATCAAAAGTCATAATGAAAGCTACAAGACGTCACTAAGCAAAGCGCCCAAAGACTGCCTTAAAATTAATACACAAAAGAAGAAAGAGAAAAAGATGTTATCGCTACATTAGTGTGTATTGTGAAAAAATCCTTTTACAGTACTAACGATCATGACATTGCCGTAGGGCAAGGCCTCGAGCAATGAAAATCTCAGTTGTCCTTTGACTCGTTTTGTCAGTAATTTTGTACTGCACGATTTTATTCAAATCAAAAGGCAAAAAGTATCTTTAAAACGTCCAGATTTAACTCTGATTTGTACTTTTTACAGTAATTGTTTATTTGAAACAATTCGAGTATTGTTAATGGACTTTTATAAGAAATATATTTATTATTCACAAGAAAAGAAAAAGAAATTAGCTGTATGACTAGTTTCAATCACAGCGGTGATCTTCAGTGGAGCCACCAGAGACACATGGATAAAACACTGTTTAAAATATAAAATAAGTAAAACAAATAGTCGTAATAAATACATTTTTGTGTCGGTCAGCTTCAGAATAGCAACACCTAATCTTTTCCCTGTGGGTGTCGTAAAAGGCGACTAAGGAATAACAAAACGGTTTCAGTGAAATCAACGAGACATGAGTTTTGCGTTTGGGTGAGTGCACACTGATAGTGAATAGTATTTACAAACCATTTCCACAATCGGATTGGACAATTTGGAATCACACAGATGCAAAGCTCATGTCTCCGTTGATTTCACTGTATAGTCTTGAGGAACTGAACCTCTAAAAAGTGGAGTCGTCAACCTGCTTCGCTTGTGTGGCGTTTCAAGGCCATATAACTCAATGGCGCAAGACAATGTGCATGAGGAAGCCCATATCCAGCAGTGGACGTAAAAAGGGCTGGTTATGGTACGAGTATATACATAAGGATGTGTGTACCGATATTTTTCCATTTGAATCATAAAAATACTGAGACAGGAATAGTCGCTGCAGGAATTTTAAACGAAACATGTAGCTATCTTCCTCCGAAATATGTTTGTATCCATACTCTGAGAAGTCGAAGACACCACTTTATAACTAACTTAGTCGGAAGCCTTTTAAGGAGTGTAAAGCCTTCATTGAATAATGGACTGAAACTGAAAACCTTCATACTTGAAAGAGTGAGTTTGAAAATTTGTAGTATCTGCGGCAGCTCTAAAAATGGTTTGTGCACGTTACTTGGCCTTATTTTGTTGAAGTTGGCCGAGTTGAAATATTGTTCTTAATCGACCGCGACTTCATCTTTATTAGGTTTAGAGTAGCTATGTATTAGTTAAATACTGAGCTTTGCTTTTTAATGGAAAATTGGCGGCAGACGAGCATATAGTCAACCTGATAGTATGTGGATACTGTCGTCCATAGACATCCGCGATACATGCCAACATCAGTCCAGAATGATAAACGTTGGAACGCCCCCGGATACGTTGCCTACCTTCGCAGATTAAGGAATAGCTTGGGAAAATGGGGAAGGAGAGGATGGGATGGGAATGGGCTCTGGCATTCACTTCGGTAGCGATGGGAATTCACTACCGAAACACGTAAGTACATTAGGGAAGATAAAGTGGGAAATGCGGTACATTTAAAGGTAGTCTTCAAGGTGGCGAAGTGTGGCGAAGATTCCTATGCTCATTATATTTCTATCCGTACTGTACTCGAGGATAAAATTAAAACATACAGTCAAGATCATAGGAACATATCAATGACATGCTAAAGTTAAGTTTTCTCGTATTTCTCCCGTTCCTCTTATCCCTTCACTATCGGTCTTTCTTTACTTAATTAACTATTCTGCTCTATATATTTCAATTACAGTCATACGTCTGGTACGGCTGGTTTCACTAACTTTGATCAAATATAACTGACGTGGACTCGTTCACACTTAGCTCTCTTGGCTTGTTGTTGCCATGATTGGGACGATTTAATTTAAATTTATTCACGTGGAATTAGATTCATGAGTTTGCGGATGAAAGTGAGCTTGATTTCTGGACAGTATTAGTCTCGTTTCAGAGCGTATAAGGATGAATATTCGTAAATATATATTAGGGATGTTTATTTTTATTTTATTTATTTTATTTACCTCGACCAACTCAGGATCATAACATTTTTTATCATATTTTATTGTTAGTAAAAACTTAATTTAAAAAAATTCTTAGCCTATAGTTAGTAGCACACAGAATATAAACAAAATATAAATTAAAATTATACTAATTTATTTGTCAGCACATGTACTATACAATAACGGTTCATGTACTGACAGTCGAACTTGTTCGAAAACATTTCCAGGATACCGTTGGCGCTGGCCCGGACCCTGCGCATCAGGGATGCACACCGTTTGCGCATGGGCGCGTAAAAACAATCTACCCGCGCCCCGGCGAACATCCCCGACCCGCGACAAAAACGGGGCAACCCCATCAGCATCCTGAATGCGTTGAATGCGTTATTGAGGTCCGTAACCGTAACCGAAACTATCGGATATCCGAAATAAAACAAATATTCGATACCGTAATCGAATTCGTAAATAAAACAATCGGATGTTATTTCAAATAATTTTATTCACCGCTGTTACGGGAGGAATTTAAACGAGGCGAGTTTTGACAAGTTCTTGACTCCACTCCACTCCACGTGTATAGACAAGGTACAAGTTCTATATCAGTAGTGGAGAAGATGATGGTAGGGCAAGGCTGAGACATACATACGCACGTATAGAAATTATTATTACGAAAGTATAAGGTTTCCTAGTAAACGATAGAAATAACTACTTCAACGTAACGTTGCAGTAAGTTGGTAGTTGGCTACTACTTTATCCTATTCCCCAATGTACATGTGTATTTCGTTAATAAGTGAGATATGCCGGAGCCCATTCTCATCTCATCCTATACTATTCCTTCCCATTTTCAGCAACCCTTTCTCCAAATCCATTCCTACATCTTCAAATGCAGTCAGCGCATCCGGGGGCGTGCTAACGTTTATGTTGACATGTACCGCCCGTGTCCACGGGCGACAGCATCCGTGTCCACGGACGACATCTACCACCAGGTGGACTGTACGCTGGTCAACCGCCATCTTTCTTAAAAAAAAGAAGGGATCCCTAAAATTTATACATGACAATATGTTACTTGACTCCAATGACCCATGAATCACAAACTCCAACAATTTTTTTACAGCGAGATAGCTAGTTTAAACGCGAACTAGTTTTTCGGCACGGCCCGCGGGGGACGCCCGGGAAAGTTCCGAACTGACATTTGCATTAATACTTTAATGATTGTGTGATGATATTTAATTTGTTTTGAATCCAAGAGTGTCCATTTTGGGTAATGAGTTTGGCGGAGTTTTGGTTGTTTATTCATGAAATATGCAGGGGTCTGTATTGTGTGGCAGAGTTTTAAGCCCATGGAATAGTCACTAAAGTGTATACAGAGAATTGTGAATTTGTAGTTCGTATTTTAGAAATTGATAGATATACTTTATTGTGCACCAAAAACATAAAGAGAAATACAAAAAAAAGTAATTACATGTACAACTGGCGGCCTTATCGCTATAGCGATTTCTTTGAACCTTTGGGTGGTAAGGACAAGTCAGTAGACGAAATAGATGTAGATGGTACAACAAAGAAATAATGTCTATAAATACATAATATACATGGATACATACACATATATAGATACATACATACATGCATATACATACCGAAAAATCTGATGCATGGTGCCGAAAACTAGTTTCTGACATAGGCCTGATTCACAGTTAAAAGTCGCTCAGCAAATGATGGAAAGAGCTATAATCGGAACCTCTTTACTGGACAGGATCAGAAACGAACAAATTCGACGAACAAGTAACGTTGTCGACATAGCTCAGAGAATTAGCAAGCTGTAGTGGCGGCGGGCAGCCCATAAGGTCGCCAATAAATCTGTCGCCTCTTGGTGTCCTACGGTCTTATCTACGAAGTTTTTGCGTGCTGCTATCTGTGGATAACGTTTAGCATTTCCTATAACCCACCGGATTAAATAGGAAATAAACAGTAAACGGAGTGTAACGAAGTTCACAGTAGGAGTAAATTTCACCATATTTAAAAAAAATAAAAGTCGGGTGGGGCTGTGTCGGGGCACGCGGCCGTTGGTTTAATGTGAAACGTCTATCTCGGCGAGTCGCTTTTATCTCGCTGGTGTCTTCACTCGTTATGTACATTGGTACAGGTACAGCAGAGGTAGAGGTGCTCGCGGAGTCGGCGTCGTTCACTAAGCATGCCGTGGCAGCTTTGCGACGCTCCCGAAACCGCCTCGCTCGCTCGGCGTTAGACATCGGCGCCGATAGGCGTGATTTATATTTTCAACTGGCTCTTGCACGGGCTGAGGCCGTCATATTGTATTTCAATACTTTTTTATAGACTTACTTGTTATTTTTACGTATAAATATTGTCCAAATTACACAAATTTTTACTTAAATTAATCGGTCTAGATAAACTCTATACACACACGCACGAATCACGTCTGAGTCGAGCTACACTGAATAGAAAGGAGCGAGAGCGCCGGTTTCGGCCATTCTGCGCGGTGCCCCTTCCCTGCCAATCCGTCCGGCTCCAACGCAAACTCAAGGCCGTAACAGCGAGATGACTATATAAGCTAAATAATGACACTAGATTTATAGTTAAGACTAATAGTTTTGTAATTATTAAGGTAAGAAGATATTGACCTTTTCGTTACGGTTCACTTTTCTGACCTGGTACTCGTATGTTTCGGTGTGATTTTAAAGACGTTTCACGTCAAAAAGATCTCTGTCTAGTACGCGCATTACGCAAAAAACACTTTATGGATTTTATTGAAACATGGCAGAGTTGTAGCTTATGTGCCGAGTTAATATTTAGGGTACTTTTTGGAACGAAATTCCTTTACGCGCCTTGGGATAGGTGTCACGTAAGATTTTTACCCCCTCCATACGCCTTTCCCTTTCTCGCTCGGACATGCGTGAGGATCCTCGTTCCTGACGGGGTCCCCTGACCGCACACGTTTTTTATCCAGATCAATTATAAAGTTCCCACAGGAACCAAGATAAAACGTCTACGCTCATTAATTTGCTGGCACCGCTAGTTTTAAGTATAATTTACAAACAGCTTTCTGCATTCATACAATAAAATACGGTAACAACACGCATTAAACGTAAGAGGTAACTTCTAGCTGTGACGCAAAAACATTTTACCCTACTTTAGCAAATTCCCGCCAAAAACATAATCCAGTTCACCCCGCATTAAACACGTTCCAAGCGACATACCCGAAACTATATTACGCAAGTTAACGAAATAATAGCGATCGCTCCCGACGTGTCCTGACGTGTCCCGACGTGACAACCTGTGACGGAAACAAGTTAGAACACGACCTGTGGGGCGGGAGTGATGGGAGTTTTGAGGGCAAGCAAGGTCGTTTCAAAATACAAGGCCATTTAGTCAATATCAACAACTTTTAAAAAGAGCTCGGGAAATGAAAGTTGAGACTGGGAAATCGCGGAAATTTAAAAAAAAAAAATTCTAAATTGAAAAAATAATTTTGATACTTGAATTCCATAATAATATTCTCAGCCTAGAGTTGAAGTCAAGTATCAATATTATTTTTCTAACTATTTTTATCGACTGAATTTCTACACACTAAACAATGCCATTTAGTATCTATTTTGTTCTATGACTTATTATTTATCTGATGTCAAAAGGAAAACGCAATTAAATCAGGGGTCACGTTTTTAATATACCAGCAATCTTTCGATACTAAATTACCGGTATTACATTGAACGTTTATTATATTTTTTATTTACTTTTCTATTAATTAACAACAGAAGTAATTAATATACCACTATCAATTGAATATCTGATATAATACAGATAACCTTTTGATACTGAATTTCCGGTGCCAAAACAGACTTGTACCACATTTTAATTTTTTAAACAGAAAAAGTATCCTTAATAAAATTAGATATGAGTAATATTTTGATACTGAATTTCAGGTATTTTCGGGCATAATGAACAAAGATAGCGGATGGTGTGTAAAATGTGATAAGTCCGGTTGTTATAGGAAGAGTGCTGGCAGTTCTGTATTTAATTCATTGTAAGTAAATACCGTTTCTTTCTTAAGTCATAACATAACATAATCGATAGAAAAAAAAACATTCTTAAAGATTTATGTCACCTGTCACCTCTTCCTATAATGATCTTGGTTCAAACTTGGAGGCGCTGGATTAGTCAAGTCTGCTTATCCTTATTTCACCGGCACTTACAAGTACTTCCTGGATACCGGCAACACTCAGGAACTCGTCCGCGTGAGAAGTTTAGCTAAAATCGCGGTATTTATATTTGTATTTAATTTTCTTGTGGAGCGGCACGAACATCAGTTTCTTTTGCGGTCGAGTTAAAGGCGTGGGCAGGAAGGATTTTTCCTGAAATGCGATTGAGTAAGCACGTGTGCCTGTGTATACGAATTTATGTAGTGGTGTGTGTGTGACTTTATTTTTCTGATGTCAAAGCGATGAATTCTTATTCGATGCCTTTCAATTCTTCAACCTATATATGTGACCGTGGCCCGCGGGGTGTGAAACGATGTTCTAATGGATAAACATATAATGCATTATCACATTTTTATTATATATTGCAATTTCGTAAATGCATTATTCAAAGTTACTGGATGAAGTTATTGATAGGAAAAATTACGTAAAATTTGTCATCTATATCCCTACATCTACATCTAGGGTATACATATGGAGGCCCGTATTCAGAAGTGGACGGTAAAAGGGCCAGTGACAGTTTAAGGTTGTTGTATTCTTTTTTATTTTTATTTTTGTAATGTATTTTTTTTATGGACTAAGGCGGCATACGAGCATACAGTCCATCTGATGGTAAGAGGATACTGTCGCCCATAGACATCCGCGATATATGTCAACATTAGTCCAAAATGACAAACGTTGGCACGACCCCGGATGCGATGCCTACCTTTGGATATATAGGGATGGATTTGGTGAAAGAGTTGGGAAAATGATAAGGGATAGGATGGGAATGGGCTTTGGCACATCTCATTCACTACCGAAACACGTACGTACATTGGCGTAATAAGATAAAGTGGGAAATGCGGTAAATTTCAAGGTAGTCTTCAAGGTAGTATTTTACTTATAACTATGCAACTTGACTCTCTGGCGGGAACTCGAGAAGTGAAGTCGAGTTTTTATTTGATTGATTGTAATAATTGTGTACTATACGTTTTGTAGTTTAATAGTGATATTTTATTAAACTTCAGTGTTTTAGTGCATGGTGTTTGTCATAATCAAATAGGACACAAAGCATAGGACTGCGTTTTTCGTGTGCTTCCAAGGAGTTCTCTTCTATCCTCAGTAAACCTACTATCGCTTTACTGAGCGACTCCTGACTTACTTCAACGGGACTGAACATTGATAGAATACGTCTTAGACTTTACAATTGGTAATTTCGAAAAAAATTAACACTGGCAGAATGTCCCAATTGCACTATTGCCATATGTAAAAAGAAAAAAAAGATTGTGGAACTGTTGTTTTATGATATTATAATAAATTAAGAATAATAATAAATGACATTTTGCTAGTTGCAAAAACACGTAGCTATATTCAGTGCTGACGGTTTCGAGCTGCGGCAACATACTGATTTCTGTAAATTGATCTACGCGAATAGACCGATTTCTGTAGGCCTATTTTGATATCAAAGTGCTACTTAGATTACCCAGTGACAGTTTAATTCTAGTAACGAATAATTTATGTGCGCTTTTCGCTTGTACCACGCTCAGGTAAGACGACACTCGCAAATACAAACGCAAGTGAAATACAAAGTAATAAACACGCTGTTTCGACGTCGTCACGCACGCTGCTCGCTTACAAATTGGACAGGTGAACATTACAGAACGATATAGAAAATGAACGGTGTATGATCTTGTAACAGTCTTAGGAAATGTACATACATACATATATATGTTTTATTTTAGTATGATGTAGAGAGTTGTTAGATACTATTCACATATACGAAGCGAACACAGTAATAAATGTAAAAATAAAGTGTTCTTAATTTTAGTTTTAGGACTTTTTAGTTTTAGAAATAAAAGAACTCCGAATAAAAATATTTTTAGATGCTTCGGGCGCAATACTTGCGCCATCACTGCAGTCTATGTGTTTTGTATTGCTTTTTCCTTGCTTTACCATTCTCTTCTACTTATAAATTTTATATATATATTAAGTTGTAATATCGTACTATTTATAAGTAGGTTTATCGCTATTGCAAGTATTTGTGTAAAATATTTTTACTAAAATAATTATCTTTTAATTTTTTTATACATTTCATCGCAACGTGCCTTTCTGTTCTACCCAAAGGTTGGCTGGGAGAGAATGCCTCCAGGCATCAAGCTCGCCTTTTAGCTAATCAGATTTTGCACCCGACTTCGTTCGCGTAATCTACATGAATAGATTATGCCAATGTGTGAATTAGGATCACAATATAGTTATTTGCCAAGTTTCAAGTGATTGAGTAAGGAACATCTAAATTTTTAAACTTTTGCATTTATAATATTAGTGGGATTGGTGGTAGGTATATTTTTTTATTTTTTATTATACAAATTAAGCCAGCAGTTCTAATGTTTTGTACAAAAAGTAAAAAAATGGATACGATCTATAAAATAGGCATTACCATTATTTCTTATACACCTAACGAACACATTCAAACAAAACGTGATTTTAAAATATGCACTTTACGTGTTAGTTGCCCAAACAATAGACAGATGCTAAAATCAAAGTTAAATTATAATAATAATAAATAAATAACGCCACACTCAATGGCCCACACTAGGAACATACATTTGTCTTTTTTTTATTAAACTAATGTATGTCCGACCGGGAATCGAACCCCGTACCTTTTGCATAGCAAGTAGGGTCACTACCGCTGCACCGATCAGTCGGTCGAGAGAGTTTATATCATAGTATAATGAAGTTAGTTACTTAGTCTATATTAATATAATAAAGACGTAAAATTGTATGTTGGGGGTAATCTCTGGAACTACTGAACCGATTTAAAAAATTCTTTTACAAATAGGAAGCTACATTATCCGCGTTTAATATAGGCCATATTTTACTTTCAGAAATTTTGAAAAAAAAAAATTGATAAAAAAAAAAACTTATAAACCGAAGCGAAGCGAGGACGGGTCGCTAGTAACTTATATTTTACTAAGGGAAGCTAAGTACAACTGTGACTGAACGAATGGAAAACCTTTGTTTACCAACGAGTTGGTATCTTCTAAATACCGAAATCCCGCACTGTTTATTTCTCCTATGCCTCTGTCACGCTGAGCGTTTCAAGACGGAATTAATTTCGCAGGATGATACGTGCTCGGCTTAAGTAGTTTTCGATTGTGACACGATAATTGTGCGTTATCCCCCGTGTAGTGGGTGCTTAATATCGCGGATCCTGTGTTGAGAGAGAGGTTGACGGCCTGAATTACGAACTGCGACATAGAAACTAGGTATTTGTGGAGCTGTTTGATTTAGTAATGCTAAATTGCTTTTTATACCACATGTCGTTTATCAGCGTTAGAACTTGTCGACTCATGCTTTCTTCTTGATTATATTAATTTCCTAGAAATGCTACATAATTTTTTGACATTGGGACTTACGTTATTAATGTGAAAAAAGAATCTCTTACTGTATCATATCCCATAGTTCTCAACCCATTTCATCCGACTGTGCTCGTGTGGGTAGTAAAATAGGGTATATAATATGTGGGTGTCCAAGCTAAAAGCGTCCAGATAGGCAGTATTGGATATATATAGACAGATTTGGAAACTAGGATAGATATCTAACCATATAACGTAAAGAAAACCTTTCAGGTTAGATTAGACTTGCTCGGAGATAAAAAGAATCCAAAGTTCAAAATTTAAAAACATGTACATTTCCAGAAAATATACTGTACAAATTTTATCCAAGAAAGGTAATTCACACAAAAAAGACATTTGGTATTTCACGTAGGCCACTTCCTATAAGTCTCGTTGCTATAAATGAGTTACATTCAACTAATTTCTAACACGGCACACATGCACATATCTGTATCAGTGCTCTACATATCACATCATAATAATTATCGCTTTACACACATTTTAAATACTTAATCTAACCTAATGAAACTTTTGCCGCAAACCAATTTCATTTCTACAACCCGTATGCCACTTGCAAAGTAAATTCACACATCAGTGTCCTATATTCCTCTAAAAAGGTCATACAGCGCGATGCAACGACTGAACCCTTTTACCGTAGAATACTAAAAGTGAAATAAAGAAAATTATAGCACAAAAACAAACTTTTTTTGTTACTCATTATTCCACTGTATCCTTGCCACTATACAGAAACCTTAAAAAGTTTGCGTGGCGGACCTGACTTGGAACTTCTTCGATGTATTCCTGTAACTAAATATTTTTTTTGTAAAATTAAAAGTTTGTGAGTAAGCGGTCTTATATTAAGCCGAAAAGCTTAACTTTTCAACAAAATAACTAGATTGCAGGCTTTTCTATGAAGCGAGGACTATATTTACAATTTATAAAAAAAACTATTCAATTTCATGCAAGTCAATTGACAGATTTAAAATGTTTTATACTAATGAATCGCCCTGGCTTCGCTCAGGTGGTATAATCGGTAAAAAATATTTTTACTTAAATAATGACCGACTGTGGTCTTCTGTCACTTCAAATAATAATACAATCAGTTTATGTCGCCCTACTGCTAGATAATAGACCCCTGGATATAGCTCGCTACTACACACAGCATTTTGCTCTTCTCATCCAGGCACTACCGGTGAACTTCTTCAAGTCTTCGGTCCATCTGGTCGTAGGGCGTGCCGTACTGTGCCTCCCGGCTCTGTCTCTATTCAAATATTCCTGTGGCAAATATGCGCTGCCCATTGCCAGTTCAGCTTGCTAATTCTGTGAGCTATGTTGGTGATTTGGCGGATATCTTCGTTTTAGATCTTGTCCTGTAAAGAGACTTCGAGCATAGCTCTCTCCATAGCTCGTTGAGAGACTTTAAACTTATGGACCGTTAGAGACCACGCTTCAGCATCGTACGCCATAACTAGCAGAATACCAGTGTGTTAAATGTGTTGTGTTAATCAGTATTAAGAAATTTTAATTTTTCATATAATACATTAATATAAAAGATATTAAACATGACTGTTTATTTATGCAGAAATTAATGAGCTTATTTATTTCATTAATTAACTAAATCTATTCATTTCAACTATGTATAGCAATGTATTGTATAGTAGTGTATTGTTTATAACAACAATGCCGACAAATGTCAGTGACACGACAACTTAGCCAAACTTGTAGCAACTTAGCAAGTAAATCTTCCCGAAAAGGTTGCGGCGTGGATTGTCGGACAATTCCTGTGGCGAACCCTTGTTAAACAAAACTTACCTTACTGTTTCTTGGTTACCAAGTTTCATATTTATTGCCGAGTTTCCGAGTTAGGTCACAGTGTTGGTAAAAAACAGTACGGAATCTTCATATCGAATTCAAATGTTATAAAAAGATTCTTGCTTTATTTTTTTATTCACAAAAGTGCGCAAGAATTTGAGCTTTATTAAGCTTAACTTGAATTCGCTTAACTCTGTTGATACTATATATTTCTGTGAAATTAGAACGAAATTTTATATTTATCAATTACCATTTTATCATGGAGAATTTATCATGGAGGTGGAGATGCCAAGAGGCCGATATGGAATTTAAAAGTTTCATTGCCACGACTACTCAAATATTAGTATTACTATGTGTATCATTCAGACCAGTGACAGTCCTGGATTTAGTAAGGCCAAGGTCAATATTTGGAAAATAGCGATAAAGCTCACTACTGTATTTTAACTTTATTATGTTTAGGGTGGGAGCTTGAAACCGTTTAGTGGAGCGGAAGTTTGGCTGAAAATAAATGTTGCTTAATGAATTTTGACTTCAATCAAGCAGCCATGATTTAGCTTTAACGACGTGAGAAATAGTTGCCATTTTGATGAAGAGACGATGCATAAGAAGGATTTATTGTAATTTTACAATGAGATGTTTGTTTTATTCTGAATAATGGGTTTTTGTTGTTTTGACTCTTGAGAGATTTTTTATTTTGTTTCCAATTCGATATTTTCATATTCGTTATCATGAATAAGCGGAAAATATACGTTGAAAAAACTAGCGGCTCGCTTTCATTTGATCAGGCGGTATTCAACGACAAACTAACATAGTCGACATAGCTCGACTTGAGGGGGAGTGTAAGCTGCAATCCAACATCCCCTGGGCGCACTCGACTAGCCACGTTACCCCTCTCTCACTGAAGACTACCTTGAAATGTACTGCATTTCCCACTTTATCTTATTTCCCCAATGTACGTACGTGTTTCGGTAGTGAGTGAGAGGTGCTAGAGCCCATTCCCATCCTACCCCTCCCCATTATCCCAACCCTTTTTCCAAATCCATTCCTGTATCTCCAAAGGTAGGCAGCGCATCCGGGGCGTGCCAACGTTTTTCGTTTTGGACTAATTTTTGCATGTATCGCGGATATCTATGGGCGACAGAATGCACTTACCATCAGGTGGACTGTATGCTCATCTGCCGTCTTCGTCCATAAAAAAAACTCAGAGTATCTGAACGTACGAGTTTAATGAAACTTGACATATTTATAGCTGAGGTGGGTATTTAATGCATTTTGGGGATACTTTTTATCCAGATTGTAGATGTATATGTAGAGTTCCCACATTTCTCCAAAGTTCACACGAACGAAGTCAAGTGTACCACTAGTACTAGAAAAGCAAAACTAGCAAAACAACCTCTATAATTCTATAACTTCCACCTCCTATATTTAGTTTCACCTTTTGGCATATTCGAATTATATTATTATGCAAGTGCAACTAATTAGTTCGCGTCTCTGAGACTGCAGCTTTTTGTCCCACGTGCTAGCTGCGGGGTTTTTGTTCTATGTACAAATGGGGTTTCCCGTAAAGACCCGTAATTAAACCGTGGCTTTGAGCATTGCCCTGCTCGTAGGCTAAGGTTTTAGGAGAATATGAGTTCCGTTCCTTTGTAGGGCATATATTGTTGGATATGTTTTGGTAATTAAGGTACTGGTGTTAGAAGATACTTACATCAAAGAACTTCAGCTTAGTTACGTTACATTTGTTGGCATGCGAACTATTTAGTTCAAATAGTTCCGAATATGTATACTCTTTACAGAAATGCTAGACTGCTAATGTAGTTTTGAATAAACTATAACATTATAGTCAGCGCCGGCTCTAGCCCATGTAGCGCCCGGGTGCAATCAATACCCTGGCGCCCTCTAGTAGACTCTTTGGAGGCGTCGCGAGCGGCGCTCGGCGCCCCCTAACACCCTGCGCCCCTGTGCGCCGCACACCCTGCACCATAAGTAAATACCATAAGTGCCCGCGCGCCCATTTCAAATGAACTTACACTCTATTGACTTAGAGATCATTTTGCTACCGGGCGGCAACGTGTCAAACGTACGTACATACACTGTCTTTGGATTAGAGATTTTGCCGCGCGCGTGTTGTATTAAATAAAATTGTTATTTGTGTAGTGTAGTAATGCGGTATGACAAGCGCCGAAAGCGTAATAAAAGTAAAAAAAAAATTATTGTTAATGACTATTTTTTTTTTGCTTGCGCATACATATTTGTCGTAAGTAACAAGTATATAAAACTGTGCAATGGCGTTAAGTTCAATGAAATATCCAAAAATTCAGCGCTCGACAGGCGCCCCCGGGCGCTCCGCGCCCGGGTGCACCGCACCCCTTGCACCCCCTGGTAAAGACGGCCCTGATTATAGTTATCTAAAAATGATGTTTGAAACGATGTTTGCCACCTTGAGGTTATAAATATAAGATAAAAACGCCCTTAGACGTTACACATTTAAAAATCGAAACGAAGAGATTTCCCCATTTTTACTTCATTAGCGGGAGGGGGTGGGATAAGACGGGGAGTAAAAAGTATTTTGTACCTTTATAACCCAACTAAACTAGTTTATATAAGCATTGTATTTACTTTTACCTCTAGCAAGTTTTAAAAGACTCGTGAAAGAACATTATCTCGCAGATTAACAGTTTTCTAACGCCCAGTATCTTTTCTTTTATTTTTATCCTTTCTAGTTCTTTAGTTTTTTTGTATGCAGTTACGTATACGTATATGCATATGCATATAAAGACATCATTTGTTTATTGCATAATCTATGTTTATTCCTCTACAAACTTCTTTTTACCACTCAAAAGTTGCCTGGCAGAAATAGCGATTAGCCGCCACGTACTTCTAATTACTTGATTTTGAGTGTCTCTGTGTTTCGGTGTACAATAAACTATATCCATCTATCACTCTATCTATCTATCTATTATCCATCTATCTATCTATTTAAACATAAAATTCTTCGTAGAGATTAATGATTATAAATAATTACATATATACAAATTGTATATGTTAAGGTTATTCACGAAAGGGATATTTTAAAGACGCATAATTAAACTCCCCCGAACAAACCCGCAATTACTTTTACGGTTGTAGTTAAAGTTTAAATGTGTTTGTCGTTTTGTCTCTTGGTGTTTGCTTGTTTGTATTCTCGTCTGTATAATTGTGTAAAGCATTACTCAACACAGCGTTGGCCAGATTTCAATTATTTTTTCGTTTTTTTTCTCTCATTCAAATGTATCTTTTGCGTCACTCCAAAAATCTACAATAAACTGGCGAAAGTGATAACGTGACATTAATAGTTCTGATATTTTCAAAATTAAGTTAAAAATTTTTATGGGCAAGCGTATAGGTTACACATTAAATCACTAGGTAATTTAATGACTTGGAAACCAACTAATTGGGCCCATTGATTGAAGTTTAATAATCTATTACTATTCAACCATCAAACGCACAATGTACAATTTTTATAATCTATTTAATAAAAATCTAACACTGACTGACTGACACACAACGTACAGCCTACACCGGTGGGTCTAGAAGCATGAGATTTTGCACAGGAGTTCCTTATATAACGTAGGTGAGCACCAAGAAAGGATTTTTGAAAATTTATCCCCTAAGGGTATAAAAGTTCCTGAGATGTTGGCCATGAGATTTCTCATCGGGCACACGGCTAGTAATCAAATAATTAAAATCTATAAACACATGCCTGTTATTAAAACAATATTTTATAATTATTATTTCTTAATCAACTGTCTGTTTAAATAACTATTAATAATTAGCTGTTACTAATTAACTACATATTAATATTTTCTTTTTTCTTTGCAGGTAATTCAACTACAGCCGACAGTTTTGAAGATGGTGTCTCAAATATTCAATATATTAGGATTTAAATTGTATGCGATATAAATCTAACATTTAAACGTCGAACATACAGTTGCGACACTAATAGTCGCGGCGACCAGATGCTGCGGGTCGCGTTGTCGCGTTACCGCAATCGGTCTCTAAAACGACAGAGCAGTCAACTGTCAACGTCAACATTTCAAAAATATCCCCATGAGTTCATAGGTGAGTACTATCTGCGGCAGCGGGTGGTTGGACGCGCGGTCAGGAGCAAAATCGCGCCCGATTAGGCGACGCCATATAAACACTTTTCAGTAACTCCATACACCTCTTTTCGAAATACTGGTCTACCGTTGGACATGGGCTTCCTTATGCACATTGGTTCCTGTGTCAGAGATGTGGTATGGCTTTAAAATACCACGCCGGCCAAACGGGTTGGTGAGTCCTCCTTTTAGAGCTGGTGAAATTCCTCAAAACTTAATGTAGCTTCCTCAAGTGGTGGCGGCTTGTTACCCCACCCCTTCCCGTTTAATAACACCCACGGGATGGGGTGATGCTATTCTAAAGCCGACCACACAACACGATCTAAAGATGACAATACAAATGGACTTAATACAAATAACAACTTTTAATTGTAACCGGAAGTGGTATAGTAGGTACTTCATAATAATCAAAATCATAAAACGTAATGAATTTTTTTTTTGTTGATAGTGATCCCTATTATTACCCTTAATAGGTTCAAAAATTATTAAAATAAACATTCTGTAAATGATTCGTATTTAATTTTGATGCTCGCATCCCCTATGGTGGCGCCCCTGATGCAATTATGCACCAATATGGGCCGGGGTCAAAATCCATTAACAATAATTTCCGTGTGGCCAGTCTATTTTGAAAATTGAAGGCTCTTTGGTTTAAAGTGAATTTGAATTCACGATGCGTAAAGACTGACAATATACGAGTATGTATGACTAACCATATATTTAAGACTGACCGTATATGTGCTAATGTGTGCTAACATACACACGTGTGTGTGTGTTGCACACAAATATGTAAATGTGGCGCATTTAGATTAAGGGGTTGTGCTGAAAACCAGCGCTGGTGCAGTGTGCGTCCAACATATGCTGACGAATACTCGCGTTGTCAGTAAATTAGTTATAAGCAATAAAATATAAATGTTTTGACTAACCACTACTAACAATAATTTTGATTGACTTGACTGACTGACTTATGTTTGACTACTATTGACAATAAAGGGCATTTTCATTTACATAATTATATATTTTATTTATTCAAATTTACAAAAACGAATACAAGAAATTATTTGTAGATAGATAAGATGACTGGAAGATCAATTCTTTGAGGTTTAAATGTAATTTTCAATTATTAACACTATTAATTTATTTATTACTTCAAGTAAAATAACATGAAATTAAGTAAGTGTCTTATTTATTTACCTTACATTTTTAAACATCGGCCTGTGTCCATTCCATCGCCACGCCTTAGGTGCTCATTATGTGATACATTTATTTTGTTAAATATCTCTTTTTCTTGACCATATGAATGAAGGAAACATTTTTGAATTCTATATTCATGGTTATAAAATGGCTGCACGATTATTTGTTATCTGTGAAATAGATTGCCTTAAGAAGTGTTTCCATTACGCTACGGTATGGAGTTCTTCAAGAAGACTGTGAATAGGATTTTACAAGGACGGCGGCGTACCCGCATTCTCCTGGTGTTGCGTGCGTATATGGGCGGCGGTAGCCACTTACCATCACATGGGCCGCTTGTCCGTCCGCTTCTTATCATTTTTTTTTTGGTTTTAAAAACTGGTAGAATCGATACCAGATAAATATTCTCGATATTTTCAGCGTTGATGTTACACAGTGATATGTTGTATACTAGTATACTATGATATATATATGATATATATATAACATTGTATGCAATACCGCGCTTGACGGAATCCAATTAACTCCCGCGGATTCGGGTGCATTCATTTACATACTAATTATATGTAATTTAAGTCACATTGTGGTTGATTGGCGGACACGGTCTTGGGGAGATTGGAGTTATTTTAAGTGTAGACGGTCGTGAGAGAATTTGATGTGGGAGAAATCGAGCGACCAGTCTGCTACTGACTACTGTCCCAACCTACGATTTCGTTTCAACAATTTAGTGTCGTAGCATGCATTGCTTTTGTTATTTTATTGGGTAGTGTCCCGATGGTCGGACTGTGATGTCAAGATGTCTTCGTATTCAGTATTTTTCGGGATTAGTGACGATCGTGATAGCGCTAACCTTCGCCGAAGCCCGACAGTGAATGACTGAGACAAATAAACAAATCGGCTAATATAAATTGATTAAAAAAAATCTGGTCCATATGAAATGTTTATTTGTCCAATAATTTTTCATTGTATATCGACGGTTATGTACTGAGACCTGCTAAATACAGGGTTGATCAATTTATTTTTTTATGTACTAAGGCGGCAGACGAGCATAGAGTCCACCTGATGGTACTTAAGTGGATATTGTCGCCCATAAACTTCCGCGATACATGTCAACATTAGTTCAAAATAACAAACGTTGGCACGCGCCCAGCGGCTGTTGGATTGCAGCGTGCACTCTCCCCCTCAATTTACACAAGATGAAAAAACGTTTAAAAATCAGTTACAAATATAAAATTTAAATGTTGTTTAGTTATATTATTTTAATCAATAATATAACTAACGGTAGCTCACGAATAAAGAGACGGGTAAATTTGAAGTATATTGACCAAAAAAAAAAGAAATTTGTAAGTTATGAGGTCTCAATACGTAACACCTCCCAACGTGTTACGTAATAATACAACACCGCCCTCTCAGGGTTCAACCCAAAGGTTGGCTGGTAGAAAATGCCTCCAGGCATAAAGCTCGCCTTTGAATAATAATTCATTTATTACAGACCATAATACAATCTACGTTGTTGTTGGTGAAATATAACATTCAAAGTAATTCAAATAAATTATCACATTAATGAATCAAATTAAATTGCATCATACTTAATTATTTACTTAAGTATATTTTTATTTACTTAATACTTAATTATTATACTTTATTTACTTAATACTTATATACTTATTATTTACAACCTAATTAATTAATTAAATTAAAAATCCTATCCAGTGTTTCTGGACAGATTCCTGGATACTGTCCAATAAATACGTGTTATTTTAATGATATTAAACACTTCAACTCTCAATTGCGGGACCCTAAAATGAATGTATCACATAAATCAGACAGCAAATAAAACTGATACCTAAAAAGACGGAAGCGGCCTTTCGAGACCCCTTTTTTACTTTAAATATACTGAACCCTTTCGCAGATATATCATCGCCTTCACTTCCGATTGTGTTTCATGCAGCGCTCGTGATTTCATTTAACAGCGGCGAAGCGTGATGCCGGCCGATATACGAAACCCCTACATATAAGCTATATACTATATAAAAAAGCCTATGTACGTGAATATTTTTTGCGAAGTGTGATATTCAATATATGCGAATTCAATATTCAATATATATATATGCGAAATTAGTTTAACTGTAGAAACAACAACATATAATTTAAGGCTCATTAACAAATGGAGAATTTCGATCAAACTTGGTAGGATTCTCGCCTGCATCCTGATGACAAAGACTCGATGATAGCAGTGAACACATGATGATGGCAGTTGTTTATATTAGGCCAAACATACTCTTGAACGATTTTTTCTCCTTCACCCGTTTGAGGATCTCTTTTTGTTTAAATGAGCGTTTATTCTGCGAAAGATACTAATAAGAGAAAATATTATCCGTGTACGAAATATAAGTTTATGTTTATGCATATATTTGTTTTATTACGAGTGTTTATTTACATTTATACGCAAATTACGAAAGGCTACAACGAAGGTTGCAAAAAGAAACAGATTTACTAAATAAAAAAGCTTCAATTAATTACATTTTGGGCTCGTCAACGGTTTCAATAGTGTTTAGGAAAGGGGTCTGCGACCGAAAAAAGTTTGGGAACTCCTGGGTTAAACTAATCATGGTCATGTTGACTGGACTACCCGTGGACTATTAGGTTACGAGTTACAAAACTATATTTTCAATATACAGCGTTAAAAAGTTGAATAAGATAATTGGTTTTTCAACAGATAATTAGTAAAATAATTCAATAATAAAATAAATCAAAAATAAGATGACTAATAAATAAGAAATAATTACTGCAGAATTAATTAGAAAATAATAATCCATCCATTAATGAATCGTATGTTTTAATAATAAAATAC
Organism: Sesia bembeciformis; assembly: GCA_943735995.1. NCBI lineage: Eukaryota > Metazoa > Arthropoda > Insecta > Lepidoptera > Sesiidae > Sesia > Sesia bembeciformis. The sequence continues at coordinate 13,035,159 of OX031042.1, read as the reverse complement.
TATAAATTCAATGAATAATAATTTAATTTAGAGCAGTTTTTAATATATGTATTTTAAAAAATATATATTTGAATTTCTGTGCCCTTTCAGGTGTTGTATGTCATTATATGTAAGTTTATATATATGTACAGATATATTTTAACAATTTCTCCAAATATAAGTATAGTCGCGAAGTGTTGCAGGCAGCCCCTGCACTAGGCAAACTTATAAAATAAACAAACAAATCTATATCTATTCTTAATCTTCTTCTTGCCTTTCTTAATATATAAAAATGAATGTTTGTTTGTTTGTTTGTCCTCTATGCGTTACTATACCATTCATCCGATTGCGATGAAACTTTGGTGAGTTGTTGTGCGCACGTCCGCGAAGGTTTCTATATTATCACATTAAATTGAAGAGCACGCGAACGAAGTCGCGGGCAACAGCTAGTATACAATATAAAATTATGTTTCTTTATTTGTCCCGTATGTGTTCCTATACCATTCATCCGATTGTGATGAAACTTTGGTGAGCTGTTGTGCGCACACCCGCGAACGTTTCTATATTATCGCATTAAATTGAAGACCACGCAAACGAAGTCGCGGGCAACAGCTAGTAAATAAATAAAAACGTATTTAATTAGCCATCGAAGGAATCATTTATTAATTTTGTCAGTAAAGGTCTTTGCGCCCTATTTTTTCGTCCCTATATCTTTTCATCAGATCTGTCAGCAAGTCAGCCCGCTCATTGAGCAGGTACACGCAAAATCAATTACGATCATCCCCTGGTCAGTATTAATCTACCGTCAATTTCATTACCGACGCCGGCAAGGGTCCCGGGATGAGTTATATTCCGTGGGGTTATAGGGATGCCGTAAAACCTGCGTCAAGTTTGAAACCTGTATGTATAATTTGTGGATGTTGAAATTTATGTTTCAAAAGTGGTTTTAATTGAAATTAGCTTGCTAAAGAAGGTAGCTGACGAGAAGAGAGTCCGGTTGGTAAGTAGATATTATCGCCCATGGACATCCGTGATACATGTCAACATCAGCCAATTCGGATACTCTGCTTATCTTTGAAGATTCGACTAACATTCACGAGGTCCTGAGTCTCCTGCCCTACCACTGAATTTCCACTTAAGTGCGGAGAACTTAAGTGGAACTTGACTTACCACTTTACCTCAAGGCACTGAGTCCACCTCTATACAATATACTCGTAGTACAAAAAGAGTAAAAAATTATCTTTACCTTAGCGGTAAAGGAAAACATCGTGAGCATGTGTATCCACCAATTATGGTGGATTATGACCCGAAATCATCTAGCGATTCTTTCTTTTTTAAAGTTAATAAAACAGTTTAATATGTCACAAACCTGGCTTCTTTCATACTTTTATATTTCGACATTATAATTTATTATTCATTACAAGCATGTAGCGAGAAGCGTATTTCCAGCATCTTTAAAAGGTCCCTTTTTTTAAATAAATGGTGGGGGGGACACACCTTTTGGGGGCGTATAAAATCGTCTCGATTCGCTCGAGTGATCTCTAAATTAACGTTTGACGTTACGAGTAGGTATCTAAATTACATGAATTCGAAATTTGAAAAGTCCTTATTGTAACACAACCGTTTTGTAAGAGACCTTTATTGTATTTTTAATCTATCGTATTTTGGGAATATGCGGTTAAAATAATTCTAGAAATAATTTAGTTTAAACTTTGAATTATTTCGGGAAGTTTCTACCAGGAAAGGTCGTCAAGTTTTATACAAAATATGAATCGCATTTAGCCGTGTGGTGTCGGCTTTAGAATAACGCCACGCCATCTCTGCCCGTGGGCGTTGTAAAAGGTGACTAAGTGATAACAAAGCTCTGAGTAACTACATCATCTCTAAAAAAGTGGACTCACCAACCCGCTTAGCCAGCGTGGCGTTTTACGACTGTACATCTTTAATACACAAGAAAATGTGCACCGGGTAGTCCGAGTCCAACGTAAGACTACCTTGAAATGTATTGCATTTTCCACTTTATATTATTTCCCCAATGTACGTACGTGTTTCGGTAGCGAGTGAGATATGCCAGAGCCAAATATCATCCCATCCTATCCTATTCCTCTCCATTTTCTCCCAATCCATTCCTTAATCTGCAAAGGTAGGCAGCGTATCCGGGGTGGTGCCAACGTTTCTCATTCGGGACTGATGTTGGAATGTATCGCAAATGTCTATGGACGACAGTGTCCACTTACCATCAGGTGGACTGTATGCTTCTCTGCCGCTTTTTTTCTATAAAAAAACTCTAATCTCAAAAGAAATTTTACATTTCACTTTTATGGGAAAATAAATAAAAATTTACAATTCATGACTTATGAAATTATGATATAAGAGAGAATATGCAAAGTTTTGACAATTTAATTTAGATATTTTTTCCTTTATATAGGCCTGAAGCTTTTCCTTGAAGACATTTGTTGAACTATTGTATTTTTACATCATTAGTCAAATCATTATACAGTTGAGCTAATTTATATACAATTGGTTACTTTCCTTATTTAGTTCTTGCGGTAACATTAAATTATTGGCATTCCTTAGCATATTTAGACCATATTTATCGATTACTAGCTGTTCCCGGCCACGCGTTGCTGCGGCTACCCAACAGATGGCGCTTACCCTGTTTTTAATTGTTTCTGGGTAAAAAATATGTTTTTATCCTGTAATAGGTATATAAAAACACGCGGTATTAGAATGCAACGTTGTGTCAAAATTTCAAAGCAATCGGTGAAGAACTTATGGAGATTTAAGATTTTGAACAAACGAACGTTTACATTTTTATTTATATAGATTTATAGCAATGATAGCCTAAGTGTATCTACAACTCAATGACAGATACACTAGGATTTCTTGTATCACGAATTCAAAAATATATAAAAAAACACAGAATATCTTAATTTCGAACATCGGGGTTTGAACCCGTGACCGACTGACACGCAGGCATGCGCATTTTCCACTAGGTTAATCACCTGTCGTGTAAGATACGTATTATATACTCTGTGCTACTAATATTTACTCTGTAACAGCATTTCTCCACCTGTCCTCAGAATAATTTAATAACTCCTCTTCTAACTGTTTCGAGCGTGACGGGCGCGGGTATAGAGAAAATGGATGTGATATGAGAATAGGTGATTAGAAAATGCGAGAAATAGGCGGGAAATAGTCGAGATGAATATAGTGAAAGTAAAATTGGTTGACACTATAAAAACATTTGTAACTACATTCACTCAGTTCGCTCCAGTCGCCCCTTTTTGTGGAAGCATATTACTCGCTTATGCAATTTCCGCTTGAGAGTTGAGCAAAGTCTTTACGCATATCTTTCCACTCGTAGTTGAAGGTAAATAACAATAGTTTAATAAAAAAAATCTTGGGAGTAATTCACGAAACAAACCCCGATTACATTTTGCAAATTGAGTCGACTGGCACGGCGGGTCATTCGTCGCCATTTTAAGAAATTAATTGGTAAATAATAATTTAATTATGCTCATAAATAATAATGTCTCTCACTAGCCCATCTCTTCTACCACCCCATTTCTACCCGTGAGTGTCGTAAAATACAGCTAAGGAATGCCACAAGCACTGCGGTACAACACAACCTCTAAAAGAGTAGACCCGCTAATCCGCTTGGCCAGCGTAGCATTTTAAAGCCATACATCCACCATGCACAAGACCTGCATATCCCGCAGTGGACGACACAAGGACTGGATAAAGCAATAATCATTAAAAAATATCGAACGTTGTAGATTTAACAAAAATGGCCAAAACAGGCCCCTTCCAGAATATCTATCTACATGTAACAATGAATGTCACGGCTCGCATAAGGTGCAATTTCGCTTGAATTATTCTAACAATTTACTTACGCTGCGGACTTAAATTTAAGCTGTAATATACGTCACGGTAACCAGAGAAAAATGTCTCGTGTGACGGTTTATTAACGCGTTTTTTCCCCTTAAGGCCAAACGAATTAGGTCCGGTTTCGACAACGTTCTTTGTTAGCGAGGCCATGTGAAAAATATTTTACAAAACATCGAAGAAATAAGTACTATTTTTTTGTACACACAGCAATATAGATAAGTTTGCATGCAATGGACTTTGTTCACGGACTAGACGCTCAACCAACTAAGTTAGGGAAGCTATGAGAGCCGCCAGTAAAATTTTGCTATACATTCAGTGAATCAGTTAAATTTATTTAAGTATTGTTGTACGTAGTCAGCAAGACCAGTTATAATTATTGTTTAAGTGATGGGGACTTGGTCCAAAAGGCCTACTGCGTCAATACGACCTGAAAGATGCATTGTGATCCATCAAAATTACAGCTCACTCCCAAGGCTGATCAATAGTGCTGGGTGGGATTGCCTTAATCAGATCTGGGGTCAAATGACCTCCCAGAAAAGAGCTCCGTTTAGGTGCCAAAGCTGGACAGTTACAGTGTATGTGAATTGGAGTTTCCAACTCTCCATGACAGAACCTGCAGACTGATGTCTTGGAAAGTTTCATTTTGTGAAGATGCTTTCACAGTCTGCAGTAACCCGTTCGGCTCCTTGTGAGACTTCTGACTTGATTTTTACTTAAAGACTCAGTGGTGAATTTTTGCATATATCCATTTATTAGCTCCTTCGCATGCTTCAAACTTTTGACGTTTTTTCATAATTGTTGCCCAAGTTTATAGTGTGAATTGAAGTGTATACACTGTGTAAACACTGCATTGTAACTACAATAGTGTACCTCTGCACTGTTTAAGGCCTTTAACAAGGCCAGTTGCCTGTAAACTTATCTATTTTGCTATGTATATATCAAATGATTCAATGAAATGACACAACGGTATTGAATGTTGTGTAGATAGTGTAGAACTCCCAGAAGACTACTGTAAAATGTTTTGCATTTCTCACTTTATCAAATTCTCACAACGTGAGTACAAAAAGATATATATTAAGAGTGATAATAGTGCTCCACAACCTTTTTTCACTTGCGACACACGTAGGTATATTCGTTTCAAAATTCGGCGGCACATCTGAACTAAAAGTATCTCTCTCTATGGTGGTTCCCTCAATGTTGCAGATCGTGACTCTGCCGAGGAAGCCTTTCTAAGTTTTCTAAGATTCTAAGTCTTTCTATGTGGCTATCATGGAGACTATCATGGTCTAGGCATCACGGAGCGCCTTGTGAACCGGAACATTAAGACTACTTGGTCAGTCCATCGCATAGGGCTTCGCCCGCTTGATCTCTTGCTTGATCTCTACTTTTCCCGTTATCAACAACTTTCTCGATTATCTGGACGTCTTCGTGCTATGTGGCCAAAGTATTCAAGGAACCGGTGTAAGCATGTAGATGAAAGTCTCTGCTTATTATCTTTTTTCAGTTCCTTTAAGATGGACACATTCGTCCAACGCCTTCCAAGGAATCCTGAACATACGCCTCCAGAACCACATCTTAAAGGCTTCAATCCTTTGTCTGTCAGCAGCTTTTGAGATCCATGCTTCCGAACCGTACAGAAATATCAAGAAGACTAACGTGCGGACTTTGTAGAGACTTTCGTTCTTTTCGAGATGTTATTGTCTCTTCGTATTCTATTGAGCTGAGACTGAATAATTCTGTTGAGCTGAGTAATTTGCAGGGGAGCACTGTGCCCTGAAGCTACTTCAGAGGCTGATATAAGGTCTCATCTAAGTCTGAACTTGTCTTTTTTGTTCTTTGCTTTTGAGACTCAATAAATATTAAATTTCATTTTAACTTTTAAAATGTGTATTTTCAAATTTTTAGATTACATTAATGTTCATTTGATTTAATCCACTACTCGTTGTTGCTCGTGGGTGTACTTTAAGACCCTAGCAGAATATCAGCGCTGTGGTTCATATGCTTTTGTTCCACAGCTTTATGCTGCGCTGGGTAACCTTTTTTAAATATTGTTTTAAATATTGAGAAAAAGCTATAAAATTCCTATTTACTACAGATTCTCTTGTGGATTTTGCAATTTTAAAAGCAGTTGTTCGAGGGGAGGTTCAAAAATTTCCGGTCTGATAAAGAAAAAGGACACTCAAATTCATGAAACTATTTTTATTTTTCAATATAGTCTTCATCTATTTGAATACACTTTTCGGATAGTTTAATTAGCATTTCTATCCCAGTATAAAAATGGTCAAAAACAGTAATCACTGGGAGCCAAGTTAGGGCTATAGAGTGGGCTATAGAATTTCGGTGAAGCCACGCGTTGAAACAGCAGCTGTCGCAACTGCGGCGGCGTGGACGCGTGCATTGTCATGGAGAAGCCGCACTTTTTTGCTTAGTTGCCACGACGTTTCTGCTTGAGTGCTTCTCGTAATTGCTCTATAAGATTAACATAATAGATTCCAGTCATCGTAGTATTGCGCTCTTTTATTTCTATAAGCAATATTCCTTGATAATCCCAGAATATCGCAGCCATAAATTTTTTCGTGGACCGAGTTACCTTTGCTTTTCTAGGCGGTGCTTAACCAGAACGACGCCACTCCATCGACAGCTCCACTTTGATTGCAGAAACAATTGACTCCAAAAAATATTTTCCGTTTCTCCGAAAGGCCTCCAAAAGTCTCTTAGAGGCCGCTACTCGTTCACTTCGCTGCACAGTTGAAAAAAGTTTTGGCAGCCACCTTAGACTAACTTTGTTCATATGAAGATGTCCATGAAATATTGAAAGGAGTGTAGTTTTTGAAAGACATGTCTTTGCTTAGCTTTTCATCTTTGGCCGTCGGTCGCTCAGCACCTGTTCGTCCAGTAATTTTATGTTGTTTGGAGTGTGTGCCTCAACTGGTCGACCGGAGCGAGGTTCGTCGTCGATGGACTCTCGTCCTAAACGAAATTGCTTACACCAATCTTTGACGGTGAAAAATGATGGAGAAGAATACCCGTACACATTACCCAACCTTTGTTTGATATCGATCGGGCTAACACCTTCCTTTGTAAGGAACTTTATTCACGGAACGATATTCCCGTTTGAAGATGTTGTGGCTTCCTGTTGTTCTAAGAGTCGACGAATCAAAACTAACCAGGGTTGAACTCTAAAACTTATAAACGAATTAGCAGGATAAATAGCAATTAAAATAACGTATATTTTGTTTTTTTTTAGACAACTAGAAATATGTCAGGGCAGAAACTTTTGGACCTTACTAATATCTCTGTCTGGTATAACAATGAATTAAATCACGTGATTACAGTTTACTTTGAACTCGTTAAGTTAAAAATTTAACAAGCTAAACAAGCCACAAGGAGAACATTCTCTTTAAATTACCGTAACGGCCTAACAATGTAACATGTGAAACATCCTGGTACGAACATGGAACAAGTGGGGGGGGGACTGTTAAGTTGGTAACTCTGTGTGTGCTGTTTGCAAAGTTAATTTCGAGCTAAGTAAGGTTTAATGCAGACCTGTGTGCATTGCCTTTGACTGTGGACGGATTAAGTTAGATTCAGAGGACTAATTAATTATTGGATTGAATTATTGACCTAATTATCCATTGATTATTATTATTATTATGAATCATAATTATTAGAACAAAAATTAAAATAGTAATAATTCAATAATTACTTACTTTGTATCATTGAACATGAGCGTATTTAGTTCACTCCATACTCAATGGAGTAAGTCAAGTAAGTAGGAAGTACACTTTAGTGGAAGAAGTGCTGAAATAAATGTACTTTCTTTCTTCTTTCATTCTTATTGCACACCAGAGACTACAGTGACAGTGACACAGAAATTTAAATAAATAGGTACCTATGTAAAAGGAAGACCTTATCTTCAAAAGCGATCTCTTCCAGGAAGAGGTAGGTTATGCTAGTAACATAATACAAAATAACTACAAATACAAATAATACAAATATTCATATAACAATGTATTATTAATATGTAATAATCTATCTATACATATAATAAAATTGTAACAGGCCGACGTCTGTACATTATAGATATTGAAAAAAAACTAATATGGGGGGTCTTTATTAGAGCAACAGAAGCCAAAACAACAGTTTTTAGAAATTTTGTCTGTCTGTCTGTCTGTATGTTTGTACACGTATCACGCAAAAACTACTGCATGGAATTGAATACAGTTTTCACCGATGTGTTGCTAGAGGTCTAACTTAAAATATAGGCTTACTTATTCCATTTTACCGCAGGAAAATATCTTATTCCGATTGTTTTAAATTTAATAAACCGAAGCGAAGTGAGGGCGCGTCGCTAGTCGTATTATAAAAGTAATGTTTGTAATAGTTTATTTAGGTTTTTTTTATTGAGAAGTAGGCGAACGAGCAAGCAGTCTCACGTGATGGTAAGTGTTACCGCCGCCCATGGACACGTGCAACACCAAGGAGTATGCGGGTGTGCCGTCGACCTTGCAAAATCCTATTCACAGCTTCCTTTCCTATTTATTTAGGTACGCTCAGAGTCTGCATTTCATTGCTCCCCTAACCCTCTCCCAAGATCGCTGGTAAAAATGCCCTAAGGGGATAAGCACGCCTTTTGTGTGTATTTTTTGTAACTATTTTTATTATTTGTGTGTACAATAAAATTACAATGTGTACAATATATAAATAAATAAAGTTTGCCCTCCAAAGTGTTCTCAATAAGAACACACATAATACATTCGACAGAAGCACAATTGTCTGAATCCCAAAGCTAATTGACACAGGGATAAAGACTGAAATATGTTTATTCCCTTGATAGCTATTTTCCCGCTTATCTGACGTTTTAAATCCCCGACGGCAATTAAAAAAGTGTAGCAATTTACTGCCGTACTTTTGTAAATACGAAATACATTTTAAGGAAAGGGCTGTTCGAATTGGCTTCGCTTTTGTAGAAACATAAGAATATATAATATAATAATTATTTATTGTTATGGTCGAGGTATCGACTTCGACTCAGGTCATATCGCTCTCCAAGTGATCATGAGGTTGTCTCGGGCCGTAATCTACCAAAAACTGAAAGTGCCGTTCTTCAAGGGGTTCTTCGAGGAACGAATAACAACCTGATCTCAAATCAGCAATTTTTTTTAGACGTAAATGTAAAAAAAATAAAAAAAAAGCACTTAAACAAGGAATAGTAGTCGTGAAGCTAATTGTTAAAAAGGTTAAACTCTATGAGTGTAAAACCGGTCTATAAAAAAACTACTTACCCTAATAAGGTGTTTTTATATATATCTATACCAATATAATAAAGAGGTAAAATTGTGTGTTTGTATGTTGGGGGTAATCTCTGGAACTACAGAACCGATTTTAAAAATTCTTGCACAAATAGGAATTTATAATTATACTACAGAAGTTGAGTAACATGCGCAAACAAGCTATCTACGTGATACTCACAAACAACAGTACTGGTAGAGAAGAATTTACTGGAGTGCAGTAGGCGTCCTTGTACATCAAAAATTATACATTTAAACTTCACTGCACAAGTAATTGTACAAATAATGGACTTAATGTCATATGACATGTTCTACCAGTCAATCTCTAGAAATAGGGACGCGGGTGCAATTTTTACAATAACGCCACACTCAATGGCCCACAATAGGATTCCCTGTGTCGTGGGTCCAGAGACACATACAAACACACACCCAGGCCCGAACATGCATTTGTCTTTTTTTTATTAAACTAATGTATGTCCGACCGGGACCTTTTGCACAGCATGCAGGGTCATTACCAACTGCGCCAATTGGTCGGTCAAAATTTTGCTTCTAATATGAACAAAATTAATAATATTAGTTATAGCAACACAAATATACATATACTCATATACTCTAAATACTCTTTTGCCTTTAACATTGTAACGTTTACCCTGAATTTATCTGTTATTTAGCTATTCTATATGTATTATATGGTAGTATTCATGTATAATGTAATATGAATTTGATTTTATATATAATATTTAGGTATGTACCATATATCTTTTTGGTATTAAGTTGTAATATCGTACCATTTATAAATAGGTTAATAGTTATTGCAAGTATTTGTGTAAAATATTTACTAATAATATCTTTTAAGTTATATTTATTTTATACATTTAATGCGACATCACAACGTACTTCTCTGTTCTACCCAAAGGTTGGCTGGTAGAGAATGTCTCCGAGCATAAAGCTCGCCTTTTGTACAATTACGTGCAATAAAGTTTTTTAAATAAATAAATATATACACATATATTATACACATATATATGTATACATACACGTACTTCCATACATAATATTATAATACATATAGAGGCGCCGCATTTTAGAAAACCCCGTGGGTGCTCAATGCTCATGCTCATTTGATGACTCGTTTAACCCCTGAAATGTCCAACGTGTAGAGTAGGAATGCGTAGGAATAGAGTAGAGTTACTTTTGATATTCTCGATTAGTTTTGATGTCAATGGTCATGGGTGCTCCGCACCCACTATTTACTTCTCATGGGTGCTGGAGCCCCCGAGCACCCACGGAGTCGGCGCCCCTGAATGAATAGGAGTGTAGAAAATATAATGAAATATACCTATATATATATAGAATGAATAGCTTATGGCATTAGGAGCAAATTTGAATTTAGGTTTTCATTAGCGGCCAGTTTTTAGGGAATTAATAGCAAATAGTTCGCCAAAGGACAATACTCAGAAGAGTATTGTTACAGCGTGAGTACTCATGTGAACCTTGTATCTATGGCGTTCATCATACGGGAGCAATTATCAGAAAATTGAAGACCAATTTATGTCGATTTCTGTAGTACGTTGTTAGGAAATAACTTAGGTGTGCGGTCAAAATTGGCTCTCACGAAGTGAATTTTCTTTTGAAAAATCTGCCGTAAGAGGAAATTACACGTACGAGAAAATTGTGTCTGGAATTTGAGGAACTCGTTGCAGAGTTGTGGATAAAAAGAGGGAATGCCTGTAGTTAGAGGCCGGTATTACTGCGAATATTACGGCCTGTATTGTAATAGACATTAGAGTATGTGTGGGTTAGCTTGAATCCTGGGGAACTTATGATTGATCTGGCTAAAAGGTGCTCTAATTGGGGCACCTAAGCTATAATCATGCCAAGTTTCATTAAAAATTGTCCGTGGTCTTAGGTGATGCGCGTTAAGACAGACAGACGGATAAACAAAGAGACAGACAGACGATTTTATTATATGTATAGCTTAGCGGTGCTAGGGACTACGTTCACGTGAACCTGTGGTTCCCGTGGGATTTTTATAGATGATCTGAATAAAAAGTACCCCAAATCTTATCCCGGCACATAAGCTGGTGTAACCACCCCAAGTTTCATTAAAAATTGTCTAGTGGTTTTTGCGCGATGCACTAAAAGACAGACAGATGATTTTATTATATGTATAAATAGATATTATATGTATAGATATATATTATACTAGCGACCCGCCCTCACTTCGCTTCGGTTTATTAAATTTAAAACAATCGGAATAAGTTATTTTCCTGCGGTAAAATGGAGCCTATATTTTAAGTTAAACCTCTAGCATTCAATTCCATGCAGTAGTTTTTGCATGATGCGTGTACAAACATACAGACAGATAGACAGACAGACAAAATTTCTAGAAACTTGTTTTGGCTTCTGTTGCTCTAATAAAGACCCCCCCATATTAGTTTTTTTTCAATATCTATAATGTACAGACATCGGCCTGTTACAATTTTATTATATGTATAGATGTATAGATCTATGGTTAGGCATTGAACACTGGATGTCGCTGGTCGTGGCCTCCATTAGAGTTGTCCACTGCACTGGTAATGGTCCTGCAGGAATTATGACCTGCCAACTGCCACTTCAGCCTGCGAATTCTAAGAGTTATGTCGGTGACTTTAGTTCTTTGGCGAATCTCTTCGTTTTGGATCTTATAAACAAATATAGCAAATAAACACCAAGCATAGCTCTCTTTATAGCTTGTTGAACGATTTTAAACTTATTCGATTTTAAACCCATTCTACATGTCAGAAGTAATTTCAATTCATAGAGACTCCATTTCCGTTTTCTCATATAACTACCAATTAACTTAACAGGAATACATCTCGGATGCTTTTAGAGTAATATTGCTGACCAAAAATGAGCCTTGAGTGTAAGACGTTGAAACCCTTTCAGTCCTCACCCTTGGATATCTTTGTGACAGACAAACTGTCGTCCTACTCTGAATAATTTATGCAAACATACATCTCTTCTTACTTGTACACCCTTCAGCTTAAACCAGTTGCTACTGCTAACACATATATATGCTTAGTACTCCTGTGTTTGGTGGACTGTACAACCCATATCAAGCGTTGTAAGGCTCAGGTGTCAAGTGAGATGCCTTAATTAGTGGCAGCCCTGGATCAATACTCAAAGAAGCCAAGTGACAGCCCTGAAGTTGACGCGTCTTATGATGAATTACGATCAGGAAGTGACACGATCTGATATGTGGTATTTGAGAATATCAGGGAAGCCCTTCAACTTATGGTTATATATTAAGGAAATCTAAAGTAATTATAGTTATTTCAAGTAACTATCATAGACTTTAGAATGGTAAAGACGTATTCTCGTCTTTTGATGAAGTGACGTACTGAAACTGTGCGGTTGAGTGTAGGTACACAAGACACACATGTATATGTAGTCATTCTATACCGATCGCTCCCATTGCGACCAATTTTATTTATTTATCTAGTATTTTCTTTTGAAAATATCGTCACATACTGTATATCAATTATGTAAGTAAACTATTATATTCTGTTTTAGAATATTAGTTTAAAAATTCTAAGGCAGAATGGGTATAGAATATAACAAAATCCATGGCTTTCATGGTATAGAATAGTGATGGGTAATTCCGGAGTTAATGAATCAAAAGAGTTGAATCCTCGAGCGGAGCAGAATCCCATAATTGTTCCATCGAATTGTTATTCATTCCGATTCCGGCGCCAATGATGGTTGTGAGTGTAATCGCGCATCGGCACTTGTCGGGGGCTCAAACTCAAGATACAACGATGGCTTGACGTTTTTTTTTTACTTATGCAACAACCATTAGGGAAAGGGAATGAAACGCTCTCGGAAGGTGAATAAGTAGGTGAATCAAAAGAGTTAATGAGTAACTAAGATGAGTCCGGATCTGTACTGCATTCCCACTTTATCTTATTTCCCCAATGTACGTACGTGTTTCGGTAGTGAGTGCCAGAACCCATTCCCATCCTATCCCTCTCCATTTTCCCAACCCTTTCTCCAAATCCATTCCTATATCTTAAAAGGTAGGCAGCGCATCCGGGGGCGTGTCAACATTTGTCATTTTGGATTAACTAATGTTGGCATGTATCACGGATGTCTATGGGCTACAGTATCCACTTACCATCAGGTGGACTGTATGCTCGTCTGCCGCCATCCTCCATAAAAACAAAAAACAGTAATGTATGCATTTAAATGAGATTGGCAATTCCATATTGTAATGTTCAGTGGGTCGAACGATTGGCTAATTATATCGGAATGCCAAATCATCGACATAGTTTATAGGTAGATGAGTGGTTCGCATAGATGTTAGATTAATTAGCTTGATTCCTGCGGGAACTTTACAAAACAAGTACGCTGAATTTTTACATGGCGCATAAGTTATGTCAAGCTATGTCAAGTTTTATTAAAATCCGTTTAGTGATTTTTGCGTAATACGCGTTCAAATCGACAAAAACAACACAAAAATATGTTTTGAGCTCTGCGTCATTCGTAATTTACATTGAACAGACTTTTTTTTTTAATTTTTAAATAAAATTTTTTTACGGACAACTTTATCGCGATTTTTGTGGGTAAAAATATAGAGATTATATGTAGAATCAGCATGCCGAAGTGGCAATGAGTCGAATATAATGTGTAGTGGCGAGTCTCTGGAGAGGCTTATATCCAGCAGTGGAGAGGCATAAGCTATGGCATATGGTACCATAAGACTAATTTTAACAGAGATATCGAAAGACGAACATCCAGTTACAATTAATTTTCTAATGTTGTTTTTATGATAATTTCAAACAAAAGAAATAATTTAGAATTAATCGATTCAACAGTGATTTTTAGTATCTAATCGATTTTTAGATTTTACAATTAGTGTTGTAAAAACAAGTGCTGAGCGTCGAGCGCTGAGTGAGCGCTAATGAACAGTGAAATATAACAGTGAACAGAGATCACTATGATCGATACAGCATGGTAAACCTCAAAAAGAAGAATGTAAAATTACTATTCCCGCCGCGACGTAGAGGGGCAGGAAGGGGAGAGGACTCGCGCCCTGCAATCGCCGACAAGCATTACTGTATCTGTTACAATACATCAGTTCTTACCAAAAGTATCATTGTTCGCATTTCACTTCATCTGCATACACGACCACCCAAGACACTGTTTATACTGGAAAATTCAATTAACTGCCAAAAATAACTTTAATACAAAAAGCAATTTATTGGAGATTCCCGGTAAAAGATAAAAGTCGACGTGTTCTGAAGCCTTCAGTGAAAGGGATCAAAGTTATTATTTAATAGGACGAGAATCAATAACCTAGTTGAATTAATGAGTCTTTTACCGCAATTCCCATTTAAGAACAACCCAGCTCTAGAGTAATAGACTTTTTAACCATTAGAACATGAATAAATATAAAATACGTATTATAAATGGTCGTGTTTATCCATTTGTCTGCTGCAAACTTGGCAATTTAATGATTCAATCTTTATTTAATAGCCTGAAATAGGGAGAACTGCTGGGCAAAGGTCTCCCCTATTCTCCTCCAAGCTCTTCGTTCTGCAACCACCTTCGACCATCTTTGATGGAAAGAATCAAGCTCATCTCGTCATCTTCGCCTAGGTCTTTCACAAGATATTTTATGTTTTTAACTCTGGAACGTTTTCCCTTATTTTCTATATTTTTTTTAATTTTTATACTTAGAAGAGATGGCGGAAGAGCAGACAATCCACTTGGTGTTAAGTGCATACTGTCATCCATATACATGCGCGATACATGCCAACATTAGTCCAGAATGACAATCATAGGCACGTTCCCCGTTTCCACGCTGCCTACCTTTAGATTTTGAGATTTAGAATGGATTTAGAGAAATGGGTTGGGAAAATGGGGAATCTGAAGTATAACGAGACGAGGAGATTTCTTTATTCCATTACACTACCCATCTTTCATGAGGGGATGGAGTGGGATAGGGAGTCAATAGTAAAATAGAATAAGGAGTTTCTTTATTCCATTATACTCTCTATTTGATGCGTTAAGATAAGGATAAAATCAGATGGGAAATGGGCTCTAGCATACTGAACATACTAGAATACACTCAGTACTGAATAACTACGAATTAGAATAGGGATAGGAAAAGTAGTACATTTCACGGTAGTCTTATAATTGGGGCAATTTGGCCAGCCGGGCACTGTAACAGCTGTAGGATTGTGGAAAATACTGAAGGAAAACAATTTGAATAAAAAATTTGGGGTATGTGTAGTATCTACCGATTCGCACTGAGACTACGTGGTGAATTATGGCCCGAAATCCTCTCGATTGCACGGGGAGGCCTGTGCCTAGCACTGGCGTACTTTAATATCTTATATCGAAGTAGTTAAGTGACTACGGTACTGAATGATAAAAGTGCATCTCCTAAGTTATTTTAACATATTATTTTAGGATTTCCAAAAATTTTGCCACATAAACGAGCTACGTGACGTGGGCGAAGTCGCAGGCAACAGCTAGTTTGGGTCCAATAAATTGTTATTAAAACGAATCCTTTTCGATGTAATATTTTACGGTTTGTAAACACCAGGCACTGACAGCTACTCAGAATATTAAAATGGTAACTCCGTTGGAGGTCTAATTAAAAATCTCTCCACCTCATAAATGGTTAACCGGTAAAAGAATATTTTCGTCTGCTTGGATATGTTTTGATTGACAATTTTCAATTTAAATCAGTTAAAATTTGCACTATATTATCCGGGCAGAATGGATTCAATTTCACTTACAATAATATCTTTATTACCTTAGTAGAAAACATCTTCGGAAATAGTTTTGTTGTGTAACTATTATTACATTCGTCTGTTTAAACTCTGTTTAAGCTGCTTTTCCGTAGATACGTAAATATCCCGTTTTCGGAGAGGCTCTTCCTTCATTAGTCACCACATGCTCGTCAAGCAACACTATTGACGTAGAGGCCACCAACTCAAAAAAAAAGAGTTCTAGTTACGCCAACGTAAAATTGAAACCCATCCAAAATCTTGTATTTTTCAGTTTAGGCAACGTAGCGGCCGCCATTTTATTTCCGCGTCGTATATCACTCACGTGTCATGCGGCACGTGTCACGTAGTACCGGTACAAAATATTCACAATCTATGCAAGTTTCCGAAGAGGTATGAATTTTTGGCATTATTTCTTTTTTACGCGAATCTTTGATCTTTTTTCTGAAATAGTATATGTGACGTTGTTTGAAAACAAATAGACCTTATTGTTGGTTTGGACTTATTGACATCTCTAAATTAACATTTCGTTGTTTCAATATTCTGTTACAATTGAAATATGCTCTAACATCCGATTAGAAAGACATTGTACAGGCTATTTGCATCCACGTAGCATTGTAGGTGCCCGTGCCGGCTCCAGAGAGTAACGATCAAGACAAGATCAAGAGTAAAATATTCAATTTGAGAATTACACCTTCGTTTGAGGCATTTAAGTCTTAAAGGGTCTAGTCCATATTTTGAAAATGTGATTTCTCTTTGCTAGGTAGTTACTCCCCTCAAGAAGGAACTTATCTAAACATACATTAAAAGCTTAAGCGATAAACTGCCGATTGTACTTTTACTTATATTTTTGTGCTTCTCTTCTGTATCTTTTGGTCTACAATAACGTAAACGAAGTACATATCAATCTACTTTGATTACCTATTTATATTGCGAATATGATACTGGCCACTTTGGCATCGTTGTTTTTTCCAAAATACCAGCATTCATTTGTTTTTGTGTGTTGGCTTTGCATTGCGAATTCATTGTATTCAACATGTCGGAGGAAAATAGTAAAATTATTAAGATTGAGCAATCACCTGGCGATAACTGGGCAAGCTGGGCTATCGCCCAGCTTGCCTAACCCTTTATCTGGTCTGAATAGGGCTCCTGAGAGGCTGCTCGAGCGTTTCCCCACGCAGACATATTAAGCGTCAAGTACACTCATCTATTTTTTATCAGCAAGTTCTTTCGCGTGGTCTACATGAATTGCTTATGTGACAATTCGGATTAAAATCTACCTATTTGACAAGTTTCAACGTAATCGGGTCAGCAGTTTCGATATGACTGAGTAACAAACATACAAACTTTCGCTTTTACAATACCAGTGGAATCTCTTGTTTTCTCATTTCAATCACACATAATTAAATCCACCCCAACGGAGTACTAATTCCTCTAAAACCTCTCGCACGATAAATTGCCAAAAACTCCTATAAAAATAAAGCATCCGACCATTACCATGCGAATAACGGCACATTGACTGAGTTAATCGAAGTTTTATCATCAGGACAATCAATAAAGCCTCCTCGTGTCCAATATAAATGATTAATCACTCGGATGTGTCCACTCACGGTTGATAGATGCTCCCATGTTCAGACGTGTTCAGACATGTTCTCTTATACGCGTATATATTTTTTGTGCTCGCAGAAAATTGACATCAATCACGACTTCCGTTTGAATCGGCGTATTTTATTTTTATTTCGGAGCTTCATCGTGGTGTTCTATGGTGTAATATGTACAAATGTATTATATCTGAGTTGTGATGTGTATACAGATATACAGCAATTTCAAATATACAAAAGCGTTTAGCAAAAAATAAAAATATTTCAAGTAATACGTAAATCAAGTTACAAACACCTAAGGTTTTCTTGTCCTGTCTAAAACGTTGGTAGTACTCAGTACTCAGACCGGGCACATAGGTGGCGCGCGCGGATTATAAAGTATAGGTATAATAGAATTGTACTATAAATTATGAAAAAACATATTACACAGTACACATTACTTATATATGTGTACTGTAGATATATATACTGTAGATATGTATATACCTACTGTATATATGTGTACATGTGTGTGGAATTTTTTATTTTATGTTTCCAAATTTTTCATACAATTGTCATAATTGACATGAAACGTTATTTCAACTTTTCTTATCTCAGACTTATTATACAATGCGTCACCGAAATAAAGTTTGATTCAACCTGTATAACAACATATTATATTACAACATAGTTATATAGTGTGAATCCATGTTTATATATCGCAACGGCTGCATCATTACCATAGAGATGTGTATAAATCCAAGCAGCTTCATACATATCATATTTATTGCCGCGAATCTGTTCTCATCTTCGCTGCCTCTGGAAATATTTTCTCAACCCATAATACAAGTGGCAACGCGTGAAGATACCGTGAATGCAAATGGAATACTTAAAGGATCGGGCGCCGATAAGTCCTGCGGGGTTACTCTCGACGCGTTCGAATCGCTATCGTATCGAGTTTGATGCACGTATAATATAGGTACATATAACATCTATACATATCTATCTCTATATTTATACATATCTATATCTATACATATTGACGGTGTGGTGTTGGCGGGCTTTAGAATAACATCACCACATCTCCTTCCGTGTGTGTCAATCACTAACAGCCGAGCCCATGTTTTAACTGCAGCGTAGATTTTCAGTTGTAGCCTCATCGGTAACCACGGGCTGCTTACGCCAAGTGACAGGGGTGGTGAACTTCTGTGCGTTGTGTATTTATCTCTATGTAAATATGATGGTAAAGTTCGTTAAGTAAGAAAAAAGTTATGTCATCGGTAGCAATCAGTGATTTCACCTATAGATCAATAACGAGGAGTGTTCCTGGATTGACCAATTAGCGCTGTGTTATGCTACATCGGGCAGATGACTTCACTTTTTTCTTAATAGAATCTCAATAGTTAGAGTATAGCATAGATGTGGGAATCATATGTTCTTATCAAAGAAATTCGATTGGTAATTTGTAGGGGGGGGGGTGACGTAGATGAGGAGATGTTCATTAAAAGTCATTTGAAACTTAAATACTACGTACATACCCAGCCGTAAGTAATACACATCGACTGTGATTGACTAAGTCAGTTTTGTAGAGCGTCGTCTCTGTCGTAACGGCACACGACTGAGATGACGCTATACAAAACCAAAGCTAGCCGACAGTTTCCTTCTAAAGGCCGCGATGTGTATTACTTACGGCCGGGAAGTGTAATAACAATGTTCCATTTTCAAAACGCATATGAATCAAATAATGCGAGAGCTACTGAACATAGAACACTATTAGACCGTAACGTGCCTACCCTAGAGTGACTGTATAGCATATCTAGTTAAGTATTCTCAAATCAATGGAGTACAGTAACGCTTTTAGGAATTGAAAGATATTTGCATTGTCGTAATTGCAAGATAATTTCAGTTCTAAAAACTAAAATAAACCTAGTGATCGCATGCAACCGTAACTTCTCATGTAACCGTTCTCATGCACACAGTCTTGTACGTTGACCAAGTGGGTTGGCGAGTCCACTCTGTTAGATGTGGTGTAGTTCCTCAGGGCTTGTGGTAGCGGCTTTGTTATCCCCTAGTCGAGTTTTACGACACCCAAGGGAACAGACGGGAAGGGGGGGGGGGTGATATTATAAAGCCGGTCTACGCCACGTGGCAAATCAATGTAGCATGAATGTAGATTACATTAATCCGTGTGGAGGTTGGAATTATGGAGTTATATTTTAGTCAGTTACTTTCAGTACCCATTCGAAATTGGTTCTTCGCCCTTCGAGCGTAACCTGCTGCCTGGCTGTCATTGCCAGATGCAATCGTGATACAAAAGTGAAAAACTTTAAATAGACTATTTTTGTATAAAAGGTTCTTGTATTTTACAGCACGGATTTTGAAGACTGTCATGATGAGGTATATTCGAATTTATTAATGGATAGGGGTGAAAGAAAATGGATACTCCACTTTCCACTCCACTCCACTCTCCACTTGTTATAGCCTTCCATATAGATTTCTTTTAAGGACTGTCTCACGTTTCGTTTCTTGGTACGTGGTGTCTATTCGAGGACTCGTCTCCCTTATCGATTATTGATCCTGTGACGGATATAGTTTGTTCACTGCCACTTCAGCTGGCTTAATCTTTAAGCTATGTCAACAATTTTAGTTTTTCATTTATTTTCTTCGTTTGAAATCTCGTCTAGTGATGAGACCGCAAGCATAACTCTTTCTATTGCTCGCCGGGACAGTTTGAACTTGTGTAATTTGTACAACAGAAAAGAGTTACTATTAAGGCGAGATGTAGATTGGTTACCTACTTGCTTGCTACTTAGGTACTTGTTCCAATAATACAATACCGGGGTTCTTAGATCCTATCCTGTTCCTAAACTATCCATCCTATCGTATCCCTGCACATTCCCATGTTAGTCATTCTGGACTGATGTGGGCGACAGTATCTACTTACCATATGGTGACGTCTTTCTATAAAAAAAAAGGATTAATCTGGCCTTATATATATTTTTCCTTTTTTTATTATACTCGGTGTACAATGAATAATTATAAAAAGTTGTAACGGAGTTTTAATATCACGAATGAATAGCTTATATATCATCAAAATGACATTATATTGAATTCAGAATAACAGAAAATCACTAAATTACCAAATACATTTTTATTTTATTATAATTGCTTATTTTTCATTCGTCTTTCGGAGAAAAACTCAAGAGATAAAACATCAATTGAGACGAAATTTGGAACAAAAAAGCGCGTTTCTTTTATAAAACGAAATTATACATTCACAGTTCTAATACCGCGGGCTATATAAAAAGAGGCAGACGAAGCGCGAATGCTTGAAATATGGCGTAGAAGATTACATCTTCCTTACAAATGGTGACAAATTTGCAAAATACAATTTGCCTCCTATATCGGGAATCGTTTCAACCACAAGTCGGTATTTATTAGTCAAACGTACGAGTATGTAAAGGTTCGTTTAAATGAAGTGAAGCTATCTATATCTACAGGGTGTGTCAATAAGTGCGCTCTAGTTTTAAATATAAATAAAACAAGTTGTATAATCGATACCGCTATATTTTTTTTTATTTGGAAGGCCAATCGATAGCATTAATTATGGAATATGATATCAGGCGATTGGCCGCCGCGGCTACGTTGAGTGTCGTCCATTCTGAAGGTCCAATTTTCGATGACTATCGCATAAATCGGGCTCGATTTCATTAATGACACGGGTGATGTTGGTCTTTAAGGCATCAATTGTTTGCGATTGATTTGAATACACCTGGGATTTAACGTAACCCCACAAGAAGAAGTCTTAGGGCGTTAGATCACACGATCTCGGTGGTCAGTTGATGTCGCCGCCTCGCGAGATAATGGAGCCAGCGAACTTCTGCAGAATGTCCATTGTTGCATGCGCTGTGTGGCACGTGGCGCTGTCTTGTTAAAATCACATATGGCTAATGTCCATATCATCTAATCGGGGCCACAAATAATCAGTTATCATCATCCGATACCTGTCGCCCATGACAGTGAGTGCAGCTCATTGGTCATTTTGGAAGAAGTCGATGATGCCTCCGGAACAAAATCTAAGTTCAAATAATGACTTTTTCAGGACGCATTTGTCGCTCTTGAATTGCCTGTGGATTCTTATCGCTCCAAATGCGACAATTTTGCTTGTTAAACAAGCCAATCATCCAAAAAAAAAAAAATTCAAGTACAGACACGGCTTTGTTACGATTTCATTATATGCGTAGAAGATACGTATCTGCAGTCAGTAGCAGAGCAATATATTGACACCTTCTGAGTAATAATAAGGCTTAGATTCGAAGGTCATAGAACTGGAGCTTGTTACCAACAGGAAGACGCGTACACCCGCCTCGATCATTATATTGATAACGATATAAAAAGACTCCATGGAGAGGATGTTAAGATATTATTTCTGTTATATGTGAGGAAGTGTCACAAGGAGACAAATAAAACGAGGTCGACAGATGTTCTGGCATAGTAAGAATACAAAAGTCCATATATTTGTCCATAATGAATTTATTTAAATTCAAGTTATTAAAATTATTCAAGTGCGGTCTGGCTGACCTACCGACCCCTACCGACTGAACAAACGTTGCAACCCTACCTCCTTCCAGAAGTCAAGTAGTATTTTTTTATGGTGATGGTGGCAGACGGGAATGCGGTCCACGTGATTGTAAGTGGCTACCACCGCCCATGGATATCTGAAACACCAAGAATGCTTGCTTGGTGCATGCTTCCATTAATATCCCCGGGATTCTTAGGATCTTCGCTCATTTTTATGTCACACTCGTGCACTGCAAGAGTCTATATACAAACCGGAAGCACAAGAAATAGTTATAAAATAAAAGTCGGTTATACAAGCGATTTCCATCCATTTCCACGTTATATTCCGCACGTTATTGGGAAATGCAATTGATATGCGGCATATTGAGAAATTCTAGACGTTTCGAGCACGGACGTGATCTGAGTTCAGTCGCAGACGATTCGCTAGATTCGCCATAGCAACCTAAACGCGATTACGTGACGCGAAAATTGGAATATGCAGTAAATCAGCTCACTTGCATAAATATATTTGAAAGTGTGTATGAACTATTCGCAAGTCGTTCACATGAGTGGTTGTTACCATGGCGATTATATCGTAAGGACCGTTATCAATTTCACCGTAACATACCATACCATCAGCCTATGTCTCTCCACTTCTGAATATAGTCTACTGCCAATGTTCGTCACTGTACACGATATTCGGCTCTTCTCATCCAGCCAATACCGGCAGGTCATCGGTTCATTTGTCTGGAGCGCGTTCCACCATGGGGGTCAGAGTTGCTTGCGACTGTAGGAGCTACCTTTTTCTTTTTCCTTTCATTTAGTACCGGAAAATGTTAAACAATAGAACAGCGTCGTAAAAATAACTAAGTACTTCTACTTAAATACACTTGACAGTACTTAGGCTAGTACTTAAACCCTAGGGTCGTGCATCTCATAATATATGTATATATAAGCAAATAAGCATAGATTCTACGCTAAACACGCTAGCTCGTGCGAACTCACAGGCGACCGCCATTTAAAAAAAAAACAAAAAACCTGCATATGGTCACTACTTTTATTAAGTATCAAAACCAATGCACTGTTATATACAAAACTTTGTGACTTTTTACACCATAATCAAATTTCTTTTACCAACAACAGTCATCCCTGGACTTTCCAAAATGAATAATTAGTTAATTTTAAACACAATTATATTTTATTTTGTACTTTAAAAATTTAGTAAGTGGTTAAATCAACTTAAAAAAAAACATTGTACATTATATTTTCGCTATTTTATGTGCTTTGTACATTCAAGAACGTAAAACTATCCTTGTGGAAAGGACTGTCTGTTCGTTGCCACCATCTTTGGGCTTCTTTGAAAATGAGCTCTGGTATATCTCAGTCCACGACAGTCCATGGCCGGCTTTAGAATAGCACCAGCCCAACTCTTCCCGTGGGTGTCGTAAAAGGCGATTAATGGCTCAACTACATTTGATCCGTAGCCCGCATATGGATACATTAATTCGAGATCGCATAGGCCAAATAATAGACCAATCACGAAATACCTCAGCGTTGCTCACTTTCTCTGATACGGGTCACCGGTGATACCTGAATTCGATTCTTTATTTACATTGGTCATTTGCCCGGATACGATGACACCCGAATGCGACCAAGTGTAATTGAGCCATGAGGGATAACAAAGTCTCTACCACAAGCCCTGAGTAACTGCACCACCTGTAAAAGAATGGACTCGCTAACTCGTTTGGCCAGCGTGGCGTTTTAAGGTCTTGCCATAAGAATAAACAAATTGTTCACTCTTACGCCCATTCATCCCTCATTTACAAGACAATGTGCGGTTACACAGCAGTCACTCGTGGGTGCATTGCATAGAGATGGGTAACTCCGGATTCAATGAATGAAAAGAGCCGAAACCGCGAGCGGGGCGGAAACTCTTAATTGTTCCACCGAATTGTTAGTTACTCCAACTAAGGCTCCGGTGCCGTGTGATCGCGCATCCGCACTTGTCGTGGGCCCAAGCAAAAGCAAGATGCAACGATGGCATGACTTTTTTTTTGCTTATGCAATGACCATTATGGAAAGGGAATGAAACGGTCTCGGAAGGTGAATCAAAAGAGTTATAGAGTAACTAAGAGGAGTCGGATCCGCAAGCGGAGCAGGATTAAGTGAGCTGAAACACTCCGAGAAGGGTAATCACGACTTCTCGTACCACTAAATACTTTGTAAATACGTAGTATCGTTTAATTTCACCATTTTATTGAAGCTGTCAAGTAGATATCGAGCCTGTCAGTTACCAGTCTCTCCCGACGCATTAAACTCTCCAAAAATATGTAGTCGCTAATCATACTAATCTGGTAGCGAACGTTATTATCTTCGTTGAGTGAAGTCGAGTGACGATGAATGACGTCAAGATTGATCAAACAATATCATATATTACGGTTAATATTGGGTTTGTGGATGAAGCTGGCATTATCCAGACAATGCCAGCATTATCTAAGAGCTTTGTATAAAGTCCGTAGTTCAACAAGAATCTTCCTAACCAGAAAACTTTCCTACTCGGATACGATTTGGCTCGATTAGTCTATAAGTGGATATTTTTTTTTTCAAACAATGTGAACATGTTCCTACCCAGAAACAATTTGTTTCAAAAATTCATAATGCTGTTTGAACTTTATCCAAAGCCCTTAGATAATGCTAGCTTTATTCAAACATAACCCTAACATACCACAGGGTTGTATATAACAGTCTGTGAAATTTACTCCTTTTTTCCTTTCCTTTCTTTCCAAGTAGAAGTAACAAAATGAAAACGCTCCTCGCGTAGACCAAGCGTTATAAATAGAATTCTTTAAAAATGAGATTTCGATAAAATGTAAGCATCTCAGAGATCACAAATTGTGGAAAAAAATATCTGCATCTCGACCCGCTGAATCTGAAACAACAATTTCGAAGTTGATATACATATATTCACATTATTTTTGTGAATACTATATGTATATACCCATATGTGAGTATATGGGTTAGTATATGTGGTAGCCGCCCTAGCAAGTCAAAGGATAAAATCACATAGCTACCAATTTTTAGTCAACAGTTCACTAATTATGTCAATTAGTTAGATGTTGTCATGTATCACGGATGTCCAAGAGCGACAGTATCCACTTACCACCAGGTGGACTGTTAGCTCGTCTGCAACCTTCTTAATTGGAAAAAAAAAAGAAACAATTGACCGATTGAGTATTCCTGGCCTAAGACATTTATAACAATTCGTAGGAAGTTGTACATACGAGTATGTACTGTCATTTGTTTCATTTGTTTGCTAGCCAAAAGTGGTAAACATTTGTCAAGATTACATTCATAGTATGAATTCGATTCAGTGGATAATAAATCAACTATGTAGGATATTTGTATTGTTTTATTTTGTAATTTATCAAGTCAATCAATTATTACATTAGTTATTGTATACTTATTGCAAACAATACTCATTGTTGTTGTTGGAACAACATTAAATATCACAACTAAATGATTTTATTCCTAATCAACATTAATTAATTTAGTGATTATGATGTACAAATAACTGTATCTAAGTGTGTAAATAACTGTGCATCTAGCAACGGGATAGATATTTATTAAAAAAAAAAGAAAGTTTTTTTGGCTTATTGTTTTTGGCTTATTTATTTTTGTTTTTGGCTTAGACCATTAGGAAGGGTAGTAAAACCCATTTGGTTTGCAAATTCATTAAACATTAAGTAGATATGGGAATTTTCAGTATCATCTGTCACCCCCATCGGGGGTTCTACTGTATTAGTAACGTATTATCAATAATTATTGCAAGGCAATTATAAAATTATCACTAGCTAGGCGATGAAGGAAACATCATATAGTTAGAAACGTGCATGTTCGAGAATAAGATAAAACTGGAGCATTTGTATCCAATTCGCATTGGGCTACCGTTGTGGATTACGGCCCGAAACCTCCTAGTGTTTTACTAGGGGTGTCTCGTGCCTTATGAACGTCATAGACTGATATCATATCATTTCTCATTTACTTATCATCTGGTTCGCCAAAGGAACATTCACCCCGCGATGTTTTGTGCCCAAAAGAAATATTAGTTAGTTATAGTTGTTTAACATAGTTAACTGTTGCTCGATTACGCAGGCGCAGAGAGCACAAAAACAAACACAGATTGTGTCATAGCATAAACTGTTTTAGCAACTGACCCCATTCTCACACTACATTAGTTAGCAACCGACGTTCCGAGTCGTATGATAAGATAAACATCTTATGAAGTCTGCCGATTGACACAGGCAACTTTTATTCTTATTTACTTGGCAAGTTTAGGGGCGTTCAAATTTTGTTTGATTCCGTAACCCTTTTAGCATCCACTGCTAGACGTGAGCCTCCTCGGGCACATTGTCCTGTGCATGAGGGATGTGTGGTCTTAAAACGGCATACTGGCCGGGCATGCACGCATGCCCGGCACAGCTATATAGTAGTAATAATAAAGTATCTCGTATACAAGTATGCAATTAGATGTACGGTAATTCATACACGTGGATGACGCGTTCGGGTGTTTCTGCATTAGTCGATGGCCAAAGTTTTCGTAATGTATCTGTAACTCTATGCGATTGCAATTTGTGTACAATTGGCAATAATCATTTTTAAACGATAAGATAGGTCGGATAGGTTAGTTTTTATCTGTGTTTATATTCAGTCATATTTTTGTTGTGATACTAAGCGAACGCTACGGAGGAAGGCGCGGTAACGTATATTTTTTAAATATATATTATGTCTTTACTAGACATGGGCTGAAATTAGTTTCACATTCTGTAATGCCGTATTGGCCACGTTGCCCCTCTGTCACAGAAGACTACCTTGAAATGTACTGCATTTCCCCCTTTATATTATTTCCCTAATGTACGTACGTGTTTCGGTAGTGAGTGAGATGTGCCAGAGCCCATTCCCATCCTATCCCTCCCCATTTTCCCAACCCTTTCTCCAAATCCATTCCTATATCTCCAAAGGTAGGCAGCGCATCCGGGGGCGTGCCAACGTTTGTAATTTTGGACTAATGTTAGCATGTATCGCGGATTTCTATGGGTTACAGTATCCACTTACCATCAGGTGGACTGTATGCTCGTCTGCCGCTTTCGTACATAAAAAAAAAATGCCGAACTTCGTCAGGTTTTTACCCAACTTAGGAGTTCGGCCGAATTTCGATTCATGTGCCGAACATTCAGTAGCATGAACTAACATTATTGACTCGACTAGTAGCCTGCCTAGCCTGTATTGTGTCAGCTAAAATGACGTATTCTACAACGATTAGATAATACTAGCTGCTACCCGCGGCTTTGTTCGCGTATACTAAGCAGCTGTAAAAGATTTATTAACGACTCCTTGCGTTATATGAAGATGCGTTATACAGTTTTCCTTCTGGACACTTAGCTATTCATTAGTGAAAACCTGATCCAAATTCGTTCAGTAGCTTTTACGCGACGCGGTAACAAACAGACACACATACAAGCATACATTTTAAAAACTTCTGTTTTGAGATCTGCAGCTTTAAAAAAAACCTTTTTTTTAAATTAACTCAATGTACAGACTTAAATTTTGTACTGTATTATTATATTATGTATAAATTATGAACTGCTCATAATTATTTGTTATTTTTTCTGAAAATAATACCACATTATATGTTTATCGAAAATTACTCTTTATTAATATTAAATATTATCTTATAAACTGATAGGTTTTTTTTTCTATTTATATATGGCAATGGTGCAATTAACACATTCTGCCAGTTTAAAATTATCTTCGCAATAAACAATTTTAAAGCTTAAAACGTAGTTTGTCAATATCTAGTCCCGTTAAAGTCAGGAGCCGCTCCGTAAAGTGCTAGTAGGTTTACTGAGGACAGAAGAGGACTCCGCTGGAGGAATGTCGCTCTGCGGCCGTAGTTTTGGCTTCGACACATGTTTAAACATGTGATTTCTGATTAAGGCATTGAAAAACACGCTTGTAAATCCCTTTCTCTCTAAAAATGTTAATTTTAAAGAGATATCGTCTTTTGTCTAAAACTACACCAGGACTTCCAATTAGATACTCGTTTTTCGTCGACAGTGGGACAAATACCTAATTCAATTCATTCACTGTACGGGATCATAAAGGTTGATGTATTGTGCAAATTGTGCTGTATTTAGATACGACACACAATGAGTGACCTTTGTCGCATTTACTTTTGAAACTTAACAACGGTGGGTTATCGTAGTACGAACCATTGTTTGAACGTGAAGCAGTTGAGGCAGGGATGATTGAAAAGTCAAATTTGAAACTTAAGTACTACGTAATAAGAATGTTCCATTTCAAAACACATGAATTAAACAATTCGAGAGCTACTGAACAGGTTATTGTTTACTAACTACTGAACTACTGAAAATTCGAATTGTTTTTAACATTCATAAACAGTTCATAAACGGCATATTCTACAAATTCACAAGTCTAGAAATGACTGATTCTACAAATGACTGATTACATTAGTCACTCATTTTTCCTGTAAAAAGAATAAGACGTGAGTAAAATAAAATTTGTTCAACGTCTTATATTTTATGACATTTACATAGATTTACGAGATATTACATAGATTTACGAGATATTACATAGATTTACGAGATATTACATAGATTTGTAATTTACGAGATATTGATGAAGAAATGTTTTAGTGAACTTTTTGAAAAGTCTTCCCATGCAATTTTAAGAACTACTGAAACATCTACGAACTTGAACATGATATGAACTCAAAAGTTTACCGTCATATTTTATTTTAATTCGTCACGATACGCTCGTTGTCCTTAGTCGAGATAAGGTGTATTTTTCGAATTTCGAAAATCATGATCATTACTACGAGTCTACTACGATTCTTCGGAATTTGGTAGATTTTTGCGAAATCTCCCTCAAATTTTCGCGAAAACCTTGAGTTATATTTTGTTTTAAAAAGTTACTATACGATCAAAGATCAAAGTTACTACAATTAAATATCACATTATCGAAGTTTTTTTCTGAACCAACGGCGTGATGTTCGAATTGGCATTGCGAATTGTCGCTCAGAATCCGAAGAGATTTCGTCTCTATGTGTTTTTTACCGCCTGTAAAATGAGGGAATGATCAGAGCTGTTCGGTTTGATGCCGATCTACCATCTCTTCTATGCAATGCAATGCACATTGTCTTGTTCATGAGCCAGCGATGTATGGATTTAAAACGCCACGCTGGCCAAGCGGGATGGTTACACATGTCTTACCTCCACCGATGGAGACCTGCTTCCCGTGGTTGTCGTAATAGGCGACTAAGGGATAAAAAAAGGCTACCACCAGCCCTGAGATTACACCATCTCTTCTATGAACAAAAAAAATGCGTGTATTATATCTTGGTCGAAATGGAAGCTATTATTACGTTTTAACTTTTGCCAGTAAATCCGCCAGTCTATTGAACAGCTGTAGTATTGCCATTTCGTAAATTCGTAGTTCAATAAGTTTCCACTTTAATTGAACATCAATTAAAGAGTTCCCCTAAATCTGCTATAATTTAACCGTGAAAATGAGGCAATTTAAATGGTCAGCCAATTTTGTACTACAAGCTTCGAGCGGGAATGGGTTTTAGGGTGTGGCGTCAGTGAATGTGACGGTGATCTCGGAAGAAGAAATATGAAAATAAACACTTCGCTGGAATGGAGTCTACTTACTCTTGACACTCATTCATGTCACAGTTCTCGATCGACACTGCTCGGTGTGTCTAATGGATGATTAATAGCTGCAAAATCATGTAAAATCAAGCAAAAAGCGAGGTACGCGTTACTTTTTTTTATGTTTTTATTAATAAATTTGAATGAATATTAAAGTTTTATGAATATATAATTAAGTGATTAGGCGGAAAGTTGATTAGTGATTACATATCATTGAAATACGGCAAACCTTGAAACACGTCAACTAATTTAAAATACGTATATAAACATTTCTAGCAAAAAATCAAATTATTTTATTGGATATATCAACAGTATGTTCACAGCGCTCATTATTTAGTACAGAGTAATGATTGTGGGAGATGGTGCGTGTAGAAATAAAATATATACTAGAAATGAACACTAAGTTATGAAAAAAAACTTTAAAAATTGGAAGAATTGATCCTTCTGAACAGCCTTATTCAGCGTTTGCGTTAATTCAGTGACATATTGAATAGCTTAAATACATTTACAACGTACAGAATAAAAGATGATGAAATGAAATAAGTACATACATATGTTTTGCGGTTATTAACTATACATATATGCATTTTCATATTTAATTAGGTGAAATTTTGTAAATTTCACTAACGACCACATGAGGTGGAGACTCCATATTACAGAATTCCAGGACACATTATGTTTCTCTATTTCTTTCTGCAGGCCTATTATAGAGAATGGTATTCCTTAACAATATGGTGACTTTTTAACGGGAACTTGAGAAGTGAAGTTAAGATTTTGTTTGATTGTAAAAATTGTTCATTGTATCTTTTCAGGTTTAATAGTGACAGATTATTACACTTTAAAATGTTCTCTATGCTTAATGTTTGTGATAATCGAATATAAGCATGGCACTGCGTTTTTCGTGTACTTCCAAGGAGTCCAACTCTGTCCTCAGTAAACCTAATATCACTATACTGAACCGACTCCTGACTTATTTCGACGAGACTGGACATTGACAGAATATGTTTTACCCTTTGAAATTGTTTAGTGCGACCGAAAATCTTGATACTGGCAGAATGTGCTAATTGCACCATCGCCATATATGAAGAAAAAAAAAAGCATTGTGAAAACTCTATGGAAATATTTCCGTAAAATTCCGGTGACCTAACCGATATTTTACACAGCTTTAACGTTGTTTAGTCGTTCCCACAACACGTAAACAGCAAACTAATAATTCCGTATGAAATTGCAATTATCGGAACATATAGGTACAGCGCGGCGGTCGGATTAGTCGGCAAAGTTGGCGCTAATTTTGTACTCGCAATGATTTATGCTTTAAATTTTCAGCTCGCTCTCGGCTTGTTCTGTCCCACTGGGATTGGCCTATTGAACAAAGCATGTTAGACGTAATTAAACAAGTTTCTTGATAATTTTCTCGGATTAAGAGTTTCCGACTCAATTAGAGTTAGTCGATTATGAGTTACCTATAGAGGCGCTTTTATTTATTCTTTATTTGTTTTTATTTATTAAGCTTTTATTCGCGGTTGGAAGTATTAAGTGTATGTAAATGTATGTAGTATTATAGTATGTGAAGACTAGATAAATACTTTTACAAAACCTTTGTGTGCATTTATTCATAAATTCACAAAGCATTATAGTTTTTTAAGCTCACGCAGGCTGGTTACGACGCGGCGGCGGCGCGGGCGCCGTTGGAAATCTAACTTTGCTCGCACTAAAAAAATATACATGTACGAGCACAACCACTACTAAGCGTAATCCGCCTTCGTGAGATGAAAGAACTATACTAGTAATATGTGGAAGCCCCCAAATTGATGACAACAAAGTAAAAATGGATAGGTGCAAATTAAAGACAACTGCACTAAATACTGAAATGCACTAATAATTGATTGTTTTTTTGCGTTGGGTACTCACTAACTCGTTAGTACAGGCTAGTGACCGGCCGTCTAGGCGGCGCGGGCGGCGCGGCACGATGCGCCCATTATCTGCAATATATCTTGTAGTGTAATTGTATCTGTGTATTTCGCGTAACTGCGTGTAGAATAAAATATATACTAGAAATATATATATAATAAAGCCGTAAAAGGGTTGAGTCTGTACATTGACTTAATTTAAAAGTAAATACATTTTCTGTATCTTTGTCTGTATGCCAGTTTGTTTGAGCATCACGTAAAAACAACTAAACGGATTTTGATCAGATTTTCACTAGTGTATAGTTAAGCATCCAAAAGGAAAACTGGTATACGTGTCATCTTCATGTGACGCAAGGAATATATCGCGGAAAATAACAAAAATGATTTTTAATAGAATTACTCAAAAACTACTGTAAGAATTTTCATCATTGAAATCCATCATGTCGCTGCTTTTACAGGTGTTAAAAATCATTTGCAGCTACTTCGTCCACGCGAGCAAAGCCGCAGGCAGAAGCTAGTTGAAAATTAGTTATTAAAATAAACTATCGTAAAAAGCGGTTGAATCGATTCTTCACTCGACACTGAACAATATGTTTGTTGCTTTTGCGCTACCTATTCCAGTAACGTAACACGTTAGATATTGTTTCATTTAATAGTAACAACTAATGAGGTAGTATGAGGGAACTTGTTTACTTGTTTACTGAACGCACGGCGGATGCGTTTCAGAAACAGAATTATCGTTAACAATCATTAATATAGTTATGATCGTTAAATACGTCCGTCCGTCCGTGAAATATGATATTTCCATTCAGAGATCATTACTGAAGGAAAACGTAATTATTGAGCTAATGAGTTCGTGTTGATTTTGTATGACGGAGAGAGAAATTCTGTAGAAAATTTCTGTTATTGCCATCTCTGACGACAGTTAGTTTATAGAGAGATTTTAAAAAGATTAAGTATGTTTGCCGACCATCAAGTTCCAAATCTGGGTTACGTGCTAAAGACACGAACTTTTACAACTAATTATGATGGGCAAGATTGTCGGAAAAAGGCGTGTTGGTCGCAGGAAATAGTCATGGCTGCGTAACATACTGGAGTGGACTGCCATCGCGAGTGTCGCCGAACTGTTTCAACTCGCGAGAGACACTGTAAAATAATCGGAGCTGATTTCCAACGTCCACTAGCTGGAGAGGCACCACCAGAAGAAAAAGGATTAAGTTTATACATTTTCTTCTTTATAGAAAGGAAGTGACAGCCAAGACCGTTCAGGTGGTGATAAGAACAGATCAAATATTCACGTGATAAATGTATACTGTCACCCAAGACGTACGCGTCAAATACTAAAATCAAATCAAGAATCAAGACCTATTATAGCCCATTTTTATTTCTATTTTATTATTATATTACTTACTACTTTCACTAAAGATAAATATTTTGTGTTCTTTTTTGTTTGGAAACAAGGTGGCAACTGAATAGACCACCAGTCGAACTGGTGTTAAGTGGATACTGTTTTCCATAGACATCCGCGATACATGCCAACATCAGTCCAGAATGACAAACGCCGATACGCCCCCGGCCCGGATGTGTTACCTACCTTCGGAGATTTAAAGGATTTGGAGGAAGAGTTGGGATAATGGGGAAGGATGAGATAGAATGGGAATGGGCTCTGACGTATCTCATTCACTATCGTAACACGTACGTACATTGGGAAAGTAGGATAAAGTGGCAAATGGAGTACAGAAGTTGGCATGTACCGCGGGTGTCCATGAGCGACAGTATCCACCTACCACCAGATAGACTGTATGCTCGACAGTCTCCTTCTTTCTATAGAAAAACCATCACGGTAGTCTTCTGTGAGATAGGGGTAATATGGCCAGTAGAATACTCCCAGCGGCTACAGGATACAGCGTGAATGAAATTGTTTTATTATCATTCAATTATGTACGCACAATACAATATTTACAATATTCATTTACTTCTCTATCGGAAGTTGTCTGCAAGAGATCATTCTTAAAGATATGACTGCCTTTTGTGTGTGTATAATCTCTATTTTTGTCTTATTTTTATTTTCGTGCACAATAAAGCTTTTTATATATCTATCTATAAGCAATCTGTAAAAAATTCGGATCCTAATCCGAGGGTGCGACCAATAAAACCACAAGTATGGTGATATAAATTCCACTACATAAACACACACTAAAATAAATCAAAATTTATCATTACAAGATTTGCACAGAAATGAAACCATATCGCAATGTGGAAACTATATAGCGACATCTGTTGGCCTTGAGACGAACTAAACCACTACCACAAAACTAAAACTTTAATAATAGTACATTAATAATAGTAATACAGTGTTTAACACAATCCATTTGACTATTTGCCCCATATCGCTGCAT
This sequence comes from Sesia bembeciformis, assembly GCA_943735995.1. Classification (NCBI taxonomy): domain Eukaryota; kingdom Metazoa; phylum Arthropoda; class Insecta; order Lepidoptera; family Sesiidae; genus Sesia; species Sesia bembeciformis. The sequence goes on along the minus strand of OX031042.1, from coordinate 13,001,040 downwards.
TAATGCAGACATTACGCAAGCAGAACCTAAACATTAAATCACGTGACTTGCTATAGCGTTAAAATTTCCCGATAACTAATCAATAGATACATCTCTTTCATCGGCTATACGGCAGACAGAGATGGATAGATCTAGGTTGTATAGCTCTCTAAAACGATTACTGGCGTTTAATTAATTGGATTTTGTATTTGCGACCTCGCTAATAGTTTGAAATTACTGGTATCGGTGCCGTTTAATAGAAGCTAGGCTTTTATATTTAAGTATTCTGTTCTAATTTGATTCTTTGAATAGCCACTGAATAGCCACGAGGGGGAAACGTGGTGTTAACCTCAGCATAGATGTAGAAGCTAGCAGATCTTGATGGAAAAGTGTGAAAGTGTATGGGTCAGAAAAATAGAACTCATCAGGCTGTACGTCTTTCTGTTTTGACCTATATTTCACTTACCCTGGTCGGCTGGAAGAAATCTCCGCTGGAGATAATCCACTGCTGGACATGGGATGTAAGCCCCTAAAACGCCTGACCAAACGGTTTAGCGAGTCCACTCTTTTAGAGGTGGTGTAGTTCCTCAGTGCTTGTGGTAGCCGTTTTGTTATCCTTTAGTCGGCTTTTATGATACCGACGGGAAGAGATGGGGTGGTGCTATTCTATAACCGGCCGACAACGAAACTTTCAGTTACGTTGTAACCGCTTTTTGTTATATATATATATATATATATATTGCTCACAGTCACGGTCGAAAATAAGATGTCCGACAGGCACAATTTAATTAGTAGTACGGTAAGGTGGATAGGATGAAAGCATGGTAAGATGGAGCTTTGAAATCATGATAGCGTATGGTCGTTAATTCGAACCCCGGCCCGTAATTAACTATCTACTTCAATACGGATTTTTTAAACCATCACTAGCTCGGTGGTGAAGATAATCATTACGATCTTGAATATGGGACATTGAATCCCCCAGACAGCACTGAACTCGCGTAGTGGATTATGACCTGAAACCCCCCTGGTGAAAACTAAGGGAGACCTGGAGGTTACAGTTGGACTTATTAGTTGACGTCATACCTACATATGGACTTGACGTCGTACCTACCTATGGACTTGACGTCTTACCTACCTATAATAAAATCGGAACAGCCATGTCTGTACAAGAAATATTTTTGAAAAGTCATTGCAATATAAATTACGAATGATATAGAGCCGGAAGCAACAATTTTTTGAATTATTGTCTATTTGTTTATCTGAACGCACATCAGGCAAAACCCACCGGACAGACAAGTTGACTGAAGAGGCGGGTTGTCGACGTCGAGAATTGCCAGCAGTTTCATCAGCTACCGCAGTTGGTCGTCATGGTCCGGAATGTTGTGGCACACAACACTCACTATATCTGAAGTAGCGTCAGACGAAAAATCGCGAGGTTTAATTTTATTGCATATTATTAATCACTGGATTCCATGTCGAGGACAATTTGTATAGATGTTCTAGATTGAAATTTTTATGTTTCTTGATTTTAATTGCTTCACGCACAATCCTGAAAAAATAGTACTCGTAGTTATAGCTCATCTGTCGGATTAGAATTTTTGATACTTTTTATCCAGATTCATTATAGAAACACTCTTAACCCTACGCGAATGAAAGTGCGGGCAGTGCTACTGATAAAGTAGTAAAAGAATTTTCACAAGATTGTCTCTAAATATAAATACATACTATCTGGTTGTAAGACATCAAAACTGACCAACTAAGCCCTTTGCTAACGCAAACAAATGGTTCACCCACAAATCTGTTGAACCCCAATAACTCCCAATAATTTATATGGCAGCCGTCGTCATAACGTTGCCATCCTCTGCCTCAATTTTCCTTGACTTTGATAAATAATTTTCATTCCTTTTGCCGATAAGGCTCGCGATATTATATTGTTAAGATCAATAAGAGATATCTTCAGCTGAATGGAGAGCTCTATACGTACTTTGATAGATAGAGAACGGATTTATCCACTGTATATATATTTTTATATTAGTCATTATTTTAAAATTTAGTTTCTTTGCACTGCTCGTATATTGTACAGAGGCGGGCATAATGCCATAAGCCATTCTCTGCCAGTCGACCGTTGGTTAAATTAGATAATAGATTCAATTGTGTGTCTCACTATTCGTGTGTCTAATTTAATTTCAAGTAGTTATGATATTTATCATATTAATTCTCACAGAAGTCTGCTTTGAAATCTACTGATTTTCCGCTTTATCCTTTTTCCCCAATGACGTACGTGTCTTAGGTAGTGAGTGAGTTATGCTAGAGCCCATTCCCATCCCATCCTATCCCTAAACAATCCGTTCTCCACATCCATTCCTGTATCTACCTCGTCCGAACGCGTGCCAACGTATGTCATTCTGGGCTAATGTTTGCATGTATCGCAGATGTCTTTGGACGACAGTATCGACTCACTATCAGGTGGACTGATGCTCATCTGCCGCCAAAACAGATGGGGTACCCTTAGTCAAGATGAAGTTATTTTTTTCCGAAAATTGGAATCGTGGTCTCCACAATTGATCCACAATTCTCCGAAAACTCCCTAATATAACGAAACTGAAATTCTCATTTATTGCCCACTGTTGGGCACAGGCTTCTCCTTGTAGTCACTAGGGAGTTTAAAGGCCTTAATAGCCCACTCTGGTCATTCAGAGTTTACTCTACTTGGGTTTAGTTACTCGTAGGTTTGTGGTAGCCTCGGGGACAGGCCATGAATCGGGCTGTCGTCAGCCGATATTCAGCACTATGTGCTTGCCCATGTAGCACCACTAAGAAGGTGTTGAGATATGTATAATCTGTGTGGGGTGCTGACGTGAACAATAGTTGACCGTTATCTCCATTTTTGGATTCATGTAAGATGGGGAGATGCCGACACTAGACGGTCACGGCTTCATCTATTTCTGTGGGTGTCACGAATAAGGTGGTATTGTAAAAGAGGCTTTGCCAACCTGCTTGGCCAGCTTACCGTTTTAAGCCATATAGATACATCTCATAGGCACAGGACCATACGAAGAGTTACGATACGAGACAAGTAAACTTTGTATTTTTACCTTTTTAATGGAACAACGGCTTTAAACAAGAAATATACCAATATTTTCCGCATTCCGTTTTGAAATACAACATGACGCAACTGTCGTACTTGACACTAGGTTGGCGAGAACACAATCCAATCTCTTTCCGCTACGGAAATAACAAATTGTATCTATTTATTTGTGTACAATCGAGTGTCCGCTTTGGTACTTAATAAATAAGTAATAGGAAATTTATAATTTAATTATTATAATTTAAATGTATTTTTTAGTCTTTTGCATACAGGTCATTTGGCATTTTATTTTATTATTTATTATAGCAAGAAGGTGGCACTGAGTACACGGTTCATCTGATGGTATGTTGATGCTGTCGCCCATGGCCATCCGCTATACATGCCGACATCAGGTGAAAATGGCATACATTGGCACGCCCCCGGATGAGGCAACGCATTCGGGGGCATGCCAATATTTAGAGATATGGAAAATCATTCCTTTGGGTGGTGCGTGAAATACTAAAAAAGAGATGGTATATTTATATCCATTATCGAATAAAAATATCCATATTGCGTGTACATGTATCCGGACGCACACAATATTACACATTGAATTTTGTTTGATCGCCGCGCCGCGGCCGATGCAAAGTTATCTCGTCAGCAAATTAGTCAAGCGTCAAAAGTGGCCTTTCACGAAGCCAGTTTGTAGTGGTTATGGAATTCATAATCGTATTCCTGCGTGATGAGTAGTATAATTCATTACATATCAAGTAGAAATATTAAACTCTAAACAGCATGCCCTCATTTTATGATCTAAACAGATTTCCATATTCCGAGTTTACATCCAAAACCTATATTACGTGATTATAGCCTATAATTTAAATACGGCACTTCGATTCACCTATTAACGTTCCAACTCTATGGTTCGATTCACTCGATTATAGAACGCTTAGTGCCAGCTTGTACGGATGACAATGTAATTGGCATTACGCTCCTGGCCTATTATCGGGAAATTATTACCACTAGTTTCATTGAATCTGAACTTTAAATCGATGCCAATAAAGATGATCGTAGAGCAAAGGTGACTTGTAATAACAGTTTCGAGAAGTTTCGAAACGATTATAGATACGAAGATGTTCGAGATAGAAACAGTTAGGTAGTTGGGAATGGAAGACGTGTTTCCAAGTTTTGTGATTTGTTCAGTTTCAAGAGCTTAGCTCGTGAGTTCTTTGCTCTAAGTAGGCGTTTCCTGAAAGAAACTATATTTTATGTTAGAAAGAATAGGTACCATTTTCAATTGCTATGTTATACTCGTACAATGTAGAGAATACTTTTTATATTTTGATTTGTAAGTATAAATGAAGATGTGACACGTGATGATGGATTGGCGTAGTACACATATATAGCAGTCGAATATGAGGATAATGGAATATATAGATTTATTCTAGGAATATCTCATGGAATATTTTCGATATTCGATTCGATATTACAAGACAAACACGGCCTGACCGTGTAGTGTTGGCTGACTTTAGAATAGATCCACGTCATCTCTTCCCTGGGTATCGTACAAGGCGACTAATGGATAACGAAGCTACTTCCATAAGTCATGAAGATTGTATTGCCTCTAAAGAGTGATTCCGCGAAGCAGATTAGTTAAGCTAAGCGGCTTAAAGCGGCGTGGCGTTTTAAGGTTATACATCTCTCATACACGAGACAATATGCATGAGGTGGTCCAGAAGTGGTTAATGGGGCTGGTAAAAGACGGTAATGGACGGATGCAATATCAGCCTATAACCTGGCCTGCAGGGACAGGCCTCCAATAGTTAACTCACTAGTGATTTACGATAGTTTTAATACTCGAGCATTTCGGTTTCCTAGCTTTACTTACGAGCTAGTGATAATTTTAAAAAAGCTGTACGTAAATAGAATCCCTGGGCTTATCAACTCCAAATATCCCGTGAATAGATTTATTAAGAAATAAAACATCTTTAACAAGTGACGAAGTAACATTTCCCAGCATCAATTAAATATTTAAATTGATATTACTTTTTAGACTTTCGCGTTTTCGATTTATGTGAGGAATTAAATTTTTTTTTCAAAGACCGTCTTAATATAGATTAATAAATTCGGCCATCTTATGATACTGATTTCCTTAACTTTTTTATTCAACTTTTTCACCCTCATCCTGATGGCTACGACATAAAAAGCAGGAATAAAGTTTTTATTGAAGCCTCTAATACTTGATTATACTGTACTGGAAAAACTCATTAACGACGCTAAAGCTTATCTGTGTATTGGAGGCTATTTATTTAAATAGATTGGCACATATTTTAAATATCAATCTAATACGTAACAATTTTAGATAGATGTTAGAACGTAAATGTGTCTAAAATGTTTTGTGGCAGTTGTGTAAAATTACACGAAGACAAAAATAAAACAGTATTTACTGTAGATAATATAACCAGGCGTTCGCTTGCCATGGCATAGCAACAGCAATTGCTATAGCAATCTGTTATAGACAGCCTTAAGAAAGGGAGTGGCGACTGAGATAATAAATTAATAAGACAGGGTTTATTAATAGTGGTCCAATTTTGCGACGTAGCGCTTTACGTGTTTTGTATAACTATACAAAAAAATACACGATACAATACAGATTTCACGCAAGAACAGCCATATGAATAGATAAATTGTTATAGCGGTTTATACATGTGTCTCTATCGTTGTTCGTGTACGTGTCACAAAACATGGAAGATACTGGAATGATAAAGTAACACACAAAGACTGTGCAAAGAGAAATCTCGACGTTTTCTCGTACAATCTTGCAAATCGATAGACGATAACTCAAGGAATCGAGTGTTAAAAAGATGATGCCGATGCTTCTACCCGGTCGACAACAGATGTCAACGCAATTTGCATACATGGAGTTTTCAACATCGAATTATCGACATCGATTTCGAAATCGATACCGCAGATCACGTACTGCCGACAAATCGGACGGCATCTGCGCGCCGAAAATTTTATATATCGACGACATTCTTATTTGAATAATACGATTCGTTCGCGATAGATACTTACGAGTCGACTTGGGCAGAAGATCGGGTCTTCTTGGGTGTAAATTACGGGAACATACAGGATAACTGATAATAAAATATATAAGACGTGTCACACACGGCGAACATAGTATATATTTTAATTGTTCATATTTTAAGATACCTCGCGGATTGGATTTTATATTAACATACTGAGATTTGATCTTAAGATAGTGAATTCACGATAGCAAAGACATGCGCTACCTATGCGGATTACGAAAGAATGAAGTTGTTTTGTATATTGTCGTATCTTAATAGTGTGCGATACTTTAAGATGATATAAGTTCTACATACAAAGTTTATTAAGATAAAATATGATGGTATCTTCATCGTGTGTGACACGCTTATACTTTAAACTCCTAGTATTTATAGTTTCATGTAGCTCACTCGACGTCAAGTATTGCGGTATAGGGGATGGAGAAGAACTGACAGAAATGTTAAATTTCTTAAGTGATGTTGAACTTCACTATTGTCTTCATACCATACCATCAGCCTATATCTTGCCACAGCGACCATAATCTGCTGAGTGTAGGCCACCAAAAATGAACTTGGGCTCTTCGCAAGGCAGCAGAATTCCACTTACCCACTTCTCTACACGTGTTCAATAAAAAATAAACCAAACTGGCTGTTGCTCGCGCTTTTCGCACGTGTGGATTTAGTTAATACGCATTTAATTGTGATTCCAATACAAAATTAGCCCCCTGATACAATTTTGAAACACGGAAACTAGAATGTTTGAAAATTTTGTATTGTAGAAAGTTTCATTTACACCAAGTTCAAAGATATTTTTTCAATAACTATTTTGTTCCTTTCAAATTCATGTCTTAAAAGAAAGCTATTGGATAAATGTCATATCTCTAGTTTCAGCGGTTTCGTATTGGCTCAATGAGTCCGCCATTCAGTTAGTCAGGACATTTCCCTTTATATGTATGATATATATAGTTAAACTTATATATGATATATATATATAAGAATAAAATCGCATTTAAAATTACTTTTCTATTAATCCGCATTACCGCGAACAAATGTATAAATCTCTTACAACTAAAAATGAGTTCAGAGCACGATTAATCTTTATTCGATTAAATTTGGGGCGCCGCGCGCCGTGACGATTTGTGTACGGCTTTTACTGAATACAAAGTGGTTTCGGTTCTGTGATAATACCTCTTTACGACTGTTGAAAATATGTAACTTATGTAGCTCTTTTATAGGGTATAAAGAAATTTATTACTCAAAGAATATTAAATAGTTCAAAGTTTTTAGTTTAACTACAGACATTACACCACATTCATATATCTTTTTTGAGATCGTATAAACAATGAAAGACAATTTTAATTAAATAATTGACCCTAGCACAGATATTTGGTCTATTTAGGAAACTATATATATATATATATCAATTTAATTATTCTCAAAGTACATTAATTACCCACACAATTTATTAATTATCTATGACTTGCATCGGTTCTTTCTTTTGACGTATACTTAGTTTTAAGCAAAGTCTTTTTAAAAAGCTAGTAGGCAAGAAACAAATTAAAAAAATCTCCAGTAGACAAAAACTATATACTCTTACACATTATGTTAGATATTATAGCCAGAAAAAATGTGGACAGTTTTAGATGATCATAAATGCAGTTATATAAACGGTTTTTAAAATTGTTAACTGATTCCATTTCTTTTCTGTTGTTGGGCCGATTGTTGTATAAATGTACTTCCCCATAAGTTAAGTTTCTTTTGCGATTATTATTTCTAGGTGTCCATTGTTCGAGTTATGAAGAACTTTTGGAATGCATGATCAATATCTCATCTATGACATGCCAATTATATCGCCGGTTACAGTACAAACTTGAGCATTTCCCAGCGTTATGAGTCGCATCATAACGGAGTCTCTCTGATTTCCCCAAAGTAATGCCGCGTTTGAACTTTGATTGGGGACAACGGTCAACAGTCTAAATACTTGATCGACTCGGTGAACTGTCGAGGTAAATTTTCAATGTTAACTTGCGATTGAACTTTACGAAGGTATTCATGCTCTTTGTATTCATTGAACAGATTTTGGGTAGCTGAAAAGGATTATTACGATTTTTTTAAATTTATTTATGTACAAAAACCAATACGTATTATGTTGGCTACTTCGTACCTAGAAGGTTTATGCAGGCACTGCACATTCGTATACAAACTAATTACAGCTACGCAATGAACTACAACCTGCTCTCTCCATTGCTGAAAATAGGCCCCCTCATCACATTTCACGAGTCATTTAAGAACTTAAAACGACACGCTGGTCAAGCGGATCGGGTAGTTTACTTCACAGGTAATTCAGTTCCTCAGGGCTTGTGGTAGCGGCTTTGTTATCCCCTAGTCGCCTTTTACGCCACCCACGGGAAGGGATGAGGTGGTGATATTCTGTAGCCAGCCGACACCACACGACCCAATTACACCAATAAAATATTAATTGTTGGATTGAGATTGGAACTTATTTATATACCTATATAATTTATATATTCGTTGTATAGTTGAATGTGAAACGAGTTCATGCATGGCAAATTTTTTCATTAGTTGAATTTTAGATATAAATCTAAATGTACGCGTCTATGTAAGGTATGATTCGAAAGGCGGCGACAGCGACAGGCGACAATAATACCTTTCGGCGACACTACTGGTTCTGTTAAATTGTATGAGGCAGCTTCCGAGTACGGCGACAGGCGTCGCGGACAGGTATCCGTGGAGCTAGGTGTCGTCGAAGCGAATTGTGACTCCTCGATTTTCTGTAGATTGGAAATTGTTAAAAAATAAATCGTAATAATTTAACACGTGTTTTTGATTTCATGTGATAGAGCAACCCTTCTTATTCTGTCCCTAACTCAATATCCAATTAATTGATCCTTTTTGTTTGGAAGACCACTTTTATGTTTAAAATCAATGTGTATGAACCTTTGAAGAATCGACCTATCGACAGCGTCGATATCAGATATATTAAAAATAATAAAACAATTATTTAAACGCATTTAAACTATTCTTGACATATAATAAGCCATGGATTTTTTTTAGGTTATTGAACTTAGTTGTTACCTGTGGGCAAAGAAATAAATGTACCTATTAACTGTCCACAGATAAATCGCTCAAAGAAAAGTAAGATACAAAGAAGTTATCACAATGGCTGCAGATGCCCTCGCACAGTACAGGTTTCCTCTTAAAATCTCTCGCCGTGCAGGCCACAAGACTCTGGCACGAACTTTTCGTTAAAATCAGAAAGGGTCCATCTCGGGATAGTTTTAAGAGGAGATTGAAAAATCACCTCCTCCAAATAGAGACCGTATAGTTTTTTTTTTCTTTGCATAGTGTATCTGATTATTTGTATCAATGTATTAATTAATTATTTGTATATATAGGTATTTAATTTTATTTGATATGTATATTTTATGTATATGTATGTATGTGTGTATATTTTATTCATTCCAAATTTTATTTGATACATTGTTGTACATTTGCACGTACCATACCAGCACAATATAGCCCCAAGGATGGCTGGAAGAAAATCCTTTTTAGCATTAAGTCCGCCTTGTGTCACTATAACAATACGAGTCTATAATAATTTTATTTCTAACTAGCTGTGCCTAATTTTTTTGGCATAGGTATAATATATATAAATAATATATAGCCATTTTCCATCTGAAATAATGTACCTTTCAAATAGGTGCAGTGGTTTCGGAGATTACCCTCCACATACACACAAAATTCGCAATTTCTCTTTATTATATTAGTATAGATTAGTATAGATTTCCGATGTTCTCTTCTAAGTACTTTATGTACTTATTTAAAACAATATTTCATGTACTTACATAAAGTTATTATTGCTGTTAATACTCATATTGAGATTGATTTTACACAAAATGACTAAAATATGTACCTTTATGTTCGGTGACTGTGTTGCAGAATCGTTTCAAGCGCTCTAAAATATGGGTTTTATGTACTAAACTTTAAATTGAAAGATCGGATCGATCGCGGTATACGCGGGTCTGCACAAGGTGAGACAAGAAAATGGGTTCTCAGAAGGACATTTACTTCAAAATTTATAATAATAGGTTTTAGGGAAAAGTTACTAATTACTGCTCACAGACTGTATGTAAGTGGTGTCAGTGAACAACGAAATGCAGCAGCCTGCTTAAAGATGTGTGTGATTGTGGGAGACTTTCCTATTGATCGTAATGGGAGGGATACTTACATGTGTGTTGCGTGTACTGACAATATGCATAATGCCAATAGCCATAGTTTCTGAACGTCTCTTCATTGAAATGAGGCGTTAAATATATATTTATTTCAAAGTCTATGTTATTGCTTTAGAGGCAGACATGCCGAAGGAATTATTTAGGCGTTCGTAAATTTCGTTACTCGTCTAATTTCGGTACTCATCTAATTTTGACACTATTCTAATTTTGACACTATTCTAATTTTTACACTATTCTAATTTTGACACTATTCTAATTTTGACACTAGTCTAATTTCGGTATTTTTCTAAATTCGACACTCGTCTTACTCGTCACTCGTCTAATTCGTTACCTACTCGTTTAATTTTGACACTCGACTAATTCGTTACTCGTCTAATTTCGGTACCTTTCTAATTTCAACACTCATCTTATTCGTCACTCGTCTAATTCTAATTTTGACACTCGTCTATTCCGTTACTCGTCTAATTACGACACTCGTCTAATTCTTTACTCGTCTAATTTCGACACTCGTATAATTAGTTACTCGTCTAATTTCGACACTCATCTTACTCGTCACTCGTCTAATTCGTTACCTACTCGTTTAATTTTGACACTCGACTAATTCGTTACTCGTCTAATTTCGGTACCTTTCTAATTTCGACACTCATCTTATTCGTCACTCGTCTAATTCTAATTTTGACACTCGTCTATTCCGTTACTCGTCTAATTCTTTACTCGTCTAATTTAGACACTCGTATAATTAGTTACTCGTCTAATTTCGACACTCGTACTACTACTATTTTTGGTTGTACGACATCTAAAGAGCCCCGCCATTTTTCTTTAATTAATTCAATGTACAGGTTCAACGCTTTTCCTGTTTGTTATATGTACCTATAGATTAGTTTTTGAGAAAACCTTAGTATGTTGGTGAAATAAAAAAAGGATATTGTAAAACTTGAATCTTCTTTCAATTTCGTGGCAAATCCTGTTACGTGTTTATTTTTTCACATTTGGAAAACGACATCCGGCAATAAGCTCCCTATTCTTATATAATGTTACGTATAATTTATCTTATACGATAAACTGAAAATAAGGCATATATTTTTTTCGAAGCATACAAAAAAGTGTCGTTTCTTCCGCCACCAGCAAACCGCACACATACCGTGAAATATGCCAACTTTGCCCGCTTTTTTGAAAAAAAGTACTTTTTTTGAAGTTTTTTCTATGGACGCTTAAGTGCATTTTTTTATCTGCTGCAACACTAAGATCATGTGCATGCATTGGTTCAGCAAAATTTATAATAAGTCAACATTTAATGGAACATTTGATTGATTCTATTGGCGGGCAAAGTTATCTGAACTTTTAGCCAACATTGTCCACGTCGATTTTTGACGCAAATATAGCGTTTATACAGATGACATAGGAACCAGTAAAAGTATTTGGGTAATAATGGCGTTCACTTTAGAAATCTAACCGATACCATCGAAACTTTCGTATCAAAATGAATCGGCAATGTTACCCTGACATTTTTTCTCTTTTCCATACAAGCCGCATGTAGCGGTTTCAAAGTGCAAGGGTTGTCACATTTGAGCAAAATGATTAACATAATAATTATTGAACATTTTTGTAGAAAGTGCTAGATCTTTGTAGAAAATAATAATGTGAAATAAAACACGGTATTTAAAGTATAACGTTTATTTTTTTTTGAAAAATATGAATTTCTATCTTATACCACTATCAAAATTGAGATCAATCAACGTTCGTAATGAGGTAAATTAAAGAAAAACTTATACATAATGCACAGACAGTAATGAAAAACTTTTTAAATCAATTTTGTTTTCATTTAATCAGTGAAGGACTAGAAATATGAAAACTAAAAATTTATTAAAGAGTGACTGGTACGGTAATTTCAGTAGGTATTTTCGCTTAGACATTTTTTGAAATCATATTTTAATTTTTAAGGTTCAAATTATATCAAATTAAGGTCTGACCTGACTGAACATGACAGAAAAAAAGAAAAGAAAAATGAAATAAATAATATAGGTACCTAGCTAGGTAATATGTCACCTATAATTTTAGTCGTGTCTATTAGGTATTAGTTAGTAATTCACAACCGCTAATGACTAAACAACATTTAGGGCTTTATAGAAAAATCAAGTCACAGCGTTAAGCCGAGTAAAGTTAATCATCAGATATCAATGTTTTCGAGGTAGATTTAATCCACATCGCAGTAACAAATATATTTTTATAGAATCGTATGAAGACTTCCATACCTACTCTACTTTATAGAAATCAACAGTGTTATTGTTACAAAGTAGACGTTTTTCTTTACTACAATTGCTTAACACTATTCTAAACATTTAATTTTTTTTTTTTAAATACAAATAAAATCCTTTCTTATTTTTCATTGAATTATTCTTTGAAGAATACGGTCTTATTACTGTTTTTTTTAGTCCAAATAAAACCAAAAATAGCTTCGCGTTAAGTATTAGGTAGTTATTTATTGTATGTTGAAATCACTGAAATCGACATTAAATACGATTTGACCTCGTCGAGTAATCTTTGGCTTGCCCAATACTGTAATAACATCTCCTAAGTTATGCATGATGCAAATGTCATCAACTGTTGGGTATGTGAATGTGGTTCCTTTTACACATTTAGAGTCCTTAACTTTCCGTACAAATTTAACTGTAGGATTTTTATCATCGATTGACAAAACATTACCCACAAAATGTTTTATGCTCTTTTTTGTAGCGAACTGAGCTATAATCCAGTCATCTTCTTTTATTTCTTCACGATTTTCAGTGAAATATTCAATTTCACTTAGTCCAAATGAGATATCTATTGGTTCAAAATTTTCTTTATCTTCTTGTTCTCGTAAGCATTCACCTATGTAATAGTCATTCACTGTTTCGTAATCTGAATCTGTGTCAGCTGTGACTATTTCAATATCCGCAGAAGTCGAGCTCGACTCACTTTCAGATCGTTTCTTCCTTCTCTTCACTGAAGTATGCCCTCTAGCTGACATTTTCTCCTTTGAATCATTTCTATCTTTTCTATTAATTTTCTTCCCTTTTCTGGAATATTCCTTCTTTACTTTTTTCAAAACTTCAGTTTCCTTCCCTTGCAGGCATTTTGGTAAATCACTTTTATATACGGCGAACGGCATATTTTCCTCAATTTTTCTAGAAACATCATTCAAAATACGAACATCTGAATTTTGTATTCCTGCTTTAATGATCACATTGGACAGTATATTTATTTTGGCAGGACCATTTTTCACGGATCTTTGATTATCTTTTCGTGTCATGGACGTAGATGTACTTGCGATAGCTTTCAAGAGTGAAAAATCATCAGCAGACGTCGATGATGTTGTTGCATTATGCAATGATTGGCCTAAATAGAAGTTAATTATATTGATGCAACATTTTCTGAGACTCTCAGAAGTAAAATTATCTCTAAAGATATTAAAAGTCTCTTCCAAATAGTAGTCTTGATCCTCAGTTGTATCATTATTTGAAGTCAGATCAGTTTTAGCAAAAAGACCAGTTTGTGCATCTAAAAATAGAGCGTTGTCATTTGTTTTCTGCCCTTTTGCCACTCTAGACAAATTCTTTTTTACTTTCTTTTTCGTGTTACCCTCAAGTGCATCTTTGCAAGAATCAATATTAAAATCTGAAACCGTCACCGATTTGCCCGGATCGCAATTAACTTTTTTATTTCTTATCACTTGCATCGGTTTTGGCGCTCTAGTTTCTTTTAAATAATTTATCAGTGTTTGATCAATTCCATACGATAGTATTTCTTCTTGCATTTCTGGGATCTTTTTCAAAACTTCTTGCGGATTCATTGGAAATACTCCCGTTGCTTTAAAACCACTTTTGATGTTTTTTGCCTCCTTCAGCCGAATTGCTTCAATTAATTCACCAAGCAATTTTGGAAAATGCTTTTTGTTCAGTGCTGTTTGGTTTGGGTTTCTGAGCTTGTACTGGTACAAAATTTTACGCCAGGCTTTTTTCAAAGGTGCAAAAAATGACACGTCTAGAGGCTGAGTGAGATGTGTTGATCTCGGAGGGATAAAAACAAAGTTGATGTTATTTTGCTCGCATAACTCTACTACTTTGACGCTCAAATGACTAGATAAGTTATCACAAATGACAACTTTAGTCCCTGGAGTCTTTTGAGCCCAGGGAAGAATTATTGATTCAAAGTAATCCTTAAACATGGCGCTATCGAACCACCCTGATTTAGTGCAATTGTATCTGGTTTCTGGTGGTCCTCCACTAATCCATTCTGAATACAAGTTTGTTGCTTTGTAGACAACATATAAGGGCAAACACTTACCGTTCGCGGTTGCTGTAAACATGAGAGATATGTTTCCTTTGGTAGAATTGGCAACTCTTTCCGGATACTTTACTCCCCTTCGAAAAATGCTCTTGGAAGAACCTGGATCGTCCGATAGGTTGGTCTCATCCAGGTTGATAATATTTTCGGCGGGTATGTCTTTCAATGTTGTGCTTAAATTGTCAAAATAATTAGCTATTTCTTGATGTCCTTTTTCAGCTCTCGCCTTCGATATATTTTGAGTAGTTCTTACAGTCAATTCATCAGAATGCCTAGCCAAAAAGCCTTGGACCCATGCATCACCGGGAATTCGATTCTTAAATTTATGATCTTGAGATTTTTTTTTTTAATTTTCATGAACCACAAGCTTCAGATCCACTTTAGTAAGTGGGGAGCCAAAATCGCTTGCAGCTTGCAAGACTCCTATAACTTTTTTCTCTTCTACATCTGTTAAAATGGTAGGATGCCCAACGGACTTTATATGTTTGTTTTTTATTTTATTTACTATCGTGCGCCTCGGGATACCAAACTGTCGTTCAGCATCTCGTGAAGAAATTTGGTGTGATTTAACTGCTTCGCACGCAATTTCCAACATTTCATCGGAGTAATTTTTGTACATTCTGGACCCTAATTGACGTCTTGATTTTCTCTGTCGAATTCGGGATTTATGTTTGTTTTTCTGAAATACAAAATGACAATAAATTGAATGAAACAATTTTTAATCCAAAACACAACATAAAACACACCCCCAACACATCCATAACACACTTCCAACACATTCTAAACACACCCCTAAGCCACCCCTAAACCGCAAATATAAATTAAAATATCTTTTTGATAATATAGTAATGTGTCAACCCTAAGCCTTTTTTGATTGCGGGCAATGTTGACATTCATAGGTCGGAACATTACTAGGTAACTTTGCCCATTATCATAACTTTTGTTTTACGAAACTCTCAGCAATGAAACTATCATTAATATACTCTAGAATTAGTTTTTTACAACACCAATAAAATAAACTAACCTGTGTATTCGCCATGAAGCACAATTCACTTTCAATTTGACATAAAAATTTGCCCGCAAAAACACGCACCGCACTCAAGAAGCTTCAACCAGTAACTGAGTGAACTTGGCCACAAACGCTATGCTCAGTGATGTCACATATATAGTCTATTTTCCGTCAAATTAATCAATGTTGCCATAATATTGGGATATTTTTGTACACTAACGGATTTGCTTGTAAATTGTTCTTCGGGCAAAGATACCCTTGGATGCAAAGTTGGCATATTTCACGGTACAAATATAGATAAGCCTACATACAAAGAAAGTTTATCTTTAACAAAAAGGTCTCTCTATATGACGACCCTAAACGAGCCGGGAACAATCGATTTTGTTAAATGGACCGCGAAATACCAGCCGACCACCAAATTCCCACCATGGAGTATTGCGCGACTACTGAAATTTCGTTACTACGCTTAAATACAGGATTGTGAGAGAATTCAGCTGGTTCTTTTAAATTTTTAAAGGAAATACAGCATTTGTTAGGAGTCGGTGTAATAATAACCAAGAACAAAGTGACACTGATAGAAATGTCGATAAATTTATATTAAAATGAAAAGTATCAAAAAGAACACTGATTCCAAAACATTATAAAAATATAAAAAGTTATAACAATTGCCACCACTAGTAATGCTACAAAATGAATGTTAAGTTAGTTAATAAATGTTAAACAGTCAACAATAATATTATACTCTAGTTATACTACAAATACGCTGAGCTCTCTAAAGTTTGCGTCTCCTTGCTCTTCATAAAAAAAAAACACCAAATTTAAGGAAATAAAAAAGACTATAATTAATTCACGTCGCATTCATTCCATATATTAAAAACATTTGACATAAACTCAACTGTAATTGATAAAAAATAAAGCGGACGCGCTGTACTCGAAGTGGTAGCACTATATCAAGTTAATTCCTTCCGAAAGAAATAAAATGAGTTTTCCAAACGACTTGGCCGGAGAAATATTTTCAACTCTCTCCTCTCGAAGGCTCAATAAATCGAGCCGCAATTCGATGACGATGACGTACAGTGACGGTATTGATTGAGGCTAGTTATACATTGCCGCGAATCGATTAAATCGTCGAATTTTTCTTAAATTCAATTTTAATGGCGGCTTTGATCATTCGCTTGTGTAAAAAATTTCTTTTAGAAATTAATTTTTACAGTTGCTGCCTGTTATTCGTAGTGGAAATAATTTATTGAAATTTTTATACAATTCCCGGGTTTCTCTTTTGAATACCTATTATATACAGGTACCTATATAATCAAAGTAAAGGTAAATAACAAATTCCTAGAATAATTTTGTTAATATGTGTTTCAATTTTTATATTACAGCTACTGGATAGAAACTTACTCAACATTTGTATAATATAATTTTCATGGTACCTATTTGATTTATTTATGCTTCAAAATGATTTATTTTCAAGACACTTTGTGATGTGAACACGAAAGTTTTGGGACAAACGGGCAGCTGAGGTCTTTCCACTTAGTTACGACATGGGGCTCTTTAAAAGAGCTGTGTTTCCGCCCATGGTGTTGCATGTGTCCATCCATGGGCGGCGGTGATCACGAGCGGTGTCCACGAGTTCACGCGGTGAACTCTTGGTGAACCGCCCGCTTGTCAGACCTCATCTTTTTTTGGACGAATACGGCCAGCGATTTGTCATCATTCGCTTGAAAGAGACAAAATCTGAATGTATACAAGTGAGATTCCGTCTCTGTATGTACATATGATGTGAAAACTGAGGAATTGTGTGCACGTAATTCTTTGGCCAATCGGAAAACACTTAGGGAACACGTGCTGTTAATGGTTAGCCTATCACGTTTTTGATAGCGTGATTCGTGTTCTATTATTGTTTGCACGTTAAGCAGCATGTGAAGAATGCTTCTTGACAATCTTATGAAAAAAATTAGAGACAGAACTACCAATTTTTATATACGATATATAACGAAAGGATGTTGGAAAAAATATAAGGAGGTTGTTCCAACGCAAATGATCTACCATAAGCGTAGTTATAAGCAATTATAACTGCTGAAGCGATGGAGTCTTTTTACAAAAAAATATTTTAACCAATAAAAGACATTACCAGTTTATATCATGCTTCGCCCACAGTTTTGACATGAACTGTCTTAACATTAAAAGATCTATGAAATAAAAGCTTTCATTACAAGTGTGTTGGTACGTGTTGATTTTTTGGGGCAGTTTTATAATCGTTCTTTGTACGTTTATACATACAAACGGATGTCATTGGATAGAGTTAATGAAGCTTTACAGCAATTGTCTAAAGTTTATTTTTTTATAGAAAGAAGACCGCGCTCGAGTAGATATTTGCCCGGTGGTATGTGGATACTTTTGGCCATAGACACTGCGAAACATGCGAACATTATCAATGACAAAAGTTGCGCCCCCGTATGCCCCCGTATGCGCGCCTATCTTTACAATCGATTATTATTTCTTTTGAGCCGCTAAGAAAAATCCTCACTGCATATTTTAGAGTGAAATACAAAGTCTGTCAGAGCGACGTGCGACTTGACTCGACGCGCACAAAGGCGACTAAATTGGAAACGTCGCTGCGACACGCAGACATGTTATTTGTTACGTTGCTGTACAATTTAGAAGTGGTAGCGAGTTGCTGACAGGTCAAGTGACGTTTGGTAGACAGGAGAAGGCTAAAGTAGAGCAATATAAGAGAGAAAATAAAATAAAGTGAAGCATGGATTAGCCGTGTGTGTCGGCCGGCTTTAGAATATTAAGCTTTGGAATATGTAGTGTACATTGAAACAACTTGAAAAAGTATATAGTGTAACATCATCGATTTGAGAACACATACTAGATATGTTATACAAGCACTGTAGGGCTGGCACGTTACAGTCTAATAGTGTTCTACATTTAGTATCTCTCGAATTCTTTATTTCATGTGTTTTGAAAATTTAACTTTTCATATGACTTTTCAATGGACCCTGCCTTCTGCCTTACCCCCTGGAAGTTGCCAACCAGGTTTCACTGATAAGAACGTATCATGTGTCATCCTAGTTTATTCCCATATCGATGGTAAACATAAACCGATTTTGTTAGGATTGTATTATATTAAAAAGTAACAATTTATATTAGTGTAAAATTTATATTATGTCCATTATTCTAACCAACGTTATCAGTCCTTTTAATATCCACTTCTGAACATGATTTTTAAAACGTTATGCTGACCAAGCGGGCAGTCGAGTCCACTCTTTTAGAGCTGGTGTAGCTTATCAAGGCTTGCGGTAGCGATTTTGTTCGCCTTTTACTACATCCACGGGAAGGGATGGGGTGGTGATATTGTAAAGATAGCTGACACCACAAAGTACAGTGTATTAAAATTAAAGATAATACAAAAACAGTGTATTAAAATTGATGATAATACAAAAATAGTGTATTAAAATTAATGATAATACAAAAACGGTATATTAAAATTAACGATAATACAAAAACAGCATATTAAAATGAATAATGAGACAAAAGCAGTGTGTGTAATAATAATACAAAAATAATGTTTCTAAGTACTACGTCTATCTTTTGTCACGTTTTGCAATCAAGAATAGAAATGAACAAATAATATGGCAATCTCTTATCGCGCCGCGTGCTACTTGCACCATACGTGCATCCAGTATCGCAGCTTTCAAATTGTAAACGCGGAGCAGTGAAAAATGTCCTTCTATTGTTCTTCGCGCACATGGTAACAGAAAAGTGCTGTACCTACATCGAATCCTAGTTATTTTTGAAAATAAGATTTTTAGAAGCAGAATAGCTGACCTAAATTCAATTGTGAATAGAATTCATAGACGCATAAAGGCCATCAGAGATTAAAACAATTTTTAGTTATCGGATTTATTAAGGTTATATTCGCCATTTTGGATTTATTTCCAAAATATACTCCTACTCCTTTACAAATCAATTACTTTTGAATATTGAAATTATAATTAAGTAGGTGCTCGCGTAATCAAAGACGAACAGACTGACACTTCATTTGTTGAGATCAGCTCAGTAGTTTAGGAGCTGTGGTCCATATTTATCTATTTGAACAGGTCTCAACGTGTATGTTTACCTTATTTATTTTACTCGACGTTTCGGTTGTGTTGCACCAACCATGGCCACGAGCTGACAAACATACACGTTGTGAGACCCGTTTAAATATATAAGTATGTGTGAAAAACGCGAAAATCTCAACATACCGTAACCCCGCTATTTCCCGTATGTGTTAGAAAAAAAATGTTTACGACAAAATTGTGGTTTCATGAACACTGTTCAACGATATATCGTTTATATGTAAATATATCGTGACGTCACACGGTACTGGGCACTTTATTTGTCAACATGCAACTATGAAAGGCATTTTTGAAGATATCGTAAAAGAATCACGAAATACTTCGTAATTTTTCAATCCTTATTTTAGGTAAGAAATTTTTCATTTTTCTTTTTCTTTCTTTCAGTCTGTCACTAAAGTATAGCTTCGCACTCCTCTGTCAATATTGATCAATATAGTATAAAAACCTAATAATTCCAACGCTGAGGTGATATCTGAATTGCACTTCGTGTTCACATTGCGTCTATCGTATTACATCTCTAACGGCTTAAGAAATTCTTGATCTCTCTTCTATATAAAGATTTTACTTGACTTCCAACCAAGAATTTTCAATTTTAAAGTGTGTTGACTCGGAAAATTGTTGCAACATGGAGAAGCTCATTTCTTCCTGTCGTATACAGGCTACAATTACTATGTCTACCTTATTGCTTTTGTTAGAATGTAAGTGACCAGTGTCATGTCTTGTATCCGAACGCAATTAGTTGGTTTTAAATATGTTCTGTCTCTCTTTCTTAGTGCGGCCATTACCAGTGTAGTTAGCGTGCTTCAGTTTGTGAAGAAAAAATACCTTATTTATAAATTAAGAGTTTAATTACAATACAATATACGATAAAGGTGTTCTCATAACAAGTAACTTGTAACGACTCGCCCTAGAAGTGAAAGGTTCATGACCAATTTAAATTCTTCGCTAAGGTCTTAAGCCCATTTATTAAGAACCTGGGCTTTATATATGTACATCTCTCATACCATACCATACCAACAGCCTATGTCTCTCCACTGCTGGATATAGGCCTTTCCCAAAACTCACCACCACACATGATTCTTCAACGACCACCGACGAATTTCATTAAGTCGTCGTTCCACCTGGCCGGAGGGCTTACCACACTGCGTTTCCCGGTAAGTGGCCTTCACTCGACACTCGTCCACCTCATCGGTTATCGGCCCTGCGGCAAATATGACCTGCTCATTGCCACTTCAACATGCCGATTTTACTACCTATGACTTTAATTCTGTGACGAATATCTTCGTTTCCCATCCTATCTCACAAGAAAATCGGAGCTGTCCGCATAGCTCGCTGAGTGATTTTGAACTTACGGATCGGGCGTACCGTTAGAGGCCCACGTTTCAGCACCGTACGTCATAACTGGCAGGACGCACTGATTGAAGACTTTCGTTTTCAAGCATTGTGATATAAGTGACGAGAAGAGCTGACGTATTTTCTTAATGTTGCCTAGATAAATACGTCTATGGACCTCCTTGCTGAAGTTGGACTTGCCTGCACCCTCCCTCTCTCAATAGTATTACACAAATAAATAATAGTATGGCGATAATAATACTCGAAGTAGAAATATATATTCCAACCTGCATTACCAATGCCGTACAGGAAGCATAATATTGATATTATCGAGACCAGGTAAATAGATCAGAGAGCATATTGTAACGAGAGAAAATTATGTAAATTATACCTTTTTCTTTAAAACCTTTAAAACAGTCCATTATCCTTCAGCCTTTTTCATTTCGTTCCAGTCCAAGACGTATATAAATATATGCACGTAAGGCTCTGTACATACTGATGTCGCAGTAGTTCGTGCATGGCTCGCGCAAATTGAGGGTCTCTCTGACGTGAATACTAAAACAGTACCTAAGAGTAGCTGCTAAAATGTGGGCTGCAAAATCTAGCGGTGATCACAGGTGGCTTTTAGTGAAATATGTACATATTTTTACATATTCTACCTTTCTATAGAAAGAAGACGACATAAAATCAACTTGATAGTAAGTAGATACTTTCGTCCATGGATATATTTTTATAGAAAAAAGTTGGCAAACGATCGGACAGTTCACCTGGTGGTAAGTAAATATCGTCCATGGACATCGCAATACATGTCAACAGAAAATGAATTTGTTTAACTTAATTTACATTCAAGTATACTTGTATTGCTAACTTGAGCGTGTGTGCGTGTGTGTGATTGTGTTTGTGTGTGTGTGATTCTGTGTTAGTGTGTATGGGTGGGTGTGTTTTTGTGTGTTTGTGAGTATAACGAGATGAGATTTATAGCATGGACGTACCCCAAAATAAAATAAATAAATAAAAGAATGAAGGAGCAATTGATCCAACTTGTTTCAGTGTTTAGTTTACTGCTTTCAGAACATACAAAGACGAAAACGGAAACGCGGAGAGAGCACAGTCGTGTATGTGCTCAGTAAATTCCAAATTGGTGATGTTTTACAGAAAGTTCAGATTCGATACCAGAAACTATAGCCATGTTAAGAAGTTTTTAGGCGCATATAAAAGGACGTAAGATAAATATCTCTTAATCCAAACTTTATTATAATTTCACATTATTTTCACATATCTCTTGATTTTGCAGACATCTATGTAGCCTCCTAGCATAATTCAATAATTCTGTAGTAACGAACAAGATTTTAGCACATTAATTGTTTTGCGGACATGCATCTATATGTTACTGTAAAACGTTCGAAAACGTGGCCAATTCAAGAAGGCGGCGCGAACAAATATCCAAATTTTAATGGCAACTTTAAGTTCAAATTCAAATAAGATCCCCAAAACGGATATCGTATTTCGATTTCGGATAGAGTTGCAGCTGAAATAATTACTAATTGCTGCAGCATTTGCGAATTAGAACTGTTGGTGAAATGCAAATCGGGTATCGATCATATAATAATACATGAATACGGGTGTATTAACTTATTTAGGTGTATTAGGCTTTAACTAATTATACGTAGAATAAATGAGTTGCGAGTTGGTCCTCGTTTTGACAACTGATATTGTAATTGAATTGACAATTTGACAAATACCGGCACTTGGAATTGGATTAACCGGTCACACATAGCGGTTACACGAATCACACAATGCACAATTATTTTTGAGTGTTATTGAATGAGTTGTTGCCGGTAGCCACTTACCATCACGTGGACCGCATGCCCGTCTGCCATCTTCACAATAAAATTATCATATCATTAAGAGTGCTATTCCAATTCGTATTATAGGTCTATTAGTTTATTTTTGAGGTGTGCTATAAAAAGATATTTACTAAGGTTTGTAAAGTCTTAGGTATTTATAAATAATTCTGTATTTATTATAATGTGTAATATTTTATTATTTAATATAATTATAATGTATTTGTATAATGCAATATAGGTATATTCGTCTGCCATATCTATACTAATATAATAAAGAGGTAAAATTGTGTTTTGCGGGTTATCTCTGGAACTACTGAACCGATTTCAAAAATTATTTCACAAATAGGTAGCTACATTATCCGTGTCTAATATAGGATATACCTTATTTTGAAATTTTGAAAATAAAAACTTATAAACAGAAGCGAAGCAAGGGCGGGTGGCTAGTATTCTATAAAAAGAAACATGAGAACTGAATTGAACATTTCAGATGAGGTCAATTTTACATTCTTACAACTTGTACAATGAAAACATGAATTATAATAATGTATCAAAAGTGTCATTTGACACATTCGCAAAGCAGGTGTCATTTGTTGTTACTTTATAAATATTTCGAACTTGCTCATAAAAACAGTCTAGGTGGAATATGTATCAATGGTGTTTTAGAGGCGGTAGATGAAATCATTAGAATAAAGATTGAATTTAATTATATTATTCAATATCATATCCCAAAATAATGTGATAATTTTACAGCCTTATTCCCGACTCAAAATTCCATCGTAACTCGCCACAGATTTTCAGTTACCAGAATAATGAATCCCTTAAGGCCAACAATGAACCAATATTCCAAACTAACGAACCGTGCCCGTACAATTTCTGAGCCTTTCCAACCATTTTGCAGATGGTGACGATTCGCCCATTACACGGCAATTTCACACTTATTACTCACACGATAGAGCCCCCCGATTCGGCACTAATTTGTGGAAAAAAATGTATTTTATGTTCAGCGATTTGGGGAAATGAATGAGATTGTACAAAAATATTTTACGTGTTCCAAATGGACTTTGGCAGTAATTGAAATATTTTCTATTATTCTTGGTTTTACGCGTCCTTTGATATTTTTGTCGTTCCGTAGTCAACTTACAGTTACGTCATCTAGAGTCGCAGGTAAATAGAGAACCAAAAATTAGAAATGAAGAAATTAATAATAGAATTGTGAAGGCCGCTACATACAAGAATAGATTAGACAGGAAACAAAAATAGAGGACAAATATTTCTTTTTCTTCTTGTGGTGCCGCTCCAACTAGTGGATGTTGGCAATCAGTTGCGAATATTTTGGCGTGTCTCTCGCGAGGCGAAACTGTTCGGCGCCACTCGCAATACCAGTCCACTCCCGTATGTTAGAAATATAGTCCAATATAGTCCCAGTCCAATAGCGATCCGCCCTCGCTTAGCTTCGGTTTATAAGCATTTTTTTATCAAAATTCTTTTTCAAAATTTCAAAATAGAATATAGCCTATATTAAAACACGGATAATGTAGCTTCCTATTTGTGAAAGAATTTTTGAAATCGGTTCAGTAGTTCCAGAGATTACCCCCAACATACAACACACAAATTTACCTCTTTATTATATTAGTAGAGATTATATTCAATTGTCTCATAGAAGACTACCTTGAAATGTACTGCATTTCCCACTTATTTCCTTAATTTACGTACGTGTTTTGGTAGTGAGTGAGATGTGCCTGAGCCCATTTTCATCTTATCCTCCCCATTTTCCCAACTCTTTCTCCAAATCCATTCCTATATCTCCAAAGGTGGGCAGCGCATCCGGGTGCATGCCAAGGTTTGTCATTTTGGACTAATGTTGGCATGTATCGCGGATGTCTAGGGGTGACAGTATCCACTTACCATCAGGTGGACTGTATGCTCATTTGCAGCCTTCGTCCATAAAAAAAAATCGCAGAATAATATTTTATTCTATTATTTGGAGATTACCGAAAAACGCTCGTGCTCGAGAGTTAAAGGAAATATTGATTCTTTCAAACATACTGCAAAACTTATATCTATCTAAGTTTGACATAGTGGGACGCCATCGCCATAGGCTCCAGTGTAGAGTTTTATTGTATGGCTAATCATAATTAGTAGAAGATATTTATTAACCACTAGCGACCCGCCCTCACTTCGCTTCGGTTTATTAAATTTAAAACAATCGAAATAAGATATTTTCCTGCGGTAAAATGGAACCTATATTTTAAGTTAGACCTCTAGCAATACATCGATGAAAACTGCATTCAATTCCATGCAGTAGTTTTTGCGTGATGCGTGTACAAACATACAGACAGACAGACACAGACAAAATTTCTAAAAAAAATTGTTTTGGCTTCTGTTGCTCTAATAAAGACCCCCCATATTAGTTTTATTTCAATATCTATAATGTACAGACATCGGCCTGTTACTATTTTATTATATGTATAGATATACCACGTATAACACTGGATTTGTCATTGAATATTGTTATAAGATAAGTGAGACGTCACTCTGAGAATCTAAAAACTCATAGAATTCTTCAGTTTCAATAGTCTATATATAATAACTGTATAGCAAATTTTTGTATAATAGTATCTTCTTTTCTTGATATAATTTAACATTGAAACAGATCCTGATTTTTATATAAAGCTATTTTTCACGTTCAAATTGATATCAAGATAAGCCTTTAGATTTAACAAGATCTAAAGGCTGTACTGATATTTTTCTAAAAAATTAACTAAGGCCGATTTGTAAAAGAAAATACATTTACTGCGACCTCGGAGCGGACTTCGGTCCTCGGATTGTGGAGAAGCTATATTCGCTAACCAATCATTGCTGATGTATAATTTAATAATTTGATTAATAATTTGATGTCAGCTTTTACTGTATCGCCTCGCTGCATGCATTTCGGAGAACAAGCCGCCACTAGCTAATCATTTGGAGGTATCGACCCAGTGTGAATTGATAGATGCATAAGCTCCTGATTTTTTTTAATTCTGGAAAATGTTGGTTTGCTCATATTGTTTTCTTCCACCACCAAGCCAGTGAGCTGGAAGACTTTGGCGATAAGGCCGCCTGTTGTACTTATCGTGTTGCTTATTTAAAAATTGGACTCAGGATTTCTGCTCACGGTCTCAGGAATGAGAGTCGAGAATAGATAGATAAACCTAGGTTCTCACCATTGATGTATTACCAATTTTTATTTCTAAAACAACATTGGACGTGTTTTATTAGTAAGGAACCACCATAACCTATGCAAACTGTTATAAACTCATACAAATCCATTCATTCAAATTTATATGTATACCAAAAAGAGCTGCTTTAAAAGGCTTTATTAAAAGTAAGTACCGAGATCTGTTTTCAATACCCTGTAACTCTGATATATTTTCAATTTTTCCCGCTTTCAAATTGCAGTAGGTACTAAAAGTAGGTAGCTTTAAAAATTGGAAAACGGAAATCGTTTCAGAGAGAAGGTAGCCGCGTGCATGTTACGATTTTGCAGTTGATGTCATGTTTTTCTGCACGTTTTTGTGCCACATTGAATTATTATTATTATTATTATTGGCCGGCTTAAAGCATTACCCCACATTTTTCCGTGGGTGTTGTAAAAGGCGATTAAGGGACAATAAACGCGCTACCACAAGCCCTGTGGAACTACATCACCTTTAAAAGAGTGGAGTCATCAACTCGCTTGGCCAGCGTGGCGTTTTAAGGACATAGGTCTTTCATGTACAACATAATGTCCATGGGGAGGCCCGTATTCAGCAATAGACGATAAATGGACTAATTATCTCCTTCTTCTTGTGGTGCTTCTCCAACTAGTGGAGTGGAGGTAGTAAAAAGAATGAAAGAAAGAACATTTATTTCAGCACGGCACAGTATACACAAGAATTAGTAGACAAAAAGGACAGAGAATAACAAAAAACTAGTTTGACAATTCCGCGCGTAGCAGCGCCACATCGAAAAGGTGTACAGCTCAGCACTATGTCGGAAACTATAATATTTAATGATGTCCGATGCTAATTTTCAATTGAAGCCCAGATTGTCGTTCCAATGGAAGTGACAGATAGAACATGTGTAATACAAGCAAATAATAAGAAAAGCATTACATTTCCCACATTTCGATAGTGATATGCCCATTCCCATCTTATCCTACATCTCTATTTTCGCAACACTTCGTCCAAATCCATTCGTAAATCTTCAAACGTAGGTAGCGCATCCGGAGGTGTGCCAACATTTACCATTGTAGACTGATATTGGCATGTACCGCGGGTGTCCATGGACGACGGTATCCACTTACCACCAGCTCGTCACACCTCCACCACCAGGTGGAGGACTGTGACCACTACCACACTACCACCAGGTGGACTGTGAGCTCGTCTGCCGTTATGGTTTTAAAAAAAAAAATGACATCACAACTCTTTATGCGACTTTTACACAAAAACAAAAGAAAAACATTGTTTCCGAATCTGGATAGATTTCGGTTATATTTATGTGTGTGTGTGTGTGTGTGTGTGTGTGTGTATCTGAATGTGTGTTTTTGAATACAGGGAATCCTATCGTGGGGACCATAAACTGACTTTACATTTACAGCCCCGTTAATGGGGGCGTCATAACTAGTGGCCCTGTCTAATGCATCATTGTAAGGTCGCGCTTTATGGACCACTAAATTATCGCCCCTGTTAAAATATAATTTAGGATATTCTGTGCTGCAGGTGATAGGAGGTTATTGTAATCCCCTATGGAGTAAAGTTAGTTATGAAACGTTATTTTTTATTTTATTTATCACCAGCTTAGGGATTGAAGCAATAAAATTGAAAAAATAAAAAATAGAATATAGGATATGGAAAATAAAAAATAAAATAAATTTTATGGTACCTGTTTACATTTTATTCTTTTGTATATATTGTTTAATATTGCTGATTTCATTTGTAAAGACTTAATTTGAATTTAATTTATCTTGTTTGGAATTCTTTCTTTTATTTTATACACAGAATGCACACAATATTATTTTCACACATATGAATTTCTCAAATAACATTTTTTTATATACATTCTAGATTATAAACATAATGGCATTGTTATATTTTTAAATTAATTTAAAATTCTAGAATACACGATATAAGTGGTGTAGCCACAATTTTGTAGTAAAAATAAAAAAAAAATAAACTAATGGATTCCAAGCGCGGCGTGTAACAATTTAAGGTTCGAATTTTGAAATTGAAATTCTAGCGCGAACCACATTTCATTTGAGGCAAACGCTGCTACGATTGTACCGCGTTCCGTTCGAATATTGAAATTTGGAATTTGACATCAACATGAAGTGTTTGTTTTTGCTAATGTCAAGTTCGGAAATTAATTTCGATATTTTAAACTAAATTTATTGGTTCACGTTAAAGTCAAATAATTGATCAGGTAATTGGTATTTGTGGTGGAATTTTACAGAAAGTAATTTTGATCTTAATAAGTTGTTAATGTTAATAAAAATGGAAACTTTCTTTATTAAACACAGACGATTTGATACTGCAAAGTTTACAGATATTAATGAAGAGATATTTGATTTTATTAAGGATGCGATTAACAGAGCTAAAGAAGAGAATACATGAAAGTACCTTTCATGTTTTTAATGTGGTACAATACTTAATAGAAAATAAAGGATAATCTGATGTTTGAACGTTACATTTAACATTCATTAATAAGGTGTTTTTCTACATATCAAACATTAAAGCTAATGCACACTACGCAAATAAAAGCGATTCGCAAGCTTTTGTGAGATATACACAATGGTTGAATATACACATAAATTAAATATTGGCATGAAGGCTTTTGCGCGGAGTGCGGATGGCATCTCTTCACGGATTAAATGATAGATAGCAATGAGTTAGAAGGCTAAAGGTTTTATGTTTGGTGCGAATTTTAAAAAACAAAGCATCATAGAGAATTGTAAGGGATAGAATCCTAGAATCGTATGGTCTTCGATGGTCAGCAGGGGTTCTGAATCATATAGAAGCAAGAATCAGTGTTTGGTAGAGAATTGTTACAGTCGCTCGTGTACTTACTTACCATACTTTTAACACATTAAATGATTTTATTAAAGAAATTTATTACATTAGACTTTCGCAACCGATTATAATCCTGCGTGAAGGTCTAAGTTAAGTTACGACACACCCTTAATGTATAGCTACGTATATAATGAGACATGAACCGTAACGTGACGCGAAAGCGAGTTTAAACAGAAATTACTTGAAAACGTATTAAGTGCGTCTCTATTACTAAGAATTGGATAATAATACCTGTGAGCAGTGAGATAAGCTGAGATTATAGTGTTAAGCCGGATGCCAAAGTGCTAACTTAATCTTTATAATAGACGCAAATTCCGCTATTCCCTTGTGTCTATGGTCTGAAATTTCACAGACTAATATAAAACTTGTACACACGGCATAATAGATAAGTTTGCAGGCAACTGGCTCTGCACACTACCTACAACAACTGACGCACACATAGATAGATACAGTGAAATCAACGAGATAGATGTGTTTGTGTGAGTGCACAACGATTGTGTGCACAAAAACACCACGCTGGCCAAGCGGATTGGGAAATCCACTCTTTTCTGGTGGTATAGTTGGTTAGCGCTTGTGATAGCGACTTTGTTAACCCTTAGTCGCCTTTTTCGACACCCAAGGGAAAAAAATGGAATGCTGCAATTCTAAAGAGATGTTCGACCGCGCGGTGTCAGCCAGCTTTAGAATTGTAGCAAAATTGACTTACTATTTTCATAAATGTTTCTATGTAAAGAATTTCAAATATACTGATGTTTCATTTGGTAGACTGTAGGGTTTAATAAATAATGTAAACAATTTTATGTTATTCTCTGTAGAAATAATTATGACATTTTATAACTTAATTGACATACTACCGCTGGTCAAAGATCGCCATTCCTTTGCCTCCCTACCTCCCTATAGGAGCGTCCCTTTGGACCGTTATTAAAAATACATTTCTTTGTTTCAGATGCCTTTCGAGTCGAAGATGCCAGTGCGTGAACATTTAAATTAAAAAAAGGTAATGAATTTGAAAAAAGAATCCCAAAATTCCTACGTATTTTGTAATGCCGGTCGCTCGGACGCTTTTGTGATGAAGTGCCTGTGTTAGGATGGTGGTAGGTGGTGGATGACTTGTGATGTGATGTGATAGTGATAGTGTCAATATGCTGCCGGCGCTGTGTCGGTTGCTGGCCACGGCTGCGGTGCTCGGCGCCACTCTCCTAGCTATGGCTGCTAAAAACGGTGAGTTATATTTTTAAAATACAAGAAAATAGTGTGATAATTTCTGAACATAACTAAAACGTTGTCACACCCTCCCCTAGTCCTTTCTACTATTTGTTTGCTAAATGTGCTGTTATCATTTTAAATATGTAATTAAAATAATTTGTAACAAAAAGTATTTGCATGTATTAAAAAAAACTAAGATTAATTATATCAGTTGGTACTTTAGGAAGTTACACACAGTAAATAGTAGTCTGATAGTCTGAATGATATACCTATATTTATCATTTATCATTACCATCATTTATCATTTACCTATATTTATCAGATGACATTATTATATTAATGTCATCAGACCTACAAACATGAGTTTAGTTAATACTTCGATAGGTCGAGAATGTACCTACTAGGAGTTGTATTTTAAAAATCATAAATAATAAAATCATGCGTTCTGCGTGATATAAGCTAGAACTTATGATATATATATATCGATATACACACGAGGTATATCGATCGGTATTATCACAATGCGTGGCTATTTAGGTTGGCAATACTGCCCCGCACCCTGCCCATATCACACCTGCAACGAATCCGACTAGTTTGGTCATGTTTGTGTAACGTTCGTTGTTCGCTGTTTAATTGAGTTATATTTAAAAAAATAATAGCGAACTTCACTGATCAAAAATCAATCGTACACAAATGTACTATCCTTTACAGTTTACATACAGAGGTGATGTATTGATATCACCATCTATGGACTACCCAGAAGGACACTGTACCAAGATCGTATTGATAACATCGGGACCGAAATATAAGACCGCTTGCGATATCATACAAATGTTTTGAGGGGGAGAGTGCACGCTGCAATCCAACAGCCGCTGGGCGCGCTCGACTGGCCACGTTACCCCTCTCTCACAGAAGATTACCTTGAAATGTACTACATTTCCCACTTTATCTTAATTCCCTAATGTAGTTACGTGTTTCGGTAGTGAGTGACATGTGCCAGGGCCCATTCCCATCCCATCCCTCCCCATTTTCCCAACCCTTTCACCAAATCCATTCCTATATCTCCAAAGGTAGAGAGCGCATTCGGGGGCGTGCCAACGTTTGTCATTTTGGACTAATGTTGGCATGTATCGCGGATGTCTATGGGCGACAGTATCCACTTACCATCAGATGGACTGTACGCTCGTCTGCCGCCTTGGTTCATAAAAAAAAATGTACTAGGACTTAATATCGCAGTAGCGCATTACGATATTAGCGCAGCGATCTATTTTTATCGCAAGTTAATCGTCGCTCTGTGGAAGAACGCATGCAATACCATACATAATGTACTAAAATCAATTATCGCATCATCGCGTTGCGGTAATACCGATCGATATATCGCGTCTATGTGGGAGAGCCTTAAATGTGCTTTGTTCATATTTGTAAAACTCAATATTTCGTATTAACTTTCGACTACCCACGTTTGTCCAACACTTTCACAGAGTTGCCGTTATCGAAAAACTATAAAACAAAACCTTTCATTTTGCAATCGCCAAAACGGCTCCACTGGAAAAGTTTTGCAAATCCATGATCTGAATTAAACACCGCTTCAGAGAAGGTTCGAGATTTTATGGCGCTTGTCTCGAGCGAGATTTACAGTCCGACAAACTTAACTTTGCAGTTGACGGCGCCACTGTCGGTTTCGTTTGCGAAACAAACAATTTCCCGTCATTGCGTCATTGAACGGCGTATTCGAACGCATTCGAGCGCATTGAACGTAATTTACTAACTAAACTAGTTTATTATTCTGTTCTCCTTAGAAAAAAAGGCATAAGTGCATTTTGACGACATCAATCCGAGTCTACAATCTGTGTTTTACACACAATATGTTAATGTTACACATATTAATCGATTAAAATTTTTAATGTAGTGTATTTATTTTTATGGGCATTTTTTGAACACATTCTCATATTTATTTTATTAATTTATTTATTCTATATTGCATAAATTGACAACTAACTATATTATATACTCATTATATAAATACAGGTATAATAATTAAACCTTTTCGGAAGTCTAAAATTATGGATTCTGTTCATGATTCTAGTTAATTAAGATGCGATTTTTTGGGATTTATTTTTTTAAATAAATATGTATATTTTAAATATTTTAAATAAATCGAATATTATTCAATATATTTCCATTTAATAATTTCAACAAATTCAACACGTGTTCTATTTCATAACCGAGCCAAACAACTCCGCAAAGAAGTTTCGAACTTTGCCAAACGCATAGATAACTTTGTCGTAATACAATAAAGTTGTTGGTTCATCGAACTCAACGCGAGTAAAACTCGTTGTTACTGCTATAGCTATGAAACGGTTTTGGCGCGAAACGCCTTGATCTCTGCTTAATGAGACTCAAAAACATCGGTTTAGTTTGTTCCCTGTTTATCGTAGGCCACTCCGCCATTTAATTGACGCTGTGAATTTAGAACATTTTGAATCACGATATGTTTAACTGTGACACGATTTGTCTGTCTAAGATCGCATGTTTATGAAACATACTATACCATCTGCCTATGTCGGTCCACTGCTGAATATAGGCATCTTGTAAGGCGCACTCACCACATACGATCTTTAGCTCTTCTCATCTAGCCACCACAGGCGAAATTCTTCAAGTCGTCGGTCCAAAATATAATATACGAGTATAAGTATATATATATATATATATATATACTGTATATATACATACATATAAATATATATATATATATTTATTCATATGTGCAAATGGAATTTTTTATATATATAACACTTAAAAAAAACTCAGATTTAAATTCAGATTTTTTTAATAGCAACAAAGCAGGATTTTTCTACCCAATAATTTGTTTTCATAGAAAAACTAAAATATAGATTAATTGTGTGTATGATTGTATTGTTCTGTTGATCATCAAAAATATAATTCCTAGTTTATTTGGTAGGGTAAAAATATCACTTCTAAAACTCATGCAACAATGGTGAAAAAAAATGGTCAAATTCGGCCGTATTTTGTCACTTTATTTTACCTTATCATTCGCCAATTACAATTAGGGAGTCGTATTATCTAGCAGCTCGATTTCTAGATTATGGACAACATTGGCATCTCGTTTCATTTTTATGCACTGCTAAAGCGCCACGTGTGTTATTTGCATTGTAAATATTCCGTGTAGTGCTGCCATTGACTATCGATAGTTACGACAATAGGGTAATTTGGCGGTCTTTGAAATTGATATGTTTTATGGCTTAGTCGACAACTAAATAAAATATTTGGTATGAAAATATGAGTATTTTCTTTTTCATATTATTTATTCTAAGAAATCACAAGTTATATGAAAAAATGACATGTGTCATATGAGACTTAGTTGCTAATATTTCAACCAATAAAGTTTCTATTATTGGTTACTAGAAGAAATAGAAAAGAACAGGTTTAAATTTCAAATTGATTTTTTTGTATACTTTATTGTACGCACAAATGATAAAAATAGTTACAAAAGGAGATTTCTGGGAGAGCGATAGGTGAGCAATGAAATGGGCAGACATAGTGCGTGCCTAGATAAACTATTACAAAACACTACTTTTTTAATACGATTAATACATATTTTTCATACAATTAATTAATTAATTGATTAATAACATATTTAATAAGACGATTAATACATACATTTTTGTGTTAAGGAGTTATTGTCATCTACCAGTATATGTATAATATATCATTTAAGTATAGTTCAACACACATTTTATAAAACATATTAATTAGACCCTAGGAAACTCGAGGACAAACCTGTAAGTTGTAATGAAAGTATAGAAAAGTTACGTCATTACTAGAGATTTCTAAATTTAGATTTTGTGATTGCTAAGCTCTTTATTTTGTGGCCCTTTATTTCAGTCCTTTATAAAGATATTATGAGAATTAATTTTAAATTACTTAATTGTATATTTTTGACAGTCAAGCACCCTTTTATGAAACGGTATCAACATCAACTAATCAATTATTGCGGATCATGTCATCATTTATAAGGCTTTAAATACTTGTCCCATTGTGATAAAATTGATCTTCTGATATCCTTTGATTTTGAAGTTGTTGAGATAATTCTGTAGCTTCTGAGAAATGTGTTTTGCTAAAAAAAAAATTGTGATAATTAAGGAGAGGCCTATAAAATTGAAATGGTTTCTCCCAGATTAGGACTTCTTGTTAATCGTCTATTGAGATAGATTGCTCGGTCTTATATTTAATTGAGACACTTAAGATATGCTCCAAATACTTTATTTTACATTAATACAATTAGCAGTAACGGTTACACAGATCGGTTAGCAAGAGACGACGGAAGGTAGCAGGGGTGGTCCGGTGCCGCTTGGCCTCTACTGCTGAGTGCCCTCTTTCACAGAAGACTACCTTGAAATGTACTGCATTTCCCATTTTATCTTATTTCCCTAATGTACGTACGTCTTTCGGTAGTGAGTGAGATGTGCCAGAGCCCATTCCCATCCTATCCCTCCTCATTTTCCCAACCCTTTCTCCAAATCCATTTCTGTCTCCAAAGGTAACGTGCCAACGTTTGTCGTTTTGGACTAATGTTGGCATGTATCGCGGATGTCTATTGGCGACAATATCCACTAACCATCGGGTGAACTCTATGCTCGTCTGCCGCTATCGTCCATAAAAAAAAAACTTTTTTTAAATCTATAGCTGTATCGTATCTAGTTCAATCCTATACGCAAACAAGTGCTTCTCTAGCTGTGACATATTCGATATTTCATAGTGGAATATTCACAAATATTAGTGTATGCAACGCAATGCAACCAGCAGTTTCAGTATCCACTGCTGGACATGGGCCTCCTCCTGCACATTGTCACGTGCATGAGGGATGTATGACCTTAAAACGCCACGCTGGCCGAGCGGGTTGGCAAGTCTAGATATAGAGATATACTAGAGATAGATTTTAGAAGTAGTGTAGTTTCTCAGCGCTTGTGGTAGCGGCTTTGATATCCCCTAGTCGTCTTTTACGACAGCCACGGGAAGAAACGGGGAATGTAAGTAAGGAATGAATGTAAGGGAATGACTCCAAAGAGCATTTGACGTTTGGAGCAAATTTTAAGTTTAGCAATGAAACTACTAGATGGAATAGAACTGCAGAAAGCTTTTACGAAGGTTTGAATTAGCGGCCAGTTATTAAGAATTGGATAGCAAGAAGTCCGGTGAAGGACATCACTCGAAAGTGTATTGTTACAATTTAACCTATCCAAAAATAGTAATAGTTTAAGTAATTAAAAGCAGTGAAAACATCGATACTTGTACATTTTCGATTTTACGGATTATTTTTATTTATTTATATACTTTATTGCACACACATATGACTAAAATAGTTTCAAAGAAAATACACATAAAAAGCGTGCTTATTCCCTTAGGAGATTTCTACCAGCAAATCTGGGAGAGCAATTGTTCTCAGCGATAATTATTATCTATAAACTTTTTGATCGACTACAATCTATGGATGCATCGACAATCGACTTTTGGGCGTCACTAATTCAACTGCTCTGGATCTGATGGTTGAATAATATTTCTATTTAGCGATATTAAAAGCGATACTATAGATGTGCGTTTTAATTTGATATATGAATTGCTTTTATCCGTAAATTTTGGTAAATGGGTTTATGTCGAACTGTGCGTAAACAAAGTTATTTCATTAATCACAGCGTGATTAAATGAAATTTGATGTGTTTTTGTATACCCTGAGCTGCGATAGCCTAGGGGTTGATACTTGATTTACTTTCATGGGGTTGTGAAATACGAATTTTTCAGTACTTAAATAAATGCTCCTTATATAGATAGATAAAACTCTTTATTGTATAATTGTTACATTATGGAAAAATTAAGGAACAATGTTATAGGAATAGAATACAACCATTTATTGCTCTTATTGCGGTCTTATTGCTGTTCTTCCAGACAACTTTGAGAAAGAGAGTTGTGACTGAGATAAAAACGCAGGTAGTGTACACTCAGCAACAGATCAACCTACACCATGTGTATCTTAACACGCTAGTATAGATCCGTTATGATAACATTGGCCATTGGCTAATCCGGAATCACCCGAAAGCGTCATCCACATCTGTGCAATAAAGTATCTCGTAATAAAGTATGTAAAGGGGCGTGCCAACGTTTGTCATTCTGGACTGATGTTGACATGTATCGCGGATGTCTATGAACGACAGTATCCACTTACCATCAGATGGACTCTGCTCGTCTATAAAAAAATATTCATCCCCACAGGTGAACTGTATGCTCGTCTGCCACCTTTTTCTATAAAAAAAAGGTACGGTAACTCATAGACGTGAATGACGCGTTCGTTTGTTTCCGGATTAGCCGATGGCCAATGCATTCGCGCAATGTGCCTATAAAAAGAGTTAGAATCCCATAATTTTGGGTAAATTAGCGTGTTGCTGACTGTACATATAGTTATAACTATATGTCGGGCGCGATACAGGATGAATCGTGCAATGGTCAAACATATTTTTGGATAAAGTGCACGAGGAAATTCTAGTAAATCTTTCACATTCAATTATTAGCTTCAAGGGCAATTCAAATAAATTTCAAGATAACACTATTTTTAGTTATAAACCAACGATACTCTATAATAATAATCAATAATAATAATACTCTATAATAATCAATAATAATAATACTCTATAATAATCAATAATAATAATACTCTATAATAATCAATAATAATAATACTCTATAATAATCAATAATAATAATACTCTATAATAATCAATAATAATAATACTCTATAATAATCAATAATAATAATACTCTATAATAATCAATAATAATAATACTCTATAATCAGATTCCATTATGAGTCATGACTATTTTTGCATTTCTCTTTACTAAAGGGGGATTTCTCCTTATTGCTAAGAAAGAGAAAATGCCTCCAGGTATTAAACTTCCCTTTTGTACGATTAAGTGCAATAATGTTTTTTTATAGTAATAAATAATAATTCTCCTTATGCCAAGAAATCTCCTAAAAAGAATAAGGAGATTTTGAAGCGAAGATCACTACTCATACTATTTATTTAATGTATGTGAATTTTGAAAATGGAATATTCTTATTGAGTAGTACTAAAGTTTCAAATTTGACTTTTTGATAAACCCCCCCTCATCTACTTCACAGACCCAGAAGTTTAAGTTTTTTCTATAAGAACGTATGACGTGTCATCTAGTCCATTCCCATATCAATGGGTAAAGCGAATGAAAAATAGCCAAGAAAATTAGCCCTTTTTTAAAAAACTAAACGTAGTTCTTACTTTCTGGTGGCCTGGTCCCCAACGCGATTCTCATTAACTCCTAACCGCGCCACATGGCTACCACAAGCCAGCGAAAAAATTTTAAAAGCTTTACAAAAACTAAATATCGTATTACCGCTAATGACTCTGTATAGCCGCAATGCGACAGTACTATCCCTGTAAAACTTTAACACGAAAGTTAACTTGGCTGGTGCCCCACTAACTTATGTTAGGTTGAAACATTCCAAGTTAGAAAAAACCTGTCCCGCACTTAAGTAAGTTCGCTATGAAGTCGCTTGAAATATGTGCGGCACAGAAATACTTTGTTGTACTTGTTTGTGGTATGTTTCGCGTAGGCATACCGCGATTGTGTTGTTGCAGAGATCAAAGACAACAAGTTAATATACTTGATAGTTTGACTACGACGAGCTACTTCACTACCAAAGGTTGTCTGGCAGAGGTCGCTAGTAGCGATGAGATCACTTTTTTTTGTCTGTTACTGTCTTGTTTTGTTGTGATGTGCAATAAAGAATTTTGTCTGTATATCTATCTTTTGTAACAAACTTTATTGTACATTATCGTAAAAAGGCGAGCTTATTGCCTTAAGGCATCCTGTACCAGCTGGCCTATCGATTGATCAGAGATACACATAGGGAGGTGCGATTAGAATGTTATACATATATAACTTAAACGACAATAAATTCCTTAAAGACAGCTAATAATTCGTTGAGTAGTTAAGTGGTAAAAATGAACAAATAAATATTTAAAAAAATATATGTTTTTATGCAATTTATTCCATATCATAGCTAACCTACTTCTTTTCAATTCTTAAAAATTTTATATTACACTAAATAGAATGATCCCCGAAGTAAGAAACATACAAATTATTCGTAAAATATACTCCACGTGAAGATATAACTAAAACATTACTATATATTAATTTAAATAAACCTGCTCAATCTTAAAAAAATATATAATTAGCACTACACGTGCCCAATTGTTAAGAATAAAGAATGCTCAGAAGAAAAACCCTAATAAAATAATAACACTTGAAAAGGAACGTAAAGAAACTTCCCATGTAGATATACACGAAACGAAAGAAGGCCGAGATGAAAAGAAAACACACAATTGTACTGAACCCACAATTGGTATTCTGAACCTCGCCAGAAATAAGAAAAATACGAAATAAAAACCCTCGAAATTAGATCAAGGCAATAACAACAAGGCACGAAATATAGAAGGCTAAGCTTATCGCTAAGCTATTTCAACATATGGAGACTGTTTTTAACTCATTTTTTTTAAAAGAAAGGTTAAGTAGGTATTATTTATTGTTTACCACAGAAAAAATACTTAAAAGATAAAATAGTACCTATACAAAAGTCGGTCTTAATGCGAACAGCGATCTCCTCCAGATGACCTTCGTTATAGATGGTCCACTTATAATACATTCTTATAAATATATAATAATATAAAAATATTAATAAATGAACTACACAATTGATATGACTGGTCTTCTTCTTTTGGAGGGCTCTTTTCCACAATTAGTCGAACATAGCGACCATTTTGTTTTGGAGCCCTTCCTCGGACATGAACTCTGTTCGAGCCACCCCAGCTCCTCCCAGAAATCTAGTACTCCAGAAGTCTTTATTAACTTATTAACTTATTTATTAACTTCCAGAAGTCTGGGATTGTTACATGCTTTCAATGGTGATCCCGAATTTCTGAGGATTTTTGCTCGTTGAGACGCCACACATGTGCTCTGCCCATTTATCCTGTATCATCTGCATAGTGAGCTGTCTGTGACACCTGTACCGAATCATATAAATGGTAATATAATCATACACAAGAAGGTTACAATTGAGCAGACAGATTTTAAGCAGATACTGTTTGGCTCTGCACATCTGCGATACATGAAATGGCCATTGATGCACTGCGTTCGGTGAATTAGAAATAATTTGCCAAAGAAAGATAATTATATAAGAGAAGGGAACTAATAAGACAAACTAATAATATAATAAATGGGATAATGAATGGATTCTGCCAATATTCTGAAAATTGCAGAAAAAACTGAATTAAAAAGTATGATCTGCGCCCAGCAAGTGTAGACACTTAAGCATTTCATGTTTCGATTGGCATCTTTCAAAAAAATATGTTAAGAGTCAGCAACGCGCGAAACCAGAATCTATCAACAACTTTACATGTTGACAACACTTAAAAGATAACTTTCTAGACGAGTTCAGTCGTGTTGCATTTTTACCAAATGCAATTCTGTTTAAACAACTCTTTCGCGCTGTGAGCTGAAGCTATCTCAATTCCAATAAGCAATCTCAGCATTCAATCCCAATATCATTACCTCTTTCTGTCCATGTCGGTTGTGTAAGCAAACAATCGCTTTGCTTTCAACGTCGGCATGTAAAAAAGCAACATGGCGGGAAATTGTTACATCCAGTATCGGTTCGTGATTGGTTTCTGGAGGTTTTATTCCATTTGTGGTTACATTGGTATTGACGGTCTTGATGTGCACGGGATTTTGCGTTCTTTCTGTAGAGTACAAACCAGATGATTTTAATTAGCTGAGCCACTTATTCTCCATATTCGTGTTCTCAATCCTCACCAATATTTTTTCCAAATCTTGATTTCTGAATTCTCATAGGTAGGTAAGGCCTAATTAGAAAGCCTAGAAGAAAAAAAGTTAAATTTTGATTAAACTCCCTAAGCGTTAATTATATTGTACAATTATATGGATTGCGCAATATTTCTGATAGTTTAGGGAGTATATTGAAAATCTAACAATGATTGAACTAAAGTTTGATTTTAAAATGTAACACAATTTTTTTCTTTTAATTTAATATTTTTTTTAATTTTAACTATTATTTTTATAGTCATTTCTCTGAGCTCTTAAATCCAGGGTCCTTTCTTCCGACCCGCGAAACTCCGTATAGCTCCGTTAATCTATAGCTTACACGTATATTTAAAAATATGCACTTAAAACTAATTTCCTTTAGAATAAATTTTAAGTATTTTTCAACTTCTGTCAGTGCTCTGCAACCGTTGCGCCTACTCACACTGGTGTGCCGTGGAACGATACTAGATGTGCCGCAGTGTAACCTGAATCACCCAGCAGGGAGGTGGAACTAAGGGCATGATAGTGACATATTTCCAGTGGTTTTACTTGAATGTTTGAAGCTTGGTTATATTTGAAAAAAATATAAGTGTGGGGCACTGGTCTATGGTATGTGTCTACACCACAGAACTGTGTTAAATACACAGTTCTGTGGTGTAGTTGCTTTTTATATCATTGTATTTAACACTTTGAAAACTATTTTTAATGAACCTCTCCCTCCCAACCAATATTCGTGATAATAAACAGCACTCAAGTAAGACAAGCCAACTTCGCTAATTATATCAAACTTCTCACCATCGATATTGAACAGGGAATCTCTATGAATAGTAAAGTTCACTTCTATAGAGCATAACTCAAGAGCTTCTGCTCTAGAGCTACTAAAAATGATGAAGTGTTAGAGATACTAATTGCGAATTCCTTCGCTAGTCAGTAAAAGTAAAGGATCTCTTCATTACTTTGCATAGCTCTTGAAGTTGCTATTAGCTAAGAGGTTATTGCTAAATGTATTTTTCTTCCGATAATTTTTCTAACAAGTTTTTGAGCACATTTTTATTTACCACCTTCAGATATATTAGTTTCTTACTTTGTTTTGTTAGTGGGGAATTCATGAACATATCTTTTGCTATTTTATAACTTTATTCCTCCTTATTCTTACAATTCTAATAACTTCCACTTTGCACGCGGAATGTCTGTGTTGCCAAATCCCTAAACAATACTCTTTCAATGAACTATGCAGCAGATGCAAGATTCTTTCACTCAGAAAATTATTTATACATCAATGCATACAACGATGTCACCGTATTGCTGTTCTGTGTCATTTAGATGCAGGAACTAGTAGACCAAGAAGTTGTGGAAAACATCTTATCCATATAATTAGAAGCATATTTGCAAAGCGTAGTTACACATATTTGCACCAAACCTTTACAATAAATTTAATAAATTATATGACATTAAAAATGACATCTAACTATTACAAAAAAACAAAAATCAATGGACTGGCTCCACAGATTTCATTATGGCGGCACAGAATATTTGTTTGATATTTCTTGAAAATACTTCATTAATTACACACGCTCCTATCTAGCAGAGGTGAGATATCTGTAAACACACA
Organism: Sesia bembeciformis; assembly: GCA_943735995.1. Taxonomy (NCBI): domain Eukaryota; kingdom Metazoa; phylum Arthropoda; class Insecta; order Lepidoptera; family Sesiidae; genus Sesia; species Sesia bembeciformis. Next base: position 12,959,204 of record OX031042.1, on the reverse strand, counting down.
CACACACATACACTCATCCTATTTCACACTGCCTCAAGAGGCCTTTCCATTAAGCTACGATATGGGGTTCTTCAAGAAAGCCGTGAATAAAATTTTGCAAGGTCGGCGGCGCACCCACATACCCTTTGGTGTTGCAGGCGTCCATGGGCGGCGGTAACACTTACCATCACACATACATTTCTATAAAATATGAGTATTTATTTGTATTAAACATACATGATACAAATTGAAATGAGCCCTAATTCCGATACTCGAAAAAAAATCTGTATCTTGGCAACCAGTACCTTCCCAATATTTTAATACAAGTTAAATTTATAGTTATTAGTAAATGGTTGTTTTTTTCGCTCCTCCGACTGCGTTCTACGTATTGGCGGTCATCCTACCGACAATAATACTAAATTTTAATTATAAAGGCAATACAAAGATATTACAGTTAATACTAATTCTAACTACAAGCTAACGTGCTACCCTCATCGAGGTTGGATTACGAGTGCCCGGAATATTCCATGCTTCGGTCCGATGAAGTCTTTCGACAGTTACACGTGCCGCCACACCGTCAGCAATGTCCCCGTTTCTGTGTGCTATTGGTAACACGCGGTAGGTATTGAGACGTCAGCGGTTTCCATGATGTGAGCGCGCGTAACAAGCAGACAGTCACCCTGTGGTTAGTGGATAGTATCGCCAATGAACATATGCGATGCATCCGTCTAGAATGACAAACGTTGCCTCGCCAACCTGAGCGCTGCCAACCTGAGGAAACTGGAAATGAATTTGAAGAACTGGTTGGAAAATAAGCAGGTATGGGGTATGACGGGATGGGATGGGCTTTGAAAGATAGGGAAAATAGAATGGGCTTTGGAATATCTCACTCACAAAATAAACACTTGCGTCTTTTGTGGTGTGAGGTAACTGGGCCAGTGAGTGCGCGCAGCGTCTTTGGGATTGCAGCGTGCACCCTCTCCTTCAAATCTAGTCTATAAAGGGTCTTCGCATTTATTTGTAACAGCAAACTCGGACTGTTCTCTGCACTTTCTTTTTCCGTCTGAGGTCTTTAAAAGAGAACGGATTTTCTCTATCGCCTGTCGTCCCGCCCCTATCAGATGCTGATGATCAATATCTGTTGATCATAATAATATGACCATAACATTATATGACTTGGTGAAATGAGTAGTTGTCATAATATACAGTAAACGACAAAGACCTACAAAATCTATTTTACCTTTGGTAACAAATATATATTATATGTTTTTCTTAGATGACATTATACCAAATATATATGTCAAAATAATCTAAAGTCCACTCAGTTTTATGTTTAATGTATTAAATTGGTTATGATTTTGTAGAAGTAAAATCAAAAGGAAATTATAATATCAACGTTAAAATAAACAAGAAAGATGGATACGTTATAATGGAAATGGTAAAAATATTTAAATTAAAGCAATAATGATAATCAGAGAGTGTTGATTTCGAGAGGGTATCGCGCAGCAGCCATTTTGAAAATAAATCATGTAGCAAGTTGAAAGTCCGCAGATAACACTAGAGGGGTTATTCGCATTTTTCATAAAAATAAGGAAAAAGAGTTTGTTGATGCGAAAACTTTTCTAAGATTAAAAAAGAAAAATTATATTTTACAATTCCTTTTTACTTGGAGAGGAGTTCCAAAGTTGAATATTTTAAGTACGGACTGGACTTCCGCTCCGGATTTTCTTGTAACTAAATCTTCTTCAAAGAAGCTTTTGCATAGCAAAAATTCTTTCATTTAACTCTTAACGTTTTTATGCCATACTCGTATTTGTAAAATACAAGAATAATCTTATACTCCACTGGCTCCGCGACCCTATCGGGGTCTTGGCCTTTGACACTAAGAGACGTCCTCGTTTTCGGTTGTATGCAACTTCGTGTCAGCAGGCTATTTGAAGCTTCCGCAGGTCTCTCACAGTTTTATCTTTCCAGCAGTATTTGGGATGTCCGCGACCCGTTGTCGACTACAAGAATAAATACGAAAATAAAATATGTCATTCTTTACGAAAAATCATGTTTTTTTAATTCCGTCGAGTATGGGACGAGCACTAATGTAGGTTGCAACTTTCATAAACACGCTGTCTCCTGCTCCGTAATGATTTTTACACCGGCACGTACTTCACGTTTATTCCCTTTGGTGTCGGACCTTAAGTTCATGAAGCACCAATAAGCATAATTTCTTTAAAGATGTGGCGACGTTCCTAGTTGATACCACTGATGAACCCAAGGCCCGCAAATACCTTGCTCAACGTATAAGGATTGCTATGCGCTGAGCAAAGTTTAATGCCGCCAGTATGCTGGGTACTTTACAAGGCCCTAATCTTTGTGATATATAGAATATATCGGCGCAGTCAATTTATGTGAGCTTCGAAACAACACCTGCACGCACTATGAAAATACCCTGTGCGTCGAGTCATCAAAAACATCGCGTGAAAAAATACCACGTGCGCTGCGCAGCTGCTCGCACCCAAACTATATAAATAGAATCAGCGATTCAGAAGTATGCTGCCCCCTCCAAAATAGATTTGTGAGTAAGGCCGTGGCTGCCACATGGTGCTCTCGCAATGTTGATCTCCACAAGGACTTGGAACTTCCCTTCATCGTCAAATACGTGAAAGACTTCGCCCGACGCTACTACGACAGAGTCCCGCACCATCCCAATCCCCTAGTAGTTGATAGCCTAACCTATGTACCCAATAGGAATGATCCTCCCCATTGCCGTTGTCGTCCTCGGCACGTCTTAGACGATCCCGACGACCCAATTACTGCTGCCAATGCGGTTTTTACACTACACTCACATACTTCACATATACATCGTCCTCGCCGGCGGAGACAAGGACGTCACCCTCGTTACACCGTAAATACACACCGGTCTTCAGCCAACACTTTTACCAGGTATAGGCACGTGCCTGGACGCTTCTCAACGACTCGCGATCCCGCGGTACCCTCCCAATGCATCGCCCTAAGCCGAGGTCCGTTCCTTCCGTCTATCTACCGGAGGGGGAGCCCTTAGGCTCGTTGCTGCACACACTCTCTGCTCCTGGCTTGAGCGCCTTCTGCGCTCGCCCTAAACTATACATGACCTGTGACTCTTGAAAGGCCATTAGGGCCACAATAATTTAGCCATTCCGAAACAGTAACCAAGTGTGCTTGCTGGCAGTGGACCGAGACTGAGCTCCTGTGTCAACCTTGACGCTCTGAATCGGTTGTATTACAGAATAAGCGTGATCAAATTATTGTAATTTAATTATTTAATTGAAAATATCTCTTTTATAATATGTAAAAAAAGAACAAAGCGGGTGAAGTATTTCATTTATTATTGTCGATTAATTGAAGTCAATTGATTAAATGTTTAAACTACATTTCATTTGGTTAGTAAATTAATAAATTAAAAGTTAAGTATTTAAGTTAATCAGAGAAGTATTTAATTAAACTAGGTTTCATTTGTTTAGTAAATAATTAGATTATAAGTTAATGTTTAAGTTAATCAGAGATGTATTTAATTAAACTACATTTCATTTATTTGTTAAATAAATTATTAGATTAAAAGTTAATTTTATCTTGAGAAGTGTTTAATTTCATTCACCGTTGATTTTTTATTTGTTGGTTAATTTTGTTAACATAATCGATTTAATTGTTATATTTTGCCTTTAATGAGTAGATTAATCACAAAATAAATGGTTATAATAAATAATATGTGTTTATCTCTAAAATATATTTAAATATTGGTTTCAGTTTTATTAGTTTGGTTGACTAGTTTGAAATATTTAATTGTTGTATTGTATATATAAAATGGCATTGTTCTGTAATTTGGTGTTGGCCGGCTATAGAATAGGCTATATAGGGGTGGTGCACCAATCTCTTCCCGTGGGTGTCGTAAAACGCGACAATGCGCTCGAGGACACTCCAGCAATGGATACTAAAAGAGCTGGTTACATATTGTTCTATTGTTACCCATTGTTTAACCTAAAGGTCAGCTGATAGAGAATGCCATAAGACATTAAAGCTAGCCTTGTGTACGATACCTAATATGCAATAAAATTTATCCAATAAGTAAATTGTTGTTGTCTGTCATTAACATATAAAAATCTGTCTTACAAAACTGCAATGAAACGAGATCCGATAGAGTTAATAATCATAAAATTGAAGCATGAGTGATTAAGGTATAAGCTATCTATCAAAACATATACAAAAAAAATCCATTGTAAAAATGGACAAACTTCCAATAACCATTATTGATCCAATTCACGATATGCATCAACTAAATCTACACGAATCATGTACAAGAACCCTTATTATAAAATGCTTGCTAAGAGAAAATTCAACATATTTACAAACTTTTCTCGTACGATGTGTCAGTCTTCAACTTGCAACAAAAGGCCTTTGTCGAGAGCAGGTTTCAGTCACACCGAATAGAATTCTAGTTTCCAGTATTCGTCCGAAAGTATTTAAAACCTGTACTTGTAAAACTAGTTTTTTATTGTAGAAAAAAAGCAGCAGACAGGCATACAGGCCACATGACCTTATGGTAAGTGGATACTGTCGTCCACAGATATCCGCGATACATGCCAACATCAGTCCAGAATGACAAACGTTGGCATGCCTACCTTTGCAGATTAGGCTCTGCCCATTTCCATCCCATCCTGTCCTATCCCTTCCCATTTTGTAGTCGAATAGTTTGTAGTTTGTAGTTTGTATTTTGTAGTTTATACTCTTGTAGTCGAACTATATACTCGTACATACGTTGCGACACGGTGTCACGGACATCCCTCGTACCCAACTTCCCTACTCACTTTATAAAGCAAGTCGACATGTTTATGACTAAAGTTTTTAGCTGACGTCGACTATCTGTCACTTTCTGAATTGACACCTCCCATGGAGAAGTACCGCTAGGAGCATTGTCCAACTTTGTGGGTATTAAGTTAAAGTTCATATCCACAGTCAAGATAAAATGTATCACGAGTAATGCGTGCTTATTAAAATGTCAATAAATAAGATAAGAGTATCAACTTGAATATGCATACGTATAAGTATGTCCACATAGCCGTAGGACCAATAATCGATGAGGCAGACGAGTATTCGAATGGAAGCTACTTACTGGGAAGCTCAATGTCGGATGTTCTCCGGTAAGCTGAACTGACGACTTGAAGAAGTTCGCTCGTGGTAGCTGGACGAGAAGAGCCAAAGATCGTGTTTGGCAGCGACCCTTGGGAGATCCCTATATCCAACAGTGGAAAAATATAGGCTGATGGTATGATATATATAGTATAACAATTAATACAATTATATTGATTCAAAATAATTTCCAATTATTGTATATTCCATTCATTTCTCCTCGTAGATAACTAATGTCAAAGCAATTTTTCAATTTTACAAACTTTAATAAACTACAGATTTTAGAATAATATGAACATAATAAAATCTGCCAACTCTAATAATCTATAGGTTCTGGTGATGAGAACAGCAAATGAGGGTGATAAGATGGTCGAAGACTTGTCGACTGCTATTGGTGACACTGGAAAGATAAGATCTAATAAGACCTGTGTGTACTCCATTCTGTTGTGTGGAAGGCCTTGAGCAGAACAGAAATCTGTGGCGCCTTTTAATCTTGGAGATTAAAACCTTCACTTTAGATCTCTGAACCAGCAAAGTAGGCAAGTAAGTACAAATTTAGAATATTCATAGGTTTTGTAAAAATAAAAAACGGGACGTGCTTTTAATTGTTTTAATCCAATGCTTTGATAGTTATTGCTTTTTAATTTCTGATATTATCCGTAATATTTGGTTAGTCAGGTGATAAAATACCGGTAAATTACATTTGGATCAGATACTTGTAAATGACCTAGAAAAATCTATCATAAATTACACGACTCGTATACGTTTAGCCTCCATTTCTAACTTCCCAAAATTACCTCCTCGTTTCTCGCAACATAAACCGATTCGTCTGTACAGAAAATGTTTTTCACTCTGGTCATAACTCAAACATTATGTTGGAGGTCTTCCCGCGAAATATGGTTATAACTCGAGCTTTCCACGAACCCTGTTGAGACAAAAACACGGTCATTATTCATGTCGTCTCCCATTTTCCTGTTGTTCCACCTATTTATCTTTACGAATTACTTGGAAACGAATTACTTGAGTGCCGATAGAAATTATAACGCCGAAATTAGTTCCATCTGTTTGATGTCTGTTTACTTTAGCGAATTGAACGTGGCGTCCTCTTCTATAAACACTACATTGCGAAAATATCATTTATTTCTTCAGTTTTTTCCTTCTCATTTTCAACTCAAGTAATCGTTTTTAGGGCTCTGTCATTTTTTGTTTTTATGTTTCTTTAAGTTCATTGTTGTCATTATTCAGAAGCTTGTATTTAAACAAACATCAATCTATTTTTTTAATAACCGAATCAACCATCGATTTGAGAATATATACTGGATATGTTATGCGAATACAAGCACTCTAGGGCAGGCACTAGAGTCTGCTGTTGTTAGAGAGTGTTCTATGTTCAGTAGCTCTCGAATTCTTGAATTCACGTGTTTTTTGAAAGTACTTATGTTCCAAATTTGACTTTTTAATGAACCGCTCCTCATCTCCTCCCCCTCCCTAGAAGTTGCCAACCAGGGTTCGTTAATAAGAACGTATATTGTGTCATCTGGTCTACTCTCATATTAAGTTTAAATTACTAAAAATGTCATGATCAAGTCGACGGAGTCCTATTTTTTTATTGATCCCAGAGAACTTTAAACAAACTTTAATCTTTAATCCTAGTCCATCTTTTTTGTTTTTTCAGTATTTTTTTCCTGCTCATTTAATTACTTCTCTTATTCAGATTATATATTTATTGGTGAAAAATAGTAAAACAGGACGACACAATGCTTTATTATCGATTTATTTATTTATTATTTATTGTAGAAACAAAATTAAAGTAGAATAACTTTATATCTTATTAAAAATTTCAACAATATCCAGTATTACAAAACTATTATATATTTTTGAAGAATGAGTACAATGTACCGCCTGTACAATGGGGAATGCTCTGAAGAATTGTTCAACATAATTCTCACCTCGGGTTTCTACAACCGCACCTCCCGTCATAGAAGTGCGGTCCATCCGCATTTCCTCGATACGGAGGTGTCGCGTACCGTTAGGTCCAAAAATGATTTCATATCGCGAACCCGTAGGCTGTGAAACGAAGTGCCTCAAGAGGTATTCCCATTAACTTCCCATTATTCCCATCCCTATGGGTTCTTCAAGAACTACGACCTATCCCACTACGACATGGGGTTCTTCAAGAAAGCTGTGAATAGGATCTTGCAAGGTCGTCGACGCGCCCGCATACCCCCTGGTGTTGACCTGTCCATGGGCGGCGGTAACACTTACCATCATGTGGAACCGCTTGCTCGTCATCCCTCTTATCTATAAAAAAAAGAATTTGGCGATTATAATATTTGTTTTCTATGGCAATGATTTATACTGTCTAGTTTAAGTGTATGTTGACTGTCTGCCAACTAAAAATATTGCACACACAAATTCAAACCCTAGTACAATATTTCAAGTGATAGAAAAGAAAGAAAGCGACTAAAATGGCAAAAAGAATCAACTGTCCGATCTCATATGCACAAGTCTGGGAGTCACGCTCTCTCATGATACGAATAAAACTTATTCTTTTCAAAGTTACTGTATGACACTTTTAGAGCAGCAAGTCGAATTTACGACAAAACTTGGCTCTTACTATATGTCACCCAAGTCGGAGTGAACAAAATAGATCAGACAACTTTCGAATTCACTGAAACTTTCCCTAAGAACGATGGGTCCCCTGATACGGGACGCAATTGGTTTAGGTGATACTTTCTATCGTGTGTATGTCAAGGATACACACTATTGACTTCTATTGATTCTTTTACTTCTATTTCTTCTTCTTAATAAGGACTTCTATTGAATAGCGGGTAATGGAAATACTTGCAAATCAATCTATCTATATACATACAATTATTAATACATACTTAACAAAACGTAAAAGAGACGTGTCTGTACATGAAATATTAAAAAAAAAACATTACAGTGTACTCCATAAACGATACAAAACCCAAAACAGACATTTTTATATTTTGTGTTTATCTCTCAGTCTTGGCGCATTACGCAAAAGCCGCTGGACCGATTTAGCTGGCTGGGTTAACGTTTAAGGTACTTCTTATCCAGATTAATTATGAAGTTCCCCCGAGAATCACAAGTTCAGAGAACGAGGTGGCTGGCACCTAGTACAAGAATAATTTACAAAGACTCGTGAGTACGTAATATGCAACAAAATTGTCAGTTAACTAGATTGTTCAAAAACTAATTTAAAATCTAAACGCTATTTTTATAATAGATATATCTATATAAGATAAACTAAACATGAGTCTTTACTTACAAAACTGTTTCTGCAAATAGTAACAGTAAATATATCACACGAAATTAGACGTACGTCGTTTAATCAAATACACAACAGACTGGGATATTTGAACACGAGAGTAATTTATTTAGGTCTGAAACGGAGACGCGTGACCTCTTAAAATTCAATTTAGGTCCAACAAGATTTCATACCTACCTGAAGGTTACAATTACATTTATATTTTCATTAAACGTGTTACAGTTTAAAATGTAGGTGCTGTAGTACATAGTTGGAAGTACATAGAGCAAAGTCTGTTACGTGTTCACCACAAAACTAACCCATGTCGAAGTAACTACCGCAATTCTAAGTGAATTTACTTTACGTAACTTGAGACGTGATAGAGTAGATGTTACACCGAGTGATACACCCTTTAAATCCACTAAACTAATTTAAGAAGAATTAAGTATAAAAACAAAGTACTTATTTATTGGTTCTAAAGTAGAATACAAATTTACAAATACAAATACAAATTTTTGGTAGAAGTAGAACATTAATATCCCAAAGATGTACTAGTTGAGATTTTACTACTATTTTATTAGTTGAGATATCAAGTGTCTTAGAAATAGAAAAATATCTTGCTACATACGGCTGATCCTATCTCGAATAATCTGAAAAATTATTTTAAACTAACATTACACTACGGTCCACCATCCGAACTCAAGCGAGAGAATTGCCAAATCATCCAGGTAAAAGGCATGTTCATAGCTCAACGCGTATTAAGTATTCGTGAGGGGAGGGGGCAACACGATTCCGGCTGCTTACGAGCCGTAAAGAAGATTAAACGTGAAGCTTATGGTCGCAAAACGCCATACATCTTTGTAATGTGAATTTCGAATAAAGCTGAAGTGTTAGGTGCTGAAAGGGAAGGTGAAGTCTATAAAATATATTATACGTATTTATGACTGCTAAGATAATTCGATTCAAGAGTATACATATATTAGGATGTGGTTTATTGTATTATACATTTTTTCATAATGTTTTCTTTTAAATATAAATAAAAGAGCCGATGATTAACATATATGTATTCAATTATTTTATGCAAAATTGATTTAAAATAATAAAGTAATACTTTCCTCTGTGAAATCTAGCTTTGATGACGCTCTTAAAGATAGAGTAACCAGTAAATAGTAAATAGATATACAGTAAAATAGAAACAAAACAAATTTGAACGGACGGAATAAAAATTACTAGAAATAAAATTGTATACTGTTGTTTGTTCATACGTACATTCATTGTTATTTCAGAAAGTGTTAATTTCATATTATTATAGTCCCTACGAAAATTGTACAGTATATTACTTTCCAAAGCTACCAGTATTAATTTCAATTTCATACTTTTATTATAGTTTGTTATCGTATCAATTTTTAACTTTCGAAATTCGTTATCCATATTTAGGTTAACAACGCAAAGTCAGTCGTTAAATATTTAGGGTTGAAAATTACAATCACCAAAACTGGAACGTCGAAAAACGAAAGTGGGGCGCTGGAAACGTTGTCACCGTGAGACGAGAAAAAAACAATAAAACGCTTCACCAACACAGACGTAATAGAAACTCGGTGTTTCAAATTTGCCAATCACCGGGCGCCTCGTACCGTAACGCCATTTTCTAAGGGCTGGCTTGATTAAATTCGTACTTTATGTGCGTGGAAGCACGCTACTTGATATTAACTACACCATGTATATTTTGACGTGAATATTTTTTGGGACGAAAACGTAATTTGTTTTCGGTATAATGGCAGTTCTCGCCAATAAAACTGTCACATGGCTTGCAGTTTTTCAATATGAATCACCTGCGATGTATAATAAATGTACCGTTGTAAATAGTAGACCTTTCTATAAGTATCTCACTAAAATGTTGCTTTAATTAACTCAATCTATATTTTATTTCTTTGACCATATACTTTTTAATTAACTACAATTTTTTTTTTAATTGGTAGTGTAATCATGGTGTATCAGAGTGTTTTTAATTGGTAGTGTAATCATAGTGTATCAGTGTGTTTTTAATTGGTAGTGTAATGAGTGTTTTTATTCATTTTTATAGCATCAAGTGATATGTCACTGAGGCTTTTTATTAATATATAGTATTTAATTCCATTTATGGCATGGTATCAAATAGCGTTAATAATTCGAACAATGTTCGTGCAAACGGAATCACTAGCTAAATGTACTATTAAAAATTAAAATATGCTTTATTTCAAGTATGTATTCAAGTCAAGTATTCAAGACAATATATTCAAGTCTTTTAGTTACATAAGATTTTTGCGCAATCTGCATGATCTCCATCTTCAATGCGTTTTCAAAGACGATTGTGAAAATAATTTTAAAAGATCGGACGTTAGTTTACAAATATTCAGTTTGGTGATTATTTAACAAGCATAAAATAATTATTACAATGACATAATTCCGTCAGCCAAAGAATTTGCTTTTCGACAATAGATATGGACTTAACTTTTGGTTCTAAAGAGTAAAGATTAAGTGAGTGAACTATTGTAACTTCCCCGACAATGCGAGAAAAAGTGGAAAAACATACCTTTCATAACGATGGTTGAACGACCCGGCGTATCTAGGTCGTTTCTTGGTAAAAATATGACTTCAATATGCCTCAATATGCTCAGTTCTCGATTCCTTTGTGACTTGACTAATATTTTTATAGAATGCGAACAGTTTGTATGGTGTCTTTTCGACATCCCAGGCATAGAAACGCTGAAAATTAAACAAGTTCGAAAAGAACATTTTTATTGTGCGTTTAATTTATTGAAAACGTTAATAGATAAGGTAAATGACGCGATTAATTAAATTTTTATATTTTGATATGTATCAAAGTTAAAAGAGTATTTGGATATTGTAAGAAGCCATAGACTCCGATTAATTTTCTTAATTAGAATAGAAAATGAAAACCCATAAACGTAATTCTCATTAGACTTGTTTTAAATCTTGCTAACAATATAAATTACGTTGAATAATTAAAGATAGAATACTTACATATTTACAGCTAGTTATAAGCCCTACAGTTCATAAGCACTTAAAATCTCTACGACAGTACTTATATCATCTGACAGGCACTCGCCTTTATATCGATCGATTGCTTCAAAAGGAAAAAGGCTTCTGTAAAAATCCTCCCACTAAAAATACAAAGTTATATTTACAGTACAAATTGTTATAGTACCGTCTTCAAGTTGAAAGCTTAAAGTGGAAATTCGTTTGGTAAGTATGTAAGGCGGGTGTAAATATAAGTTGGTTAAGGTGTATCATGTTTTTTCGTCGACAAGGAGGTCGTATAGGAAGAGCATGCTATTATGTACGCACTTAATCCGAGAGCAGCGTTCACGACCCGTAAATATTGCTCCTTCAGGAAAGGTGAATTGTTAATATGCTGCCGCTATTAAAGCCTCGCGTTTATGATGGAAGGTGTCTTTGAAAATGGGCTTAAAATAAATATGTTAAGATTTTTTCAGTTCAAAGATGACTGTTGATGTAAAAGTTTCCACTCTAAAAATTTAAATATCGCAAGCATTAACAATCTTCTTTAGATTGACGTAAATTAATGGATATTTGGTTTGTCATAATTTCATTTTTGTTTTGTCTTAGTTCATTTTGCGTCAAGGTAGTTAACACAAATTTATAAATTACATGAACATATTCTTCCGGGACTGGTAGACTTCGAAGGCGTGGTACTCGTAGTTGTTGACCATTATGTCTACCTTAGGCAAACCATTCAATTAGGCAAGTCCAACTTCAGCAATGAGGTCGGCTCGTTTAGCTTTAGCTCGGCTGGGCAACATTTGGGGAAATGCGTCGGTTCTTCTCGTCGCCTTATCGCCAGGTGAACCGACGACTTAAAGAAGTTCGTCGGTGGTGGTTGAATGAGAAGACCAGAGGATCGTGTGCGGTGGTGACTTTGTGATTATTCAGAATTTCCCAGTTTGATTTTTCTGTTTTGATAAATTATAATAAAAGATTATGTCAAATATTATTAGAATACATTTTTCCCTATTTCATTTTCATTGCGCATCTGTAACTTTAAAAATCAAAAACACTCGTAGCGAGCAAAGCCATAAAGTGGAGTAGGACGTATCAAAAATTCATTTCGCATCCGTAGGCGGGGCGCTTTCCTCACTTTTCCCGCAGACACTGTTGATTAAAATGTATTTTATTGCTATTGTTTTAAAGTCCCATTTCCACAAACAATTTCTCCTTGGTACGGTATCGTCCGTAATTTGATTGTGTAATTTATTAGAGTTTATTTTAAAAGACTTTTCTTTGATACTATTAATGTGATTCTGAATGTAAATTAGTCCAATTCGACTAATGAAGGCTCTTTTCGACTTCATACTAAGTTTTTCAACGTTTTCGATTCGTGTTCATTTACTATTCAACTCCTTAACTTCACAGTTTGCTTGTAATACCTCCAGAAGATTAGTTTAGTTAAAACATTAGTTTTACTTTTCTAAAAATGAATTAGCAAGTAGGAGAATTAAGCCATGAGAATTAAGGAGCTAAAAGTAAAAAAATATTTATTTATAGGCTTAAGAATCTCGATACATATTTTATGCCATGGCTCTTACACTAATTTAAAAGCAAATTTTAATCAAGATTTTTTTATAGACAAGTTGGCAGACGAGCAAACAGTCTCACGTGATGGTAAGTGTTACCGACGCCCATGGACACCTGCAACACTAGCGAGTATGTGGGTTTGCCGCCGACCTTGAAAAATCCTATTCAAAGCTTTCTTGAAGCTCAATCGTAGCTAGCTACCCATATCGTAGCTCAATGGAAAGACCTCTTGAGGCAGTTCGTTTCACAGCCTACGGGTTCGCGGTATAAAATGATTTTTGGACCGAACAGTATACGACACCTCCGTATCGAGGAAATGCGGATGGACCGCACTTCTGTGACGGGAGGTGCGGTTGTAGAAACTCGAGGGGGGAATTATATTGAACAATTCTTTAGAACATTCCCCATTGTACAGGCGGTAGAACACACAGGGAGACGCAACATCTCTCCGAATGCTGAGGGGGTTCTAAACCCCCCACAAGAGTGGCATCGTCGATACGAGATACAATAAAAATGATATAATAAGAAAATATTCTATTAATATAAATCTATCTTCGTTTGAGGATATTCTTTAAATTTTAAACCTATATGACTTATTGAATTAAGTATTAAAGATGAGTTTATCACAAAATAATGCTTCGTCAATAAAACTAGGTTTGTTCTTACTGTTTGTAAAGAACAAATACAATTTACATTATAAAATCAAGATGCACACGAGGTTACATCTCCCTGTTAATCTCATTAACATGCCTTTGCTTACAAACTGATTAAAGTAACAAATTAGGAATATAAAACCTGACGCTTTTGAAATGAAATTGACTTGAGTGCTCTAATTGGCCGTGTTCAGACCGCAGGCATTTAGCAAGGTAATGCTAGTCGCATTGCCGTACGGTTGGCGTAAAGTGATAGCGCTGCCAGGACGACTTTGTCTTCAGAATTAACTGATGTCTTTAGTTTATTACATCTTTCAGAGAAAGAAAAAGGCAAACGAATAGACGTACCGCTTTTTAACTTTTCAGACTTTCGCGTTATATATACATTTTATATTGTAATTGTGTCTACTATTTCGTGTCAGTCAACTCGTGACCACGGCCAGTGTTACCTGTGCTGAAACTTCGAGTAGAAATAAAAGGTAAACAAGTCTTCAATAATTATACTTGTTTATATTACAAGACAGCAAGCTTATATTATAAGAAGATGGTAAGCGATTTCTACCTGGTAGTACATGTAAGGATGTTCCATTCTTTTCCATCTCTGTCCTCCCCGAAGAGGTATATATCCAACAATTAAGAGACATCCGCTGATGAAATTGATATCAACTTACTTAATGATCAAGACATGATTTGATGGCCAGAACTTTGTGTAAACTGCTATTCCAACAGAAACATTTCCGTGAAAATGTTGCCAATTTTTGCAACTTCTTGGCCATTAAAATTCGTAATAACAAATGGCCGCCAAGCCCGGTACCTATAATTATTTTTTCTTCATGTGGTTTGGCCGTATACATTTGAGCATCTCTAGCATTGATAATAGACTCTCCTATGCGAAATGGCCAAGCTGTATGAAGAGCAAATCTATTAAACCAGGCTTTCCAGCAATGTAATGGCATAGGCTGTGTATGGTATCGTATTATTATTAATTTTCATGATGTACTGCATTTCCCACTTTATTGTATTCCACAATGTACGTGTGTGTTTCGGTAGTGAGTAAGATATGCCACAGCGCTAAAAGCCTTTCACCAAATCCATTTATAAATCTCCCAAGGTCGGCAGCGTAGATTAATATCATGTGCTAAGGTTTGTCCTTTTAGACTGAAGTTGACATTGCGGATGTCCATGTGCGACAGTATCCCCTTATCTGTACTGTGGGACTGTCTGCTCACCTGCCGCCTTGTAAAAATCATAATCCAGAAATAAAATTTAAAAAAACAGTTGATCGCCAGTATTTCGTTTAAATTGCAATTTAAGTAGTACCAATATCTAACTTTGCTCTTAGCTGATATCTACATTGACCGGTTGAGTTGAGTTATGTGGCCATTCCAGCCGCTGCGGCCGACGACGTTCGGAGCAATTATGGTGAATTACAGCCTACAGCCCAGTGCCTATAGGCTTGCTGAATCGTGCTGTTTATAATTGCAATGGTTCTCCACTATTTTTCTCGTGCTCGAATCTGTTGGTATTCAGTGTATTTGGAAAATAATTATGAGAGCAGATTCCATCCTATGGAATAGAGAGTATAAGAGGATTTTCGAAATGGAATTGATTCGTAAGTTCAAGAGTCATGAAAACTGCATGGAAGCAGATTAATCTTTATGCATTTTATTAATATGCAATGAAAACTCATTTTTTCAAATGGAAATTGGGTCCAAAAAACCATGGTCACGAGCTGACTTAACATTCGGGTTAACACTCGTTTAAATAGATAAATATCTACGATATTTACCTAAACTTATATCTAAGTACCTATCTAAGTATCTGTACCATTTTTGTGTGCAACTTATGTAGTTTAAAAAATAAACCAATGAAATAAACCAACCAAACTCGGATGATAAAAAGTGTATATTAAAACCGTGAACTACCCATACGTGCACCATTTTGAATTGGCCTTTAATAAAGATAGAATTAATATCAGTTAATTAAAAAAAAATGTCTTTAGGACTACAATCAAAAATAGTGTCCACTCTCATGCTTTCGCACTCACTCCTAAAGTGCAATTTACTGAAGGAGACCTGTGCTCTGCAGTGGAACATTAAAGACCGATACAAGTTCTATATATAACTAGCAAAACCCGGTAGACTTTGTCCTCCCTGTATATATTTATTTACTTCTGTATATATACCTAATCACAAATTATTCTGTTTTGCCGGTCTATATGATTTTTGCGATCGATTGAACGGTATAGAAGTTAATGTGTTGCAGCGCCATCTAGTGGCAAGTTACAGCAAAGTCAATAGCTTGAAAATATTCTACGTGCTCGAATACATATGTGTACAAATTTTCATGGCGATCGGTTGAACGGTATAGAAGTTGATGTGCTGTAGCGCTATCTAGTGGCAAGTTACAACAAAGTGGATAGCATATAAACCTTTTCCATAAAAAAATACATATATGTGCCAACTTTCGTGGTGATCGGTGAAATGGTGTCGAGGTCTATTAATCTCAGATATACCAACATCCATTTTTATATAGATAGAGAAAAACTACCTCAATATCATAAGATTAATGGATCGTACATAGCAAAATATTTTAAACTTTGTAAATAGCATTCTTTACCGTGTAAACAACAATTTCAGTATGAAAATGAAATTCACGTTTACGTTGCATCCGAATTTCGTTTTAAATCCTAGCGGACTTCGTAAACTCGGTTATGGCTGGCCATGACGTTGCAAGCAGATCATTCACGAGTTGTTTACAGTGTGTTTTCACGAAAATATTATTGAGTGAGTTAATTTTTTTATTACTAAAAAAACTTACTTTAATTCTTACTTGTATATTTTATTACTTACTTAATATGTTGGAGTACAAAGAGTTATCAATCTTAATTTATATTTTTATACGAAAAGTAATAATAATATATGCGACTATATTATTAATAATGATTAAGATAATGATTAAGTAATAATGATTTTTTTGCAATCCGTGCGTTGACCGTGGTCATCACGCGTCATTTATAATATAATATTCACTCTCTAAATACAAAAACTCAACTTTTTGAAAAGGTAATAACGCCTTGTGTTGTACTTTCCTTGTTAAATTGTCATTTTGCATTGTCATTTTTGCAACATGGACCTACTGGTGTTCAATAAAGAGTTTGTCTGTCTATTTATCTCTTTTACTCCCGAAGTTCCGGATACTTGGGCATTTATACGTGTCTGTGAGAGGGATGTTTATGAATCTAGGGTTAAAGAATACGATTTGATGATGTGAATGATCAACGTCTAAGTGTGACGAGTGACGAAAGTAACGAAATTTTAACATAATATGTGAATATGTTCTTCAGTCAGCGCTGCCTTTGACCACGTTTGGCGGTGAATCGATGGTTGAACTTGAAAAGGCGTCAATCATATCATGCAAATGGAATTTAGATTGACTGAGCTGTTGATAACTAGCCCAGGTGATAAATTCGATTTGATGACTGGCGTTGTATAGACATGAAGGAAAAGCGAGTGAAATAAGTAGGACGTATAAGCTAATATGTATGCATGATCTTTGAATCTATATCAATTAAGTTGACTATTTATCTAAAACTGTGTATTTGAACGCACTGAAATTCCGATGCTACGAGAGAGGGTGGGTGTGAGTTATCACACCAAAACATTTGTATAGAACAGCGCGCATAAGCATCGATTTTTGTAAAATAATTTCTTTTTGCACCGTCTCGCTAGTCCGTGTGTTTTTATTGAAGTGCGTCGTAATATTACATGTTTGTAAGCCTTGTGTCAGGCCCTCTCATCCAGAAGACCACCGCTGGTAAAGATTGTGGTATCTATAAGCGGTCGCGCTGAAGACCCGAGAAAGGGCAGAATACACACAGCAAATCCGTGCGTGGTAAACTTAATTTGATTTGTTGTGGAGATAGGAGTTTGCAATCCTCGTCGAAACTCTTGTAAATTCTATCAACTCTGTTCTTCTTCTGCAATACAGTCTAATTTTTAAGTCTACCCAAAAGTGGCACATTGCCACAATGTACGTTTCATGCGTGATTGTGTCAACGACCCCCCCCCCCACCCTCGCATAATTAGGACAATTTAGGCACTCGACTGGCTAGTCGAGTGCATTACCTCTCTTTCACAGAAGACTACCTTGAAACATTTCTCACTTTATCCTATTCCCAATGTACGTACGTCATTCTGGACTGATGGTGAAGTGTCCATGGGTGACAGTATCCACTTACCAGGTGGACGGTACGGTACGCTCGTCGGCCGCCAATTTCAATAAAAAAATACGGAATTAATTAGAACACATTGCTAATTGCTGGATTTCAATTAGATGTAACACTCCTGTACACACTATATAAAACTGTGCTCTGACATGTCGATATCTAGCTTTGTGATGCAATTAAAATATATATTAATAATGATATTACTGAAAAATGAAATCGTAAATTTCAAAAAATTCACTGTCAAAATATGTTCGTAGCTTTTGTAAATTAATTTTGCCGCGTTTAATTTAGGAATAAGCGAAGAAAGTTCCCAGAATCGTTTATTTTCATCATCTTGTCTTATAAAGTGCTTACTAAAATAATCGGGATAAATGCCCTGTCATCGTTACCAGCCCTTTTCTCGTCCAGTACTGGACCATGGGTCTTGTGCATGAACTTTAAACTCATGCACCTTTAAAAGAATGGACTCGGCAACCCGCTTGACCAGGCGGCCGTATTAGGACCATACATCCGACATGCAGAAAACTATTTGCGCGAGGAAACCCATGTCTAGCAGTGGGCTATAAAATTGAGACACTACAACAATATGTACCGTATGTACTCACATTCTTAATCAAATAAATAAAAAAAACAAGTCCATACTGATTATTAATTTCCTTTTGCAAAGATAACATTACATATAAACGTAGGTACATATATTAAAATAATCTAAAAGGAATCAAATTTTTATAATATTGTTGTTAATAATTTCTAATTTTACAAAACCGGTATTTGTCTCCTTTTTTAAAACACCCTTATCGAACAATGCGGATCTTCATTAACGTGTTTTTCTTCAAAACAATGTCAAAGTATTGACATTTATAAAGTTTTCACCTCTCCCGTGTCGCCGAGTAAACGTAAAGTTGACTCACAAATATTCATGTTGGCAACTTCTGATAATTCGCAAACAAAGCGAAATGCGGCAGGTGCTTGGAACACGGCAGGTGCTTGGAACGCGGCAGGTGCTTGGAACTCCGTATAGAACCTCAATTTAAAATAAATATTAATATCGAACGCGTGTAAAACTCGAATTTTCCATAGCTATTCGAGCGAATATTTGAATTTCATTCGGCTGGCACAATTCTGCGGCTTCTGTTTTGAAAGTTATGCCGAAATGGCATATGTGGTTTTATCGATTTTAATCTAATATGGTACTGTAAAAGCTTGAATACTGGTAAAATGTTATATTTGCCATAGATCTTACGTGTACATGTCAAGATTTACCGATATGAGTTTTAGCATTGACAAAAAATATATTTTCGAGGTTTTAAATACTTTTTTTTTTCATTTATTAACCAAAAACGTGTATTTATTATTACACGTAATGTGTTGCCTACTTTCTGCCCGTAGTATGTTCCCATCCTATTCTATCCCTCCCCATTTTCCCAGCCCTTTCTCCAAATCTATTCCTATATATCCAAAGGTAGGCATTTTGGACTGATGTTGGCATGTATCGCGGATTTCTATGGGCGAGAGTATCCACTTACCATCAAGTGGACTGTAGGTATGCTCGTCTGCCGCCTTCATCCATAAAAAAAAACATGCTTTTTTATTGTGAAATATAAAGATACTTTTTTTATATTATTGACTAACAGTGAAATAAACCAACACTATGGTTTATTCCACTGTAACTACTCTGGTGATATCACCCGAGTGACCAAAGGTGACTTACTAGTGTCTTTTATATGAATAGCAATAAATAACTCGTTTTGCAAAGGTAGGTTACGTTAAGAAAACACTAAACTTAGTTATTAGAACTGTTGTTTTTGCTAAGAATAAAAATATCCAGTCTTCATCTCAGATCGATGAATTAATCAGTCCAATTTAATTCCCCGAATGTCTTGAACCGACTCCATGCTAAATGACTCAAACTTGAGCTGAGTCCCAATGAATGTTGGAAGGAAGGCAACTTTTGAATTACTTTTGGAAGGACGCATAATGAATCGAGTCCGCTTTAGGTGGAGGTATTTTGTTTGAATTTCGTCGAATTTTCTAGTGAAAGACGAAAATTATCCGACAAAATGATTTGAGATCGACGAACAGTAAACACCGCCGAGTGATTTACGATAACGCAGAATTTTTCTAGTTGAATTAAATATGAGGAAAATAAAAGTTTAAATTTTGTCAGCCTAAATTGTATCGTTCTTTTAGATTTCTCGATTGTCAATAATATGTATTTGTAATTTTCTTGCTTATTAATTATTTTTGTTGATAATTTCTTGAAGAAGATACGATTCATCCTTTAAAAACTTTCTTTAGAATTAGATATTCAGTAGATCCGGAGAGTAGCGTGTACAAACAGATATATAGATGTCGTCGTAGATGTTTTATTTTAACAATAATAATTGAGTATTAAAGATCATAACATTTTTTTTAATTGTTACAGGTAAGCGAAAATTTCGGTGTTGAATACAAATATTTTTTGGAGATAAAGTGGTATGTTAAATTAATTTTGGTGAACATTTTTTTTATACACAAAATAGGCGGCTGTCGAGCATACAGTCCACCTGATGGTAAGTGGATACTGTAGTAAGTAGACATCGGCGATA
Source organism: Sesia bembeciformis (assembly GCA_943735995.1). NCBI lineage: Eukaryota > Metazoa > Arthropoda > Insecta > Lepidoptera > Sesiidae > Sesia > Sesia bembeciformis. The sequence goes on along the minus strand of OX031042.1, from coordinate 12,938,729 downwards.
CATGCCTACATCATGAATGTAAAATCATGTTTGTCATCCAGAATGACAAACGTAGATACGTTCCCGGATGCGCTGTCCACCTTTGCAGATTAAGGAATCGTTTGGGAGAAAGGGAATATTGGTTGGGGAAATGGGTAGGGATAGGATGGGATGGAAATAGGCTCTGGCATATCTTACTCACTACCGAAACACGTACGTACATTGGGGAAATACTATAAAGTAGGAAATGCAGTACATTTCAATGTAGTCTTCTGTGAGAGAGGGGCCAACGTGGCCAGTCGAGTGCGCCCAGCGGCTGTGGGAATGCAGCGTGCACTCTCCCCCTACAGAATACACGAAAAGAGGTATGAGAAGAGAATTATCGCTAAGAGAATTCTAGTCTATGAGAAGAGGGTACATGAGCAGTAATCGAAATTTAATAGTGACAGCTTTCATGAAAAGGGGATTGTTATAGAAAGGAAGATGCTGAAAAACGAGCAGACGTTCCACCTGGTGGTAAGTGGACATCCGCGACATATACCAACATCAGTACAAAATGCTAAATGTTGGCGCCTCCCCCGGGTATGCTGCCTACCATAAAATATATTAAATTTCCCAGGTTAATGGTCTGCTCATCTACCATCTATTTATATAAAAGAAGGTGAAAATAGATACAAATTAACAGTTACTTGGTATGAAGGGATTCACATGTATCCTCCTCTTTGACCCCGGGTCAAGCACTACGTTTATGTCGGGCATGTCGCTTTTGAGAATCAAAATTCAATACTTCCGTACAAAAAATAAATATCCAGTTAGTGAAACTGAAAAGTCTACTTAAATTCCCAAAAAATAACAAAAAAATCGCAAAGTTGTGATTGTAATCGGACCACGGGAGAAAAACAGATATATTTTTACGAGAAGTAATGTAATCCAGAAGCCCTATCACGAATTGACGATTGGATTTAACATAAACATGCCTCGTGTAACATTGCCACAGTATCTACAATAATATCCAGTAGCGTAACTCATAGACATTTTTACAGAATTTTGTACTTGACAGCGCGTATAGCGTCCGTTACTGCTCGTACCCGCATGCTCCATTGTTCTTCTCGCTATGAGAGCCAGGTGATACAAAGTAAATCGTGATATTACAGAAACAGGAAATGACGAGAAACGATTCCTATAGAGTTCAGCTACACACCGCACTGGACAAACATTGAAGAAACCCATTTCTAGAATGTGTAGAAATTATAACCAATTAGCTTCCGAACATCCTGAACTGGACTTATTCACAGACGGTGTGCTGACTTTCAAGAACAAAGTCAAACGCGCTCTGACTACAGAATTAATTAAGTGATAATTAAGGTCTCCGTTTGTTTTGTTCTCACTCATTTTACTTTTTTTTTTCTTTTTTTTATTTACTTTATATAGCAGCTTATTTACAATTAAATGTATTGCTAAAATATCAATCACGCTATAGTCACATTATTGAGATGTCAATTAAATTAAACACTTCTGTGCATAAATAAATAAATAAAAACTGTACACACGAGACGCATGTAGTGTTGACCACACATTTTTGACGCCGAGATGTACTTCGCTGTATGTGCGCTACAAGGAGGTGAGGCGAGCCCCATCCCGCTAATTGTGTTAGCTTTACTCCATACATCTCCATAGTAAACGTCCAAAAAAAACAAGTCACGTCCGCGCCGCGTCGCCGTCCGATGTCTCCGCTCCGCCTCTTCTGTGAGCGCCGGCTCTTACACGTCGTCACCTCTTTTAAGTAAAAATAACATACCGTGTCCTCTATCTCCTGCGATAGTACTTACTGATGGAGCTTAACAACTGGTAACCGCTAATCCGAGAAACCTCTGAAGTTTACTTTGAACTTAGTTTAAACTTCGAGATTATCGTTGAGTTCCTCGGATACCGGAGGCGCTTACAAGATTTGTTTTCACGTTATAAATTGTTAACTAATTATTCGTTAATACGAAACTAGTGATTGAAATAGTCTTGATTTGGAACTGTTCAAATGGATCGAATCGTGGATATAGATAGCCAACGCAAGTTCGTGAAATTGTATGGAAACTAAACGTGTGTCAATTTAGTGGGTAAATTTTACTAAAATGATAAATCACTTACCGATGAAAGAAACATCTCGCTTGACTCCGTTCATCACTTTTGTCATTTTTTTACAATTACAGCACTGGGGTAATCCTCATGAATTACCCCTCACCCGGAGACAGGCGGAAGGTTATGTTGAATTCTTACCGGCTAAACCCCCACGGTGTTCCGCCTCGCCACCTTGGTCCTTGTGTTGGGGGTTACAGGAGCGCTCTTCGCATTCGTCCACGACCCCGCCATTATTGCCCGCCATATACCCCTAGGCTATCACCGCTGTAATAGTAATATCAACCCCTCTTATTGAGATTAATTCCTTATTAATTTACAACTCAACACTTAAAACACTAAAGCAACTCTGAATTCCCAGTTTACAGTAAAGGTACTATTTACAAAAATTGCATTTGTAAAATCAATTATTTGCAAAACCAGAAAAGTAGATGCGTTTTCAAACTCGCGTATGTGTGGTGATATTGTTAGTATAGTTTGCAAGGAACTTAATCAACAAGAACAAGTTCAGTGTGGGTAGATGAATAAAAAACGAACACGACAGAGGGTAGACAGATTTGTCTGTCAATAGCAACAGCATCTTTACTCTCCTTAGCAGAAACTCCGCCCGACGCTACTACGACAGAGTCCCTCACTATCCCAACCTCCTAGTAGTTGAAAGCCTAACTTATAGTCCCCGATAGCAATGACCCTCCCCGTTGCCGTCGTCATCGTTGCCCTCGGCACTTCTTAGACGACCCCGACGGCCCAATTACAGCTGCCAATGCGGTTCTTACACTACACTCACAGACTACACATATACACTGTTCCGCCGGAGACTACACATTTCCGCCTTCTGCGCTCGCCCTAAACTACACATGTACGGTTACTCTTGAAAGGCCATCAGGGCCACAAGAATTTAGCCATTCTGAAAAAAAAACGCCTCCACAGTCTCGCCGCGACGACGGGCCATGTTACTGGACCGCAATACCGGCTATAATAAATAAAATTAATAACGATTTATTATTACAATGTGCTATTTCCAACCTATTCACGTATCACAGACTTTATATTTCATAGTGCGAGATTTTCACAGTAAACACTGAATTGCACCTCAGCGTGCTGTTAACATAAGCTCAGTAAAGACGGATAGTTCCCAGCAGACCTCTTACGTACCCCTATATCTTGGTATATCGCCTTCGAAGCGTTGTTCTTGCTCGAGACAGGATTTTTAAAGGATTTTAGCATGAATAAAGATGAGATCGTTGGAAATGTTGCGGCTAAAATCGTTGGGTAGTAGGTACAAAATATAATTTAGTAGTTTCGTCCATAATCGCTACGTATTATGGTCCTGTAGCGTCTGCGCTATTAATGTACCCATCCACCATTTGATATTTCGTTAGTTCAAGACCTCAGTTAACAAATAACGATAATTTAATTGTGTTTATTAAGAATTCTGAATTTACTCTGAAGGACGACCTAATTAATACAAAGTAATTAGTGTCAAGACCGGCAGGCTTAAACGAGGCTGGGTTAGACACATTTGCCGAATGGACCTAAAAAAATGCCAGGAGCCACCTTTTATACGGAAAGCAAAAGAAGGGCTGTAGGTAGGTGAAAATTATAATATTTATTTATTTTATTACTAGCATTGCCCGTGACTTCGTGTGCTTAGACGTTAGAGTATTTGCAGTCAGTTTGATTCCCGCGGGAACTTTATGATAGATCTGAATAAAAGTGAATGTTAACCCGACGCATACGTTACAAATCTGCCAGGTTTCATTAAGACCCCTCCAGTGTCTGTCTGTGCATTCAGAAAGACGGAAAGACAGACAAATATTTCAAAAAATGATGTTTTGGGCTCTATATCATTCATAGTATACTGCAATGATTTTTTCGAAAAATATTTAATCTAGCAGACATGATTTTATTACATGTATATGCAATGCTTCCAGCCCTTTCAGTATCCACCGATGGCCATGGGCCTCCTCGTACATGGGGGATATATGGCTGCTAAACGCCACGCTGGCCAAGCGGGTTGGCGAGTCCAATCTTTTAGAGGTGGTGTAGTTCCTTAGGGCTTGTGGTAGCCGCTTGTTATCCCTTAGTCGCCGTCGCCTTTTACAACATCCACGAGAGGAGATGGGGTGGTGGTATTCCATAGCTGGCCGACACCACACAACTTAATTACATATTACTGTATGAACAAAAAACATATACCATACCATACCATCAGATTGTGTCTCTCCATTGCTGGGTATAGACCTCTCTTAAGGAACGGTCTAAGGGTCTTCCGCTCTTCTCATTCAGCTACTATCAGCGACTACTATAAGTTGTCAGTCCATCTGGTCAGAAAGCGTCTCACGATACGTTTCCTGGTACGCGGTTTCCATTCGAGGACTCGTCTCCTGCGACATATATGGCCGGTCCACTGCCACTTCAGGTTGCTGATCCTTTGTACTATGTCGGCAACTTAGTTCTTTGGCGAACTTCCTCGTTACGGATTTTGTCCAGCAAAGAAACTCCGAGCATAACTATCTCCATCCCTCTCTGAGCGACTTAATTTGTGAATCAATACAATATAGATTACTAAAATACAATGTACCTTAATAACATATTAAATGACTGATTGACAGATATTTCATACTAATATTATGAAGCCCTGACTCCTGAACTAGGATAGACGTGTTACCTCAGGAGCCAGTTACCTTCCCAATATAATGTTCTATAATTATTGTATATCTAGTTTATGAATATTCAAATTAAACGTAGACTAAACACAGTTAAAACACTATTTAATTGACTTAAATAAAATGGTTAATAGATGAGAGAACAAATAATGCAGGCCAATCGTTCGTTTTAAACTCAGAGTAAAAAGTAAAAATTTAAATTAGTAACTTTTTCTTATACCAGAAGCGTTTACTCAAAACGAATGAAAATACCGGGGAAAGTACAACATAGTATTAGAATGTTGGGAAGTATTCCGGGAATCCTTTATGAGATTCAAAAGAACGTGCTAACGCGAAAAAAGTTCAAAGAATTATTCATTTGGTTTCTTATTCAAGACATAGTTACAGTCAAATGTTATGAGATAGCATACCTCGCTTTCAGAGCATACCTCTTAAGATCTCGGAGATATCGGGATCCTTGGTGTCGACATCTCCAGCAAAGTCGAATTTAGGGGTCATCTGGAAAATAAGGCCAAAATGGCCTCCAAAAAGCTCGGTGTGCTGAACAGAGCGAAGCGGTACTTCATCTCCGGGCAACTCCTAATGCTTTACAAAGCTCAAGTGAGGCCCCATATGGAGTATTGCTCTCATCTCTGGGCCGGTGCACCGAAATACCAACTGGACCCATTTGACTCCATCCAACGACGTGCTGTTCGTATTGTCGACGATCCCACTCTCACGGGCGGTTTAGAACCCCTCAGCATTCGGAGAGACGTTGCGTCTCTCTGCGTGTTCTACCGCCTGTACAATGGGGAATGCTCTGAAGAATTGTTCAATATAATTCCCACCTCGGGATTCTACAACCGCACCTCCCGTCACAGAAGTGCGGTCCATTCGCATTTCCTCGATACGGAGGTGTCGCGCACTGTTCGCTCCAAAAATTATTTTATACCGCGAACCCGTAGGCTGTGGAACGAACTGCCTCAAGAGGTCTTTCCATTAAGCTATGATATGGGGTTCTTCAAGAGAGCTGTGAATAGGATTTTACAAAGTCGGCGGCGCACCCGCATACCCCCTGGTGTTGCAGGTGTCAATGGACGGCGGTAACACTTACCATCACGTGAGACCGCCTGCTCGTCCGCCCACTAGTATATATAAAAAAAAAAAAAAAAAAGAGAATTGAATCATGCGCAGGGAGAATTATTAACTTCTCCGACTGATCATGCAACAACTCAAGTAAACCGAAGACTTCCTGGTTGATATCCTACAGGAGTAGTTTAGAATGATCACGAGATCTCTTTCCCCGAGCATGCTTCAAAAGTTAAAATTTCCACAATGATAGGCAGCATCGGATAAAGAGACTGCACTGATGATGCAAATAGATTCCATTTGCATCATTTCAAATAGGTTAGCTTTAGAGTTTAAACGACAAGTGTGGAAAGTTTTACTGCCACTAAAATGCGACAGACATTTCGTTGAAGCTGCAAAATGTTTATCGTGTAGGTAGGTGTTGGATCAGTCGTAGTTTGCAAAAATACAGCGTCACAAAAACTGGACTAAATTTCCTCGTATACGTGGAGTGGGATCAAGCGGCTTTAGATGCTCTTATTTCGTTAAAAATGTCGATGCATCCATCAATATTGTTTATTTTTTTTGTTACCTTGTATATTTATTGCCATGTATCACAATGACACGTGTATATTTCATATGTATACTACAGACGAGATTGATTTTTTTTTTAAATTTAATTCGACATTAACAAGTAACAAAATTAAATATAATAGATAGATAAACTTGTTCTTTATTGTACACCGAAATATATAGAAGAGCAACATAAAATCTACTTTTAGAAGCGCAATCAGCGGCCTTATCACTAAAGCGATTTTTTCCAGACATCCTTTGAGTGGCAAAGAGAAGTCTGTAGACAAATAGAGGTAAATGGTGCAATTAAGAAGTAATGTTAGTGAATACATTATGTACATATGTTATATGTATATGTATATACATAATATATATCTACATACAGAAAGAACTAAGTTGAATGGGGAAACTGAAGTGACTCTGGCTGAACATATCCGCTGCAGAAGCGACAACCGTTGGTGTAGAAGAGAGTTCTTAGTGGTTGGATAAGAAGCACGGAATATAGTATGTACTAGCAAGCTAGAATTGCTTTTGAAATAAAGTCGATTTTAAATATAATTGGATCTAAGCACCCTTCGGCGGTGGTAGCCACTTACCACCTATAAAAAAATTGAAACGAAATCAAAATAGTTATTCTGATCAGAAAGGGTTTTATAATTTTTTCAGTCCACTTTTCGATTCCATTGTTGAACTGAATAAATACTAAAGCCAGCGAAGGAGGCTTCATTTTATATTTCTAGATTTTTGATTAATATGTCGCCTAAGTTTATTTTCCTGTGTAGCCTAGATTAATAATTCTGATTAAGTTTAGTTTATAGAGATATACTATACGGGTTTCTTTATATATTTCATTTTACTAAACGTGTCCTGTGTGTTGCTACAAGTGGGCGAACCCACTGCAGAATATATGCCTATTCTCTTTCACGCCATTTGCCTCTGTCTTGTGCTACTCGTATCCAGGTCTTGTTAATGTTATCAACCGACCAGGCCACTGGACGGCCTCTTCTATTTCCAGTTCTTGGTCATCACTCAGGGTTTTGCTACATCTACCATCACCACACCTGGATACATATGGGTCCTCAGGGCATGGTGCGCATAAACAAATCACAAACCACTTACCCTTTTCCTCTGTTGGTTCCCACCTCGACAGGGCCCTGTATCTTCTTAAATTACACTACACTTATCACGATTAGTTTTCCTTGTTATCGAGATTGCTAACTAGCGCGGTGTAAACTCCTCGAGTTTCAAATCTGTAGTGTGTTACGAGAGAGGGGGTGACTAGTGACTGCCCATGCACATAAAGTCGTAGTCGATCGATTTACCCTCAGGTACATCTCTAATAATGAGCGTTTGCACTAACAGGGCACACTACCTCTAAAAGAGTGAACTCGCCAACCTGCGTGGCAAGCGTGGCGTTTTAAGGCTTTACATCCTTCATACACATTTATTTGTAAATGAAAGAGGCCCATATCGGGCAGTGGGTATTAAAAGGACTGGTGACGATGACGGTTGGGCCTCCACGCATTTGTTTATTGTGTTTGCTAAGTTATACAATTACTACTAACATAATGTAGAGTCAACATTACTAAAGTCGCGTACTGAAACATTTCGACTATATTTTACATTGTAACTTAAGTCCTACCTTACCTTTAATACTTTATAACCTATTTGATTCTTTATGGAAACAATGTTGGCAGACGAGCATACAGTCCACCTGGATGGTAAGTGATGCCAAAAGTTTGCTTAAGAACATATTTTCTTAAATAGACAGGTTCACATACCGATAGAAATTGTACAGTCAATCATAGTATCTGTTTAAGAATATTTATTATTATATTAATATCAAATTATTTTGAGAAGGGTATTGGGGCTAGCTTTGGGGAAGTATTAAGATAGTATTGGGATAGTTTGCATGGTCTTGAAATGCTTTTGGTATGAACAATTATTGTCAGAGACTTACTTATTTTGAGTTTAACTTAAATTCTTCTTTTACTCTCCCGTCTATTGGGATATTTTGGAATTGAAGCAGATAGAATCCAGTCATGATAATTTTAGTTGTGTCATTGATGCCCTCATAATTAGACACATTGTTAATTTATAATTATTGTGAATTAAAAATAACCTAACCTAAACCTAACCCGTTTTGTTTTGTTTACGACTGTACTCTGTACTTTTCACAATCTGTCGTTATGAGAATCCCTCTTTATGAAAATCTGTCCTTATGGAAATGAACCGTTCAGCGTTCAATTAATCGTGAATACCTTTAATGAAAGATGTTATGTAACATTGCTAATAGATGTCATCGCGGTCCAGGATACAAAGAATGTATTAAACATCGTACAGACCATGCATTTTCAGATACATCGTAAAATTCCCGTAACGTCGGTCATTCGTTTTTATGTCCCTCTGTGTAGAACGGAGATAGCTCTGAATTTTTGACTCCGTCACGGTTTTTTTGTGCTTTTTATGGCTTCGCCGCGATTTCGTTTATGTCCAAAGTTATATGATGTGTTCATGTTAGATTTTCAGGTAAAATATATTTAGTAGCAGCTATTGAAAAAGGCTGTAAAATAATGGGTTATATAATAATAAACTCTTACAAAAAGAAAATTTGAGAACAGTCTATTGTTTCTTAGACGGGCATAACTAAGAGTTAGACATGTTTGATAAGCAATGTCGAATAGATGTTGAAGTATATATAGACTGCGAATGGGGTAATAAATTCCAAAATAACTAGGAGTAAATAAATTGTTATTTAGTCCGAGCAGAATGAAAATAAAATATCATAGAAAAAGCCTAGAAATAGGTCTACCTATTTCTAGGTTTTTATTATTATTTTTTAATTAACTTTACATCAGTCAGCAAAGGTTCATTGAATATATAAGTACAACCGTTACCAGCTCTTTTCCGACCATACTGGACATTCACAACATTGTTTTGAGCAAGGGGGATGTGTGGCCTTAAAACGCCAAGCGGGTTGGCGAGTCCACTCTTTTAGAGGTGGTTTAGTTTCTCAGCGCTTGTGATAGCGGCTCTGTTATCCCCTAGTCGCCTTCTACGATACACTTGGGAGGAGATGGAAATTTGGGGTAGTTTAAAGCCGGCCGACACCACACGGCTAATGTGTGGCCGGCCGCCTTAACGTAAATGTCTGTTCACTTTATGACTGCACGTTGTCACATCTCTGTGCGATGGAATCCTATCACTATCGTTATAAGCGGTAGTAGTGCAACACTAGCTAGCGGCTGGCGTTGCAGTTCCCCCCATGAGAAGCTGTCAAAAGCGTTGTTAAAGTATTGAAAAAGTAAATATAGTGTTAATAAGAGATTCGGCCGTTTTAATTAATACTGTTGGAGATATTTAAAAGGAGCGATCCCGCGTGCATATATAATACATGAAAACAAAGATAGTAAACACAGTTATCGTACTTCATTCCACTTCTGTTATTATAGATTACCTTACATACTCTTATATGTATATTACACTCTGGCCATGTACCGCGGGTGTCCATGGGCGACAGTATCCACTTAACACCGGGTGGTATGTATGCTCGTCTGCCGCCTACTTTCTATAAAAAAATTGTTTCGAAAGGAGATTTACGGATAAAAATAGCTACATACATTAATATTGTTGTTGTCGTTTCCAGGAATGTTATAAGAAGGTGTAGAATAGTTTCAATTAAAGGTGGAACAAATAAATGTTCAAAAATTTACAATTCGATAAATGCTGAATATTTAAACGGAAGTAAATCTTGGGACAAATTTTTGAGCGCTTTAAATCTCAACTGCTTGCGCAATCTGCTGCTTGGACGTAAGTAACCAAACTCGGAACTGAGAAAGAAAACTGCTCACATGAACTTGTTGGGCGAAGTTTCGAAAGCTGAATCGTGTGTGCCCGGAGTTCTCGATCTCTGGCGATTTTCAATAGAAACGTAATTCAAACTTCGTCCGCTACATCCGAATTTATTACTACACGTTTGAGTTACTTTGGCGTTGGTCGCATCCTTTTGTTGAAAATTTATCTATTTTCTTGTAAAATTTTTGGAGATGGGGTAATTGAAGACCGAGCAAAAGTTACTGATTTTATTAGTGTCCGTTTCGAAATTGAATAGATTTAAATGCTGGAACGATATACCTTCGCGGTTACGTCAAATTGGGACAGTCCGTCCTAAACTCCGACGACCTCCTCCGTTCTAAACTTAAAATTTTCTATTTGGAGCGACAGAGTTAGCTACCCGCATTTCCATGTTTATTGGCGCGCTTTATACATATAATTCGATTAAATTTTTGTTTTTTGTTTATTATATTTAGTCCTTTTTAGATTTTTTTTATGGGCGAAGGCAGCAGACGATCATACAGTTCCACCTGGTGGTAAGTGGATACTGTCGTGTCGCCCATATACATCCGCAATACATGGCAATATTAGTCCAAAGTAACAAACGTTGCCGCGCCCCCGGATGCGTTGCCTACCTTTGGAGATATAGGAATGGATTTGGAGAAAGGGTTGGGAAAATGGGGAAGGATAGGATGATAATGGGCTCTGGCACATCTCACTCACTACCATAACACGTACGTATATTACAAAAATAAGATAAAGTGGGAAAGGCAGTACATATCAAGGTAGTCTTCTGTGAGAGAGGGGTAATGTGGCCAGTGGAGCACGGCCGGCGGCTGTTGGACTGCAGCGTACACTCTCCCCCTCAAGTTGGTTATTCTACACCCATCAGATTCTCAGCGAATCACTCTAAGCAACCGAGCTTTAGTTAAAAACCAGCGCTGTGACCCTCTTTGGTGTTGCAGCATATATGCTGAGCTAGAGAAATTTGTGTTGACACACAACTAAACCACACATCTTTTATTCCTGTTCTATATATATTTTTTTGTATTATTGTGTTTATTTGTATGTACAAATAAATGTATTTCTTTCATAACGACTCTCATTCCAATATGGAAAAGTTTTTTACAGTCAACTCAAGGTAAACAAGAATTAGAGCTATATATTAAGGAGGATCACTACGAGATTATATAAGTTTTCTAATTAGTTTCCCTCTTTCCTGCGTTTTTACGAGTTCTTTTAGTGATAAATCGAAACGAAATTGATGGCTTACGTAAATTCACTGCTTAGTAAAATGGCGGCTTCGTATGTTTCGGTATTTTTCTCTGCCTTAAAATCAATATTTAAGTTTAGCAAATGGCCACATAACTAGTTAGTGAGATTTAATATATTTACGTATTTCTTTTATTTATTAATGTATTTTATATATATTGTACACACATAACATGAGAACAAATAAAAAAAAAAGTGTGCGGTCAGGGGACCCCCGCGTCAGGAACGAAGATCCTTACGCATTTTTTTAAACTCCGAAATAGGTTTTTAAAATACCGTGTCCGAGCGAGAGAAAGGCGAGAAAGAGAAAGACATATAGAGGGGTAAAAATCTTACGTGACGTTACATCGAATCACACCTACCGCAAGGCGCGTAAAGGACTTTCGTTCCAAAAAGGAAGAAAAAGAAAAGATGTACAAAAGGCAAGCTTATCTTCTGCCGGGATTTCTTCCAGCGGACCTGGGAAAGTTAAATATAGGTCAAGACAGAAAGGCAGGCGTGGTGGGGATGTAACATTTGTATAATGGTTTAATGGTATAATAATATTAACGAAATACTTTTTTTTATAGAAAAAGGCGGTAGGCGAGCACACAGTCCACCTGATGTTAGAGTGGTAAGTCTGGTAAGCCCTGTATTCTGGTAAGTCCAGAATGACAAACGTTGGCACGTCCCCGGATGCGTTGCTCACCTTTGTAGATTAAGAAATTAATTGGGAGCAAGGGTTGAGAAAATGGGGAGGGATGGTATGGGATGGGGATGGGCTCTGGCATATCTCACTTACTATCGAAACACGTACGTGCATTGGGGAAATACAATAAAGTAAGAAATGCAGTATATTTCAAGGTAGTCTTCTGTGAAAGAGAGGTAACGTGGCCAGTCGAGTGCGCCCAGCGGCCGTGGGAATGCAGACTAAACTCTCCCCCTACAATATACAGGAAGTGAAAAAATATAATAGGAAAAAGGTAAGCAGAAGCCAGATGAACCGACGACTTGAAGAAGTTCACTGGTGGTGGTTGGATGAGACAAGTCTATATCCGACAATCGATAAACATAGGCCGATTGTTTGGTATTGTATGGTACACTTAAATTCTTGCCTTGATCTTACCTACGCATCTCTATTTGAACATATTTGACTCGTAACCGCTCGTCTAGTGAAGCCCTAGCTTTGCATTCATTTCGAACTTCACAATTCACCAAGTTTTTTACTAATATAGGCGTTAGGCGAGTTCAGCACATAAAAGGCGCTCTTCGTGTACTACCGTACCAGTTCACATAAAACATTTTTTACTAAAAATCATGTACAAAAAATATTTCCCTACTGAAAATGTTGGGATAATCCAGGCCATTATCATTCTCTGCGTTAAACGCGCATCGCTTTGAAGCCTATTCTGGGCCAACTTAATATGTAGAGCGCGATACATAGATCCAGTACAGCGAGTCATGCCCGCTCATCAAATTTTGGACTTCGGCCAATCTCATCCCGCTCCTAAAAGGTACTTAGTATCGCCGATATATCACGAACAGGAAATATTAAAAAACCCGTGGATAGTTTAACGAAATATTTCCTCGGTTGAGTGAAAGTTATGGGAATTTGCATGGAATTAAAAAGGGAATATCCGGGGATTGGTTGACAAAGACGTGTTGAAGTTGTGAAATGTTGAATTATTGACGAGGACAGTCTTAAATATACACAAATTAATACTAAGAAAACCTACTTAGAATGCTCCTACATTATTAATTGAAGTCTTGATTTATATTCATGAATTTACAAAACAATTTCTAAGAACGCCTTTAAATTTAGGGAACCAATTGAAAAAAAAAGCCTTCCTCCGAATATAAGTCAAAACTATAAAGATATTATTAAGTTGAAGAGCCACGGGCTGATGATGATTAAGAGATAAACGATTATAAATTGACAATAATAATGATAACTACTAAAGATGTTGAAGTTACTGACGATGACTTTCTTAAGGTTAAATATGATAATAATCATGGCTTTTCAAAATTATGTGAATTCAAAATCATACCTCAATACAACAAACAAATTTAAGATAGAACAAACAAGAAGCACGAACGGGAACATTATTAGAGAATCAATTAAATTAAACTCGAGCACGAAAAGTCAACATGTTAATAAACTAACACCTTTAACAAATATTTTATTACACTGGAGAGGCGGATTATTAAGGGAATTAGAAGCAGTAGTTATAAAGTAGGCGGTGAAATGAAATTCATGTGCAAATTTCCAGTGAAATGGCTAATTAATTTAGGAGGAGGGAATTTAAAATTCAGCTGAATTAGTCGTCCAGTCATGTAATTAGTCTCCCGGTGGTATGATAAAGTCTACTGTCTAATAAAATTTATTCTTCAACATATTACAATTAACTGTTCCTTTCATTGTTTGAATTCATTAAAAAGTAAAATTAGATGCGGATTTTTTATTTGGAATTTATATTTTAGTAATTAGGCCAGATTAACATTTAACCACATGTAACAACAGGGAGATACAGGTGCTCTACCGACATTGGGAAGTCCTATTCAAAACTTCGTTGGAAAATTTCAACGTGTAATGAAGCAGAGGTAGGGTAGAAGGGTATAAAGTGGTTTGTGGTCACAAACCACAAAGTGTGTGGTCGCACAATACGCTACACTTTGGCGACGAGAGGTGTGGTTGTTGAACACAAGGCTAGCGTTAGGTCGAACAGTTCTTTGTAATTCCCTAGTTATTGTAAAGACGCTGAAGCAACATTTCCCAGGGTGAGAGTCTCATGTATGGAATGAGTGTACGATGATTGGTGTCAAATTCACGTTATTGTGTGAGTAAATGTATCGAGTGTATGACGTGAGATTAGAACCGAAAGATTTCCGGCAGATTGAATCATGTTGAATTTTGTTTTGGTGTGGCAGTCCAAGTTGTTGACCATTATGTCTACCTTGGGCAAACAATGCAAGTTCAACTTCAGCAAAGAGGTCGATAGACGCATTCAGCTCGGCTGGACAGCATTTGGGAAAATACGTCAGCTCTTCTCGTTGCTTATACCACAATGCTTGAAGACGAAAGTTTTCAATTAATGCGTCCTGCTAGTTATGAGGTATGGTGCCAAAATGTGGCCTCTAACGGTAACCCTGATCAAAGTCACTCAGCGAGCTATGGAGAGCGTTATGTTCGGAGTTTCTTAGCGGGATAGGGTCCGAATCGAATACATTCATTCGCCAAAGAATTAAATTCGCCGACATAATTCGTGGAATCGGCATGTTGAAGTGGCAATGGGCAGGTCATATTTGCCGCAGTACTGATGGCCGTTGGGCTAGACGAGTCCTCAAATGGAGGCCATGTACCGGGAAGCACAGTGTGGAAACGCCCTCCGGCCAGATGGACCGATGACTTAAAGAAATTCGCCGGTGGCGGTTAGATGAGAAGATCCGAGGATCGTGTGTAGTGGCGAGCCTTGGAAGAAGCCTATCCAACCATGGAAAAAAATAGACTGATGGTATGGTAGTTATAAAAACATATCACTCTATATCAGATTCATAAATTAACCAATTACCTCTTCACTAAGTTCCATTAGCCGGCGCATCGCTAGACTTATCAGCAATCAAATTACCTATATAGTACACTCGTGTCATATCGCCACGTCAGTAAAAGCAGGACCACTCCAAGATTCACGTTCATTAGTCGGCGCTCATTTGGAGAACACCCGTGACCTATATGGGATGGTATAAGGGATTAGGAGAACGCGTTAGCGCGAGCAATTTGAATGCTGCTTTTCTTTTAGTATTTTGAGAAAACAAGCATAAAGAATTCTGTTACTCATATCTTTTGTTCCTCGGAAGTGAAATTCAACATAATTTTAAGTAAGAAATATTCAATATACTAGTGACAATTTTTAAAAAAATGCCGCTAGCTGGACGGTAAGGGAAATCCGTATGCTCGAGAAATAACACAAAAATCTGGAGTGTGTATCCACCAATCCACTCTGGACCCTCGTGGTGGATTATAGCCCAAAATCCCCCATTTGTAGGAAGTAGTTCAAAAGAATATATTGATATGATATGTACCGAATCGAATAAAGCCACCTTGAGTTAGAATTGCTATCTGATAATCTTCTGTTAAAGCAAATGTTGTTGAAGGATCTGAGTAGCTTGTTTTCGTTTCTGTGTATTTGCCTTCAAGAATAGACACCCTTAGCACAGTACAAAGACTTTTCCTACCAATAGTTTCACACCTTTGATCTGGAACGCGTGCCGACACTGCGTAGGTATCAGCGCCGACTACTCGCTCAAAGGCCAAGCCCAAGAGCCATTATAAACAAAATTAACAATAAACATTTTAATCAAGATATTTGAGAAACATTTTTGATTAATTTTCTTTCATTAAATTTCACAACGTAAAGGATTCTCATTCTTATGCAGCTGCAATTCAATGGGAAACAAGGGCGGGATCAGGATTTGAACTTTTTTCTAAAGGTTTTTTGTTTTACAATGGTTTTTGTAGGGGGAGAGTGCACGCTGCAATCCCACAGCCATTGGGTGCACTCTACTGGTTAAGTTATCCCTCTCTAACAGAAGACTACCTTGAAATGTACTGTATTACCTACTTTATCGTATTTCTTCAATGTACGAACGTGATTCGATAGTGAGTGCGATATGCTAGCGTCCATTTCCATCCCATCCTATCCAATCCAATCCGAGAGGGATTTTCCCAATCCATTTCTTAATCTGCAAAGTTTGGCAGCGCATTTGGGAGCGCGGCAAATTTTGTCATTCTGGACTGATGTTGGCATGTATCGCGAATGTCAACGGACGACAGTATCCACTTACCATCAGGTGGACTCTCTGCTCGTCTATAAAAAAATATTCATCCCCACAAATGACCTAAAATTTTGCATAAAACAGGCTTCCAGTTCCTGATAGTCAGTAACATAATCAAAACACCTACAGCCCATCAAAAGGATCACGGGTGTTATAATCGGTCTGTTTGCGTAAATAAAATACACTAGTTGTCGATTGATGAACCGATAGATAGGTGTATAGACAGGTGTTGATGCATACATATTTAATCATTGATAAACAATTGTGTTTATCTACCGTAGTACACAAGCCACAAGTATATAATTTAACTGAGCGCAGATAAAACACGCGATAAACATTTAATCTCGAGATGGCAAATTAATTGAGTTAGCGATTCATCGACCGCTCTACGTGCCCATCGTTGCTCTACGCAAGTACATTCATTGGACGACTGTAAAGTGGTAGGACCTAAGACTATCACCACGCTTACAGTTTCAGCTATAGAAGGCCGAATGTTCCAGTTGATAGCGGCTTTAACTGCTGTTCCGATTAGGATATTTGGTCTGGAAAACATTGGTTTAAAACAAGTGGCGTGTGGACACCACGATACTGGGAATCTTTCTCCAAGTCCATTATTACATCTCTACGGATAGGCAGCCGTGGGTCATTCTGGACTGATGTTGACATGTACCGCGGGTGTCCACGGGCGACAGTATCCACTTACAATTAGGTGGACTGTATATCCGTCTGCCGCCTTTTTACTATAAAAAAAATGGTAATCTTAATGAGAGCTGTTGAATGTGGTGTTATTATTAAGGAGAACAAAAATAGCTTTCGAAGAGAACTAAACCTGGGTTTATTACCAAGTCTCTAATCACTTGGGACCTGTTTTAGAGAGGACGTTGTATCGTGGCCCTTTTAGACCGATGTAGCTTACTTTTTAGAGCATGTTTTGTTTGAAGCACGATGGGGGTTTCAGGGAAATGTTCTATTCGCAATGGACTTTTTTGTTTCCCCGCTGTAAATGGTATAGCAACGCGCCAGATAGTGGTGTTAGTGTTTGTTTGTTTCAATTTAAATAGAAATTGTAAAATGTACACAGAAATTTTGTTGACATTTTTAAATTAAAATACGTACGTAGCTAGTCATTTTCAGACAACAAATGCAGTTCGTAGTGTTTCTAAATTGAGAAAGGTTGATCTGCTCGTTCAAACACTGAAAAATAATGGGAAATAAATGGTACAACATTTAACACAGTGAGAACATATAGTGTTTTACGACGTCACCAATGCTAGGTGAAAATAGATACCGCCAGGTTACCACGACAAGGAAAATATCTATTATGGTGGACGCATGTCACATTTGCATCAATGAGCGAATGTGACAGTCTGACGAGAAGTAGAATGTTTTCTAGGTAATCATAAACCGGAACCAGCAAGCTTCTACGACTGCCGGGTATCCTGACTCATATGGGTATCATATTCGAGGGCCAACAGCAAGAGATAGGGGTCGGGGTCTACAAAAGATCCCCATTCCCAACCACCTCGACCAATGGGGGTCGAGGTGGTTGGGAATCCAGCTCGAAGGACCACATGAATATGTGTATTATTTTAGTATGCAAACGAATAAAAGTCTTTTGTTTTAAGTTAATGAGTTGTTTTGATCATCTTTTAAATACTAATAATAATATTTTACATTATTTTAATTATTAAGTTGCTGTATCATACACGCACATATCAATCAATCTATCCTTAGATAGATGGCCGGATGGCCGGGGATTAAGCTATTAAAATTAAATTTTATATTGATTGATTAGATGAGATCCCCCCAGATTATCCCTGCTGTTACCAATTACTGGCATAGCTCGTCGAATCGGCAAGCTAAAAAAGCTTACTAGTAGGCAGGTCATATTTGCTGCAGGACCAATGACAGATGGGATAGACGAGTCCTCAAATGGAAGCCACGTGCCCTGACCTATTCAAATGAATAAAATAAGTGGAGAGTGAACACTCTTATCCTATTTCACTCCCATTCCCATTATACCTCGTCTCTCCATTAAGTGCTAATAAAAATGCTTGAGATTAGTACGTTTGTGGGTTAGATTAATTCTCTCTTTTTAGCATCTGGTATACGGCCCCGGTGGGACCGAGGGTGTTTGCGGTTGATTGTACTTTGAAAATGTTAGTTCTTGGTTATTACTTCGGCTCGAATAGGGGATGTTATTTTATTACTTGACCGAAGCACTTTATTGTAGATTCGATGTTCATTCATATGTTATTCCCTAAGGACTTCAAGATAATGACGTTTACAGATTAAATTCATAAAGTTAATAACTCAGCTCTTGCAGTAAAGCTGAGCTAACACTGCCAGTGAAAAAATATGATTATTTTATTTTATTTATTAATATTCTTTATTAATAAAATTTTTCGTTTCACAGAATATATTATAATACATTTTTATGTGACATTACAAAGTTTTTATTTTTGTGTGAAAAAAAGTGTTGAAAATCAAAAAGGCTTTAAAAAACGAACAACAAAAACAATTTGTTTATATTGTATTAGCTGAAATAATTAATTTTAATTACTAAGAATGTCATCACCGAGACGACGGAGTCTCGCTTCGCTGGACTCCTATTGTCACCATGGAACAATACTCTTTCGAGGATTATCCTTTACTGAACTTCTTCCTACTAAATCCCCAAGAACTGGCAGCTAAGGAAAGCCTATATTTAAATTTACTCCAAACTTTGATTCGATTGCTTTTTGATTCATTCCGCTGTCTAATTTTAGATATTATACTTCGGTACGGCCTTGTGTATTTGTATGTTTGTGAATATCTCATTAAATGCTTGTAATTGCGCAAATTACGTAGACTGCCGTCGGAGGAGCGAAAAAAAACCAATTTACTAAATACTAAATTTAATTATAAAGGTATTACAGATATATTACTAATTCTAACTACAAGCTAATGTGCGACTCTAATCGAGGTTGGATTATAAGTGCCCGGAATTTTCCATGCTTCGGTGCGATGAAGTCTTTCCACAGCTACACGTGCCGCACCGTCAGCAATGCCCCAGTTTCCATGTCCTGTTGGTGACACGCGGTAGGTATTGAGGCGTCAGCGGTTTCCATGATGTGAGCGCGCGTAACACCTCCCCCGTGAGAACAGCAACTATTTGAGAACGTTCAGCGAAAATGTTGCTGGAGCCTGTGTCGCTCTCGAGATTTTTCCAATGTCCGCATAGGTATGGTTCTCCGGTGCAGACTCTTCCTTATCTGCGCTGTTCGCCCTGTAGTGTTTTATTAGTAGCAGCGTCCCAAGTGCAAGTGCACCTAATATAAGTATGTAGAGAGGGATCGTGGTGTGGTATAATGCTTCGGGTATTGTGGCTCCCAAAGTCATGGGTGTTTGCAACATTATTCTTTCTTGGGTGTTCTGAAGACTTTTTAGATTGATGGAGTTTAGTCCGATGTTAGATGAAATGGTATCGTGGGCGTTGGTGTCGAACGAAATTTTCGTCATCTTCATGGGATTGCCTTCTATTCGGTCGTTGGTATTGATGATTGTGAATTCGGATGTGTGTATGATGCAACCGGTGGGTACGGTAGCCAAATAACTACCTTGTAATGTAACGAAATCTTCTCGGCCACATGTGAGTTTAACTTTTATTGGATGTGGGAAGGCGATCGCGTAGTACCGGTCGTCGAGTTTTTCCATTGCTTCTCTGGAGAGGACTATTGTGGTTGGGGTGCATCTCTTGTCCAGTACTTGGTTGATGATGAGGTTTTGAATGCAGTCCGCTTGAGTTTGTAGTTGGTGACTGATCTTCTCCTCGCATAGGTAGCGTAGATTTACCTTCGGGCATTCAGCCTCCATGTACATGAATGTATACCTGTTAGTTGCTATGAAAGGATATGGAGGGACGAGGGTTTGATTATACCTATTCGGAAATATAGATAATTTATAAAGGTCGTACATGTCTGGGGAAACTATGGGTATTTGAAAAACTAGTACTAATTGCCTATCTATGTAATAAGACCCAGTTTTAATAACATTATAATATTCTCTAGGCTCTATGTCTAGTAATTGGGTCGCGTTATAAATTTTCTTAAGTTTAATTAACATACTACTAATTATATTTAAACTTAACATAGAATGATGAGTAATTGAAACTCGAATAAACGCTAGAATGTCCTCGATTCTAACTAGTTCTAAAAATAAGTCGTCGACATTTTCGCTAATTATTGCCAATAGTTGAGCAAACTTGGCGTATTTTATTAAACTAGATTCTGCGTAAGCATTGCTGTCTAATAACAAAAGTAATGTTGCGTTAATTTTCTTTTGATTCTCAACTAACTGGGTTATGATATTATTCCCTTGCGTCATCCATTCTTTACTGAGACTAATATGATTATTTAATTCAGAAGAGATTGTATTTTGACTATTTTCCAATACCTTAATGGCGTGATTATACTTGATGGCATCTTGGTAATCCAGATTGCCTGTTATGCTCTTAATTACGGAACCCAGCTCGTTTGTGAGACCTCTTTTGGTTCGCTTGGGTTCTAAACTATCTAACTGAGTGAATATTTTTGAGAGTTTATGTGTAAGGTATTTAATTTGTAGTTCATAGAGGGAATAGGAGTCGTTGTCGAGTTGTGTCTCGAAGTCGTTTAGTTGAGTTTGCAATGTGTTGATGCTACTTTCAAAGTCGCTAAGTTGTATGTACTGTAGAAAAGTGTGATAATGTGTAATAAGTTGAGTCGGTCCCAATTTAAAAGGAAGTAGTCCAGGTCCGTCATCTAAACTCTCAAGTTTTATCTCTTGAGTTCGGATTAGGGGAGTTGTCATCATCAGCAGAATCCTGTAACAATTTAGAGGCTTTAGGCACTCGCTTTAAGCGAGACTTGGCTATAGGACCTCGTTTTTTTGATGTGTAGATATGTATCGGTAAATCGGCTAATACCGTGTCCTGAGTGTATCGTGGGGCTAGCTTATTTCGTTGACAGAAAGGATTCTTTACAAATATTTGCTGATGTGGTTGGTATTCTACTTCAGATTCGCGGTCTTTATTCCTGTTTTCTATGATTGAAGTACGGTTTGCAGTTGTATATTCGTTAATTATATTATAAATAAGTTTCATTTGTACTTTATGCGTCTGAATATATCTCTGTAGGAGTTGCTCGGTGAGGTCTATGTTGAATGGGTCCCTTGGGTCAAAGTGTCCTGTTATTAAGTCGTAAGGTCTGCATTTTGTAAAAGTGTGAATCGAACTATTGTAAGCTAAAATGGCGTATGACATAAGGTTTACAATGGGTTCGTCTTTTTGTTCTAGTCGTAATATGCGCAAGTGTTCTAACAGTGTCGAATGAAATCGTTCTATGTTTCCGTTGTCGTTAGGCGTGTGAGGTAAAGTCCTATGATGATTTATCCTATGAAGTCGAGTGAACTCGGAGAATAACTGGTTCGTAAACTCGGTTCCGTTGTCAGTAACTATCGTCAAAGGAAGTCCATGATGGGTGCAAAATTTTAACAAACCTTGTATTATACTAACAGCTGTTCCATCTCGTAAGTGGTATGCCTGTCCGTATTTACTGAATACGTCTACGAAAGTCAAGTACTTTTCGTTGTGAGCCGTAAATAAATCTAGCTGTACTGTTTCAAGGGGTTTGGTGGCTGCAGGTACGATATTGAATTTTTGTTTTATTGGATTGCGATCATATTTAGCCTGGCCACATATGGTGCATTCACTTATGTATTTTGTAATCTGATCTTTCATCTTGGGCCAAAAATACTTCTTAGAAAGGGCCAGATAGCATTCATTGATGCCACGATGATTTGTCTTGCCCTCGTGATAGTGTCTGATTATATCCTGTTGCCGTAAGTACTCTTTTATATTTTCTATTTCGGTTTTTGCTAATACGAGGTTCATTGCAGAATTTTTAAAGCTATTTTGAATGATAGGAATGATCGAATACATGGCGAGGGGTGGATTTATTAATAAGGCGGTTTTGACTTTAGGGTTGACGTATGTTTTTATAGCGCTAATCACCTCCTGTTCTAGTGAGCATTCTGAGAGTTGTATGGCTGTACGGGTGTGTGTGTCAAAGGGTTTTGTCACTGCCGGTCGTCTTTTCATATCGCCTACTACGGTGAAACATAACTGCCTATGAAATTTGTTGAGAGGTTCGTCAGTAATGGGGATTTCCAATATGGGGTGTTCGTTACTGGTATGCGCAGTGGCAGTGGATGAATTTTCTAGTGTGGGTGGCTTCTCAGTTGGATTGGCGACCATTGAATCTGTCTCTTCATTATGGATTTCTACTCGCGATAGAGCATCGGCATTAGTGTTGCATTTGCCCTTCTTGTATATGACTGTGAAGTCGTATTCACTTAACCTCAGTCTCCACCGAGTTAAGCGAGAATTCTGTTCTTTCAAATTCAACAACCATTGAAGAGGTTTGTGGTCCGTTATTATTTTAAACTTGCGTCCGAAAAGGTAGGGCCTAAAGTATTTAGTCGCCCAAACGATGGCAAGCAGTTCCTTTTCTATTGTACTATAATTTAATTCGCTGCTATTTAAAGTACGTGAAGCGTAAGATATTGGTTTGTCGGAACCTACGGTTCCTTGAGACAAAACCGCTCCAATAGCGACATTGGATGCGTCCGTGGTAAGTATGAATTCTCTATCAAAATCTGGGTACTGCAGGATCGGGTCATTGGTCAATAAGGTTTTACATTTCTCAAAACAATTCACGTAGTTTGAATCCAAAGTGACCTTACTACCTTTTTTCAAACACTGAGTCATCGGTTTAGTGATTCTTGAGAAGTCTGGTATAAATTTACGATAGTAACCTATTAGTCCTAAAAATTGTTTGATCTGTTTAGGGGTCTTCGGCAAGGGGTAGTTTTCTATGGCCGCTATTTTGTCGGGATTTGGCTTAATACCATCTCTAGTAATGACGTGTCCTAAGTACGCGGTCTCTAGCTTCAAAAACTCGGATTTATCCATTTGGATTTTGAAATTTGATTCTCTTAGACGTTGGAAAACCTTTTCAAGATTAATAATGTGTTCCTGGAGGGATGTACTGAAGACAATAATGTCATCTAAATAAACTAGGCAAATGACATTCTGTAATCCTCTTAGGACATTGTCCATAACGCGTTGGAAAGTGGATGGCGAGTTCTTAAGTCCCATAGGCATTCTTAGAAATTCGAAATGCCCATGCTCCACATTAAATGCGGTTTTAGGGATATCATCGGGGTTCATTTCAACCTGATAGAATCCGCTGGCCAAGTCAAGGGTTGTGAAATATTGACATTTTCCCAGCTTATCCAGGACGTCGGTAATATTGGGAATTGGGTATTTGTCGTCGATGGTCTTTTCGTTCAATTTTCGGAAGTCTACAACTAGACGCCATTTCTGTTTTCCGGAAGCATCTGCTTTCTTTGGGACCACCCAAATGGGTGAGCTCCAGGCGGAGTCTGAAGGACGAATGATACCTTGTTCTAACATTTTGCTAATTTGTGATCTAACTTCCTGGCGATGTACAAAGGGATACCGGTAGCTTTTAGTGTGAATCGGTGCTTCGTCTGTTGTTCGAATGTGGTGTTTTATTTTGTTGGTGAAGGATAACGGCTCTCCTTCTATATAAAATACATCGGCATAGCGTGAACAAAGGGCTTTCAAGTTAACCGTTTCCTCTGGGTTTAAGTGATTAGTTCGTAAACGAGACAAAACTTCGTTCACGCGGTCTGGATGCTGTGCTATACTCGCAGCATCTATATTGAATACAACTGCTTCCGCCGGCCTATCTAGCGAGAATATGATGTCATTGGGTGTTGGGTTTTCCACCTCTATGACTCCGCGGTTGTTGGATACCGTTGTAATGCACTCATGAATAGTACAGTTACATAGAACCTGCTGGTGGACAAATACTTCACCGTTTGGAGTATTAATAGGTATGCGGACAAGTTTCGAGGTGTTAGCCGGTATTATGTCTTCATAAAGGTTCACGTTACGAGAATTATACATGTGAATAGGGTTTACAGAAATGCGCGTGTTTAATGTTCTGGTTTTCAAATCGATTTGAGACTCCCATTCAGTTAATAAGTCTAAACCAATAAGACCATCAAAGTAATCGTGAAATCGGTACACAAATAATTTAATGTTTTCTGGTTCTTGAAATTCCGCGAAGCAAGGGATAGTAATTGAATAGTCGTTTCTAGTGGTTGCGTGTACGTTTGTTACCTCGAAAGGATCATAATCCAGGTTGACATGTGGAAAGTACCGTTGTACTGCTTCGGGGCTTATGAAGGATTGATTAGCACCTGTATCGATTAACAGCTTCAGGGGTGGATTTGAAATTTTAATATACGGGAGTTGTCTCTGCGTTTGAAGGTTGAGTTCTATCTTGGCTTTTTTGATTTCAAGGTGGGGGAAAAATCCTGCTCTCGGCTAGTGGAAGGTTGGGGGTTAGAGTATATGTCATTGTCGTTGTCTGTACATTGTTCCAGGGTGTCGGTATAGTATTGTGCTTCATAGTTCGTGTCGTAGTTGTAGTCATGATCGTTAATGTCGTCATAATTATAGGATTCGTTGTGGTCAGGTAAGTAATAATTATAATAGTCATCATAGTCGGAACACTGGTTAAAATTCATCTCTCGGGCCTTAAAATAATTTGAAGGTGGCGGATTCCCAAGTCTACGCCAGTCATGACCCGAAGGTGGTAAGGGCGATGGTTTGAAATGACTAACTCCGCTCATTGGCTTCGGTGTAGTGTTATAAGGTGTATGGCCGGATGGTGATCTAAAGGCGTTGCCCTGAGCATTGTAATTAGGTGGTAAGGCTCGGAACATCTGTTGTGTTCGCGTGGGCATGTGCGGTGGACGGTATGGTGTCTGATTCATTTGAAAGGGTGGTCGGAATGGTGGTGGTTGATGCATCTGTCGTTGCCAGTTTGGTGTGTGAAATGTAAATGGTTTCTGTGTGGGTAATGCCATAGGGGCCATGGGTAGTATTTTGTGTGTGATAGGTATTGGCGTGTTGTGCTTGCGCTCAGACACCGGATCGGAGTTTCTTTGCTGAAGATATATTACATTTAGTTCTTCCTGCACATACTCAAGCGCTTTTTCTACTGTGTCTGGTCGCATGCATCGTATACGTGAGCCCAACGGTTCCTTTAGTCCTCTAACAAATGCTTGCATTGTCAGTTTCTTGTAAAGGATGCGCTTGGCGTCGATAGTGGTACCTAAGGTTTCGTGTAGGCTTACGTACGTCATTATTGTACTGAATAGTGTTTGGCAGCGCTCATAGAACTCCTGAGGGGTTGAACTACCTTGTGTAGCGAGAGAGAGGTCGTTATACAGAGCCGTCTCATCTCGTTGATCGGAAAAGTTGTTGATCAGCACAGTTCGGATCCCCAGCCAATTTTCGGGGATACCATTTGAGTTTATAGTTCGCGCTGCTGAACCAGTGATTTTATTTAATATTCCACTCAGTAGACATAAATTACTTAATTCACTTCCAGGGGCGTCTGATAAGTATTGGATAGCAAGCTGATCGCAGATCCTTATGAATCTAGTTAAAATGTGCGGATTTCCGTCGAATTCTGGCACCAGACGTAAAGCCTTAAAAATGGTGTCAGGATCAAAGGAGGCCATTTTATTGCCTAATATTAACCTACTGCTATTGATATCTAGATCAAAAACTATATTTCTACCTATGTCTAAGGTACTATGCCGACGAGACTGCCTAGGTGAACTAGTCTCGCGGGAACCCGAATTTTTGGGGTGGAAAATTTTGATTATGGATAAGGACTAAAATTAGGGAAGCAACTACACAGAACAATTCAATGTACTTACACGGGCATGGTCTTCTTCCGCCCAATCGAAGTCTGGATTCTTCTCCGGCGACGTGGTCCTTTGTTCAGATATTCGGCTAAGGCAAGGGTGCCACCGGACGCGTTGCGGGACGATCGAGTCTGGAACGTATGCGAACGCGAACCGACCGAATATCCTACCGACTGCGCCAATTACGTAGACTGCCGTCGGAGGAGCGAAAAAAAACCAATTTACTAAATACTAAATTTAATTATAAAGGTATTACAGATATATTACTAATTCTAACTACAAGCTAATGTGCGACTCTAATCGAGGTTGGATTATAAGTGCCCGGAATTTTCCATGCTTCGGTGCGATGAAGTCTTTCCACAGCTACACGTGCCGCACCGTCAGCAATGCCCCAGTTTCCATGTCCTGTTGGTGACACGCGGTAGGTATTGAGGCGTCAGCGGTTTCCATGATGTGAGCGCGCGTAACACGCATGTTACTGAAGTTCTGTTATTTACAATACATTTGTAAAAAAAACACCTGATTACGGTAAATATGTAGTTCGTTGAGGTCGAGGACTCAAAATCGAGATGCAATGATGGCACCTTTTTTTTTCTTTTGCAACAAAACAACAATTTTATGAAGTAGGTGAATCAAAAGAGTTAAGGAGTAACTAAGAGGGGTCGGATCCTCAAGCGGAGCAGGATTAAATGAGTTAAAACAGTCCGAGAAGTCTTGATTACCCACCACTAATCTGAATCACCCAACAGGAAACGCGACAAATTTTCAGCAGTTTTTCACTTTTTCCACTCAATCAGTGATTTTGTTATATTTTAATTAGTAAATTAGTAGAATTCAAGCATTTGTATTATTTATTAATCCTTATAACTACTTTTAATTATATTTTTTAGTTCAGGTGTGTCGCCAAATTTTGATAAGAATATACCTAAGTGTGACGCAAGTGAAAAAAGTTTGCGGTGTACTGACTATACTATAGACTTATCAGCGTGAATATTCTGATTCAACCCGAAGCACATATCCCATTAATTTCCAAACTTCATGACTATCCATCAGTGTTAGACCATTACTTAAACATAAAACCCAATTCGGTCAAGCCCGAGCGATATAGTAAAACAAGTTTAATGGAGTCTTGTTTTACTGCTCGTAAATACGAAAGAATCGTGCAGGTAGCAAGTTATGCATATGTTGTTCTCAAAGGAACAAAGAGAATTGTATATTAAACATTTATTCAACCGTATCGTAGACGATAGAATACTTATGGAATATCTATAGATATTTATTTTATTTTTAATTTCATTTTTGGGTACAACAACAAATGTACAAACTTATCCAGTTACAGGCACATTTTATAACACATTTGTAACATGTATACGTTTGTAAATTCACTTAAAGTTATATACACATTTATCTATAATCATGCAGAATAGATAAAACAAAAAATTATCGACATATAATCTATCTAAAAGGAAAATGTCTATCCAACAGTATATTGAAACGGGCGTTATTTAGATAGAATATGTCAAACTCGTCATCTAGATCTGTCAGTGTCTCACCAGTATATGTGTATCAATCAGCATAGAAACTAAAGGGTAGTTTTATTATACGAGTAGAAAGACGGCGACTCACTTTTTGGTGGGAACTCGAGAAGTGAAGTTGAGTTTTCGTTTGATTATTGTAAAAAATATACAATATATTAGGCGTTTTGTGGTTTAATATAGTAAACTTCAAAATGTCTTTGTGCGTGGCGTTTGTGATAATCAAATAAAATCATGGGATTGCGTTTTTCGTCTGCTTCCAAGGAGACCTCTTATGTCCTCGTCCTACTTCGACGGGACTGAACGTGATGCTCGTTCGACAGATTCAATAACGCTAAAAATGGTTGTGTAATTTGTGTACGATTTTTGAATAATAATACTACAATCCTGGTATTGTATATATACAATATATACAGAAATATCAGTGAATCTATACGATTCAGTGATATTGTCACGATAAGACTCATTAATTAGAGACATCATAAAATGGTTAATTCATTGTTGCAAATCGCAATAGTATTTTATGAATAAGTCTCGGTTTATTATTCACTGGGATCTACTTGTAGGTGAAGTAAACCAGCTTAACTAGCTTGTCGATACCCCGAGACGCGCTGACTTCAGATGGCGTTGCAGAAGAACTAAGAATCAAAAGACCGAGAAAAGTAAAAACCATAATTCAGAATGGACCAGGCTCATCGAAACAATGGACTAGGCTCATAGAAACAATGGACCATGTTCATCGAAACAGTTCATTCTGAAATCGCACACCGTCTCAAGTGGAATAAATATGAGCAGCCGTAGGTTTGTTCGTTCACATTGAGTCGATAAAAATAGAGTCTTTAAAGGATTGCAAATGTCAAAAGTACATACCTCACACTTTCAGCGTGTTTCCTTAATAAGCTTGTAAGCAAAAAAATATATTCTTCATTCAATCCTCAGGTATCACGTAGAATTATAAGATTACGACCAGCACAATGAATTTCCTCCCACGTTTCACTTCAGCAATAAAATAACTCTCGCACATATTTCGCGCGGTTTTAACGCGCAAAAACTCGTCAACTTGTCACATTATTCGAGGTTATGTTATGGTTTGAGCTCCACTTTTAATGCCTGGTGATTTTTTTCTCAGAATTTTATGAGCTCTTTGATGCGTACGCTATTGGGGTTAATGACACGTAGCTGATATGGCATCTTAATGTCGCTTTTATAGAGTTTTTTTGATCAATTCCTTCATAATTCCTTCCGTGACCATTCTCAAGAAGAACTTTACGAACTTTTTCAATTTTGTACGATTCAATGAAGAGTTTCGGATATTTTCAGTCAAATATCCCGCTTGACGCTGGAAATGTGATACGCGAATTCTGGACGATAGAAATAACTAGTTAAAAATTGTAGAAACTGTTTTGTGATTTTAGTTGATAAAGAAACGATCTTCTGCGCAAAGAGTTCGAAATTTGATAACCATTTGATTCGTGCTTTTGTATTGGTCTTTGCCCACACACATGGGTATTTAGACCACAAGGAACAGTTGTGGTTAACTGAGTGTGATAGTATTGTTGGTGGTCCAATCCTAATCCAATATTGTAAATTTGAATTGGGTATAATCTTTACATAGTATAAAACAAAGTCGCTTCCCGCCGTCTGTCCCTCTGTATGTACGCTTAGATCTTTTAAACTACGCAACGGATTTTAATGCAATTTTCATCGATAGATAGAGTGATTCAAGAGGAAGGTTTATACGTATAGTTTAATATAGTTTTGTGTTAATTTGTTGAAATATGACGATGTGACGGGCATGCAACGCTGCCGGGCATAGCTAGTTCTTTATAATCGAATATTACAATTCTTTAAATTTGAATTTCCTTCACTTTTCACTCTTCTATAAATACTTTTTCATATTCTATTTTTGTGCAAATAAGGTTTCAGTCCAATTGGTGGTAAATATGCATATTGCCGCTCATGAACATTTGTGATGCACGCCAAAATCAATCCAGAATGACAAATGATGTTGGCGCTATCCCCGCACCTTCGTGGTACAATTACCAATCATATCATCAGCCCATGTCTATCTAATGGTGGATATATCTTGTGGTCTGCTCGTCTCATCCAGCC
Organism: Sesia bembeciformis; assembly: GCA_943735995.1. Classification (NCBI taxonomy): domain Eukaryota; kingdom Metazoa; phylum Arthropoda; class Insecta; order Lepidoptera; family Sesiidae; genus Sesia; species Sesia bembeciformis. Next base: position 12,908,935 of record OX031042.1, on the reverse strand, counting down.
ACCACCGGCGAACTTTTTCAAGTCATCGGCCCACCCGAATGAAGGGCGTCTCACACTGCGTTTTACGTGAGAATACAACAAATTAAACTATAAAAATTATGACAAATTACAAATTAAACTATCTAATTTCACTGTTACAGTAATAGTACTGTTATTCGTAACTATCTACGTATATATAATGTATGATACATATGTATACTTCTTATCAATTGTCTGTATAGACGACTTCGTACGGTCTCGGAATTGCAAATTGATTCAACAAACTTCATCAACCCCTAATCAAGCGGTTTTTATTACAATCTAACTGTCATCAGGGACTGCACAGAATATAACCACCTAATACGGGTAGAATTAAACTATCTTATACCAGAATCATATCTATTCGGTGTGTACAGTCAACGACACATCAAGAGGTACATTTAAATTTATTATAATAACATGAGAGTCAGTGCCGGCTTTACTTATGGTGCAGGGTGTGCGGCGCACACGGGCGCAGGGTCTTAGGGGGCGCCGAACGCCGCTCGCGACGCCTCCAAAGAGCCTACTAGAGGGCGCCAGGGTATTGATTGCACCCGGGCGCTACATGGGCTAGAACCGGCCCTGATGAGAGTACACTTAAATTAACATCGGGCTATACAAGGGTGAGAAGCGGGAAGCGCCCTCCGCCCATTTATTTGCATTTCAGTGATTTGATATCAGCGTGACTCCAGAATCTAGGAAGATGGATTTAAATTTCGTAACAAATGTATTTGTTAGTGAGAATAGCAGAAATTTGACTTTCGTATCAGTATTTTCATTTTCAGCATTCTGTTTACCGTCGCGAAATGGAATAGTTTTCTTCGAAAACAATCGTTATTCGAGAACTGTAACACAATAACATAACTATGAACAATTATTGTAATGCTCTAGTAATTAACGTTTGTACTCTGATTCTTAACTATGTACTGTACTAAGAGACAAAGTACTTACACATATATTAACACTACATACTAGTACAGTTCTTAATGAATATGCAGTACATATATACCGAAACATTGAATAGTAAATAGCATTAATTACTATTCAATATTTCAGTGAATGCGAGGTACAAGTATTGAAAAATATTTTTCATCTGTTCTAAATTTTTCGAACGAGTTTTATTTTGGTTTCCAGTGGTAAAAGTCTAATTACTATAGCATATGTTTTAATTTAATATATTTTTTACATGCGTATGTCATACTAAAAGTATTTATGTCTGCCACCTACTACCACCTTGGCAATATACGGCTGAAAATCAGTGTAGAATTTCTCATTGATTTTTGACTTTACACGGAGTCGAAACCCATGCAATGAAACACTGTAATACCCCGCATTGTTTTCATTGTTCATATATCTTTCTGTCTAAGTCATCAGCAGTGACTTTGCTGTTACTGATGGAATAGACGACGGCTGGCAACTAGACTGTTTTGCGTACATTCACGTGCGTGCGACTGTACATAGCCGGGTCACGTACGAGAGTCGTCGGCTAATGAGACGCTTCACGCCTCTACGAGAGAGAACACAGCGCACTAAGTTACACAAGTCATTCCATTTTAAACCATAATAATGTCACATTGATGTGCTTTTCGCTTCGCTGGTGGTTATGTCTGTGTTGTAGCATATTGCGAAGTAATTCTACGGGATTATCAGTGCATATTAGGTTCGATGAGATTTAAACATCCCATCGTGTGTTTGTGGACAATTCCATCTCCTATATGTCTCGTGCAAACTGTTTGTAGTTGCTATATAAACGGGTTACTGACAGCCATTCTTTATTCCTGTATATAATATCAATGTTGCTCATAATAATCCTGTTATAATGTGTGTTATTATGAGGGGGAGTGTGCACGCTGCAATCCAACAGCCCCTGGGCGCACTCGACTAGTCACGTCCCCTCTCTCACAGAAGACTATCTTGAATTGTACTGCATTTCCCACTTTATCTTACGTACATACGTGTTTTGGTAGTGAGTGAGAGGTGCTAGAGCCCATTCCCATCCTATCCCTACCCATTTTTCCAACCCTTTTTCCCATTCCATTCCTATATCTCCTAAGGTAGGCAGCGCAATATATATATATATATTGCCTAAATTGTGCTATGTGTGCTTCAACAGTCGGGGGCGTGCATCATCAACGCAGAGTCGAAACCGTTGAAGCTGTAAACGTGAAATTTGAAAAGAATTTGTAACATGATTTTGCCTAAGGATGCCCGAACCTCATAGTAGGTCACATGCCTGTCTGTTTCGACCGCGCTTGAATTCTACAAACCAGCTGTAATTTGTCATTTTGCTTGGTGCTTCATCGCCAAAAGCAGTTTGAAGCCGAGCGAGGCTCTGCTAAACTGTCAAATTAAATCCATCGTAATGCAGAAACGCAATTTTTAAAATGAGGCCACACTGAAAAATCAAATGACTGTTAGATGAAACAAACTTTATTCCACGGCCGAAAACTATCATTTTCAAATATTGTAATTACTTTTAAATATTGTTTATGTAAGTGGCCAGCTTCGGAAATATACATCCGCGATAAATGCCAACATCAGTCCAGAATGACTAAATGTTGGTACGCTCCCGGATGCGCTGTCTACCTTTGCGGATTAAGGAATGGATTGCGAAATTGGGAAGGGATAGGATGGGATGGGAATGGGCTCTGGCATATTTCACTCACTACCGAAACACCTACGTACATTGGGGAAATACGATAAAGTAGGAAATGCAGTACATTTCAAGGTAGTCTTCTTTGAGAAAGGGGTAACGTGGCCAGTCGAGTGCACCCAGCGGCTGTGGGAATGCAGTATACACCTCCGCCTACTATATATAGTATATATATTTCTCATATATAGTCATAAGCTTAGGAGTATTGTTTTATTTATTTAAACCTCATTGTACAAGCATTTGACATGTACAACAGGCGAGCTTAATGCCTAACGGCTATTCTATCTTAGACTCGCATTTGTGTCATCGTTAGTTCGAACCCTAGCTCTTTCTATTTAAGTACATAAACCACTAGCTTAGTATGAAGCAAAATATGTTAAAGAAATCCACGAGGCCGAGAATTTAAAATATATTACAACTGATATGAACCTTAGTGAGGGCTCTCGATCTGAACAGGAATGATGTTTGGATGTTCCATAAGATACCAGGAGAACCTAATTCACGAGCAGCATTTAGTTTGTACACATCCGTGAGCCCTCACTAGGGCTGATATATTGGGACCTACATGAATGTTGTAGAATATATGGTTAGGGCACGATGGAACTGACATGTACCAAGGCATAAAAGTTCCTTAAAAAGAAGAAGAAAAAAAAACTGATGTGAAGCAAAAACCGATAGTAAAGTGATAGTAGGTTTACTGAGAACAGAGATGGACTCCTTGGAAGCACACGAAAAATGTAGTCTTATGTTTTTATTTCATTATCACAAACACTAGTTCAAGCAAACTATCAGTATTAAACCATAAAACCGTAATTCATATTTTTTATATTAATCAAACATCTGAACCATCACTTCTCGAGTTCCCACCAAAAAGTCAAAGGTTCAGTTAATAAATTTTAATAATTATTAACGTACGTACCTATCATATTTTTATTACAACACTTAGATATTGCGCTCAAATAAACGCTTTTACGGCACCACGTTATCATGAACGCTGACCATCATTTTTTAATTTCCGCTTAAACTTATGACAATGAACATAATAAAGTTGTAAAGCGATTACTTAGTCCCACAACTCGTAATAAAGAGGTTTATTCACAAAGATAGTTTCGCGTTTAATTTATGCGATCGTAAAACCTTCTTTTGTAGCCTGTAGTGTCCTCGTAAACTTCAACCGTTTTTATTGCGTTGGGGATGGCCCTCAATTCGAGATGGCCATATAGAGCATTTTGCTGAGCCACTATATCAATGCTTTCAAAAAGAACAGGCGGTAGACAGGGTCAGAAGTTTTTTTCCGAAAATAAAATGCTACTACAATACGATAAAAAAATAACTTTATTTCAAGGTATCATTTCTGATTTATACAATTTATGAATTTCGAATCAAATACGTACAAACAGAAATATTAGTTGGCAATAGAAAGGACACAAATTGTATTTTAAATGCTTTTTCCTATCTTGTAGCAAACTTATATACATAAGAAGAAAAATGTTACTTATGATATTTTTTTTATTTTTGTGCGAATCTACCATCCATCATGATAGAAATATCATCCACCAATCCATACTGAACTCGCGTGGAGGATTATGCCACGAAACTCACTTGTGATTGATTCCAAAGAGAAACCTGTGCCCTAGAGTGGGATGGTATGGGTACTTATCGAAAGAAATACCAACGTGTTATCGAATTCTCCTTAGTACGTAGTCATATTAATTGTAATTTGTTATGCTATCCATATTTTCAGAACAACGTACAGCGTCTAGAATATATAGAGAAAAAATCTTAAAAAGACTATCCTACAGCTGGTATATGTTACAAAACGATGAGCTACGATGAACGAGTATAATATTTCTATATGAACTCTTCACATTTACTAAAAGACCGAACTCTCCTTAGTATTTTTATAGAAAATTATTATAAATAATCGAATTGATTGTGCATCCCATTTATCGGTCGTTGACATCAATGTACCTATATATATAAAAGAGATCAACTTCCGGGAACATTCTTATACTTATTCGTTTTTCATAAAATTACATGACAGCCGTATGTGATCTAATATTAATAATAATAATAATAATAATAAATACTCTTTATTGTATATAATTGGTTATTACATGTGCACAAACAATAAATGACAGAATACAATGGGCGACCTTATCGCTAAGGCGATCTCTTCCAGGCAACCTTAGGATAGAGAAAAATAAAAGGCATATAGGTAGTGCAAAAAGACCGAAATCCACAGATGGATCATGTTCAATATATACTTATCGACAATATCGATAATAAATATAGTATAATAAATACATATAATAATAAATAGCTTAATAATATACAAATACATTTAATTTATTATTAATATTTATTTTTTTAAATCAAGATATCATTTTTAATTCATAAGATATCCTTTCCTATATTTGTATATACGTCTGTACGAGAATGTTGGCATGTCTGTAATTATTAAATGTTTATAAAAAATGATGCTTTGAATGTACTAACTATTAAAACACTAACTATAAATTACGATTTTACCGCACTCTCAATAAACTCCTTAAAAATTAAGGTGGGTGAAGTTTATCCTAGCGCGTGGCGGCGGTTCGGGGGTTGGGGGGGGGGGGTGTTAAATTCGGGCGGATCTAGTGAACACCGAATTAACACATTCTTATTGTGTTAATGTATCGATGTAAAGTTATATTGTCACTTCCTGCAACTGTAGTTTTTCAATATATTATTTTGATTCCACGCATCAAATTTTGATGTCTATTTGCGCTGTGTGGTGCCGGCCACCTATAAAATACCACCGCCACATGTCTTCCCGTGGGTGTCGTTAAAGGCGACTAAGGGATAACAAAGTGACTAACACAAGTGCTGAAGAACTACACCACCTCCAAAAGAGTGAGGTCGCCAACCAGCTCGGTCAGCGTGGCGCTTTAAGGCCATACATCCCTCGTGCACAAGACAATGTGCATAAGGATGTACATGTCTAGCAATGGACGGAAAAAAGTTGGCTACGTTTACGTAATTATTTAAAAAGGTTCAAATCCCTTATTTTTTAAATTTACAGATACAGCATCAATAATAAATCTTCAACAGCTAAACGAGGTCACGTTTATGAAAAACAAATCTGCAACATTGCGAAAAGAAATCCGTGCCGTATATAAAGAATCTTGTCAAACATGTAAGAACATGATTAAAACCGTCCCAAAAAATACTCCCAAAAGCAACTCGGATCACTCGAGTGTATGAAAAAAGTAATGCCTTCAGCGAGAGCGTAATGTTCCGCTGAAAATTTCAGGAGGCCACTCGTTTTTTATTACAGCCCGGCCTTATTTACGACAGCGGAAGATGAATATGCCGTCTTCAGCGCACGGCAGTCGAGCGTTTAATCCTTACAGGTGGATTACGGGATAAGAGTGGATGAAAATATTAGATGCACTATTTGTCGCGATACTTTGTGTTACGCTTCGTCTGAACTTAATTTGAAATTGTTCGAGAATCTTGGAGACTTCGCTCGTGAATTTTTGGTAGAAACTAAACATTGTTGGTCTGAACATGATACTTGATACGCAAAGGTTTTTGAAGGTCTAGGGTCTAATGTTTAATGTTACAAATGGATTACGGGATACGAGTGAAGGGAAACATAGTGTACACTATTTGTCGCGTTACTTTGTGTTACGCTTCGCGTGGACACGTTTTGAAAGTTTTCGAAAATCTTGGAGAATTTGTTTGTGATCTTTTTACAGAAATTAAACATATTCGGATTGAGCAAGATTTTTGATAGGTTGGTGGTTTTTGAAAGCCTAATGGATTTAGGGATTTTTTATTCTTATAGGTGGATTACGGGATACGTATACTAGGCTATTTGTCGCGTTACTTTGTGTGACACTTCGCGTGGACACGTTTTGAAATTGTTAATCTTAGAGAATTTTAATAGAAACTATGTCTTTATCTTCGGATTATTCATGGGTGGTAGTTTTTAAAGGGCTTATGCATTTAGGGAATTTTTGGATACTTTAGGGGAGAATTTCAAGTGAAGAAGGTCTTTCTAGCGGCTAGAATCTAGCCTAACAACATCGTCTGGACTCTGTTACTACATTGTTGTAAGACAAGCAATTAGAGAATCCAGATCGATTCAATCGGGTTTTGATAGATTTTATTTTAATTGGAAGCCTTGTTAAGTGATCAACATGTCAAAAGTATGATTTACTGTTTATTCAATTTATACTGTTTATATAATACTATTACTTTTAGTTGATAGTAATTCACATATACATATACACATATACACACATTCACATATACTGGTATACTACTACACACGTGTATACATAGGCACACATATAAGTACGAGACCGTTAACGCCTTGACACAAATCCGGGTTGTACAGGCATTCGGCTAAAAGCCTGTCGAATGTTCATTGTAAACTGAGAGTCTTGTGGTGAAAGTTTTGAAGGAGGTTTTTGAAGTTACAGAACGTACAAAAGTCTTCTAAGAAAGCCTTTGGTTGAATTTACAACCCTATTGTATTTCATATTCTAAATCGGGCCTGAACTCTTATAATAAAGGTATTTGTTTACCATTTTTTCCTACTCGACGTTTCGGCACGGGCTACACCAGCCGTGGTTACAAGTTGACTTAAGGGGCGGGTAGTCCAGGGGCGGTTTTATCAACTACCCACATTTGAACTTCACATTCGAAAGACTGCCACACACTACACTAACAATGCCCGTAGACGTATTCGACTCGTAAATTGCAAGGTTTATATCCATCTCCCGATTGAAATTGATTAGGTATACTTTTTTATTTCAATCGCTTCACGTATAATCCAGGGATAATAGTGACGTATAGTGGACAGGATTTTGCACAAAACGCAAAAGTATATAAAGTTATATAAACCCTATTGCATGCAAAGACGTGTAATTATTGTAATGAAGGGACAAGAAAGTCCTTATAAAGCTAAGAGTGTAATTTTACTTACACGGCAGTAAGTAAGACGGCAGGCAAGCATACAGTCCACTTGATGGTAAGTGGTAATTTCCGTCCATAGACATGCGCGATACATGCCAACATCAGTCTAGAATGAGAAACGGGGAAATACGATAAAGTGGGAAATGCAGTACAAGGTAGTCTTTTGTGAGAATGGGGTAACGAGGCCATTCAACTGCGCCCACCGGCTGTGGGAATGCAGCGTGCACTCTCCCCCTACAGGAGTGAGGAAAGCTTCTCATCCTTTATGCTCTCCTTCCCCATTCTATCGAACATTATTTCCAAATCTAGACGATTGAATCCCCAAAGTAAATAGCGTACCCGAGGATATGGAAACGTTGGATACCAACCTTCATGGATGGTATCCATGTAGATCATCTGCCACCTTCTTCCAATGAAAAAACTTAATTTTGTATAAGAATCAGCGAGTATAAGTTAAGAAAGTTATCAGCGATGGTTCTCTACTACATTCAGCGTTACAATTTCCCGGTCTCCGTAACTACCCTGTTGAAAGCCTTTAGGATTTTCGCTGAATTAAATTTTAAGACCACTTTGCTGTTACAAGTGTAGCGATTTTTAAACCACTTCAAACCAAATGGACTACATCACTGTACCTACAATTCCTTATATCTTTTGGTAGAAGCTGCATATTTTACGTCTCCTCTCATGTACGTATTCACACAAAAGCCCGTTAGCAACTTGACACAGAAGCGCGCTGCGCCGGCATTGAGCAGACAGGGCGTCCAATTAAAGCGGAGTCTCCTTCATTACGGCAGTAAAACATCCGCGAAACACGCGTGGCGCTTCAGCGGAATTGTTCACACAGATGATGTAACTTTTAGATATACGGATAAACTGATAGAAGAGTTATTATTATGCCCATGAGGCCAGCTATTGAGTGTTCAGATAAAGGGGAGATTCAATAACTCAAATTATTGGAGCCAAAGAAAATGTTCAGTATGTACGGAACGTGTATGTCGGCGAATCCTCATTTAGATCGTAATTACTTATGAAAATATGATGGTAATCCTTCATCGTTTTTCTTCATCACTCGGAGCTGTTAGAGACTCTATTAATTAAAACATTTAGCTACATAGTTATACTTATATTTAGTTAAGTCGTCAAGTCAACATCAATAAAGCTACTGAATACTGACCAAGAACACTAAGGAGCATATAATATTAATTATTAAATACTACTAAATTAAAAAAGGAAGGAGAATATATTAAAAAGTAAGCAAAATTACAGCTGGGTTTTAATTCATCATAAATCATTCTAATAATAATAAAATAATAAACTGCGTTATTTGCTATAACCGAAACCTAAATCTCAAATAATTTCCAAACTGAAATTTGAGTGACCCGTGTCGATTTCAAATTTTGTGTAACATCAACGTCCTTACACGAAGAGCTTGCACTGTTACTGTGAATAGTTCGACGCTGATATGTGGGCAACGGGGACGTTACAGAATTGATTGAAAACTGACTGTGTTCCTCTCGAGCGAACCCAGAACTCAGCGGTAAAAGCAATTTTAAGGTATTGTCTCCATACTCTTTAACTAAATTCAGGTAGATTTATTTCTTCATCAATAGTTATTTTTTAATGTTTCCCTGTTAATTAAGTTTACTGTAATTGTAGATTACATATTTTCCTAACAAAAAATTCTTCGAGAAGAAGCTCCATGAATACTGTCTCTAAACAATTTAAAATTAAAATTTTATGACATCTCTCCACACTTCAATTTCTCTCATAACTTAAGTCATTTACCTTTATTCTGTTTATTTATATATTTATTATGTATAAGAAATATATTTATTATTTTCTTATACAGGGTCCTACAAAAATAAAGTGAAATATTTTAATACGTCAATCAGTAAACGAAAGTTATACCTACATGTCTAAAAATTAACAAGTACCTACCTATTTATTTTTCATTTATTTATATTAAAAATAAATAATATAATTGATCATTAATTTACTCGTATGTGCATAACACATTGTTGATACCTACTTACGCGTACTTACTAACAGAAGCGGGCGCTTTCAAAGGTTTCAAAGTTCTTAGAACTAGCTACTGAACAATAAGATAGACACAAAAACAAATTCGAATTTTAAAAATAGAACTCTGCCTGTCAAACACCATTAAATTTTCAAAACTGTCATTTGTTTTTTATTTCTGGCGGCAAATTTGAAAATTAAATGTTTGCGAAAAAATGTATTTAATGTTCCTTACATTTCCTGAACGGAATATGATGATGATTTTTATACGGATGTGTTTTTATGACTTTCATTGCGGTCTAAACCTGAAACAAAGTTATGAAACACCTAAGTTAACATTTAGTGATGAAGCCCCATCTAGTGTCACGTTTATAACTGGTTCAGTGAATTTGAACGTGGTTCTACCCACCTCGGTGACAATGAGAGCGAAGGTCGTCCTGTGACGGTGATGACGAAGGAAAGCATCAAAACTGTGCAACTCATGATTGAAGCAGACAAACGAACACCATATTAGCAGATCCGGGCTTCATTATATTGGTATGAGTCAAGTTCAAACTATTAAACGATCACCTACGAGTAAGGAGATTTGTGCTAGATGAATTCCTCATAATTTGAGCAAAGCTCAAATACACTGCTGCGTGGTATGGTGTCTCCAAGCGCTTGAAAAAGTCGACAATGGTCAATCAAATGCTGTTTTTGATATAGTAACAGGTGATGAAAACTGGGTCTACTGGAGGTATACTTCCAGTAAATCCAGTTTTCATCACCTGTTACTATATCAAAAACAGGCTCATAAGCCTAAAACTAAGAGGCAACCTGCGCTGTGGGTCTTTCGTTTCGAAGAGTTGCCGACGAAAGTGAAGAATGGACGAAGTGCTGAAAATAAGTTTATTGCCACCTTCTGTGACAGAACGGGCCACTTTGCTAGTTTAGTAAATAAAAAAACAATAATTGCGGACTGGTATGTGAACAGCTGCTTACCTTCTGTGTTGGAAAAAGTCAAAGAACGATGCCCACGAAGCAGAATGATCCTCCATCACGATAATGCCCCAGCTCACTCCGCTAGACAAACGAAGAAATTTTTCAGTACTGTAAATGTAGAGTTAATGCTTCATCCACCCACCAAAAAGTCCCGACCTTGCACACTGCGATTTTTATTGATTTCCTAAAATTAAGGATAAACTCAGAGGAATACGTTTTATGAATGCAAAAGAGGCAGTAATAGCCTTTCAAACTATTGTTGAAGAGGTGCCGAAATAAGGGTGGGTTGAATACTTCACAAAATGGTTTCATCGCATGAAAAAGTATACCGATTGTCGTGGAGAATACTTCTAACGACAATACTTCCATCTTTATATCTGATTGCATTTTTGAGATTCTAAAAACTTTCAGCGTCACCCACTTAATACATAAAGTATTAAGTCCGAATCTTGTACATTTTCTACATGCAATAAAGTTTAGATATAAAAACAAATGTTTTTCAAATTGCAATTTTTAATTTTATTTAGTTCTGACTCACAAAGAGTTTTAATCTTATTTATCTATATTGATACTATGTGACACTAAATTGAATTTTTGTAACAGATAAATTTTTTGTCGTATTGTGTTCGCATCCAGTGGAAATATATCTGAAATTTAAATTCGCGTAGGAGAGCAAAATTGATGGATCGAGCCGAGATGGTGCTCAAGTTTGTTTTCCAATCGATTCCAATCAATCGCCCATCTTGTTTTGTTTACTTCTTACTTTTCGATTGCTTTCGTATTCTTCTTTAAATTGTATACAGATTTAATATCAGATTTTTTGAAATTTGGTACAAGGAAATGTTACTACTTTTAAACTTGCTTCATATTTATTATCAAATAATAATACACAGTAGCCATAAATTTTGAAATCGTTTTTCATGAACAACGTCATTACTAGCCATAAAATGTACTATACTACATGAGAAAGATGAATGAATCAATCGTAAAAAATGTCATAAAATAAGTTACTCAGTGACGGTATTTTACGAGAGTGGAGGATACCTAGATGATGTAATCGCACTACTTGGCACTTTTACTTTTCCTTATTATTTACTTGAATAATATATTTTGTTAGAGGACATTATTAAAGTGATGTCACGGGCAGGTTAGACTGCACGAAAGACGGTTGCAATAAGAAGCCGATGTCACCCCAGACATTTCATTTGTTCCGAGCTCACGTCCTCTTATTATGTCGCTTGCTGCAGGCTTGAACGTTGCCGCATTCACTATAATCATTACTAGTTCATGAAATCTTTGCTCTATATTACTTATTGTAATAATCGGAGTTAAACTTATATACTGATTTTGCTACAAAAATATAGAAATGTGGAGGTGGACCTTTTTATCTAATCTTTAAGCTGGAAACAACAAAGCTAAGACAGTTTGACATTCTTATAAATAGAAAACCGAGAGAATATTTCCCGCAATACCTATTTTCATAGCTGGACAGATATTCCTTCCGGGACAGGTATAGATTGCTTATTGTCGTTCCATTTTTAATAGGATTTATTCCCATCTATTCAGCAAATTGCAATTCTTATAAGAATGATGACAGTTTCAATACAATGAATATTTCTTCACGTCTCATTTCAATACTTGTCCGCTACACTATCAATACCAAAACAATAAACTTTAGGCTTTACACAAACCAGATTGTTGGAAATGGTAACAAATTGAAGCTACTCAACAAATTTACTAAGCGCAGCCACCGCCAGAGCAATAAATCCACGACTGCACTACACTGTATTTCTTCAACTTCTTCCATCCAGTGGATCGCAGATGTTATATACCTAAAAGAGTTGCTAACTTAATATTTGCCCTCGTTTACACAAAGTTTAAAGCTAAAATTTTGATGTGTTAATGGATAATTAAAATTGTTTTAATGTCCTATGTACAGGTGCGCTCAATCTTTGTTGCCTGATGTCTAAACTGCAGTAATTTCTTGTTTCAACAATGTTTCATCAAACGTAAATGTGTATTAATTTAACCCTGGGATAATTAGTTTGTAATAAAATTGATAGAAATTAATACAAATCAATTATTTTTGGATTATAAGAATAAGTGGGTAGGGAAGATCATGCGCTTGATGACAAAAATGAACATCGATATGAGACTGTTAATGGGTTGTTTATCTTTCGCCACAACGAATCAAAATTTGGAATTGAACAGGGTGGAAAATCATATGTAGTGGCGAGCTTTGGTACAAGTCTCTATCCAGCTGTAGAAAGACGACAAGCCGATGTTGTCGACCTACTTTGAATTTGTCCACAGTATCTGTAGAGGTGAGTCGTTGAGAAAAGCAGTGGGAAGACACGGGCACTTATTAGATCTGAAAAGTAATGACGCCTAATAAAATGCACAAGTTTTAGTAGCCACATTACGATTTTTATTTACGTAGCACTCAAAAACAAGAGGGAAACATATTTTTTAATTATCTTGGGTAAACTGTAACATGTAGTCTTCGAGTCTAGTCTAGTCTAGACTATAAGGACTAAAATGAACAAAAGAAATAGTGATAGTTTGATGGAAATGTTCTATGGCTAAGATGACTTGCCGAACAACTGTCGTTGGGCGCATCGTTTATTATTCCTTCGAAACTTCTTGGGATCTATTTATCAAGTAAAAGTTTTCTCATTATTGTCCTATAATAAGATTTCGCCGCAGACTTTTAGTTTTCAAAACATACTTAAAGTGAAAATTGTTTTGTATCATAAATTGTCTTAGAATATTTGACCTAAGATATTAACTGGATTCTGCAATGTCGGCGCGCACCCACCCGCAAGCCTCCTGGTGTTGTAAGTTGTCCATGGGCGGCGGTTACCACTTATGGTCATCATCATAGGGCTCGCCCGCTCGTTTGCTATCTATTCTATAAAAAAATCACTAGCTCGGCAGGGAGGGAAAACATCGTGAGGAACATGCTCGAGAAATAAAAAGAACGTTTGGTCGACAGACTGACTACTCTATAATTTTATCGATAAGTCGTGTTTTCCCCGTGTCTTAGCAAGCAGTAGAGCGAAAACAAGGCCAGCCGCGCGACCACGCGATCGCGTCGTGGGACATCGCCATAATAAATATTTCACACAGAAGGTCCTTTCCAGAATCTCTATGCTTCCAGCAATATTGGTTCCTTCATTTATTTTAGCGAAGTCGAGCAACCCCACATTGATAGACTGATATATTGTGTGAACTGCAAATGCACTGAAACTACTTGAAATATATAAAACAGTTCCAGTTCCCAAACCGACTTTTGTTACTAAAAATTTATATTCTATGAATAATACAGCCATTTTTGTGTGGACGAATATTGGTGGCATATTTGCTCCGACTTATTTGTATTTGTAAAATATTTTTGACGAAAAAATGTGACAGCTAAGTACTCGTATTTTTAAGGTTTCGTAGAATATTCTGATTAAGCCAGAGCATAAATTTAAAATGGTTAGCCGCACAATGTTAAATTTGGAGTGATATAATGCATCTCTTACTATTTTTTTGTTGGCTTTGTCACTTTCAGAGAAGCACAATTACGTTACACCTGCGAATTCTGTTTCAAAAAGAACTATGGATAAAAATATGTGATAAACCTGAAACGAAAAATACACTACATACACAGTTTAGCGGACAGAAAAACAAAAACGTTTATTGCAGTTTAATAAATATTATTCGTATCAATAAAGTAGGCTGGTGAAGACACGACATATTTATGGGGAGAAGGAAGGAGGTATTTGAAATTTACAGGAATAAATTTGGTATTTAATATTTTGGTTTATTGAAGGGGAGGGGGGGTGAACGATGAATCCCACAGCCGCGCACTCACAGAAGACTACCTTGAAATGTACTATATTTCACACTTTAACCAATTTCCCCAATGTAAGTACGTGTTTCGATAGATGTGCCAGAGCCCGTTTCCATCCTATCCCTACCCATTTTCCCAACCCTTTCTCCAAATTTTTTCCTATATTTCCAAAGGTAGGCAGCGCATCCGGGGGCCTGCCAACGTTTGTCATTTTGGACTAATGTTGGCATGTACCACGGGTGTCCATGGGCGACAGAATCCGCTTAGCACCGGGTGAACTTTATGCCCTTCTGCCGCCTTCTTTCTATAATAAAAATACATACAGGGTATTGTTAAAACATTCACAGCATATTTTTTTATATGCATTTAAATTACAGACATGGCAGCGTTATCGTACAAAGATACAGGTATGTATTCCTATATAAATAAAAGATAATTTAAGAATTAAACATTACATATTTAGGTTTTTAAAAATTAAATAAAACAGTACTATATTTGACCATTAATAATATGGCTACGTCGTATGATTACGTGTGATTGATGGAAAATAAATAACTTACAATTAAATAGATAAATTTCAAGTGTATTGACAGTTGTTTCTGACTCTTTTTTACCTATGATTAATGCGCTATGAATTGTTCTCGCTCGCTCGTTGGGTTTATCTTTGCCACTTGAGATTTTTATCACTGCTAAAGGAATTATTTTCATTTCTCTCGATAGACTGATGTGCGTTATGACAACTATCTATTTCTAGGAAAAAGTATCGCTCGTTATCTTTCCGCACGTGTGAAGATGTCAATTCAATATAATTTACGTTGCTATCCATAGGAGCGAGATTGTATATTAATAATAATAATGTAACAGTCCAACTGGTAACCGTTTTAAAGTTCTATTGTAGACTGTAGTATAAGCCGATCAAATAGACTATGATACGATTAGAAGCGTCCAAAATTGTGTATTGAATTTCAACGAAATAAGTGTTATGTATTGCGATACAAGATATACTCACGTATCGCCTTGTATACACAAGGCGCGATGACATATTTTATCGCACAAAAATACCATAAAATATGCTGCAATAACCCACTTTATCCTATTCCCCAAAGCGTATCGGTTGTGAGTGAGTTATGCCAGTTCCCATTGCTATCGCATCCTATTCTATCCCTCCCATGTTGCCAATCCTTTCAACAAATTCATTACTGAATGTCCAAAGGTATGCATGCCAACGTTTGTCGTTCTGGACTTATGTTGTGGCATGTATCGCAGCTGCTCACGGGCGGCATTATCCACTTAAAACTGGTGGACCGTAAAAAAAGATATTCAAATAATCACCACCCCATCTCTTCCCGTAGATATCGTAAAAGGCAACTAAAGAATAACAAAGCGGCTACCACAAGCCCTGAGGAACTACACCACCTCTAAAAGTGTGGAATTGCCTTTGGCTTGGTCAGAGTGGCATTTTGAGGTGGAGCATGAGCATGAGGCCCAAAGGCTGGTTGCATTGCATTACATACATACAAACTATTATAAATATTTATAATAACTTATAAATAACTTAATTAAAACGTATAAATATTGTTATTATTATTATAAAGAGTATAAATAACTTACAAATATTTACAACTTTTATCTAGACATTTTTAAGCGTATGGAGAACAGCGATACCATTCTAAACCTACCTATCTAAATTGGCGCATGTCATAAGCCTTTTTTCAAATTAAAATTCTATTTAATTCTAATTCAAATTTATTTGCAAGAATACATACATTTAGTAATATAAGTACTATATAATTGTAGCAGTCAATGTATTCGACTTGCATACAGGTGTTCAAAATATATTACAGCTAGAAACCGAAGTATATCTAGGTCAATGTCTAGTACAATCAATGTCGGATACTATCTTGTTCTTTCTTTGACATGAAATAAGAAGTTTTACTTATCTGTCTGGATTTAGAGGGCTAGAACTAGAAGCAGCCGGTCGCGGTTGGTTAAAACTAGGTGCAACCATGTTTTAACGGTTACAGCTAGCTATATCTCTTAAGCTGTAAGCAAAAATAGCATATGAATTACTTTAAACAATTTGTTTCTCGGTACGAAGGAATCTAAACGAGCCAAATCGTTTCTGGAAAGGAAAGATTTTAATTCTAATCTAATATGTGATTGGGTACAACTAGTTGTATCTGTTAAGAAGGGTCGCTAGTTCTAGCCAACTGCGACTGGCTTCTGAGTCGGTTTAGTCGGCTAGACTTAGGTGTAGCCACACTTCTGGTTCTAACCATAACGTATACATATAATTATTAAACTAATTACACAATAATATTCGCGTGAAATATTCAGCGGACTTTCTCGTAACATTTGAACCTTTTCGTGCCTCTTTTGTGTCGCGCACATATGCCATTACAGCCCCATGAAACAGGTTGAGTGAATAGGCCGAATCTGTCTTTTTATTCGGCCAGCCGTGGGCTCCATTCATCAAGGTCCGCCCCAAGCCCACGTCCACAGCATTAACTGATCAGCCTATCTAATTAATTATTTTTTGTGCTACAGTTTGTGTAGAGCCTTTGAGATAAAAAGCTTTGATGATGGTTAGAAAGAAATGAGATGGAACTGTAATCACTTTGATCGTGGAATCTATGGACTTAGTTGACATCATGTATAGATATTTAAAATACCTATTCATGGGTAGCGTGGGTCCAGAGACATGCAAAGACAAACACAACACGTGCAATACACTGAACAAACACCTGTGTTTAAACAAATGTTTGTCAGACCTTGAATCCAACCGGGGACCTATTGCCCAGCAGGCAGTCACTACCAACCGAGTTTCAGTGCCAAGCACGATTCAATAACATTGTGCAATAACATAACTGTCCAATTTTATTGTAGGTCTAGGAGCCGCCTTAAAGTTTGTCACAAAATCGTCAACATAAATGATAACAGCTTTGATATTGGGATTAGGCTTGGATTTTACAATTTGAAATTTGCTTTTTCTGCATCAAACTACAGCGAGTGATAAATGTGAATTCAAAATGAAATTGACTTCTAGATTAAGCTACGCTCGTAGACGTAGAAATTTAACCTACTACAAAACCAACGGACGGTTGTATTAACTCTTACACTGCTAATTGACACTCAAATCACTTGACTTTATTCACTCCTGAATTTAGTCCTTTTCCTGATAAGTTCTTTTAGGGAGATTTCAAAGGACCTAAAGAATATCTCTACCTCTAAAGTATATCTTACTATAATAGTAGTAAAAGTTGACTGAAAGCGATTACTTCTAGGAATAAGTTCGTCTTTGTACACTTATAGCACCATTGTAATATCTCATTGTAACTATAACGTCGACAACATTCGAATTTTGGAAACAAATCACTAAATGACCAGCTGAATTCAAAACTCTGTACCATACTCAGATAATTTTGGAATGGATAAGTTCGCATTTTTTATTTATTACCTACCTAAAATGGTTTGAAAAATTACATAATATCTCGTGAAAAAATATTTACAATACCTTTAAAAGTGACGAAGTTATAGCCTATCAGAGTTGGATGTTGAACTTTGATGCCAAGCAGCGAGTGACGTCACGATACATACAAACTTACATACGAACGATAAATCTATAACTGATTATTAATATATATTTTTTTTAAAACGTAAGGGAAATAACTGAATCTTCCTTTTAAAGATTGTAAGGTTAGGCCTTTTAACAGTTCTAAAATATTTTAGGTCCAAAACTGTATCCAAATCCGTTACAAAGTCCCCGAGAGGATCATTATATAGTACAAATGAAAGAAGACACGGACACAGCTGGTCCAAAATAAAAGTTGAAACGAAGAAAATATGGCTTGTAAAAGCTCATTTACACATGGAGAGTTTCTCGAACGGCTCGGCAAGAATATTGTATACGATTGTTTTAAACTTCATACGATTCTCGCCTGCATCTGTTTATATGACGATAAAAACTCGATAACACTAGATATAATCACAATCAAATGATGATAACAGTTGTTTACATTTGCTTTTACCGAATTCTCGCCTGTATTCGTTCGAGAAATTTTTCTTGTGTAAATGCGCCTTAACTGTACAATACTCCTAAGCTATCTACCCCCACTCAGAAAACTTAAAGTGAAACTGAACTATAAAGAAGTAAAATGAGATATATAAAGACGAGTATGTGAACACATGTGATTCGTCCCTCCCATAAAAAGGTGCAATAAACAGAAACTAATAAAACCCTTAAGGGAACATCAAAAAACTTTTTCTGCCTTTACGATATTTTGTACATCGACCTGTACCATTTGTATGATGCGATGGAATTTTATTGAACTATCCGACCGTCCGATGGGCACCTTTTTGTGTGTTATTAAAATGCAGGAAATATCTATAAAATATGTTGAAAAATATAGATATCTGTACTAATATAATAAGGAGGTAAAATTGTGTGCTTGCATGTTGGGGGTAATCTCTGGAACTACTAAACCGATTTCGGAAATTCTTTCACAAATGGGAAGCTACATTATCCGTGTCTAATATTGGTTACTTTTTTTTTTAAATGAAAAAGGAACTTATAAACCGAAGTGAAGTGAGGGCGGGTCGCTAGTATATAATAAAACTAGCGACCCGCCCTCGCTTCCCTTCGGGTTAAGTTCTTTTTTTTTAAGTTTTTTTTCAAAATTTCAATATAAAATATAGCCTATATTAGACACAGATAATGTAGCTTCCTATTTGTGAATGAATTTTTGAAATCGGCTCAGTAGTTCCAGAGATTACCCCTAACATACAAGCACACAATTTTACCTCTTTATTATATTAGTATAGATAGATTATTGTAACAGGGCCGTGTCTGTACATGAAATATTTTTTAAATAAAGTCATCGTAGTGTAAAAAGTACACGCAGTAAAGACTCCAAGACATCGTCTGTCCGTCTTTCCGTCTGTTTGTCTGTCTGAACGCGTAACACGCAAAAACACCTGGACGGATTTTAATAAAACTTGGAATAGTTGTAAGTTATATGCCTGGTTAACATTTAGGGTACTTTCTCACGCGTTCACGCAAAGTTCACGCGTTCACGGGAAGTTCACGCGAACGAAGTCACTGGCACCGCTAGTTTTATTTAATTTTGTATAGAACAAATGCTCGGTATGTATCTATACTAATATAGCAAAGAGGTAAAATTGTGTGTTTGTTTGTAGGTATGTTGGGTGTAATCTCTGGAATCACTGAAGCAATTTCAAACATTCTTTCTTATATAGGCAGCTACATTATCCGTGTCTAATATAGGCTATATTTAATTTTGAATTTTCAAAAAAAACGAAAAAAAAAAGTTATAAACTGAAGCAAAGCGAGGGCGGGTCGTTAGTGTTTGATATGTTTTGTGGTACAGAGTGGTCCTACTCACCATCACACGATCATTGTTCAATGAAGATTCTACATAAGTATGTGGTATGTACATAATAAAAGTTTATTAATGAAGTAATAAATATGTGGTATGTACATAATGAAGTAGCAGTGCCCGCGACTTCATTATTGTGATATTTGAAGTCATGTGTTTATATTGACCATGTTTTCCGCGGGAATTTATTATGGTTTTGGATAAAAAGTACGCCCATATCTTGGGACTCGGGACATAAATTAACATTATGCTAAATTTCATACAAATCCATGCAATGGTTTTTATGTGAGCTTTGATATTGTATGTAGGGGCCTTGATATTAACTATTGATAGTATAGTTAATCTGGATAAAAGTAACCCGGCACATGAGCTGTAACTATGCAAAGTTTCATCAAAATACGTTTCGTGGTTTTTGCGTAATGGATGTTCATATAAACAGACCAACACAAGTATTTCAAAAACTGTTGTTTCACTCGTACTTCAAACTGCAACGAATTATTTCAAAACATATTAAATCTACAGACACGGCTTTGTTACGATTTTATTAGATGTACAGATTCATATATTAATAAACTGTCATAACCCTATTTCACCGAAACTCGGAAGTCCTCGAAAGCCTTTGTTCAAAGACCCTTTTGTGACATAAGCCAAAGATTATCTTCATCCCATTTCCGGGTCTTAGTTGTATTCTCTAGATATAATCAGGGTTAGTCATTAAGTACATATAAATAGAGCATAATTTATTTAAATAACAATAATGTATTTTTATATATATTATCCAATTATCCAGTAATTAAGTCTGGTGCTACTTAATTATTGGAAAAATACCTAAAAGGTATGTAATAATACATATAAAAGTAAAGTGCTGTGGTTATTGATTGCGTGTGAACACTCGGGCCTCCTCTCAGTAAAAGTCCACACTCAGGTACAACACTTTGTATTTTATGCGGAAGGCAAGATTTATAAAAACAGATGATATATAAAGAAAGAGCATTAAAAACTAAACACGTGAATATATGGATGGTAAAACAAAAAAACAAGAGAAAAAATAATAATGGCAGACATAAAGAATAAGACGACGTAAAACGTCATGACCAACTAGATGTCGATGTAGTTGGCTGGCAATCTAGTTGGCTTCGGCCGGCAGGTTCCTACAAAAGTAATGTGAAATTTTGTTTTAAAAATGTTATCTCAATTTTAAATCTCAATATTAATTATTAACAATACAATTTGGCTAGCACAGCCAAGTATCACCCCATCTGTTCCCGTAGGCCGTAGAACGAACTGCCTCAAGAAGTATTTTCATTAAGCTACGATATGGGGTTCTTCAAGAGAGCTGTGAATAGGATTTTGCAAGGTCGGCGGCGTGCCCGCATACCCCCTGGTGTTGCAGGTGTCCATGGGGAGCGGTAACACTTACCATCACGTGGAACCGCTTGCTCGTACGCTCACTAGTCTATAAAAAAAAGGCGACTAAGGGATACAACAAAAGGCCTACCATCTACACCACCTCTGAAAGACAGGACTTGCCATTCTGCTTGGGCAGTGCAGCGTGACGTAAGGCCATACATCTCTCATGCACAAGACAATTTGAATGAGAAGGCCCAGCCCAAGTCCAGCAGTGGATACTTAAAGGGCTGATTACGGATTGTTTGAGAAGAAAATGTAAATTTTAATCAAAAATAACCAAGTTGTTTTAAAGATATAAAAACCAAAATAAAATCTAATGCTTCAGAAGCACTCCAACCTTTTGTTCCACGAAAATGTTTTAACAACGTTCGCACTCTCGTCTCAAGCAAAAACCACCCATTACTAAACCAGCTAAACTTATTTGTGGCCTATAACTCCTAAAGCGTGTTTCTACCGACCTAAATTTACCAACACAGCTCGAATTTCAACTTAATAAAATTGGATTTAAGGTTGAAATTGAGTTATTGTTAGAACTCTTACCACGCGTGCAAAATAGCTCGGGACATGGCGAAAGAATATGCGTGGCGATTGCTTCCAAAATCGCGCTAAAGACAGACGATTTCGGACTTAAAAATTTTGAGCTTAAGGTTCAGTTTGTTTTGACGTCTTCCTGCGGGGAAGAGAGGGGTGATCCTTATAATCTTCGAGTCAGCATCTCTGACGCCCGAAAACTCCTTAAAGAGCTATCTGTGAGGCTTATGGCTAAATGGAACACAACTTTTTCATTCCGAAAGGCGGGTAATGCGCGAAAATTGCTAAGAACCGGCGATGAGGTGGTGCTACGCTGATAAATTTTATAGGATTCAGCAGTATTATTTGTCTGTAGAATTACAATAATTAAGAAGATTTAAAATTAATGTATATGTACAATAATTTTATGAAATAATTGTACATATCTCTATACATATAAAAAAGAAATGTCCTAAATGAGTCATGAAAACAGATTCGAATCCGTTGAAACTACAAACATTAAATTTGTACAGTAGCTTTCTTTTCTAACGTAAACATTTACTGATAAAGGATTTCTCTAAATTCAACTTTTAAAGGTCTGAAACGAGCTATCAAAGTTTGTATAAAAACATAATTAAATAATTACCTTGAAATTTTGTTGAGTTCTACAATATAAGTGAAAACACGTATTTTCAAACAGTTTTTCAAGGGTTCATACAGTTTTTTCAAAATTATATCAGTACGCTAGAATACAAATTAAAATACAGTTTGCATGGAATCACAATTAAACAAATCCTAGCGAACAAAGCCGCGTGGTGTAGGCTGGCATTGCATTGAGCGATGTCGAAAGGAAAAGCTAATTCATCATAAATTGATATCGAAGAATTTCAGTTTGCACAGTTCTTTAATTTCCATAAACCTTCACAATTTGAATTTAGAGAAGAAATACAAGTAATTCGGGTACTTGTTTATTTTTCCACTCAACGAAAGCGGAGTGAGGCGGTGTGCCGGCCACCAGAGCACGAAATTCTCTTATTGTTCTCGATATTTCATTTGGATGCCGTCCACATTGTTTGTTTGCTCCGGAGAAAGTTTCCTCAGTTATTTTTATGTCCAACTTGCGTTATGAATTCTTTATTAAAATATTGACGGTGATTTTAACAACTCATACTATATTAGGTGGATAATAACTCTATAGATAGATATATAGATCTATAATTTTTTTTTTTTCATGGACGAAGGAAGCAAACAGTCATACAGTCCACGTGGTAAAAGGATTCTATCGCCCATGGACATCCGCGATACATACCAACATCAGTCCGGAATGGCAAACGTTAGCATGTCCCCGGATGCGCTACCTATCTTTGGAGATTTGGGCATGGAGTTTGAGAATGGGTTGGGAAAATGAGTAGGGATAGGTTATCATGCAATGGGACATAGACGTATACGAATTAAGTTATTTTAGCATAGTCGATACACTTTTTTGTCAATTGCAAAGATCAAAAACGCCGATGGCAGGCGCCAAGATAACTATTACTATTTTCTGTCAGTTCGAATTTTACAAACTGTAACCAACGACATACTTGTGCCTTCTTTAAATTGGGCGGTGTGTACACTTCCAACTAAATGCAACATTAAGTTGAAAAAATCTGTGAAATAGATCCAGCGCACCTGGTATTGCAGGTGTTCGAACTGTAACCACTTACCATCATGTAGGCCGCTTGCCCGTCTGCCTTCTCTCCTACATAAAAAAATAATTTAATACAAAATAAAAACAACTCCTACAAATATATAAAACTCCACATACTTTAAAAAACATCACCCCTAATTGAAGTTCAAAAAGCACCACGAATAACTTGTAGCGGAACTCACCCGTTTCCAAATCAACTGCTACCGGCCACCGTCCGGGCCGGTTCCGGGGGCGGACGGACCGCGTCCGGCGCACAGTGGGACAGAACCGTGCGTACCGTCTCAAAAATAGCTTTTCGTAATGTTCTATATTGAATATTTTGTTAATGCATATGTCTAACTGAATGTTCAATGCATATTATATAGCAGTTGAAATACACTATTTCTCATTTTTTGTATTAGAATAAGGCTTGCAAGTTGACGCTCAAAATTATGTCAATTATGTAGAACACAATTCCACCAGTTTACATGGTCATATTTGCATTACTTTACCAGCAAATTTGTAAGTGTGATATATGGTTAGAATGGTGATGAAGTACTCTATTTAAAAATAATTTAAGTGAACCATTATGTGAAACCTGGGGAGGTAAAGAATTTTTATTTCAGGACCTAATATTCTATCCTTATTAGAAACTTTGCATAGACTTTTGACAGTTAGCGGTGTCTGCCCATGTCGTAATTTTGATAGCATCGTATAGAGCAGCTAATGTTAAAGGTAGGGCAAAAAAAATTGAGTGCCCGAATCTGCCCCCCTTGAAATGAAACTAAAAATGGCTAATGGGGAGAAAATACAAAATATTCCAAAAATTATTTTAGTTCTGATTAATGAGATTTTTGGATATTTAGATCACTTTTGACCTTTTTTTCTTAAACAATATTATCTATTTACTCAATCTTTAGGTAAAGTGGGAGTTTTGGGTAATGTATTAGTATGTAGTATATTTTTTTTATCGTGCGGTCAGATGTGGTTAATGTTTTGTTATCACTGTGTGAATTACATGTTTCTCATATAGTTTATGTATTTCTCTATCGCGGTGAAGGAAAAGGGAGCAAGTGGTATCTAGTTATAGTTGTTAGTGTACATTATCAGTACCTACCTACTACTAACCACCTTCATAGATAGTGGTTAGGAACTTGATAATGACACTAGATAGTAATATTTTTTCACACGAAATTTCAGTATAAAAGTTATTGATTTACGTTGTCATTTACCAGTACTTTAGTGTGCTTTAACATAATATAGTCTTCACCAACCTCGGTAAAAAAAAAGTAGTTAAAAATAAAAACAAAATGAGTGAATTTGTTGTGCCTCGACGAGTATTATGCGAATTTTTTATTGGCCATGGAACAAAATCAGAAGATATTCAAAAATACTTAGAACAACACCACCATTTGTCGTCTGAAAAAAGTGAATTAATTGTGAAACGTATTCAAAAAACGCTTATAACAGCGTTTAACGATCGGTGGACCAAATCTAACCGAACTAAAGAACGTTTCTTTAGTAATAATATATCGTGGTTAGACGGTGAATTTAAGGTACAATTCGAAGAAGCACCGATGGATATTACACCTACAACATCTGAAAAACGTGGACGTCCACCAAAGTCTTATGAAGATCTATCAGAGAAATCGAAAAAAAACAAAGAATATGGAATTGGTACAAGAATATGGACTCGAGTATATACATAATGCATACGTTCAAGGATTGCGGGCTGAAGGAGAAATCGAAGAAGCTACTGTTGTTTCAATGATGCGGAATTGTGAAAGAAATGAAAAAAGGATCATGAAGGAAAAATTATTGCATGAAAGTCGCAATGGAACAGATTTTACGGTGGATGAAGCTTTAAGTATGTTTGCAGATTTAGATCTTTCGAAATCACAATACGGATTTCTTCGAGCAAGTTTGATTAACAAAAACTTCGACATATTGCCATCATATAATATACTGACGAACGCCAAAAAACTGTGTTATCCTCCACTATCCAGCATTCAAATAACCGATATAAGTGCTACAAGATTGCTGGATCACACTTGTGCTCGCATCTTAAAGATTGAAAATGTTTACAACCCAAGAAGAAAATCTCTTAAATTGTTTACCAAGTGGGGATGTGATGGTTCATCGGGGCAAAGCGAATATAAACAAGTTTTAACAGATGAGAGTGACTTAGTCTCAGATACAAACTTATTTATAGCGTCTTTGGTACCAATAAAGCTGACTGACACAGAAACACATGAGATAATTTGGCAAAATCCGGCTTGTTCTTCTATTCGTTATTGCCGACCAATCCTGATGGAACTTGCAAAAGAAACGCCCGAGAAAACCCGATCAGTGGTTGGTGATATTCGGGGTCAAATTAATAATTTGCAAACATCAAAGATACACAAGGAGACGCAGGTAATTGAAATAAGTCAAGATCTATTTCTAACTATGGTGGATGGAAAAGTTACACAAGTTCTTACTGACACAAGTTCTGGAGCTGTATGTACAGTGTGTGGGGCTAAGCCAAGTGAAATGAATAATTTGGAGAAGATTGCATCAAAGCCAGATAATATAAATGCTTACGAATACGGTTTGTCTACGTTACACGCGTGGATCAGGTGCATGGAGCTAATTTTACATATTTCATATAACCTTTTATTTCAAAAATGGGCTGCGAGAACTTCGGAAGATAAAAAAAGTAAAGAAGACAAGAAAAAGCTTGTACAAAGTTTGTTTCGAAGCCGGATGGGATTGCACGTTGATAAGCCCCGACAAGGAAGTGGAAACAGTAATGACGGCAATACAGCTCGGCGTTTTTTTGAGAACTACTACTGCGCTTCAGAAATTACAGGGGTTGACGAGGAACTTATTAAAAGGTTCTATGTTATTCTGCAAACCATGGCATCCGGTATTGCTGTAAATCCAGAAAAATTTGGTGAATATACTCGTGCAACCGCACAACTGTACGTAACAAAATATATGTGGTATAATATGCCTTCTTCAGTACATAAAATCTTAATACATGGGGAAAGTATAATAAGACATTTTGCTGTTCTGCCCATTGGTCATTTATCTGAGGATGCCCAAGAATCGCGTAATAAAGATTACAAAAAATTCAGATTGCATCATGCTAGAAAATGCTCTAGGTCCGCAACAAACGAAGACGTATTTCATGGTCTTCTATTTACGTCAGATCCTTATATATCAAGTATCAGAAAACCATCAGTCACTATATCCAAGAAATTGTTAGAGGAAGCTAAGAACCTCTTAGCTATTTAATTCGAAATAATTTCGTACATTATTTGTAAAACATATTTTTGGAGTGGGTTATTATATATTTGTCATTTATTTAAAAGTAAGATTCATATGTAATATAAAATAACATAAAATAGGTTTATTAATATCATAAAACTGTAAAATTATAATTCAATAAGTTAACCAAACCATGGTTTAATATTAAAATAATACATTTTTATTTTGTTTTATTTTATTTTATATTATTTATTAAACATTTGACAATGATACATTCATTATTGGATTGTATGTACTCTGGAGACACTACATACCAAATTTCAGCGATTTACTTCAATCAACAAAAAAGTTACAGATTTTTGAGACGGTACGCACGGTTCTGTCCCACTGTGCGGCGTCGCGACGTTCAAGAACGTTCGCCGTGTTTTCTTGGCAAGCGTTTGATGACGTTCTGCTTAGAAGGTTGTTTGGACGCGAAAGTTTGTAAAATGACCCTTTAAATTTTGGCGTATTTGTTTTTTGAGTTAACCGTTATTTAAGTCAACAGTTACTCAACAGTTTTTGTATATACAAACCCCGCTCCTTCGACGCAGTTGACATTTACTGTCGTGGTAGACTGTACAGACCATTAAATGATTGCACTTTTCCGTGGTGCAGTTACACGACTGCAGTGCAATTAAATTTTCATAAAATATCTGTGTCGTGTAAGGACAAAAATTACTTTCTGCCAGCACGGAAATTTAAAATCTTAATAAGCTTAATGAATACATAATTTCATAATACTAGGGACAGAATAATAAATTTTAAACTAAGATAATACTAAATTTTGTGAATAATCTTACATATTTTTACCCGTCAAATCCTTCTGTATCACATGGCTGAAACTTTTTTTTTAAATTGTAATAATCTCAAAATATGTAACGTTGGATGTTCAACTTGAAAGCATCTTTATACTTCGAAGCCAGATATTAACCTACATTTTCATATCACCCTTGACGCGGTTTTTTTTTTTGCAATATTTCTTCCATTCTTATTTCTTTCCATTTTTTTCCAGTGGCAGCGTTTGATTCAATTCTTATACTATATAGTAATCTAACTGAAATTCACGTAAAGTAACTTTTCGACGAACTCTATGTAATCGAAATTAGAATAAGTATTCAGTTTTATTTAACGTTTGAAAATGTTTGATGTTTTTTAACAGAAGCTTCTTTAAAAGGCACAGTTAGTTTGTGTGTGGCCATTAAATCCGTGGTAATTCAGGACAAATATATACACAGTGACAATAATGTTGTCAATCACGCACGATATAGTTATATTAATCAATACTGTTATTGCAATCGTCAACACAGGCTGCTTATCAAAAGTGGTATTTAAAGCACTACAACAAATAATTGAACAAATTATTATTTTTTTATCCCAAATTCTTTCTTATTTTCTCACGCTTTCACGCACAAAAACTCGGAACTTTCTCATAAAAAAGCATTTACTTAAATATATTGTATGCAGGTTTGTGCACATATCGGTATTAATTATATTGTCTTATTTTTAATACCCTTTTTAATCACAAGTCTTTTGTTAAGCTTTAATTAGAACCTGCCAATAATAATATTTTTATTCATGAACTAGCCGTGTGCCCGATGAGAAATCTCATCGTCAACATCTCAGGAACTTTTACACCCTTATTTTACATCCTTAGGGGATGAATTTTCAAAAGTCCTTTATTATTGCTTACCTACGTTATATAAGGACCTCCTGTGCAAAATTTCATGCTTCTAGACCCACCGGTTTAGGCTGTGCGTTCTCTGTCAGTCAGTCAGCGTTGGATTTTTATTAAGTAGATTTAGATACGAGTATAAACGTCTAGTTATAATTGGCTAAAACCAGAAGTTTATACCTGTATCCTTTAAATTAATGTTTTACAGAAAGTTAGCCCTTTTTTCAACTAACAACGACATTTACATATTTGCCAATTATCGGGTACACAAAATATAAATAAAAAAAAAATCGCTTTCATAGCAATTATTATGTTCTTCTCATACTTTCGCGTTTTAATAATAATAACATTTATTCTTAGATAAACAGAATCCGCATACTTTGTATTATACACATTTAAACTCGATTCACAATTTAAGTTATTATATTCAATTAACTAAACTTGTAATTATTACATAGTAGGCTTGTTTCGTGGCCACACCAAGTGGCGTCATACACTAGATGCTTGTAATGATCTCCGTTAGAAATATTCCTTTGTTTTGAAAAGCTTCCGTTATTTCACACTCGTTCCTTTCTAAAGTACAGTGTAAGAAAGAGATAGCTGTATATAAACAGAACTGTAGTAAACGGCACAACCATAAGCTGTACGTAGAGCAAGTTGAGCTGGTCTTCGATGGAAATTAGTTTTGATTCCGGAAATATGCCGACGCGCCGATTTACAACTGATAGATCTGTAATATTCATGATCGATGTAAGGGTTATAAATGACAGGTATTAAAGTATTAGAAATTTCTCAAGTCTAGACCTTATATATTAGGTACCTGATATATATATATATATATATATATCAGGTGTAGACTATATATTATAATATAGTCTAGTCTAGTATATATTGTAATATATACCAATGAAATTGTCGTTTTATATCGAAAAAATAAAATATATTTTTTGTATGAAAATTATATATTTAATTAATCGAAGTTTTATCCATTATTATCAATGCACTTTCGCCATGGAAGTTGGATTTTGAATGGAAGTTGTTTGATATCTGTTCTACAAAACTCCTGGGGACGAGAATCGATGAATTCTCTGAGGAAGTTTTTCACTGCCACATCGGAGTTGAAATTCTTCCCCTGAAAAAAGTTATCCAAATTCCGAAAAAAATGTAAATCAGTAGGGGCAAGGTCTGACGGGTACGGTGGGTGACGGAGAGTTTCCAGTCGAAGCTCCTGTAACTTTGAGACTATCTGTCGTGTAGTGTATGGACGCGCGTTATCATGGAGACGTTTGGGTCATAGTTTGGCTTTGTCTGCTGAGCTTTACCATTACAGGATCCACTTCTCATCACAAGAAACAACACGATTCAGAATCCCTTTATTTTTGTGTCGGTTCAGCAAAGTAAGGCAAGCTTCGACGCGTGTTTGCAGCTGACATTCATTAAGCTCATACGGTACACACTTTCCGAGCTTCTTCACTTCCTGATTTAACACAAATAAATCAGTTCCGTTATCTCACTTACACCGAAGGCTGCTGCTAACTCAGACGTATTTTGAGATGAATCCGCTTGCACTATTGCTTTCAATTCTTCATTATCGACTTTAGTCTCCGGGCGACCGGAGACTAAAGTTGTTAAATATTAAAGACGAGACTTGTTCTTGAGGTCGAAATTTTCAGAACGGAAACGATCAAACCAAAAATGCACCGTGTGTTCATTTGCGGTGTGTGGTCCGGTCCATACATACCGTTGATATTGCATGAAGTTTATGATGCGTTGCTGCCACAACGGAACTCATATTTGAAAATAATGCCAATTGTTATGAGTTACTTTTTTTTATGAATTATTTGTCTTTGTTTAAATTGTAGAGGGAGAGCGCACGTTGCATTCTCACAGCCGCTGGGCGTACTCGACTGGCCTCGTTACCCCTCTCTCACAGAAGACTACCTTGAAGTGTACTGCATTTCCCAATTTATCGTATTACCCCAGTGTACGTATGTGTTTCGGTAGTGTATGAGATATGCCAGAGGCCAGTCCCATTCCATCCTATCCTATCCCTGTACATTTTCCCAATTATTTCTCCCAATACATTCCTTAATCTGCAAAGGTAGGCAGCGCATCCCGGGGGCGTGCCAACGTTTGTCATTCTTGACTGATGTCGATATGTATCGCGGATATCTATGGGCGACAGTGTCCACTTACCATCAGGTGGACTGTACGCTCGTCTGCCGCCTTTTTTATGTATAAAAAAATGTACTAGACAATGTCCACGAGGAGGCCCAGTCTAGCAGTGAATACTGAAAGGGCTGGTTGCAATATATTGCAACTTGCATACTTGCATTTTTTGTTTCTTAACAGTTTGACAACGTTGCGTAGTTTTCCGCTTCACAGAACATATTACATTTTTAGATAACACAAGGACAGTTTTATATATGTGTGTAAATAGTGTAATTTTTTAAAACTTCATAGAACGAAACTTGTTGTTGTTTCAACAATAGAAATGCGTGTTCAGATAATGCAGGTATTTTTTAATTAATCCTGAATAACCAGCTATATTTTTTAAACTACTGTGCAATGATGTGTACGATACATCATTGCAAGTAGATACCATTTATATTATACTCGTATTATACGTATATATACAACAACAATCGTAGTCGCAGCTAATGCCACGTGTCGATCTAGATAATCCGTGCTGCCGGCTCCCAGCTGCGATTCGGTTGGGCTGTGTCAATTAATACTGGACCAAGGCTTAATGTATAGTTACTATAAATACACAAGCTGAATATACTGCACCGCACTGTGAGGAATATTCTGAGGAGCTGTACAATCCGAAGCCATTTTTTTTTGTTTTTAACATCATACTAATCGTCACCGAAACGTATTATATATCTGTGCCGAAACGCGGTTCAAACGCACTTCTTGGACACAGCTGTAGCTTACAGTGCGGTCTACACGACCGCAAAGGCGATATTTGTAACATAAATACGGTTTTTCTACTAAGCCAAAAGTAGTAATAAAGTTTCAGGTGCATAATATGCAATTGGCAAAATGTGCAATTCCAAAATGGTGGAATAAAAGACGTAAAAAAATAAACACCATCAAATTGTTGTATTGTAAAAGTACTTTACTCTTATATTTTTACTTCACTTTACAAAACATATTTGGACTCGCGGCATGCGTAATAATTTCATAAAAATATTTCTAATGAAATATTCGCGGAGTGCCCAAAGACTATTAATATGTCTACGTGGCACGAAAGCGTCCACAGGCAGTGTGGACTGTAATTTTATAGGATTGCTAGAATAAGGGTGTGACAAATGGGAAAGTGAAAAGCGCATACCTGAGTACCTCTTCGAGTTTTGCTGCTTCTGGAGGCACAACACTACACTTACTTTCCACTGTATACAAAGACACATTCACCTTCACATTTTATATTAATTATATATATAAAAGCGGCGCGGGCGCATATGGAATGTGCTTAACCTTTCCTAGAACCTTGGAGGGCGCGACGATGGAAGCGACGTCTTCGAGTCGTCAAGGTGGACTGACTGACACTTCCTTTTTTCTCAATGAAGAGAGGTGATCTATAGCAAGCGCTTAGGTGGGAAAGGGATGGGGCAATATGGTAATGAAGGTATTCGCCAGCGGACAAGTGAAAAATAAAAATTTTCAACTACCTACATTTTGCGAGAATTTAATTATAAATAATTAATATAATCGGCGAAACCAATATTTTTACTTTAACTTAAACTAACTAAAGAAAAAAAGAAAAAGTCTTTAAAATGAGTTAAAATAGTCATACACTCGAATAATATTTTACAAACCAGAATCTGATTGTACAAAAAATGATTGTACATTTCGCAAATTGCACGTTATATGAATAAACCGCACTAAGGGTTATATGAGTGGAATTGAGACCTATAATTTTATAGCCTACGGACCTGCAGGTATACCGCACACCCGAAAGTTGTGGAATTAAGTCCCACCGCGACCGTTAATTGTTTCTCAAATAAAAATGAAGAAGTGGTAAAAATAGTTCTGCTAATAAAATTATTGTTCCCAGATAACTCTTTTTAGAGTTCTCTGAAGATAAGAACTTCCGCTCGTTCTTTCCCAGGGATCCACTGCTCAGCTCACCGATGCCTTAATCCTCGAACTTAAGCACAGTTGGCGATATCGAATTAAAACAAACTATCTGAACTAACGTCGTATAAACTCTGATAGTTTAAATCTCGAGTACTTTTGTGTTAGTATATTCTGGAACAATTCTTTCAAGTGGAACAAAGTGAAGTAAGTGGAGAAATATTGCTGTCTCTCATACATGGAATGGAATTACTGATAATCGGCTATTTACACTTGCGAGTCCTTGTGATCCTCTGTGACAGTAAAGGTTGATATTTTTAATAAGACTACGAAGATTTAATCTCTTCATAGCACAGTGACAGTCCATCGATATGGGAATAGAGTGGCGAGTTATAACAAAGTCGATAGATACGGATCTATCGACT
Source organism: Sesia bembeciformis (assembly GCA_943735995.1). Classification (NCBI taxonomy): domain Eukaryota; kingdom Metazoa; phylum Arthropoda; class Insecta; order Lepidoptera; family Sesiidae; genus Sesia; species Sesia bembeciformis. The sequence goes on along the minus strand of OX031042.1, from coordinate 12,876,005 downwards.
TTGTTATAACTCGAAAATATGTATACCAATTTTCATAGTGATCGGTTGAACGGTATAGAAGTTGATGTGCTACAGCGCCATCTAGTGGCGAGTTACAACAAAGTCGATAGCATAAAAACTTCTCCATGAAAAAATACATATGTATATGTGCCAACTTTCATGGTGATCGATCAAACGGTGTCGAAGTCTATTAACATCGGATATACCAACATCCATTTTTATATAAACGTTATGGTTACTTGTCGTAATGATCTAAATCTTTTGCATAAACATTTCTCTTCTATAATGAACTAATTTCCATTTTGACATTGGACTTTTTTCAAATTAAGTGATGAAAATTCATTGAAATGTGCCCAAACTTGATGCAACCTACAAGATGCAAGAAGAATAAACCAAAAATAAAAGAAATCATGTGAGACATTAGTAAATCGTAACAAATGTACGGTCCACTGAATGCGTAGTCAGATGTCAAATTAAATAATAAAGCTATTATTTGCTCCGTTGGCCGTGTCTTTGTATCCTGGACTTGACCTTTGAAACAAAGGGGACTCTTTGTCAGACATAATAGAAAGGGAGTAATTTTCTCGTGTTTGATTTCGTGTAATTTTCTGGAAAAATATATTTTATGGGATTTTTTTTGCATTTAATTACTTGTCTTATCCGATTATTGTTACCAAAGACTTCGAATGATTATATCTGTACAATTATTTTTCAAGGGCACCGTTAAAAAGTATAATATTTGAGTTTTCGCTTTGAATATCCAGAATTGAAATGATGACTGGGGAAGCTATGGAACCTATCGAAATCCATTCAAAATTTGCATATTTTGTTTCAAAGTAGACTCATAGCTCCTGCTTTTGCACTTTGAAAGCTGTTGCTTTCGTCCAGAAGCTTTCAATGTGCCAGGTCAATAACATTAGCTACTGGTTATTAATGTTTTACGATATCTTACGATTGTAAAGTGAAAAACAAAATTAAATTATTTTACTAGACATTTCAACTCATCAAGTTGCTACTTGGCCAAAACATCAAGTAAATTGAAATAGATATATTTTATGCGTTAAAGATCAGTTTGACGACGGGCATGACAAGCACGTATTGACACGTCAATATACAGAATAGAACAATACAAAAGAGAACAATTGAAAGGTCAAAGGTCATACAACTTGATATGTTAATATATAAATATTGGTTGTTGCTCGCGACTTCGTTCGATTGAGTTTAATTGTGATTCCATACAAAATTTGACACCCAGTATTTTTGCGCCCTGAAATAACTTTGAAAAACGATAATACACATGTATAGCTATTTGTATTGTAGAATATATTTTTACGAAGTTCAAATTAATTGGAGCATCAAACATATTTCAATACAAACTTTAACACTCCGTTTTAACCCTTTAGGGGTTGAATTTGAAGAAATCCTTTCCTAGTAAGTCTTTACGTTATAAAAGGAAGCAATTGTCGAAATTTTATATATCTAGATTCATTAGCTACGGCTAGGCGTTGATGAATCAGTTCATCAGTTGGTGAATCAGTTGTTTCATTTATAGCATTTCTCTTTATAATATATATTATAATATATATATATATATATAGATAGATAGAAGATATTAATTTCTTCTCATGTTTTCATTAAAATAACTTACAAAATCACGTATAATACGGGTCATTGGTCCCTCTATTCCAGTAGAGATATCTCCCGATAGAGGTACCAATAAGAAAATCCATTTGGAACATTCCGACCCAACGGAGGCATTAATTTTGTCACCCGCACATCACAACTTATAAGTCCCTCTTGGATATCACTAATAACTAAGTAAAGGCTAGGATCAGCATATAGTTAGTGGACGGACCTATTTGCAGTACTAGCCAAATAATTAAAATTGAAAAGGAGTTGCTTATTTAAAGGAGGTTGCTCCTATTTGTGAATGTTTACTCAGCGTTCGCATGACTGCAAACTTATTTTCACTCGACTGCGCCACGCCTGGGGGTTACAAAATAAATAAATCTGATCCCATTTGCTTTAAGTATGATACTGAATTGTCAAAATAGTAGAGTAATTCATAAAACAAAACAAAACAAACCAGTAAGTTTATGCAGTAAATATGCAAACTTGTTTCATAAATTTTAGTTTATTTCGATATGTGTTCAAATGGCAGTTAAAACGGAGGCGAGATTTTTGTTTTTTAAATAATCTACTTATTTTATTTGTAAACGATTTTTTATCGTGACTTCCAGACGTCTCAGGAACGTGAAATCTGGCATACTGGTAGAGTTTTGGTTAGACAAGTTTATATTTGGCAGTTTTACAAGTCGTATTCTCAAAAAGTGCATTTGTTCGTTAATTGAACGTGACGAGATTATAACGTGAAATGGCCAGGTCACATAAAGAAATATTTCACTAAACCAATCTTGACGACTTTTAGATTTCTCTTTTACTGGTCAGCCACGAGGATTGGCATTTTTTTTACAGCAATGTTTGGATTCCAACTTCTAAACAATCAAGCTACGTTGTCAGAAAGAAAGACATTTATTAGTATCAGGTAACACAACACACTAATAATAATAACAATTAAACTATATAACCTACTTAACAGCAATGTGTATATATCGATGTAATGGGCTGCAAACTCAGCATGCCCCAGCGAATACTCCACGGCTGATGTTCTGTTGTAGCCGCTTGTAGACTAACCACACTTCAACAAACGTAGGTGTATATTTGAGGGTACGTCTATACATTTTTAATTGATCGAATGGTGAAGCAAGGTCGGCACACGCAAGTGATCCAGCACTATTAGCTGTTAATCCGGGATAGTTCAGCCAATTCGTCTGAGATACCATGTGGATTAGGTTTCCTGAACCTTTTTCGAGGTCTTTGCTCTGCGTGTCTTCGAAATTGGTTTTATTTGATTCGTCTTTTATTTGAATTGGTTTTAATTCATATCCCACCAAGTCGAAAATATAACTAGATAAAGGAAACCCCATTGTGCAATCATACTTTCAGTAGATTATGTTTCCGCTCAGTGAGCTTAAAGAGAACTATGTTCGGAGATTTTTCGATGTAAAATCAGAAACGCAGAGGTTCTCCAAGAACGAAATTAAATACATAGTAATCTGAGATGGCAATGGGCCGGCCATTGCTGTCGCAGTATCGAGAACCGATAGGGTAGACGAGTTCTTGAAAGGAGACTAAGTACAGGGCAATTTTATTCAGGTGAGACTCGCCCCTTTCTCGCGGCCCCTGCGTCTGCTCAATGATCTTAGGCAGCAATAGCTTGATTTGGATTTATTTCACTGCACCTTGCAAACGTTTCGCAGAGCGGCAGTGGATACTCATTACTGATTGCGTTTGCATTTAATTAGTTTTTATTGTACTCTGATAATTGTTAGGGGCCCTGATTAGGCGCATTGGGAACACTGTAGAGCTTACTCGGGTAAATAAATAAATGTCAGAATTGAAATTATTATACAATTTAGAATCCGCCTCTGTAGGTATATACTATCTGTTTATTTAATCAGGTGTCTATAATCAGATTGTCTTCTTCTCGAAAATTTTTAGTCACTTCTCGGTTATTAGTTAGTTGGATTTCTCATATTATGCTCTCCAAAAAATCATAAATATGTCAAAATTTACAATACGTTTATTAATGACCGTAATATCTTGTATGTTACAGGTAATTTTTATCATCATTTAATCAATGGACAATAGTTTTGCATATCGGAATGGTGTAAGTATTAAACCTACCAATAAAGATGTGTCAAAATTAGGAAGTAAATTATAAACGGGCATAATAACATTTATGTTGCAGAATTGCCGACCGGTCATATTTAGTTCAATACGCGCATTCTACTTTGATATTCTAATGCCGGCCGACATCACATGGCTATTTTTTTCACAATGCCCTATAAATATTGGTTCATACCCTCCCTATAATTCTCCATACATTGTATCGATGAACACATGCATGATAAATTAATTAAATATCCTAACGAAAATTAATAAAGAGCTGTCATAAAATAATTTATGGTATTTTGTGGAGTAATTAGCTCTTTTGTTCGCATCCGACAGCTGCACGCGATGGCTTAATAAAATAATGTGGGGGGGGATTATTGATCAAACGGTAGGTATATTGTGTTAAATGTTTTGCTAATAAGATTAATAACTTTGACTATGAAACTGTTATTGAGAAGTTTCAAGAAAACCCCTCTCTCACAGAAGACTACTTTGAAATGTACTGCATTTCCCACTTTATCTTATTTCCCCAATGTACATACGTGTTTCGGTAGTGAGTGAGATGTGCCAGAGCCCATTTCCATCCTATCCCTCCCCATTTCACCAACCCTTTCTTCAAATCCATTCCTATATCTCCAAAGGTAGGCAACGCATCCGGGGGCGTGGGACAGTAAATGACATATCCTTAAAAGCTTGTATTTTACCAAAGTGCTTTCAGGGAGGTACTCGGGACTTAGATTTCCAAGATGTATTAAACGGCTTAATGATTTATTTTGATTGATGACAAAGATAAGTCACTTTTGCGAGGCTATTCTTTAAACGAAAATAAAGGTTCGTGCAGTATGCGCGCGACTGAGAGATGCGATTCACATCAATCTGATTTGGTAGCCGATATGACAATCATATTATTTTGTATAATTTATTTTTTGTTATAGTTATGTATAATTATTTTGTTATCATATATATTATCATGACTATTATTTTTTTCAATTTTGTAATCTTAGTACAGATATTCTTATTTTTAAGGAACTTAAATATTCTTATGCCTTGGCACATGTCAGTTCCATACAGATATTCTATTCTTTATTTTATACAAATGATAAAAATATTTACAAAATGAAATACGAACAGAAGGCGTGCGTGCTTATCATCTTAGGAGATCTCTACCAGCAAACCTGGGAAAGCGATAGGTGAGCATTGAAATTATATGAATGAAATTAAGGACCATTTTTATTGACTTCTTCATTAGATATACTTTCGTCCGTGCGTCTGCGATGGCTCCACTGAAAGTCAGCGCTGTGACTGACATTCGGGATAATAATATGCTGAACTGGAAACTATTTGTGACATCACAATACAGATTCACGAACTGGCAATATGGCAATTTTTTTCCTAATTACTTTTATATATATTACTATTGTATTTCTTAGTGTTTGATATAAGAGATAGAAGAGAATACAGAGCCAACATTATCGATTGCGCGATATCGCTCGCACTATGGACAAACCTGAAATATTCGAAACAATTATGCTGTACTTTACAAACTTCGCCACAAAGAGAAATTAGAGACTATTATTCAAACGTGAAGCGTTTACTGCAGAGAAACTTAGCAAAGGCGTTGTTTACTAAACGAAATAAACTTAGGTTCTAAAGCTCTAGCTGTCTAGAAATTTACTGCTATTCATAAGGGTGTTTATTAACGAGATGGTTTATTAATTTATAACATAAGGTTTATTAATTTTTTTTATTTACATCAAAATGTAAGTTTATTAGTTTTTCTATCACAATTTTATTACAAATATATACAATGGTTAATGAATAATTTAATAAAACCAAATTCTTGACAAGCTTCATAGACCTAATAAAGATTGGATAGACCTAATAAAGATGGGATAGATCTAATAAAGATGGGAGTGGCTCCTTAAAATTGTTCCTCAAATTTGGGACTCAACACATTTATCTATATGAATGTATGCAATGTGTTATTTGAATAAAGATTTGAATTTGAATTGTATATTTCGATATATACGTACTTTAATGAAGGACAAAATCAGTCCGTGTTCATTCGACATCTCGATATCAAGCGATAAAAATGAAAATAAAAAGATTTTGTATTTGTGAGTGTACTAGATTACCTTATAAGGCGCTTTGACTAGTTATGCATAAATGTATCCATTTAGGATATTTATTTAAGAAGTTATCAGTGAATATTTTCATCAAATAGGTTACTGTTTCTGATTATATAGTAAGACAAGGTGAGTAAGAAATCAAAAATTTGCGTTTCAAGCCAGTCAAACCGTAGTCAAAGGATAAGATGGCGAAATGAGGGTATAAAATATTATGATAATTATAACGATATCCACCACCTACCGTCAGCCTGTGTCTGTCCACTGCTGGATATAGGCTTTTCCTAAGGCTCGCCACCACATTCTTTGGTTCCATTCATTCACTAGCCACTCTACCAGTGAATATATCTATGTATATAGCCTTTATATATAGCTCTCCACCACACATAAACATCGGCTCTTTTCATCCAGTCACTACCGGCGAACGTCTTCAAGAGTCGGTTCATCTGGCCGAAGGGTGTCCCACACTGCGCTTTCCCGTATGTGGCCTCCATTCAAAGAATCGTCTCTCTCATCGCTTATCGGTCCTGCGTCAAAATACGACCTGCCCTTTGATATTTCTGCATGCTGATTCTATGAGCTATGTCGGTGATTCTCCTCTATAACAATATATAAGAGTGAAACCGAATCTAAATTTTTAATAGCAATAAACTTGCGTTAAGCGCAATAAACTAAAGAGTCCAAAATAAAGAAGGAGACGAGACGACGATATCTAAACGTGTACCCGCATAATGCTGTGTTATGAGGCGCACTTACAGCGATACACACAGTAACGCGAAACAGTAGTATAACTTGATGTTATTGTTTTGCGATAAATAATTACTTCCGTGCACACCAGACCGACCAACAGAGCTATCGGTCACCGCCATCGAATTTTATGCGGCTATAGATCGTTTACAGCGATAAAACTGTCTGCTTACATCTACGTATTTTATATGTTCGGTTATGATTTGCCACATATTCTAGTTACATTTTATGTTGTTTTGACGTTGCTATTTCATTCACTCACATGCAGAACTATACTATAATTATATATATTTATAGAACTATATATATATATATATTATAAGTAAGTCACTATAATTACGAATGGACGCCAATCTTAATGACACATAATGTTTCTAAGATACAATTGGTGAGGGGGAGAGTGCACGCTGCAAATCCAACAGCCACTGGGCTCGCTCGACTGGCCACGTTACCCCTCTCTCATAGAAGACTACCTTGAAATGTACTGCATTTCCCACTTTAATCTTATTCCCTAATGTACGTACGTGTTTCGGTAGTGAGTGAGATGTGCCAGAGCCCATTCCCATCCTATCCCTTCTCATTTTCCCAACCCTTTCTTCAAATCCATTCCTATATCTCCAAAGCTAGGCAGCGCATCTGGGGGCGTGCCAACGTTTGTCATTTTGGACTGATGTTGGCATGTATCCCGGATGTCTATGGGCGACAGTATCCACTTACCATCAGGTGAACTGTATGGCTCGTCTGCCGCCTTCGTACATAAAAAGACATTTATGTTGGCGTTGGCGACATTTTTTGTTTCCGTTTTTATAAGGAAGCCTATTTTGATCTATTTCTTTTAATCCAAATCCTGGTTTAGACTTCAAAATATATTTGCAACATGAAAATATGTAACTAAACTATGGACTCTACAAATATTATGGTTCTAAATACATATAGTGTTTCCATTAGAAAATATTTTGATGAATTTATTATTATATATTTATTATTACAGTTGACCGACCGACTGGCGCAGTTGGTAGTGACCCCGCTTGCTGTGCAAAAGGTTCCGGGATCGATCTCCGGTCGGACATACATTTGTTTAATGAAAAAAATAAAAAAAAGACAAATGTATGTTCGGGTCTGGGTGTTGGTTTGTGTTTGTCTCTGTATGTGTCTCTGGACCCACGACACAAAAAATCCTAGTGTGGGCCATTGAATGTGGCGTTATTTATTTTATTATTTATTAATTTTGTGCATTAAACCGAGAAATCGCACATCAAACGTTATGACTCGTTCCTAATTTTTGTATAAGCAAACATAGCTGCTAATTAAATACTCCTGTAAGCGTAATGCGTATTTTAAGCGTTCCTATAAACATCCTACTGTAGTTATTCTATGTGCGACGCCTGTAGTGCTTGGTTAAGTAAAGTGCTACGAGCGTTGCTACGGTGCTACGCCGCTACGAGCGTTGCTACGGTGCTACGCCGCTATGAGGTTGCTATGAAACAATAATACTACGCCACTCTCGCGCTATATCTACTTGAAAATTTCGACAGATTTTAATATAACGAAACAGTTACCTAATGAGACACATTTCAGATTATTTTTTGGGGTATTTAGGACTACTTGAAGAAGTTCGTCGGTGGTGGTTGGATGAGAAGAGCCGAGAATCGTCTGTGGTGGCAAGCTTAGGGAGAGGCCTGTATCCAGTAGTGCAGTGGAGAGACATAGGCTGATCGTATGGTATGGTGTGGTATTTTCGTTTCAGATAGTTATCCAATTTTAATTTCGCTCTATACAAGAGATCACATTCGAGTTTGACCGATTAAAATTATTATATAGCCTAAACGCTATGTGAAAGTTTAGACTGTTCTTAGGAACAGCTTTAGTAAGAGTTTTATTAAATTAAGGTTAGGCTAAATATAGTTTACCGTTTCTCGATGCGAATATTACACAGTATAAGTACATATCTGGAGCATTCCTTTTGGGTGGTTGACAAAATACACACAGGGATGTTACGTTTCTCAGGACCCTGATGGGATCCAATCCGTCTGTAGAAATGTCTTTGACATCAATTCGCATGACACGTCATTGGACGGAGTCAATGGCGTCTTACTTCGGCGCACCAGTCCAGCGGTGTGAGTAGTACATATTGAGTCTAACCGAAAGCTTTATAAAATACTAGAATCAATTGCGGCTTTGTAAACGTCATATCTAGATAAAGGACACTGAATGTTAACTCTGTACAAAAGTTGTAAGTTTGTTAAGTTTCATTAAAACCTGTATACTGGTTTTTGCGTGATGCACATTCAAACAGAGACAAAAATTCAATAAAATGATGTCTGTATCACTCGGTCTTTATGTCACAACCATTTTTATTATTTCAAATAAAAATATACAGTCACAGTATTGTTACGAGATAAAGATAACAAGATGTATATTATTACATGTTTAGATAATAGATAGAAGGTGAATTTCCGCGTCGCTTTTTTCAATACACAACCCTTTTCCAATTATTTATTCAATACGTTTTATCATTAAAATCTCTTTCATATTTTTTTCTTGCATTTCATCATTCCCCCGGCACCCCCTTACTTAATATTTCGCACAGAACATTTTTATAAATTTAAATATGTCACACACGTTGTAACCTAATATCACTTGGAAAACAACGAAAAATCTCAGATTTTCGTCACGTTCCATTCCCGTTCGCATTGCAAAACATCTGACAAACATGGCCCAGGTAAATGATAATACGGCGAAGCGAATAATAATTTGGTGAAATGAATGAATAATTCATTTAGATGTACGCACTGTCGCCATATTTATAACTAAGGGGTATCTGATTTTGAATATATTTCGTTTTCTTTTCTTTTTTTAAAATAGGTGGCAGATAAGTGGGTGGGCCACATTATGGTAAGAGTCACCGCCGCTCATGGACAGCTGCAACACCAGGGGACTTATTTTTTTTCCCTAAGAAGTTCCATACAAAATTTTTGGCTTGCCTAGTCTTTCCGTTAATGCGTGAAAGAATTTTAAAGAAACAAACAAATAATTATTAAATTTATAATACAATACAATTTAAATTAAACGCTTAGATAATGGTTTTAATACGAATTTTAATATAAACTTTTTTAATTTTTTAATTCAATTTTATGACTTTTATTTTCACATCTATACATATAGTTATATAAATTTGTACATGTATTATTATACATGTCACAGTTGTAACTGATCGTATTGTTATGTGCACGGACATATCACAGTTGATAATTTTGTAATTATATGTGTAATTCACTTATTACTTTTAATATCACTAATTGAGTATATTTTTATTTTGAGGTAAGATTGTCTACTTCTTTGGCTGTCCGTGAGCATATATGTACGTAGGTGCTGGCAGAATATCAGTGCTGTGGATTATATGCAGCGTTTGCTGAGCCAGTTCCATTTTGTTGTCGGGACATAGATATTTTATATCTTTATTTAATATATCAGTGTACGTACGTAATTATAATGTTGTGAAAACGAATAAATTTATTTTCTTTGTTTCTTATTCTTCTTCTTTCTAATCCTCTATTGGCTGCTGTTGGATTACCTAAGGTACTGTTAGTATCAAAATAACAAGTATTAGCACTATAGAAGTAGAGTCATAAAGACAACTTTACACAAGCTACCGCAGCTTCCCCGAAAACGGAAACTACATAAACAACCGTGCTACCGCGGCGTGACCCACTGAACTAAACTTCGATTAGCGGCCTCGACTGCCTCATATACGCAACATCCCTTCTGCCAACATAAAAAGGAATGGCCGGTCCTCTACAAATATACTTTTATATGACCACTTTGGCAACAATCCTAACTGGCTGAAAATGACACGCGCCAGTGGGAAATATAGATTTCAACTCAACATATTTTAGTATAAATTACTAACTTACTAAACGGCTAAACAAGTTAAGCAAAAAGTTAAACAACACACTTCTTTTTTTTTTTTTTTTATAGACTAGTGGGCAGACGAGCAGGCGGTCCCACGTGATGGTAAGTGTTACCGCCGCCCATGGACACCTGCAACACCAGGGGGTATGCGGTTTTTGTATATAACGGCGTTGATTTTTTTAAAGGTTACATTATCGTAATTGTTGAACTGCTGAATCGATTGTTTTGTTAAGAAAAACTGATTGGTGTTTTCAATTTAGCTGGTCACCAATAGTCAATTTTATCAGAAGCTTTGGTCTCTGGAATAAATAGGTTTCTTCGAAACTCCCTATTAAATTTCCTGGATATCTCCCTAAAACCTTCATAAATTTGTACATGTCTAACATTGTAGAATTCCAAGAGCTATGTCTGTGGGTTTGGTTTTTGTTTTTTGGCGAATCTCTTAATATCGGATGTTATTACTCCGTAACAAAAACTGCAGGCATAGTCGTCTGCAAAACTTCCGCGCAGTTGTCAATTCACTAATAATATTTATTAAAAAAATGGATTTTGACACACTATTTTATCTCCCTTTCATACAATATGAAGATAGGAACGTCAATTCATTTGCTATGCGTGTTAGATATCCCAACATTTTCCCCAACTACGAAGACATTGAATGATGAAGAGAGATTCTCGGGAGAAAAATGACGCGGAGCCCTCATATTCTTATGCAAATGTGTTGTCACTGACGCCCGCTGTGTCTAATCATCTGCTGAGTAACTGCCATTATGTGTGTGGAGTGTTCGCATTTTGATATACTGTGTAACATTAGGAGTTTGCGGAAAAGTTTCATGTAATTCACAGTCAAAACACCAATTACAAATTTGGGCATACTTATCTACATCTATACTAATATAATAAAGAGGTAAAATTGTGTGTCTGTATGTTGGGGGTAATCTCTGGAACTACTGAACCGATTTCAAAATTATTTCACAAATAGGAAGCTACATTATCCGTGTCTAATATTAGGCTATATTTGAAGACCACCTTGAAATGTACTACATTTCCCACTTTATCCTATTTCTTCAAAGTACGTACATGTTTTGGTAGTGAGTGGCGATATGCCAGAGATCATCCCCAGCGCATCCTATCCCTCCCCATTTTCCTACATCTTCTAAGGTAGGCAGAGGGCCAACGTTTGTCATTTTGGATTAATTTTGCCATGTATTGTGGACGTCCATGGACTACAGTATCCATTAAGGCTTGCCACCACACACGATATCCGGCTCTTATTATCGGTCCAGTTATCGGAATAATAATAATTATTATTATCATTCGTAGTTGTATAGTACAGAGTAAAAATATTTCAGAAATGTACTGCATTTCTCACTAAATCTTATTTCCTTAATGTACGTACGTGTTTCGGTAGTGAGTGAAATGTGCTAGAGCCCATTCGAATCCTATCCCTCCCCATTTTCCCAACCCTTTCTCCAAAGCCATTCCTATATCTCCACAGGTAGGCAGCGCATCCGGGGGCGTGCCAACGTTTGTCATTTTGGACTAATGTTGGCATGTATCGCGGATGCCTGTGGGCGATAGTATCCACTTACCATCAGGTGGACTGTATGCTCGTCTGCCACCTTCGTCCATAAAAAAACAAAGTCAAAAACATCACTTTTTTTGGTGGAATTAAGTTCAGTAAAAAGTCTTGATGTAAATCTTGACGATATAAACTCACTGTTAAAAGGATGCAGGTACTTTTCATTTCACTCTGCGTTAGCTTAACATACTTTCAATACAAAGTGCGCCGTTACAATTTTCAGTAACAAATACTATTACAAGCAAATGGTATGGTAATGTTCGGCTTTTATAAAAGCACTTATGAAGGATTAAATATAAAGCACGAACAAAAGGAAGGTATTATTGCTGGAATTTCATTAATGCAATAATGGCATTGCCAGTGTGAAACACGTCATTAATAATATTTAATGCTTCAATACATTGTTGATAAATTACACCGTGGGTTTATTTCGTGTTTCCTTTGTGAAATATGAATTTCTGCTTTTTGACAAACATTAATTCAATTTATAGTTTTCTTGTTTGCTCTGCCAGTTCGCGGTTAGATTCCTTGTTTCAAAACATATTTTTGATATTTTTCCTTTTTTTATTCAATTAGTTTGTTTTCATGTTTGTGTGTCAAGTTACATTTATGCAGCTGTCTCTTCTACAAGTCGATACAACCGATAGAGCACGATATTGCCAGATTTCCAACCAATGATTTTGAGCTCTATTTAACCTGCTTTGTATCACCTGCGTGACAGCGCCAGCACCAAGTGTTACTATAGCAACTCTTATCACGTCAACATAAAAGTGAAAATCAAGCACAACACATTTAATGTACAGTCGGGTTACATAGATTAATATCACACTTCAGGCCCACGTTATAATTATAAACAATTTGAAATTCAACCCAAAAACTTTTTATCCTCATCACGATTTTGATGGGCTTTACGAGGGCACACTCATTTTTATTTCACCCTGTAATTACTTTGAGTTAATGAGCCGAGAAACCAAATTACCCGTAAACAATTATAGTTAGAAAATAATTGCTTAGGGATCTTCTACCCAGGTTTTTTTGTTGGTACAATTTCCTAATACCTTTTGATAAAGAAGGTTTCTGGTAAATGTTGTGTAGACGAGTTACTTGCAAATTATATTTCTTTATCTTGTAAACCACAGATATGGATGGTTAGATAACGCAAGCTCTCCGTCGCTGAATGCCCGAAGTTGGTGATAAGCTCCTGTTTCTCGCGCTGCCCGTTCTGTCTGTTCCGACCCGTGTCGTTAGCAAGTCGTTGTTACAATACACAAAAATGCCTAATTGCGCAAATATCGATTGTAAAAATTCGCTAAAATTGGTAAACCGAGTCAGAGAAGACGTTTGGTTCATCGATGAGTTGTTTCCTATCACTAAAATTTCCCTTCAAATTCACGAACTTGCGTTGTCTATCTATGTATAATGTATATTGATATTATATATTGCCGTGCATCCGCATTTCGTCGATACGGAGGTGTCGTGTACTGTTCGGTCCAAAAAACATTTTATATTGCGAACCCGCAGGCTGTGGAACGAACTGCCTTAAGAGGTCTTTCCATTACGCTACTATATAGGGTACTTCTACAAAGCTGTGAATAGGATTTTTGAAGGTCGGCGGCGTACCCGCATACCTTCTCGTGTTGCCATGTCCATGAGTCTCGTGGGTGTCCATGGGCGGCGGTAACACTTACGATCACGTGGGATCGCTTACGCATCCGCCTACTTCCCTATAAAAAAAAATCAGCTTACCGTTATCAAATTAGGGCCTTATACTTACATATTATGACTAATGACCATAGCGTGTCAACTCCTTCGCTAACACTGAAACGACATTTTGTAGTTCAATCTAGGAGCACATTGAACTTCCGACTGTGGTAGGGTTATAATCAACTAACTGCAGTAACTTTAAACTCAAATTCTATAAACTCATTATTGAAATGTGAAATTGTTTACACATTGGTAATTTGGCTGCCCTATTTACCAACGGGATTCATTTGCGATACAAGCGATTGAGCAGTGCGGCTAAATCAGCGAGTGCGGTTAACTTTAATTAAATCTCAACTTCAAAATCGTTAATATGTAAATGTTCATATTTCATGTTTCAATTAATCGTCATTATTTTTTTTTGGAAAAAAAATACTCAAACAATCTTCCTATCCCATCCTATTTCTTTCAACCGAAAAGATAGTGTATTGAGACAAATGAAACTTCATATATTCAGTTGTATTCTTTATTCTTCAACTCATCCCTCCCTTATATATTAATTGATGTTAGCATGGATCGCGAATGTGGGTGACAATGGGTGCCACCGTCTATCCTTATAAGGGGGGGGGGGTATATATATCCATATGAGGGGGAGAGTGCTCGCTCCAATTAAACAGCCGCTGGGCACGCTCGACTGACCACGTTACCTTTCTCTCACAGAAGACTAACTCGAAATGTACTGCATTTCCCACTTTATCTCATTTCCCCAATGTACGTACGTGTTTCAGTAGTAAGTGAGATGTGCTAGAGCCCATTCCCATCCTATCCCTCCCCATTTTCCCAACCCTTTCTCCAAATCCATTCCTATATCTCCAAAGGTAGATAGCGCATCCGGGGTCCGCATACAAGACATACACATCCGCGATACATGCCAACATCAGTCCAGAATGACAAACATTGACACGTCTTCGGATGCGCTGCCTACCTTTGGATATATAGGAATAGATTTGGAGAAAGGATTGATAAAATGGGGAGGGATAGAATGGGATGGTAATATACACTGACATATCTCACTGACTACATTTCAAGGTAGTCTTCTGTGAGAGAGTAGGAACGTAGTAAGTCGAGCGCGCCCAGCTGCTGCAGGAGTGCAGCGTGAACTGGCTTATTACTTCGTTTTTTTTGGAGTTCAAACTTTTCGTGCTCACCCACTAACTGTAACCGAACCAAGTTTAATAGGGACTGACAGATTTCGAACGCACTTCGCCCGGTTTCGGCCAAGATTAATGGAGCGAGTGTCCCAACACCCATTACGTGTGGGTGTGGTATGTAAAGCTAATGTACCCGGGTAGACCGGGTATAAATAAAATGAGGACTTATAAAAATCTACCAATTAATCGATAAAATTAATTTGGGGATAAAAATCGCCACGTGTATTTGGGATGTGTACCTGGATTTTAGGCTTGTTTTTTTCTACACTTACTGGATATCAATTATTTAACCGATGAATAATTTTACCCGTTGAACAAAAAATTTAACACTAGAAAAACGGATTAAATGATACCTCAAAGGTAGTGTTGTAAAAACGAGCGTTATGAGTTCGAGCGCTGAATAAGCGCTAATGAACTTTTGACACTAGTGTTAAAGGCTAGTGAGCGTTATAATCCAAATTTTTAATGTTTGATGTTCTTAACCTTGTATTTAAAAGCTCGAGTTTAAAACGATTAACGTTAAGGTTTAATAACACTAATATAACGCGTCAGCGCTCGACGCTGGCGGTCGTTTACTGCACTACTCAAAAGACGACTAGAGGTCAATTAACCCTTGCGTAGTGACAATATGTTTTATTGATTTTCTATTTGTATAATAATTGTTAGAAGATTCTGTGATGCCGAGCTTAGGCAGAGGTCTATATCCGCCAGTGGAGAGGCATAGGCAAATACTGTGCGCTGAGAAACGCGTGACGCGAATAATGCAGAAATCGTACTGAAAAAACAAAGATAGCTTATTTTCTTTCTCAATTTCTCATGTACCTATCTACCTAGGTATATCACAAACTACTATATATCTTATAAATGTGAGCACGTATCAGTATACAGGATGTTCTGGAAAACGGATTCTGTGTCAAATCCCAGCTACAATTTCTCCACAACACTCGTCTATATCTCTACACAGCAGTGTTACCCACGTCCCCACACCCTCAATAATAGTGTGATGTGAGTTATCAGCGGTAGCGGGTGATTAAGCGGTTGATAAACATTTATCTTAATTTTAATCATCGCTCATAGACCTAGCTAGAATTTGGGAGTAATAATTGAAAGTCTTGATTTCTGGCTTTTAATTAAAGTATGAAGTTATAAAATATTTTTTATAAAAATATTTGAAAATTGGAAACTAGATAATTAACAAAAACATATAGTAATTAATAGTAGTTATACTGATTTACAGTAATTACATAATAATAAACAGTTATAAACAGTTGTTTTTGTAATTTAATAACTATTATTTTTAATAATTGAGTTTAATAAGAATTTCATTTCATCGGATGAAAGCCATTGCTTTTTTATCGCGCGCATTTTTAATCATTATTTTCTATGGTTAAAATTTCAGCTCGATTCCATCTCTCTTTTTTTGGAACTGATAACGGACATGGCCCAATTTTTTAATGATTCATTATTCATTAATTTTTTCGAAAGAATTAGACATGGTACAACATCTCGTAGGAGTTTATTTTTTTTGGACAAAGGACTAGGAAATTATTGATAAAAATGTGAAATATAGGCGATGATGTCACAGTTACGACTGTATGGGTTGCTACGGAAAGTAATGTCACCTGTCATCGAGATAAACAAACAAAGGTTTAACCTCTATTTGTGACAATAATGTTTTTGTTGTGAACTGACTGCGGTTTGTTTTCTTTCTTTCTCAGCTTGAATTTCTGGTTATTTACGACAATATTGCATTTGAAGCTGCACCATGAATATTGTTGTTCCATTTGTACGAGCACTAATTACCTAAATCCACTAATTTACCTAAAATCGATACATGCATGATTGTAAAGTGCAACGAAGACCGTGACAAACGTAATGTTGCAGAAATCAGAGGCGTTAAAGCATTGGATGTAAGTATTTTCTACCCGTATCTACCGTTCAGTTCGTTTTATTTTTGGAAATTGACATATTTTTGTGACTGTGACATATCCTGTGACGTCACGCTACTTTTTTTTTATGTACGAAGGCGGCAGACGAGCATACAGTCCACCTGATAGTAAGTGGATAATGTCGCCCATAGACATCCGCGATACATGCCAACATTAGTCCAAAATGAGAAACGTTGCCATGCCCCCGGATGCGCTGCCTACCTTTGGAGATACAGGAATGGATTTGGAGAAAGGGTTGAGAAAATGGGAAGGGATAGGATGGGATTAGAATGGGCTCTGGCACATCCCACTCACTACCGAAACACGTACGTACATTGGGGAAATACGATAAAATGGGAAATGCAGTACATTTCAAGGTAGTCTTCTGTGAGAGAGGGAGGGATAACGTGGCCAGTCGAGCGCGCCCAGCGGCTGTTGGATTGCAGCGCGCACTCTCCCCCTCAAATTTTAATAAATGAAAACTTTAAAATGTTATAACTGTGCGAGTATCAACTTTCTAACATTGCCACTTTGTGGTTTAACCTATATTGGTCTACTCTATATAAAAATACACATAAATCAGGGTGTTAGAAAAATTGACCCATGTCCATTGGGCGTGTGAAGTGGGTGAGTGTTATTACTCACCGTTCTCGTGGTCAGTCTCACCATGACCACTTTTAAAGTAATTGGACCGAAATATTAACTGCAAAATGAGAAATCTATTCACATGAAAGTTATTTTGACCACTATTGCAAAAGTTTGAAATCATTCTGGAGTCCTGGTTAATGGATCATAAAATTTACTATTTTTTTGAATAACGCTGTCATCAGTGAATTGTAACCATTCCTAATGTGTGTTCCACTATCAGCGCTACGCAGCCTCTCCCGGTCAATTTGCTATATACCACCTTATATTATACAACTATAACGGTTAGAAATACAATTTTAGTTTACGGTTCATGATAATCAGAACCCTGCAGTTTATCATGACAATAATATTGTGTTATGCCAAATGAAGGGAATTCGTGCTGGGGACATTTTGGGGTTCTCTCAGTATGATGTAGTATTATATTTAATATAGAATGTCTTTTTAAGGGCTTATGTTACACTAATTTCATTGTAAAGTGTTTCAATTCTTTTCAACCTTAACTCTGTAAACTATTGTATATTCTATTAGCATTTTCACACTCTTCTCTATCAATTATTTTATATAGTTATTTTTTATTGTACAGTGTCAAAAGGCAGACTCAATGACTTCAAGCATAAGGGGCCGTTCAAGTATTACGTAAGGAACAAAGGGGGGTGGGGGGTCTTTGCTTTGCTTATTTTTGATGACATGGGGGACGGGGGGGTCTGAATGGCGATTACGTCAGCAATATTTATTAAGCAGTAAGGGATTCTAGTATAACTAGTATAATAATTAATGATATACATTTAAACAATACCTTGACTCACTTCGGCTTAACTGTTGGGTTATTCTCACTTTAAGTGACTTGATTTAGTCACTCGCTTTCAGTCGGATTTCCGTTCTACACGACATCTGAACCACGCTCCTCCACTACCATCACTTCGCCGCCATGCCAACGATGAAACAAGAGGCGCGAATGTAAGGATGCCAAGTGGTACCGCCAGGTGTCGCTAGTCACAAACTACTTTTAAAGTGTTACCATGATTAATAATTCAGATATTCAAAACGATTATTATAATTAAATATCCGTAAATTTATACAGTAACTTAACACATAGTCACGGACGGACTGGACAGGACTCGATATTAAAAGCAGCGAGCAGTTTTATTAGCTTCCCATATTTATTCTTTATAATACCGAAAGTTACGACAAATTATACTTAATATATCTAAGTGAACGTCAGATGAAAAATCGCGAGGCCTAACTTAATTAAATTTATTAATCAGTGGATTAATATTCATTTATATATTATATTCATTTTCAAGATTGAAAATGTCTATTGTTTACAAATTAAATGAAATCTACTAATATGATGATCCATTGTAATTTTCTACTTTTTAAAATAATTTGTTTCAAGAGTGCAACTCGTGTTTGAACTTCAGAAAATATAAATATAATTGTTACAGAAAATATATATTTTTGTATTATTTTTTTTATTATTAAGAACATAATTTTTGTTGTTAATATACCTTATGTATTTTGTTAATTAAAATGCTTAAGCTTCCATGCTCAGAAGAAATTTTAATGACAGAATATTTTAATATCGGATTTTATATTGATGGATTTCTGGCGTATTGTAATAAAGAACAAAAAAACGAAAGATCGTTTTTTTGCTTCGCGGCGCAAAAAGTAATTTTCAAACGTAATCACGATTCATCCATCCGAATCTCCGTTTGAAAAAGAAACACGATATTTCAACAAAAATAAATGCCTAACGGAAACCCCATTCAACCCTTTCGACAATAAATTCGGAATTAATTAAATCGGCAGACATGGCCGACATCTTGGGATGACGGATCGATTCTCCCGCTTCGGCGGACTTCGCCGCGATTTGGACAATTAGTCCATTTTCACTGACTCCCCGTAATAACGTTTGTCAAAGTCAAAATTAATGTTTGCACCCGTTCCTAACCTCGGATGACCTTTATTCAATGAGCAGTTATGATCCGAACCCGCTTGGGATCATAACAATTGTTTCGGTTGTCTATTGGTGGCAAAAAGCGATTTGATTAGACATGTGGTGCTGAAATAAAAGCATTCATAACGACACAAATAAATAATAATTAATTATTACTGAAATCAATGTTTTTGTCTTTTAAAAACTCCAATGAAGAAATGACGTAAGGTGGGAGAGCTGCATTAGAAATTACCGTGCAACAGCAGCATTAGCAACACTGACCCAGCGCCGGCTCTAGCTCATGTAGCGCCCGGGTGCAGGGCGCCCTCTAGTAGGCGTTTTGAACTCTTTGGAGGTGTCGCGAGCGGCGCTCGGCGCCCCCTAAGACCCTGCGCCCGTGTGCACCGCACCCCCTGCACCATAGGTAAAGCCGGCACTGAATTCAGCGCTCGACAGGCGCCCCCGGACGCGGGGCGCCCGGGGTGCACCGCACCCCTTGCACCCCCTGGTAAAGACGGCCCTGCACTGACCACTGTTGCTTCTAACATTTCCCATGGAATGAACGTGTTTATATAAAAGTTGGACTAATCTAACTTATGTACCTTTGCATATTATGTCTTAAAAAAAAAGTTTAAATGTGTATTGAGTATTGTCAAATAAAACTTAATTCAGTGTCGCGAATGCAATCTTTTATTTCAGTACGAATTTCGAAATCTAGTAGTAAAATTAAATAAAAGTATTGCACAATGGTCAAAACGCGCCGGACTTAAGTGTGGAAGTCAATAAAAAGTCAAAGGTAACTTAAGCAGTTAATAATAATATAATATCATCTGTGAAAGGAAACTTTATCGGCTTTAAAAAAGAATATACCTTTATCTTAAAAAATTACATATTAGAGCATGTTTCTATTTATACAGTAACATGAAACATCGAAATCTAAGTTATATAAAATAAACATCAATCCAATGACTAAAGTTGGCAAGAAACACCCCCAACCCCCGCCGGCTGCGCTCCTTAATTTTAACTCTTTCTAATGTATTACATGCGTGAGTGACAGCTGTTCTTCTGTTCGCTTACTCTCTCTCTCTCTCTCTCTCTATGGTTTAAAGTACTTAACAGAATATATTTTTCGATTATAATATTTTGCTTTCTCTACTCTTTTTTTTATTGAGCGTGAAACCTGTTTGTAGTTGTTTTAATGAAACTCGTTTATAAAGAGAGGAGTTGAAAAGTTTCTTTCATATTTGAGTTCACACTAAAATGTTTCCTAACGAACCGCAATTTAAACCAAACTCGGACGTTAGAGTAAGTCGGAAAATACGTACAAAAATCAACATGAAAATTGAGATATTTTTTCAATGATTGCCTTGAAGCTTATATTATTTATTATATATATATCTATATTGGGTTAGAATATACGTATATAAAGATTAGACCGATTCGGGTTAATTTTCATAACACCTTATACAGGTTACATAAACCTACCTACGCTCTTTTAAGACTGGATTTATTTCGTGAGAACTAAACATTGTCCTACGTTTTTTTTTAAATGCAGCACTTTTTCTTCGCAAAAACAATTCATTCACGCGCACCACGTAGATCTCTTTCGCACCGATTCATAGAGACAATAGGTAGGTATCTAATCGAGAATAAAAGGTAAACAAATACGTTTAGTATACGCGTTTTGACCCGATTTAGAATATAAAATGTGTACCAATCGTGAAAGTTTAAAAAGTAATATCATATACTCTTAATATTAGTTTATTTTTAACAAAATTTGTCGTAAAATAATTAAAATGATTTTTTTTTACAAATAAAGATAATTCTAAGATATATATGCCAGTAAGTGTTAGGTATTGTTTTTCATTAAATATTAGTCGTACTGATTCGATACTTGACACACTATGTGCATTTATTGCACCGCATATAGGAGTTGAAGGATGTTCAATCCGTCCAGTTCAAGCAGTATAACATCTAATCAAATCCATTTAATTTTTTGTCACGCGGCTTCAACTTCGACCGAGATTCGCACAGCCTTTGAATGAAGATAAATATCCTCCGGGTTTTTCTCTTTTTTCACCAGCATTATGCTGAAGAACATTACTCAACGTCGGTTATTAATTGACTCAGTCATACATCATTCTGGCGTGCCTAGCATTAATATGTTGTGGGTAGATTTAGAAATTTCTTTTGTTAGGATGTTAGTTGTGATTAGTCTGATGGGCGAAGGCATATTAGAGTAATGTACTGCAATTTGACTGGACTAGATTAAGGCTTAATATAGCCTATTACATATGTGGTTAGTGTAAGGTAGTTTGTTATAACAGTCAAAGATATTTTAGGTAATTTTATATGAAACAGATTTTTTCTAGTTTAATATTTTTAGTGCGTATAAAATTGTATAGTATATTTGGGTAGTACACTTGCAAACATCTTACACTATACTAAACATCGCTATTTGAACATTTTTTACCTGATTAAGCTTACGAGAGAATCACTCATCGATAAAAATTAAACTATTTTTACTTAAGTTCAACTTGTTCACATAGACTACCCTTCTTATGATATTTTACTTTTTTAGGACTCATAGACACATTTTTTTTTCATTTCACGTAAAGTTTGGTTTTGACAAACTACTGATGAGCTGGTTTTTTTATATATGGTCTTATAATTAGTACTTTATGTTTTTTATTTTATCTGTTTAATTTATTTTATTTTAATCAAATATTTATATTTAATATAAATTATATTATTAAAATTTACTTTTTAGTAAATTTTATTTATTTATATTTTTTCGTTTTTTTATCCTTAAGGGGATTATTGGCTTTTTCCCCAAATGATTTTTTTTTTAATAGTAAATATTTATTATCATCAGATTTATTATCACATTTATTTATCACATTTATTTTTATCCTATCCTATTTATGTCGTATTAACGTCTACAGTCTCATGTCGTTATTTAGCATAGCATGAATGTAATGGTCGTACAAAAATAAATCTGTGTAAAAATCGTTAGAAATATTATCACTGCACTTTATGAGACGACACGCGTGCATTTCGCATTCACCTCCCAGTTAGCTTGTTTATTTCAGTTTCGGGAGTAAAGCCAACAAATAGATTCATCGGCGCATCCACATCGAATATTTCAGCCTGGCTATACCGTTGTCCAACAATAATAATGTCCTAAAGAATATGCGACGACAGTTTCGAGCTGGACAAATGCAGACTGACGAGTGAAACTGGGCGACTTAAAAATGTTAAATAGGAACTTCAAAAGCATACGAACGCATGCCAGGCAATACAATATACACTGCTTCAATGTTATTATATCCGTAATTATATAAATGAATAAATACACAATTATAAATAGATATAGTAACTAGATATAAATATAGTATTAATATAGTAACGACAACAATAAATGTTGTCAAAAATACAATTTAATATTCTGAATACTAATAAAAACAGATGACAGTTTTGGATATTTAAACCAACAACATGACAGCAGTATTAAAATAGAACAAGAAGAAGTAGCGAAAGCAAGAAGAATCATCATTAGCAGACTGTTTGCATCCACAGCTGGATACGGACTTTTTTCAAATATCTTCCGCATAGATGAATAGCGTTATCGAACGAACTTCACGTTTATTCACTTCATCGAACCATCTTGCCAGGGGTCGACTACATCTGGACCACATCAGCACCCAATGTAACCAGCGATTATTATCCACAACGAGCCACATGTCATCACAAATGTCTCCTGAATCCATTTATGGGCTTAGGAAGCTATTGAGCGTTTAGCAGGTCAAGTAAGATCATCAAACACGTCGCGTTTAACCGACCCGTTCCTTCCCCAACCGCGATCTCGTAATTCATTAATTTTACTTTCATGAGGCATAAAATGTCGCACGCTTTAAAAACTTTAAATACCGCTACATAAATTGCTCGGGTCCGCTCAACGTCATGTAATTAAATACACACATTTGCATTGTATTGTATTTTGTTAATGTAATTATGAAGTTGCGGCCGGCTTAGCCCTGCGAAGCAAATATTTCGCATAAATTAAACGAAAATGGACCTTAATTTAAAACCTTTTGACGGGCTCGAGGCGCCATTTATTACAAGAGTTTTTAAATTTACGTCTATGTGTGAAACATAGAAATTTTTTAAAAATCTGAAAAAAAAAAATAGTTGTAGAAAACGTGTTCTACTTAACTAATGAGAACGATATAGGAGAAGTTAACTTAATAGAAGTTAGTTAAGCAACGCTATGATGCGCTATCAAGCAACTATTATCATACTAGTTATATTAAAATATTGATAGTGAACTATTTTTATCCCTAAAATATATATTTTTTTTTTATTGACGACGACGGCGGCAGACGAGTATACAGTCCACCTGATAATAAGTGGATACCGTCGCCCATGGACATCCGCGATACATGCCAAGATCAGTCCAAAATGACAAACGTTAGCACGCCCCCGGATGCGCTGTCCTGTCCACCTTTGCAGATTAAGGAATGGATTGGGAGAAAGGGTTGGGAAAATGGGTTGGAATAGGGTGGGATGAGAGTGGGCCCTGGCATATCTCAGTCGCTACCGAAACAAGTAAGTACATTAGGGAAATAAGATAAAGTGGGAAATGCAATACAATTCAAGGTTCAAGGGAAATGCAATACAAGTCTTCTATGAGAGAGGGATAACGTGGCCAGTCGAGCACGCCCAGCGGCTGTTGTATTGCAGCGTAAAAAGAAACAATCTGATACATAAATTATATGCCAACTAAATCTATGTAATACTGACTTTCTATCGTTCTGATAAAGTATCAGGATGGGGTGAGAAAGGCCCTTAGTGATGTATTATCCGAACGTCTTAGAAAGAGATAAGGTTAAACTGATGTTCTATTAAAATAATAATTGTTATATCAATGAACGTTTAGTGACAATATTAAGTAGGTGTAAGTTTTTTAATTAAAAACTTAAACAATTCAAATGACATTTAAACAGAAGTACAATAGTATACATTTAAATTGACATCAATTCCACTTCAACTTTGTCAGTTCAAGTAAGATAATAAGATGCAAGTCTTCAAAGGAAATTAGAGGGGCATGCCGCAAATAAGCAAGTCGTCAAGTTATGTCTATGGTAATTTATGCGCATTAGGTCCCCTCGGGGCTTCTATAAACTCTGCGTGGTTTGAACTCGAGATATGGGAGACAGTGAACTCTATATTTACCTCTAAAGTTGTGCTTCATCCATACATACTCGTAATTTCATCTCTATGGTTGCACTTTGATGTGGCGAAATCCTAATTCCGTGTGGACATGAATTCGAATTTGGAAACTAATATATTTCTAACTCCAAATACATAATATTCGCCAGTCTCGTATGTATGGTATATATGAAACTTGATAATTACCTTTTGGTAGATAATTATCGTGTTTCATTGAAAAGTGAAAATTAGTGTTGTAAAAAGAGCGTAGAGCATTCAGGGTTCTAGTGCTGAGCTAAGACTAAGACTAGAACGCTAAGCGCTTGTGAGCGTTACAGGCGAAGTTTTTAACGTTTATAAACCCTTGATATTAGATTCTGAAATGGTTAAGATTTTTACGATATTAGTGAAAATATAAACATAACGTGGCTTTTGAAGAATCCAAGTAGGGAAACAACTTCGTATATGTATGTAATTCTTAAAGTGCGTAAAATCTAGGGTTATTTATTCATTAAAAATAACTTTGTTCAAACTTCTAGTGCAGTTGTATTGTATTTGAGCACCGAACACTGGAAATAAATTGTCCAAGATTCGTTACAGATGTGCTCGAACGTTGAATTATATGCAAGTTTTGTCTGCCTCACATTTTCGATGTTTGATATTCAGTTACTAATTTAACCTCTAGTTACACACCATACGGTGAAAAATATGCGTTTATTAAAAATTGGGATGGTGTTATTTCTATCAAACTTTGACGACATTTTTAATACACGCTGTCACCTACTGGCTTTACATTACAGTTAAGCAAACAAACCATGTGGAACAAACCTACGTGACTAACTTCACATAAAGCGTCAAACCGAGCCACTTCACAAAGTTATCCTGTGATCAAACGTACTTCTATATGTTTTGTTTTAAACTCCTTGATTCGTTTAATGACTTTGAAGTACGTGACTGTGTGTCGACAGGTCTACGTAGAGGTTTCATAGAACCCTATTCCTATGACATTTAAGGCTATAGTTGAATGTTTCGCGTACCTTGTGTACATGTTCCAGAATGTAGTTTGGGAGTAATCCTTGAGGCAGTAAAGTGAATGTTTCGAGTTAGACCTCATTCTCGTGTACCGAGTCGCTAAACAGAGTGCAACATAATATAGCTATCGTACATGCTATCATTAAAGTTTAAAACTATAATTACTATACTGATTTGATGACTAATTGGCCCCTTGATGCTGCTGCCCCTACCTACTGTTCAAATGGTGCTGCGTTCAATGCTGCGTTCGATGAGAGATGTATTTGAAACGCCACGCTGCACTGGCCATGCGGGTTGGTGAATCCACTCTTTTAAATGTAGTGTAGTTCCTCGGGGCTTGTGATAGCGACTTTGTTATCACTTCCTCGGTTTCTACCACCCACGGGATGAGATGGAGTAGTACTATTCTATAGCCCGCCTTCACTACGCGACACTACTAAACTAGACTACTAAATTCACTACTCACTAGTGGACTACTACTTTCAAGTACTAAACACTGCTTTTGAAGCTACTTAGTTCAAAGAACATAAACCAAAGTTTAATTATTTGTATCAATTATTTCAAGAAATGAATTCAGTTTGAAGGGCAATTTTGTTAGCGTCTAATTCTAGAATTGCGTGCGCAATTTCAAAGATTTGCGGTTTAACTACAATAATTTTAACCTTTATATTGTTCATTATTTATCTTCATAAAGACCAGTAGTCTTTATGAAGATAAATATTGTATTTGAGTTGAGAACAAATGGGTTTTAAATCGTAAGATATTCTTAGAGCAGAAACAACAGGATTTCTTGGTATTTTGAAATATATAAAAATGAAAAATTATCCATTTGCTCTGTTTTAAAATTCTTGATTCCTCATGTTTAGTTTCAGATTTCACTGGTTCACTGGATTTCATTAAGGACTTGTGTGGTTTAATACTGAAGGTTTAAACTTCAAAGTGTTTTTCGTGCGTCGTGTTTGTGATAATCAAATAAAGCGGGTCCTCTTCTTCTGTCCTCAGTAAACCTACTATAGATTTACTGAGCGACTCTCAACTTACTTGGACGGGACTGGACATTGACAGGACACGTTTTATACTGAAATTGTTTAATAAGAAGTAACAGAATTGTTTAGTAAGAAGAAGTAAGAAGTAGTATGAAAAAAAAGTCATCATTAATATTCTCAAATAATGCACTATATTGTTTTATTCCTAAACCATAACCAGCCATTTTTCCGTTTTCCGTCCACTGCTGGACATGGACATCCTTATGTACATTGTCTTGTGTATGAGGGATGTATAATGTATGCCCTTGAAACGTCACGCTGGTCAAGCGGGTTGGCGAGTTCACTCTTTAAGAGGTTCCTCAGGGCTTACGATAGCGGCTTTGTTATCCTTTAGTGGCCTTTTACGACACCCACGGGAAGAGATGGGATGGTTATAATTTTTTTTTAAATCTACCGACACGACACAACCTTTATTATTGTTATTATTTCTAAAGCATTTATAATTAATTAAATTTCTATGAATTGTTATTCCTATAAGTTTTAAACATACAAATTTGAATCGGACCAAATTGTATTAAAATATTTCTTGAGATTAGTCCGAATGAACAAACAGATGGGGGCAAACTTGTTTCAACTTAGGTTACAAACCACTTATATAACTCAGATCAAATGACGGTATCTAACTCAATGGTATTTTTATTTAACCCTGTATGAACATATACGGGGCTAAATGATCCTGTCTAGTTTTCTACGTTAAAAAAATCAAAGCGATCAATGTTTGTTAAACATTACGTGCTGCTAAAGTGCTAAAGTAAATCAAGCACTACACTATTTATCAGCCATTTTCATCGAGCCAGGGGAATTTTATAATAATTGTTATGAACCACGAGTAATACCACGTAATACGAATGCGATTTGAGATATGGTCGATTGTGGACACGCAACGCGGTTTCGTACTTTAATAGTTGACAGAACGGGGTCGAAAAGCAATTTCGGCGTAATTGTTGTGTAGTTGCGATTGAGGATCTAAAAAAAACTTAATACAAGTCCTCGGTCAAAGTATTTATGTGGTGGTCGGCTGCTCAGTGTCGAATGTTTATTCCAGTATTAAAATAGGTCATGGTCCTGAAATTGCTTTGTGTATACTTGAAGAATTTCCGCGGCAGAATTTATTTTTTAATTATTTTTTAGATTGTTACTTTAGATAACGGTAACCAGCTCTTTTAGTATGGATGGACCATGGGCTTTTATTATCTTTTACATGGATGATGTACATGTACGGCCTTAAAAACCCAGGGGAAAAAACGAGCTGATGCAATAAAAGCCGGCCGACACCACACGGTCGCTCTAATTTGTATATGCACATACAGTTAGAATTATATCAGCATTAATAAACAAATCAGACCTTCAAACTAGGTATAAACCTGAATCTTCAGGAAAATTAGCCAACGTGACCATGGAACCCATACAAAGAATAATTCATACACACGTGAAATATAATATATTCTATTCTATTTGATGCAAACTCAAACGTCTCTGACACTTCAACATTCCTTTAACTAAACACAAAAAGATCTCTTCAAAATATAATTTAACACAAATTAAGCGTACACATATATAATTCATGAGTTCAAGTATCAGCATGAGCACGAATTTCCTCGATTCAATGTATAAATTAAAAAGAAATACGGGGCCGAATATGGTGCCTTGTGGTACGCCCGGCTTATTTATAAACGTGGTTAGCGCATACAAAGGGGGCACGTGAAAGAAACGATTCAAATATATCATAATGCCGGGTGATTCACGAAACGTACTATATTAAATCATGAATTGTATGTAATTATTAATAATCATTTCACTATTTATCATTGTAAAATTGTCGAAAGCATAATTAAAATTTATTTTGCGACTCAAC
This sequence comes from Sesia bembeciformis, assembly GCA_943735995.1. NCBI lineage: Eukaryota > Metazoa > Arthropoda > Insecta > Lepidoptera > Sesiidae > Sesia > Sesia bembeciformis. The sequence goes on along the minus strand of OX031042.1, from coordinate 12,847,335 downwards.
ATTCTATATAATTGGTTATTCTTATATTGCTTAATTATTCAATGTTCAAAATAGTATTTAACTGTTTTATGGTTTTAATATGATTTAATGTAATTATGTTTCATGGCTTCTTCGTTAATTAAAAAAAAGGAAACTAAACTATATTAAGAATAATTTACTAAATTAATTTGACTTTTCGGTTAATATGAGCTTGAGAATATTTAAGATGGGAACGATGTAAGCAGCTATTGAAATATGTATCACTCATGCGTGATTGTAATGGCACTGCTGAAAGATGACGCCATTCTTTTGTATTGGGATTCTTTTCTAACGATGTGACTTCTAATCTCGTCTCTCGGTCATTTTCCTTCTCTCTCTCTTATCTTTAATTATTATTCCTAATATTATCAAATCCCCAATTTTGACAACATTATAAGAATGGACACGATCAGCAGTGGTCATAGTCATAGTTCTTTCATCCCACAAAGGCGGGTTACGCTTAGTAGTAGTTGTGCTCGTACGTGTATGATGTTCTAGTGTGCGTAAACTTGAGATCGCTCAGTTGGGTTCGCGACTCCTTCGCAGCGCATACTAAAGCAATGTACATGCACGAGCACAACCATTACTAAGCGAACCCAGTCTTCGTGAGATGAAAGAGGTATATGAGATTCCGTTACTGCCAATAAAACATATGAAAGAAAGTTATTTAGAACCTAAAATAAAGTTATTAATGACAGTAATGAGATCCATTAGGATGTAAAATTAAAAGAATAAATTTTCAATATCACTGACACTTTCTGGAATAACTTTGTTAGAAAATACATATGCATGAAGATTTAAAAGTCCTTTGTCCATATTTTGTGGACCTGACTTGATAGCTGTTGTAAAATATAAAGTGTGTAGTTTCAAAGAGAAATTAACATTATAAATATGTATAATAACTTTAACCCATGCTTAGTTTAACCTTTGTTATTTGTAACTTCATTTCATAACAAAATTGCATGATACGATAGAAATAAGATATATAAGGAAATCAGGAAAGATATTTAAGAATAAAAAAAAACACTTAAGTAAAAACTAAAAACAAACAGTTACACAATCGATCTGATAGACAACAAGTTTGAAAATCTTTTAGCATCATGATCGCCGATCTTTGGTACTTGTGTGAAATACAAGAGGTAGAAATTTAAAGGTTATTCTTAAAAATTTTAATTATAAAACTTCTTATTAATTATAAAATTTCTTACTAATTAATTCCACTTACAGTTTTAGAACATTTCTGTTTTTAACTTAGCTATTTTAATTAATTAATTGAAATTGGATACGATGTCTAATTTATTTTGCCTAGCTGAAGATTAAGTTTGTAGCGAGGCTATCGAAATGAAACCCTTATTACTAGCGATTTAAGGTGCCCCTGACTAGAAGTGGCCTAGCCTACTTGTACGATAATTGACAAGCTAAAAAAATGTTCGCACTGACAGGTTTTTAGACACTAAAGTTGTAAATATATCTATATAATAAAATTTCCTCTCAATTTTCGGAAATTGTAAGAATTAGTTCTTGTTATAATTGAAGGGCAAACGGTGAATAGTGTATCCAAAATAATTGATTCATTCAAATTCAAATTCAGTATCTCACACATCAAGGTACTTGCAGTCGCTCGGACGAACACGTAATTGATACATAATATGTAGAACACCGCATGTTATTACAACATGTAATGCCACTAGATAACCAATAAAGAAAAGAACGTTATCGTGTTAAAAAGTATATAGTTAATATAGATTATGTTTGAGTGGCGCAAAGTGGCCTGAAATATTCACATAATTATCCCAAAACGATAAAGACAACTTCAAAATCTTAACCAATCTATTTTGTACAACCATTTTGCACAGATATTTCGGTCCTTAGCGTGAAAATAAAGTAATTTGTATATCGATTATTTTTCTGAACTAATTATAGTCGATATTATAATCACACTTCGAGTTGTTTATCTATATCAATATTAACTTATTTTTAAGCGGTAGGTAATGTTTAACACTATTTTAAAAATTATTATAGTTTTCATTGAAATAAACAGCAGCTTTAATCGATTTCCGACGGTATTTCACTGTTGTTGACATTATTTGATTGTGTAGTGGATATAATTAATTGGAATCAAATTAAAATGAAAATTGTTCGTCAAATTGTACCTACATTACATTTCTCGTAAAGTAAATTAGAAACATTACAAGGACACAGTTTCAAATAATTTCCGTATTGTTCTGGAAGTTTCGTTAATTGTGTTACGACAGTACAAGATTATTGTGGTTTAAGATACCTTATGTGTTAGCCAAGCCTTGCTAAAAGGAATATAACTGTATAACTATTCCATTGGTAATTTAGTTAAATTTACGTGCTTCAACCCTATTAGCCCATTGCACTGCCACAAAAGTTTGGTGCGATTGGACACGCCTTTTCCCTGTCCTCAACCACGACTTGAAATTAGGTTGGCCCCGAAACTAATGGCACAACAATATAAATAACAGTATGCGGTCTTATAATATCTTTATATTTTGTATATCGGAGAAAAACACATATGCCTCAGCCTGTGATGAGAACATATTAAATGAGAATGGCGAAGTACGCTAATACCACGGTTTATTACTTTACGAGAAGTACGATCCGTGCATCGTGTGATCTCGAACACGACCGCCTCCACCAAGCGCCATCACTAACTAAACTGAGACTGTAAGGTTTTCGTTTGCAAACACGCCAGTGTTTTTTGTGTTACTCAATACGTCCGCTAGAGGCGCTACGTGAGGCTTTATACAGAAAAAAACTGCTGAGAGCAAATGCCATAGACTCTATAGCATTTTCTATCAACAGTTTTATTAAATTGTTCTATAGAGCGTTTACAAATAAGCAAAAAAAATATAGTGGTATGGAAAAGTGGTTACAAAACAAATAGAATTAATTTTGTCAACATTGAAATATCATTAACTAGATGTGAATTTAAAATGCTTTTCAAAAGAAGTAAAGTGTTTAAGTATATTTTAAATTAATTTCGTGATAGAATTGATTAAGTATATACAAATAACTCATTTTCATGATATATCCCCTTTTTCCAAAATACCACAAACAAAATTTGCTCTAAGGCCACAAATAAAAATGAGATCCTCTACTGTTTTCCTTATTCTACACTGCTAGCGTGATATCGCTTGTTACATCGCACTGGTTTTATGTTGACCAACTTGTAGTGATTAGCTGTTTTCTGAATTAGCCTTATTAACATTCAGGGGGTCTGATTAGTGAGAAAATTATGATAAATGCAAACTTAAAATGATGGATGACTTAATCTAAATCTGTTGTTTTATGACAAATCATGAGTTTATTCATGGATTTATTTGTCAAGTGCCGTTAATGAAATGATACATCACGTGTAATAAAACGGAAAGTAAGCGAAGAAATAAACGAAAAAACAAAAGGAATACGTAAATGGGAACCCGAGGCGAAGATTCGTTTTAATTTAGAAGACAAGTGTCAAGTCAAGCCACTCTGCATAGTCTTCAAAGTAAGGATTCGTTACACAAGAGATGTATAACTGAATAATAAAAGAGACGATTTTCTCGTATACAAAAATACTACAAACTCTCTAATTTGTTTCATCTCTTTAAGCTTGCGATTCTTGTCTTATTTTCGTTTCTTGGGCCCTTATTGTTATAAGACAATAATATGATTATCTTTTGCGTTGTCAATTTAAAAAAAAATGACTTGTATGACAGGCCCAAAGAACATGTTGTTCGAGACTACAAACATTGAAACTATTTGTCTTTTTTAACTTAATTACAAGTGTCATTTTTTCTATAAAATAGACAAAATATAAGATGATGTTATACTTCTGGATTTGCTATGCATCTACTTATATCAAAGTCATAACCAATATGACAACTCCTTCCACAATGCAAGTGCGGTCATGAAGCCTATTTATTTACATAAAACACTCTATATGCTCAGTCCTATGCGTTTACTATTATAACAATTGTCAAATTCTTACTATATTTAAAAAAATATCCAACAACTGAATGAGATAAATGAATGATCGAACATTGAAGTGCACGTTAGCAATAGTTGACACAGAGGTCGGTAAAGCAGAAGATTACGAAAAAGTGTACCTAATAATATGGTGGGTGCTTATTCTCGTATCCATAAACGTAAAATACATTTATGATAAAGTATATTAAAACTTTGTCATATTTATTATGTGATAACGTATATTATAATAATTGTTTGAGAGTACAAACATTTAAGCGACTTGTCTATACATATGTATAAGGATAAAGAAATTTTAAAAGGTCAATAAAACCATTTACAATTATTTAGAAGATAAACAGTACAACATAAAGTCTTTATTCTAGTATCTACATAAAAAGCAATTTTGCAATGCATTTACTATATACATTTCATATGACAAAATGGAGATATAATATCAGATGCAGTGTGCGAGAACATTTGCAGAGTATTTCATTAGGGCCCGCCGCAATTAGACATGCACGAGACGACTGCGACGGCGGGGGATATGGGCAGCAAGCGGATACATATCCCCGGATATTTTGTAGGAAGATGTCAAGCTGGCACTCAGAACTCTCAAACCCAAGTTTTCTTCGGGTCCGGATGATATACCTCCATTTATCGATGAAGATTGTAGCCGGGTATTTTTAAAGCCCTTATTCCTTTATATTTAGTTTATGCTATAGACCTTTCTTCTACCCAAATGTGTGGAAAAATTCACCCGTGGTACATGTTCCCAAAAATAGTTCTGGTTTAGATGTAAGCAATTATAGACCTGTGGCTATTATAACAGTTTCCGGTAAATTATTTGAATCTCAATTCTGCACCGTCGAATTAGCATGCATATTGAATGCCAGTTGTCGGATGGGCAGCACGGCTTCAGGACTGGTCGTTCCACTTCCACAAACTTGTTATCCTTCTGGACATATACAAGCAGTGCAGTGGACTCTGATTCTCAGGTTGATGCGGAATTTCGATTTCCGGAAAACGTTCGACGTTGTAGATAACGATGTACTTCTTCGTAAATTTGCAGCTGTCGGATTCACCCGCCGCTACTTCGTGTCTTCTTGTGCTAAATCGAATACCAACCTAATTACAAAGACACAAGACCGGTACTCCATATCAATTTATAATAGAGCCGTACCACGCAAGATCTATTACGAAATAAATTAATAACTGGTAGAAAGCCAATTTTTCTGCTATTGTGCAGAGCAGCGGCACCGAACAAAGGGTCCGTGGAACAAAGCGTATTCGTAGGCACAATACGCTTTCAAAATGGAAATGGAATGGACATAAGGTTATTTCAACGCCACTTAGTGGAAATCGTGAAACTAGGTTTATAGGAAACTGGTTTTTGATCGCGGATTCACCTACTCGAAATTTAATTATAAAAATACTCTTACTTTAATTAGATTGTACTTCTGTTAGCCTGTAATATCCCACTGCAGGGCACAGGCCTCCCCTAGTAAATCACTGGAGGATTTTCGGGCCGTAATCCACTACGCGGGCCCAGCGCGGATTGGTGGATCACATACTCCAGAATGATTTCCTCTCACCGCCGAGCTAGTGACAAATTTTAAAAATCTATACTTACGAATAAATAAGAAATCGGTGATACGGGTCACACGAATGTGTGGCCGAGTATACCCCTAGGCTATCACCTCTCTTTAATTAGATAGTCTCCATCAAATTTACATTAATTACGGGTTCATGTGTAATTAAGGGACAAATGTGGGCAATACTACGTCAATTAATTATCCAATTCGGTGGCAGTCACTAAAAATCAGAACAAAAAATTGCGCGCTTTACAAAGAGTAACTCGTTAGTTAGTTGTAAAGAGTAACTCGTTAGTTAGTTGTAAATAGTAACTCGTTAGTTAGTTGTAAAGAGTAACTCGTTAGTTAGTTGTAAAGAGTAACTCGTTAGTTAATTGTAAAGAGTAACTCGTTAGTTAGTTGTAAAGAGTAACTCGTTAGTTAGTTGTAAAGAGTAACTCGTTAGTTAGTTGTAAAGAGGAACTCGTTAGTTAGTTGTAAAGAGTAACTCGTTAGTTAGTTGTAAAGAGTAACTCGTTAGTTAGTTGTAAAGAGTAGCTCGTTAGTTAGTTGTAAAGAGTAACTCGTTAGTTAGTTGTAAAGAGTAACTCGTTAGTTAGTTGTAAAGAGTAACTCGTTAGTTAGTTGTAAAGAGTAACTCGTTAGTTAGTTGTAAAGAGTAACTCGTTAGTTAGTTGTAAAGAGTAACTCGTTAGTTAGTTGTAAAGAGTAACTCGTTAGTTAGTTGTAAAGAGGAACTCGTTAGTTAGTTGTAAAGAGTAACTCGTTAGTTAGTTGTAAAGAGTAACTCGTTAGTTAGTTGTAAAGAGTAACTCGTTAGTTAGTTGTAAAGAGTAACTCGTTAGTTAGTTGTAAATAAAGATATTTTGTTTGTTAAAACGCTAAACTGTTTTGTATAATACAATAGTTTAAACACATATCCTTAGATTGTAATTAGGTTTTCCTTACATAAATTTACTTTGGCTAACGTGAAATTAACACGGGAGTTTACTTTTCCGTAATAAACAGGGAGTAGGTCGCTGCGAACAATAACGCGGGGTATAAGTACATGGAGATGTGAATAAGAAGATTAGAGTAGGTAAATTAGAATATTGAAGTAGGTATACGTATGTTATAGTTGTGTCATTGTCTTAATAGAAACGCTTGAATCACGGTTTGTTTTCATGTTGTTTTGATATTCAGAATGTGTGTGAAGTTAACTTTTCCCGTAATCGGATGTTACGTATTTTATTATAAAAATATCAAATTTTTGTTCATCAAAACTCTGTATAGAAAGGGCCAATAGTCCATGGGATGATAATTGGCCACTTATTATCCGTGAACATCTGTAATACGTCAGTCCAGAACGACAAACGTTGACACGCCCTCGGATGTGTTTCATACCTTTAGAGATTCAGGAATGGGTTTGAAGAAGGGTTGGGAAAATGGAAAAGGATAGGATGGGATATAAATAGACTCTGACACATCTCACTCGCTACCGAAATACATACCTATTGCGTCGTGTACCCTCTCTCCCAATCCTAATTTAATTAATTATACCAAGCTAGTTAACCAAACCATAACTGATACGAAAACGAGAGAAGAAGAAATAGATATGCGTATTCAAATACTCTCAGGTGTAGTGCAGCTTTCCAGAAGGCATTAACATCCAGGTTATTAAACAGGAACACTAAGATTCCTACATATAAAATTGTCATTAGACTAACCTCGGTGTATGGATGCGAGACCTGGACACTGACGCAAAAAGAAGAAAGGAAACTTCCGATAAGAGAAAGAAAGTCTGGTCAAAAATTTTGCGATCGGTAAGGAGATACGATAATACATGGAGGATAAAGAGCAACAAGGAATTGTTATAACGTTATTGGCGAGATTAAAACGGCTAGACTCCGTTGGCTCGATCACGTGGAGAAGATGAGGAGGATAATGCCATAAAGCAAGTCTATGTGAGACAACCAAGTGGTAGATGCAAAGAGGGACTTGCCTCCACATGACCCGTTGGCATGAAGTGCACGGCCGGTAAAGATGGAGTCTTGGTGTTGGAGACCAAGATCCACTTCGGGTCGCTGAGCGAAAGGCGAAATACTAGCAGTAGTTAATATACCATACCATCAGACTATGCCTCTCCACCGCTGGATATAGGTCTTTCCTAAGGACGGCCACCACATACGGACTTATATATTTCGTTCTTCTCATCCAGCCACTATCGGAAACTTTCTTCAGGCCATCAGTCCACCTGTCACTGCACTGCCGGTCACTGTCACTGCCGGAGGGCAGTGACAAATATATGTTAACATAGATTTATCATATCCAAATCGACATACATTCTTGACTCCCCCTACAATAGATGAATAAATGGCAGTCCAGCGAGGGGCGGACTACATTCGTGTGTTTGTCTCGCTGCCGTGTATTATCTCCGCCTTTGTTGTTCCGTAATTGTGTGTAGATCGTTAGCATTGATATGTCTCCTAATACACAATTCTGTGTAGGGTGTTACGAAAGTCGTGATTAATTTTGAGAACAGAACATTTATGGGCATTTCAAAGATTTCGACCCCTTAGTAATTATGTATCTGTACTCTGTAAAGTAGACGACTCGTTGAATAACCGGGCTGATCGACGTGAATAGTTCTTAGATAACCGGAGAGCCAGGTAGATCTGCGGCTCCGGTGGTCGGCCGCTAAAGATATAGCACTACCGCAGCTTCTCCAGTGGGTGTCGTAAAATCCAACTAAGAAATAACCAAAACCGCTACAACAAGCCCTGAGGCACTACACCACATCTAAAGTAAAAATGTTTACAAAGTAATCTATGTCGCGTCATTACCTATATGTGTCAAAGGATATTTAATATTAATCTTAGCGCGCCGACGCCAACATGCTACAACCACGTTACATAATATTAGTTTAAACCTAGGCAGCTCAGGTGTATCTGCTTACCTTAGGCACTTGAGATCTCCGTTTAATTTCCGGCTTGCTGCCTCTTAACGTCGCTTTGCTTTAATCTCAAATAGTGGCCGCCATCTTGAATTTTCGTTTGTTTGTAACGCTCATGTTGAGACGATATCAGATAGGAAACGATTTGTTTATTTTGGGTGCAGCGTTTATTATGAGCGTTTATTCGATGTTATGATGTTCATATATCGATATATATCGGCCTATAACGTTCAATTAAAATGTCTCCCCTAGTCACTAGGGGTATGGGTATGTGTGAATTAGTACATACACATTTAATTCTTGAGCATTCGGTGTTTCTCATGGTGTTTTCCTTCACCACCGAGCTAGTGACGATTTTTGAAATCCATACATAAGTGGTGCGAGCTGAGGATTTGGACTCGCGAATGGGTGTTTTACGATTTTTTGTTTTACCGTTTGTGTCAAGGGTTTAAATGTGTCAGGGTGTCAAATTTTAAATGGAATCAAATATTGGATCCAATATTAGCCAATACCTAAGCCAATATTACGTGGCAATTAATCTCTAGCTAAAATATATACCACGAGACTAGAAATATGGATGGTTGGAGACTAAGCATGTTCGTTAAAAAATATTAAAATCAAAATCCCTTATTTTGTACCTACGACTACGTCACGAGTAATTTTAATGATGTTATTATACCTCTCACCGATGTAACGAAACATCTTTCTTGACCCGTTTCGGCACTTTTAATTTTTTTTTTTACAATTGGGCACTTTTTACAATAGAGTATAGCACAATTAGGCATTTTTGTGTTGTTTGTGGAAAAAAATGTGTTTCGTTTTTATTCGTATATTATTTGTAATGTATTATAATGTACACAACATTTTTTTTTTATAATATTTCATTTACAGTTTTAAAATAATTGGCTATGGTTTAAAGTAGTTATAGATATTATGTCAAGAAAATAAACGAAGAACAGTCAAATATGTGCTTATTATCTATAGGAATTTTAGGGAGATGTGTTCATTCTCCTTTCTCTGTAAAAATATCAATATTGTGAAATATTATAGAACATTCAAACAATTTTAAATATTTTACCATTAAACCAGGGCCGTCTTTACCAGGGGGTGCAAGGGGGGCGCCTGTCGAGCGCTGAATTTTTGGATATTTCATTGAACTTAACGCCATTGCACAGTTTTATATACTTGCTACTTACGACAAATATGTATGCGCAAGCAAAAAAAAAATAGTCATTAACAATAATATTTTTTTTACTTTTATTACGCTTTCGGCGCTTGTCATACCGCATTACTACACTACACAAATAACAATTTTATTTAATACAACACGCGCGCGGCAAAATCTCTAATCCAAAGACAGTGTAGTGTATGTACGTTTGACACGTTGCCGCCCGGTAGCAAAATGATCTCTAAGTCAATAGAGTGTAAGTTCATTTGAAATTGGCGCGCGGGCACTTATGGTATTTACTTATGGTGCAGGGTGTGCGGCGCACAGGGGCGCAGGGTGTTAGGGGGCGCCGAGCACCGCTCGCGACGCCTCCAAAGAGTCTACTAGAGGGCGCCAGGGTATTGATTGCACCCGGGCGCTACATGGGCTAGAGCCGGCGCTGCATTAAATGATAACGTTTTATGCAGATCGACAATAATTAGACCGCACAAAGCAAGCACTATCGCATTGTATTTGAACTAAATGAGCTTACGACTGCGAACAAAGACTAAAGGCAAAGTATAAACAAGGAACGGTAGGGAATCTTAGTATTAATCTAATCATCCTAGTCTGGCCATAAATATTGATACAAAGAAAACGTTGATATTTTTATTTTTACATTATCATTTTATTAGAAGAATTTGTGTTATTTTAGAAATGGATGGGCTTTTTAATAATATAACGTTAATTCGAAATAGTCACCATTTGCTTTTATACAATCTTTCAAACGTTGTGGTCAGTTTTCGATTGAAACACGCACCCTTCCATGGGAAAATTGGCAACTGCTACCCTTGTGGAATGTTTCATTAATTTAATATTATCATAGCGTTTACAGCATGCAATACTCTCTAAAACGGACGATAAATCATAATCGAACGGATTAAGATCAGGCCTAGATGACGGCCAGTCTTCAGCTCTAATGAAGTTGGAAATATTCATTTCTGGCCATGCCTGTTCTAAGCGAGCCTTATGCCCGGTGCTGAGTCTTACTGAAAGGACCATTCTTGATTATGGAACAGGGTGTTATTAAGAGGCTTTACGACCTGCTCAAAAATCGTATCTTGATGCACTTCAGCCGACTTTTTAATAATACCTTTTCAAAAAATATGGTTCAGTCTCTCCTCGATAGCTAACACCCCACCAAACCATCACTGAAGCCTTATAGTAGCCATGGTGCACCTTATTGCACAATTGAGTAGCTTCTCTATAAGTTATAAGCATAAACTCGATCATTCTGGCTTTTAAAATATTTCTTTAACATTTTCTCACATCACATATGTATTGTCAGCTAATTCTATGAATGTGATCTTTTCATTAAGTATATGTGTGTGTGTTGCGCCTATTTGTGGCGTCTGCAACGAAGTTTGTCTACTATTCTTCGTCTATAATGTGACAAAAAAGGAAAGTATAAAACGGAGTGGAAACACCGCAGGGCTCTTTTATTTACGCCTTGTTGCAACAGTTGTTTATTAACCTCTACAAACGACAAATATGTTTGGACTTTGTTCTTAGTCATCACTTATATGTATGTAACTTTGTTAAAGGCAAAAGTTAAGAATCATTGACACTAAAATAGCAAATGTAAGCTAAATAGGCTTTCTTGCCCCACTACTTGAAATTGTGTTAAATTTATTTTCTTTAATAGTTCTCTAATATGTGTACTAAGTCAGTAAACACAGTCTAAAATTAGAAAACTGTCAGTACGGCCTTTAAATCTTGTTAAATCCCTGTCTTTTATTTCATGAAAACTAGTTTCATGATCGGTAGCCTTAAATTTTCAAACGGATTTAAAAATTAAGACGTACTTTAGGGGAAATAAAATTTAATATAAATAAAAAAGAAATCCTTTATACTATCTTCAAATATTCATTAAAAGCGTTACAGTATTTTTCATGTTTATGGTAAACATACAGATAATCGTGTTGTTTTGTACTAGTGTTGTGATAACCTTGTCAATTGTCAAACTTAGTCTTTTCTTCCGACTATCTACGATTATAAAAAATCTTTATTCCTTGAAACACCATAAATATATGCAAACAATAAGTCTTGCTTTTGTCTTCTACAAAGAAAAGCAATGTTCCTAAACAGTAAAGAAACGCCTTCACATAACCTTCACGAATTAAACTCCTTAATTAATTTTTAATTAGATTAAACTCACACCGTGCGAAGCGGGTCACGATTCTTTAATTAACATAAAATATATTACTGTCTCTTTCACACTCACAGACGCTGTACCTGTATCTTTTCCTTTTTAAGATAACTACACTCGTGCAGATTTTAATCGCAAAAACAACTGATTAAACAACATACAGCACAGAAAAATCACAAGACTTAATTCTTTGCCGATTCAAAACTTACGAGTATACACACACAATCGACTTAAGTGCAAAAAACAACGACTAAAAAATCTTTGTTAAAAATTCAATCGGTAAATTTAATTAAATTGATGGATTTTTTCATAAAAGAACTTGACATATGTGTTTATCCAATGGTAAATCCTAGTGGTAAATGAATGATGCCATTGGACGTCTGCAATACATGCCAATATCAGTTAACAATGTCGAACTTCGAGCTTCTAGACTTGGGAGTAGATTTGAAAAATGACAGTAGTATTTTTTTAATTATCAATGGTTCGGCGGTAACGGAAAACATCGTGTAGAAATCCACAAACTGAAGAATAAAAAGAATCTGGAGCAAGTGTATCCAATCTACACTGAGCCCACAAAACCTAGCGATTTACTGGGGTAGCCCTATGCTCTGCAGTGGAACATTTTAGGCTGATATCGAAGTTTTATTAGAATCGGCTCTCTGTTCAATTTTCGTCAATTTAAACTGAACAATGTTCAGTCGCACGTTTGTGGTAGTCCTAATTCACGATTCTCTTTAATTAACGCGAAATATATTTCACACTTCATCAGAGTTGCGCAGAATAACGATGTCACATTTAAACTTAATGTTGCATTTGAATAGTGCAATTCCGCAGTTGCATACGAAATGCGTGGTTTGTGCGATGAAATCATAATTTAGCTGAAATTTGACAGAATATAGGAAGTCGTGTACTGGATGACTAAGCGGAGGTTGCGGCTAAATGAAATCCGTGTATCAAAATGAATGAAAATAATTTATTTTCGTAGTGAAACAGTACATAATATGGTTCTTATGTATGTGGTTCTTTCCTAAAGTCTGTCTAAGGTATAGGCTTATCCTCTAGGGAAACTATGTATACTTCGATAGAGCATTTAAAGCGCAAAAAATTGTATTAGCGCCGTATATAATGCCCGTTCTCTTGAGAGTTGTCGACTATTGTTCCAGAGTAAAAATATATTACCGCTACACTCACATGGATACATGGATCCTATACATGGATCCATACATGGATGGACCCATACCTTGCGTGTATTTACTTTAAAATATAAACAATTATTGTTCACAAAACTAAGTAACAAACAAGCGAGGTCAAATAATTTGTGTGTACCGAAACAAAGGCCTTGTTTTTTCCGAAATAACTCTTATTGTATGGCTATTCGTCTTTATAACAAATTACCCACCAAATTCAAAGAATTAAATATTAACATATTCAAAAATCGTTTATTTAAATGACTTTATAATAAGTGGTATTATAGTGTAAGTGAATTTTCTCAACTACAAATTGGACATTTTACAGGGATTTTTGTACATTTTATAGTTATAATTATATTATCTGACAATTATAATTATTTGACATTGTAACTGACATTAAGGCGTGGATTATTATTCTTTATAATTTGTAATCAATCACGGACTATTATGCCCATTTATTTGATTGTTTGTGTTTTTTTTATTGTAGTTGATATGTAACTTCAATAATTTAAGTGGTAACGATAAAGATTTGTACACCTGTTGGGTAAATCATAGTGGAATTGTATTTACTGAAGATATTTGTATTTGTGTACTTATGATTACAAATAAATTGTATTATTATTCCAAAGAAACGTAATACAAAAAAAAACAGAATTGTTTGTTGCTGGAAAAGTTGTTTGGCGTTTATATATTTATGTAATCTGCAGCCTTTTATGTAACTTATTTAACAAATATATTGCTAGTTAATGGCCAAATACAGATTACACTGATATTTAAACACAGTATTTAATAGATTGTCGGTAAGTAATTGGTGATTTACTTATTACACGTTGATTTGTGTTTGCATTGGTGTGTCCAGGTGCGTGTTTATCTTATAACTCTGGCCTTGTGATATAGAGCAATGTGAACCACTGAGCTTGTTGTTAAAACCGGTCTTAAACTGGTCTTTTGTGATTTATCCTTATCATACTAAAATTGACGTTACAAATTTTCAGATTTTGTACGAATTTTATATAGTAAGTCGAGTCTTGAATTAAGGACTTTTATTTACACTTTAAGGACTTTTTGAGGTAACCGAATACGAATAACGGAGGTAGTTATTAAATCTGCCCGCAACTACCATCGTAGACTCTCCGCCTCTTCAGTCAGCTCAAGACTACGGCCCGTGCAACAAGTAGCCAAATTACATATAAAAGTTGAGCAAAGACTCTTAATTTTACACGTTTAACGCCTAAAATATAACAAATGAGTAAAAATAAAATGTTTCAAATCATACTGTCGGTCTGTTGTAGTTTATACACGTATTTTATTATATGCTTCTTTATTTAACAATAAAACCACGGGAAAATCCCATTCTACTTATCCAATACTTCGCCCTCCTAAAATCAATGCCAAGTAAATCTATAAGTGTATCGATACGCAATCTTTTCGTCACATTGACATTGTTTCTCCATTTACACGATGAGGCGGGTCGTTGTCGTACAAGGATGGGGATCCCTGCTGAGAACCGCAGTAAGCGACATAGAAGAAAGACGGTAGCGTAACTTAGCAATTTTCTCGAAATATTTGGTTAGTGGGGAATAAAAAGAACTTTATTTATGTTAATTGAATATCATTATAAATTATAATTTTAACAATTATGTTATATTTATATTATAGTTCAATGCTTTATTCTTCAATATTGCAATGCTTGCAAGGAGAATTCAAACCGTAATCTACCACAAAGGCCAAGTGCTTATTGGTTTATATAGATATGTTACTGGATAGTGTTTCATTTAGCACATTGTCATAATAAATATGTTTCTATAAGAACATATATCAACCATTTAGAAACGCTAATTGGTAGGTATACGCACGGGCTGCATCTGCTCTAACTAATACAGACTTATTACATCGCTAATTTCGAAAAACATTTGCAACGTCCGTGCGCTTAAATGGAACGGGGTGTCTACAATACACATATATATGTTATGACGTCAATTTATGATGAACCAAATGCATATTAAATGCAAATGCACAGTAACACAGGGGGTAAACTGAAATTTAAGTCTACTACTTCTCATATAATAATAAAATATGTCAAAAACTGCATTGTAAGCTCTTAAATAGTTCTCAGATTATCTGTGATAAGCTAATTTGAGAATTATTCTGAAATTTGTCTGCTTTAGCGATAAGGTCCACCTTTTCATAACGTGTTTCTTAAGACTTTTGTGCCTATCCGTAAACAAATAACTAAATTACTAGAGGAACTAAAAGAAATTAATTTGTTATCAAATACATAACGTATATAACGGGAAGCGAAAGGGAAGATGGATATAAATATATTCATAACGGAAAACGCGTATCACGAAGTAAGACCCAAGATGAACTCAATCTACCCGCATTAATAAGCAGTGTCTATGTGTGCGTAATCGTAAGATGAACACATTTCAACCATTTGTGAAGTTTTATTACCGTGTGTTTTATATGATGTACGTAAAACACCCGCTGTTCCCCGAGGCGTAATGAAAAAAACCAACAAACAGACGGAGCAACTCGCAGCAACTCCGTTTTTATTACACTTTAATTAAGAATTGTTAGTTCAAATTATTTTATTTACTTTACCCCGGGTTAGTTTAATGTTTATCTGGATAATGAACATTTCCATAGGAGCTCGAAATTTTTTCAATTTGTTTTCTTTTGAAACAAAAATAAATACATGTCAGAGAAATAACGTAAAAGCCGAAAATACGCTGTTTATTATCGAGGGTAGAATCGATTCTGCCAGTTTTAACAATAAGCTTTTTTTATTTATTTATTTATTTTTGTCTCGAACGGTTTCATATATTTTAAATTAGTTGACCTGTTTTAGATATTGCGTTATTTCGATCACACGTTGTTTAAGTGACGTTATCTGAGAAAATGGACCTTATTGTCAATTCCTGTTTACCGTAAAAGTCAGATGTTAGTGCATGTTGCTATTTTAAAAGAATTTTGAAACAACGAAATTTTAATTTAGAAAATCTTAACCAAAGTTACAATATTCGTACCGACTTTGGTTAGTAAGTCCGTATTATCAACCAATAATACCGAATTATTATATGTGACGTATAGCGTCACATTATTAACCCAGGGTTCACATAAATTCAGTTTTTTATTGCGTTCACAAACAAATTAGTGACCGGTTGAGAAGAACCGAAGACCGTGTGTGTTGGGGGGCCACGAGAGAGACTTATATCCAGCTGTAGAGAGATGATGATATGATGTAACAGATCATTTAGAAATATAAATGTTGCAGTATTAATATTTATGATTAGCGTATTAACACCTACTATAATAAAGCTATAACATAACATGCTATAAACAAATATTGTCAATAACATTATTGCTATCCAGTAACATGAAATGACATTCAATACAACTTTTTGGATCACATAAACTACTAATAGCCATTCATAATAATGTACCGACAAATCCTTATACAAACTACCGTCTACCTATGTACATAATAATGTTGGTTTTATGGCCGCGCGCAAAATTGCTAATATGGCCATAAAACGTTGTGGCACACAACATAAATGCCTAACTACTGTATCCATAAAGAGGCCGTGGTTCTACGATTTTGTACATTAATTAAACCGTTAATGGTATAAAATAAATAGGCAGAACAGTACGTAATGTGTTTCACCGCAACCGTAATCCTTTTAAGGCTCTCGCATTGTCCTTAAGGCCGTACTGCAGCGCATAGCATTGCAAAAATTATCCTGAATCATTTTCAGCTTCTGATCGCTGATCGATCTGATCGCTCACCAGCCGTATTTATTATGCGCCGCATACGCGGCCCACATCAATGTGTGTTGAACGGGCGCAGTTAACGGACGTAATTTAAGTGTTATTCGCTGTGTGACGACGTGAAGATTTGAATATCAACAGCTAACTGACTTAAATGATAGCGTTGAGCTGCGGCCCGCCGCGCGCCGCGTGTGTTTGTGTTATGTGAGTTGTCGCGGTTTTGCAGTTCGACGCGCTGCTGCGCGACGCGGGCTGTAATGTCCGCCAGCCTTTGTCGCCCACTGTTGGACATGGGCTTCCTCATGCTCATTGTCTGGTGCATGATGGATGAAGTGCCTTAAAACGCCTCAAAACCTAGTTCCGCAGAGTTTGTGGTAGCGGCTTTATTGTCCCTGAGTCGCCGTTCACGACACCCACGGGATGAAACTGGTTCGTGCTATTCTAAAGCCGGTTAACACCACACAGCCGATTAAATACCTACATTCTGACAAAATTAGTTATTTCATTTGGCGAAATTTTATTATAATAAAGCCGCCGAGTTCGCCTACTGCTTGTCCCATTCCTACTGTGTTACGGGTCACAGAGAACCATTATGACATGATTTATAGAGTCTAAGTGTGCTAATGAATGACAGTTGATTCGTGAACGCGTGTAAAACGCAGCGACAACGCAAATCACACGTGGACTGTAACGCGTCACACTTGCAACTGTGACATATTTGGAATAAATGTGGGTAGCACATCAAATAGAACTAAGTAAATGTGGGTTAATATGCAGAAAGGAAAACCTTTGGATCGATTTGGAAAGAATTTGGATCACGTATATCCAGCAGTCCGCATTGGGCCCGCGTGGTGGAGTGTGACCCGAAACCTGCTAGTGATTTACTAAGCGAGGCCTATGCTCTGCAGTGGGATGTTGTAAGTTTCACTAGTGGACAGTGGGACATCGATACACACCGATGTAGTGGAACAGTAGACTGTGCGATCGCCACAGTAGTGACCTGCGGAAGAAAGTTACGACGCTACTTTAATTAATTATTACTTTTTCAAAATCAGAAGCCACTTCGGGATTTTAATATCCGCGATGAAAACCGAGCCGATAGGAATTTTCTCATACGGGAATAATGTAATTAATAAAAGCAAGAACTGAATTTGGTCAGCTATTTTAATATGCTACCATATTTAATCTACATAGACTTGAGACTAAAATATATCAAGATTAATCTTACTTATGCAACCGGCGTCCACGATAATCTTCGACCTTTAAGGGACGTGAGAAATTTTAATTTAAAAAAAGCGCGTTTATTAAAAGCAAGTGAGTCTGGATTATCTTTTGGAAGTGCCCTTTTTTAATTAATGTTAAGGAAAATCAGGCTCGAAGAAACGTCGCCGCTGAACACTGAAGTTGTTCTCTTGGAAAAATATATTATATAGAAGAGCTACAAAATGTTTGATATGATCTTAGATCAAAGAACGATTTGTATACCCAGGAACTGATAATGCAGATAATTTTAACAATTTGATTATTTCATTTTATTTATTATATCGTAATTATTTATTTTGTATTTTGTAACAATGGCTCGCTAGCGATACGAGTCGGAACGGCTTTAAGAAATACACCTATAGTGGCTAGATGAGAAGAGCGATAGATAGTGTGTGATGACGAGCATTCGGAGATCAGTCTTCTTTGTTTCTGAAGACAAGATCCAGAGCAAGAGCAAGGTTGAAACCCGAAGAACATCCTGGTTGAAAAACTTACTCAAGTACGGCAAGATCACTTGGTCACTAATCTGTGCTGCAGTTTCAAAAGTACGAATAACCGCTTGTTCCCCACTGCTCAACTGAAGAACCATGATTGATTGCCAACCTTCGTAAGAAGACGGCACTGCAAGAATAAAAAGGACAGTTGTGTGTGTGGGAGACAGGTACAGTTTAGGGAGGGGGGGGGGGGCACTACAATCCAACAGCCGCTGCACTCGACTGGCCTCGTCACTCGACTGTACTGCACATTCACTTTATTCCCATCCTATTCCCCAATGTAGGTACGTGTTTCGGTAGTGAGTGAGATAAGCCAGAGGCCACTACCATCCCCATCCTATCTCTTCCCACTTTCCCAACCCTTTCTCCGAATTCATTCCTATATCTTCAAAGCACATCCGGGGGCGTGCCAATGTTTGTCATTGGACTGAAGTTGGAATGTACCGCGGATGTCCATTGACGACTATATCCACTTACGACCAGGTGGACTGTATACTCATCTGCCGCCTTTTTCTTATAAAAAAAACATACAGTACAACTGGTGGATACAGTACGGACAGTGACTTTCTAGCACAAATTGCAGTCAATGTAAAAAACCGTGCGCATTCCGCGTGCACTATGTCACAAAGTGAGAGTAGAAGCCTCACGTCAGACATGGACCATTCTAAAATAGAGCCATGTTTCGAACCACAAATTCGCGTAGAATCGTGTCACGCATGACATAAATCGTTCTGACATCGTCAATCTAATTCTGCAGTGATCACAAACGCCATTTCAAATTGCAAACTCCGCAACCAATTTCATGTGAAAATGACTATTATTGACTTGCAATACTGGTGTCTCTAAATGTGGTTGTGTGAGTTGACTGCTTTATATTATAGCATTATGTACACAAACGGATTTTTTTAATCCTTTAAACATTTCATTGATATTTCTAATTGACTTGATATTTCATCATTTTAGGGTCTTTTAGACCTATGAAATTATCGTGTGGTTATAGTGGCCACTTTGAACTTGTGTGATCATGTGGTTATCTTGTTTGGCTTGGAATTCGAAATTCAAATTAATTTCAATTTAAAACTATGGCGTTCTTATTCAAAATCAGTCATTCAATTGTATTTCTGTCAAAAGACTTTTTGCTTAGATATCGTTGTGTTTGCGACCACGGCAAATGTGGATAACTTTTTACAGTGAAGGGAAATCAATTCCGATGAGGCATAGAAAACGCCTTTAGAGAAATCATCAATTATCGTCTCCAGGAGTTCTATTGCAGAGGCATTATTCAACTTCCATTAAAATCGCAAAAGTGCAGTGATAATAATGGACAATACTTCGCTTATTTAAATACATACATATATAAATTTCATACTAAAAAAGTATTTGGTTTTTTAAATATAAAACGACAATTTCATAGGCAAGGACCTAATAATTAATTTGATAAACATAATGACGGTATTGAGTAAAGGTGTTGGCTGAAGGGTGGTGTGTTTTCATGGCGTAGAGATGGTGACGTCCTCGTCTCCGCCGGCATTGGCAGCAGTAATAGGGTAGTCGGGGCCGTCTAAGACGTGCCGAGGCCGACGACGACGACGGCAACGGGTCATTCATATCGGGGGGAAGAGATCGTTTCAGCGATAATTCCCACCTTTTGTACACCTAAATATTTAAACTTTCATGTCACTTCACTTTATACTCTGGTGTACAAGTGGTGGTTACGATACTTACGATGGTTACGATCGAAATGGTTCTGAATTAATCCTCTGGAGACTTATCTTTTTTTATTAGTATCGAAAATTTCCTAAAAAATAAAAACTCACTTATCTCGGAAAATCTCAGGTTCCTCGCGTCGAAAACTAAAACGGGATAAGATATTTTTTATATAATTAAAGATAATAGAGACACATTTTTTCTTCTTTGTGCGTCCTCAAGAGAGTTTCTGAATACATCTACGTTAACATATTTTTTATTGTTTCCTAGCACTTTATCGTGGGTTTACTCGCTTGAAACCCATTAAAATTTTATCACATTATTTTACAAAAGTCGCTATATTATTTAAACTTCTTGGCCAGTTTAAATAAAAATACACTCAAACCTTACACAGTAAATACAATAATGCAAACCACAGACAATAACCAGCTAATTCTCGAGATTAAACCCAGACAGGTAAATAGATATACAGACAGACAGAAAAAAGACAAATAGACAGACAGGACTTATAAACTATATGTAAACTACATTATCTTGTATATCTTATAATTTTAGTATTTATATATTATAGATAGATAGATAAACCTCTTTATTGCACACTAATCCAAAACAAGTGAAACAGTTTAACACATGGAATGCACAAAAGGCGGTATTATTGCTAGCAGCGATCTCTGCCAGACAACCTTTCTTCATTAATTTAAATGAAAAATTTATCAGTTATTAACAAAAAGTTTGAATAAATAACATACTCGAGTTAATTGTAATTTATGTGATTCATATACTTCAGGTATAATTCTCACAAAAACTTTTAACATTATATAGGTAACTAGCGACCCGCCCTCACTTCGATTCGGTTTATGTTTTTTTTTAATTTTTTTTTAAAATAAAATATAGCCTATATTAGACACGGATAATGTAGCTTCCTATTTGTGATAAAAATTTTGAAATCAGTTCAGTAGTTCCAGAGATTAGCCCCAACATACCTACAAACACACAATTTTACCTCTTTATTATATTAGTATATTTAGATGTACTTGATGTTAGGGCAACTACCTAAAGAGAGTATAATATTAAATAGAATATAAACCATCTAAAGAGTCATTTCTTTTGAGAAAGAATTAAACAATTAAATGCTGAAAATGGCAGCAAATTTAAAGGTAGCTTTAAGATCTCTGGTGATAATAATTTAAAGGTAGCTTTAAGATATCTGGTGACAATCATTTAAAGGTAGCTTTAAGATCTCTGGTGACAATCATTTAAAGGTAGCTTTAAGATCTCTGGTGACAATCATTTAAAGGTAGCTTTAAGATCTCTGGTGACAATCATTTAAAGGTAGCTTTAAGATCTCTGGTGACAATCATTTAAAGGTAGCTTTAAGATCTCTGGTGACAATCATTTAAAGGTAGCTTTAAGATCTCTGGTGACAATCATTTAAAGGTAGCTTTAAGATCTCTGGTGACAATCATTTAAAGGTAGCTTTAAGATCTCTGGTGACAATCATTTAAAGGTAGCTTTAAGATCTCTGGTGACAATCATTTAAAGGTAGCTTTAAGATCTCTGGTGACAATCATTTAAAGGTAGCTTTAAGATCTCTGGTGACAATCATTTAAAGGTAGCTTTAAGATCTCTGGTGACAATAAAGATATAAGATTCCATCGACTCTATGTTGACATACTTAGTAATTAAAAATTGTTTATTTCAGTTATTCAAAATTTGTTTGTTTTGTTGATCATGATTTGTTGCCCGTTTAGTATTTGTTGCCCGTTTAGTATTTGTTGCCCGTTTAGTATTTTTTGCGGCTTGTTTAAATACAAGCATCTTCTTTTGAATAACGATTCTCGTATTTTGACAATTAATGACGTGTTTTTATTATAAACATCTGTGAATGACATTCATGCGGTTGGTATCCCAAACCGGGTCAACTAACCTTTGACTCTTTCGGGCATTCGATAAAAAAGGGTTCCGATGTCAAAGAATCCAATTTATAGGTTGTGTGATAAAATACAAGCCTTAACTATTTCTGAATCTTGTTAATAAATTACTGCATAGTTGATTACACAGTTTGTATTTTGAGAATTGAAAAGTCATTTAGAATTCTTTAGATTTTGTAGTTATTTCTTTCTAAAGCCTCACTGGACATTTAAAATAATATCTTTCTTATTCTGCTGGATAAAAATATCTTGCGCAGTGTTGGAAAAAAAAAGTTATTGTATATTTATTGTAAATGATAAATATTTAAGTGTTTATTTATTGTTTGCACAGTTAGGTAATACTCCGGTCTTGTTAATTACCGGTTAGGTAATAAAATATAAATACGCTGTCTTGTTTTTCTATTTTTTATATATGTATTTAAATTCATTTTTATATATCCATATATTCTATACAAAGTATCTACTGTACATATGTATATATATTTTACTACATTAACATACCATCAGCTTGTGCCACTCCGCTGTTGGATTTAATGCTGTTCCAATGCTCACCACCACACACAAACCTCGGCTCTTCTCTTCCAGCCACCACCGGTGAACGTGTTCCAAGTAGTCGGCCCATCTGATGAGAGAGCAGCGCACATTGCACTTCCGATGTGCGATGTGAAAATGCGCACATTTAATTCATTTCAAGAAATTTCAAGTCAATTTCACATTCAAGGAGATGACAATATTTTGTATATAATAATAATATGTACCCTTAGAATTAGAATTAGAACTCTTAGAATGCAATGCAATTAGCCCTTTCAATATCCACAGCTGGACATGAGCCTGCTTAAGCATACTGTCTCATGCATGACAGGCATGTAAGGCCCCGCTGGCCAAACCGGTTGGCGAGTCCACTCTTTTAGAGGTAGTGTAGGTCTTCAAAACTTGTGGTAGCGGCTTTGTTATCCCTTAGCCGCCTTTTACGACAACCGCGGGAAGTGATGGCATCACAACTCCATCTATTGGTGGCGGTATGGTGTCGACTCCACATGGCACATTAAGACAAAACCGTATTTATTTTCCATTTGATCTATTAATTTTTTTTTTGCAAATATACATATAATCATGTCAATAAAATAAAATATGCAATCTAGTTTACTTGTGTAACTAATCATATGTATTTATTTTTCAGGTATACATGAGAACATTTTGAAAATACCCTTAATCTGGCAAGTGGTAGAGTTCTAAGTTCCTGTTGTGAATGTGATTGAGCGTCCTAGAGTATAGGATTATTCTAAGTGAAAGATCAATTGTGCCCCAATAATCATATGTCTCATAGTTGATTACAACAGTCATGACCATGACCTATACAGACAGACCATAAATAGGTGGATGCGCGGGAGACGCCTGGCGAGTTCAGGACCAACACAGACTAGAAGTAAACGAGAAATAATTAAATTGGCAGCAAATAATATGAGCAACAAATCGATGATAGCAGATCTCTCACGGAAGACCACATTGAAATGTACTACATTTCCCACTTTAACCAACTTCCCCAATGTAAGTGCGTGACTCGGTAGTGAGTGAGATATGCTAAAGCCCATTCCTATTCCATCCTATTCTATCCCACCCCATTTTCCCAACCATTCTTCTAAATACAGGCACAACATCCGGGGACGTGCCAACGTTTGTCAGTCTTAATTGATGTGGACATAGCATCAGGTGGACTGTCAACTTGTCTGCTGCCTTCTTTCCATAGATAAAATAATTAAACGGCGACTACACTATAAGTAGCCGTTCAACTCGGTAATGACTGTACCTTAACGTCAACCTGTGTCTCTCCTCTACTGACCTCTCCTAAGGACCGACAGCATCACATATATTGCTTTTCTTCTCCAGCCACTACCGGCGACTTTCCTCAAGTCGTCAGTACACCCGGCTGGAGGGCGTCTCACGCTACTAAATGGTATTCTTAGTAATTTATAGTTATTGAAATCTGTTATTAAAAAATAAATTCTTTTTTGATCTAATTATGATCGTTATTATACAAGCCAAATTAAAGTGATACTGTGTCGTTGTACGTACATTGTGTTCAAGGGCGTAGCCACGATGGGGCAGGTTGGCAGGCGGTTACCCCCCCCCCCCCCCCCGCATAGAGAAGAATAAGTACACAGACTTACTGATTTACACTGCCTCTATTTAAATTATAAGAAAATTCTTTACTTTGACCCATCCTGTATAAACTCTGACTACGCCCTTGACTGTGTCCCTACACTAAGCTTTGTAAATTTGAGCTCCATTTACAAGGTTCAAGGCCCTTAGATTTTCCTTCTAAAATGTTCAACAATAACAAATTCTGCTCGATCTAACCTCGAAAACATTAGTGGAAGGGATCGGATCGACCCCACTAATTTGCGGGCCGGCCCCACCGATACCGAATCCAGTAATAACAATGAACGTTATGTGATCCCCAGCTGCTGGAAACTGTCGAAATCGACAGTCATGTAGCGTATTATTAGTTATATGAAGACTGTATTCTTTGTAAGAATCTCACGTGCACTGTTTTATTTTCGCTACATTATATGGAGTGCACGCCAATGATACAATGGCGTGCACTGCTATATTTATAGACAATAGACAACAATTTATGGCGTATATATTTACTTAGTATAGATTTAGTATATATTTACTAGCATATATACTAAAGCGCGCGCCACAAGCAGAGAGAATTTCGGTCATTGACAGGAGGTCAGCCAAGACTGGACAGTCAAGGGAATCGTATGAAATCGTCGACTAGATTACTAGTTACACTTTACTAGTTTTATTAAAATCCGTCCAGTAGTTTTTGCGTGATGCGCGTTCAGACCGAAAAAAAAAAATTTTGTTTTGTAGGTTCTCCATCTTGTTCGTAGGTACTTTAAATTGCAATCACTTTTATCATAAAGAATTTTGAAAAAAGACATTACTTTGTTACAATGTGGTATTTACAGGGTCTTAAGTTCATATATTGTCACACATATACTATTTTTTTTTATTTTTATAAATAACTCCACTCAATGGCCCACACTAGGATTCCCTGTGTCATGGGTCCAGAGACACATACAAAAGACAATGATATGCATTATATTATTATTATTAGTCATTATATGTATAAATAGTAGGTATATGGGTATATGTTCAAGTGTATATATGTATATTTATATGAATAACGTTTTAATGTTGTATTATTTATAAGTAAGGATATATTTGTTATAAATTATTGTGCAAAATGTTTATTAATCAATGTTTAAATTATATTTATACGTTTCATCGCATCTCCCATAAAATACAAAAAGCGGCGCGAACAGACATTTCTAATCGAATCTTAAGTCTTAGTAACATTATATTCAGATATTAAAAGTGTACCAACAGAATGTTCAGAAAAGGATAAACAAACACGATAAGACCCTTTTAATAAATAAATATATTAAATCCATGTAATTCCTTTTTTCAAAATTAAGAACATGTTTCTTCCTGTACACTACGTCACAAAACTAGATTCAATGTTGACCTAATTCTCTTAACCAAAGTCACATCTTTGATCTGTTACCTTTGCCCTTATAACTAATTCCCTTGAACCATGACCTCAATCTACCTGCGATTTGGTTTATTCGCAAATGCCACTTTAAATCTTCCTTGGAAACTTCGCTGTTCAATTTAACCGATTACAGAATTGAAGTTAATCTTAGGGCATAATTATCAGTTGCTAGTAATTGAGATTCTTGTATTTACACCTCGTTATCTTAATAAAAGGCGGACTTGATGCTATAAAGCATTTTCTTCCAGCCAGGCTTGCTGCTATATAGTGAGGGTATAGTAAGTGTAATTAAAACACTATGTGGAGATTCATGTTTTAAGGTGTAACATGTAGCTTCAGAACGTCTGATAAATAACTCCCATTGTAATCCATACTATTTTATTAAATGATCACAAGAATTAATTGAAAGTATACATCTCGTGAGGCGTGCGGGGACGGGGGACGACTGGTGAGCACAATACCTCAAATTGCTGACTACGTAAAACACCGCGCGTTCTGCGTGCACTGTGTCAACACTGTGTTTCCTTATATAAAATGAAATGTACTTCTGAAGATTCTTTCTAGAGCTTGTAACTTTCTAATGTCTATATTTCTAACTTTCTATGTCTTTCTAACTCCCACTTCTATGAGCTACTTTTTCCGAATTCCTAAGCTTAATATAGAAATTTTTGGCTCTACTCTTATTCGTGAGTTAAAGTTTGATGATACTCGAGAAATAGAGAAAAATATTTTGTAGCATCGTGTTATTTTTAAAGAATGAAGTAGCCACTCGAGTACACCATGCACTTTTTGATAAGCGGATATTGTCGCTTATGGACATCCGCGATACATGTCAACAGCAGTTCAGGATGACAAACGTTGGCACGTACTCGGATGCACTGCCTACCTTTGGAGATTTAGGGAAGGATTTTTATGGAGGGTTGGGAAAATGGAGCGGAATAGCATAAGATGGGAATGGGCGCTGGCATATCTCACTCACTACCGAAACACATACATCGATTGAGGGAATAGAACAAACTGGGAAAAACAGTAGTTTACTTGTACACTATACTTTACTAGTTTAGGTTATTTTCTCTGAGAGAGGGGTAATGTGGCCAGTCGAGTGCGCCCAATGACTGTAGGTTTGCAGCATGACACCTTGATAGTTTAACATACATGATTTTTAACATACACGTACTTTTAACGTACATAACTTCTAGTATTACCAATACATATTCAAGGTCACAGTCTTGTAAAAGCGGAAAAGGACATACCAAAATACCCCATAAAATTTGCCAGTCTATAAAAAAAACAACACACTTTTTTCGTAGATTCTAATCATGAACCCAAAAAATTACCCCGCATTTTTCCATAAGTGAAACACATTCAAGCCCACTTCACTGTAATCATGTTATAGGCAGTAAAAGTAACAATGAAGCCTGGGCTGCATAAAATTGTCATAAAATTATACAGCCTCTTTGGAGTGCGGCCTAACAGCCTGGGTTGCCATACGGCCGCACAATTAATTTTTTTTTACACGGGCAACCCCGAGTTTTTACTAGCGTCAGCTGATCTGGCGATAGGTGTTTTAATTATTATTAGGTTTAGGTGCTGACAAAAACTGATGTTATCATGGTAAAATTTTTATTTAACTACATGGTTGAAATTTTGTTCGTGAAGTCATAAAAATATAAATCTTGTTTTCTTCTATTCTTGTGCTCTTTTCCATTGTATTTGTTTAGAAAGAAGGGGGCAAATGAGTAGACAGTCGACAGCAGACAGCAGTTGATGTTCAAGTGGATACTGTAGCGGAGACATAATGGGACATTGTGGTTTTAATGGGATGGGACAGTATGTAAATATAACGGCGTACGTTAATGAAATGTCTGTGGTACCTAAAATTTGAAAGTTCTTGTTTAGTGGAGTGTTGCAGTTCCTACTAATTTGCGACTGTTAACTTTTTAAATTATACAAAATTTTGTTGCACATTGCTTGTAGGGGGAGAGTGCACGCTGCATTCCCACAGCCGCTGGGCGCACTCGACTGGCCATGTTACCCCTCTCTCACAGAAGACTCCCTTGAAATGTACTGCATTACCTACTTTATCGTATTTTCCCAATGTACGGACGTGTTTTGGTAGTGAGTGAGATATGCCAGAGCCCATTCCCATCCCATCCTATCCCACCCCCATTTTCCCAATCCATTTCTTAATCTGCAAAGGTGGGCAGCGCGTTCGGGGGCGTGCCAACGTTTGCTATTCTGGACTGATGTTGGAATGTATCGCGTATGTCTATGGACGACAGCATCCACTTACCATCAGGTGGACTGTATACTCGTCTGCAGCCATTTTTTCTATAAAAAAAAACATGATTGTCTCAAGAATGTGATGACTGATGTTGGCGACAGCTAGGAAGACTATTCATGCATTTATTTCTTTATTTTTATTTAGAAGATTTAGGTACAGCAGGAAATATATTACAGTAAGATTATGCCAATTAACAATAATAGCGATAGCAAATCTTCCTGTTTAGTTAGACTAATACTATAATTAAAAGTCCTCCAATGTTATAGACAACGAGATGATATTAATTATATTACAAGCTTATTTAAACAAACTACTTATTAATTAGAGGTGCCGTTGAAATTGTTTAAAGTAAGTATTTTTTCTTATTCCTGCAGTCCTGGTACATGACAGGTCAATACCTAACTGGCAAGTCATTGTTTTTATTGTTAGTTCTTAGAAGAATAGGTTTTTTTCTATTATTTTTTGCTACAGATGGCACATGCAATAGCGGAGGTGATCGTAAACCCATGGTAAAAAAAGTACGCAGTTGAATTTTGCATGTTCTTCCAGAAAATACTAATCAATGTTTGTATTTGAATTATCACACATGTATAGGCACACAATAAATGCTCAGAACCTAAATTTGCCGCCGTCGTGAGACACCTCTCTGGCCTTCGTCTACATAAATCGTCGCATTTACGCTGGTGGGTTTTGGGGTACTTCTCATTTAATCCTTCCTCTACCCAAAATAAATTAATCTGATAAAACGTGAAAATTTGAAATCCCAAAGGGAAAAAAAAATGAAATAGGAAATGTTAATTTAATTTATTTTATAGTCTTCTTTTTTGTTTAGACTGTGAACCTGTCACATTGAATTTAGTACTCTTTTAGATATATAGAGGGTTAAATATAATACCTGCACACTGAATTTCTGCCTAATAATTAATAACGTTTGTCTTACGACTTTTTTTACTTGATATACTTTTTCCCAAAAAAAAAAATGAAGTCTGACAAGCAACTCTCTACCAAGCAATATACACTACCACGAACGGCAACGACGCATACTCTATTCATAAACAGCCGTTAATCGGACCGCTACTTTTGGATACTACATCTATGTAAATCAGTACGTACCTATGTAAATACTTGCGCTAGTCAGTGAGGTGAGTGATTTGAGTGACGAAGTGTTGAATTTCAAATAGTTTCAGGAGTTCCGGGCCGTTCTTAGTTAATTGTGTCTATTGAGTTAACTTGCGTGTTCGTATATTTAATTGAGATACCTCTAACTTAAAATGTCCTCTAAATACCTTATTTTACATGAATACAATTACCAATAACGGTTATACAGATCGATCAGCAAGAGACGACTGAAGAAGGTAGCAGGGGCGGTACGATATCGCTTAGCCATTACTGTTGAGTTAACGAAACACTGTGTCTAGCATTCGACACCGCGTCGACACTGTGTCCCTACAAAGTCTTAGAACAAAAGTTTCACGAAAGTTATTCAATATTAACAGGGTGCAGATATTTTTTATTTCATTCTGTATACAGTTTTTTTTCCTCCCAAAAACACACTTGAAAGTAAATGAAATATCAAAGAGCGATTTACCGAAGTATGAACCGGCTGAGCTATCGCTATTGGCGAATTCAAGCGACTGGAACACAGTCAAAAATGGATTGTCAGCGCAATATGATAGCGCTTAGCGAGAACTGTATAAAAGAGCCAAACTGGCAACCAAGTTGCAGTATCAAAAATACACAGCAGCGAATCTCAGCATACTTTAAGCAATTTGAATCTCCCCGTGCTAAAAAAATACGTGTCAGGTCGATTAATTAAGCCGATCCTCATTCCCCGAAACCGGCATCCTGACAAATATTTTTAGCTTTGTTGTGTATGAAAATATATGAAATATCATTGACAGAGGTTCTACGTAGATGCGTGGTTCTACGTACGAATACGTAGTACACACACACACACGTCACCTGGCTCGGATTACTTATCCTGGCTTGACCCCACAGTGTAAGTCAAATGAAGCTAAAACATACATGTATGCACGTTGACGTAGCGTGTAATTTTTTTTTCCGGTATATATTTTTTTGTTACATTTTCACGTACCTTAACCACACTATCAGACTACGTTTTTCCACTGCTGGGTATTCGGCTCTTCTCATCCAGCCACTTTCCCATAACAAAGTTTTTCTCTAGCAAAAAATCAGCACTACAGTTTTTGCTGCAGCACATGCTGAGTTGTGGTCCGTTAAGCGGATGCCGATACACACCTATGTGTTAAGTGGTTTACATTTTTTAAGTAAATATTATTATTTAGTAAATATTCTTTCTACACCACCTCTAAAAGAGTGGATTCGCCAACCCGCTCGGCCAGCGTGGCTTTTTAAGGCATACTTCCCTCATGCACAAGTCCATCTGCATGATAAGACCCAGGTACAGCAGTGGATACTGAAAGGGCTGGTTGCATTGTATTGGTTGCAAATTTTTTTTCTTTCTTTCAACTTGTAAATGGAGCCCATGTATATACATGACATTCCATACTGATGGAGCTCACCTACTATGTCGGCAACCATAAGCGTCCGCAGTCGTGTCTCTGCAGTTTGTTACCATAAAATGATAATAAAATTATTCTTTGGCACGGCGACGATGCGCGGCTTTGGAAGCCGCAATACGGGTGCTGAATTGTTAGAATGTTTGAGTTTAAAGATTAATGCTTTTGTTAACGTTCTGCGGTCGATTGGTGCTGAATCATGTTGACTTGGGACAGGCCCAGGAATTTCCGTGGTATTTTATCACTTACTCAAATTGTATCCGTAGAGGGAAAAGTAAACAATTGACAGCCAGATCCAAATGGACTTTTTATCACTGTTATAAAGTTCAAAATGTTATAATTTTCTGCTCGAACTACGTTTAAGTCTTAACCTGATTCCTCCGGGAGAATCTTACCTTCGAACACGGAAGCTTCTGGTTTGATTTAGACAACATTGGTAAAACACACTAAAACCTTACATAATGTACAAGCACGGTGCTTGACTGTTGATTTTATGTATTTTATGACTTATATTTTAGGGCTCGAGTCCTTGAGTGGGGACCACCATACCGGGAAGTTCAGTGTTGAACGCCATCCTCTCAGGAGGACCGACGCGACTTGAAGAAGTTCGCCGGTATTGCGTGGATGAGATGAGCCAAAGATCATGTGTGGAGGCAATCCTTCAGAGACGCCTATATCTATTGGAATGTCTAACTATATGATACTAATACTGTATGTATGTATATTACTATATTAGTAACCATTTAAAGTAAAACTGCATACGTATTTCATTCTGCGTTTGATCTGGTGGTTGACTAGTAGAAAATGCCGTAGGGCATTAAGTCCGCCATTTGTAAATGTCAAATCTTGTGCAATAAAATTTAAACTTAAAAAGTATACAAAAACGATGAATAAAAATTTAAAATTCAGTTTCAAGAGGGTTACTTTTTATTCAAGTCTGTTTAAATACGTATACACATTAATTAAATAGGCGTAGATCTTAGATTTATGCAAAAAAGGGATATGTAGATGCTCAACCTCATTCGACTCAGGTTTACCCATGTCAATGAGCGTGCTCTAATTTTGAGTCGGGTTTAGAAGCTTGCTTGTTAAATTTAAGTGTTCTTATGCTGTCCGAATTTCCAAGTACTAAATTCGTTACTTTGCAGGAGTCAGAATTTGAATATTCACTTAATTAAATTATATTAAATTATCCGTTTATTTATTTACTCTTTTTGGGCTATATTTTACGGATGCGGACGTAATACAGTAATACATAATATATAATCCATTAATGATTTCTCTACCAGTCGGTTAAAATCAAATAAATTAACCCCTCCCTCCCTCTCCTCTCACTAAAGACTACCACAAAAATACTAAGGCACACTAAAATATGCAACTTACTTATTTCGGAGTGAGTGACATGTGCCAGATGCCATCCCATTCTATTCCGACGAATGAAAAGTATAATATGATGAGGGAAATCTCTCGTCCTGATTATAGCTACTCCCTTTTTTCCTAATCCTGTCTCATCCCATCGAATTAAGGGGCTCCTATCTGCAAGGCGTTTTTCTAATGGATGAAATGAAATTTGACAGAAAAATAATGTTGGTCCATATTTTTATTATAATAGAAAAAAGGTTCCTAGTACAGAGTACAGAGTTCACCTGGTAGTAACTGTATGGTTTGTATGGTCATGGATAAACATAAAATAGCTGGTGGCAAGTGGACGCAGCCTGTTTAAGAATGTATGAATGTTTATAAACTTTGCTGTTGGTCGTAATGGGAGCGATCAATATAGTGCGACTTCACACTGGTAGTTACGCGTCTGACTGTCAATCGGAATAGCACGGTAATTCCTTTTTGTACATCACTTCATCGAACGTTAGATGCCTCCTAGAATTACGAATTCCTAGAATAATGTGCAATTTTACGAATTGCGCAATATTTTTGATTGTTCAAGGAGTGTATTGAATATGTGAGATTTAATGGTATTGTACAATAACATTATTGGACAATTTTATTGTAAATCTAGGCCCCACCTTATGTCGAGCGACATTACGTTTGTATTTATTTTAAAATCTATGCGTTGAATTTTGGATTCCGGTAATCACCCTTACACAAGATGTAGTGAGAGTTCTCGCGTATCTACTAGAAATCTCTATCTATTTAGTGGCCAGTGGCCAATGATAGATATCGGCAAAATTCCTTCTTTTGGCGTGCATGTGAGAGTTATAATGGAATTATTCCCGAAATAGATTATGATCCTTTTGTAATGTGTAACTACACTTAATTACTTTATACCGCGAACTCGTAGGCTGTGGAACGAATTGCCCCAAGAGGTCTTTCCATTAAGCTACGATATGGGGTTCTTCAAGAGAGCTGTAAATAGGATTTTGCAAGGTCGGCGGCGCGCCCGCATACCCCCTGGTGTTGCAGGTGTCCATGGGTGGCGTTAACACTTACCATCACGTGGGACCGCTTGCTCGTCCGCCCACTAGTATATATATATATATATATAAAAAAAGAAAGAAAATATTGTGATCGCTTCCTCTGCACTGTTACACGATTTCCATATTTTTGTAATAATAACGGACAACATTAATAATCGTGCAGTTAATAGATGTGAAAACTTGGAACGCCCTCAGTGTTCATGTAATTGAATTATAATCACAACTAGCCGCACAAGTTTTCCTACGAAATAATAATAAAACAAAAATAATAACGTCACGATTCGTCCCAAATCTCCTTACAAATTTTCCAAAAGATACACTACTGTTCCTAGATATTTATAATTAAGATTATTGAGAAGTGATGCCTTTAATTAATAAAGTTGCTGCAAAATTACTAAGCGAGACATTCATTTACACTAGATATTGAGCCGCTGAGCAAACAATATATAATTGGATGTTAGTGTTGATGTTGAAGAGAAATGTTGAACACGAACGTACAGATAGTATGAATTGATAACAAAATAAGTGGAGAATAAAATATAATTACCACAGAACTACAGTTAATATTAAAGACGTGGATGTTAGAAACGAATTACATCTTACATTAAAAAGGGCAACTTATGTTTACGTACATAAGTAGGAAGGTGAATCTTTATTTACCTCAACGTTTCAAAAAACTTCAACCACGATAACGCTACCAGCCCGTCGTTGTCTTTAATGATAGAATTGATTTAAATGGACTACTTAAATGAATTGGAAACCCTTTAATTGAGCCCATTAATATTTTGACACATTTAGATCCGTATCTGTCCACTATGACTTAAATTATTTTATTAACTATGTATTTTATTGTTGTTCACATTGGAATAATGTATTACTAATAACGATTTTAAGAATATAAATAATAATTACATTTAATAAATAATAATTACATTTAATAAATAATAATTACATTTAATAAATAATAATTTAAATAAGTATTGTACACCTTATCAGGTAGACTATCGAAGAACTTTTCATTTTGTGAACATTTCATGTTCTTTGCCTGTAGCTGTAACTTTAACTGTAGCTGTAAATGTCTTGATTTTGAAAAAAAAAATCGCGCAGTGTATGACGGAAAGAACTGTTCTCGGAGTCTCTTTGCTGAACAAAATGCATAACGAAAAAAATTCCACGAAGACCTAAAGTTTCCGACATAGCTCAAAAAATCGGCACGCTAAAGTGGCAACGAGCAATTGACATTTGCCGCGGGACTGATAACCAATGGCCACATCCGGGAGGCGTAGTGTGGGACGCTCGCCGGCCAAGTGGACCGATGACTTGGAGTAATTCGCTGACAGTGACTAGATGAGAAGAACAGAAGATCGCGTGTTTGGTGGTAGGTTTTGGGAGAAGCCTATTATAGCCAATAATTCAATTATAATTTCTTCTAATTGCTTTTATGCTATATAAATTTGTGTTTAATCATAAACTGGAAAGTTTTTTGTTCTCATTTAACAAATAACTAGATTACAAACTTCTTAAGTGATACTTATCTAGACATTGGATTGGTAAGTGAGTTTTAATAGACGTTGTAATTAATAGAACTACACATTAAAAATGATGAATGAGTGCAATCACTTAACTCACTCCTCCCTTTTCAAGTTGCTTATACACCGAACATTTTTCATTCACAATAGTTCGAAATAAAATGTCAAACATAACACTAGGTTATTACGTCCGGGCACGCGACAGAGTCGACACGGAATCGTCATTAATACAACAAAGGCTCTCGTCTTTTGTTGCCCCTTTATATAAAACACACGTTTTACTAGCCGTGCGGTATAGTCCCCATATGTATGTAGGATGGTATTATTCTGAATGGCGCCATAAGGGCGCGCAAACACGCGCAGCCAATGTAAGGTCATATTAAAAACATTATAGTAAGGTAATTAAGTATGAATTTTTAACAGAATCCATGGTTTCCGGTTTAGGGAAAGGTTTGGGAACAGCAACATATTACCAATATAATAACATAATATAATATTACCAACAGACATAAAACTGTAATAAAGATTAAAAAGCACAACAAAAAGATTCTCGGCATAGAACGAACAACTTTCCAAGTTATTTTAAAATATTTTTTCTTTCCGCAAAGCATTTACTCGTTCAAAGGAAATTCTATATTCCAGTGCCGTCTTGAAATCAAATTTCTAGCGGTGGATGGGAGAAATAACAAAAAAATATTTTCGTTTCATTTAAAAGCCTCGTAGGTAATGCGGAGGATGTTACCAAAACTCGTCGGCTCACAGTTTTGTGTTTGAGGTTGTAGTTTTTTGTAGTACGACGCTTTATGTAAAGCTACAGATGTACTTTTAGCAAGAAATAAGTGAAACTAAAGGGAAATAGGTTATCGCGTTGTTTCTAAGTTCCATCAGGTTTTCTTTAGATTGCTTTCGGTTTCCATTACGTTGCCTTATCTTTCTTTGGATTAAAGTTTTATTTCGTATTTTTTACGGAGGAAGACTTGCTGTTTTTATATACGAGTAGTCGTTCAAAGCATCGTATAAAGCACTAACGTTGCTCATACAGTTGTTGTGTAGGTAGGTGGTGGAGTAGTCCCTACATCTTACGTTACAGTCTACTAAATCAAAATGAATGCAATGCGATGCAACCAGCTCTTTCAGCCACTGCGAAATATGGTATGCATATTATCTGGAGCATGGGGAACTACACCACCTCTAAAATTAATAAAATCTATATATTATTACCATATGTAAAAGAGGATATTGGTATATCTCATGTTAATAGACATCGACACCATTTGACCGATCACCATGAAAGTTGGCACATATATGTATATTTTCATGGAGAAGGTTTCTATGCTCTCCACTTTGTTGCAACTTTGTTGTTTCTTATTTCGCTGCTGGGCAAATTTCCCAGGAGCGGAACTCCACCCCTCGTGAGGGGTTGGGAAACGGCTAACAGAGGACAACCATTTGAGGACTTAATCCATCTATTTCTTTATTTTTAGCTCAATGATACAGTAAGGTGATCAATACGTCGTTATAGTGAGTAAATACGAGACGATATTGGAATATTTCAATATCCAATCAGTACTTTATCCGGCACAAACATTCAATTTGTGATTTTGTGAAACGTGGGCGTCTGTTATACTCATTTATGAATACCGAATATTTATACGAAATGTAAGGTATAGAGAGATGTCAATAGATTTTCTTTAATGTTTTAATTGAATAGAAAAAGATCTTGCGATAAAATCCCAGTTTGATCATACGTGCTTTTATTATTTTTGCATTAAATTATTATTTCTATTCTATTATTATACAAAATACCTACCTACGTAAATACAAATAAATCTATACGTATAATAGAATATCTATCTTTTCACATAATAAAACAGTAACATAGTCGTATTTGTACGTTTAAGTGTTCGTTATTTCTTAGTTCCAAAATAATGTCACTAGATGGCGTTTTACAACTCTCAACATCACGATTGAAATTATTTTGTATTTAGTTAATTCACAGGATTCAGTATTATTTCTTCAAAAATAAATCTCGTATAAACGTAATAAACGCTAGATTACTATTAAGTTGGCTTTCATTTTAGGGAATACTTCAGAGACCAAAACCAAACCACTACTGGAATTATTGTTTGTTTGTCTGTCTGTTTGAACGTCCTTCACGCAAAAACTACTGGATGGATTTTAATGAAACTTAAATTGTTATAGCACATGTGGCGGAATAACATTTAGGGATCCATTACAGTTTCCCACTGAAATCACTGTAAAGTTTAAAACAAAATTTCAATTATAATTTGAATAGCCTGTATACAAGAAGGTCGATTTGAGAATGGACTTGATGACACATCATACGCTCTTGTCAAAGAAACCTGTTTGACAACTTCTAGAGCGAAGAAGATGAGGGGTTCATTAAAAAGTCAAATTTTATTTTGTAAATTGTGTCTGAAGGCGTACAACAAAGGTATTTGTTTACCTTTTATTTCTCCTCTACATTTCGGCGCAGGTCACACCAGCCGTGGTCACGAGTTTACTGAAGAGGCGGGGCGGCGCGGGTAGTCCAGGATGGGAGCTGCGAGCATCAACTACCTACTACACTAACAATTTCCGCGGACGTATTCGACGGTAACTCGCAAAGTTTAAAGTTGTTAATCACTGGATTCCACAACGACAAAAGTTCCCGATTGAAATTTTTATATTTCATAAGTTCAATCGCTTCACGTACAATCCACGTTCAGTGAAGACGATTTTCAGAGTGCAGAGTTCTATCCAGTGATTAATTCCAGCGTTGAGAATGTGTTCGGCTATTGCTGATTTACTCGTTTGACGGTTTCTTACAGCTGCGATGTATTCCTTGACCCTCTCCGCAACTGTATTCATAGTTTGGAAATAGGAACTACCACAGCTGCAGTCTATCTTATAGACTTCTGGTGTATAGTAAGGTATAAGATCCTTGAGTGTGCGTAGATTTTCCGCTAGTTTGGAGAACGGAGTATATACAGTCTTAATGGAGTATTTTCACAATACTGATCCAACTGCGTCCGTCACTCCTTTTACGAATGGCATTTTCACGTAAGTTCTACGTAATAAGAATGTTCCATTTTTAAAACCCATTTTGTTCCATTGTTAGGGTTCAGTAGCTCTCGAATTATTTAATTCACATATGAATTGTACGACAATTCATGTACTGCTTGTACGACATATATAGTATGTGTTCGCGCCAATAACTTTGGTGTTTTTTTTTTACTTGTAGGGTAGTGTCCGAATTACCCGCATCCCACATAATAATTTCTTCCCATTCATTTTTATATCGCTACATTTTTTCATGCCGGCCAGTCTAGTGATCGACCCCTGTCGTCGCCGGTAGTTGATTGTGAAGCTCACATTTTGGTGGTCTCTTGGACCCTGAATTACCGCACGCTGTGCATTTCCATACCGCGAATACATCTACTTTAAGCAGCATTGTAGTTTAATATCAAAGGACTCCTAAATCAAATAGAAAGTCAAGAAGAAGTCGAGAAAGAGCGCTACCAGGCTCGGAATAACACGTGGCGGTAACGAGCTCACCAGGCGGTTGTGAGCGTGGCCAAATTATAGCTACTCTCTGGACATAAGTTCAGACTTTCTATTTGATTATGTTTTATTTATATTTGACCTATGGATTTTCTCGTGGATTAGCGTACGGCTATATTGATTAGCTGTCGCGTTCACAGTATGTATTCTCAAATCGATGATACGAGCAGATGTTCTCAGTACAGAATACTAGCAGGTCTTCTATCAAAAAAAAAATCAAATATTAATAAGTGTTAGATATTTACATGTAACCTAAATTATTGAATACCCTTTTCTATCTTAAATGAAATTTGACGCAAGAAAAAACTTACTATAATTATTATAAATTTTAGCGACGTGTTATACAAATGATTTTTTAATTGGGAAGCTAAACAAAATAGTAGGTATCATGTGACATAAGAGAGTTATCCTTCCTATTGATCAGTATCTTATGTATGGAGTCGTACTTTTTGTATGAGTCGTACTTTTTGTATCAGCCTATAACGTCCCACTGAAGGGCACAGGCCTCTTCTAGTAAATCACTGGGGGGCTTCGGACTGTAATTCGCCGCGCGAGCTCAGTGCGGATCGGTGGATCACATACTCCAATTTTTTTTTATTTCTCGAGCATGCGAGTTTCCTCGCGATGTTTTCCCTCACCGTCGAAAATTCGTGTTTAAGTAGAAATTCAGTGGTACGGGCCGAGGATTTGTATTCACGATCACATGACTGTGAGTCGAGTATAAATAACCCTAGGCTATCACTGCTCATACGATGGCGACGATTATAATTACTTTTAAATGTAAATGTACGAATATTGTATGTAAGTACACGTATACCTGTAATATTTTTTGTCTTAAAAATCTGGATTAATAAAGGTGAACGTAAGGAGTTTTAATAAAACCCAAGCCAGGCTCGAGTGACACTCCGGATATGAGCTCCCTTTATTACGGCCGCTAAAACGATCGTAATATTAATATTAAAGCGTTTTTTGCCTAAATTATTATTAGAAAATCCATAATTTTGGAGTATTATTTCTCATAGATTTTAAGGAACTGAGACTATATTACCACAATTTGTTATTTTCCGCGTAAGCACATGGCACGTTTGCTTAAACGTTTAACTTAACTTAATTTTAACTTTAGGCCTAAACTTAACTTTAGGCCCTCAAAAACATCGCAAAACGGGCATTAAATATATATCACTAGAGAAATGCACAAGTAATTCCTTTACAACATTCCAAAAAACAAAATTCTGTTTTTTAAACGTAGAAAAGCATGAATTGGATCGCATTCGAATTCCGCAGTAGGACAATCCAATCGGCGTAAAACTGGTATGTTCCCTAGAGGCGTTTCCATGGCAACCGGTCGGGCGGGCCTAGCACCCCGAGGCTGAAAGGGGTCGCAAAATCCAAACTTATCTCATAAATTTGCACGGCAGGTCGATCTCATTTCGACGAGGCGCTGGGCAAATTTCATTTCGCTCTAAACCTTGGAGTGGGTTAATTGGTTTGAAAAATTATGAAGAATGTGTTTTGTTAGTTAGCAATCACTGAAATGGAAAAAAATGCATAATAATGGAAGTAAAATGGAAGTAAAGATTGTCGTATAGTGTAAGATGTACAAATGGAGACATTCATAGTTATCATTCATTCAGAATGTTTAAGTTAAACGAATGTAAGGAGAAGATGCGAAATGATGAGCGGTGACGTCATTGAACGGCGGCAGGAAAACTAAAATTTGTCGTTTGTTTATAATCGCATAGTCTCATTTGCTGTACACAGTATATACAAAATGGAGGTTATTCAAGATTATAGAAAAATACAGAAAACTTTCCATACTGAATAACTGAAATTAAAACATTTTTTTTTTGTTTCAGTCATTTGTTTGTCATCAAAATATTCTAGTTTACATTGAATATA
The DNA here is from genome assembly GCA_943735995.1 of Sesia bembeciformis. Taxonomy (NCBI): domain Eukaryota; kingdom Metazoa; phylum Arthropoda; class Insecta; order Lepidoptera; family Sesiidae; genus Sesia; species Sesia bembeciformis. The sequence goes on along the minus strand of OX031042.1, from coordinate 12,807,293 downwards.
TCCTTTAGTATATTTAATAAAAAAGAAACATTCTGTCTGATTGACTTATCAACGCGCAACCGAAATCGCTTAAGTTAGAAACATGAAATTTAGACAGTAGCTTCCTTTTATAACTTAAATACTGCTTGGGATTTCTCGAAATTCAACCCCTAGAAGGGTGAAACGGGGTGGCAAAGTTTCTTTGAAAAAATATTTAATAATCCTATAAGGATTCTGTGATACAAATACAATATAAATTGTATTACGATTTTTCAAAAAATTGTCACGGGGCTAAGATGTCAATGTAGATGTCAAGTGAGAAAAGTAGATTGGGAAGGATGTTAAATAAGTTATTCGATCCCATATTACCTCATCAAATTCCTCTAATTTCACATGAATGAGATAAATGGTGTGACCATTTCTACGTGGTGAGAAGATCTGATAGCACATGGAAATCGAATAAGATTGTTTTTCAGAACTTCCCAATTGGTATGTCGGTAATACATTTTCAAAAATCTCTCATACTTTTTAAAACTACGGGAATAAAAAAATGCCCGTCGCGGACTGACCAGGTTGACTACGGGCAGGGAGGAGAACATAATGATAGATAGATAGATAGATAAAACAGTTTTTTGCACACCAAAACAAAACGAAACAAGACAGAATGAGACATTGTAATACATGAAATGCACAAAAGGCGGTCTTATCGCTAATAGCGATCTCTACCAGTCAACGGTTGAGTAGAGAGGAAATATTTATTTCAATTACAGGTAGGATGGTGCACAGTATACATAATTACATATGTATAATACATTCATATTAATATTTAGGAGGGGGAGAGTGCACGCTGCAATCCAACAGCCGCTGGGCGCGCTCGACTGGCCACGTTACCCCTCTCTCACAGAAGGCTACCTTGAAATGTACTGCATTTCCCACTTTATCGTATTTCCCCAATGTACGTACGTGTTTCGGTAGTGAGTGAGATATGCCAGAGCCCATTCCCATCCCATCCTATCCCTCCCCATTTTTCTAACCCTTTCTCCAAATCCATTCCTATATCTCCAAAGGTAGGCAGCGCATCCGGGGGCGTGCCAACATTTGTCATTTTGGACTAATGTTGCCGCCTTCGTACATAAAAAAAAACACACACTATATACAGTATATATAAATAATTGAGTATAAGTAATAAAATAATGATAATAAGAATAATAAAATAATTAGAGAATGGTATAGAACAAGTTGGGATAGAAAGTGATTTCGATATGCAACGGGAGTTGATAATAGACTTGCAATATACATATTAGTTTCCTTAAAAAAAAAACAACAGTAGGGCTGCCACAAAAACATGTTAAATGATAAATGTGTTTGTGTCATTAATTTTGACAAACAAAAGCAAGGGAAAGCCGCTTTGACGTTCGCGAAAAAGTCGTTTTAAAAATAACAAAATCCGTGCCCATTTCTCTCGCCGTAATTTGAAAACGTTTCATTCGACCTCTATTCGATTTCAGTATCGAACAAACAATCGAGTTAAACTGACCAATTTTATGTAAACAGAATACGAATGTGGCTGTTCTTTTTTAAATTAACCACATGTAATAGGGACGCGTCGTTTACGAATTAAAAATGAAGCGTTTGGATGCGATCACGAACGTGTGTGGCGTACTGATTTCACTTCCCGAATGTATGTGTTCCTGAATTATGTTAGGTCATGTTCATACACACCACTAAAGAGCCACACATAGACACATAAACGTGGGCGGGAGCGAATTTATATGAAAACGCTTGGTATTATTCACACGGACTACATTTTGTAGTTTACGTTTCGACGGCTGTTGCAACGCAACAATTCTGATTTCGACCTGAATTGTGCACTGAGAGCGCAATTTTAGGCCTCAAGTAGACTGCTCGGTACTATACAGACGGGAAAACACCTGTGTATGCCTGTTTTTTGGACCTGATATCATACAACAATAGCCTTTGATCTGATATCATACAATGTTTTATGGCAAAAATTTCAACCGTTAAATAATTTACATAAAGATGTTAACTCCATGTTTAGGTTTTGATATAATAATCAAACAAACTATTTTCTATGGGGCAACAGTCTCTCTGAATGTAGGTTGGAGTGCGGCGTGAGACAGGGGCCACTGAGTTCGCCCACACTTTTTAACCTGTATCGGCTGATTGAGGAGCTCAGCAAGCAATACCAATGTCGGTTGCTCGGTAGATGTTTGTATTAACAACATAAGTTGTGCAGATGGCATGGTGCTGCTGAGGCCCTCGATTAGGGTGCTCAAAATACTGCTAGAAATATGTGAATCCTATGCGATTACTCATGGGCTCAGGTACACAAAATAAATGTTTTATGCTCTGTGGTACCCCTCTGAACAGAGTAACTCAGTTTAAGTACCCGGGTCACTGGATCACCGAAGAATTAAATGATGGCTTAGACATTGAAAGGGAACGCGTAACATGCTGGCCCGCAGGTTTGCACGGTGTACAAGAGAAGTAAGGTGACGCTTTTAAGAAAGGGCACTGTCAATCCTTTTACACGTCCAGTCAGTGGACCAGTTAAACGCAGCGAGAATACAACGCCTTGTGTATCCAATATAATAATGCGTTCAGAGTGCTGATGAATGTTCCTATGCTGATGTGTGCTGTGCTGATCAACATGTTCTTAGAAATTCATACGATGCTTCCACACCATCATACGTAAAAGGTGCGTCCTTGTTGAGCCGCCTGCGCGCGTCTTACAACGGCATCCTGCGCACACTCGCTGAGCAGTTCGATTCTCCCGTTCTGGGGCATTGGGTACACCTGCACATGACCATATAGATGTCTCAGAGTGGGAGAAGAGCAAATAATATTTATTATTATTTTTATTTATTATGCCTATAATATGTTACTAACACTAGCTTTCAAGTATTGTTTTATTATTTACTAACAATACTATGGATATTTATTCTGCAATATATGGTTTATTATTATTATTATATAATATCGATCACACGCAACCGAACAACAATCACTGGTGGCGACACCGCGAATGGGAGTGTCTTCCCAACCACAACGCATAACTACAATGCAATCACAGCCAGGCTACCGTTTCGTGGTTATGCTAATTCACGCGTACCACTACCCAACCATGTTCGTGGCTGTGATGTGGTACTAAATTGGTGTGTCTAAATACTCTTTTAGCATAGACTGTTTTTAACTGTTTTTTTGGACCTGTCTTTATTTATTAATGTTAGGCAGGGAGATGTTAGTACGAGGACTTACCTGTTGCGGTAATAACGATTTTTTTTTATTTCGAAAAATTCAAAACATATTTCAGTATTGATTGCTCACGGTTCGACCAATCAATATTGAAAAAAAGTTAAATACAAAAAAAAACTAAACGGATAGAAATGCAATAACTTCGATCAAATTAAATATGTAAAAAGTAGTTTGGATTTATTTCTTGGTTAATTTGGAATATGACTGTGTAAACTTTCAAAACATTAAAAAAATACGACATATTATATGTCCTATATTATACATAAATTATATGGTTTAGCTGTATCCAACATAGGGCACGTTGAGCTCTAAAAGTTTGATCTAAACAATTTACTTTTCCTACTGGCATAGCGCCCGCAATCCGTGTATTTGATTCGTATCTTTTTAAATTTCAAAACCAACATTCCTATCTAAATTAAAAATATGAGTAGTTCCGCCAAACTCTGTGCACAGTTTGCTAGTGGACATATTTTTTACAATTTACTTAGCACGGTATCAATCACAAATATAATTGTATATGTATATATATATATATAATCGTATTATATATCATATAATCAGTTGTTTAATATAATTCTCCTATAATTCGCACGCGCATACCCCCTGGTGTTGTATGTGTTCATGGGTTGCGGTAACACTTGCCATCACGTGGGACCGCTTGCTCGTCCGCCCACTTATCTACAAAACAAAACACATAAAGTATTACTACTATAAAATCAAAATCATAGGTAGAATTGTAGGGTACAAAACTATCTACGTAAAAGAAAAATGGTGGCCCCAACTGCCTAAAATTTACGCAGTAAGGCCGAAAATTCTATGTTTATTTGCAGCATTAGTTAAAATGAAATTACGTTTGACTTAGACGCAGGTGTTCTGAACGTGGGATTACGCGGGTGACATACGACGGAAGTGGATATACATATGTTTATTAGACGTGTATATACAGTATACATAGTATATTCTTGTACATGTATGTAAATGTGGACTTGTGTTTTATATGAATACGATTGGAGTGCGTAAGGAAATCAGTGATTATAGGTATAAGGTGTAATAAACTCAACTTGCATCATTCCAAAGTTTAAATCAGTACGGTATTTTAATAATTCTGTTTTTACAACGTTTATACTATTATCCGTAGAAGCAAGGGCATTAGTAACATTTTTATAGAAATCATGTTACATTATATTCGGATATTAAAAATAAACAATGATTTTTCGTGTTGTTTTATGTAAAAACTCGAAGTTTCTAACTTGATTCTAAATTAATAAAAAATGGCATTTTTTTTGCATTGTGGCATTCTTTCTAAGGACCAGTACGTACCTGTCTCATTATATATGTCGTTGAAACAGGATTGTATACAATGTTACCAGCTTTTTTAAATCAAGGTCCTAACAGACACTGTAGTATCATCGGCCTGTGTCACGAATTGTAGATGGAACAGACTGATTGATATTTGCGTCTAATATTTATCATTGATAATCTCTTCTGACTCTATCTGATGGAAAATATGAGAATATTGTAATGTCATCGGCACACGTGTGCGAAGTCTGAAATGAATGAGATCCAGTCCAACGTTGACCTATATTTACACAATATTTAGGTCAGCATCAGATGTCAAAACACTCACACGTGGAAACATTATAAAACAAAGTGAAAAGGTAGGCTGAAAGGTTTTAATATTAACTTACCACTTCGCCTACTTATAGTTCTTTTTTTTTGTATTAAACGTGGCAATATTTTCAAATGAAATGGACCGATTTTTACAATGTAAATAATGAATAATTTTTGAATCAAATACTCTAAAGAATGATCTAAGTGTAAGAAAATAGATTAGATTCCTAGGTATTTTAAAAATGAGTGTTGAATACTCGAGCGCTAAGTCAGCGCTAATGGATCATAATAACCTTAACCCGTCCTAATAACCTTAATAACCTTTTAGCCTAAAATTTTAGTCTTTTTGTTTCATTAGCGCTCATTCAACGCTCAAACATCGAGCGTTCAGCGTTTATTTTTACAACGCTATCAGTAAATCTCGAGCTGAAGACCCCGGTCGAACAAACTTTGTTCTTTATATAGCCGTATGCATATCTTTTAAAAAAGCAACTATCAACAACAACTATTATCTTAGGTTGCACGAGGAACGATAGGGTTATAATAAATGTGCAAATATAACACGCATATTTATCTATTAAACAGGTCTTCAGTCAACTCGTAACCATGGTTGGTGACACCCAACCGAAACATCGTGTAAAATAAATAAGATAAACATTCGCGCTAAGACCGGTTTAAATAGATAAATAAATGTGAAAATATACATAAATACTTAAAAAGTTTGCAGCAAGATTGCGACAAGAGACTCCATGCTATCACATTTTTTTTATCCGAAACACAAAATGGTTTTATCAAACGTGATCCTCCACAACAAGTAACATTTAACACGATTCCGAAATAGGTCCCGTAAAGCCAAGGATCAATGTTCCTGGGGACGTTACGGGGTTCGGTGCCTGAAGGGAGTTAAAGAAGGGATCCACTGACCGGGAAAACACCAATTCGGGGCATTACGTCCCTACGTCGATAAGGGTTGAGGATGGGAAAAATATCGGTGATGTTCATTTGATGTGTTCTATCTTATTTAGCTTATTAGGCATATCGAGAATAGCTCCATCATATTTGGATACGTAAAAGTTTTAAAAAAGGTTTTTCTCTCCGAACTAATCGTGTTATCAGCGTCTATTATCATCTGATCATATTTATGTATTAAATGATGTACTACTTCCTGGCGTTGACGTGGCAGCGTAAGAACTCCAGACTGGTGTAAAAAAAATAGGAATGTATCTACTACCAACCAAACTAATTAATGTTCTAAGAATAATACTACATATCTATATTCGAAATGTCACTGACAACGAGCATACTTATTATATTATATCTGGCAGACCAGGCTGCAATTGAAGAGGCATACCTAAAAGTATTTAAACGTTAATTAATGGCTTGTATTTATAATGTACTAGCAAAACCCCGCAGACGTTGTTCTGCCATAGAAGCTGATATGCTGCAGCGCCATCTAGTGGCGAGTTATAACAAAGTCGATAGCTCGAAAATATTCTCCATGAAAAAATACATGTGCCAACTTTCATGGTGATCGGTCAAACGGTGTGGAAGTCTATTAACATCAGATATATAATACCAACATCCATTTTTATATATATATAGATATAGAAAATAGATTTAGACGGTCTTGTATTTAAAAAAACTAAACGTTCACATAATCTCTGAATATCTGAAATAAAGAATTTTAAATTACTAAGAATCTGATCACCAAGTAGACTCGTCGTCACTGGAGAACCTAAGCCTAATTCACCTTTATATTAGCTTCATTGTTGTCCATTCAGTGTTTTTTGCTTTCACTTAATTATTTATTTTAATTAATATGCCAAAGAAATACTATAATTGTACTCCTGTTTCCAATATCTCTTTCTGCATACACAAAACTCCTTGTTTTTGGAATGCGTAGCAATTGCTTAAGAAGTATACTTCAAAGGTAGTATTGCTTTTATTTTACTTCCAACTAAACAAATAAACGTTTAATCAGTAGGAACTACAAGGCGAGCTACAGTAACAATTGCCATCACAACTAATTAAGAAATACTCTAACATATTTTTTTTGTGACAAGTGATAACTTCCCTTATTAGGGTCAAGAGTGTGAGGTGCGACGGGAGAGGAACAATGTTCAATACAATATATAGAGGAAACAGTAGGATGTATTTTTATTTTCATAATATTTTAAATGAGCATCTCCCACACACAAATGTAACGATTTCGTATTTATTTTTATGTTTACATAGAAAACCAAGCATCAACAAAACAATATTCAAACAAAGAGTTGAGATGGCCAGACAATTAAGGCCACAGATGGTTATCTATGGTTAAAGACAAGAGTAAGGAAAATATAATCAGATAAAAAAATAATGCTAGCGACGTGGAGAACCAAAAAACCGAGTTGAAAGTAAATTTCTCACCACAGTAGGCTTAATATGAAACAAATCGAGGTCTAAAGATTGCTTACGCGCATTGTATTCTGACGTCGCTCTGCAAAAGAATGCATTTTTCCGATAGATAGATGGGACGTGCCAAAAAATATGACTACTAAATAATCGTTTCACGTATCTCGTATCGTATCTCGAGGAATTGGAGATATTTTTTTTATAATTTTGAAATGATTGCTCTTGTGGTAACGCTAACCAACACGGTGTCGCTTGATTGGGACCTTATGTACTTACTGAGATATGCCAGAGTCCACTCTCATCCCATCCTATCCCTCCCAATTTTCTCAACCCTTCCACCAATTCAATTCCTAAATCTCAAAAGGTAGGCAGCGCATCAGGGAGCGTGCCCACGTTTGTCTTTCTGGACTGATGTTGTATCTCGGATGTCTATGGACGACAGTATCCACTTATCATCAGGTGGGACTGTATGTTCGTCTTCTGCCTACTTTCTATAAAAAAAATTACTTACGTAGGCCGGAGTTTCAGGATGAAATCTGGATCTCAAGAAGAGCCATTCGGAATCTCATTATGCTCCAGTAATCTTAAGAAGAACGCTCACAGTTGTATATTGAATTCATTTTATATACATACCGTTTTTTAATTAAGATAACTTAATTAAAATTTTTAGTACATGATAAAGATTTATGTTAAGATTTATGTCAACTGTCAGAGCTCTTCCTATACTAACCGGACCATAATTCATCTCGAATTTAAATATATCAGGGCTCAAGAGAACATAGCTAAAATTCGCTACAGATTGCTTTATATAGTACCTACTGTTGAAGTGTCACAGGGGGACCTAGCATGACGTCTGTTGATACCCTTATCATGGCTGATGTACCCCAAGGCGTGTTGTTTGTAATAGCATACGTGCTTTGTGACAATGCAGTAGTGCCCAGCTGTTCTGCTTCAACGTTTTGTCTTTCTGTTAACCCTCTTTAATGTGAAATGTGTTGTGTCTGTTTAAAGCTGGGAGAAATAAGCAACTAGACCTTGGTCACGGCTTCGCCTGTTTGGAACTAGGAGCGAATTGAGTGTATCTAATAGTGATGATTTATGTAGATGATTTTATTACTGTAATAATAATAATATTATTACAATTATTACATATATAATTTTAATAAAGTTTTATTCATTCATAATTTTATTGACAGAAGTAAATGAGGTATATGAGGAAGGTATATTGTTTTTTTTTATGAGAACTATAAAAATGAAGGTTCATTGTTCCTTTGATTACTATGAAAATTTTGTCGTATAATAGTGATAGTTTATTAAACATCAAAGTGCCGCCATGTTTGTGCGTTATGTTTAAGCGTTATGTATGAGATAATCAAATGAAAGATAAGACTGCGTTTCTCGTGTGTTTCCAAGGAGTCCAAGTCTTGTTTTCAGTAAATTTACTGTCACTTTACTCAGCGACTCCTACTTTACTTTTATGGAGAAAACGAATGATAGAATTTGATTTTCATATGACATTGGCAAAATAGTCGCCGCGCTTCAGTCGACAACTGGTATTCTAAGAAGAAGACAATATATTGCGTCCTATTCCAATGTCTATGGAAGTTGTGGCTGTATTCATTTTATTAATTTTCTGCTAGACTTATTGTTAGAATCTTTCTATAGATAAAATCGTTTCAATTAGTCCGTTGGAATGGAACGTTAGATCAATTTGTTAAAGCTTGCCATCGGGAACTCCTTGTTCCATTATAAATTATGCGTTATAGTAGGAGTTCCTAGGAATTGTGAAGCAAGAAGTTCGGGAAGAGAGTGCTCCTAAGAGTAGTAGAATCCTAAGTCAGGTTTTTATCGTTCAATAAAATTACCTGCAAATACGATATAATTACCTACCGGTTTATAATTTATTTTAATATGCCATGCCGCTTTGTAAGCCGGCACATCTAACGCGCTCTCAATACTACACACATTCTTCGATAATCTCACATTTCTTACTTAATAGGTTTACGAAGGTTGCAAACCGTTTTCGTTTCATGCATAACCTTTGTTATAAATTGATATTAATCGGTATTAGTGATGCACGATTTCGAATGAAAATATTTCTATAACTTTAATAAAGTTATTAAAGCAATGAATGAAACAAATAAAGCTTTAATAAACTTTAATAAAATTATTCGAATGCAATAATTAGAATGATTGAAGAGTGTCGATGAAATGAGGTGCGTCGATTAATTGAGGTGCGTCGATTAATTGCGGTGCGTCGATTAATTGAGGCTGGTGGGAGAGCAAAACGCCCACCACCACCTTCAATGAAGTTTTATTTTTCATAGTCGCAAATTTCAAATCAAGTGTATTAATATCTGGTAAACTTACGAACAGATCACACGCAATCGATTCATTCGGACCTTGATTATTCATTGGATTACTTTTTTGGTCATGTCGATTAATTCAAATGACCAATTAAAGTATCAATCTCAATTAAAGTTTTCGCAATCGGCCATCACTAACCGATACCCTGTAACTGGATTAAATCAGTATCAAGCCTTAAATTAAGGATTAAGTAAAAACTTGTAAATATTGATTTCGGACAATAAAAAGATGCTATAAAACGCTTCTTAAAACTCTTTCTCGCATCAAGACGCTCTCAAAACGATCGCTTTTTTCCAAGGGTCCTCAAGAATGGGTCTCGGACGATATAATATCTCCTTTGTTTCGAAATCAGTCGATTTCGTCAAAAGGTACCCCCCTTCCCACTTTCTATTTTCCGTATGAGCAAATTTTCCTCGACGCTCGTACCCTTTGAAATAGTATCTTTGAATGATTATATTTGAAAGGTTCTTTCTTGTATACGAACCTTTGTGATATCCACTACTCAAGCTCAGGAATAACTTACGAGGAAACTATTACGTGTTACTAAAATAATGTACCTTGTTAGCTTAGTGACTAAAATCCTTGCAATAAAGTGACTAAAATAACGACTTTCGAATAGTCATCTTTGGGTGTCTAAGGGTTAACAAAGCTGATGCTGCGAGCCTTTAGTGTGGACTACCATAGTGTGGATAATAGTGTACATTATTACCACCTCTAATAGTGTGGACTCGCCAGCCGGCTTGGCCAGCGTGACGTTTTAAGGCCTTACATCCCTCGTCCACAAAACAATAAAAATAAGAAGTCCCGTGTCCAGCAGTGAACGAAAAAATGGATGGTAAGGGTTACGGTAACTGAACCTTTACCAAAATAGGACAGCATTTTTTTATAGAAAAAAGGCGCCACACGAGCATACAGTCCACCTGATGGTAAGTGGATACTGTCGGCCATAGACATCCGCGATACATGTCAACATCAGACCAGAATGTCAAACGTTGGCACGCCCCGATGCGCTGCCTACCTTTGCAGATTAAGGAATGGATTGGGAGAAAGGGATGGGAAAATGCTCTGGCATATCTCACTCACTACCGAAACACGTACGTATATTGGAGAAATACGATAAAGTAGGAAATGCAGAACATTTCAAGGCACTCTTCTGTGAGAGAGGGGTAACGTAGTCACTCGAGTGCGCCCAGCGGCTGTAATGCACTGTGCACTCTTCCCCTGGATTTTGATCATGATTAATTAACACAATATGTTACATATTTTTTATCAAATTTGTAGGAAAATGTGCTAAAAAATAAAAATTTATTACCACCAAAAAAGGTTTATAAGATTTTCATGTCCTTGAATTCATAATCGTGAACGGAATTAATGGTTTCAGACTTGGGGAAAGGTTCAGTTACAGCCTGTATACAAGACAGATAACTTAGATATATCTGTCTATTCTAAAATCGCATGCATATGATCGTGAATTCTATTCTCGATCCATAATAGACGTTGAAGGGAAATGTCGTGTGAGAAGTCAATACGTCAGAGAAATAAAAAAGAATTCCATGTACTATCTTAAATATTTCAGTTCGAGAAACCTTCGTTGATCACGTTAAGATTAATTATATCAGACAGCTAGTATGGAAAAATATCCTGAATAATATCATTTAAATTAATTGAATCGGAATGAACGCGTCTCTAGTAATTGTGAAATAGAATAGTTTATTTGGCGGGTTGGTCACCAGCGCGGTAATTATAAAATAGAATAGTTTATTTGGCGCGTTTGTTACCAGCGCGGTAATTGTGAAATAGAATGGTTTATTTGGTGGTTTGTCACCAGCGCGGTAATTGTGAAATACAATAGTTTATTTGGCGCGTTTGTCACTAGCGCGGTAATTGTGAAATACTATAGTTTATTTGGCGCGATTGTCACCAGCGCGGTAATTGTGAAATAGAATTGTTTATTTGGCGCGTTTGTCACTAGCGCGGTAATTGTAAAATAGAACAGTTTATTTGGCGCTTTTGCCATCAGCGCGGTAATTGTGAAATAGAATAGTTTATTTGGCGCGTTTGTCACAAGCGACATAATGATCGTGATGTAATGTTCCTTCGATTCTGCACAAAAATCGTAGTCTATCGTCTATCGATCACTATAACCACAGCGCACGTTGTTATAAATATTTATACAGACTTTCCCATACATAAATATGTATGGAATCGTTAAACGCAGACGTGCCGCATAATGTATTGAGTGTTTCAAATAATTTAACGTTCAAGGCTCGGCGAATTTGGCGCAAAATGGAATTTTTTTTTTTCAATTTTATATAGCACTGACGGACAGAGCGGTAGGATGTTTAAATTAAACAGCAGGTATTATTTAGTAAATACTAACTGACGTAATTTTGACTTATAAGTATTTACTTGTTTGTGGCTGCCATACAAATTTTAAAGTTGTCGCAAATATTCACGTAAGACCAGATTTTAACAATACCATACCACACCATCAGCCTATATTTCTCCACTGCCGGATATAGGCTCCCAAGATTCTTCATCACACATGGTCTTCCGCTCTTCGTAGACTTTGGTCGGTTCACCTGGTCGGAGGGTGCCCACAATGCGCTTCCTGCATTCGAGGATTCTTCCACCTCATCGGTTGTCGATCGTGCGAAAAATATGACCCATCGGTTCTTTGGCGAATTTCTTATTCATTTATTTAACAATTTACTGTACACACACAACATGAAACAAATACTCGTAAAAGGGAAGAAAAAGAAAAGATGTACAAAAGGCAAGTTAATATCCTACGCAGATTTCTTCCAGCAGACCTGCGAACTTGAAATGTAGGTCAAGACAGAAAGGCACGCGTGGTGCGTACGGAAAATTTGTATAATATAATAATCTTTTCGTTTCGCGCTTTATCCCGAAAAAAACTCCAAGCGTAACTCTTTCCATAGCTCGCTGAATGACTTTAAACTCGTCGATACCGTTAAAGGCCACGTTTCGTCACCGTACGTCATAACTGAAGGACGCACTAATTGAAGACTTCTGTCTCCAAACATTGTGGTATAAGCGACAGGAAGAATCTATGCATTTTCCCAAATACTGCTCAGCTTATTGAAGGATTTTAAAATATTGAAAATTGTCGTTATGGCGAAAATGCAATAATATATTCATATTTCAAATCTACGGTTTTGTATTAATGTTTTTAACAGTGTCCTATAGGTACAGTTCTCAACAGTAGGTACCACTCAGCTTAGGTAAATACGGATTTCATTAAACACAAAGGATGAAATACACATTTCACGGGCGAATGGACAGCTATGCAGATGAATTAGCATTACCCTTGCAGCGAAATGAAAATAATAATAAAAGTTATCAAAGAGTCCGTGTGCTTGAGGAGTCCAATGATTCGGAAAATTAAAATCAGATGCGGTTCTAGGATGACTACATTTACACCGTAATTGTAAAGTATCGGCCAATCGATCGTTCGAACTAATACAAACTCCTTTGCCGCTCATTGGCACCTTTTTCAATCAGCGGTTAGGATGCGCCAACTGCATTTATAACTTTGTAGAATAAACCTATTCATTCAGTTAGAGCAGTGTTTCCCAAAGTATGGGTTGCAATCCACTGGTGGATCGCGAGAGTATATTGGGTGGGTCCCGAAAAAAATAAATTTAATCTAATTTTAAGTATAGTGTTCAGATTTATCTTAATTTTACTTATTTACTTATTAAAAATTTCGATCATCACTGGATACTGGATTTTTTCTTAGTTTCTTAATTGTACAACTCTTCACATAACTACGCTACGTAAACGAGAACATGCTGCAGCAGAGACACAATGCTATTTTCATGTAAGGCGTAGCGTAGGGTGGGTCCCAAACTTTGTAATTTTTTTAGGTGAGTCGCGGTTTATATAACTTTGGCAATCACTGAGTTAGAGCAACGAAGATGAACTTTAAAACACCTTAATTACCCCTTTTATGAACGCAATAATAGCTAGTTGATAATAATGAAAACTATCGGTTGCCCAATGCTTTAGGTAATAATGTATTTTATATTTTTCCTAAAGGTGTGATAGTACCTGCATATCACACGCATGATGTAGCTTTTAACGAAATTTGGAAGTAATGTACTTATTGCGGAGAATTTCCAATTACGGAAAATTTTCACTACATCTCCGACTAATGATTCATTTACACAAGGAGAATTTCTCGAACATCGGTCAAAAGCTAGTATAAACAATTGTTGTTATAATTAAAGTTATTGATAACAATCACTGTTATCATCGAGTTTTTACAATCATGTAAAGAGTTGTAGGCGAGAATTGTATGTAGCTTGGTCACATACGAAAATCGTATACAATATTCTCGCGCGAACCGTTCGAGAAACTCTACTTGTGTAAATGAGTCCTGAAGCCTTTATCATTCAACACTACTCAAATCACACGATGCTATTCAAATCTCTGACTGAGGGCTTGAAGGAAGTCGCTGATAGTGGCTGAAGAGAAGAACGGAAGACCGCCGTGTGTGGTGGCGGTCCTTGGGAGAGGCTTATATCCAGCAGTGGAGAGACAGGCTGATGGTATAGTATCTTAAAAGTGGACCGTCTTACAGAATCTTCTTTTAACCTACGGTGTAACAGAATAAATATAACTTCGAAGTAGGTACTTTTTAAACTATTTAGTAAAACGATTCCGCACTCATTAGCCCGTATTTTCTCACTGAATTATTCTTTTCAAAGGAAAGTTAATATGAGTGGTAAGTTCGAAACAGACTATAATATTCTTTGTTTAGTAAGGTTAGTACATTGGGGAAATATGGTAAAATGGTAAATGCAGTACATTTCAAGGTAATCTTCTGTGAGAGAGGGGTAACATGGCTAGTAGAGGTAGAGCGCGTCCAGCGGCTGTTGGATTGCAGCGTGCACTCCCCCCCCTCCCAAACAAATATGTACAGTATAAATATGTATATGTACAACAAATAAAAGTAAAACAGGCAAATTCGCATTAACCTGTGTTTATACACAAATAATATCAAATTGATACGCATATCGGTGGTGGAAATGTAGCGGAAATACATTCACATTCCTAATGGCCACGAGAGCTTTGTGATTTATCGTAGAGAAATATGAGATTCGTTTCAGCACAATAACAGCAAATAACCGGTAGATCATCTTTATACAACGCTATAAAATATCTACGTATAACAACAGAATATCGGCCATGTAGTGTCAGCCGGATTTAAAATAGTAAGCGATGAAGAACTACACCACTTCTAATAGAGTGGACTCGCCAACCCGCTTGGCCACCGTTGCATTTTAAGGCCATACGTACCCCATGCACAAGACAATTTGCATAAGGAGACTCGTGTCATGAGACTCATCTCATGTCATGTCATAAGGACTGGTCACAGATCGTTTTACTTCGTATTCCATCCAATCCCATCCCAGTTTCATATGTCTCATGTACCACTTCTTGTATTCTACCAACCAAAAGTAACCGACTGTTAGAGTCAGAGGTACTTGGCACCGTAGGTATTCATGGTAACGTCCATGTTCCAAAATGGAATGGCCACAGAGAAGAAAATGGAATACATTTGTAAAAGGGAATGTAGATTCTCACCGGAAATCACGCGTAGTATGACGCGTACCTCACGCAATTTGATCACTGTAGGGCTGGCAGAATAGCGGGCGGCAAGAGGTAAACAAAAAGTTATTTGACCCGTGACCTTTATTTGAGTAACTTTTGTTTCCATGTCCACTTGATAGCTCAAGCAATTATTCTACAAAGGACAATAAAAGTTGATTATTTTAAATTAATTAATTTAATTTCAAATCATAGTTGACTGTAATGGATTACAACGTGTTATATTTTTAATTATGTTATTAAAAATGCCCCGATAATTGCTTGTACTGTAATCTATTACAATTGTTAATTTATTCAGTGAATGAAATAGTCATACTATCTTAGTATAAGTATAGTTATTTCGCAAAAATAATAAGTTGCATCACCGTTTGCATTGTGAACTGTGGTTCCAACATTACAATATTACATGGGGATGCTTATGTAAGGAGAGTACATCTCGTAGGAAGCAGGATAATGATCACTTAGTTATATTAATACTAATATGTAACTACTTCTTTAATAAAAATAATACAATACTCGTATTAGGTCTATGGAAAAATTCTGTATACATAATAAACAATCAATTACTTTCAAGAAATATTTATAAAAAGAAAGTTATTTCAGGCGGCCCCTACATTTACAATAAAGATGTACAGTGTACAATAATATGAAATTAGAGATGTTCGCGTTTTGTTCACTTATTTATCTATTTAACCGAGTCATAACGCGAATGTTTACCTTATTTATTTTACTCGACGTTACGGTTGGGTTGCGGTAACCATGGTGACGAGCTGACTGGTTCAGCTCGTGGGTAAACATTCGCGTTAAAACTCGTTTAAATAGATAAGTAAGTGTATAATAACTTTGAACCCAAACGCCAATTGTTCTCACATGCAATTTCACATTTCACATCACATCACATTTCACATGCCAAGATTGCGATAGGTGCAAAAAAGGCCGACATATTATCAAGAAAACCTTCACAAAGACCTGGTTTCACGATCTGAGGACGGTAACTTCATAATTTTTTCGAGAATGGATTTACTAAAACTTCAATATTGCGCAATATCTGTCGCACACAACGAAATTAAAAACTAAGTGAAAAACATTGTGCAAATAACTTAAAACTAGCTCAAACTTTTGTTAAATCATTGCACGAGTTTCAACACATTCCTTAAATACCTTAAATTTAAAATACCTATCTTTACACCGTTTAACTTATACCTATATAACTTAGCATACTTAAGTTATAAGTTACTCGTAAATACTACAAGAACAATACAAGCAAGTATGTCTAGGCGGTGTTCCGCTAAGCTTAACAGGGCTTTATTTTCTTGTGAAGTTACCTTCAGGATTTGTTACCCCAAGAAAATATGACTAGAGTAAATGTGGAATAAGGCATTAAAATTGCTTTTAACTTGCTTTTCTTTTTATTTTCTCGTGTCTACCGCACTTTCTAACAACATTTTAGTTTAGAACTTTCTAATAAATCTACTTATTATAGTGATCACGATTTCCACATTTCAGGAAAAGTTCACCATATACAATAAACTTAGCCACGTTGTTGTAATAAAGGGCGACTAAGGATTAATAAAGCCACTTCATCATCGATGGAAAATCGTCTACCCCTTAAGTCCGTCTTGAGTTTTGAGAACTGGGAGCCATGTTAGGGCTATAGGGTGGGTGGCGAATTTCCGCGAAGCCACACTTTGAAGCAGCAGCTTTCGCAACAGCGGTGGCGTGGGCGAGTACATTGGCCTGCACACCTTCACTTAATTTTCCCACGTCGTTTCTGTTTGATTGCCTCTCGTAATTGCTCTATAAGGTTAGCATAATAGCTTCCAGTCACCATAGTATTACATTCTTCTATGTCTATAACCAATATTCCTTGACAATCCCAGAATATCGAAATTATAATATTTTTGGTGGACTGAGTTACCTTTACCTTTCTAGGCGATGCTTCAGTCATCGCCACTCCATCGACTCTCTTTTGGAAAGGAGATCATAGTGTAGAACCATAGTTTCATCCCCACTACAAATGACTCCAAATGGTCGTTTCCGTTTTTTTGAAAGTCCTCCAAATTTCCTAGAGTTCACTTCGCTGCACACTTAAAAGAAAGTTTGGCAGCCCCCTCGCATTAACTTTATTCATATGAAGATGTTCATGAAGAATCCTAAGGACTGTAGATTTTGAAAGCCCTGTCCTTGCTGCTATTTTCTCTCGTCTTTAGCCGACGGTAGCTCAGAACTTTTTCTTCCACTAATTTGATGTTGTTTGGAGTGAGTGTGTCAACGGGTCGACCTTGTGGAGGTTCGTCTTTGGTGGATTCGCGTTCTAAACCAAACTGCTTACACCAATCTTTGACGGTGTAAAATGATGGAGAAGAATCCCGGACACATTATCCAACCTTTATTTGATATCATATACACAAATTATACACGAATGATACCCATATGGGGAGATTGCATGGAAACACACTCGACTGGCCACGTTACCCCTCTCTCACCGAAAACAACCTTGAAATGTACTGCATTTCCTACTTTATCGTATTTCCCCAATGCACGTAAGTGTTTCCGTAATGAGTGAGATATGCCAGAGATCATTCATCCCATCCTATCTATCCCTACCCAATTTCCCAACGTTTTCTCCCAACCAATTTCATAATCTGCAATGGTAGGCAGCGCATCTGGGGGCATGCCAACGTTTGTTATTCTGGGCTGATGTTGGCATGTATCGCAGGTGGACTGTATGCTTGTCTCCCGCCTTTTCTCTATAAAAAAATACAGAAATAAAACGTTTTTTTGGATTTTTGTCTGTCTGTCCGTGCATCACGCAAAAACCAATGGAGGGATATTAACGAAACTTGGCGTAGTTACACTTTATGTACCGAGTTAACATTTAGAGTACTTTTTATCTAAATATATCATAAAGTTCCCACGGGAATTAAGGTAATCATAATGTCCAAGGTCGCTGGCACTCGTAATTCAAATTCCAAATAAAATTACAACACTACCTGCGCATCATCCATTTTTTCCGATACATTTCAGTGATACAATCTCCTCTGCCAACAAAGAATACAATAGGTCGAATATACATAAACACAATATAGGTACATTTACATATGCCATCGATCACGCGACGGTGACCGCCGTACCCCGATTCGTCCCCCAATAAATCCGTGGATCGGGTCCGTACATCACAATACGTGGTCTATGTTAGATGAATGGCTTTTGTGTAGAAAGAATTTTTCGGCGGCAACTCGTGATGGAAAAGGTTTTCGGTTCTGAAATATGAATGTCGGTTTGGTCTAGATTTGTGGGATATATAGATTCATTCAAGTTCAAGGTTACAAAAGCTATCTTTTTTAATGGAATATAGAATGTCCGAAAAATTAATGTAAAATATTTTAATATGTCAATTAGTATACTAAAAATACTATATCTGACTAAAAATAAAGCCGAATTAACCTACTCAAAGAAGGGGTCGCGTTCAAAGGACAAATATCTAAGCGAGCGCTTGTGGATAGCGTTTTTATTAATGATTTCTTTTTGTTATCCACATCTGAGTAAATTCATCACCCATTACTTATTTTTAATGTAATAAAACGATCATGAAATACATGTTATTTTTAGTGTAGCGATTGACATATTTATTTAAACATAACAGAAAGTACATAACAGTTATAAAAACCAATGAGTACATTCTTTATATCGATTTCTCAGATCAGATGGCGTTCAGTCCTGCAGCAGACATAACCTGCCCATTAGTAACTACAGCTAACTAGTTCAATATGAGCTGAGCTGTTACTTTCATTCTTTGCAGAATCACTTAGTTTTCGATTTAATCCAACACAGAAACTCCGAGCATTGCTGTTCATAGCTCTCTGCCAGATGGACAGACGATTTGGAGAAGTTGGTCGCTAGCGCCTGGATGAGATGAGTAGAAGACCGTGTGTGGTGTCGAGCTTGCGGGAGAGGGCTATATCCACCAGTAGAGAAACATAGACTGATGGTATGCTACTTATGGGTAGGTCAACTAAACTGCATTTGCCTGGATTAATTGATCATGATTAAACATATAATTGCAATGCAATATAATCAGCCCTTTCAGTGTCCACTGCAGGACATGGGCCTTCTCATGCACATTGTCTGGTGCATAAGGGATATATGGCCTTAAAACACCACGCTGGCCAAACGGGTTCAGATGTGGTGTAGTTTCTCAGCGCTTGTGGTAGCGGCTTTGTTATACCTTAGTCGTCACGACACGACACCCCCGGGAAGAGATAGAGTGGTGCTATAGTCGGCCGACACAATATGGCATTTGCAGCAGAACCACTCTGCTACCATATAATTAATTAATGTCGACAAACTGCTAACGGGCATTATTAGCGTAACGTGAACGTGGCCTTATACTCTCCAGAGCGGCGTTCACAATCGAAATATATGTGCAAAGCGTTGTTCACTGAACCGTAAACCCACTTTGTGTCATTTGAAATTCAGTTTGGACGCCCGCCCACACCGCTCCATAGATTTTGATGAGACTAGTTTGCCAGGACGATGTAAAAACTGTGAGGGAAATGGGGGGTGAAGCTATATGTTTTCAATTCTGAACGTGCAGCGCTGCTTTTGAAATTGGATGTTTAAAACGCTGAGTTTTTTGGTTGGAAGTTAATTGATTTAGTTTATAGCGTGCCAAAAGCTCTTGACTTTACAGTCAATGGAGGTTTTTTTGTGTTTTAATTCAAATTGCTTGCTTTTTTAGACCGGATATAATCTATTTATTTCTTTCATAGAAAGTCAAAACCAATATGTACAGTTAGCTAATGAACCCAAAACCACTCGATTCTAGTATTTGTTATTAGCGTATTAAGTTACCGACGAGTACACGTTGACGTGTTGCCGACTGTACATTAGGCTCTTGTGTAATAGGTTCATAAAAGATATTCTTATTGTACAATTATCGGACTTAAAGGTTAACACAGCCTGTTTCTATACAATTAATAAGACTTGATAACCGTGTGCAAACTCGCTGTCACTTACAACAGAATAAACTTTTGTTCACGGCCATGAGTGTATCTATCTAGACATATAAATAGACGTTCATGGCTCAAGACATAGACGCCTAGATCATAATAGATATTCTAGACTAGAATGGATAGAAATCAACCACTCAGACCCAATGCGGATTGGGGGACACTACCACAGATTTTTTTTAATTCTCGAGCATGACCGAGCACCATAGACCTGGTTATGATTTTAAAGACTCCGTACTTATGTAGAACGGGTGTGGTACAGGTCCAGGATTTGAACTCACTACAACAAGCAAAAGTGGAACAAGTGTCGTCCTCATACTGCACATTACTCCAATCAGAGATGCAGATGTAAGAAGTAAAAACATGGTGAGTTGTTTTTACTTTAAAATGGGTGGATATCTGGATGGGTTTAAAATGATACCAACGAATATTATACACTTTTCTGTACGCATATATCATTCAACCTGTTCTATAGTTGCCCCGTTTTATTTTCATATGTCATATCAGCGTACCATCTCAACCTACCCTCGCTCCTAAAGTTACAGAAGAAATGGACATTTGGTTATCGCCGATCTCAACTTCCAAGTACCAAAAACTGATTACACAGTACTCACCTACCCTGTCCGAAATTTTTGGCTGCAAAAATTCTCCGATAGGCCCTATCGGGAGCAGCATCCGACGCGAGTAACAATTCGAAAGTCGATTTAACTTGGCCCTTTTTCGAACAATCTTCGCCAGTCGCGGCCCCGGGCGAAAATTTATTTCCCATATCTAGAAAACAAAGCGTTCGCCCCACGCAGGCCCAATTGCGTATTTCGCGAGCAACTGCGCCCCGCGATGCGAAGTTTTCGATTATTTTGAATTAAGTGAATCCCCATGTTTGTTTGTACTTTTTAACTTTTGAAAAGTTTTTGTTAACATCGATCTTTCGATTGGAGCGCGAGTTACCAATTTCTGCTGTCATATTGGAAATTGCCAATTTTTGCAGATTGGACAATTATCGTGTTTTCATTGTATTCTTGTTCTTCAGTATATTGTATATTATTTATGTTTTTCTTTATTTACTCTTTTTGCACTTCATGCCTCCAAAGTATTAAATCTGTTTTTAATTAAAAACCCACGTATTTAATTGAACACAGGAAAACAATAAATTGATAAACCTCCTATTATATACCTAAGCGATTTCAGATTATTATTTGAAAAACTGGCTTCATCAGGAGCACACGTACTTTTTCGCAAATTATTCTGATGAAATCCAGTGACTTAATCAATTTACTTTAATTTCACAAAACTTAAGTGAAGTTTATTATTAAATTTAATTTCAAATTAATAGGAGACCGACATCTAAGAAATTAAAATTTATGAAAATAGTTGCATTAAAATAGAGCTGCTTTTATTAGAACACCTAATTATGTAGATTGCTTCGTCACTAACATTAATTCAGCAAGCTAGAAAATCCTGTATGTGTGAAACATCTATCTCTACGCAATCAAGGCATTGAGTTGCTAACGTAGTAATACAACACGACTTCCTGTACTGATTAGTTCCATCAGACCGCTGATGAATAAGGAAGTGCCTTGTGAGGTGTAATAATATCAACATGTTCGGAGAAATTTGTCGCAAGCTTGCACTGTATCGCGGAATATACACAGTTATTTATAATAATGTAGATAATTATAACTTCGAGCGAAATTTAGATAACTTTTCTTTTCTTATCATATATGGCAATGGTGCAATTAGCACAATCTGCCAGTGTCAAGTTTTCTTCGTAATAAACAATTTCAAACTCTAAAACGTATCCTGTCAATGTCCAGTCCCGTCGAAGTAAGTCAGGAGTCGCTCTGTAAAGTGATAGTTGGTTTACTGAGGACAGAAGAGGAATCCTTGGAAACATAAGAAAAACGCAATCCTATGCTTTTATGTGATGATTATCACGAATATTACGCACGATATTAAACCACAAAACGCCCAATACACAATTTTTGCAATAATCAAATAAAAACTCTTGACTTGACTTCTCGAGTTGCCACTATTATATTTATTTCATGATTCCACATATACGAGTAATGTTGTTTGCGGCCAGCGCTCCGTGACACACACGTTAAAATACATCTCGAAGAAATCCATTTTTCTAAACTCGTAGTATTATACTAAAGAAAAATGAGTCTTTCACTGATTTTGGCACCTACTGAGTAGCAATAATCCTACATCTCGGTTCATGGCATACGTGCCCTGCCTATTCTGGTCCCGACTTAGATCAGTGCCAAAAATTGCATCTCCTTGGCCAAGACGGTTGGATTATCCCCTTGATTGATATGTCGCTTTTCTTGACTTTCTTTTGTTTTAAAATGTATTTGTAGATACGAGTATACTCGTATTTGTAGGTGAGAGGTAAGGGGAAATGTACGTTTTTATTACTGAAGTATTTACAGTCATGAGTTTCCAAATTATGGTAAATCAAATAAATCATAAATAAGTACCTAATCAAATAATCAAAAGCCCTTAGTTTACAATGTAATTCAATCCCTAGAAGTATAATTCAAGTTTTAATAGTAAAATTTGCATTCCAACGACTTAATTTTCATACAACAGTGTAACGGAGAATGGGCAAAGACGTATAAACCTAAAAGACCGTTAAGATCGGGAAACTCCAGTATTTCGATCATACAATGATAAATAACATATACGAGCTCCTCCAACTCATTATACGGGGCAAGATCAAGGGCACGAGGAGGCCTAGAAGACGTAGAACATCCTGGCTAAAGTATACCAGTGGTATGGCAAGAGCACTCGTTCAGTATTCCGTGCTGCAGCTTCAAAAGTACAATTAGCCATGATGACTGCCAACCTTCGTTAGAAGACGGCACTGCAAGAACAACAATTAGCTTTATTAATATTTAATCTTTTGTGTCTGTTACTCTTCACCTTTCGGATACAGATATGGATATATGGATACCATTATATTATATGACATTATATGTTCCACTTGTCCCACCTGACAAGAACTCCCCTAGTGAATTGAAAATATCACTTATTTGGTGAGTAAATAATTATTGTTTTGTAAGAACAATTGTTATTCCGAACATTATATCTAGACGTGACTAAACACCGCTTAATGTTAACAAATTCCCTACGGCACTTAACATACAAACTATTTATTATCTAGTGTTAGATAATCCTGAACAAATATAACATATGTCGGACACAGTACCGTAAACAGGCAATAGTTGAACTCGTTCAATACAGTGAAAACATCTTTTCTGGTGGATTGTCACTTGTTCAATAAATATACTTTTTTCTTGCCATTACATATTTCTTGAATATATTATACTCATGTGTATAGGGTTACCATATGTAAAACGGAAAAATCCGTACAAAAAGCCTGATTTCGTTAAAAAAAAAAGTACTGACATTTTTGGCGCAAACGCACGTGACGTAATGTAACAACGCTGTATTGTTTCAAATATTTTGTTTTCAACGCGGACTTACGATATCTTCAGTCCGGGCTTTGCTTTTAACTCGATATAATTTGAAAAATATGACGTGCGAAAGTTACCAATTATAAAACAATAACCTGCTTAATAAGGTATCGGGATTCAGCAAGTACGAAAAATCTGATCAAAAAGTGTTTAAGTTGTTATTATCTATTATGTTGATTATTATATTCCAAAGAGGGTAACATTTTTGTATAACTTACAAATACGAAAAACTAAATAGTGTGTTTTAAAAAATTATTATTATATTTTATATTTAAGTTTATTAATTAATCCAAAGAGGATAAGGATTTGTTTAAATAAAAAAAAAAACATGTTTGTGTATTTTAATGCATAATCGAAAAATCCTGGAAGTTCCAAATACCGGCCGGAATCGTGACAAGAGCCTAAAAATCCTGACATCTCAGGACAAATCCTGGCGTTTGGAAACCCTACATATACACCTATACACCAAATAAAAATTCAATCTCAATAAAAATACCACTTAAGGCGATCAATCAACACAAGTTACCCAGAGCAGTAACAAATTGTAGGGGGAGAGTGCACGCTGCATTCCCACAGCCGCTGGGCGCACTTGACTGGCCACATTACCCCTCTGAACCAGAAGTCTACCTTGAATGTTTTCAAATATCTACATTTCCTACTTGATCGTATTTCCCCAATGCACGTGTTTTGGTAGTGAGTGAGATATTATGCAATTTTCCCAACCCCTTCTCCCAATCCAGTACTTAATGGGGGCGTGCCAATGTTTGCCATTCTGGACTGATGTTGGCATGTATCGCGGATGTCTATGGACGACAGCATCCACTTACCATCAGGTGGACTGTATGCTCGCCTGCTGCTTTTTTTCAATAAAAACAAATCGTTTCGAAACAGCTTTAATTTAGATTGCCTATTTTTCTGTGTAGGTACTTTAAACAAGTCAATATGCTATTGTTTACACAAAACGTGCAAAATTGTACCACCGATTTACACTGTGATATGCGATAGAAGCCCAAATTACAATGACTAAATGACCTCCTGTGGTTTGGTTCAACAGTGAAACACTGGAGACGCGGAGTGTTGCGTGAGTTAGTCGCATTTTAAGCATTTTGTTCCAAGATACACTGCTGTCCGCTCCAAGTATTATCTCTTGGGTTTGTATAATAAATACTTTTCGTGTATTTATTCTGTCTGGCAAACAGTCCCTCGCCTAATTCCATTATGGATGCGTACAGTAGGTCCGTACGAAGTGTATTATTCAACATCTCGATGTGAAGATATACTTGTGCCCCGATTTTAGGGTGGAGTGGAGTATATTGATCAAGTAGAAACTTGGTTTACTGTTTTAGGGTTCGTTGAAATAAAAAATGATTTTCTTTAATGTAGTAAAGGCTCGTGGGAATCGTGAATTTTATTTTCATGCACTTTGTGCCTATTTTCTAAGTATATCCCTGAGGTATAGAGAGATAGATAATATAACCTGTCCGTCGCTGCGTGCCCAATGTTGGCGCTCAGCTCCTTCTCCTCATTCTGTCCTGAACCGTGTCGCTAGCAAGTCGTTGTTACAAAACACAAAAATGTCTAATTGCGCTACAATCAATTATAAAAATTAATCGGTGAATCGGGTCAAGGGAGAAGTTTCGTTTCATCGGTGAGTGGTTTCCCATCACAAAATTTTACTTGTGACGTGACACGTTTGTTTTCCATACAAATTTTACTTGTCTCGTGGGACGCTTCGTTTCCATGCAATTTTACTTGTGACGTGAGACGCTTGGTTTCCATACAATTTTACTTGTATCGTGGGACGCTTCGTTTCCATGCGATTTTACTTGTAACGTGAGACGCTTGGTTTCAATAGGATTTTACTTGTAACGTGAGACGCTTGGTTTCAATAGGATTTTACTTGTAACGTGAGACGCTTGGTTTCAATAGGATTTTACTTGTGACGTGAGACGCTTGGTTTCCATACAATTTTACTTGTGACGTG
Source organism: Sesia bembeciformis (assembly GCA_943735995.1). Taxonomy (NCBI): domain Eukaryota; kingdom Metazoa; phylum Arthropoda; class Insecta; order Lepidoptera; family Sesiidae; genus Sesia; species Sesia bembeciformis. The sequence goes on along the minus strand of OX031042.1, from coordinate 12,781,554 downwards.
AAACGCTTGGTTTCCATACAATTTTACTTGTGACGTGAAACGCTTGGTTTCCATACGATTTTACTTGTAACGTGAAACGCTTGGTTTCCATACAATTTTACTTATGACGTGAAACGCTTGGTTTCCATACGATTTTACTTGTGACGTGACACGCTTGGTTTCCATACAATTTTACTTGTGACGTGACACGCTTGGTTTCCATACGATTTTACTTGTGACGTGAAACGCTTGGTTTCCATACAATTTTACTTGTGACGTGAAACGCTTGGTTTCCATACAATTTTATTTGTGACGTGACACGCTTGGTTTCCATACAATTTTACTTGTGACGTGAAACGCTTGGTTTCCATACAATTTTATTTGTGACGTGACATGCTTGGTTTCCATACAATTTTACTTGTGACCTGAAACGCTTGGTTTCCATACGATTTTACTTGTGACGTGACACGCTTGGTTTCCATACAATTTCACGAACTTGCGTTGTCTGTTTATGTCTATGGTATATCGTTATGTAGCTATTGATGTTTCTCGTTGTTATTTCTGATTCAACTCTCTCAAGACCAGCTTTATTGTTGAGATAATGTTGTGGTTCGGGTTCAATAGATTCGAACCAGAGGATGTCTTAAGCTCGTTCAAGGTTCAGATCGTGACTATAAAAATATACTTCAAATATACTTATACTACTGGAAACTTTAAAATTTTATTTAAATTTTGAAATAATGCGCCCGACTTGTGCCAAAATATTACAAAATGTTGGCGCACTGTGTCATTATGCGTCTAATGTCAGAGCTTATCTCTATCAAAGATTTGAAGGCGATTGGTCGCGGCTATCACCCGACTTAAACCCGATAGAATTTTTCGTCTGGGGGTACTACAAAGAACCCGTATACGCAAAAGAATATCGAAGCTTAGTTGAATTGCACACAAAATTAAGAGAAGCCTAAGAAACAATTAAAAGTAACAAAAAGAAACAATTAAAAGTAACAGGACGGCTTTCATACGTCTGAAGGACAATTGGTTCCGTCAATGTCGAATTTGTATTGAACACTAGGGGCGTCATTTTGATTTTTTTTGTAATTTTGTGTAATAAAAACATGAATAACAATTCTTATTTAGTTTTATTCACTTTTTTATTCACTACCAAAAATTGGAATTTAAGACTAAATACGCTTTAGATAAAATTTTAAGTATGACGTCATAGATATAGCTCAATAAAATGGTATATAGCCAAGGGTATATAGCCAATAAAATGAGGAAGTTTTTAGAATAGGATTGGCTGAAAAAAGTTGTGATTTTTTTTTTTTAATTGGCCTCAAAGATTTTGGCAAGTTTTATTTTATTAACTTTATTGAATTTAAAAAAAAATTGGCGCTGTGGTAAGGTTTATGGAATTACATCTTTTTGTATTTGATAGGCCGCCTAACATTCAACTAAATCAGGCACTTATCGCAATTATTAAAGTCACTATGACCAAAAATATGACCAACTCGTAGTTTGGTGAATAATTACGAAAAAAAATCATAACTTGTAAACTACAGAACATCGTGGAACATAAATGAAAAATAAAGGAAAATAACCCCTGGGGGTTATTTTCTTGGGACAGCCTGTATAATGCAAAGACGGAATAAATAAATAAATAAAACACAATGCTAATACTATATACGAATTCACCTTCACATCTCATACACTTTCATAACGCCGCGCTGTGTTGACGGGGGTTCACCCCCTATTTTTAAACGTCCGCCCGCATGCGGTTTACATGACGTATACGTGTATAACATAATGCGGCGTGAGTCCCTCATACATCATGTTTGTTAGGTATTATTTAGTTTTTCTTGTCTTAATAAAAGTTATAAATAAAGTCAACTTTGATAATCGGGATTGTTCCTTCAAGTTCTTTCAGTGTAAGTTGGAAAATTAGACAGGTATTAAAAATAAGTCAAAGGAAGATCGCAAAGGTACTGCGAAAGGTACTCATAGATAGGTAAGCATTTCACTGGTTTCTGAAAGTTTTAGATCAGTTTAATCAGTCTGTATACTCTATAAATACGTACAAACTCACATTAGCCACCTATAAACGTCTATATGTTATTTATAGCCATCGCCATCCGGTATAAACATGTATTATAAATCTTGTGCCATCTGGGACTGCTCCGAACAGGATCGGACAGGCTTGAGCGTAATAGAATTACGGACATACATATTTATACGAGTGTGGGCGACAGGCGGAAAACGACTATCTATAATCATAATGGACAAAGTTTAACTCGGGACAAACTGATTTAGAGACATAACTTTATGTATGTAATAGATAACGTATGACTATCTGTTCGCACGTACTTATTTCAGAATAAGATCCGGAACATAAATTGTCAATTGGAATTTTATAAAAGATCCATCTAGTGCGTTTTCACTCGAGATTGGAGGATCAATTTTACGCTACAGTTTATGTTTCAGTTTCAGTAGACGTTTGATTTAATTTAAATAGACTTTGATTTAATAGGAAAATAAATGAAAGCTGCCTATTCAGTATGCCTTTTCAGTATGCTGCTTATTCAGTAACTCCATAGCAGCAAATTTAAAAGGGAGTGTGCATATTCGGAGGGGCACGGTGCACGCTGCAATCCATCAGCCGCTTGGTGCACTTTTTATGGGAAATTTTATGAGCTATCAATTTGATAATAAATGTTTTTGCCATAAGATTAACCATTTAAGAGATATTCGCAAAAAACCGTTACTACATCTTTGACATTCTGTATAATTTTTAGCAGCATGTGAACTTTTCATTTAGAGGGATAGTATGAAAGCTCACACAAAAAAATAGCTCCATCGCAATTATTCCAATGTGTGATGACTATTTTGCCTGGACTAATTTGATCAGTCGTCGTGCGATCATTCCTTTCCACAATGTTAGTACTACTATGAACAAACGCATTATATATCTAGTTCATGTTAAGCCCTTACAATCCTCGCTCTCAAGACATCGAGCATTACTCAGCGTCATATCTCACAGAGCGAGACGGCTAAAGATTTCCCTGAGGAGTGTCTAAAGGTTATGTTTGCTGAGATTTCGCACTTTATTAATGTTTGTGTCAATCTTTTAGCTGATGCCAATTTAGTGGGTTAATATGAGGTGTTTAAAAACGCAAGTGGTCAATGATAGCAACTGGTCTAAAAATCAAAATCGTCTAATGTTATATTTATCAATTCGTGACGAGATGTCGACCACGAACAGAACCTAAATATTAATTATACAAAATAAATACAATTCGTAACTCATTTACATGTCAATTATTTAATTGAATTAAATATATTTGTAATCATACATGCAAATACAAAAGACGTTACATAATTCAATAACAGTTTGGTTATGATTTACTCAAAGGATGTAAAATCTTTTTATATTCTATATTCTTTCTATATTAGGCTTTTCGCATTACATTCTTGCGAGGGGAATAGTGCACGCTGCAATGCAACAGCCGCTCGACTGGCCACGTTACCCCTCTATCACAGAAGACTACCTTGAAATGTACTGCATTTTCCACTTTACTATATTGCCCTAATGTACGAACGTGTTTCGGTAGTGAGTGAAATGTGCCAGAGCCCATTCTCATTCTATCCCTTCCCATTTTCCCAACCCTTTCTCCAAATCCATTCCTATATCTCCAAAGGCAGGCAGCGCTTTCGGAGTCGTGCCAACGTTTGTTATTCTGGACTAATGTTGGCATGTATCGCGGATGTCTATGGACGACAGTATCCCCTTACCATCAGATGCACTGTATGCTAGTCTGCCGCCTTTTGTCTATAATATAAACGAGATCTAACTATTTGTTTCCTTTTTAAGGCAAGATTAATTCATAAGATATCCCTTTATCTCTAATTTAAATGCAATAATTGGCCAAACGGGTTGGCGAGTCCACTCTCTCATAGGTGGTGTATTTTCTCAGGGCTGATGGTAGCGACTTTGTTATCCAGTAATCGCCTCTTACAACACCCACGGGAAGAGAGGGGATAGAGCTATTCTATAGTCGATCGTCACCACACGGCACCAATCACCAACTGAACAACCTTAAAGGACTCAAACGATTAATTTTAAATTACTAACAATGTCATCACCAAGTCGACGGACTACCGCTTCGTGGGACGCCTACGTCTTTATGACAACCTTTATGACCAGAGAAGCTAAACTTGACCCACTCTTGAAGCTACCATCGAAGTTGCTGCGCATTTTATTATTTTCAATCACGTTAATCATTTTAAATCTTGTGTTATTGCTCAAATTACATACAAGTCTGTTTCTCTGTGCAGATTTTATGTGACTGCCCGTAGGTAGGGACCACACTGCAGTCACAAGTTGTAGACATGATGAGGTCATTTACCAATGTAACTACGTCTTTATCACGACTGCATACATCTTAGGAAATAAAACACCAGTCAGTGTAAAATGGAGCTAAGTCCCGTACAAATTGTTTGCATTACGTGAGCAAACAGAACACTGTTTGTGTGAAGCAGTAACACAGTACAAGTAAGAAACAATGAGGTGACGTTTTGGCTTGAACTCGAGAAGTGAAGTTCAGTTTTTGTTTGATTATTGTAAAAATTGTGTATTAGGCGTTTTGTGGTTTAATAAAGTGTTTTTCGTGAGTGGTGTTCGTGATAATCAAATAAAAGCGTGGGACTGCGTTTTTCGTGTGCTTCCAAAGAGTACTCTTCTGTCCTCAGTAAATCTACTATCGCTTTACTGAGCGACTCCAGACTTTACTTCGACGGAATTGGACATTGATTGACAGGATACGTTTTAAACTTTTAAATTGTTTATTAAGAAGAAAACTTGATAATGGAAGAAGGTACTAATTGCACCATTATCATATAGGAAGAAAAAAACAGAAACAATGAGCAATGAATACAAGTAAGCAGAATGAGCAGACGTTATTTCTGTTATATTTAAAATATATATTATGTATATGAATGTATTAGTATGCATATGTTTGTGTGTATTCGTATATTGATATATTATTAGTATATATTATAGTAATCGTGCTTATAAAAGTAGTGTATTTAGGTACGCACTACGAGTATGTCTGCCCCTCTCATTGCTTCTAGTCGCCTAGTCGGCTCCTACTCGCCGCGCACACTGGGTGAATCGAAAATGCGCGAGCATGCGCGCGCGCATACGCGCCTTCTTGCATGTTACGCATATCTAACATATATAACAACTATGAGCAGTTGGCGGCGCCAGCGGCGCACGATTGTGCAGTTGTTGTTTATTAATGAAAAATGCGCTGCGGTGCGCTTCGCCAGATTTGCGCCAGCTCTTAAAATACTTTGAAATAAGATCTAAAATAAACTTAAATTTGAATAAATCCAAATAATTTGAATAATAAATAGTATATAATTTGATTAAATTCAAAATTCTTATTAATAATTGTAACAGCAGAGCATCCGGGTGCATGCTAACGTTTGTTATTGTGGACTGAAGTTGACATGTACCCTGGATTTACATGGGCGACAGTATACACTTACCACCAGGTGGACTGTATGATCGTCTGCCGCCTTCTTCCTATAAAAAATAAATCGATATCCCTACTTTAATCTGGCATCGATGGTTGTTTAAAAAAACAAAACAGTCACCACTAGTTCATCACCTACTTTCTGTTCCACATACTATGGTGTTTATGTGAACCAATGTCTCTTTTACGTGTTCTGTTTTGTATTCCTGGACAGTGGTTGATAGTGTATGTACACTATACATACTTAAGGTTTCGAAATACTGGGAACATGTTTACGTTGGACGTGGTGTAAATTGCCGTTACATGATTGGACTAAGAAAAGATGACGTATTAACCGACCAATCATGGCGGTCGGGATTCATGCTTGCTTTTCGTGTAGTAATTCTTATTAATGATATCAAGTTAACCTTTCTGGTAGATTTAATGACATATCGATTACTAAAGCGACCTTTCATTTCTGTTTAGTGACAAAAAGTGATACGGCAAGAATACTCGATCACTATTCCGTGCTACAATTTCTAAAGTCCATTTGTACTCTAGATACTGCATAATGATTGCCGACCTTCGTTAGAAAACTGCACTTCAAGAAGAATAAGTTAAGCCAGTTTTGAAAAGACTTTAATATTTAATATTTGCAATAATTAAACTATAAAACTGGGGACACTTATTTATACAGATTTTAATCAGTCAGGACTTTTCAAGCAATATTATAGATACAATTATTCTACCATGCTGGCAATATTGATGAGAATAAATAATAATAATAGTGAAAACATACGAATTTAGAAGACACATACATACGAGCTAATAACACTCCCAAAGACTGCAACAATGTATTATACCTACTTCGTTCATGAATACAACTATTTTTTGCATATAGTATTTTTTATGTCTAGCTTTATGTCTAGGCAATATGTAAAAATTTTATTTTTCAGAAAATATAAATTAAATATATTAATTACAACAAAAAAAATCTATTAAGTTAAAATCATGAACGGTGTCTTCGGAAATAGGAGTATATTTATTACATCCTGTATTATATTTATTACCATCGAAAGGATCTGCTTCCGTCCTGCATATTCCAATAAATACGTGTATGATTTTCAATTAAGTCCAAAAATATTATGTATAGTCTAAATCACTTTTGACAATAGCATACAATGCAAATAGAGAAACACATTTTGCAAAATGACAACTAAGTCGGTAACACGAAAAGTAAAACAGGCGGGTTTTATCGCCAAAGCGATCTTTTCCAGACGACCTTTGGGTGGTAAAAAAAGATGGTGCAATGTTTACATAATGTCAACATAGAACTGAAATAAATAAATTTTCTTTTTAAACAATTTAGATGTTAACATCTAAGGCAGCAGCTAACGGACCCTAGATGTCGGTGGCTCTCCTGAGAAGAATGTTGTATTTTTATACGAGTTTACCAACCCACATTCCTCGAAATAGCAGTTGCAGCATGACCCATATAAATGACATAGAATACAAGAGAACATGGGGACAATAATCACATAATTGGTTGCACAGGATAGGCCCTGCAGTGGGACGTTATAGGTTGATATCGAATGGATATATATATATAAATATACTTTAATGTACACCAAAACATACAAACACTAAATACAAGTAATTAGAAGTACAAATGGCAGCCTCATCGCTAAAGCAGCTTCTTCCAGGCAACCCTTTGATGGTAAAGAGAAGTCTGTAGACGAAATAGAGAATGAAGTAGAGAATTAATAAAAATAGAGGAATGAAGGTCAAAGAATTTTTTTTAAAAAACCTGCCGGTTGATTAAACAATTTTCCTTTCAGTTAGATTACTTTCTACAAGTAAAATAGCGAATAAAGTCTCCTTCATAATATTAGTGTGAATTTATCCCCCATTTGGTTTCTCTTTTTCATATAATTTACATAATGAAATTTAAATATTGCTCCGGTTCCACAAAAGTTGACCCAGTTATAAGAAAAATCGTGTAGTAGAAATTCATATGACCTCAGGTGTAAGTGGTTTAGGTATTACGAGAAAGGATGAAGGCCATTTGGCATAATATATTGCAAGATGTGGGGGTCGAAAGATGGATGGATTCGGCGAACGATGATGTGAATCGTGTACGTATCAGCGAAAATAGTAAACATGTTCAGTGTAAAAGGTATGATACAGTATGAAATGTACAAATATATAATTGAAGAAGTAAACACTCATACATACGCATGGTCGTTACGGGGACTTGTGAAGGCACACAGAGATAAATGCTAGAACAATCAGTGCAAACTCGCTCTGATTGCTCTAAAGCAATTTGTAGATTTTTGATGAATTATCTTTTTTTTTTTTTTTATGTATGTAGGCGGCAGACGAGCATACAGTCCACCTGATGGTAAGTGGCTACTGTCGCCCATAGACATCCGCGATACATGCCAACATTGGTCCAAAATGACAAATGTTGGCACGCCCCCGGATGCGCTGCCTACCTTTGGGAGATATAGGAATGGATTTGGAGAAAGGGTTGGGAAAATGGGCAGGGATAGGATGGGAAGGGAATGGGCTCTGGCACATCTCACTCACTACCGAAACACGTACGTACATTGGGGAAATACGATAAAGTGGGAAATGCAGTACATTTCAAGGTAGTCTTCTGTGAGTATCTATTGAATAAGTGATAACTGATAAATTCAAATTTGCTCATGACCTTAAATCAAATGTGTAAAAAGTATTTATCCCGAAAGTTAAACGCGAAACGCACATAATATCTTGAAATTTAACCCAATAAAAACTTGTGGCCTGCAGTTGGATCTTATGGACTTTTTTATTTTATGAACGTTTTTAGAAGTTTTTTTTATGCACAAAGGCGGCAGAAGAGCATACAGTCCACCTGATGGTAAGTAGATACTGTCGCCCATATACATCCGCAATACATTAGTCGAAAATGAAAAACGTTGGCACGCCCCCGGATGCGATGCCTACCTTTGAAGATATAGGAATAGATTTGGAGAAAGGGTTGGGAAAATGGGAAGGGATAGGATGAGAATGAGCTCTGGCACATCTCACTCACTACCGACACACGTACGTACATTAGGGAAATAAGATAAAGTGGGAAATGCAGTACATTTCAAGGTAGTCCTCTGTGAGAGAGGGGTAACGTGGCCAGTCGAGCGCGCCCAGCGGCTGTTGGATTACAGCGTGCACTCTCCTCCTCCTTAGAAGTAATTAATATTTGAGAAGAGAGCAGAGATTCTCTACTGTTTTAAATTATTTGGTTTTCGGTTTGATACGTAAATTCTATAAACATATTTACCAATAAGCCCATGTTTATAATACCACAATATTGTTTACATATTAGTGGTAATGATGTGTTTCCAAATACAACGTAATACACGGTACATCTTATGTAAATGGGTTACCCAATATTTTCATTTTATCTATTATGTAATCCCATATTTCGTTTTATTTTCGCCTATTTCTCTGTACTACATTTCTGACTCGGGTTGTCCGTTGACAGCCTATTATAAATACAATAGGCGGTCTTATTGCAAAAGGTGTGCTCTTCCAATACTCTCTCTTTCTCTTTATCATGAACTAACTGTGCCCGGCATGCGTTGCATGCTTGTCAATTTTGCACATAATATATTGCCTATGTCCATCTGGAATAATGTACCTTTCTAATGGTGAAAGGATTTTTGAAATCGGATTAATAGTTTTGGAGATTACCTCCAACATCCAAACTTACAAACTTTACCTCTTTATAATATTAGTATAGATTAAGAATAATTAAGAATACTCTTCATAATGTAATTTTGTGCGTACAATTTATTCTTTAAATACATAATAATCAATTAAATTATTACAATTATATCGATCCAGTTCATAAAATGTAGTCACGAGATTGCGAGTACAGGTGAAAATATTGTTGCTACTAACAGACGAATTCGTCTACTCTCCGTTCTGTTATTTTTTAATTATTCAGTTAAAATTTCTCTGTTACTTGTTTGTTATATTGAAATATCTATACTTCAGATTTTCTGTTTTTAGAAAGCGTATTTTTACACAGAAAACTTTTAGGACTTCCATCCACAATCTTTAGTCTAGTGCAAAAACAAAAACAATTCATCATAAGGCCTCTTCAGCACCGAAGGATTCTGCAGTCAAAATTTCAAGTATCCTCCAATTCGGTACAAAATTGACACAATTGCAGTGCTGTCCGACTGTACTCGTAATAGCGAGAAACTGAATAAATAGATAAAGCCGCATTTTAATTATTCAAATGATGTCCCATTGCCGTTCAGTAAAGTACTCCCCAATTCGAAATCCATTAAATCATTCAAATTTGAGACTTACTGCGATGATTTCACAGTTCATTTCCTAGTGTATCAATTTTAGGTAGGAGCTAGAATCTATATGGATTTATTGGTATTTTAAGAGGCTTTTTGCCAGTTCGTGTTTGCAGTTTGGGAGTAATAACGTTTTTGAGCAATTTGGTGATGCAACAAAAAGATCGGATTAGTCGTGCTGATGTTCCAATTTGTATGTGGGATAGGAGGTTCAAATTATTAGCCGTTCCGTTTTTCTATTGTTAGTGATATATTTCTAGTTGTGTAACTGGATAGTTGTGTTACTAGATAGTTGTGTTACTGTAGTGTATATTTAAGCCGGGTCCACATTTGTATCATTTCATCGTACGTATCACCGCTATGTGTATCTTAAAATCGTATCAAGGTTATAGATACACTCTTCATTCCCGTATCAGCACCGCGTATTATCGTATCATATCACCGCCATTTTTTTTTAATATAAATAACGCCACACTCAATAGCCTACACTAGGATTACCTGTGGGTCCAGAAACACACACAAAGTCTAACACACAACCAAACCGGACAAATATTTGTCTTTATACAAATGAATGTATGACCGGGAATCGAATCCGCGACCTTTTGCACAGCAGGCGGGGGGGGTACTACCTGTGAGTGGAGTGGCAAGAATTGTGAACGCGACGCGAAGCGTCAGGATATGTTCATAATCAGAAAAACGGAAATATCCTCCCCACCCATGGATATGTTAATATTTATAACTACCCTTTAACGAATAGAGCGAATGTGCAGTGCCATCAAACTATTCAGTTTTATGCAACCCATGTATTTATATTAAAATCTGTAAACATTGAAATAAATAAAAAATATAATTTTAAGAGAAAGCCGCGCTCGATCATCCCGCCATCTAGTGCCGACGTGAGCTAACAGACGATGGAGTGTGACAGTTGTCGTTGAGGGAATTGTCGGGTTTTTAGTCTTGATGTGGGTAACCTAGATTTGATAACAACCTCCGACCGATCGTTCTAATGATAAATTCGTAATTACGATTAACGGTGTACCTATTAGTAGGCATTGCATTCTAAATTATTGTGAAACGTTATCGCTGTTGTTATTCTGTTAGTTCCATTATTTAATTACTTTGAACTAGGTTACTATGTCTGAGTCGGTTGATGACATGGAGCGTAGTTCTTGCCATCAACCGATATATATATATATATATATATATATTATATATATATGTAAACGTTTAATAATCAATTATACATTTAAATTATAGATAAAATTATACTAAAGCCGATTTACAAGAATAAAATTCATTGCTAAAAATAAAACAAAATATACGATGTTTTCAGTATCTAGATTAAAAATTCCTACATATAGAAAACGTTGTACAAATTTGGCTCTAATGGCAATGTACCTACTAACCTGGCGAAATTACCTCGCTGAATGACCAGACTAATACGTTGTGCGAGGTAATTGCCGGCCTTGGGGTCGCTTAACTCGCTTAATATATAAAGAGATTTTAGACAAAACAACATTTATAGGAGCCCCCGCGTTAAACTCATGTAAATGGATTCCAACTTTATAGGCGTTTGTGATCTCCATATATATCACAGCATTCAGAATGGAGCCTCAAACGCGCCGGCGTCGAGGAAATGCTATTAATTTCCGAATGTCGTGTCGAGGTGCGACTAGATGTAGGAAATAGGTTGTGTGTGTTTCAGTCAAATATTTAGCAGTATTGCCGTTAAACTTTGTCGTGTCGGTCGGCCTTAGCATAGCGGCCTCGATCTCTTCCCGTAGATGTTGAAAAAGAAAACCTGCGGGCTGCATGCCTGATAGGTAGAAAGGTTTTTTCCGGAAGATTTTTTTTTCCGAAAATCGTCTTTATATAAAATACCCATATTCCTGCAAATAATTTGATTTGATGTACAAAACGCGAAAGCCTAAACAGTTACGGTTCTAATACTCTGAAGGATATATATTATAGTATTTTGTAGTATAATCGGGTTAGTACTTTAAAAACATGACGGGTTCTTTAAGAGAATTAGACTAAAATAAACAATTCTCGCTCTAGGGGGAGTCTTCCGCGGCCACCCGGCCGGCCACTATAAATCCTGCGGCACACGAAGCCGGATAGTGGCTCATCCACGACCCGGATATCCCGACTCCTTGCCCGATACTTGGGCATAGCGGATGTAATGAGACAATGTATAGAAGAGATTGTGTATGTAGTTGCATGTTGGACATAGATATGTTATTGCTGTGTATTAAACATTTTTGTCTTTTTGGTCCTTCAACCACAGGGACCAAATATTTTTTTTTTATTTTCATTATTTCTTAATTTACAATTTATAAGTATAAAGCTAACATAATTGTATCTAATAAACCATACAGATTTGTCTAAGATACAAGTATTGCTGGAATCAGTAGTCGAACATTAAAAACCTACCTGTGAACAAGGAACAAATTATAATTTGGACTAGAAATATCTTCTTAATTTATTTTTTAAATTATTTTCGCTAATATAATATCTGTTTTCAATTTAAGATCTAATTCATTTACTAACCTGGGAACAGAGTAAGCGCTGGTTCACTGACCGTATATAACTACAGGGTGTGATATTAATGTTAGAATATTTTGGAATTGAAATATTGTTCTTTTAATATATTATATTATATATTGAGCACCTTGTATAATAATAGACTCAACCTTTATGTTAATTATTTTTGTTTATTATTAAATATAGTCACAGATATTTTATATATTAGTTAGTCTTTAATACTCTAGTTTTTAATAAGTTAATTTTTAATAGATTTAGTTACTTAATTAATTTGTATTAAAATAATTATATTTTAAGCTATAACATTGACTGATTAGCTGAGGACATTATATAAAATTATGTCGTATTATCAATATCAATTATTATTATATTGATATTGATAATAATAATAATAAAGATATTGATAATAATAATAATAACGAAACATTCATTGGGAAGGGGGGTGCACGCTGCAGTCCCACAGCCGCTGCGACACTCGACTGGCTAAATTAACTCTTAGTTAATTTACTCTTAGAAGACTACCGTATAGTGTACGTACTGCATTTCCCATTTTATCCCATTTCCCCAATCGGTGTGTAAATAACGACAATAACTCTTCTAACATATTTGTACTCGTATAACATTTTAGAAAATTTATAATTGCAATCATAAATTTAAAAAAACATAATTGCTTCTCACTAACATTGCACACGATTTCCTTCGCGTGAACTTTTTAATGATTCCCGCGGGAAAATAGCAACGAACCTAGATAGAAAGTAGCTTATGTCGTTCTCCGTGGCTCAACGGTGTTGTATAACCAACACCGTTATCTCCGAAACAGTTATTTAGGGAGAGATATATTGTATTATTATCTATTGATACATAGATAATAATTATTAAAAAACAGTATATATATTATATATATGTACTATAAAGATTAAACGGTCCCAGTCAGGTTGAGACACAGACTTAAACTCAGTCAGTGTCTATTAATACAGTTAATACTTGTTTTTTTATACGTTGCATGTGATAACGAAAACGTGTCAATATTTGTCAGTAATTGTTATTATAAAAATTAACAATGCGTTGCATAATAGCACGCTCACCAGCGTGCGTTTTATTCGTTTTAGACATGAACAAACGGTGAGGATATTTCTCACGTATACGTTGTGAGCTGACAGGTATACGATAACATATTTGACTATGTAACAGATCACAATCATACATACCAGGACACAAGTTATAAAAAAAAAAAAAACATTTGATATAAGAACTTCTTAGTCTTGTGGCTTTTTTTAGTAATTGGAATGGTTAAATTCTTGTGGCCCTAATGTCCTTTCAAGAGTCACCGGACATGTATGGTTATTATTCTTAATGGTATGGTATTTGCTCTGAGAGTACTAAAGTTTTGATGTCACAAACTGTTCACTGTTGAGTTAACTGTGACCATCATGCTACCCGCCCGTTTGTCTGCCATCTAATCTATAAATCATCCGAATTCGTTTTATAATTTTATTAACAGTTTTTCAGTTGTTTTTTTTTTAAATGATAAATTTTGTCTTATATAATTGTTATAATGCAGAGTCTAGAGAAGTAACAAAGCCTCTACTACATGCCCAGAAGAATTACACCACATCTAACGCTTGGCTAGCATAGCAAGACTGTGTGTATGGGGTCCATCTCCAGCAGTGGACGAAATTGCACGTTCAGTTAGCTAATCAAAACTGCTGTGCAATTACTTTTAAGCCCTAACTTTTATTATTACGAGTATGTAGGTTGGTATGTCTCCAAATGAATTAAGCTTCACTATTTAAGTTCTTCTGCACCCGCTTAAATTTTTCACGTTTAACCAATGGTGGACTGGTAGAGAATGCCCTAAGGCATTAAGTCCGCCTCTGTACAATATAGTACATAAAGAGTAAATAAATAAATGAATCAAACTGCTCACTATGTACAAATAAACGAAAAACAATAACTGAATAAAAAAAAATAACAAAACGCCCGGGGCTCAACCCAAAAAATACACGTCGAAAATACAAGGAAATTGGAAGCGGTGCTGTGTTTACATTAGCCAACTCAATTCAAGTTGAAATTTTGCCGTTACACGCGGTCGCGAAGGACGGTTAGCGAAATGATGCGTACCCGATTGTCTTGTGAACAATATTGTTCAGTAACAGTGTTCGACGCTGACCACATTCAAGTGTTCTGCCGCGATCAAGCGTTTGTTTTGTTAAGAAAAATATTTTTTTTTTGTTAACCAATAATAAAATTCAGGTCGAAATCGAAAGAATCGAAGATAATAAATACAAACTATTTTATTATTTTCAGCTTTTCTGTTTAGTCCACTGCAGGGTGGACTTTGCCTTGTGCAAGTCGCATCCGGGTCTTGTTTGTGACTATATTTATGTGATTTCACTTCATTTAAAACTAGTAGGTAACCCTCATTTTTTCGAGAGTTTTCTTATGATAAGCAAGAGTTTATCTTTCATGCCTTAACACGTGACTCAGATACTCAACTTTTCTTTAATAAACAATATAAAACTGTAAAACTGTTAGTTCACGTTGGTCACAGTGGCAGGCCGTGTGTTTCATCGTCTTCAAAGAGTAACTACAAAATTTATGTCCTGTACTTATCGAAGAAAAGGCTCCAGATGTTGGATAAAACTTTCGAGATCACTTCCACTCAGATTAATTCTAAGAACAAACGGGCAGCTATAAATAAAAATCCAATCGTATTTGGTAAAGTAAAAGGTTTAGAAGTAATTTCTATTTGAACAGAAATTAAACTTGTTTTCGGTTTAATTAGAATCAGTCCTGAATAATATATTAAATTAGCTTTGACGGTATTTTCACGGTAATTTCTCCTAAGGCTGGAGATATTTATCTACTTGTAATGTTAAGATCCTTTTAGAATTAATTTTCAGAATATAATTTACTAGAATTTGGCCTCGACTTCGCCCGCTAGTTTCGATTTCTAAATTGGGGGGTCCGCTCTGATTTTACATTTCCGAAGTTTCAGGATCAACTGAAGATCGGACGAGCGAAGTTTTTCTTTTTATAGAAAGAAGGTGGCAAACGGGCATACAGTCCACCTGGTGATAAGTGGATACTGTCGCCCATAGACATCGGCGATACATCCCTAAATACATTTGTTATTAGTCTAAAATGACAAACTTTGACATGCCCCCGGATATTGATGAAAGAAGATGGGATGGGAATGGGCTCTGGCATATCTCACTAACTAACGAAACACTTACGTACATTGGGGAATCTGATAAAGTGGGAAATGCAGTACATTTCAAAGTAGTATTCTGTGAGAGAGGGTTAATGAGGCCAGTCGAGTGCGCCCAGCGGCTGTTGGATTGTAGTGTGCACTTTCCCCCTCTAAAGTTTTATCCTACTCTGACTTTCTTTCATTCGGGGCTCTATATATCGGGTATCTCCGACATTAAAAAGGTGAGATATTATAATCGTGAAATTTGACGTTTGATACCCAAGTATTTCTTGTCAAAAATCGATGTATATTTTGATCGTTGTCTCGTGTGATTAGAGTAGTTTCAAATATCAAATGAACTTCGTTCAGGCCAATATATCGGAGTGAACGTTTTCGTGGTAGCAATTTCCCGAAATTTCGACCGAAACTTCGTGTTTTGTGATTTCGGAATAGTTTGGTCACTGTGCCTAAACATTTTTCGGTTCGTAAACCGTTCGTTATCGTTCGTTTTTTTTTGCGTGACTGAATAGGTTTGTGTTACAACGTTATATTTGCGGTTGACGCTATCTAACAACTTATTGATTAAATTGATTATGAGCTGCAAAGGAGTTTGTATTTGTGCGAATGTTCAATTTTCCGATAACATAGATAGATACATCTAGATGATATCATTATGTTAAAACGATATCACACCATCATCCTGATAAATCACCGCCCGTTGTAAAATCATTATCTTGACCATTATTTAAATAAAACTGAACTGCTTTTGGTAAACACACCACAACCTTCCGAAATGAAACCACCGAACTGCTTTATTCCAGTAGTTAGAAACAACAGTGAAAATTGCGACAAAATCGGCCTAGTGGAGCCCAAGATTATCTCGAACAGATTAGATGACAGGAAGTGATGCGCAAAAGGTGTGGTTGCGTGAAAGCTTTTAAAAATGTGTAATATAAGTCCACGCATGGGAAAAATAACGTAGGACTTCCTCCGGTCAGATTGCCAGTAATGGCTGTATGAGAAGAGCAGAAGCTCCATTAGATACGATAGACACCTTTGGATAAACTTCAATAGTGAATAGACATAGATGATATGGTTTGGTAAAGTTCATCTCTAAAGATGATTTCACTGCATCTTTGAGAATAAACAGATTTTTTTCTTCTTTTCAGTTCCAATAACGCAAGTAGTGGCTGTGGCGGGCGAGCCAGTGTATCTGCCGTGTGATATATCCACGCAAGACGAAGACGACGCAGTTCTTCTCGTCCTCTGGTACAGGGAAGATCTTGGAACGCCTATATACAGGTATGACATTAGGTTATTTGTTTATGACTGCACCAAGAGGTCTGTAAGCGTTAATAGCCCTATTATCTTCGTCCACTGCTGGACATGGCCTTCCTCACATTCATTGCTTTGTGCACGAGCGTTGTATGGCCTCAAGTCGCCACGCTGTTCAAGCGAGCTGGCGAATCCACTATTGTATAATATAGGTGGTATAGTTCGTTAAGTATTGAAGGTAGGACGTATTTCCGTGGTCCGTCGCTCTTACGTTATTGTCCTTAGATTTCTCTTAAGTGCCAGGTCTGTTCTTCTTTTTTTAAAGATGATCATTTTCCATTTCATTAATCTGTAAAGATTATTGAGTGGTATGCCACTGCCACTACCAAGTGGCGGTCACATGCAATTTTTACAATGTTAAGGAGTCCTTGAATGGAGGCAACTTAACGGGAAGCGTAAGATAGGACGTCCCCCGATCAGATGGATAAATTAATTGAAGAAGGATGCCGGTATTGGCTGGACCGTGTATGGTGGTGAGCCTTGGTATAATGGTGAGCTGTGTATGATGGTAAAGACCTATATACGAATGCAGAGGCAGGCTGATGGTATCGAACGGTGCAAATAAGCAAGTATATCTGGAATTCTTAGAGAAATCTTTAATGAACATACACATTTTTTTATAAACCGTAATGCACCTTTTTGGAATGCACCTTTTTGGGTAAATAAATAAATGAATTGCAATGTAAGTCGCAGTATGTATAGGTACAATTAAGCCGAAACCTATAAGATACATAAACAACGAAGTTTCGTCTGAGCAAGCAAATCTCTAGCATATCTGATGTTTCGTCGTATCCTTTTGATGTTATTAATAAAAGCATTTTCACCCTTGTTTTAAAAGTCATAAATAACGCCGACGTCAAACAAAAAGTGAAAGTAAACTTTACCGGAAAATGAATTGACGGGCAGGACATGTCGCGTAGTAAGTTGATGGATAGGTTATTGCCTGAATTTGTTAGAAAATTAAAGAAATATCGGAGTCAAATTGCTATCTTTAGCTTCACTCAAAACCGTTATCCTATTTATATATCTAACACATCTAAATCTTTCAGAGGGGTCAGTGCACGCTGCATTCCCACAGCCGCTGGGCGCACTCGACTGGCCACGTTACCCCTCTTTCACAGCAGACTACTTTGAAATGTATTTCCTTTATCGTATTTCTGTACGTACGTACGTGTTTCGATAGTGAGTGAGATATGCCAGAGTCCATTTCCATCCCATCCCTCCCCATTTTCCCTACCCTTTCTCCTAATCCATTCCTTAATCTGCAAAGGTAGGCAGCGCGTCCGGGGGCGTGCCAACTTTTGTCGTTCGGGACTGAAGTTGGCATGTATCGCGGATGTCCATGGACTACAGTACTTCCACTGACTATCAGGTGGACTGTAAGTTCGTTTGCCGCCTTTTTTATATAAAAAAATAAATCGTAACAAAGCCAAACAAAGTGTCTATAAATTTAATATTTTTTTAAAAGGTCGTTGCAGTTCATAGTACTAATTAATCCTTTACCATCATTCACTTTACCACTCGAGTTCTAATCAATATTTGTTTGTTTGACTGAACGCCCTTCACGCAAAAAACACTATACGGACTTTATTGAAATTGGCATTTATTGGTTTACGGATTAACATTTTGGGGTATTTTTTATACAGATCAATTATAAAGTTCCCGAGAATCTATTCATGTACCCTATACACGCATGTAATCGCGAGATTTAATAGTTTAAATATGTTTGACTTTTAAGCGTTTTCGTCATTTATATAAATATTTATAGTTTATTAAACGGGTCAAATACGCTGTGCAAATACCTACTTTATCTTTTTACTCTATATTTTTGCCAAGGACTGATGAAACAGGTAGACCCGCTGGAGAGCTGCGAGGAATTTATTTCATTCTTCCGGTTTTGAAATTTCGCAACATACATTACTGTCGTTGTCTTGACGACCAGCGACTCAATTAAACGTATCGATCAATGACGGCAGCTGATCACATGGTAGCTTAGTTATCAAGAGATAATACAAATATTTTATTTGCAAAACCTGTGAGTACAAAACAGGTGACAATTTTAATGACATGCTACAAATTCTATCGACCGATAAAACTGAAGAGTAGTCGTATCATGCGTCCACATTAAACTGAAAATGGTTTACGTGGTATCGATGCGTGGCTGGTTGCAATGTAGGTGGCTGGCTGCGTTATGCGGCTCGGTCACGTGACCAACTATGAGTCAGATCAGTTAGAGCTACTGGATGACGCCGTGTGAAAACTTTCAAGCGATACCATACAGTTAGTTGTATGGGATCGCCTTCGAACTAAAGACCGCTTGATCGCGGATTGTCGTCGCAACCAGCGACTCCGTGTGTCCAACGCCCTAAGTAGTCAGACGAAAAATGTCGAAATTTAATAACTGCTAGGCTTAAACTATAAAGCTTTATGAAAATCATTAAGAATAAAAGCAACCTAATTAAAACCACTCAACACGCAATTAACTAGAAAACCAATATTTATTTCATTTCAAGCGAATGGAAATATTTTGCAAAATGTCTGCTGTGTTAACAAAATGAATTATTAATAATTAAATTCACTCAGAATTCAAGAATAAACTTTCAAGTAAATATTTACCAGGAGTTCTCTAAGAGCGATGAAGATAAATCTTAAACTTACATTAAATGTTAATAAACTGCTATTGTTAAATATTCGAAGTAATTAATTGTTTGCTTCTCAAAAACTACACGAAAATAAGCGCTTACTGACTTATTCGTCTTTTTATAAATCGTAACCAGCTCTTTTACCTTTCACTTCTGGACATGGGTAATTGCAGGACTCAGACTTCTAATTGCACCATTGCCATATATGAAAAAAAATCTACTCTTAAGTCGGGATGCGACTCTTGATACTCTGTCTTTGTAGAAGACGATTATCGTGTCGTGCAAATACACCCCATCTTTTCTCGAGGGTATCGTAAAAGGTGACTAAGGGATAGCAGAACCGCTACCACAAGCCCTAAAGGGACTACACCACCAAATAAAAGAGTGAACTCGCATGCCCACTTGGTCAGCGTGGCGTTTTAGTGCGATACATCCTGAACTGTAAACAGAATTCACAAGGTCGGCAGTGCACCCGCTTGCCCCGTGATATTGCAGGTACCTATCGACGGCGGTGACCATTAACTGTCACGTGGTCCGCCTGCTCGTCTGCCATCTCCTCTTATATATATAAAAAAATAAATACATCCCTCTTGCAAAAGACAATTTATATAAACAGGCCGATGTGCGGCAATGGACGATAAAAGGTCTGACTACGTTTTCTTTGTCTTGTTAAACGCTAAACCCATTTAGTAAGAGAACGGATCATTATTGCAGTTTTAACTTTTTTGACCCATATTTCTATATACTAGTCCATGAATCAGCTGAATTCTTTATTCTTTCTTTTCTTACAGCGTCGACGCCCGGGAACGCGACTTCGGCGTCGCAGAGAGGTGGTCGGATGAGAGCGTCTTTGCGTCAAGAGCCTACTTCTTGCCGGAGAGAAGACCCGCAGAACTCGGAGTAGACCGAGTCAAAGCGTCAGACCAGGGAGTCTATCGGTGCCGGGTGGACTTCAAGCAGGCACAGACGAGGAACTCGAGGGTCAACCTCACTGTTATTGGTGAGTAGATTATTATGATTTTTTTATGACAAATAAACAAAAAATAAGAACCATATACTTTATACTCGGCGGAAAGAATGCGATAAGCGAGAACTAAAGCTGGACGTATAAAAAAATTGTGTCGATATCGATTGACATTATAGAATATGAAAAAATACACAGATATATTTAATCAGGTAGCGCATATACGGTAGCTCACCGCATACGGTGAGCGGACGGGGATCCCCCCCACTTCCACACCTCAATCCGCAAAAGCTCAACTGCTCGCACGCTTAGTGTA
The DNA here is from genome assembly GCA_943735995.1 of Sesia bembeciformis. Classification (NCBI taxonomy): domain Eukaryota; kingdom Metazoa; phylum Arthropoda; class Insecta; order Lepidoptera; family Sesiidae; genus Sesia; species Sesia bembeciformis. Next base: position 12,760,719 of record OX031042.1, on the reverse strand, counting down.
GTAGAAAATATAAACAAGGAATAAGAGCCTGAGAGAAGACCTGCAAATTTCAAATATGAGTAGACTGAGTAAAAGATACGAATCGGGATGCCTACTCATACTGCACATATTGATGCAGTATCGGTAGGCGTAGTTCGTACGAGCCTTCTTAATGCTTGTTTCAAATTAAAAGATCAACCTCACTTATCGGTTAGAAAAATATTCGAACTTGGCGTGTTTTCTAACTTGAAACTTTATGAACAGGAATTATGAGCATAACAAGTTCAATGCATATCATAAGAGAGAAGTTTTGTTCCGTAGATCAATTTAGACACAATTTAGAAGTACATATTTGTCTGTCGGTATACGATTAAGAAGAAATTTAAATCAACATAAGCCAAAAGAAATGTTACCGTGAAAACTATTCATAGTAGAAACCTTGTGTTGATTAACTGTGGTGTTCATTTGAATGCCACGGCTAAGAAGGAGTTTGGACCTCTTTTTAGGACTTACTTTATAATGGGGAATGTTCTGAAGAGCTGTTCAATTTGACACCGACTTCGGGTTTTTACCATCGCACCGCTCGTCATCGTCGCGCGGTTGATCCGCACTTCCTTGACACAGAGTCGCTGCGTACTGTGCGGTCGAAAAGATTCTTTATACCGCGAATCCGAAGGTTATGAAATGAACTGCCAGCTGAGGTATTCTACGCTACGATATGGGGCTGGTGTTGTAGGTGTCCATGGGCGGCGGTGACCACTTACCATCATGTGGTCCGACCGCCCGTCTGCCGTCCATTCAATAAAAAAAAACCTAGATAGTTTTTCTTTGATTTGTGGTTGTATAGTTCAATATAATACCTTCAAAATACATCATTAAAATATGCATTTTTGTTCCATTTATACCTAAATGTGAATGCAATAAAAGTTATTACGATAAAAGTGGATATTTATGAGGACCATCGAATAAAGAAGATATCCATGTTTTCAGTATGTTTAAATTCTTCATAAAATCAAAATATGCAATCGAAATGTGAACACCATGCCAAGTGAAAATCAATTCGTGTTAAAATACGAGGAACGCAATTAAAATTTTACTATTATTACTTTTTAATGAGAATAGTTAGCACAAACGTTAGTTAGTTATAAATAGTTAGCTTCTCCCTGTTTAATGTTGTAATTATTGAATATTAACATTTAATTAATTATTACAATGTGCATTTGTATTCCAATATTGGCTTAACTAATAGGACAAATTACATTGTAATAGTGCGTTGCTACTTTATGGAAATGAAAGCAACACACACGACATTTAATGAGTAGGTATACAATCATATCATCGAAATAACGCAATAGCCGATAATAGGTTGATAAGTATGGAGAATATAATCGATTCTATTAGTTCTGTTAAAAAAATCGAATCTACTAGTTTTGTAAAAAGAATCGAATCTACTAGTTTTGTAAAAAGAATCGATTCTACTGGTTTTACAACTAGTTTTATTTCTAGTATACCTTTTTCTACACGTAGTTACGCAAAACAATAGTACATTACTGTCCAGGCCCGAAATAAAGCAATTGACGGCCGAGTAATATTGGAAGGACGAGGCGAAGCCGAGTCCTTACGAAGTGATTTTAAAAGGACGAGGCGAAGCCTCATCTTTTTAAAATAAACGAGGCCGTTAATTGCTATTTCAGCCGAGACTTGTATAGTATTTTTCTCTAATTTGCGAGGACACAATAAACAAATTAATTCAAGAAACAGAAGTTCAGCTATGTCTGGTGGCGTTAAATCTAATTCACCTTCCAACGAACTAGTACTCATTGTTTATCAGACAACTTAAAATTGTGATAACTTATGAGAACATAACATCCACAATACAGAGTAGGTATCTGATTTTCATTCCCGCCAATTCGACTGCGCGCGGTCTTCGTTTTTTTTTTAAACTTTTGAATAGAAATGCACATTCAGCTTTTATAATAATAAATATCGTGTACCTAAAAAAACCTAATTTATGTTAGTGTGCACTAAAAATAACCTCGCTACTGTCCAGCAATCTCTATTATTGTCGTGTTGGAAATTGCTGGCGTGCGTACAGAAAAGAGCCGATTGACGTATTCCTTTTTTAAAATAATGAATCCATTTTCGAGCAAGTAGGAGAAAATTCACTTATTGCCGCAGTTACGAAAACTACCACGTGCGACGCATCGCCGCGCCTCGGCGCCCTGTCACAACGGTATACTGAGTAATGAGATAGAACATTTTAGATAGAACGACAAAACTGTACATATTTGTAAACTTCTGATTTATTACTTCATTTTTTTATTGAGAACGCTTTTATATTATACGAGTATGTTAAATTTGTTTTGGGTTTTGCATTCTTTCGTTGACATGTTGTATACTAAAGTGATTGTACTTAATTTCGTTTCAACGGGACAATTTTCAACAACTTTTTACGTAATGAATTTATGGCGTCACTTTCATTCGAGATTTTAAATTTAATGGGCCCTTAATCTGTTCGAGTGTTTCCCCCTACAGTATCTAATTATGATATCTATTTACATTTTTTTCATAGTCCACATGGTGGATTTTCCGCCATAGCCCATGTAGTTTACTAGGGGAGGCCTGTACCTGTGACGTTATAGTCTGATACAAATACAAGTACAAAGGATTAAAATTAGTCTAGGAAGGCGATGATTTTTACTTCGCGATTTTTTATGACATTTCAAAAACTCTGTCTCACGATTTCAAAAAGTTCAAATCGAAATAATGGGAAAGGAATTGATCGTTTGATTAGTTTTACCATATAGGTGCTATTGAACCTATACATATATTAAAATCAATCAATATAATTCGAAGTTGGCACTATATTATATATATATATATATATATAATTTTTGAACAAAAATCCACAACAAAACGTATTATACATGTGAACGTATTATACATGTAATTTAAGAACAGGATTCTGCAAGGTCGGCAGCTAACCCACAAGCCCCCAAGTGTTGCAGGTGTCCATGGGCGGCGGTAACCACTTACCATCATGTAGCCCGCCCGTTCGTCTGCCATCTATACTATAAAACAATTTGCCAAAGGCTGATTTTACTATGTATACAATGCAAAACAGATATTCTTGTAGGCGATGGACTTACTTATACAATGAACTATCGCAAAAGACGGACGTGAGTATATGTAAATGTGTGTATTTATATATGTATGTGTGTGCATTTGTGTGTAAGAGTGAAGAAAAAACTAAATAAATTAATAAGTGGTATAATGGTAAGTATCGTGTATGCAGGAAGGTGGTAGGGTTTCTCTGAATATTCAATGTTGCAGCGGGTCCACATCGTGACATATTTATTTATTTATATCTATATTTCATATTCATACTCATATGGTATTTATTTGTTTTACGATAAGGAATTTATCATGAGAAAGACCACAGATGCTCACGTTCCTTGTGCAGAGGACGTAAGATTCCTAGATATAGATATGTTTCGCTTAAATGTTGCTTCAGTGGAACAGAATAAAATATGTCCGTTTCGAAGATTATTTGCAAATACAATCAACTCGGGAACGCTGGTATTCACGACACCAACGAATTATAATAAAAATAAAGTTATGTATATTATATTGCTTATATACACGTGTATACACATACCGTAAACCGTAACGAGCCATTTTTTCGTCCACTGCTGGAGGCCTTGTCTTGTGCATGAGAGATGTATGGACTTAAAAAGCCACTCTCTGCCTATGTGTCTTGCTGAGTTAATTGTTTTAGAGATTGTCTAATTCCTAGGGGCTTTCGGTAGCAGATTTGTATATCCTTAGTTGCTATCCTTTTACGACATTGTATACATATTAAACGTATAGGTGTGTTTGTTATGATATGTTTGTTCTCTTTTACAAGCAAAGAATTGTTTTTTCTCTGATGCTTTCTTTTTTTTCTGGAGTTACGAATTCTGACCTACTTTTTATAAAATACATTCCCGACATTTGATCTATTGAAATTTAGTTGAACAGAATAAGTACAAAACATGGAATTTAACAATAACAAGAGCCTGGCCCCAGACAGATCTCAGACAAACGTTCGTTTCGAGACTTGCATGGCGTACAATCCTTGTTTAGGCAAAACAATACATCGCACCTCAAGTCTAGACCACAATACATAAGCTCAAACAGTAGTACAAGACATGTTATTTTCCAAATAACAGATTAAAGGTGTAGTCAGTAGTCACGTTCCGTCCGACGTTTCGCACGCATTCATAGTCGAGGACTTGTTCTAAGCTTAAACGTCTTAAAGCTTAAAACGCAATGTGCAATGTTAAACGCATGTTAAAACGAATATCCGTGAATGTGCGCTGAGCTTATATCTCCGACTGCCTTTTCTTATAACTATAAGTTATTTCTTTGGTTTCACTTTTTTATTTTATTTTAAACCACATAACAACAATAATCATACAATATGTCAGTTAGTTATCTGCCAAACTGCAGAACAGTATATCGGCAGAACTGCTGTCTGCTTAAATTAATTGTAGTACAGTCCATTGTACAATTATATGTACCAATTTATGTATTATGACAAATGCTGTATCATGTTACAAACTATGTTAATAAACTGGATGGCAAAAATTCCGGGTCGCTAATAAATGGCGTGATAGTTTCTTAAATACATAAGACTAATTTGCGAAACTATAGTATATTGTAGATGACTGATTAATATATATAAAAAAATGTGTAACACGTTCTGTACACTATATAACTTTAATTAAATACTAAAAAATAAGAAAATTTCGCTTCTAACTTATGACAACAAAAATACACTTCGCAGTAAATCTTAAAAAATAAAAGTTTTTTTGTCAATTTAATATTTTGTATTTCCTTCACGAACCCGTATCACTTCAATAAGACGATGTGGCATGCTGTAAACCAAATTTTTAATACGATTTTGGTCTATGTTTGCCCATTCTTCCACTAGCGCATTCTTTAACTCGTGTAAAGTAACGGGAGCAGGAGAGCGTTGTCTCACGCATCTCCCGAGCTCGTCCCATGCATGTTCTATGGGATTAAGTCTGGGCTGCGAGCTGGCCACTCCATGCAGGTAATACCGACGTCTTGAATATACATATTGACCATATGAGCAGTATGTGGTCGCGCATTATCGTGCATAAGAATGGAAATTGCACCCATATTCACTAAGAATGGACCAGCAAGCTCATTTAAAATCTCTCCTACGTATCTGACAGCAGTCAGAGAACCGTTTTCTATGATCACTAACTCCGTGCGATCCTCTGAAGATATCCCAGCCCAAACCATTATTGATCCACCACCGAATGGCACCTTTTCTTCAAAACACGCTTGATGATACCGTTCTACTGGCCGTCTAAATACTCTTCGTCTCCCGTCGTGCGTAAATAAACAAAATCTAGACTCATCGGAAAACATAACCTTGGACCAATCTTCATCTGTCCATCGGATGTGTTCTCGAGCAAACCGTAACCTGGCAACTCGATGTTCTCTGAGCAGTTTGGGGCCGTTTGCTGGTCTATAAGGCTTTATATCAGCTTCACGAAGACGTCGCAGAATCGTATTAGAGCTCACATTGTTGTGGTGAATTTCTTGAAGACTGTTTCGGACCTGAACAGCCGTGAGATGTCGATTTCTTAACATAGTGCTCACGATGAATCGGTCTTCTCGTGTAGTTGTGCACCTTGGCCTGCCATTTCCTGGTCTCCTGATGTTCATGCCGGTCTCTTGAAATCGCTGGAGTACTCTTTGGACCGTTGATAAAGATACTCCTACTGTTCTAGCAGTGCTACGCTGACTTCTTCTTTCTTGTACCATGATAATAATCCGTGTACATTCTTCAGGTGATAACGACATGATATTGCATTGAATACTCTGATCAAACCAAGGAACCATTTATAATGACAGCTCAGTTTGAAACAAAAGCAGAAAAAATATTCTTTTCCTAATTTTAAATTTTGAAATTTTTCAAAATAAGAATATTTTTTTTTAAATCTGTAACTTGTACAAATGAAACCTCTTTAGAGATTTAAAACAAGCATTAGTAACCTCCTTACTACATATTATTTTTTCGAGCGATCTAGGTATATAATTTATGGAGATATCACGGTTTTTATTAGCGACCCGGAATTTTTGCGATCCAGTGTACTTTCGTTTATTAGTGTTATATGAACTTTGATTTTTTTAAATATATTTCAAATATTTCTATTATAATAAAACAACATTTATTAGAAATGGCATTTATTAGAAAAAGTAGGCAGCGCATCCGGGGGCGTGCCAACGTTTGTCATTTTGGACTAATGTTGGCATGTATCGCGGATGTCTGTGGGAGACAGTATCCACTTACCACCGGGTGGACTGTATGCTCGTCTGCCGCCTTCGTCCATAAAAATATTTTTTTGAGGACAGCTTTTGACATATTTTTAATTCTTAAATCTAAAGGTAAATCATTTTCAAATTTATCTTGCATTGCTGTGTTGCCACTGGTGGTAACTATGTGGACTGTCTGCTGCTGCGTTATTTCCATAAAAAAAATCTTTGTTACGACTTTGTTTTTAGGGTTGTTCACCTATTGGTATTTTTTTTTAATGTTAATTTAATTTTAATTCATTTTTAATTTTAATTAACTTAATGAAATATTGAACAGTATTTTAATATTAAATTGGCGATTAACATCTGAATGAAATACGTGTTAGTTTTAGTTAGACATAATGTTTTAGTGTACTGATTGACATATTAAAATAAGTTAAATTATTTATGTGGAACCTTAAATTTATTTCGAAAGGCTTAAACGTAAATTGGGAATAGAAATTAGTCGCTATACTCAGAATCATTGTCATTCTTGTGAATTAAGCATTTTTTACTAATTTGCTGGTTATTCGTCCTTCAATCTTTTTTTCCTATGATCTATTTTTTTCCTTTTATTACTAATTTCCTATTCCTATGAAAACCTATGAGTCAAATTCCGTGACCCTACATAGCGGTGAAATTTCAATTTGTTAATTGTTTCGATCGAAAGGATTATTTATAAAAGATCGACAACCTTGACAGACATCCCTAAATGTTCTTGAACTCAACTCAACTTGCTCTGGAAGTTGACTCGTGACTACGTCTGGTGTAACCCGTGCCGAAACGTCGAGTAGTAATAAAAGGTGAACAGAAACCTTTAATTTTACGCGTTCAAACCCAATTTACAACATAAAAGGTTCTTTAACGTTCATATTTATATACAATATTGAGAAATGTGGTCACTGTGACCCCACATGTGTGAGGGAACACTATTAAATATTTCTTTTTTAATTTTTATGTGATGAAATTCCCTAGTGGTGTGTGAGGTGTTTTACTGTTTGTTCTATATTATGTGTTCCATGCATCATTTATCAACCGGCTTATCTCCAGGCGTTGCAGCCTTTATACCATCACCTATCACGTCCTTTGCTATTCTGTGCCAATCACTTGTTGGTAAATTGAGCGAGAAATACATGTATACTGTACGGTTAAGATTAACACATATTACACTTAGTATTAAATTTTCAATAGACAAAGATAACAACCCTTTATACCTATTTATTTATTTTTTCTAATTTCTAGGATCTATATTTCATTTTCAGTAGAATTAAAGCTTGGCCAGAGAAGCGCCACTTGGCCACTTGGCCACTAATATTTAGGAGAACTATTCAAGGTGAAAGTTCATATTAAACGGATTATTATTATTTTAATATGATTTAAATCTTTAATAATATTGGAGTTAATATTATTTTTTTAAATGAGAATGAAATTTTTTCGGGTCCATTTCACTTTACTTGTTTGTATATTCACTAGTCATGCAACTGTCAGTTTTTTTTTATAAAAAATAGCTTAAATTTAATCCCAGATTATAAGTTAGACGAGGCTACGTGTATAGCATTCTGATCAACTGTCCACGGGATTCAGAATTACTAAATATTGAATTATAGCTTAATGTAATCTCAGTCAAATCGAACAAAAGATTGTATCTATATTTTATTTTGAAAGTAGAAGGATGTTGTCACTTATCTTACTGATTAAATAATAAATGTTAAAGCCCTAATAAAATGATCATGTGAAGCATCTAACTGAAAGAGATAATATAATAAAATTAAAACAAAGAGCATAGGTACTATGGGCATTTCTGTGCTAGTAAAACCTGCATACACTGTCAAGAGACACATACTCATATTTCAGCATCGAGGAATGAACTCCGTGTAGTGAATGAGATTACAGTGAACTCGTACAAAGTGCACGAATCCTGGCCTATACAACAAAGGCCGAGAGTTGGGATACACTTGCGGACATGACAGAGTATACATTAGTATACAATCACCAGCTAATTCTCAGTGACCTAAATTTTCTATCGTAATCAACTCTTACATCGTCCACTGCTGGACGAGGGCCTTTTCATGCACATTGTCCTTTGCACGAGGAATATATGGCCTTAAAACGCCACGCTGGCCTTGGCCAGTGCTTGTGGTAGCGTTTTCCGTTAGCAGCCTTTTACGACACCCACGGGCAGGGTTGGGGTGGTGCTATTCTGAAGCTAACCGGCACCATACTGAGACTTTTCTATAATATATGGCTATTTATTTTGAAATACACATACAATGTTGATTTATTGACTTCGCAGATTGATATTTGACTTGCATAAAGTTTTTTTGCCTTAAGCATATTTTAAAATATGATAATCGATTGACCAAAACAGTAACTCCCCCTCTGTTAAAGATCTCGGGTTCGACTTTTTTTTTCGTATTGACTAAATTCTTGTGGCCCTAGTGGGCTTTCAAGAGTCACCGGACTTGATCGGGTTCGACTCACGATTAATTATTAATTTGTTTCAAAGAAAAAGTACACATTCATAACTGGCACAAAAGGGAAGATCTGGGTACGATACCAACTTTTTAAAGCCTTATTCACAACTTCCTTGAAAACCTTGCCTTGGTAAGTTGGGTTCTTCTGTGCGTTTCTGAGCCTAGAAATCTTAGTATGGGCTGCTAATTATGGTCACCGTCCCGTGTGCATGAGGAATGTATAGGCACGCCTGTCCTCGAAGAAACCGGATCAGTTGCCGATCGCACACCTCCTGCACGTCAAACGAAATGCTAGGTCTATCGAAAACATAGTTGCTGTTCGGAACAGTGTGCGTGACAATCCGAGACAGTCAAGTTATCGTCGTGCGCAAGAAATTGGTCTTTCTGCGACTTCAACTTAGTGAATTATACGTCGGGACTTGAGGCTTCATCCGTATAAAATCTATGCATGCGACAATGGACATTCTGAAGGAGAAGTTTGCAGGCTCTATTATCTCGTGAGGCGGTGACATCAACTGGCCACCGAGATCGTGTGATCTAACCGCCTTAGACTACTTCTTGTAGGGTTACGTTAAATCCCAGGTGTGTGCAAATCATCCTGCAAACAATGTGTGAGACGTGCAAACAATTGATGCCTTAAAGACCAACATCACCCGCGTCATTAATGAAATTGAGCTCAATTTATGCGATAGTCATCGAAAATTAGACCTCCAGAATAAGCGTCACTCAAAATAGTCGCGGCGGCCAAGTGGCCGATATCATATTCCATAATTAATGCTATCGATTGACGTTCTCAATAAAAAAAAATATATTGGTACGACTATACAACTTGTTTTTTTTATATTTAAAACTAGAACGTACTTATTGAAACACCCTTCACTAACAAGGTACAAAGTTCATTGTACGACAGATTATTTCAGCAACTTAATTACTTATGTACAGTGTTAATTTAAGTGTGTCTATTGGAATTTCACTGTATTTGGAGAGCTTGACTGAAGGAAGATTCGGGGGTATACTAACCAAGTCGAACTAGACCTCTGTATTTTAAACATTAATACAGTCTACTAGTAAGTATAGCTATTACAATCTACGAGTGCTTGCAGTGGTGAGTGACTGTACGCGTAAAAAGAGACCTTATATTCTTCACAATATGTCTTTAATAATGTATTCACAGGCAAGTTATTTTTCACATCTCTTCTTATGGTGTCATCTCCTAACGGATGTTGGCGTACAACATGGCTATCCTGAGAGGCTGAAATAAATAATTCGTAGTCATTCCGAACTATTCCCTAAGGTTTCTGAGTCAAGATTCCCATCTTCTGCCAGATTCAGGGCAACCTGCATTACAAACTATTGCAAAATATGATATCACTGTGCATGACGTGACCAAAATAGGGCAATTTTCTTATATGGACTGTTTCGATGATCTCCAACCCCTTATTCATATTCACAGATATTAATTGACAAGCAAAATTGATATCGATCGATTGATGTATTCGTATCAATGCAACCTATCACGTATCCTCCTGTAACGTATCTACGCGGCTCAGGTCTCCAATATTAAACTAATAGAGGGTTATGGTCATCACGCGAATTGGTGGATACACATGCACCATTTTTTTTTAGTATCGAACTTTTCCAAATGATGTTTTCCCTCACAGCCAAGTTAGTGATATTTTAAAAAATCCATATTTAAGTAGAAACTCAGTAGTACGTGCCGAGGATCTGCACTTACGACTTGTGAGACTTATGAGACTCGTGAATAGATACCCGTAGGCTGTCACCGCTCGTGAGTACCAAAACTGTCAAACTAATACCATACGAGATTGTCGTAAAATGTACTACGTAGATGTTTCGAGAGTAAGTGAGATGCACAATGCCATCCTATAGGGATACGAAAGGTCCTGTACAATCAATTAAAGAGGAAGAAACTTATTCCATTTACCTATTCCTTATAAAACTCTCCCTAAAAGGAGAGATAGAAATGTAATAGAATGAGAAAATCTCCTCTTCTCGTTATAAATACTTAACCATTGTTAAAACAGTACAAATAATACGGTTATTTAATCTAAAACATATAGCATAACTGCAAGTTTCAAAATTTATAATGGCGTTAAGGAACTATAATTATTTGCAGCGTACGATTAAATTGCTCGTTGATGCTAAGCCGTGGATACAATGTATGTTTATTGCAAGCATAGTACATTGAACAGACAGAAATTATTTTCAACTGTTTTTTTTATACAAGGCGAAATAAGAATGCTTGCACCCTCTTAACACTAAGTTTTGTTCTACGTCTTAACTAAAGGTGACCTTATTGCTGAAGCGATCTGTTCCAGACAATATTTGGATGGGAGATGTATGCGAACACAAGAATAATTGATAGAAACTAATAAATATACAAAGATGATACGATCAAATGTATGTATGTTTATAATATAATAATGCAGTACATTTGAGTCTTTCTCGTACCTCCCATTTGAACCCATTTTAGAGGGGAAGGGTGTACATTACAATTCACTAGCCGCTGGGCGCACTCATCTGACCACGTTACCTTCTTCTCACAAAAGACTACCTTGAATGAATGTACTGCATTTTCCACTTTGTTTTATTCCCCATTGTACGTGTGTGTTTCAGTAGTGAGTGAGGTATGCCAGAGCCCATTCCCATCCTATCCTATCCTATCCCTTCCCATTTTTCCAATCCTTTCTCCAAATCCATTCCTACATTATCAAAGATAGACAGCACATTCTAGGGCGTGCCAAAGTTTGACCTTCTGGACTAATGTTCGCATGTATCGCGGGTGTCCATGGCCGACAGTATCCACTTACCACCAGGTGGACTGTATGCTAGACTGCTACCACTTTCTATTAAAAAAATATATAATAAAAGAAAAATGATATCATGCAATCAGCCTGACCTTCCACTGCTGGATATAGACCTCTCAAAAGCCTCGCCACCACACACAGTAGTAAGCTGTTGTTGGCTGTATCGTGTAGAATTATTAGAACTAATTGGACAGTTAATAGAACCTATTTAATTCTTTAGAAAGCTTTTCTTAAAAGTAAGTTATTTTTTGGTGCATATTTTCGTTATATTTACCCAATTTATTTTTACTTACGCTTTATTTATTTAAGTTTTCATTTAGCGTACACAGAAAAGCACTTTATTTATATATTCTTTACTGCACAAAGAGACAAAGGCGGACTTAATGCTTAGAATCATTATCTCCCAATCAACCCTAGGGATATGCAGTGAATGTAGATGTTGAAGTAGATAGTTGATTTAAAATGTAGTGATTAGTGATGAATTTTTAGCATAAAAAGCGATGAGGTTTGTCCTGGCACTGCACATGTAGACGTCTGACCACATACTTTAAAATACGACAGGTTCGATAAAAATTTCAAAGAAAAAAAAATCCAATGTTCTAAGTCAAAATAGAACATTAAATTTTGATCTGTAAAATATACTTCCACCTGACAGTCACGTAGGGGATCATTTATTATGATATATTGACATAATATTTCTCACAACTTTACCCATGACTTAGTAGCAGATAGGTGGTAGTCATACTGCTCGGCTTTGGCGAGTAAGTCAGTCAGTCAGGACATTTCTCTTTATTGTACAGATACATAAGTATAGATATGTACGATTTTATTTTTAAAACGCCAAGCAGCAAATTCGTGATAAAAGGGAATTCTTTTGCATTATATTTACAAAAAGAACCGTCGTAAATCAAAGAAAATTGCCGACGACAAACGGTTCTCCCCAAAATTTGCTCTTCGATTAACCAAATTTTGCCAGAACGAACAATCTCATGAAATTATGCTAAAATCATTATCCATTACCGTGATGGACCCGCGATTTGCCATCACCATTTAATCGAAATAATGGGGAAATTGGGCGGGAAAATGGATTTTTTTCGCCCCCGAGCTGAACATGCAATATTTATAATAATGCAATATTTTGCTTGGTGCTTCTATTGTGGACAAAAATTACGAAGTGCGTGAAAGCCTCCGGTAGTTCGTATATTCGTAAAATTTTATGATTTACCTGTACTTGACAACTCGAGATGAAACCATACCGTATCATACCATCAGCATGTCTTTCCACTGCTGAATATAGACCTCCCCAAGGACGGATACCACACACAAGTACGGGTGTAAGGGGTGTTGTAGGGGGAGAGTGCACGCTGCATTCCCACAGCCGCTAGGGGCACTTGACTGGCCACGTTACCCCACTCTCACAGAATACTACCTTGAAATGTACTCCATTTCCTACTTTAAAGTATTTTCCCAATTAACGTATGTGTTTCGGTAGTGTAGTGGATTGATGTTGGCATGTAAGCGCTGCACTGCACTGTAAGAATACCTTTGCAAATTAATGGACTGAGAGAAAGAGTTGAGAAAATAGGGAGGGATAGGATAAGAAGGGATGGGAATGGGCTCTCGCATATCTCACTCACTACCCAAAACACGTACGTATATTGGGGAAATACGATAAAATAGGAAATGCAGTACATTTCAAGGTAGTCTTTTATGAGAGACGTGGTCAGTCGAGTGCGCCCGGCGGTGTGAAAATGCAGCGTGCACTCTCCCTCTACACTTATGATGAGAAGTGGACCCGTAATAATAAACGTTCGTCACAATGGTTCAACTCGGGAGACACAGCCAAACAATCTCCCAAACGCACCTGTTTGGCTACCTAATACATAGATTATTTGTGTCTATGATATTTCTTCTATTATTCAGAACTTGATGTGACCTCTGGTTTATCATGTTCCTTTTTAGGGATAAGATAGATATAGATAATAAATAAATAGATAAAACACTTCAATTCACATTTAAGGAATAAGGCACAATATAGAATGGTAGGTATACGAAATTCATGAAAGGCGGTGTTATCGTTAAAAGCAATCTCTGTCAGACAACCTTTGTGTGGAATGGAAATAAATTAATCAATCACACGTAGATCGTATTCAGTACTGATACCTATCATACGACTAATGGATGGTATAATATACACTCACATGATGGAAAAACATATAAAATCAGTTCAATCTATTTAAATATTTATATTTTATATTAAGTAGACGTCAGAACAGCATACGGTCCATCTGGTTGTAAGTGGATAGGTACTGCCGCCCGTGGACATCCGCAGTAAAGGCCAACATAAGTCCAGATGGGCATACGTTGGCACACCCCGGGATGCGCTGCCTACCTTTGCGGATTTAGGAATGGATTGGAAAAATGGAGATGGATAGGATGGAATGGGAATGGGCTCTGGCATATGTCATTCACTACCGAAACACGTACGTATATTGGAGAAATACGAAACAGTAGGAAATGCAGTACATTTCAAGGTAGTCTCCTGTGAGCATGCACTTTCCGCGCCTACAAAACGCGCACAGTGTTTTACGTTCTCTGCAATTTGCGGTATAGCGTCACTGGTCACATTGTGCTCGTCAGTCGTCTCGTGCTCGCTTCCCGAGATGTATACTTTTAAATAATTCTTGTGATTATTTAATTAATAATTGTTATGGAGAACAATGGAAGTTATTTATAGCACCTTCTGAAGCTACGCCATATACCTAAAATCAGGTACTATCACATTAATAATTGTATCTTAGATGAACCTTAATACAAATGTAATTCTTTATCATCAACAGTTGCACCAAACAAGATGGTGATAACGGACGATAGGGGGGACGTGAAGCAAGCCATCGTCGGCCCATACGTGGAAGGAGACACCTTCACGCTCAAATGTGAGGTATTAGGAGGTAAGATACGAGAAAGATAAACAAACTATAAAGTTTTTAAACATTTAAATAGACCGATGCCAAACTGTAAAGTTTTAAGCATTGAAATAGATTGATGCCAAACTGACGTAATAAAAAAATGACGCCACACTTAATGGCCCACACTAGAATTCTCTATGTAGTGGGTCCTTAGTGAAAGCGTGTTGCAACGACATATTTATAATTTAAGGAATTAATATTTATGCCATTAAACTTCCAAGGACTTCCAACTTGTTCATTAACACAGCTGCAAGTGTTAATGAACAATCAATATGAATGAGGAATACGAAATTTGCGAACCCACAGGAAATCTTAACTCCATTTCAAAATTCTATTCATAATTTTCTAATCAAGGCCCGATCCTTTTTTAATCTCGCATAAAATTGTCTAAATTATTGACCCGTGCAAGCATTGAAAATTAAATACATCCGAAAGGTCTCATGAATTAATGTATAGCACCCTCATTATGCATCCCTAACATTGACATAGAAATTGTTCTGTAAAAACTCCCATCCAACCCTTTTCATCCTGTTTTATATTCATAATGGGATAGGCCAAATTATGTACCGTGAAAGGAAAATTAATTAATTTCAACCAAGAATTTATTGCCGCACAAAATCGCGTCAGGTTGGGGTTTACGATTTATTTTGGAGGATGGCGATAATTTTACTTTATTTATTTAACGTTCACGACAACTGGTTACCAACCTAAATTGAACGTGAAATATTATACGAAATAACAATAATTTAACATATTCAATTATGTTAACTATGAAATGGAACATATACTCAAACTTGACTTTGATAGCAATTGAAGTAATAATTTTAGTAACTTGAATGTGAGAAGTTAAAGCTGATATAATTTCTCTCCATCAAGGTTTTCAAAAATTAGTATTATGACGAAATGCACAGACGTGCACTGCATTTATACCGCAGGCTATGGAACGAAATGCCTCAAGAGGTCTATCCATTAAGCTACGATATGGGGTTCTTCAAGAAAGCTGTGAATAGGATTTTGCAAGGTCGGCGGCGCACCCGCATACCCCCTGGTGTTACAGGTGTCCATGGGAGGCGGTAACACTTATCATCACAGTGAAGTGCTGATATCATCACACTTATCATCACGCTTTTGTGAGGGGGAGAGTGCACGCTGCAATCCAACAGCCGCTGGGCGCGCTCGACTGGCCACGTTACCCCTCTCTCACAGAAGACTACCTTGAAATGTACTGCATTTCCCACTTTATCGTATTTCCCCAATGTACGTACGTGTTTCGGTAGTGAGTGAGATGTGCCAGAGCCCATTCCCATCCGATCCTATCCCCCCCCCATTTTCCTAACCCTTTCTCCAAATCCATTCCTATATCTCCAAAGGTAGGCAGCGCATTCGGGGGCGTGCCAACATTTGTCATTTTGGACTAATGTTGGCATGTATCGCGGATGTCTATGGGCGACTGTATCCACTTACCATCAGGTGGACTGTATGCTCGTCTGCCGCCTTCGTACATAAAAAAAAAAAAAATCACGCGGGACCGCTTACTCGTCCGCCCACTTCACTACTAAAAAAGAAAAAACCTACCTATTTGTCGGGTCCAATTATGATTTTTATTTCATTATTTTTCAATCACATATGGATAACGTGCCACTACAGAGCACAGGTCTCCCCTAGCACAGGCAAACCCCTTGGAAGTTTATATCAACAAAATTGTTACTTACGTTTTTGATGAGTCTCCATTTTAATACTAGATTTTCCACCCACAGGACGCCCCCGACCATGGGTGAAATGGTTCAGAGACGAAATGGAGACTGACACTCCAGCTACGCCCCTATCAGGAAATGGAGTTCGAGGGGTCATCAGAGTAGGCCCCCTAACCAGAGCTGATGTGAGAGCAGCGCTGACGTGTAGAGCATCCAACCATGCGCGAGCACATCCTATAGAAACTACCCTGACTTTGGATATGAATTGTAAGTATTAACTGATATATTAGGCCTTGTGATGTCGTATGGCTTTAAAACAGCGTGGTGTTTAAAGTTCAGACATACCTCATGCACTGAACAATGTTTATAAGAAGGTCCACATCTAGCAATGGACGACAAAAGGCTAGTTGCGGATTACTGCTACGTTAAAAATAAGAAACATACAGTTTTTTAATAGCAGGTGATTCTTAAATTAATAAAATTTTAAAATTCAATGGTCTTATGACTCCACCATAGATATTGTATCAATAATATTTATTGATTTACTATTACGTCAGTTCTCTTCATAATAAATGTCACGATGCTCTGGTTAACTGCCGAATTAATTCTAATTGTAATTACTGTTTAATTCTAACATAAAATTTTCTTGGTGAAAGATGTTATGTATAAGACATGATGCTTTGCATAATTCCTCCAGAATATTATACAATTACATATACATCTATACATATAATTAAATAGCAACACAGCCTCTATATAGCTGTATCTATGTCTATATTTTTGGAATTTTGCCCGTCCGTCTGAACATGCATCAAGCAAAATCTACTGGACAGATTTTAATGAAACTTGGTTTAGTTATGTTTTTATACAAATCGATTATAGAATTCCCACGGGAATCAAGGTGTGCGTCTGCGCGTTCGAAGTCGAAGGCACTGTTAGTCATTAATATAAAAGATATCGTGAAAGAATTATTATTATTATCACTACAGCCTCGTATCAATGCGACCATTACTGATGTATTGTGAGCGTCACCGGTTTTTGTAGTTCGCTGCCAATGTCTATGGCTTGCAGATATCGCAGGATAGTTTTAACTGCGAGTTGTTGGACCGCTTCCGGCTTTAGTAGATGAGCCCATATACGTGTATCTTTTGTATATCAAAGGGCCACATTCACAAAGCGGGTGCATTGGCGTTTCATCCTGATCGGAACATAATCTGCAAGTTTTTGAAGCCTTTCTTTATTTTAAATTAAAACTGAACATGAGTTTGTTCAGCCTGCAGTGCCCCGTAAGAGCTTTAATGACAGTGCAATCGTGGAAGTACCTATGAAACCGAAGATCTCAACTGTTAGTTTAAGGAACTTGAATAGTGGATAACTGGGTCATTGTTTTTTTACAGTTCCACCCCTAACAGTTCACATTCTGGGATCAAATCAACCTCTATCAGCGAGCAGAAGATACGACCTGCTTTGTCAGAGTTCAGGGTCGAGACCACCTGCCTCCATCACGTGGTGGAAGAACGGGCATAGGATAAACAATGCAAAGGAGACGGTAAGAAAAATTATAAAATCTGATTATAATTGTATTGTACGTATTCGTATTTCCAAATATTGGACATTACATTGGACAACTGAGCCTTCACACGATTACATCGAGTACGTCCTCGTAAAAGAGTTCTCACTGTGATTTAAAGTTCATATTTATTGCTCTAACTCAATGAATAGACGACCAATTAGCCCAGTTGGTAGTGCCTCTACTTGCTGTGCATAAGGTCCCGGTCGTACAATTATTTGTTTAAAGACAGATATTTGTTCGGGTCTGGGTCTTGCATGTGGTGTGTTCGTCTTTGTATGTGTCTCTGGACCCACCACACAGGAAATCCTAGTGTGGGCGACTGAGTGGGATGTTATAAATATAAAATAAATTAAATAAGTTTAATTTATGTTTGCGTTATGTTTGCGGTTGTCGCTGCCTAAACGTTTATTGAAAGAGTTGATAGTGAGCTGCATGCTCGTATTTGTGCGAATGCTCTATTTGCCGATACTTTAAATAAAATTGCATATAATTTAATAGTCACATAGAGAACTAAATCTGTCAATACGAGTAAAATATATTTTCGTTTGTGACATCAGATCGTGCATGCTGTATTCTGACAGTCACTGGGCGCACTCGACCGGCCACGTTGCCTCTCTCTCACAGAAGAATACCTTGAAATGTAGTGCATTTCCTACTTTATCGTATTTCCTTAATGTACATAGGTGTTTCGGTAGTGAGTGATCCCTCCCCATTTTCCCCATTTCTACCCCATCCTATCCCTCCCCATTTTCCCAATCCATTCCTTAATCTGCACAGGTAGGCAGCGCATCTGGGGGCGTGCCAACGTGTCATTCTGGACTGATGTTGGCATGTATCATGGACGTCGATGGACGACAGTATCCACTTACCATCAGGTCGACTGTAGTGCCCCCGTTTTTCTATATGAAAAAAATCTACATACTTTTTGTTAATTATAATTCATTATTCAGCTAATATGCATTGAGAATTGTACGTTTTTCTTAGAGCTGAAGCTTTCTTAATTATGCTTCAAATGCTACTGAGGTCTAATTTTGTATTTAACGATTTTTATAGTTTTCAAATAGAATTTCATGAAAACCCATTGAAAGGCCTGTCGAAATAGAACCATAACCATAAACCATAAAACAAGATCCTGGTATTTTTTATTTAAATGTCTAATATATTTTACATTATAATGACCATTGCTAACGAGCCTCAAGCTCATTTAGCCCTCAACACGGCAGTAACCACGCTCCATAAATCGGCAAACTTTTTAAGAGGAAAGAAGCTAATTTAGCCCGAACTAAACGGTCGAAAATTCATCGTGCTCCCGTAATCTTTATTACAATAAGAAACAACATCTTGACTCAAAATAAGAGCACGTAAAAGTAATAAATGTAGATTGAATGGGACAGCGAGTGCTGGGGGCGTGCTCAAATCGGTCGTAAGGGACTGCCCGCCTAAGTTCTCATGCTTAGTGTTTGATGTAAGCGACAGGAGGATGGCTGTCAGTTTTCTAACAACTTTGACAATGGTTAGGTATCATTTATTTTCATATGCATCGTATGTATTTGATGGCATATATTATGACGTAAATAACTATTGATACCCGATTGACATGTCCCATGTATCTAGTCGCAGGAGGAGCAGGAGCTCCTCTCATCCGATAGGATCCGTTGGGAAGCAAGCAGAATGGGGTGGTATAGGATTAGATAATGTAACTTCCTGTTATCCAGGTTCCAAATCCACAAAGCAATCAGTAAACCTGCAGAGTAGCAACTTTCATCATTTTTGACTGATGTTGGGATGTCGCACACAGATACATACAGTCGACATATTTAATATTTTAGGTTGACTTTCTGCTAACAGATAGAGATAGTATTGCATTACGCAATGTGAAACATCTCCTAAATATAGGTAGATAATTATTAGGCCCCTCAGAGCTTATAACCACAGGATCCAGCTGAACTGGACGTTCATTCATTACAGTTAGTGGGCACACGAGCAGAGAATTTGTAAAACTTGTGTTAGTGGGCACACGAGCAAAGAATGTGTAAAACTTGTGTTAGTGGGCACACGAGCAAAGAATATGTAAAACTTGTGTTAGTGGGCACACGAGCAAACAATGTGTAAAACTCGTGTTAGTGGACGCACGAGCAAAGAATGTGTAAAACTTGTGTTAGTGGGTACACGAGCAACGAATATGTAAAACTTGTTTGTAAGAGTATAATATTTACTCATATTCGATAAACTGAGTGTTCTACGATTTTAATTAAAGAAGCAGTCTATCTAGCCATCTAAATAACATTTACAATTATTGTGTCATATGTTAATTTTACTGAGAAATTATTAGAATATTCACATCAGATATAAACGAATCCATTTAGGTCGAAGCGTTTATGTTGACAAACGAGCGTTTGGTTAAAACCCTTAAAATTACAAATAATATGAAACGTTAAAGCCAAATGATGTTCGTCATTTCCGCACTCGGTCACGAGCAAACGATCATAATTTTTATTTTCATTTTATCAATAAAAAACTCGTTTCTAAAATTGCAGTGTAAAATCTCAACGGCTTCGGTTCTTCTGTGGGGAAGATTGATACGAAAAAAATTACGTCATTATAAATGTGTTTTGTTCATGGAGACAAGAACGCCTTTATTGGTGTTCTTGTGCAAACATGTATTTTTTTTTATTTACTAGTGGGCGGACGAGCAAGCGGTCCCACGTGATGGTAAGTGTTACCGCCCATGGCCACCTGCAACACCAGGGGGTATGCGGGTGCGCCGCCGACCTTGCAAAATCCTATTCACAGCTCTTTTGAAGATCCCCATTTCGTAGCTTAATGGAAAGACCTCTTGAGGCAGTTCGTTCCACAGTCTACGGTCTATTTTCGACTGAGTTATCCCCATTCTCAAAGAAGACTATTAAACGCACTAATATGTTTCGGAAGTAAATGGAAATTGCCAAATCCTGTTTCTCATCTTTAATCCAATTACTCGCTCTTTTTTATTTCTCTCTCCATTAGGAATTTCATTTACCCATTATTATTTCCATTAGGAAAGATGCAGTTTTGAAAATAAACATTACTTTTTTTTTCAAATCTTAATTGGTAAATTTTTAAAGCATCTGCAGACATACCGTGGTCCATCAATTTTGTTCGCATTAAATTATACCGAGTGTAAATTAGATGGTCTGACGACCCTTTAGGGTTCTCTCGTAACAATATAACCAACTTTTTATCCCAGTGGGAGCAATCACCTAATCCCTTATTTCTGCCTTTTACATTGTATAATCTCTGCTAATGTATCCTTAGCTTAAACCACATGGTAAATCGAATCTGTTTGTAGCTCGGGAATTAATTAAATTAGGTATATTTAATTAATTCCCAAGCATGCCAAGCAGAATTTAATATGAATACATATTAATTAATCGAAAGTTATCGATTGGCAATATCGTTTTATTAATTCACCTAAGTAACGTGCTTACTAATTTGTGAAATTTATATAAGATGCATATACTAATCGGTTTTACATGCGAGTATTGATCCGCTTATTATCTCAGTATAGTGGATGTGGGTTGAAGTAACTGTTGAAGTGAGTGACCGACAGACTTACAGTCTATGTAATGATAACTAGGATAACACCATCGTCTGTTTCCAACGGCTAAGTTCTGTCTAAAGTTGATGTGTTGTTATCCTTATGTTTGGGTTAGCTAGAATTGTAGATTAGGCTTCTAATAAAGTAAAGCGAGAGAGACGCCCTTCGGCCATGAAGACCGACAATTTGAATAAAACTACAGGTAGTGACTGAATAAAAAGAACGAAAAATCATGTATGACGTATGATGTATGATCATGTATGAAAAATCATTTGATAATTGTCATCTGACAACGATTGCTTTCAAAGGCAAAGCAATGCGGAACTGTCGATGAAAAGATTATTGACTTTTGAAGTAATAGAGACACAGCTGTTACTTTATCTATAGTATAAGTTTGTAAATTCGGCGCAAGTTTTCTATTATTCTCAGCTCTTATTATAAAATCGCTGCTCTCTCTCAAATCATGGCAAACAAAACCCCTGTACAACTTTCGCAGTAACGTATTTCTCAATTGACGAAAATGTCTCTTTTGACCCCCAAAAGTTTTCCGTTCATAGAAAAAAACTAGCTAATAAATTATTGGACAAATCTGTTTTATTTGTATAACATTTTTGCATACTTTGTGCTTATTCAACATAAACAGTTTTCTATAAAAGTTATTGAAGAGTGAAGCATGGAAGCGAATGCATTGCAAGGACGATGAGATTGTGTTATGCATTTTCTATTTATAATCTATTATTTTATTTTATTTTATTCGTCATAGCATTCGACTGAATTACACCAATTATCAGTTGAACTGGAAAGGCTCGTGCGTTCAAAACCCGTTCAAATTATGAATGTGTGCGGAATTACTTAAAAGTAATTGTTTAAGGAATCAGTTCCCATCTCTTCCATAAAAAAGTAATGTACGTAAGTATAAAAAAGTAATAACGTAGTCTAAATAATTTCGAACATACACATGTAAGTATAGTCCAGGAATTTCGGGAAGCAGGCCTTCAATGTTGGTCGGTCGTACTGTGTAAGTGAGGGGAAAATATACTGTACCTCCAGTGAATGAAAAATACAAGAGAGTACAATAATAATAAATCAAAGGTCTGTAAGAACGGTTAATTGAATTGAGAATTGTTGCGTTACTTTCGATGTCACGCATGCAAGCATATATCTTCTTAGTGGTGTTTATTTACATCTGATGACATCTGGTGACATCTGGTGACATCTGGTGACATCTGGTGACATCTGGTGTCATCTGGTGACACATCTGGTGACACATCTGGTGACATCTGGTGACATCTGGTAACATCTGGTGACATCTGGTGACATCTGGTGACATCTGGTGACATCTGGTGACATCTGGTGACATCTGGTGACATCTGGTGACATCTGGTGACATCTGGTGACATCTGGTGACATCTGGTGACATCTGGTGACATCTGGTGACATCTGGTGACATCTGGTGACATCTGGTGACATCTGGTGACATCTGGTGACATCTGGTGACATCTGGTGACATCTGGTGACATCTGGTGACATCTGGTGACATCTGGTGACATCTGGTGACATCTGGTGACATCTGGTGACATCTGGTGACATCTGGTGACATCTGGTGACATCTGGTGATCTCTGGTGACATCTGGTGTTGACCGGCTTTAGAAATAACTTCCTGCGGATGTCGTAAAAGGCAACTAAGGAATAATAAAGGGAAAACTAAGGAACTGTAGTTCTTACTCTTTTAGAGGTGTTGTTCTATCTTTAAAAGAGTGGAGTCGTGAACCCGCTTAATGGCGTTTTAAGCCCATTCATCTCTCATGAAAAAATATTGTGCATGAGTCGACTTATGTCCAGCAATGGACGATAAAAGGGCTGGTTACGGACGTAAGCATCAGCTACTTTCGCAGAGTGAACCACTGGCTAAACTGTCAATGATGTATAATTATTATCAATTCCTGAATTCGGAATTAATGTATTCTCATTTACTGGAACTCAATTACTCCATGTTAGGCATTATTAGCAATGTTAATGTGACATAGATCTTCAGTAGTTTATTCCTAAATTAATTGACATAAGGTTAGTGTGTCCCGTGAAAGATGTTCTCCGTGGTACAGTCGCAACACTTAATTGTTGTGCCCTTATCGTTTATTCTTAATTTAGCCGTATTAAACGAACATCGTCAACGTAATATATATTTCAATGATATCACGTCACAATTGCACGTATAAAACATGACACGGCAAAATGAAGAATGAACATCGATATGGGAATAGACTAGATGACACATCATACGTTCTTATCAAAGAAATCTGGTTGGCAACTTATAGGGGGGAAAGCAGATGAGAAGGGGTTCAAAACACATATGAATTAAAGAATTCCAGAGCTACTTGAACATAGAACACTATTAGACTCTAACGTGCCTGCCTTAGAGTGCTTGTATAACATACTCGTATCTAGTATGTATTCTCAAATAGATGCGAAGAATGGATAGTCGTTCAAAAACTATCTCTTGCAATCGTACACGGAGAGTGCCACGAAACTAAAATATTTTTCAGAGCAGACCTGGTCTAATGGGTTGTTCAGTTCATTCCAGCACAATGCTTATAAAATTACTTTTGTTCCGCCGGCTTTGAAACTGAAATAGTGTGAATAGGGACTACCGAATATGTCAGAGATGTAGCATTTGATAGGGACTGTTTAGTATTCTGTGCCACGATATTGTCAGTTGGTACTATAAGGGAGCTCACGTGTAGGTTCATTTCAACGAAGACTGTCTCATATATAAAAGGAAGGTTTTGTATTTTGCTCAAATGTAATAATAAAGTTGTCGTATCTCGTCTGCAAATGGATGATTTAAAATATGCAACGACGGAAGAAACCAAAGCCTTTATAAACTATTCGTATTGTGAACTGATATTTATAAGGGAACTGTAAATATCATATTATATCTGTAAATATGATATTTATAAGGTGTAGTGGGTCTGTGACGTCCCACTACACTACACTACACTACACTACACTACACTACACTACACTACACTACACTACACGTTTCCTACTAAATCACATTCAAGAAATAGGACCAAGAAATAGAAATAGGAAATAGGACCTGAGCCTAGAACGGATACATATACGGAAGTTTTTTTATATTTTCAAACTTGCGGGTTTCCTCACGATGTTTTTCTTCACCATCGAGCTAATGATAACATTTCTCCACAATTTAACATCCTAATTAAATGATATATCATTCAACATACTCGTATGTCTCGATGCAATCTAACGACATCACATTGACCAGTCAAGCGTGACTTAGCCCAACAGGGCCACTGATATAAAAGGGAAATATTGAAAGTCAAAGGTCATATAGTCAATATGTTAAGCAGCATTACCGAAATTCCCATGTCGAGAAATATATTTATATATATATATATAGTTGGCAGACGAGCCGGCGGGCCACATGATGGTAAGTTGTCACCGTCGGTCATAGAGATCTCCAACACCAGGGGCATGCGGGTGCGCGCCGACCTTGCAAAATCGTATTCGCTTTATCCTATTACCTTCACAACGAGTAAAATTTTATTACATTTGTCAACAGCTATCAACAGACGGTAACACAACCACGTCAACGGTATCTCTGCAGCTGTCTAAATCTGACGCTGGAGCCAGGCTTGCGTGTCGGGCTTCCAATCCTCAAATGCCTTCAGTACCAGCCCTAGAAGATGGATGGACTTTGGATATACAATGTAAGATGTATATAATTAATAATTTATGCAAAAACACGGGAAGGATCAGGAGAGTTACTGTGGCACTTTTGGACACTTTCTTCGCTGACCTTGATGTTCATCTTAAATCGGTTTAAAGAGATTTATTTCTCAAAGAACATTAAATATGTAGTTCACTTAAAGGGAAATCTTATAATTTAATTTATATTACTATTTTCCAGCAGACAAACCAATAATACTTTTTGAAAGTACTGAAGGTGAACTAACTCCAGTACTTCGCAGAAGAATCTTCCCCCAACGCCGCCGGTTTTAGTTTTACTTTTAAGCACTTTCAATACCGAAACGTGGCGTTATTGTTGGTTCTAAGTTTTAAGATATTGAAACTTTAGCGAAATCTTAATGAAAACATTTCATTGCTTCATCTTAAAAATAAGATGTTTGAACACGTTTCTATTCAAACAGAATCTTGGAACAACGAAAGTTTAAGTTAGAAAATCTTAACCAAAGTCAATTAGTTCATATAGCGGCAATAGGGTTTCGTTTGCTCAGATAACATCACAAATTAATTATATTTGTAAGATCTATTTCTAAAGAAGAAAAATATGGTCCTAAGACCCATATAAATGGAGTCTAATTAACAAAAAAATAGGAATTTAAAATGGTACGTAAGTTTATTTGGTATTATACATTTTGGAATTATATGTGCAAGATAAATATAACATCAATTCACACAACTCCAAGGTCTGTAAGATAGACAATTTTACCTATTTAATAATTAGTACCTATGCCATAAAAAATTAGCTAATGTAATTCACTCTTTCATTAGACAATTTTGTACTCGGAATATTATATGAATAGGAAAATCGTATACCTGTGCATTTGTGGGTGATTTTTTGAAATGGAGCTTGAGTTCGTTCGTAAAGTCCATTAACAATATTAATTTTACTGATTTAATTAATGACTACTGATAAACTGGTGATCAGGTTTACACATATCCATGCTGTCTAGTTTTTTTATTTACTTCCTAAATAGGCAACACATTTCATTTCATATACGATGTCAGCAATTCATTCGACCACCATTCCTGACTTATATAGAACCGCATATTTCGTTTTACCATCCAGTTCCAAGCCAGCTTGTTTGTGGTCGAATGTGTCCGATTGTTTGTGACGTCACTGTTTATGTTTGCCCACAGATGTGCCAGAGACAACAGTGCGGTTGGGCACAAATTTGGACCCGACAAACATCAAGGAGGGCTCTGACGTGTACTTCGATTGCATTATCAGAGCACACCCGTATGTTTACAAGGTTGAGTGGAGACATAATGTAAGTATAGTAACTCGTTTACATTTTCGTTTTGGCCTAGTTTAATGTAACAATTTTAATTTAGATCTCTTATAGATATAATAGAACTAATCTATCTATATAAATAAAAAAAACAGTAAACGTTCGTTTGTTCAAAATCTTAAATCTTCGAAAGTTCTTCACCGATTGCTTTCAAATTTTGACACAACGTTGCATTCGAATACGCGTGTGTGTTTTTATATGCCTATCACAGGGTAAAAATATGCTTTTTACCCAAAACAGGTAAAAACAGGGTAAGCGCCATCTGTTGGGCAGCCACAGCAACGCGTCGCCGGGCACAGCTAGTAATAAATATAATTTAATTATCATTCATATTAAACTAATAGAGGGCTGTACAGCCTTAAATAGCGCATGCTGCCCAAGCGGGTTGGCAAGTTCACTTTTTTAGAGGTTGTGTAGTTCCTCAGGGCTTGTGGTAGCGGCCTTGTTATCGCTTAGTCACCTTTTATTACAGCCACGGGAAGGGATGGGGTGGTATTATACTATTCTGAAGCTTGGCCAGCGTGGCGTTTTAAAGCTATAGATCCCTCATGCACAAGGTAATGTTCATCGGGAAGTCTGAGCTGGTTACGGTTACGGTAATTAATAGAACTGATAGATACGTTTTCATAGCTAGTTTTTATTTAATTGATTGCAATAGGATAGACGGCGTTCCTGATGTTAACGCTCTAACGCCGCTCATTGCACCCGAAGATCTCATAAATACATGGAATTGGAAATGTTTGTAGCATACGCGTATGTTGAATGACATCGGGTGATGATAATTTAGTTCAACTACACGAAACATCTAAGAGGAGAAATTGGTACGATCACAGAAAGAAGAGTTTGCCATAAGGAATGCAGTTGCTTTCCTGCGTTCTAGGCTAAGGATTGCTACAAGCGGAAAATAAAATATTTTTGGACAGTTTAAATAAGTGACATATAGTAGAGTATTTTCCCCGCCTGTTTTGACACATTGTTTGACAAGCAACACATTGTTTTGACTCTAATCACATCGTAACTGTCATCTTAGACTAGAATGCAGAACGCAAAATATCATATACAAGATGTCGCCTACGTCTGCTGTATTTAAAAAATGAAACGCAGAACGCTTTCTATCTGCAAATTGTTTTAAAATTGACAAGAAACACGGAAACACAATACAATAATCACAATGTACTTGAAATTTTAATGTCTTATAGCTTATTAGCAGGAATGAAAACAAACACATTTACATATTGAAAAAAAAAATAGGTAGGTATACACTAGATATCGCTCATCTTTGTCACACACTTGTATGTAATGGCGATACTACGAGTATGTTAGTGACATCATGCAAACATGGCCGTGCGGTCATCTTCTTTGTGAATACTAACCGTTACTATTTTATACTAACCCCTAGGGTCATATACCCTATTCTAGCAAGCCACTGTTTTATTACTATGCGTTAAATACACTATTTTTAATAGGGAAAGACCCTCCTCCACAACGTGGGTCAAGGCGTCATCATCAGTAATCAGTCGCTGGTGCTGCAAGGAGTTGGCAGAAAAACAGCCGGCAACTACACCTGTGTAGGATTCAATGCCGAGGGAGATGGAGAAAGCAAACCGTTCTCTCTTGATGTCCTTTGTGAGTATCCCCTTGACTTTCTTTATGATTTTCGACTGTATAATGTGTTCCACTGCTAGGCAAAGACCTGTCCCATGCTTTTCCAAACACTTCGACCCTTGGTCATCTTTTATAGTGAGTAACGAGATACACAACGATATTATAAGTTACGCAGGTAAAGAATATCTTCTTAATCTGTCTCTTTTGTGAGACTTTTTCTTTATTATTTATGAATTTGTAAAGGGATTTTCCTTTTATTGTGATATTTTGAAAAAAAAAATTTTGATTACCCTCTCGGTGTGATTTTTACAAACAGAAAATGTGACTTTCTAATTTGAAATAACTTTCTCGGGATAATACAAAATAAATTATCGAACTGCATAAGATATTATATAACTCCATCAGGATAACATCTTCCTTATCTCCATCAATCTTTGCTTCTGTTTACCAATCCCTTCTCTGCGCTCTATCTGCACCCTCTCATGAATAAATTATGCATTAGCCGTTGTCCGCATGTGATAGACCTGTTTAAGCACTGCACGGACATGGAACACGAGTGCCGGAATAAACCATCGAGTGTTGTGACTTGATGAAATTGCTTTGAGAGAATTCACAGTCACGGATGTGTTTATTGACAGCTAAATGTTGAATACCAGTGTAGGAAAACTAAGACCAAAGCTAAAACACAAATTCTATGATATGACAATGAAGTTGAAGTTGATATGACAATTTTTTGTACAACATTGTAAAGTTGAAGTATCAAATTTGTTTTCGTCCAAACATTTAATTAAATCGTAGTTTAACGTATAACTTAAATAGTAAAGAGGGCTTGTTGTAACTTAGTGAGTATTACAATAGTAAAGAGGGCTTGTTGTAACTTAGTGAGTATTACAATAGTAAAGAGGGCTTGTTGTAACTTAGTGAGTATTACAATAGTAAAGAGGGCTTGCTGTAACTTAGTGATTATTACAATAGTAAAGAGGGCTTGTTGTAACTTAGTGAGTATTACAATAGTAAAGAGGGCTTGTTGTAACTTAGTGAGTATTACAATAGTAAAGAGGGCTTGTTGTAACTCAGTGAGTATTACAATAGTAAAGAGGGCTTGTTATAACTTAGTGAGTATTACAATAGTATTGTTGTAACTGAACGAGTGAATATGATATTACAGTTGCAGTATCTGTAATATCACATGACGCAATTAGAATTCAAAAGTGTCCACAAGTTTATATAACAGAAGAACTGGTTCTCTTGTAAATCTAAACACAAAAAATAGTTTCAGAACTTAATAAGTGAACGGTTCACGAACACAACCTCTTGACCCATCTGGGCATTAGTGCATTTTCATGTACAGAATGCACCGGCTGTATTCATTATAATAACATTAAATAGATATATATTAACAGCAACATAATAATTCTGTAAAATGAACATTTTCATTTAAAACAACTACTTTACTGTATTACTTACGTCACACTAAATGTCATAATAAAGTCATAACGTCATAATAAATGTCACAATCCCTACGTCTTAATTTATGGTTCTTGGAGCCTACTGTAATCATATTGTCTTAAACGAAATCCTGCCTTCTTTTTACCTTGTGGTAATATGTAAGTAGCATTTCATTCGATTAAATCTACATCTCTAACACTCTCTTTTATAGACAATCGCAGCATCTAATCACTAAAAAACGCATTTCTCTTTACTAAAAAATAAATATGATTCACAGATGCACCAACTTGTCGGAGTTCCCAGCAGCGAGTGCATGGTGTTGCGAAGCAGGAGCGGGCACATATTACATGTCATGTTGACGCCAATCCACCTGAAGTCACCGTAAGTAATTCAAGTATAAAGCATTGAGGGGGAGAGTGCACGCTGCAATCCAACAGCCGCTGGGCGTGCTCGACTGGCCACGTTACCCCTCTATCACAGAAGACTACCTTGAAATGTACTGCATTTCCCACTTTATCGTATTTCCCCAATGTACGTACGTGTTTCGGTAGTGAGTGAGATGTGCCAGAGCCCATTCCCATCCTGTCCCTTCCCATTTTCCCAACCCTTTCTCTAAATCAATTCCTATATCTCCAAAGGTAGGCAGCGCATCCGGGAGCGTGCTAACGTTTGTCATTTTGGACTAATGGTGGCATGTATCGCGGATGTCTGTGAGCGACAGTATCCTCTTACCATCAGGTGGACTGTATGCTCATCTGCCGCCTACGTACATAAAAAAAAATAAAAAAAAATAAAGTGCCTACTGAGATTTTTATAAAGTGCATCTGAGAAATCATCACTTCTTTTAACATGTCTATTGATGGCGAAAAATTGTTCCCATCCTGTGGGTGTCGTAAAAAGAGACTAAGGATTAACAAAGCCACTATCAAAAGCCCTGAGGAACTACACCACTTCTAAAAGAGTAGACTCGCTAACCCGCATGGCGTTTTAAGGCCATAGGTCCCTCGTGCACACCATAATCCAGGTTAGCTGGAAGAAAATGCTATATAGCATTGAGTTCGCCTTTGTACACATATTTTGGTACAATAAAGAATTTATCTATCTATCTATAATGTGCATGACGAAGGTCATGCCTTGCAGTGGATGTAACAAGGGCTGGTTACGATTTAAGACATATTACAAGCTTTGTTTATTTTAAATGATTCTTCACGAATTCAGTAACAAAATCTAGTGATTTAGTCAATCACGAAGACATCGTCAGCAATAGAACTTACGATCATAGATCAATTTATCAACATATATCAGACCGAATGGATACCGAATCCAAGCCAATTTAAGTAATATTTAAAATCAAAATCCCCCACAAAATGGCAAATACAAATAGGTTTTGCACAAAAAATATTCTTTTTGACCGTTGCCTATATCAAAGTTTAATTATTGTTTCAATATCGATACTCCAATTTTTTTTGGCAAACATTGCGTTAAATTATTACACGTAGATATTTGTGCCAAGTTGGATCCAAATGTGATAGCAACAAATTTCATAAAAGTTATGTAATATTCTTATAATCCGCCAATCCTCACCGAGCCCGCGTGGAAACCGCCGTGTACTAGGGGAGTCCTATGCCTTGCAGTGGGACATTAATGCCTTTGCAGACGGCTTCGCTTGTTTCTCGTCGATTTTATTCAGGAAATGGTGTCTCACGAAGACCGCTGTATTTAAACATTAATGTAGGTATAGATAAAACTTGTATAACACATAAATATCTGTGCCGTAAAATTTACAACATGCATGTTTCGGGAGGGAAATATGCCAGAGCCCATTTTCCATCTCACCCTTCTCCTATCACATCGAATAGAGGGCATAATGACATTAAAAAACTCCTCGTTTCGTTATACTGCCTATTCTCCATCCTTCGTAACACTTTTTCCAAATGCCCTCTTAAATGTCCAAAAGTAGAGTACGCGTCCGGAGGACGTGGCAATTTTTGACATTCTGGTTCGATGATTTTGTGTCTTTCTAAACACGACGGGTATATTAAACATCATTTATTAATTTCACTTGTTTTAACTGTAGCTCCAACTATTTATTCTCATTCCTTTAGTTTCGTTGGACCTTCAATAACACAGCAAATAGCAACGAGGTCAGCGACACGTACGTCTCCAGAGCTGGCACCAGTTCTACTGTCACCTACACTCCTCACACGGAGATGGATTACGGAACACTCTTATGCTGGGCACACAACCGTATTGGAAAGCAAAGAGTGCCATGCGTGTATCATATTATTGCTGCTGGTAAGAATACTTCTCTATCATTCCATATCATTTTAGCGCATGTTGATGTATGGATTTAAAGAAATCTATTAACGTAGTTGCAAATGATGCAAATACGTCGTGTATTGCTGAGACGCCGATTGTCTGTCGGATGTCGGAGGAAGATTTAATAATTGAACACTTAATAATTAAATTAAATAAATAATTTAATTTAATAATTGTATTTAATAATGCATCATATACTTCATATTGTATCTTTAGCGACACACTATTTATCCAATATGGCAACAATTCCATAATAATTTTCGATTTAAATATACGTATTCTCACTTTTTCTTTTTCCATAAATAATCTTTACATTTTTTTTCATTAGAAGCATTTTTTTAAATAAAATATTGCTTATTTCTTTTTAATTTACTCAACATACAGACTAAC
Source organism: Sesia bembeciformis (assembly GCA_943735995.1). Classification (NCBI taxonomy): domain Eukaryota; kingdom Metazoa; phylum Arthropoda; class Insecta; order Lepidoptera; family Sesiidae; genus Sesia; species Sesia bembeciformis. The sequence goes on along the minus strand of OX031042.1, from coordinate 12,728,433 downwards.
ATTTTACTGTTTTATTATATGTATAGATTAATTGTCGCTCTCCGAAACAATTGCATTACATAAGCTGCCTAACGTTTTTGCCAAACATTCTCATTTTATTGGTCAAAAAAAGATACAGTATTTACTATATAATTGCGCAAGTTGACTAATCTATATATAATATAATAAAGAGGTAAAATTGTGTGTCTGTATGTTGGGGGTAATCTCTGGAACTACTGAACCGATTTCAAAAATTCTTTCACAAATAGGTAGCTACATTATCCGTGTCTAATATATGCTATATTTTATTTTGAAATTTTGTTAAAATATGACAAAAAAAGAAAATCTCATAAGTCGAAGCGAAGCGAGAGCGGGTCGCTAGTTGTAAGATATGTTGGCGATTTAGTGATATGTAAAGTCAATAATAGCAATAATATATTCAAAACGACATATACTAGAATTCATTCAAATATTCCGTGCTCAAAACCATTCGATTTTATCCCAGCATCAAAGTATCAGTCGGTATAGCTCGACCTGTTGCCGAGTACACTACTGGCTAAATATCTTGGTTAAAATGTGCAATCCACCCACTTCCAATCACTTCCAATCCGATTCAACTATCGGGTAATAGCTGTACAATGTGCTGTAGCTACTGCAGGCGAACAGTGACATGTGAACCGATCATAAGCTCTATGAAGTTAATGATACATTGCAGACGAAAAATTTTGGTACGTAATTTCCCTATTTTCACGTCACGAACTACTGACGATGAAAACTTTTAATTAGTAGTCTGTGACTAAGTAATGAAATTTTCTTGGCTTTTCTAGACGGGTAAATTATATTTCACAGGAGAAAATTGCATTACTTACTTTTAGTATTAAGTCACGAAACGCCACATCACTTTCATGGTGTTGCCATCGTATAATTTAAAAAAATAAAGTCACGAACGAAGAAAATGGTAATGCTTCAATATAAGCCCTTCAAACCATGAAAATAGAAATTCATGAAATAGAAACGAGCGGGGAGAGCTTAAATAACTGCTAAAATATATTAAAAGTTGTATGATATATTACTTTAACACGATGGTCCATGTAGCCGGAGGACATCCCACACAGTATTTCTCGGTACGCGAACTCGACTTAATGACTCCTCCATCACATCGCTTCTTGGTACTGTGTAAATATGGCCTTGGGAAAGGTCAATATCCAGCAGTGGAGAGTAGGCTCTTGGTATGGTATAAATAATTCTGTTCCATCTGTTTTCTTGGTAGGGTCAAACCAAATAGTTGTATCCTTAACCACTCGAATGTCCTGTACAGGTCGGCCAGACCAAGTCCACAACTGCACCGTGGTCAATGCTTCTCTGACGTCATTTGGGGTTCGTTGCTCAGAAGGCTTCAATGGAGGCATGCCGCAATCCTTCCTACTTGAAGTACGGGAGATTGTTACTCAGGTAATCTCATAATAATAATGTACTTTTTAAATCATATAACTACATATATTTCTATATATATTCCTACATATTACATATATATAGTAAGAAGGAGAGTTTTGTGAATGTAGGGAGAGAGTGCACGTTGCATTTCCACAGCCACTGGGCGCACTCGACTGGCTACGTTACCCCTCTCACAGAACACTACTTTGAAATGTACTACATTTCCTACATTATTGTATTTCCCCAATGAATGTACGTGTTTCGATGGTGAGTGAGATATGCCAGAGCCCATTCTCGTTTCGTCCTGTCCCTCCTCATTTTCTCAACCCTTTCTCGCAATGCATTTCTTAATCTGCAAAAGTGGGCGTGCCAACGTTTGTCAATCTGGACTGATGTTGTCATGTATCGCGAATATCTATGGACGACACGTACCACTTACCATCAGGTGGAAAGTACGCTCGTCTGCCGCCTTTTTCTATAAAAAAAGAATGAATAAACAAATAGCCTGGTTGATGGTAAGCAATCATTGTCGTCAATAGACGTCGTTGATACCAGCTAACATAAGTCCAAAATTACGAACGTTGTGCACAATAAATGCATTGCCTCCCCTATCTTGCAAGGTCGGCAGGATTCTTCAAGAAAGTTGTGAATTGGATTTTCAAGGTCGGCGGCGCGCCCGCATACCCCCTGGTGTTGCAGGTGTCCATGGGCGGCGGTAACACTTACCATTACGTGAGATCGCTTGCTAGACCGCCCACTTGTCTATAAAAAAATAATCTAAGACGTATTATTTAACTTAACGGCTAATAGTCTGTCTGACTGACTATACCATGACTTATGACTTAGTTTTACGAATGACTTTTACCATGAATATGTAAATTGATGGATATATAAATAGCTTCATGCAGTTGTTCAGTAGAGAGACACGAAGGTAGAGGGACACAAGCTATAATCAGTATGACAAACTTCAGCGTGATAACAGCTAGCTGTTAACACCCTCTACGATACAAATGATAATCTTCTGTGACTGCAACTGCAGAAAAATAATGTAAGTAAATAAACGAGCAGGATAATACGCCAAACAGATCGGGAGCTCGGAAGCTAACATTCATTGTGTTCAAAATTAGAACAATGGGAACAATAGAGATCACGAATAAAGAATGCATAAAAATCTGGAACCCATTTTACCTCAGGCATACAAACAACAACTGCCAAATCCTGTTGTTTGTGCATTATTTTCTCTGCCTTTATCGTGTATCGTTTTCAGTCTTTTATACATAACCTGTCTCATATTTTACTGTCCACGGAAGAACTATAATTCTTTAAATGAAAACTTTATGTTGACACAATTTAATCCACTTTGGAAAAACCATAAGACTTCTAATATTATCAGACATTGAAATAAGCTGTTCTAAAACAAGGACGGTTTATTTTCGAAATATCGATGCGTCATTTATATTAGTCTGGTCGCTGTATACGGCCGCCGGATCCAGCGGTCATGTCACAAATTCTTGTCATCGAATGACGGGAGAGGAGTGGCGGCAGCCATACCTTCGCACTCGAGAGAGAAAGGCATCCGTATCTGATCCTCAAATAAGGCCGCTACCGGAAGTATTTAATATAATTTATACTAGTCCAGTTGGCAGTAGGTTTTCTCTGCCGTATGCCACGACCGGACTGATGTAAATGGGCAATCAATTTTGATCAGTGTCCGTTTATCATTCAGCTATTTTGTCATCAGGAGATCGTAGCGAACGTCTCAAGTGCGGTGCCAAGGTTCATGGCTGTTGGTCTTGCACCGGGAAGAACTTATGCTGCTGCAGTTCTAGCATACAACGCTAAAGGAAGGGGAGATCCTTATCCATTAAGAGCCAGCACACTGAGGCCACCCGAGAAACACCATGTGCATGATAAGAGTTTAGGTATGGTATTAGTTTTATTTTTTATACTGTAACTGAACATTTCCCAAAATCAGAAATCTTATTATACATTCCATTCATTATTCTGAATTGACATGAAAATTTTATGAATATCTTATTGCCAAAAAGATAAATTCTTTTTTTTTCTTTTTAGTTAATTATTCTCAATTTACAATCCACAGAATCTATCCTTTCTTACTTCAGTCAAGGTTCCTTTACATACTGTATATTTATTTTCCCTAAATGTTATGTTAACGTTACAAAAGTACCAGATGACGAGAAAATCGACTGATGATGAACGAATAATGTCGCCCATGAGCACCTGCAGTACAATGTCAACATTGGTCAAAAATGACGAACATTATCAAGTGCACTGTATACGAGTACTTTTGGAGATCTATAAATATGGAATTAAATGGGGAATTGGGAATACTTTTCTCCAAAACGGAAAGTATAATGCGATAGGGTATAGGAATGGGGATATGGGAGGAGGACTAGAAATTAGAACTGAGCTATAAAACTAATGCAACTGCCATTTACTTCCTCCCGTAACACGTCTATGTTTTTCATACCCATTTATTAACATGAAATGAGCGAAGAAAAACAGATGATGGAAGGATTACATAGAAAATATTTTAATTGCAACGTAGCTCCCAAACTAAACGTACTGAAACATTGCTAATATTATCAATCATTATCAATTTTTAATAAGCTGCCGGCCGATGTAATAAAAAGTCGTTATTTTAAACGCATTTTAAAGAAGTTTCTTTTAGCAGGTAGCTTTTACTTTCTTGAATATATATGAATTGATTAACTAAATATTTGACATATTTTTTAACAAATAATTAACTATTTTTACACTTTAATGACCTTTACAATGAATATTCGAATACAGTTTTGTTATTGCAATATAATGAATAAATAAATAATAATAATAGAAAGTTATTAAGGAGCTACGCTACTGCAATCAGAATGGAACATTTTATATCTTGTAAATGTCGTAACAATTTGCGATGGCAAATTGCCAATCTCCACGATATGCCGCTTTAATACAAAAATTGGATACATGCAGTCCGAAATTAATGTGTTACTGATGTAAATAGTGGTAATAATCGTGATACCTGTCCTCGATTCACATTTGTGTTATTGTAATTTCATATCTCGGTCCTTAGTCGCTATATATGTACTGAATTTTAAACTATTTATTATTTGATATAAAACTTTATTACACTTAAGGTAGGCAGCGCATCCAGGGGCGTGCCAACGTTTGTCGTTTTGGTCTAATATTGGCATGTATCGCGGATGTCTATGGCCAGCAGTATCCACACCATCATGTGGAATGTATGCTCGTCTGCCGCCTTCGTCCATGAAAAAAAACTTAATCGTACAAAAGACGAGCTTAATGCCCCGAAGCATTATCTACCAGCCCACCTTTTGGGTTGAACAGAGAGTCACGGAAGGTGCGATGAAATGTATAATAAATATACTTAAACGATGATTAAGAAATTATTATCTTTGGACCACATATATCATCTACCAATCAAAATTGGGTCCACCATGACGGTAAAGAAAGAATTTATAGAATGATACCAAACTATAGATATTTCTCTCAACAGATCTACCAAGAACAGCTTTCCAAATGTCCGGTGCGATGTCAGCGGCAGTCGGCGGCGGTGGAATCCTAATGGTTGTGCTCGTCCTCTTCATGATAGCTGTCAGACAGCGGTGTGCGAGGAGGAAACCTCGGTCGGCACCTCCGCCGTCATCTCAACCAGCTTCTCCAGATAAACTGAGAGAGAAGGATGATAGCGAAAGCGATGATCGTAATCCGGACATAATTCCGTCTGATACTGATCAGATGCAGGTAAGAGCTCAGAACAAATTGATTCTGATTACTGGCAGAGTGACAGTAATTCTTTTATCAAGGTGTTAAGTTAAGCGAAATGTCAAACCACCTAAGTCCCACTGAATATTATTGTTACTGAATATTACAACGAGAGTTTTGCATCTGTGTGAGTGTTCAATCCTATTGTCGAAATGGTTCTCGATGTACACTGTCGGTGTGCACTCACACAAACACAAAGCTCATGTCTTGTTGCGAGGACTGTACCAAATATAATATGCTGAAGAATCTAAAACATCTCATTTCGTATAACAGCTGGACTACTATCGTCAGCAGCAGGTGTCGACAATATCACCTCCGCCCGGCAGTAGAGGACCTCGAGGCAGCGTGGCGGGCGTCCGCGGCGGGATGCCCGGCTACTGTCCATTGAGGACCGCCCCTCCTCCTTCACATCCACAGATGCATGAGCCAGCGGTAAATCAGCAAATTTTTGTAGTCTGTCAGCTTGCTTCTATATAAATGCAATTATAAGGAACTCCTTATATTCCATCACATCCCACAGTATTAAAAAATGCTAAAATCTCTGCGACAGCTCAAATTCATATTACAAAAATAAACTGTTATCTTTCTCCTCCTCAAGTATCAATTATTTTGAATATTTATAGGCACTGAACGACCCATTGCTAGAGCACATGCAAAACTAGTCGATTTAAACTACATTAGTATCACATGACGCTTAACCACTAAACTAAGGCCAACCAGAGACGACCGCTATGACGTTTAAATGCTCTGAAGTTTAACTTGCGTCATTTTTTTCAGTGCATAAATACGGTACTTTATGGGAGCAACATACTCGGGACGGGCATTGTTTGTCGACATGTATCGACAAGTTAGAGAGTCTTTTCTCGACTTTTCTCCGGAGTGAACTGAACTATGCATATTAAACAACATAAATTTCACTAAATCGATAAAAAATGCAGATATTTACTCAATCATTTATGTAGGTCACACTCACGAAAGTATGGTATCTACTTACATTTGGCCACATTTATATCGATAAGGGACACAAGTCATGTAACATCACTATCGATGTCACATCACGCATGAGTCGAAATTCTCCGCTGCGTTGGTTCGGCTATCGCACCGCGATCGACGCTGCTCGAAAGCCTACCGTACTCGGAAGTCTACCGTAACATTAGGTTTTGTTACAGAACGCAAGCTCAGGCATACCACCGCCTGCGCGTTTCGCTGCAGGCTCTTGCACGCTTCCCCGCGGCGCTAGCATGACAGCGGGCGACGCGCGCTGCGGGATCCCTTTACAACACCTGCGCACACTACCACGGCCGCTGCCGGCCCCCGCGCCGCCCGCACCCCGCGCCACCCCCCGCGATACTCCCCTCTGACAGACGACGCAGCTATAGGACATGTAAATACAGGTGTTAAACTGACTGTAAGTGCTCAACAGTTCGGACATTTTTGTTAGGGGTGCTTGAAAGTGTTTTCGTTTTTCTTGGTATTAAAATAAAAAATAAATTAATAGAAAAAGTGGGTACTTTATTGAGTAGTATAGTTTACATCGTGATTTATGACATTGTCATTTATCAGGAAGAGTAAATATTCTCGTTGTTGTGTATTGTATGTTGAATATATAACTGTGAAAATAAAAGGCCCCGATTACTCTGAGAATACTTATATAAAATGATAAAATTAATAAAGGTTTTTAGCCGCTGTCCATTGAGCGAGTGAAAGCTCGGTCGCCCGGCCGCGCCCCGATGTCCCACGGAAGGCAGTCGAGATCTGCCGATGATGTCCGAGAGTTTTTGGTATTTTTGAAGAAAATCTAATTTTTTCTTCAAAAAACCAAAGGATCAATTCATCAAAAATATTTTTTCACAATAATTGATTCACATCTCCAAGCAAATGTTCCAGTAACCGAAATCAATTTTCAAGCCTATTTTTATTACACCCTCCAACTACCAGTTATTTCTGCCACCAAAACAATTTTTAAAAAATAAGACATTTAGAAGTATGAACTAAAATGACCCTTGAACAACTTTCCGCTTCATAAAGTCTAAAAGGGCATATTTACTTACTCTTCCTGATAGATGTTTCATGAAAATGGCATATTTAAGTACTCTCCTTGATAGATGACAGTCATAGATCAGGATGAAAAGTAATAAAATGTTAGCGAGACGTAGTGACATAGATATTTTCTTCTCAAATGAGCGGGCTCTGAGCTAAGGTATGCTAAGGTAAGCAATTCTTAGAGAAATCATTATAAAGAATGTGCTCATTGGATTTTATAAACTGTAATGTACTTTCTGTTTATCTTTAAAAATAAATGTATATAAAGTACATACTTTTCCTAATATGTCGGTTTTTATTCTAATACTAAGTGAAACAAAAAAAAAACAGGCTGTAACTACGATTCGGCCGCAGGGCTTTATACGTGACAAGGTTAACGTGCATCGTCTATTGAAATGAAACGCATTAATCACAATTAAATAGATTTAATTATAATTATCACAATTGTAAGGCTAATGGTATAATCACGGACAGGTGGTCAATAAGCTGTGCTGGTCATCATTGTAAACTCTACACATTTTGTATGTCGCGAAACAATATGTAACAATAAATAAAACAAGTATGCCATAGACAGCGCATCGCCTCGCAGACTCGCTTGTATTAGTCTATTTTTGAGTGCGATGATGTCACCCACTTTGTATATGTGAGGCAAAATTTTAAGTATAAAACTTTTCATAACATTTCTGGTAATAGCCCGATTTTAAAAATTCTTTCACTCTCGCACTTGTCTCGGTCGACTCCATCTACGTTTATATTTTAAGTTGTTGGAATTCATAAACACCAGAGATTTCGTAAGTTTTGTGTTTTGAAATTTTTAACTTTCCATTTTAGACGTGCACTCATAGAAATACTCATCCGATGTGTGTCGTACACTCTTGTTTCGATCACTGCACTCGCTGAGATTAGTTTGACACTAAAGTCACTCTGATTTAATATTTTAACCACCCAATGACTCTCATACAATTGCCGAATGAACGAAACGCGCGCGGGATGCGCCGAAAACATGCCTCGCGCCGTCCCCTCCCCCGCCTCACCCGATCTGTTTAGAGCGAATCTGAAAATTGGAGCCCGAGATATTGAACCGGCTTATCGAATGACACCTCAACCGCCCTTGTATCTGTTACCGTTTTGACTCAGCACGCTGTATTCGGTACTTTTCGACCCCTTACATGCCACCCACTGCTGAACGAGTTAGACATTGTCACGTCAAAAGCTTTCTAGTACTCCTAATATTATAGAACGGCCTTTAGTCTAATTAGTTAGGATCAAAACAATTGTGTTATAGTCTGTTTGTATAGTTAATGTAAATAAAACTAAATGGTTATTAAAAGTTTGATTTCGAACAGTGAGATAAAGTGTGTTTGTCGAACGTCTCATTTTACGTATGTGAATGGTTGTGAATAAAGCCAGTTGTATTATAACCATAGATGTAGACGACGCAAGTTCGTGAAATTGTATGGAAAATGACTCGATTCACCACTTCGGATAATTTTTACAATTGATAGCGCAGTTAGACATTTTTGTGTTTTGTAACAACGACTTGCTAGCGACACGGGTCGGAACAGACTGAACAAGCGGCGCAAGAATTAGGAGCTTAGCACCAACTTCGAGCACGCAACGACGGTCAGCTTGCGTTATCTATTCCTCTATATCTGTAGTTATAACAGTACATACTTTTATCTTACGAACGCGCGTCAACCTTGCTTGTGTATAAATATCCGTATATGCGAAAAGTAACTTTCGCGGCAATGAAATTAAAGGTACAGTGAAAACGAGACACGAGCATTGCATCTGGGTGAGTGGATGCCTATTTGTCCAATCCGGTTGACGAAATGGGTCTCACTGTACACCTTCGGTGTGCACTCACACAAACGCAAAGGTCATGTCTCGTTAATTTTCACTGTATATAGTGAAGTACATAAGGTCTCTTTTTATGCGTACGTACACTCAGTACTACATGCAAGACAGACGCGCGCTCATGACTTGCAAGGACTAAATAAAATTGTTTGTTCATACATACAAGTACGAGATTTTTTTTTTTGTTAAGTTTGTTTCGAAGAAGAAGTCACTGAATGATTGTTTCTATGATTATATAGTTGAAAACGAAGTTAAGAACAATATAGATTTTAATCAAGATCACGAAATTGTGATATCTAATATTAATAACGATATAGAAGCCTCAGATAATGTAAACTTAAGTCTAACTTCTCATCTCTTTACTTTAAAAAACAAATACGGTTTAATGGCAACAGTTTAAAAGCTATCTAATTAATCTAATCGATCGAAAATATCGATCATTGTTTTTTTAACTTAGTTTATTTTTTATAGGGATGCTAGGGGTAATAGGGATGCTGTTTGCCTTCAGGTAATTATTTGAGTGCTTAGTAATAAAATTTTATTATCACTTTTGTACATATTTTTCACCATTTTACGATTTTACAATTTCAAAATGAAACACTGCCAATGCAATATAAAGTCTGTTGTTGCATTATATTTCCTACCTCCTATCCCATCCCACCCAATCCCATCTAGATCCATCGAGTGAAGGGTATAATGGAATATAGGGAACTTCTTATATCATTATACTGTTCATTTCTCATCGTAAAGACCCAGCTCCCCATCCTATAAACCAAACAGTAAAACGGAATGTAAAAAAATACTCATTCTCTTATTCTCCCTTATTCATAGCCTTTCTCCATTATTTTTCAATGACATTTATAAATGTCTAAAGGTAGAGAGCGCATCTGAGAACGCACCAAAGCCGTCAAGCTGGATTCATGTTGGCATGTAGAGCGTATGCTGCATGACAGTATCCACTTACCACCAGGTGGGCTGTCTACTCACGTGCCACATTCTTTGTATGAAAAAAAAACCACTGCCAATACAATAAAAGTCGAAAATAAACAAAACAAAAAAAAAATAGTTTTTCTGCTCTTTCTTTTTTGCTGTTATATACCTACTTAAGTTTTTTTTAGAATGTTTACGTTTTTCACACATATTTATCTATTAAACGGGTGTTCTCGCGTACATTTACTTTTTTTTTATTTTACCTAACGTTCGTTTACACCAACCGTCACGAGTTGACTGACCATGGATGGTGTCAGCCCGTGACCATGGTTGGAGTAACGCCAGCGAAACGTCGAGTTAAGACCCGTTTAATAGATGTACTTGAATACGGATTGAATACACTTGAATATACAGTGTTTCGGTAGTAAGTGAGATGTGCCAGAGCCCATTCTATCCCACTCCATTTTCCCAACCCTTTCTCAAAATCCATTCCTATATCTCCAAAGGTAGGCAGCACATCCGCGGGTGCCAACGTTTGTCATTTTGGACTAATGTTGGCATGTATCATGGATGTCTACAGTATCCACTTACCATCAGGTGGACTACTGTAAGCTCGTCTGCCGCCTTCGTCCTTAAAAAATAATAATTACGTCATATTTTAATTTTACAGAAAACGTGTATACACACGTTTTGAGATACTCTTAAAAAAATCTTGTTCATATTTTGTAAGCTGAAATAATAATTATAAACGTGTACAACTAACTTAGTACTCAATTGTTTACTTTCTAAAACTGTAAAAATTACAGTAACAATTGAGGCAACTATAATATGGATTTGTCCATTAAGGGATAATTGTAAATAATGTAACGTTAATATTGTAAATATGTTTTGTATTATACGGTTATAATCCTATTTGTGTCTTAAAGTGATAATTTAAGCTGTATGCGGACTAGACCACTTGAGACGGGTACTGAGTTCAGCCTTGCTCCTTTTAGGGCCAAATGCAATATTTGGGACGCTATCTTAGCAGAAGACCTTATTGTCGCTATAGACTTGTGACTTTGGTTGAGATTTTCCCAATTTAAAATTTCATCGTTTTAAGATTCTGTTTAACTATAAACATGCTCTAACATATGATTTTTTGGATTCTTTTTTTTTTAATTTTACTGAAGATTCAATATAAAACCTACAATAAGGTCTTTTTTGTCAGTTAATTCACATATTGTGTTTAACTTGACAACCGTATAATCATGTTTATATTTTTAATCTACTCATTCAATACTGAGTGGGCCGCAAATCGATGGTAAATCGACGGTGGGTTAGATTTAAGTTCTCTGCTGACAGTAAAGAAATGGGAGTCCGGACATTTCTTAGACGGACCTTACATTTCCCACTTTGTGTTACTCATCAATGTACGTACAGATACATTACGAAAATATGGGCCATCGGCTAATCGGGAAACACGACTATGTCAATCATTCACGTCATTCACGACTATGAATTACCGTACCACTAATACTTTATTACGAGATACTTTATTACTTTATTGCATAGATGTGGATGACGCGTTCGGGTGTTTCCGGATTGGAAGCCGAAATGGGCAGCTAAAGGCCCATTAGATGTTTACTTGCTGTCCGTTGAAATATAAACTAATATAATGGACACACACAAATGTAAAGGAGACACACGTTATAAAGGGCACTGCACTACAAGCCCACATTATTAAACGAGGTGTTTAAATGCTTCAAAAGAGCGAACCTACTATTGTGAGTCGATGAGTTCACTCTTGTTTGCGATCATTTAGACCTCACGGTTTCTGGCGTCGCACAACAAAAGTTCATTATATAATGCGCTTCAGTCAGTTAGTTATTCATTATTCAAGTAATTATTAACATTTTATTATATACTATCGGCAGTACCTTTACAAAGAGCGATAAGATGTGGTCTCTAAGTGGTCTAGTGCGCAATAAGCTTTAAAAAACGTGGTATGACTTGCGACATTGTATTTAATAACCTACTCAAAATTCTGCGCTAAGAATTCTTACGTTATCCAGACACACGTACGAGTATATATTTTGTGTTATTTTGTTCACCAGCAAATATAAATAAATATATGTATATGAACAATAGGTAAGATAATTTCCTAGTTCCTGAAATACGTAAAATAATTTAAAACATATGAAACCGTTGGGCGAATATATCAATAGTTAGGAGCACAAATATATAAACTTTAGTTGTTCTACCTAAAACGTTCGTAGCGTTCATTATTTAGCACAGGATAAAGACAGGCGACTTGTGCGGCCGACGCGTGATGAATGCAATTGCGCATAGAATAAAAGATATACTACAAATGAACAATAAGTTATTAAAACAACAAACATTGTAAAAACGGGTAGAATCTATTGTACTCTTGATACTGAACCGACGTATTTTCAGTCCTTTCGTTATTTCACTACATAAATCAAATACAATAATAACATACACATGTATACCCAAGTGTTACAAGTGTTTAGAGTAAACTTTAGTAGAAGGATTCCGTTTGATGTTCAAAAAGATTTGATCTTTGAACAAGAAGTATGACTTTGAACATTACGTTTATTAGAAAAAATAACGGCTCATTTCTCGAAGCCGATTTTTTAAAGTCACAACTAAACGCGTTTTTCTATATCAAACACGATCCGTTAAAACTTTCTACAGTTTCTATTGAAGTCTCTGAAGTCTCTACGTTCTATTGAACGTAATCGATGTTTACGTTACTACCCTCCTAAGGAGAAAAGACATAAGCGTCCCCCCCCCCCCCTATTTTAATGAAAAGAGAATTTAATGAATTCATTTAATGAAATTACCGAGAGAGTAATGAAAATTTAACCAATTTTATTTAATTTTTTCGAATGTCATCAAAATACACTTGTGACTTTTTTTTTAATGAGGGTAGATTGGGATTTTACTCGTGTTTCTGGTGTCTTTTGAATTTTAATTTTAAGCATTTTGTCGCAAGTCTATTTCACTATATTATTTAGGGCAAGAATCATCGAATCGACAATGGGTACTCGATTTTGAACACTCGTTACGTAATTCGCATTTATTTTTCAAGGATATAAAATATCCTGTTCTGTTGCTAGATAATAATTTTATGTAAATTTTATTATGACAATTATTAATTGTTTTCGTTATTTTAGTGGCATGTAAATAGTTTAACTATTTCCTTCGGAATGTTTTCAATGAACTATTGGGAAAGGAAATAAATGGAAATATTCGCAAATGTTCGTTTTGGATTTTATTTTTCCCTCATCCTCATTCTATCGGTACTATAGATATAAAGAGAAATTTACTGACTGACCGACTGACAGTCGCATCAATTCCGAGCCGAAACTAATGACTCGCTAAGAATGAACGTAATGACTTCTAAGAATGGATTTCTCGAAACTCGACCCCTAAAAGGGTGAAACGGCGTGTGAAAGTTTGTATAGAAAAAGTATTTAACGAGGGACGTAAAACACGTGTTTAGACATTTGTTTAGTAGAATACCAAGTTTCATGTTAATACGATTTAACATAAAACTTGGTAGTCTACGTTTTCTCAAATTTGATTCAAGGGACTAAATACAGTGTATGAAATGTTGTATATAATCACAATTAAACGCAGTTAGCTAGTCAACATGTTAAGTCCCACTATAGCTAGTCAATATGTTAAGTCCCACTGCAGCTAGTCAACATGTTAAGTCCCACTGCAGGCTAGGCCTTAATAATGCCAGGTCTCTATAAATAATATTTCGACCTGCAATAAACAGGTCGAAATAATGACCAGTCTGAAAGTCTGCTTCTGTTCAAAATTAAGAGTGAGGGCAGATAAGAAAAGTCTCTGTCGCCGTTTTTCTATATAGGAGCCAACGACCGTCTGCCGCAGACTAGCGTCGTACGATGCCCCAGAATGAAGGCAGATTACGAAGGCATACAGGAAATAAAACCAATAATCTACAGTCTTAAAAGATTTAAGAAGATGAAAGAATATAGGTGAAGATAAAGGATAACCACTAACTCACCTATATAGTATTGACCAACTAAGAGTTTTCTTTTTCATATATAGCAATGGTGCAATTAGCACATTCTGCCAGTGTCAAGTTTTCTTCGTAATTAACAATTTCAAAGTCCAAAACGTATAATGGATACTGTTGCCCATAGACATCCATGATACATTAGGGAAATAAGATAAAGAGAAATACAGTACATTTTAAGGTAATCTTCTGTGAGAGAGGGGTAACGTGGCCAGTCGAGAGCACCCAGCGGCTGTTGGATTACAGCGTGCACTCTACTCCTCACCGTGCACTCTCCCCCTCATATAATTGAGGGGGAGATATAATATAATTCATAAGATATAATACCTCATATAATCTCATCTCATTGAATCTAGGTCTACAAGACAAACCAACCGGTTGTTTTTGAACCCAATTCCTATTTGATAAAATGAGTTTTCTTTGTATGCTAATAAAAATGTAACCATGTAAATAGGTGGCTTAACGAAAATAGAATCCAATAATACTTGAAGATACCGATTAGTCTTTTATGGCTTAAAACAAAGAACTGTTCAGTCTACATATTCTGTACCTGCAGCGAAAATCAGACGAAAGTTCAAAAATCCTACAGTACTTTATTCTCCGGTGCACGTAACTCGATACTAGAGCTGCTATTTTTAACTATACAGTAAGCCAGCTTCAAAATAAGGGAACATCATAACACACATATCAGCCAGCATGAAAAAGATTAAGATTTAAAAAAATTCAAATCAATAAATACCAAGATGTTTAGTCTTATATCATTCCGATGGCTCATCTTTATATGACCCACGCGATTATAAATTGGTCTTCAATAATAATAATAATAAAATCTTTATTGTTAACAGATGGTTGTTCACATATATGATACGAAACCCCAACTCCTGAAGTTCAATGCAAAAAAAAACATTGAAAATACGTTTCTTTTCATTTCTAAAAAAACATTTATAAAATAAAGTTGTTTAGTGCTCTTTACGTGATGTAACACATATTCTTGAACACCGAATCATTAATTCTGAAACGTAAAAAATCATGTCATGTCTGAGTTAATTGGCATGAAATTCAGGTTTTTTTTTTATGTACGAAGGCGGCAGACGAGCATACAGTCCACCTGATGGTAAGTGGATACTGTCGCCCATAGACATCCGCGATACATGCCAACATCAGTCCAAAATGACAAACGTTGGCACGCCCCGGGATGCGCTGCCTATCTTTGGAGCTATAGGAATGGATTTGGAGAAACGGTTGGGAAAATGGGGAGAGATTTTCTTTTTTTTTTTCTCTTTATTTTATTTAGGGGAAGAATAATCTTGTAAGAAATTAATTTAAATATTTACGCTTTTTAATCAATAAGTCTCCGTACATCAATACATCAATAAGACACCGTTACGCCCTGTACAATAAAACAGTACCTAATAAAATTCGTGCCTGTCTGTGCATGAATCATTATATGAAAGGAATGATGGCTAATATTCTGATCAAACCAATTTTTGTATTCACAATATACTCGTAAGTGAAAATGTAAACGGTACGTTTATGTTACGTTGGCTTACTGTACACTCCGAACACGACGCCGGCTCCTAATGCTCCCAGCCTCAGAAATATCACGGGTTCCATGGGAGGCCACAACTAAGCCGGGATTACTGTTTTTTGTTCCACATTCCGCACTAAACCTGGGTAAGCCTGCCCGTTAGTATGTAATGTGCACTTTAGGGGGTATAGGGTATGTAGCTTTTTTGCCTTTTAGTGTTGGAACTGCAGGGTTCGTTTTCGCTTTTTAGAAAAAAGGACGAATTAAATTTAATTCAAAGAATGTGTTTGAATTTGAGTATAAATTCAAAATTACGAAGATTGTCTATTTCTTTTAGTACTAGTTATCTTACACCTAAAAATATTAATTCGCAACAACCTTGTACCGATGTAACTAGAGTTAATGTTTAAATTTGGGAAATCGTTTCAATACTAGCTCTTTATTTTTATATTATAATTAATTCAATCTGTGTACCTCTAAGGTTTTCATTTTATTTCACACATAAAGTCAATGCAATTTATAAAGTAATTACGTACAATTTTCTTTTAGAAAAGATTCCTTTTGAAAATGTAACACGTCATTACAAAGTTACGTCAAATGACATAATTTTTTGCAAATTGTTTTGTCGTTTTGTCGCGTCACTAGCTACCAAGTCGCCCGACACTGAAACTCCGTATGAACAGTTTTTAAGCGATCCTAAACATATTTCGAGCGTCGTTTCTGGTCGTTTATCGCTGCAGGCAAACACACCGTGTGTCCAACTCCTAACAATCTTATAATAATATCTGTATTCTGGACATAATGTGGACAGAATTTCCGGTAAACTTTCTCTTTCATTAGTCTATAATGAGTCTTTTTCGGTCAAAGTAATAAATTTATACGACAAAAGCTGCTCAAAATACACTAGATTTCTAACAATTTGTTACATCCTCAGGATAAGTCATGGTTTAAACATAAATAACAAAAATGCACAGCTGCGGTGCATTCATCAAACAAGCTGCGCGGTTGAGCGCGGCGTTTGTCGGACGACTGAACTTTATTTAATCTTTTTTGTTACCTTTTTGTTAATGTGTTATTCTGAGTTTTGCACGCACTGGGTCGAGAAACGTGAATTAATGAGACTTATAATCTCTTAAACGCAGTTTCTTGCATCCTCGTATCCTAAATAACTTTATAACATAAAACTTAGAAATGACTAATTATACACATTTCAATAAGGAATGCTCGGTTCTTAAAATAGCATATTTTCTAACGGAATACATTCTTAAACTAGCGTGTACTTTGTATATCTTTTGTATATCAATTATATGTTTTTGGTGTATGATAAATTTATTATATAATTTATAAATTTATTATTATAAATTTACAAATTATAATATATATTTATTATCGCGAGACACATCCGCGGAATTCTAGGACTGGATATAGAAATGGGACTGAAGAGTTTTATGCAAACTGCAATCGAAAATAGTCCGTAAAGTACAATCGCAACTGTTTAAGGAAGATTTTGTTTATAGGAAAATGAAGGAGCCATTCCTGATACACAATGGCTCTACAGCCATGGCCATTGGCAGCCATTAAAATGAAGAGCCATTGGCAGTAAGTTTGTGGACCAATTCTACAATTTATAGTAAAGGGCTTCAAATGTTAAAGGGCTTTCTCTATTCAAATGTTTGAATTTAGAAGCCGTCTATCACTTGGAAGGTATTCGACGAACAGGCGAACGCACACTTTATTCAAAAGTAGCATACCCAATAAATAAATACATTCTGACTTACTCAAATGTATACATGCATGTTAGTCCTTATTGAACAAAGCCTCCCTTTCAACTATTATACAAAATGCATTTATGGTCCACAATCGACCGACTTGCAATGTAACAATCTATAGAATATTTTCTTTAGGCTTAAGAACTTCTCCAACAAATGTATTTACTGCAAAGAACCATCAGCCCCTGTTTCTCTACTGTTAGATTAGCCTCTTCTAAGACCGAATAAAAATAACTGAACATAAATAACTCGTTTCCTTTTAGACAGTACATTGACACTATCATGTTTCCTACTGAACACACAATAGAGGTCACAATCCCGTGTACAAAGTATCTGACAGGAGGATAAGGCACGTCTGAAAGCCGTGCCGTGTACAGACGGCAAAATATATATGTTAACATCCAATCATCAATCAACCAAAATACGTCGATGGATAATTCCTTGTAATAAAATTGTCTACATGAGTGATACCACTGGTATGAATAAAATGTTATTGTCACGATAAACAAGAAGTAATAGTTGAAAAATTAGATGAAATTACATAAAGTGATGAAATTACATCTCACAGAAGACTACCTTGAAATGTACTGCATTTTCCACTTTATCGTATTTCCCCAATGTACGTACGTGTTTCGGTAGTAAGTGAGATGTGCCAGAGCCCATTCCCATCCTATCCTATCCCTGCCCATTTTCCCAACCCTTTCTCCAAATCCATTCCTATATCTCCAAAGGTAGGCAGCGCATCCGGGGGCGTACCAACATTTATCATTTTGGACTAATGTTGGCATGTATCGCGGATGTCTATGGGCGACAGTATCCACTTACCATCAGGTGGACTGTATGCTCGTCTGCCGCCTTCGTACATAAAAAAAAAGAAAAGAAAAAAAGTGGTCTGATTACAATTACTGATTACATAAAATATAATCGAATTACAGCGTAGTTTTCGCTAGTAATTTTCATCGCGATTTGTTCATAGCTTATTTTTTTAAGTATAAATAAATGTCTATGCTGAAATCTGACAGCTCCGATGTTGACATTATTTAAAAAAAAAAAAATTTTCAACCCGCTTGCCGTAATTATGCAGTTTATAAGCTGGTTGTCTTATAGCAGACCTTTCCACCGTGTTGCCGATTCTCAACTTAGGAATTGGGCGAGTAGTTATATTTCAGTTCACCATTCATAAAACTGTAATCACTGATAATCATACTTCACTTAGGGTAAGTTAGTCTATTTTCTCAATTTTGTTTCACGTTGATCTGAAATATAATTGAATTACAGTGTACAATGTTTAAAGGTAACCGTGGAATTGGCTGCTGCATATAACTAACTGTATTATATGGTCTTTATAACAATACAATAATGTTGAATAGATTTTAATTCAATAAATAATCAAGGTAAATTATATTATTAACTAGCGACCCGCCCTCACTTCGCTTCGGTTTATTAAATTTAAAACAATCGGAATAAGATATTTTCCTGCGGTAAAATTGAGCCCATATTTTAAGATAGACCTCTAGCAATACATCGGTGAAAACTGCATTCAATGCCATGCAGTAGTTTTTGAGTGATGCGTGTACAAACATACAGACAGACAGACAGACAGACAAAATTTCTAAAAACTGTTGTTTTGGCTTCTGTTGCTCTATTAAAGCTCCATTTAAACAAGCATTTTTAAATATTATAGGTCATTTTCTTTTAATTATCACAGACTTCAAGAATATTACTTTTGATATTGATAAAATGGAAGGATATTGATCATTTTATGATTAATGTAGTAATAAATTAATCAGCAATTAATAGTGCTTATATTGAAAAAAAATGTTTCTATATATTTACAAGTAAAATAAATTAAATAGCTTCATGTTATCAAATGCTTAATTACAGTTAAACACGTATATATATCACACATAGGCTATATACACTTATAAGTTCATACATACATCTAAGATTTAGCAAGACAAATTGCATTGGAATAGTATTTATCTGTGTGCGTGTGTATTTGTGCGTAGTGAGCAAGGCCAGTTGCCTGCAAACTTATCTATTTTGCCGTCTGTATCAAAAATGGGACCTTGAAAACTTGAGAATTTCGTAACTTGGCGCATACACTGAATGGAAAGTTTTCAGAAGCTTTATGCGGTCTGCTGGTGGCTGCTAAAAGGCAGAAATATTTGGATGATTTAAAGCGGGAAGCTGCAGGTAAAATGTTAGTGGAGAAAAATATTTAAAACGAATAGCATATCAAAAGTCTGTATAACCAGGAATGTCGTTATTACGGAATATACTATTTGTATGCACGGTTTTAGAAAAAAATACCAAGTATTTATATTTACATATCAAAACAATGAAATTTTATTCACGACATTTCTTTTTTCAATGACATTTTCATATGACTGATTTTAGAAAATAACTTTTTTAGAAAATAACTAAAATATGAGCTACAGAAACGGTAAATAGACAGCAACAAATTTAAAGGTTGCTTACGTTCAGGTTTTCTGGTGACAATAGATATATAGGACTGCGACGATTTAGTGTTAATATTCTTATTAATTAATAATTGTTTATTTGTAATTAATAGTTTGTTTTATTGATCATGATTTGCTGTCCGTTTAAATACAAGGCTTTTTCTTCATGGATCGGAAAGTTTGACTAGTAGATTCTGGGCTTGATAGACTGATTCGACTTAGATTAGATTTAGATTTAGACTGGTATAAGACAGACTTGTTGACTGGCACCTTTTGTACATTTTGTCTGTGCACATAAATATATAAATTAATAAAAAAGATCTATCGATCAAAATAGAGACGTTTGTAAAGACCAGTTCAGTATTAACAGTCCAGTCTCTTTCTCTTACATGCATCTTTTTAACTAAACCTTCACGTTACAACGTAGCCAAAGTAACGATTCAAATATGCTGATTACTAAAAGCTATCGATGGAGCGAGCAAAAATGTACCATTTAAATACTAAAATGTGTTCAGCAGAGTTCACGCCGACGTAGTACAGCGAACAAAATTTACGAACGTACACCGACACCCTGTTGTCATGATTCTGATAAAGGCATTTGAATTAAATACCAAAATAAAAATGTACATAAATCTGAAATGTTTCTGTCGGGCCAGTAGTAGTTGCCACCTAAGCCGTGTTAATTAATGTTTTAAAAAACAGTTTTATATGATAAACTACACGGAATAAAATTAGTCTGAAACAATCATCACGAAAAGAAAGAAAGAAGAAATACATTAGTTGGAGATCTCTTCTCACAGTTTGCTGATACAGTGAATCAATCGCCAATGAGAATTGCATTAGAGATCAAAATATGTCGAGGAACACAAAAAACTCGTCTTCTAAATACACACATAGATAGATATTTACATACTTGGTACTAGTTTTATTTAAACTTTTGGTATTGTACACTCGTGATACGCGTATACCCGATTGGGTATCGTCAGAAAAAAATGTAGTAAAATACAGTAATGTTCTAGAACTCAGGCGAATTTTCTGAAGTTAATCTCGACTACAGTCGCTGACGTTGTTATTCACTGAGTCCTTGAGCAATTGAGCATAGATATCACATGTGGTGTTAAATGATAAACACGATGAATCGCAAACTACTCTAAACAAAAAAAAAATAGTTTGAACGTAATTTGTACGCAATATTCAAAATTTGTTTCTCCCATGGCGGGAAAACGGTATTCAATACGCCAACATTTACCAGAAGACCCAACTGCCCTCACAATGGCCGAGAGGAGGCGTCAGCATTTAAAGAGGGAGGGACAGCCCAAAGAGTGCTTCGAGTAATTTGCATATATTTACTGCGTTTCACAGGTAAGGCATGTACAAAACAAAGGTTCAGGGAGAAAATTTTTGTGGGCGCTCTTTATTAGCGATCGTAAATTTTGTTTTCGTTTATCTTTTTGGGGGCGATAAGGATGATGGGTGGCCGTGAGGCGATTCGTTAGTGGGTTTGAATTTTGCTTTACGACTTTTTTGCCCACCTTAGTGAATAAGGTGAAGAGGTGTAAAATAAATGCGGCAGTTGACTGTTCCTGGAATTGATAGATTTTTTCGATTATTCTAGTAAGAAACGAAAACAATCTATTTATTTCTTTTTTAAAATTCATTAGAAAATTAATTTTACATTTTTTGAGATGGGAGGAAGAGATATTGAGATTGATTACGATACGGTTACTCGACGACTTTGTCAGTCAGCTCGTGACATTGGTTGGTATAACCCAGCCGAAAGGTAAAATAAAATAAAAACAGTGATCAAATTCTTTAATAAACCAATAATAACACGGAAGTTCTTTGTTGTATAGGTTATTTGTAAAATTATAGTTAATTATCTAGCCATGAATAGAACAAAGAGTAATGGCACAAATTAGTACAAATTGAATAGCACAAACATAACCTTTAATAAGACTTAATGAGGGAATCATAATACCACGGGCCACGAGTAATAAGCCGATTACAACATTTTGCCCAATTGTCAATCGGGGATAGCCGATTAATTTCCGTAACAGCCTGCGGTTATACCATCATACCAATACCGTCCGATACCAACATACATCGCATAGAGTAGGTCATCTTCATGCGAAAGTTAAAATGATGACAGTTGGACGGAAGATTTCGATATTTACCGTACGCTTTAGTAAAAAGTGTTTATACAAAGGGTGTAATAATAATAATAATAATCGTCTTTATTTGCTATAATGTTATTATGACAGTGGATGACAGACTGGCACCCTCTAGTAGGCGCGCGATCAAAATGAAATACTTACAGTTATATTTTCACCAGTGATCGGAAATTCGGGTGCAAATGGTGCAATTATAAATGATGTTGGGAAGCAATAGCCCGTTTATTACGCTTGCGGTACGCCCCCATGGACCCGCGGTGTACACTCGAGAGTAAAAAGTATTTTTTAGGAAGGGGAAGGCTTACAAGAATGAAAAAGCACAACTTTGTCGTTTATAGAAAAATATTTAATTTAAAAACTAAATGTAAATCACAGAACAAAGTAGATATGGATAAAATTTCGCAGACACACACACAACAGAGTTCACATTGGTAAATTTAGTGAATGTAAAATATGTACATTGAAATATCGCGTACATGTAAAATATCGCGAGCTGCGCTCGGCGCCCCCTAAGACCCTGCGCCCGTGTGCGCGGCACACCCTGCACCATAGGTAAAGCCGGCACTGCATGTTAATTAGCTACAAGTATAGTATGCAAAATTTATAGCATTCCGGTGTAATTTGTCCATTTACATTGTCATTCATTAAAATGTAGTTGATTTAAAGAGTCAGATAAACATATTCAAAGGTAGATAGATAGATACATTTTATTATACACCAAAAACATACACAGTAATACAAAATACAAGTTATTAGAAGTACAACATAATATCATCATAAGGTTGGAGTATTAATAATAAATAAAATTATATATTAATCGGTCAAATATCTTAATACAAACTAATTCGTGTGAAATGAAAATTATATTATTAATAATTGTCTTGTAGTCACTTATAATAACTAATTTCGTACCTACCTGTAATTTGTGCTGAAAAATTCCTTGACTGTATAAAAACATTTGTTTTTAAGCCATTTTGATAATCGTTCGTTAAGTACATATATTATGTAATGATAAGCTTGTAATTGAGTTAGATAATTGTTGATTTTGATCGCCATGAGGTGACAATTTCTGTACGTGTGTAATTTTTTATATTTTGGAGGTGCTAATTTCATGTTATACCATGGATAAAATTTTAATTTTTCTAAGAGGTCTGGGTCATTTTTTGCAAAAGCTGCCTCAAGACTGCTGTAGAGCTTGATGAGATTGGTGTTGTTTCAATGCCAATTTTTAATGGTTTTTTTTATAGAAATAAGGCGACATTCGAGCATACAGTCCACACCCGTGGTACATGCCAATTTAAATCCAGAATGACAAACGTTGTCACGCCGCCGGATGCGCTGCCTGCCCTTGATGATGCAGGATTGGATTTGAAGAAAGGATTGAGAAAATGAGGTCGGTTTAGACAGGATGGAATGGGAATGGACTCTGGCATATCTAAACATGTAACGAGGCCAGTCTAGTGCGACCAGCAGCTGTTGGATGCACACTCCCCATCCGAAAACGACACTGTTGGCTTTAATAAAGCAATCAGTATATTGCACCCGCTTCACACTAGCCTCGCACACATGTAAAGTTTCGAGGACTTCAATAGCACACAAACATCATTGTCCTTTGCGTTATTTTGTAAGTACAATCATTCACTATCGAAAATCGATAGTGAGTATCTGTAAGTACATCCGAAAATCGATCATTCACTATCGAGAGTAAAATCGATTCCACTGGTATTTACAATAGGTTTTTTTTTCTTTACTTATTACTCACTTCTAGTATATCTTTTATTCTAAGTGCATTTGCATTCTCCGTAGGCCGCCCCTGCCGCATCGCCGCGGTCGCCGCGCCGTGTCAATTACCCTATGCTAAATACTGAGCGCTACGAACATTTTAGATACAACAACAACATACTTTTGATTTTACACCGTAAAACTTTATTTTTCGCTAAACGGTTTTGTAAATTTTAAAATAAACCACTTGTTTTAGATTTTGCGTTATTTCAAGGACAAATTGACTAAAATTACTGACTGTTCATCTCTACTGTACCAATACGATGAATAACAAAACGTGGCGATTGTTCGAACACGCACGAACGTTCGCCCATACTCGTTACACGTTTACATGAGCATTAATGCGCGTTGTATAGACGTCATGATAGCGATCTTTGCGGTATTCGTGTTAATGTCAGCGCATTCGAATTCGTAAGCGTATTTTCTTTCAAGTGCCTCTGCAACTAATATGTGTTATGAATTCTATTATGATTTTAATAAACACTTGTAAAATTTTATCAAGAATAAATACATCTTTGCTATCACCACTATAACATACATAATAAATACGAAAATATGACAGTTCAAGATCATCAAAAGACTACATAAATCACTTATCGAGAAACAAATATACATCTAAAAAAAGTGACAGTGATTTGTCCGCGTAATTAGTACAAGTACACTTTATTTAGCAAACATTTACCTTACTAATGTGTCTGTATTTGATGGGTGCTCAAGCCGATCGCTTTACTATGAACAGAATCCAAAAGTATCAAATACAGTGTCAATAACGAAAGAGCTACTTATTAGCCGTGATTAAAACTCCAGCACCCGAGGGCAATGCCGACTAACGACTATTGCTAACCTTTGTTGTTGTAATACCACAGCTTGTTGCGAACGTGCTTACGATAGTCCCAAATACGGGGCAAAACAAATATGGGACAAAATTGCAACCGACGTGTGAGATAGAAATCTCCAAACACGTCTTTGGAGATACGTGGGGAACAATAAACCAAGTTGCCAATGGTTTCATATGTTAGGATGTAATAAGAAATGAATGTAAAAGTATACAAAGGTATACTACAATCATAGTATAATATCAGAGGGAGAGTGCATGCTGCATTCCCACAGCTGCTAGACGCACTCGACGGGCCACGTTACCCCTCTCTCACAGAAGACTACCTTGAAATGTACTGCATTTCCCCAATGTTTCGGTAGTGTGTGAGATATGCCAGGGCCCATTCCCATGGCATCCTATCTCTCCCCATTTTCCCAGCCCACTCCTTAATCTGCAAAGATAGGCAGCGCATTCGGGGGCGTGCCAATGTTCGTCATTCTAGACTGATGTTGGCATCAGTGATCGCACTGTTCGGTCCAAATATTACTTTATACCGCGAACCCGTAGGCTGTGGAACGAACTGCCTCAAGAGGTCTTTCCATTAGGCTACGATATGGGGTTCTTCAAGAGAGCTGTGAATAGGATTCTGCAAGGTCGGCGTCGCGCCCGCATACCCCCTGGTGTTGCAGGTGTCCATGGGGGGCAGTAACACTTACCTTCACGTGGGACGGCTTGCTCGGCCGCCCACTAGTAAAAAAAAAATTGTATGTCTATGGACGACAGTATCCACTTACCATCAAGTGGACTGTATGCTCGGTAGCCGCCTTTTCTCTATAAAAAAAATACAATACTTGTTTCATCTCACAAAAGCCGATTACGCTTAGTAGTTGGTGTGGCACGAACTGTACCCACATATTTCTTAGATTATAGAGGTCATAAGGCCAGGTTCCTTCTTTTTTAGAATCGCGGGACGACCGTGACGTACAGTCACATCGAAAAGTTTTCAGGTCGTACTTATAACAATTATGGCAGATCGTAACAAATTCATTGTCACTAATTTTATATTCGTTAGTGGGTTAGGACGATATCCATACATTTTTCTCATCGTTCTTTCATTGTAATTAATCAAATAAATAGTCAAAAATTTGATATAATACCAATCTTCGTGTTATAACACAGTAACAACAGTTCAACAAAATTATTTAACAAAGCCCTTAAAGACCTTAAGCCAAAAATTCCACCTGTCAAAGGTTTTAAATCCACCCGACAAGTCAGCCCCACGGCTGTGAAGCAAACGACGTAAACTGTTTTATGTCGTGAATCGAGAGTCTCGCCAATTTGCATTTATTACCCTTACGTGCTTTTGTCTGGCAGTCGTTGGACCGTATCTATTTACGAGTGACACAGTGTATAGAGAAACTAGAATAAAATATTTAGCGAAATAAATAAATTTAACAGCAGTATTACGGCACGCACACAGATGTAAGTTTCGACATATTCGACGATGAAGTCAATTTTCTTGTTACATCTGTAAATTCTTATTAGTTCTCCCTACAAATTTTCTTCCACGCCCATGTCCCTTATTCACTCCTCTGGCTCCTGCAGCGTCAGACAGTTACTAATATGCCAAATTAGTAACTGCAAACAAAACAAGCATCATCTGACAGAGTTGTAGTCATTTTGAAACTGGTCACATCAAGACTGATACTGAGATCAACAATAACTAGTGATTGATAAAATTAGTGGCTTACCGGCCCCCGTGTCATCAGTAATCTCAGAAACTTAGTATAATTACCAATCTCAGGTATGAGTCTGATGGTATCTTTGATAAGGTTGATTGTCATTTCAAAATTGGCCAAAACAAGTCATTGTGGTGTTTGGGGACACAGACGCGTGAATGTTTGTCAGTTAAGAAGTGTACATCAACTACTATGTTATTACTTTTATATAAGCTTTGCGTCTGAGTAAAACGCAATCTTGCATTATAGTAATATGCAGATTCCACTCTGATTCTTTCTGTTTTCTGTGGGAAATAAGTTATAGATGAACATTTTCTAAGGGTGCACAGTACAGAGCGTGGACCTAACTCGCAAATGTAAAGTGATAGAATTTTAGAACTAGTACAGCAATATTCTCTAAAATCTAGTTACTAAGCTGCTCCCCATAAAGGTCGTATGTATGGTACAAGCTTCGGTATTAATGCGTATTTCTGATTTATACGGTTTGTCAATACACGCTCCGTTAACTGATAATTTGTAATCTATGATTTAACCTACCTCCCTATATCGAGTAATAAATACATAGACAGATAAAATGCACAACAAAATAAACTAAAGCAAAACACAGTTTTTAAAGACAATCTATTAGCCCAGTTAGTAGTGCCGCTACTTGCTATGCAGAATGGCCGATAAGCATGTCCACTAATTAGAGATGGTGTAGTTTCTCAAGGCCTATGGTAGCGGGTTTGTTATTCCTTAGTCGCCTTCTGCTACACCACACGGCCAACCACACAATTAAGATGATTCTGTCGCCGACATTCACCTATTCTGAACATGAACGAGATCAGCAACGTCTTTGAAACGTCACAAAATAGTAACTAACATCAGTGATAGTAATTCACATTTGAAAATTCAGAACATAATTTGCATTCAGTTCTATAACCGCAGCTTAAGGTTACGCCGTCGAAAGATTACCGATTCGACAGTTCATGAACAGTTCCGAATAGAAGAACGCTTCTGATGTCGTTAAAAGAGGTTGGCTTATTTAGTAGAGGAAAAACATCATTGTCACAAATATTAAAAATATTGGCTTTGAGTACAAGAAAACTGACAAGAGAAAAATTGTTATGAACAGATTTGAAATAATATTCGAAAGAAAACAATTTTTAGGGGAAGCCAAGAAAATTACCAATTGGGAACATGTAGTGTTTATTGATGAGATGTGGTTAAATGCGAACCACAAGGTTTCATGCTCCTGGATGGACAGCATGAAAGCTTCCACTTCTAAATATTCAATGGGCGAAGGAGCTTGACTGATTATCTATCACGCGGGTTCTGCTAGATCCGGCTACGTGGAGAACTAGTTGCTGGCGTTGGAGTATAGCTTTTTGGTATATTTGTGTGTGTTGATATCAAAAAATATTTTCTATTATATTGTATTCAATATACCAATCAGTAAGTTATATGCATTTGGTGCTCTGGCACTAATTAATCCTACACAAAGACTAAAAAGTAAAGAACCAGATAATTATTTTTTTATGTATACAGGCTACATAGCTCGCCACAATACGGTTCTGCCATCCAGTACTAATAAAATGTTCAACCTGCAAAAAGAAGCTTGTAAAAAGGTCACAAAATACGACTGGGCAGTAGCAGTAGTTCACGTGATTCTGATTCAGAATAGTGTAAAATACTCAATAAGACTTATTTGAACCGCAATGGCATTTTTTTTAAATTTCCGTATTTCCTATTCTATCACATTAACGAAAGTATTATCATTATCTGTTAACAAATTGTATTGCTACTGCTACGATTGTCTATAGTCACATCACTGGTTACATTAATCTGACATATGTCAAATCGGCAATCTATCGACGGCGTAACTATAATGATTCGCGAACTCATCTACTAGTAATAAATGCTTCTGCAACACATGCCAAGCTTGCACTAATCACAGATCAGATGTTTCGCCGTTTCCACCAATCACAGGGAAGTTGCTTAGACATTTCATTCAGCTCAGAACAGTGCTTTCAAAATTTTACTACCACATCAATGCGCTCCCATCGACGTTTCTTGACGAAATGTCACGGAATACATACGAATAGAATAAAAACAGTGAAACATGTAACTGCCAAACGTAAATAGATAAAGTTGGGCAGTAGATTAATTGCGTCATCTATACTAATATAATAAAGAGGTAAAATTGTGTGTTTATATGTTGGGGGTAATCTCTGGAACTACTGAACCAATTTCAAAATATCTACCAATTTAAAAAACTTTTATTAACCGAAGCGAAGCGAGGGCGGGTCGCTATCTAAAATAAGCCTAGAAAAAAATCACAACTTTCTCAACAGACGTCCGAGGCGATGAAGGCCAAAAGACATCGTATCGAAGAATCTTCCACTGAGAATGTAAACCGTCTTTCAAGTCTGAAAGAGTACGCATCGCAAGCGCTACCCTGGGACACATCATCTCGACCTCCAGCACTTCTACAAACATAAACGGAACCACAACAGCAAAACTCCGACGTTCAGTTGGACCACTACACTAGCCGGCCGTCGCAGCTCTGGTCCGTCGCTCTTTGGGCGCTGGTGCTCCTGCTGGGCGCCGCCTGTTGCGCCTGGCCTCCATCGCTCCGTCCTACCGCCGCTGTTTCCGGCTGGCGGTAGTGCCCGCTCTTGCTGATCATTCGTGAGTCCAAACCATCCATGATTCCAGTCTAGTGATCTGAACACTTTTCTTAATAACTCTTTTTTACATAGCACTCAATTTTTATAATAGGTCTAAGTTTTAATTAATATAAGCTATTGGAACAAATAACTAACCTTTTTCCTTCCTCCCCTCCTCCTTCTCCAAAGGTAGCTCCTTGTGGTAACACGACAAGGTTTGTTCTACAACATTATATTTGCCGTTGACGCTACCTAACCGATTATTGAATAAGTTGATAATGATCCGCAAAGAAGTTTGTATTTGTGCGAACGTTTGATGGGCCGATTATTAAGTTTCGAACGGAAGGTGCTGACTATCTTCTTCTGTCACTCGTGAACTAACGTTATTAACACTTCAAGTCATTTTCAAGACACCTCGCCATCTACCCTCCAACAATAGCCAAATTCTTAAAACCTGAAATATATTCAAGGCGCATTTACAAATGTTGCTGTAACAAAGGGCCTCGACGGCGACATTTCTCAACGTTGCTTTTATTAAACGTCTGATGTAGTTTGTCACGGACACAATAAAGGCCCGTGGTCGGTGCAGGTATGGGGCGCGGTGTGGTAAGTGCTTGTCAGATAACATTATTTATAAGACCATTTATACAAATACTATGAAAGAGACTAAAGGGATGATGTGATTTTTATGTGGATTTTTCTGTTTAATGTTTACTTATTACATCATGGCAAGGTTTTGTGTATAATTGTCACGGTCTCTACTATGAACAGTCTGTGGTCACCGATGCGGCTCCAACTGAAAATCAGCATCGCAGTTCACGATGTGACATATGCTGAGTTGGTGCCGATTGGCAGAACAATCAATATATTTTTTGTATTTTTAATTGATATTTTATTTGATATATTGCATATTATGTCATTAACTTAATGAAAGATTACAAAGCCATAAGTATCAATAGCGACGATTATGAGTATCATCGTGAAATTCAAATTTACATTTCAGGTATTCAGGGACAAATGGATTTTTAATGGACAAATCTCTTATCAAAATTATTTCACTTTTGCAGACAGCTACTTACCAACATGCTGAGGTCAGGAAGAGATAAAACGCTTTTCAGATGTGCCGTATCTCCAGAGTTAGTTGTAAGAGACGGTATTATTTTATATTTATCTCGCGCTATTTGTTTGTTTCAATTCAATTTAAATTCTGGGTCATGTGGTCATTATGCTGTTTGGATGCAATGGTGCAAGAAATGTTTTAGATAACTAAAATATATATTTTTGTGACTGTGACAAGTAAAAAATGGGGTCTTAATGTATGTGCAAGGGGACAACACCTTGCGACCTGGGGGTCTACTCCGAAATCGCAAAAAATACCTATCACGTAAACGTTGACCTTAATATATCGGCTTTACTCTGACAGCATGAGACAACGATCGAACTATAGATTTTGACGAGAAATACTTCGAGATTAAATATCAAATAGATACTTGGAAATATCCGATGTATAGAGCTCCGACCGAAGGAAAGTCAGAGTAGAGTTACAGGACTTCGTTCGTTCGAATTTCGGTCAGGCCCGAAACTTTGGAATTGTAAAATCAGAGGAGGCTCCCTGTGACCTGGCGACAAACTTCCTTTGACTTCAAAAAGGGTAATTAACATGTAGAAATACCTGCAAGCACACTAGTGTAAAAAATAATGTTTATTATTGTTACTAAAACCGATTTGATCCATTCAATGCAAGGCGGTTGCAATAAGTTGATATAACAAAATCAAACGTTGTAATCAATCCTCGCAGCGTCATTATGATCAGATGGACATGACGAATTGTAATGTACATTAAGCGTACATGATGTACGTTATACGGAAATAACTACTAATGAGTATTTAATGTGTAGTTATATGAGGCGGAGAGTGTACGCTCCAATCCAACGGCCGCTGGGCGCGCTCGACACTGGCCACGTTACCCCTCTCTCACAGAGGGGTACATTGGGGAAAAGGATAGAGTGGGAAATGCAATAGAGTAGAAATGCAAATAGAGTGGGAAAAGGTAAAGCATCGTTTACTGCTCTGCTTAAATCAGTGTTAAATAAATCGTCTGTTTATTTATTCCGTTTTCTACAAAAAAGTATTAGGCATCTAGACATTTTCTTCTCTGTCACCTTCAGCCATCTTTTCAAACCCTCAACATCATTTATCGCGGTCTGGCGCGAACTCTATAGTTCTTAATGAGCATAATACACCAAAATATAGTAATTAAGGTAACTCGCTAGATTGAAATTAAAAATCTTTCTTGGCTTTGAATATCGTGGCATTTCTTTAAAAGTAAATACATAAAGACTGGTAAAAGTCGCCTGCATTATGACATAATTTATTTAGCGATAAGGAACGCTATTTTAATTAGGCTTTACAACATTATTGTATTTAGTATTATTATTAGTTATAATTTATATAAATAAAAATGTAAACGTTCGTTTGTTCAAAATCTTAAATCTCCGAAAGTTCTTCACCGATTGCTTTGAAATTTTGACACAACATTGCATTCGAATACGCGCGTGTTTTTATATACCTATCACAGGTAAAAACAGGGTAAGCGCCATTTGTTGGGCAGCTACAGCAAAGCGTGGCCGGGTACAGCTAGTTATTTATAAAATTGCAACGCCCTAGCAGAGTCATATATTTAGTCTAGGTTCCTGCCTGTGTACATGATAGCAATGTATTTATCTATCTAAATGGATCTTAACTCGAATGTTTACCATAATTATTTTACCCGACGTTTCGATTGGGTTGCACCAACCACGGTCACGAGGTGACCGAAGAGGCGGGTAGTCCACGTCAAAAAACATAGAAATTTCAATCAAGAAGACGGATAAAAATTGTCCTCGATATGGAATCCAGTGTTTAATATATTTATAAAAATTAAACCTGGCGATTTTTCGTCTGACGCTACTTCTGATATTGTGAGTGTTGTGTGCCGCAACTTTCCGGCTATGAATACCAAATGCGGGTAGTTGATGAAACTGCTCGCAACTCTAGACGTGGACTACCCGCCTCTTCAGTCAGCTCGTTACCGTGGTTGGTGCAACCCAACCGAAACGTGAAGTAAAATAAATAAGTTAAACATTCGCGTTAAGAACCGTTTAAATAGATAAATATGTGTGAAAAGGGAGAAAATCTCAAGATAGCAATCAAAAAATAAATATGAAGCATATAAAACTTTATAACATAGTAAACTTTTTATGAAATCCCATACATTATTTCCAAACCAGTATACAACTCGGGTCTAGTGAGGGTCCACTCCTTTAGTTCCTCAGGATTTTTCAGTAGCGGCTTTGTTATGTTTATTTAATACAACTGGGAAGAAAGGGGTTGTGGTGCTATTTTAAGCCAGCCAAGATACCACACGGCAACAGTATACAAACACATACAATATATAAATATACAGTATACAAGCAACATGTTGGATATAAGGTTGGAGAAGCTCTACAATTTATTTAAATATCGAACATGCTTTTTCTTGAAATGTTTCGTATAGCGAAATCTACCTTTCATTGTGGCACGTGACTTAGGCGTTCTTTTTGTAATTTTATCCACGGCTGTTCTATTTACCCGTAAGCCTACAATACCCTTATTCCTTTAACCCTTATCCCCTGTACCTTATTTCAATTTTATCTACACTCCATCAGTCAATCATCTGTTCAAACAACACCTAAATTTTCTATTTTCCTTAGTTTTTCGGGGCCCAATTCTTCCAACAAGTACAGCTTAAATTTCAATGTGGATTACGATATATTTATTTCGGGAACTTCACAGCATGAATTATGTAAAATAAAAGGTTTAAAATAATAAAAAAAAAAATATTAGCCATTTACGAAGTAACTACATTTTAAATGGTTCAATAGGTTATGAAATAATAGGATTTGAACATCATTAACTGGAGATAGTGTGTATGTGTGCGTGCGCTCGCGTGCGTTTGGTGTGTTTATTGCTTCACCCTGGAATGTCTATGTCATAAAAAAGCACCGAGACATAATACTAACGTATACGAGTAAGTATTTCATCTATCAGATGTAAGCACCTTGAATATTTATTAGACTTTCATCTTTGTCCTCTTGACTATCTTTGCCTTCTACTATTAATATAAACTTATTTTTATAAGAAATGAGACAGGCTAACGGCCCACATGATGGTCAGTGGTCACCGCCCTCGTGTACACCAACAAAACCAGGGGCTTGTGGGTGCGCTGCCGACCCTTGCAGGACTTTATTCACAGCTTTCTCGAACATAATCACAATAATTAAATAGTACTTATTTTAGTCATCACTGTTGTTTTAAAAGTGCTTTAAAATAAAGGCTATTTAATATTTTTTCATGTTATTCATTTATTTATACAATCCGTGGAATGGATACCTAGTGAGGGCCGTAAACAATAATCAAACTGAAACAAATAATGCTATTAACTATGCAAGACAAAGATAAGATATTAATAACTTACTGAACCGAACTGGGTCGTCTGTTGACAATGCCAATTTAATACATTTGAACGGTTGACTATTCACGATTAAGTTAGTAACTAGCTTCTACACGCGGCTTCGCTCGCGTGGACTAAACAGCTGTAAAAGATTTTCAACCTGTAAAGGACGACATGGCGGATTTCACGGATGAAAATTCATCCATTAGTTTTTGAGTAATTCTATTAAAAGTATTTTTTTTAATTTTCCTCTATAACTCAATTATTAATTATTGTATCTTTATTTTATCCTTATTTTTGCTGTATTATTCTTTATCGTTAACCTAATATAATTATTTAAAGCCTCAGAGTTGGGTCTATATTTTTTGCCCTACTTACCATCGCTCTATTACTTTTTCTGTTCTCTTGTGATATATAAGAGAATTGAAAACTATTTTTAGATATTTTACTTAATATATTTATATGTATATATAACAAAACATTTTTTTTTATAGAAAAACGGCGGCAGTCGTGCATATAGTCCACCTGATGGTAAGTGGATACTGTAAGCCCATGTACATCCGCGAACATGCCAACTTCAGTCCAGAATAACAAACGTTCGCACGCCCGCGGATGCGCTGCCTACCTTTGCGGATTAAAGAACGGATTGGGGGAAAGAGTTTGGAAAATGGGGTGGGGTAGGATAGTATGGGATAGGAAAGGGGTATGGCATATCTGTCACTACCGAAACGCGTATGTAGGTACATTGGGAAAATAGGATAAAGTGGGAAATGAGATACATTTCAAGGTAGTCTTCTATGAGAGAGGGGTAACGTAGACAGTCGCGTGCGCCCAGCAGCTGTGGAAATGCAGAGTGCACTCTCTCCCTACAATATCATCTTATCTGTGTATTATTTTATTTTATTATTGGTTTTCGAAGTTAAAACCTACAGAAGCCATCCTCCTATAACCTCAACCCTTTTCTGTACTTATATTAAAAAGTTTCACCAGCACCTGATCCTTTGAAAAACAGTGTGTTTATTTGTCCGTCACCGTATACTCTGCAGCTAAAGCGCCTAGCTGTACGAGTAAACAAGCCGGCACAGGATATTAAGGCGCCTATATACTTACCCTCATCTAAATAGCGCTTACATCTAAATTGTAAGCGGTGTGCCCGTTTTAATACGTCACTAACATACGACATTTATATCACGCTTTAACATTTTAACGTAAAACTTTAACGTTTTTTCTTATAGTAAATTTATGATGGTTGTCATTATGTTTTTCTTTATAGAAATAAGGTGCAACAATCAGTTTACCTGCTGGTAAATGGATACTGTTGCCCGTGGACATCCGCGATACTTGCCAACATCTGTCGAGAGTGACAAACATTGGCACGCCCCGTGTGTGTCAATAAAGTGTGAAATACAGTATATTGTATGGTAATATTTTGTGTATCCACAAAATAACTTGCCTAGTCGAATGCATCCAACAGCTATGAGATTGCAGCGTGCAACCTGTCCCTTACTCTTGTTTAAAAAATACATCTAGTTTTAAAATTACAGTTTAAATTTTGGACTTACTTGCGATACAAAAAATTTCGTTTGACGTACGAAAAGTAGCCGATATCTTTGATATGTTTTAATTGTT
Organism: Sesia bembeciformis; assembly: GCA_943735995.1. Classification (NCBI taxonomy): domain Eukaryota; kingdom Metazoa; phylum Arthropoda; class Insecta; order Lepidoptera; family Sesiidae; genus Sesia; species Sesia bembeciformis. Next base: position 12,693,316 of record OX031042.1, on the reverse strand, counting down.
ATTATTATTGAGGATTAAGTGCTCTGCAAGTCAATGCGCCAATTCATATCAATGCGACAATTTTAGGTCTATTGTGATCACCACCTTCCTTATAGTTCGCTGCCAATATCTATGGCCTGCAGATATGGCAGTATAGTTTTAGCAGCGAGCTATTGGACTTCTTCCTATTTTTGTAGGTGAGCACCCATATACGTGTATCCTTTGTAGATCAAAGGGCCACATTCACAAAGCGGATGTTTTTAAATTATTGTCGAAATATCTACAATTTCGGAGATTTTTCACATCAAAGCGAAACGATTTACAATAGTCGAAACGTTTCATCACCCGAAGTCTCTATCGTCTTAATTTTTAAGCGAAACTCGATAACGTCTTGGGGGAATTAATCGATATTCTAAGAGCAATAGAAGATTGCAGTGGGATTACCATTTTTAAAATAAAATTGGTTTTATCAAATATTTTACTAGCCCTATCTTATTTAAGGGGTAGTGTACACACTGCAATCCAACAGCCGCTGGGCGCGCTCGACTGGCCACGTTACCCCTCTCTCACAGAAGACTACCTTGAAATGTACTGCATTTCCTACTTTATCGTATTTCCCCAATGTATGTACGTGTTTCGGTAGTGAGTGAAATATGCCAGAGCCCATTCCCATCCATTTCTCCAAATCCACTCCTATATCTCCAAAGGTAGGCTGCACATCCGGGGGCGTGACAATGTTTGTCATTTTGGACTAATTTGGCATATATCGGCGTGGGGGTGCACGCTGCATTCCCATAGCCGCTGGGCGTACTCGACTGGGTACGTTACCCCTCTCTCACAGAAGACTACCTTCAAATGTATTGCATTTCCCATTTTAACCAACTTCGCCAATGCATGTACGCGTTTCGGTAGTGGGAGATATTGCAGAGCCCATTCCCATACCATCCTATCCTACCCCACACCCCATTTCCCAACCCTTGCTCCAAATCCATTCCTCTGAATCTCCAAATGTAGGCAGCGCATCCGGGGGTATGCGAACGTTAGTCAGTTAAGACTGATATTGGCATGTGGCGATCATCTCCAAGGGTGTCGATATCTACTAATCACTGAGTGGACTGTCTCTCATCAGACGCCTTTTTTCTATATAAAAAAGGAAAAGAATAAATACATTTTCGCTTTCACAATCCAATAATTGAATCATTTCACATTAATTTAATTGTTTGGGAAAGCCCTTATCCTGTAATAGGATGCTACAGGCTGACATCATACATCGTATAAATTAATACTTACATTTCGAAAACGTTGTACAAACATGACTAAAAATAAAGCCCCACGTCTGCATTCGAAATAATTCCTTCGATGTAATTAATTTATATCTACCCACTGTGACGAGGGACCTTACAGATTTACAATCGCAACTCACCACTTTTGACCACTCTTTTCGCAAAGGAATAAGGTGTCATTTCGTTTAAACCAAATGTGAGAAGTGATGGTTTCGGCTTAGACTTCATTTTGCGGAAGGTTCGCTTGGGTAAGGGTCGACATAGGTGTTAATTAGAGAGTGTAGATAAGACTTCGTATGTATGTATTAGTTAGTTTGATGTTGTGCGAATATAAATAAGTTAGATTTGTTTAACTTGCGTTCGGATTTATTAATTGTTGAAATTATTCGGGCGGAATCCGAACCGGAGCTTATTAATATTTATGGGGTCAGTATTAAAATGAGATTATTTTGGCTGTCGAAATTGCTATTTAAACAATGGGATACTATAATTTTGTGCAATTCAATTTTCGTTCAACGGTGGTCCTCGACTTACTTATATGAATCCTCCCACAAACATGAATGAAGAACAATATAGTGTGTGTATGCAGATATACATGCAGCGTGTAACTGAATCTATATCGAGGCCTGTGTTCTGCTCATAATTCCGAGTAATATTTGAAGAATATTTCTGTACCTAAATTAATTGAAACAAAATAGAGCATTTGCCGGTAGTGGCTGGACTATCGAATTGATTTTGGACTATCGAGTTGGACACTTTATTGGACTGATCGAGAAGTTCGCGGGTAGTGGCTAGATAAAGCGGAAGATAATGTTCGGTGGCAAGTCTTAGGAGAGGCCTATATCCAGCAGCGGAGACACACGTATGATATTATTGACCAAATTGAGTTTTAATAACAATAATGAAATGATATAAAACATTTAAAACGTCAACTAGCAGGTTATTTTTTTTTTAATTTATTACCAAAAAAGCAATACATGACAATTTGTGTACTTCGTAACCTTAGCCTGGAAGGTTTGGGGCACTGTACATTCGTATTCCACTGCATCTCGTAATACGAATTTGCTCGATCAGAAGGCGCTGCTGTGCGAGCGAATTGTTAAAGTGTACGTGAGCGTTTCCTGGCTTGTTTGCAGAGTATTCATAATACAAAATTGCTAAATAGGACATACATTCCGCGGCTCAAAGTAACTGGGAATGAGGGTTTATTGAAAGTCTCTAAATAATGCTTGATGTGCTAGGGTCTTTACAATAAAAGGCAGATATAAAAGCAGCCAATATCTGTATCCAATTTAGTAAATGCGAGTACATTACAGAGATAGTAAAGGTAAAAGTTCCTTACCTTTTTCATCTAATGGAGAAATGATAACAAAACGTGAGGCAAACTTACAAGATGTCCCATTGAAACGGTCCGTCTGACTCGAGCCTTCTTAAGGCGCCATTCACACGCCTTTCATAACATAAGCGATGGCTTTGGCATAGTGGAATGTCTTCAGTGTTGGCAGCTTTGGGATTTTACCAGCAGCACAAGGAAATTTTGTAGAGAGTTATAGAGGATGTTGAACATTAAATTCTAATTTTATTTATAATTATTTACCTAGTGCGATCGGAAAATGTAAAGCAAAATGTGCTTGGGGCTTGTTTATTTACAAAGGTTTTTTTACAAAACAATATTTTTACCTTTGGAGATATAGGAATGGATTTGGAGAAAGGGTTTGGAAAATGAGGAGGGATGGGAAGGGAATGGGCTCTGGCACATCTTACTCACTACCGAAACACGTATGTACATTAGGGAAATAAGATAAAGTAAGAAATGCAAGGTTCAAGGTAATCTTCTGTGAGAGAGAAGGGTAACGTGGCCAGATGGCGCACCTAGCAGCTGTTGAATTGCAGCGTGCACTCTCCCACTCAAAAAAATTGTTTGAATTTTGTTTCAACAATGTGTGCTTCAAATGTGTTTGAATATCAAATACAATTCTTACACAATATATATGTATAAAACAATACTATTAATTTAAAGAAAATGGAAATCACTAATCACTTGACTCTGGCAAATGAACGTTGAGACTAAAAAAGTGTAGTTAATTAAAATAATTTCGATACTTGCAGGGTTGTTTTAGTATTGCATACAAGTATCAAAATAATTTATCTAACTATTTTTAATGATTTCATTTGCCACTCTATTATCGATTAAAAACAATGTTAGTTTGTTAGAAATTCCCATTGAATGGAAGAATTACAATGAACAAAATACAGTCTAGGAAATATTACCGTTTTTTATTTAACCTTAGAGGAATAAAATTTGTTATGTTGGCAACACTGGACGTTTCTAAAGGCACGAGGTACATAATTTGTTATAGTCCGTCGAGTCATAGCTGGCCTTTCATCTTCTCCACCAATCGCTTTGAAGTCCCCTTTTCAAGACCCAATGGCTTATGAATGCCGTATGGTATTAGATCCCTGTGGTGCCGTATCTTTACGTAATTTAATAAAAGGCAAAAGGACTATCTGTCTATCTATCTGAATGTTCGAGCTAATGTCAAGGTCTACAGGTCAAGTTTTGTTGAAACTTACATTTTATTTCGAATGATTTTCAAAATCCTTATCAAAATCGTACACGTAGTTTTCTAAATATAATAAGAAGTTTTTAAATATAATCGGGCTCGTGGTAGCCATGAGGAACTATACCACCTCTAAAAGAATGGACTTGCCAACCCCTTTGGCCAGAGTGGCGTTACCAGGCCTTACATCCCTGAAGCACAAGACAAGGTGGATAACGAATGAGTTAATAAATGTTTATTGACGTCTAAACAATGACGTATTGTGACGGTATAAACCAACCAAACTCTAGTAACGTCTACGTTATAGGGAGTTCCCGTTATTCTTTTAATTTTAATGTATTATTTATGCAAGCGGGATCGCTCCTTTTCTCTCGGATAGCATTAATTAAAACTGCCGAATGTCTTCCAACACTCGATTTACTTTTTCAACATTTTAACACGACATAACCATTAACAAAGCATTCTTGACAGCTTCTCGTGAGCGAAAGCACGACGGGGTGCACACGCTAGCTATTGTTGCACCACTACCGCTTATAGCGATAGTGATGGGACTCCATCACAAAAGCTTAGTTGTATTCACCTACTTTACTAGATGTACCATGTCAACTGTCACCGCGATGTTAAAAATATCATATTCCAGTGTGTGTGTGATTTGTCATAATGTTGGTTTAGGGATGCGACAAGCTTCGATATCGATAAATAACAGCTATTAGGTACAAAAAATTCAACAAATTGTTTTGTTAATATTATTTATTATACATTTAAATTGAACGTAAAATATGTGAAAAATAGTAATTTACTCGGTGAATAAAATGAAATGATGTTTCACCCCTTCGAAAATATTTCGTTCGTATGATATAGTAGTAGAGAAAATTAATATAAGCTATTTTTAAAGCAATGAATTTCAAAAGCAATATGTACATAATACACTAGTTTCTAGTGTCTTAACATTATAAAGGTTTTCATTACAATTTAATAAAATAAGTAAGTCGCCTATTGTATTCTGTCATTTATTTTGGGAGGGGAAGAGTGCACGGTGTAATCCAACAGCCGCTGGGCGCGCTCGACTGGCCACGTTACCCCTCTCTCTCACAGAAGATTACTTTGAACCTTGCATTTCTTACTTTATCTTATTTCCCTAATGTACATACGTGTTTCGGTAGTGAGTGAGATGTGCCAGGGCCCATTCCCTTCCCATCCCTCCTCATTTTCCAAACCCTTTCTCCAAATCCATTCCTATATCTCCAAAGGTAAAAATATTGTTTTGTAAAAAAACCTTTGTAAATAAACAAGCCCCAAGCACATTTTGCTTTACATTTTCCGATCGCACTAGGTAAATAATTATAAATAAAATTAGAATTTAATGTTCAACATCCTCTATAACTCTCTACAAAATTTCCTTGTGCTGCTGGTAAAATCCCAAAGCTGCCAACACTGAAGACATTCCACTATGCCAAAGCCATCGCTTATGTTATGAAAGGCGTGTGAATGGCGCCTTAAGAAGGCTCGAGTCAGACGGACCGTTTCAACCCTTTCTCCAAATCCATTCCTATATCTCCAAAGGTATGCAGCGCAACCGGGGGCGTGCCAACATTTGTCATTTTGGAGTAACGTTGGCATGTATCGCGGATATCTATGGGAGACAGTATCGACTTACCATCAGGTGGACTGTATGCTCGTCTGCCGCCTTCGTCCATAAAAAAAAATTAACTAAATCAACGAAAAAAAGAATAAAAATTTCAGTGTCGTATTTTATATTTACCTATGAAAATTGTATTTATTTGTATTGTTACATCTTGTAGCTTTACGATCGTAAACAGCACGTGCTACCAGCATTGTAAACTGTGTTATTTCCTTTGTAGACTACGAAATGGGTACAGAATATGTAAAATAATTGGACTACCCCGTTTGACAAACCGTTGACCTCCTGAAATCGTGTTTCATTTGACAATTCCTGCTGACTCTTTCTCGCTTATGGAGAACGTGCTTTGGTTTATATTCTCTCTCGTATGCTCTGTATATCTAACGGTAGCAGAAATGTTAGACCTGTGGTGTTGTAATACTAGTAATTTGCGTTTTGTTTGACATTTCAAAGAAATAAATACAATAAATAAATATTTAAAGAAGTGCTTTCATTGTTGTTACTGTGTGCCGTTTGTACCGTAAGTTTAAATTTTATACAACGCGCTTCTTACATACCCTCGAATATTCAAATTCAATTAATCATGTTTACAAGCCAAATAATTGTTCATCGCTGTCCGCATTCGGCCCGAGACAAAGATTTTAATATATCTCGCGGAATTGGTCCTCATCCGGTCGGCACAATGCTAATGGGCTACCATTGTTTCTAATCCAGTCTAAAATTCATGATAATAAAGTGACTTTGAATTTTAGACTGGATGATACTGGCTATGTGGTGTCGGCCACCCCACCTCGTTCCGTGGGTGTCGTAGAAAGCCACTACCACAAGCCCTGAGGAACTACGCCACCTTTAAAAGAATGGACTCGCCAACTCGCTTGGTCAGCATGGCGTGGCGTTGCCATTCCCTCATGCACATTGTTTCGTGGCCCATGTCCAGCATTGGATACTGAAAGGGTTGGTTTCAATTACGGTTACGGTTGGGAGTTAAAGTCAAATAAAATAAGCCTGGTAGTCAACTTATTATGTGATACTAGCTGTGCCCGGCATGCGTTGCATGACCGGCATTTTTTTTGCACATAATATATAGACTATGTCTATCTGGAATAATGTACCTTTCAAATGGTGAAAGAATTTTTCAAATAGGTGCAGGGGTTCCGGAGACTACCTCCTACATCCAAACTTACAAACTTTACCTCTTTATAATATTAGTATAGATATAGTATATATTTGATTTTATTATAATTACGAATGATATTAAAAATACATTAATCGATTAATAATATGCAGATGAAAGATCTAAAATCAACAAATCAAAGTTGGAATCCCAGTTAACCAGCAAATACTTCATACATGCTTCAAATCCAAAAAGCTCGGTGTGCTGAACAGAGCAAAGCAGTACTTCACCCCCGGGCAACTCCTTGTGCTTTACAAAGCTCAAGTGAGGCCCCATATAGAGTATTGCTCTCATCTCTAGGCCGGCGCACCGAAATACCAACTGGACCCATTTGACTCTATCCAACGACGTGCTGTTCGTATTGTCGACGATCCCACTCGCGGGCGATTTAGAATCCCTCAGCAGTCGGAGAGACGTTGCAACACCAGGTTGGTGTTGCAGGTCTCTCTGTGTATTCTACCGCCTGTACAAAGGAGAATGCTCAGAAGAATTGTTACATATAATTCCCACCTCGGGTTTCTACAACCGCACCTCCCGTCACAGAAGTGCGGTCCATCCGCATTTCCTCGATACGGAGGTGTCGCGCACTGTTCGGTCCAAAAATTACTTTATACCGCGAACCCGTAGGCTGTGGAACGAACTGCCTCAAGAGGTCTTTCCATTAAGCTACAATATGGGGTTCTTCAAGAGAGCTGTGAATAGGATTTTACAAGGTCGGCGGCGCACCCACATATCCCCTGGTGTTGCAGGTGTCCATGGGCGGCGGTAACACTTACCATCACGTGGGACCGCTTACTCGTCCGACCACTAGTATATAAAATAAAAAAAACACAATTGCGAAAAACATTAGTAACACTTCAAGTTGAACCAGATAAGATGATTAATCGACCATTAGTTCGGAAGAAACTAATTGTATTCGAGTATTGGGATTTCCGTGACGACAATCATAAATATACTGACAAGGTAAGGTAATATTCTAATCTTTTCGTGGAAATTGGATCGTTTGTAGTTTTTTGGCGGCAACTCGAGAAATGAAGTTAGAAGTGAAAAGTGAGAAAAGAAGTGGAGTTTTTGTTTTGATTGTTGTAAATATTGTGTATTAGGCGTTTATACACAATGATATATTAGTACAATGTATTAGTGATAGTTTATTAAACTTCAAAGTGTTTTTCGTGAGTTTTATAAACAAATTAAAGTATAGGACTACGTTTTTCGTGTTTCCAAGGAGTCCTCTTCTGTCCTCAGTAAACCTACTATGGTTTTACTTAGTAACTCCTGACTTTCTTGGACGGGACGGGACATTGACAGGATACGTTTCAGACTTTGAAATTGTTTATTACGAAAACACTTGACACCGGCAGAATGTGCTATTGCACCATTGCAATATTTCTGAAGAAAAACAAACTAAATAGTTTTTATTATAACTAGCTGTTGCCATCCAGATTTCTGTAGGATTCCTGTAGACCCTTATTCTTCCTGGGAAAGATTGACGGGAAAAATATTAGATTTTACATAAAATAAGTTTATTACAGTTATGTTCTGATACTATCAATTGTAATTTATTTTTACTTTATATATTTATTTATTCCGGGCAACAAAAGCCCATAAAATATAACCTAGAACAAGTTTTTCTATTGTTTCATAAGTAAACTTTGCCATCTTCTCTACTTTGATTGTAGTGCGATGTGCGATAAATAACAATTTCTACTTTTACATGCTCCTTTTACTATTTCGTACATGCTCCAAGTTCGGTGTATTATTAAACAATACCTCAACAGTTGACATTACGCAGAAATTGCACCCTCTACCTTTATATGTTATCTATTTTCTCCTCACCATTCTCGTCACCATTTTCTTCCATTGCCTGCAAGAAATCGATTTAGCGATAAGGCCGCTTGTACTTCTCTTGCGTCGATCAACAATTTTGGGAGATTGATGTTCTCATGTTACTTACTTAATTAGTCATTTTGCAACATGTATTGGCGTACAATAAAATGTTCATCTATCTACCTAAGACATCTCATCTCATTTACTTCAATTTAACAATTTCGTTCTTAAAACTATTACCTACATTTTTCCAACTACATCGCAAAGTCCGCACCCGTCCATTTGCTAGGAGACAGTTCCTAAACTGGTTTTTTTTTTCAAGAAAATAGCTTGAGAAAACTTGTACAAGGAAAATTTCATTTGTAGAAAACTTACCTCCGGCAAACTCGTAAAGATTAAAATACAAGAACTGCTATTATCGTTCTGTGTTAGTCGAGAATTACTGTAATTATAATTTCTAAAGGCTTGGCAAAGTAAGACCAATTTATTTGCAGATTTGTTTCTCTTGAATTTTACCTCCAAGTGTATTTAACCCGGCGTGAATGAGGGGGAAAATTGTTACAGGGACTACGAGGTGGGTATCACATCACATACACATATATTAAAATACACTTTGGATAAAATGGAATAAATTGTATAATACTATTTATTTATGTTATATAAACTTAAGATAAATTGCATAATACTATTTATTTATGTTATATAAACTTAAGATAAATTGTATAATACTATTTATTTATGTTATATAAACTTAAGATAAATTGTATAATACTATTTATTTATGTTATATAAACTTAAGATAAATTGTATAATACTATTTATTTATGTTATATAAACTTAAGATAAATTGTATAATACTATTTATTTATGTTATATAAACTTAAGATAAATTGTATAATACTATTTATTTATGTTATATAAACTTAAGATAAATTGCATAATACTATTTATTTATGTTATATAAACTTAAGATAAATTGCATAATACTATTTATTTATGTTATATAAACTTAAGATAAATTGCATAGTACTATTTATTTATGTTATATAAACTTAAGATAAATTGTATAATACTATTTATTTATGTTATATAAACTTAAGATAAATTGTATAATACTATTTATTTATGTTATATAAACTTAAGATAAATTGTATAATACTATTTATTTATGTTATATAAACTTAAGATAAATTGTATAATACTATTTATTTATGTTATATAAACTTAAGATAAATTGCTATTATGTTATGTCATTATGCCTATTATGTCTATTATGCTATTATATTATGTTATGTCAACTTACGATTAAATTGTATAATACTATTTATTTATGTTATATAAACTTAAGATAAATTGCATAATACTATTTATTTATGTTATGTCAACTTACGATTAAATAAATTAGTAGTGTATATATAAACTCTAAGTAACACTTATTTATTATGAGATCGACAAGGCAAAAACGAAGTTGTAATATCGTATTATTTATAAGTAGGTATGTTGTAATATTATTATTAATCGTATTATTTGTAAGTACGTATATATTTTTATAAGTATTTGTGTGAAATGTTAACTAAACAAAGTTTTAAATTATGTTTTTATACGTTATATAAACCTCCCTACATGCCTTTCTTTGTTCAATCCTAAGTTTGGTTCGTAAGAGAATGCCTCCAGGTATTAAGCTCACCCTCCGTACGACTAAATGCAATATTATTTTAAAACAGATAAATTGATAATGCACACATAAATTTCTGAAAAGTATCAAATTACTCATATAATATCGAAAAACCAAGGTAATATTAAGTCGGGTATTACTTACCGACGTCGGCGCAGCATTGACCCGGTCACTACAAATCCTTCCTGGCACCCTTACCTCCAGTTACTGAGAAAACGGAGTTCCGAGAATCACAACATGGAGTACAAAGAAATAATTTTAAAACTGCCGGGTATGAGATATCCGACCCAACTCACGCCGGGTTAACAAAAGCGGACATTTTTCTCAGGTAATCAGTAAACGTCGAAGGTGTGTCACTCGAAGTTGCTGACGACGATATCTATCTTGGACAAGCCATCGAACTAGGCAGGTCCAACTTCAGCAAGAAGGCCCGATAGATGCATTCGGCTTGACTAGGCAGCATTTTGGAAAATGCGTCAGATCTTATCGCCTATAACACAAGGCTTGAAATTGAAAATCAGTGTGTCCTGCAAGTTTTATTATGGTGTCGAAATGTAGATCCTGACGGTAGATCATCAGATTTTTTGGGTTATGGATCACCATACGCCAAGAAACCCTTGGCAGGCGACATTCGTTGTTTCGCTATTTTCGTGGGTACATTTTAGAAAAGAAAAAAGGTTAGACAAATACATTTTCGTGACACAAACGCATATATGCATTACTCATTACACACACTTATTTGCAAACCAAAAAATATTAGTTAATACGAAATTAAAAACCGTTTTCCTCAAAACGCAGCATAATGGCCGGTCTGAAAGGCCTTTCAAAGGCAGCAGAGCTCGTCTGAAGGCGCCTTTGTGTTGTGTAATGATTTTTTTTTGATAGAGCACCCTCTTTGCTGTGTGTGGGTCGTTTATGAGGGAGATAAGGGTGTTTGTTTTAATTTACCAATCTATTTTGGGCTAGATATCACTATGGGCGTTGTCTACCTCTATTTATGTATGTATATATATTTATCTATATATATATTTATTTTATTTATGAACGAAAATCCACAGCACAACAGGAATGTTAACTAATTATAAATGCAAATTACCTTACACACTTACCATCACGTGGGACCGCTTGCTCGTCCGCCCATTTCTAAAAAAAAAGTCTTTATGCCAAAAATGGCTTTTAATATGTATACAATGATAAATAGCGGATTTATTGTAGGCGATGGGCTTACTTAATATAATAAAATATCGCATAAAAGTCGGGTGAGTATGTGAGTGTGACGTCGGTGAGGTGAGTACATACATATATGTATGGGCAGTTATATGTAAGAGTGAAGAAAAAACGAAATAAATGAAAATGTGGTTTAATGGTAAGTTGTGTGTATGCAGTAAGGTGTGTACACTTCCCGGCCGAAAGTAATACACATCGGCCTTTAGGAAGAGACTATCGGCTAGCCTCGGTTTTTTAGAGCGTCGTCTCTATCGTACAGGCACACGACAGAGACGACGCTCTGCAAAACCGAAGCTAACCGATCATATCCGATGTGTATTACTTACAGTCGGCATTGTATTTTACCTCTTTGTGTGAATATTCAATGTTGGGGCGGGTCCACGTCGTGACATATTTATTTATATATATCTGTATTTCGTATTCATACACATATTCGTATGTATCAGAATATATTCTAAAGATTTCTAAAATAAATTCTTGTTATATGACGATCTTTATCTATAATAACCGAGACATATTTTTAAGACAAAAATGACACGCTGGCTTTTATGTAACTGTTAAATGATCTACAATTTAAATGATTATATAAATCTAAGTGAAAGGTTATGTGTAATAATATAAATTATATGTATGGATTAATTTATAATACAATTAATATATGAATTAATGTATGCATAAACGTATTGCGAACTTTACTTTTGCACGCATATTGAGACAAAACATAACGGGGCAAATGTATTTATTTTAATTACCTGTTTTGTCAAAATAAATTATTTGATTCGATATTCATTTTACGGTAATGAATTCTGATATTATTTTATTAATTTATATAATAGAGAAACAATACGTGATCAAAAGATCACGTATTGTTTGTATAAAATATGCACTTAGTTTCCTTATAGGTTTTTCATGGCGCTGCACATTCGTATTAAACTAATTAAAAAAGAGTAACATCGATTGCTGGATTAACCTAGTAAAGCTATTGATAGGTGAGCAATGAAAAGGGTTTTTTTGTTGTATTTAAGAGGCTGCAGTCCACAAGGTGGTAAGCAGTACTACAACACTAGCGGCGATGCGCGCAGTGTTATAATTGATTTAGCAGAAAATTGTAAATCTAGCAGGATTACGAACCACAAACTACATGCGACAGATTTTAACAGTTTTCATAACATCCCGTTAAAGTTATAGCAGATTTTTGTCACATCCCTAGCCACATATAAACATGTCACTATTTTGTGATCCAGAGCCGTAAAACAAGATTATAATAGATATAATCCTGTTTTGGACCGGTCTACTTCATTATTCTTCATCTTTTTTTTATGCACAGTAACTAATAAAAATAGATAGAGTAGCCTCACTTTGCCAGTGCGGTCCCTCTTGTGAGGAGTTCCCCGAATAATGTATTGTTGTAGATGTAGCTGATGTGATTGTAATACTTTATTTACAAGGCCTTAAGGCACTTTTTATATCTAGCAAAAGGCCTTTGCAACCGAAATCTCAAGATCTCCTTGCGCACCCGTCTCCTCCAGTGTCATATCTGGACCATTCTTCTGTACGGATGCGAGTCCTGGACAATGAATGTGGAGCTCGGTAAACGTATAGAAGCGTTCGAAATGTGGGCGTACAGACGTATGCTGGCCATCAGTTGGACGCAGAAAGTCATCAATGAGGAAATCCTGCAACGAGTCGATCAGAAACGCGAACACTTGCAGACAGGCCGGTGCAGAAAAGTTGCGTATCTGGGTCACGTGCTAAAGCATGAAAGACGAAATTTTGCAACTAGTTATGATGCCGAAAAGAGGCTTGTCGGTCGCAGGAAAAAGTCATGGCTGCGCAACGTACGGGAGTGGACCAGCATCGCGAGTGCCGTTGAAATGTTTCGCTTCGCGAGAGACACGACCAAATATTCGGTCTATTTCCAATCTATATTGACAGTAAATCTTGTCTACAAATGAACACGTCTCGGCCACGATCGGATACTATACATCTCGGTGCCGAGACGCGAGACCGAGCATAAATTGTTCGCGGCCTCGCCAACCGATGCGATGCAATTTATTGCAACGACTTCGTACGGACTACGAGTGCAGAGAAAGAGGAATAGGACACCTTGCGTACGTACATCCGGCCTCACGCAGACAGAGGTACCAGGATACATGTAGTGTAGAGCTACGTTGCTCAAGACCTGTATTTAAACCCTCCACCACACATGACCCTACTAACCTTATAAGGACCGAATTACGGGAGGTACGCGCCATACTTGCGTGGGTTCTTTCTGACGCGCGCTTTCTTCACTCACTACAAAATTCTTTTATCTCCCTCAATTTAACGCTTCTCCTCTTTCTAGGGCGTGTACGACACACAATACAGGTTCGTCGCCGGGCGTTCTAACTGTGGTCCCTTTCGATGCTGTGTGAAGTTCGCCTCCGATGCTACTACGTTCGCACAGTAAACCGGCCCCGCTGTCGCCCGCACTGCACCGTCCATATTCTACTGCGCTCTTGCTCGTACCGCTCACAATGACGTCATAATCCCTGTACTCATCAGCCACCCCGCAAAAGTAAATTCCTCTACTACTAAGTCCCAAATCTCTAAGACGACCTCGTAAGTAGCCGTGTCCAGTAAGCAACTGCGACAGCTGATAATCTGGCTTTACCCAAGCCTGTGCTAATCTAACCCTGACCGTGTGGAAAGAACCCGAAGATATCCTCACCTTCGGGATGTTTCGATCACCTTTGCTCCCACAAATCACGTCGTTTAAGGCGTGTAATACTGTTACAGTGTGAATTTAGCCGTGATCTTAAAAAGTTATTAATCGCTTGATAGCGGCGACCCACGAGCTTGATACTTTAGGCCACTGTTTCACACACTGCAATCTATCGTACTCTATCTAACATACGTCATCATTATTGTCGCTACTTCTAAACAGTTGTATATTATTCCAGTGAATTACGACAACAGTATCAAGTTGCAGTACTGTTATCTGTTCCGCCCATAAACGCTGATGCTTCAATACCCGAAAATTGGCCGGATTTTATTATGCAAGTCTCCAGTGCACATAGTAAATCTAGCGGTATCAAAGGATATTGAATTGAGCCGAAGACGAGCTCCTTCTCACGGTTTCAATTGGCAGGTGAAAATGACACTCTATCTTAAAGTGATTAGGTACTGCCATAGCTTTTGTTGAAGTGGTGAATAAGACATGGATTATGGTGGGTTATACATATCTTATTTTTTTTAAAATTTATATGAAAGAAAACAACCCACGTAATAGTGCAACGCTGGCATTATTGGTAGAGGCATAATTCTTCAGAAAATAACAACAGCCAGTTCTCACTTCAGCAATATAATTATGCGTAAAAGTCGTAAAATAAAAAAATAAAAGAGGTTTTTATTTTATTTTGTTACGTTGTTTACGGGGTCGTTTTTGAGACGGGTATAGACAAATTTGAAATTATTAGACACAGAGAAATGTGTTCTAAGGTACCATGGCGTCGATTTTAGAGTTATGAAAACACAATCGGGTATCGAACCCGTCAATTTTCCCTGAAAAGATCGTAAAATATTTTATGATAGTGCAGGTTAAGGAATAAGTCTTGCTAAGGAACTCTCTGCCTTCTCATAAGACTTTTCCATACTGACCCATCTCAAAAAGGATCCTCTATAATTGTACAATTGATTTGTGCGATAATCTCATGGGCTTCCTCATAAGAAGACGAGTAGACTCCATATGGACTTTGTCTTGTGCATGAGGGCATGGCCTTAAAACGGCATGCTGGCCAATCGTATTGGTGAGTCCACTCTTCTATAGGTTGTGTAGTTCCTCATGGCTTGTGGTAGCAGCTTTGTTAAAGGTAGTCTAAGTAAGCCTGTTACGCCACCACACTGCAAAAAATTATCGGCGAATTAAAAATCATTAAGTTTGATTGGCTGAGATTTCTAGAAATTTCATCAAAAATAGGTTTAGAGATTCCAATTTTACGCAACTTAAATTGGATATATTTACCAAATTACCATTAAAACAGTAACCCAAATAGAAACCCCAAGAATCTTCGAAAATCTCCCCCCAAAAATCACAAGTATTCCCGCAAATGGAGTGTACGCGGTCCCGGGAATCGATCCGTGAATTTGAAAGTGAAATTCCCGAAGTCCGTATTCTTAATTGCTAGACCCTTCTAAACAGTTTCATGGTAATTATGGAACACCATTTGCATAGCGGAGCTTCAGACTTGGACTCGTTAATTTTAATACGGACGAATATTTTAGTATATATAAATATACATGGATACAGTGTGCATGGAAAAGTTTTTTTTTATGGACGAACGCGGCAGACGAGCACACAGTCCACCTGATGGTAAGTGGATACTGTCGCCCATAAACATCCACGATACATGCCAACATTAGTCCAAAATGACAAACGTTGGCACGATCCCGGATGCGCTGCCTACCTAGTATAGTTCGCTCCAAATCTAGTCACAAAAATATGCTCACAGGCAAATGACTGGATAGTCATTTTATGATTGATATCAGTCAATGCCGCAAGCTCGAAATAATGGAAGCACTGGCTGTTTTCGCTTAAATATGAGCGCTATCCGCTGACAATTAGATTTAATTTAGGTCGCGCGGACCAAACGTCTCGTTTTTGTAGACTAAGGCCTGGCTAACTCCGCATTTTAGGTACAAAACTAAGCCTACAGAAATACTGCCCGGACTTTACAGACATTTTTTCATTGAAATCAGTCAGAGCCGCGTTTAATTTAGCTTGCGCGAAATGGCGCGCGGCTCGTTTTGGTAGACATATTTTAATAAGGCCCGGCACATACCGCATTTTAGGCACAGAAATATACCTACAGATATTCAGCATCGGATCAGGATTTTTTTTTAAATCAATTGTTGTCACGAGGAAGAAAAGATGTTTCAAGCTGACTTCTAAGTTTATTTTAGCTCGAGCGAAACAGCGACTTGTTTTGGTGAGCATATTTTGGTAAGGCTTGGTTAACTCCGCATTTTAAGCACAAAACTATGACTACAGACATTTAGCCAGACCAGACATTTTCTTGAAATCTGTGCCGTGATTTCAAAATGTCGCAAACGCAAAGTGCTGTCCGCTGAAATATTAGAGCTGTGCGCTGGCTTTTACTTGTATATTCAATTTAGCTCAAGCGGTACTCGATTCGTTTTGGTATGAATTTGGTATTCATACCTTAATATCGGTATGAATTTATTGACTTTAGTTGAAATTTTCTAACTCAAAATTTCGATTTTACAATATTGTGCTTAAATAGAAATATATAGATATGTTCTAAACACGGAGTTTTAAAAACATCGCGAGGAATCCTGCATGCTCAGAATTAAAATAATCTGGAGTTTGCATAACCAATCCACATTGGATCTGCGTGGTGGATTACGGCCCGAAACTCCCGGTGCTTCATTGTGAATTGGGAAAAGCTTGTGCCCTGCTGTAATTCCTATCATTACTACTACGTGCAAATACAGGATGCTTACAACTGCAATATCTTACATGATTATTTATCCTTTACTTGTTCCCAGCACAGTAGAACCAAGTTGAGGATGCGTCAGCAGTTTGAGTGCAGGCCTTCGTGTAATTACTTAGATCCGTTTGATTAGTGAGCAATGAGTCAGTAACGAATGTAAGCTATTAAGTAAGACTAGTTAGTTACGCGACGTTGCCTGCGGTTTTTATGACTTTTGACATCTATATCTATCTATACTAATATATAAAGAGGTAAAATTGTGTGTTTGTGGGTATGTTGGGGGTAATCTATGGAACTACTGAACGGATTTCAAAAATTCTTTCACATATAGGAAGCTACATTATCCGTGTTTAATATAGGCTATATTTTATATTGAAATTTAAAAAAAAAATCATATAAACCGAAGCGAAGCTTTGGCGGGTCGCTAGTTTTACATAAAGTAAAAACGGAAATGTTTTATTTCACACTACACACAGATAACACAACACATCTTGAAATGTACTGCATTTCCCACTATATCCTATTCCCCGATGTACATACTTGTTTCGGTAGTGAGTGAGATATGCCAGAGCCCATTCCCGTCCCATCCTTTTCTATCCCTCCCCATTTCCCCAACCCCTTCTCCAAATTTCTATATTTCAAAAGATAGGCAGCGCATCCAGGGGTATGCCAGCGTTTGTCATTCTGTAGTAATATTGGCTGTTGGATGTACTGCGGTTATCTATGGGCGACAGTATCCACTTACCACCAAGTGGACTTTATATTCGTCTGTCGCCTTATTATTCAAAAACAAAGTCAGTTGACAGTTAAATAATGGCAAATATGCGAAGTTGACAGTCCAAAGTATTTTGAATTAACGAACTCTTTATTAGATAAATACTTTATTTTCTTTATTAAACACCGCTTTATTAGTCAGACTATGAATTTCGTTTTTTGATATGTGTTAGGATTTATTAGGTACTAATAATGTTTATAATTTTTACATATATTTATTTTATTTCATAAATAATAATAATATATTTTCGATAATTTAGACGCATCATGACACAATACTATAGAAGGCGCCGTGATGCCTCCTACCGTTGACATTTGTCACTTGTCCTATAAGGCGGGAAGCAGATAGTCGACACCGCTGTTCGAGAAGTGATCTACTTTGAAAAAGTGTTGTAATTTAAGCGAATATAGTGTCAATATTCACATGTCGCGAGTTTAAATGGTCACCCTTTTAATATGGTTATGTTTATTTTAATATTTTTTTGCAATAATATTTTTTTTACAATTATTTTTATTTTAATACAGAAAAAAATGTTAATTTATTCACTTAAAATTACATTTCATGTTATTAACTCACAATCATGAGAATCTGCTGTTAAGGAGTGGGCTGTATTTTGTGACAATACACTGAACTTGGAGAATGCGAAAATAAAATTTAAACAACACGCTATGTTTACAAAATAATTCGAATTAATTAGATTCCGGGCGTATTAGAGTATATATAATAAATAATTATAAGTTATTAACAAACCACATTCACTGGCCCGCACTAGGATGCTTCGTGTCGTGCGTGGATTCAAAGACACATACAAAGACAAGCATACCACAAAATCTGAACAAATATTTGTCCAGCCGTGAATCAAACCTATTACACAGAAGGCAGGATCATTACCAATTGGGTTAATCGGTCGTCTATTGTTTACGACGTTTGTATACGATGTTTTACTTCATATACGATATTAATCTGAGACTTTACAAAAATATACAGTATTTGTCGTAAAACCATGTTATAATAATACTAGCGAACCGCCCTCGCTTCGCTTCGGTTTCGTTAAAACAATATTAAACTATACGTATATACCTTCCTCTTGAATCACTCTATCTATTGATGAAAACCGCATTAAAATCCGTTACGTAGATTAAAAGATCTAAGCGTACATACAGAGGGACAGACGGCGGGAAGCTACTTTGTTTTATACTATGTATAGAAAATACACGCAATAAAATTATTGTAGATATAGGTACTTAAAAATGTACGACAAAAATTAACTGCTTATCACAATTCAGAAACATCTCGTGAAAACATGAAAAGACAGCGAACTGTATCTCAGGTAATTTGATAAAAAGTTTACTCCAATTTAAAACAGAAAAAAGGTGTAACTTAATTAATTAAGAAAGAAAACAAACGTAACAGAATTACAGAGAATAAGATCGACTGTTAAGCGCAGCACACACTGGCGCCTGGGCGAGTAACTTGTTTGATTACAAACCCTTCTTGAGTTCGTAAACGAATTATTATGGTTGTTTCAACGTATAAATACCGTTGTTCTGATTGAAATAAAATAAATGTTCTGCAATTTTGTATCTTCGGTTGGTGCAACCAAGCTGTCTATTGAATAAATTGATTATTAACTGTTAAGAAGTGATTGGCTTGTATTGTGAATTCGGACGCTTGATTGGCTAATATAAAATCAATTACAATCGCCATTACAATAATGAATCATTGCAATCTTATAAAAAGTACAATTACAGTAACCGTAATCAGCCCTTTTATCGTCCACTGCTGGACATGGGCTACCTTATCCACATTGTCCACATCCACTTACCCTTATCACCGATTGGCGACTCCAGTCTTTCAGAGGTGGTGTAGTTCCGCGGGGCTTGTGGTAGCTTTATTATCATTTGATCGCCTTTTACGACACCCACGGGAAGATCTATATCTTCCCGTGGGTGTCGTGAAAGCTAAACTAAAAGCTAGTCGTAGCTTCTAAAAAAATATTCATTATTTCTATTAAAATACCGTGTGTGGTGGAAGAAACTTATCAAGTCTAGGCACTATACATTTGGGTTTATATAGTTTCTTTATTTCCCAAGAAGACGGAAATAAACTTACAATTAATGACGTGACACTATTCGTGTTTTCTTCGTTCGCGTCGATTCGCTTCGCGTTCCAATCCCTAACAGGACAATGGTTCAAATCTGTCTCAAATGGAAACTCCGCGCTAGATAAATCAAGTTAGATTGGATACAAGTTGTTTACAGCGCAAATTAATGTTGAACCTTTTAATTAACAGAGTTCCGCCGGATTGGAGGCAACTTTACATTTATCGCGTTATTGTTTAAAGATGGTGGGAGTTGCTCGATGAATGTTTTTGCTTGCGTGTAAATGCTAGAGGAGGCAAAAATAAATTGCGTTTGTGTTAAAGTTCTTAATGCTCAAAATTACTTGCTACTTTGAAACATTCGTGGTTAACCCAGTTGCTAATGCCTGCTGCTTTGAGAAGGATCCCAGTTTTAACTCCGGTCGTACATTCATTTCTTGAAATGCAAATTAAAGTTAGGGTGTTCATCTTTGTCTGTGACTGTGGACCCACGATACATGGAAGCCTAGTGTTAACCTATTTTGTATGGTATCATTTCATAGAAAGGAGATGGTAATCAAGTTGACTGTCCACCTAGTAGTAAACACTGTCATAGACATCCTCGATATATGCCAACAATAGTCAATAATGGCGAATGGTTTCATAACAAAAATATAATCCATATCAACCTAAAATACCCCACTGCAGACTAAATGAGTCCCCTTACCGTCGCAAAGGTATTATGGGTCATAATTCATTTGAGGAGGAGGCCCGACTGGTTAAGTTCACTTCTCCTGGAGTCTTGTCCCTATCTCAATCCCACTCACCCCCTTCTCTCCCAATGAGTAGAGTAAATGAGATAAAGGAATTATACTTATCTCATTTTAATCTTCATTCCCATACCTCCCCACCCCTTCCAAGGAGGAATGGGAAGTGTCAGAGGATAAGGAAAACTCCCCATCCCGTTATATTTCCTATTCCCCATCCTTCCGTATGTAAGTACTGAAAGGTAGGCGCGATCCATCCGTGACAACATAAGTAGCGACCATTGGTGACGTGACATCCGTGCCATTTGTCATTCTAGGTTAATGTTGACATTTATCGCGGATTTCCATGAGCGACAGTAACCACTATGTCCATGGTGGAGTCTAGAGGTATAAATATAGGATACAAGAAAGATAACACTTAATTAAAAGCTACGGAAAGAAATGAAACAATTAATTTAAAGTGACACATGTTTTCAAAGATAAAGGTTCTCATTTATATCTCAAAGAATAACTATTTAACAGTTATCTCTAGACCGTATATCAAATTAATGTCACAAAAGCAATTATGAGACGTGGAATATTACAATTCGGAGTTATGTTATTGTTGCTCGCGACCTTTGATACGTCTAGACTTGTTATACAGCTACTTTGATGAAGTTAGAAACTATAGTTACATGTGAGAGGAGTTTGAAGATTATAACAAATATAAATAGAAAGTTAATTTAATATATTAAGGTCTATAAGTTTCAGAATTCGGAAGGTATCGTTTGTAATGTAAAGTTACCATAATTTTAAAACCGTTCTGACAGTCTTAATAACTCTTTTTCAATTTGAATTATCATTACTGGTGACTTTTGGTCAAAAGGTAGTGACTCGTAGTGTAACAACGCGTAGGGAAGCGAGACCGAACTGGAATAAAACATATAATAATAATTAAGTTCATTATATTATATGTATTCTAAGGATATGTATCTTAGATATATATTGTATGGGTCTTAGTTGCCTGAAATAAATAAATACAAAAATTACATATCAAGTTTTTTTAATATTATTAGCTCGCAAATTCTAGGATTAAAAAACAAATCTGGAGCATGTGTTTCAATCAACGGGCTCGCGTGACAGATTATGACCCGAAACCCCCTTGTGATTTACTAGGTGAAGCCTGTACTGTTAAATGGCTTGAGACGTTAAAAGGCTGCAAAATCGAGAAAAAAAATACGATAGTAATCCATCAGGTATACATAACAATATACTAAAGCCATAACATAAGATATTTCACATGGCATATGACATGAATATATATCAACATGTAACATATAAACGCAAATATTTCTCCAAATATGAAGACAAAATGCGGTAGTAGCTAAAAGTACTCGCTGTATTTTTTGCAAACTACCTACTTACTCATTCAGACAACTCGCGATTACATACGAAGCAACACGAGTCGAAAAAAATATATACAAAACATATTTTTATGGTTTTTTTATTAATTAGAATTTAAAAAAAAAATACCCGCATTCTGACTGGTTTACATTAAAAAAATGCTAATAATTGTCCTAATAAACAACGAACGATTCACTTCTTGCTTTTCACTCTCTATTTACTCTTCAAATGCTCTATTTTATTATCTCTTATTGATAAGACTAAGTGCACTTCTTAATCTATTTATTCAGTAGTGAAGTTGAAAGGTCCGAGTCCGGTGGGGCGAAAAGGCAACATTTTTCTTGTCACAGGTGCTGGAGATTAGTTTGCCCGATACCCTTTCGAGTTTCTAGCTTTCGGTATAGGGTGACCATTAAAATAGTAAATATTATGAGACAATATTTTTGATAATTTTAGACGGTAAATTTTCGAAAAGAATTCCCGTCTTGATGCTACCGTTTTAGAGAGTCGTATTGTGAGATCGATATAAATAATATTGACTTAAAAATAAAAATCAATAAAAATAATATAAACTTCTGAAACATTGAACTTTCTGCAAATATTTAACTTTTGTGGTATTCCTTTTTTTTTACTGCAGTTTTCTTACTCTCCTTACCTTTTGCACAATCCGATTGCTTTTGCACAACACATATTTTGATGTGGGACATCAGTTAAAAACAAATATGTTAATAATTATAAATAATAATAACATTAAACGTTTTTTGGAGAACGATATAAATAATGAACCCGTTTGTGAAATAAACTGGTCTTACCAATCAGTAAACGACAAGAATAAATAGATCTTGAGTTGTTTTAATAGCCATCTTGTAATCTAAATATTTTCAGTTATTTATTTACATTTTTTGCAAAGTCGAAAGTCGCGCTGCAGGGCAAAGATCTCCTCTTGTAATAAGGAAAAGATTTCGAACCATAATCCACTATTCGGGCCCAAGGCACATTATTTCATTTACAAAAGGCTCAGCTTTTCCTTTCGCGGTCGCGTTTGCGATAATTGAAAGAACTAATTAAGTTACTAATGTGTAAAAAATCAAAACTGTTGTCTGTAATCATCAGTAAGCATAATAGAGGAATATACTCGGAACCGCGTGCACAAGCCCTTGACTTTGCGTCTCAAATAACGAATTGGTATTTATAAGTGAGAAAAAATATCAATTTGTTGATATTTGCTAACTGATTGAATCTTAATTGATAACTCTATAGAGTTACAAAATCGAAATCCGGTTTATATATCATGTTCCTTACTATGCCTTATTTCCCGCCTCTATAAGATTTCATATAACCTTATAGGTGCATATCGCCCTTTTTAAAAATTATTAATATAATCGAAATTTTGCACAAGATACGGTTGTAATAGCATGTAATGAAATTTCTCATGTAATGAAATTCATGTTCACCCTACTCCAGTATCTTCACGAACTAGGTTCGCTGGTGTCGACATATATTTAGTTTTTGTTTCAATCGACTTTTGTATAAAGTAATGGGCCATGTACTTGGATTAATTTATTTAACTTCTATTCAACCAGCTGCAAATTGTGAATAATTAAAGAACTAATTGGTATTACAAGTGTTATAAGATTGCAAATTTGAAAATCCTTTGCTACTTGAATTTGAAACATAAATATATGTCAAACGAATAAAGATAAAGCATACTCCTAACCTAACCCTTCCCATTTACCCACCCCTTTCCAAAGTCCACTACAAAATCTTCAAAGGTGAGCGCGCATCCGTGGGCATGCAAACGTTTGTCATTTTCGGCTGACGTTGGCATTTATCGCAAATGCCCATGTGCGGCAGCGTCCCCATCCCCTTATCACCAAGTGGACTTTGTTTTGAAAAATGGTGGAAAAATACAATTTCCCCAAGTTTCAACACCAGTTTTTACACCACCCAAATTCCCCAGCACCGTTTGAACCATGCAACCAATTGAGTTTGAACACTTAATTAAGCGCTGCGGCTGCGCTTCAGCAATAAGTATAGCAATAACACTATTTCTTTAGTGCAAGAGATGGGTAACAAAATGCGACATTAACTGAGATAAGGGACCTTATTGTCGGTTCTAGTTCCAGAGATATTGAGACTTTAGTGAAATCGTAAAAAAGTATTTTATCGATCGTAAAAGCAGATATTATTATAGACCATGTTTTGAATTTATTATAAATTATATATATACAATCCTTTATCGGTAAAAATTACAGTAAATCATCATGTCGAAATATAAACACAACATTAAAAACATAATTGGGTAATGGTTGATTTGAAAACAGGTATATGACAATAATTTATTTCAAATTAATATTTATATTGATAGAGCTAATCAACAAAGGTAATAACAAATGGTATCATTATATTCATATATCACACGACACGACAATACGAAAGTAATCATAATCATATATTATTATTTATGCCCTCAGCTATGTGGCATTGTTATTTTATGTCGGGAGTGTGGTTTTTTAAATGGTATAACCTTAAACATGTTTAAATAGAGGTTTATTGAAACATTAAACATTGATTTTATTACATAAAAAACAAAATGTGCTAAATATTTCATATTGATTATATATATAACTTTAGGAAACAGAAGTAGTTTTATATGGGGTTCTTCAAGAGAGCTGTGAATAGGATTTTGCAAGGCTGGCGGCGCGCCCGCATACCCCCTGGTGTTGCAGGTGTCCGTGGGCGGCGGTAACACTTACCATCACGTGGGACCGCTTGCTCGTCCGCCCACGAATATAAAAAAAAATATTAACTACTTAAATAATTATTACAGTTGAAAATTAGATATCAGGAAAATATTTAGAGCAAACAAAATGTATCCACATTAGAAATTATTTTAGAGTCCCACTAGCAAAAACGATTAGGAAATACCTGGCAAATAGCACCGAACAATACACTCATTAACACGTGTGCACAGACCAGCCGAGAGCCGCCGTGCAAGTGGCCGATAAAAGCACAAGCGCTCGGTGGCGCCCGCAACTCATACGAACTTCATGTTGGTGACGTCACTGCCATCACATTTTTTTTTCTTGTGTTGGGTGAATGTAACCTTACAATAATATTCAATATTGATATTAGTGTAATACTTATCTGTTGCTTTAATTTGTTTGACTTAACAGCGGTTGACACAAGTCAACTTTCAAGCAATACCATTTAAGCAAGGCACGACCACGACAATGCCTTAAGGCGTTAAGTTCAATTCTTAATTAAAATTAAACAATATAAAAAATAAGTAAAAAAAATATTAGGATAAAACTTAATTTAAAAAAAACACAAACATATTTTTCGTAATTTCAATTTAGTATAACTACGACCCAGAAAGAAACAAAAATATCTATCAAAGCTCTAAATGATGTTCTCCCTTTAAGCAAGTAGAATTCACTGAACATAAATACAATACAAAATCCATTTTTTAGAGTTTTAATTATAACAGTACTCCAAATCTCGGCCTACACAGATTGGTTAGTGGCTATTTATTCCACGAACCCAATTGAATTTTTTTTTCATACGGCAAATACCTTCATACCTATACAGAATATTTCAATTTTATTATTTTCATTAAGAGTCCTCCAGCTCCTGGCCTACACAGACGGTATAGTTACTGTTTATTACTCGACGCGAAGTGGAAATATTCATTAAGCTGTACCGTATAATATTATACGAGGGGCACGCGAATCGATTACCCTTCACGTTACAAGGCTCTGCTGTGTTTAGTTCTACAGCAATATTGGAATTTGTATAAAAGCTGTAAGTGATAGCCAAGAGCATAGTTAAAAATAGCTAGGAAAAGAACGCTCTAACAAGATTTTCTGAAGTAAACATTTTAGTAAAATACAAATACTTTGTCAAAACGATATTTCTTAAGGTGCAGTCTCGTACGTAGCAACGTAGCAACGCTCGTAGCCATCTCGTAGCAAATGGTCTACGTGCGTAGCCACTATTATAGAACACTAGCCTATAATCACGGCTTCGCTTACGTGGAGGAGAATATTTCTAGTGGTGTCGCGAAAATTACCAAAGTGAGTTATTAGTTTAAAAAAGAAAATCGAAACACTCCTGTGTTTTAATCCTCTTTGCTGAAAGCCCAGTGATCTTTATTCGGCAGTGGGATACATTTTGAAGCTATTAAAAAAGTTGAAACGGGTCGAAAATATAATATCAGCTTATATCTCCCCACTGCTGCATATAGGCTTCTCCCAAGGTTCGCTATCTCATACGATCTCCTACACCTTGAGAGGTATGGAAGAACGTACTCGTACATATTATTATATATTTTACATATATAATAATATTTAAATTCGGTATGGGTGTATTTTTTTATTGAAAGAAGATGACAAACGAGTAGAGAGTCCTCCTGGTGATAGGCAGATACTGTTTTGCCTATGGGTATCAGCCCACAATGACAAATGTTGGCACGCCCCCGGATGTACCGGGCGGTAATTTTTTCCTACCTAAGGAAAAATTACCGGAAAAAATATCTGGAAAAGGATGGAGAATAATAATACTGGGAGTTTTCCTTATCCCATTACAGCTCCCATTCCTCTTTGAAGAGGATGGGAGAGTAAAGGTATGTATAATGGAATAAGAGGATTCTCTTTTTTCATTATACATTCTACTATGTTAGTAAGTAATGCGTTTGGGACAGGGAATGGAGAATATACAGAACCTCTCTTATATCATTATACTCTCACTTAATGCGGATTAGATAGGATGGGAAATGGGCTCAGACAGTTCTCACCACTCCCAAAACAGTACCTATATAGTACTAGTGTATACATAATATGAGAATCTCATATTAGAGAAGGATAATTTGGACAGTCAAGTACATCCTCAACTGTGAGACCTCAGCATTATACTCCCCATTGAAGTCCAACAATACCCATGCGTTTTGAATGTACTTAAGTATCATGAAATGTTTGTAAATATTTAGCAACTACTTAAGCTAATTGAGCCATTCTTAACTCCTGACATTAAGATGGTCTAGCAAAGTGCATGAAAGTTGCCCATTTAACTTAACAAAGCAACTATAAATAATTCAAGATATTCGTGTGCATGCTTTTAGTGCATTTCTGTGTAGTGAACTGAGATGCACGAAGATGTAACATTGCCTACTATTCTAAGCTTGTTCCTGTGAATGTCGTATATTAACTTCAACGCTTGCTAATTATACAACTTTTACAAGGGACCAGGAAACATATTTTTTTAGGAAAATTACTTTCACAAACGATATAAATTGCTTTAAATTATCATTCTTTAATAAGACGCATTCAAAGCGAGTTAGATACATGTATGTTATTGAACTAAAATCTTGAGTTTTTCACTAATTGTAACGCCAATTTATTCGGTTTCGTAGACATTGAAATTAGAAAAAATGAATTATATTGTATTTAGGAAAAACATTTTTTTTTTTTTAATATACTAGTGGGCGGACGAGCAAGCGGTCCCACGTGATAGTAAGTGTTACCGCCGCCCATAGACACCTGCAACACCTGGGGGTATACGGGCGCGCCGCCGACCTTGAAAAATCCTATTCACAGCTCTCTTGAAGAACCCCATATCGTAACTTAATGGAAAGGCCTCTTGAGGCAGTTCGTTCCACAGCCTACGGGAATAATTAAATTAAATTTAAAAAAGAATAATTCACATTTCAATAAATTAAATTGGGAAAAAATCGCGATTAAGCAAATTAATGCTTCCTATAGGTATACTTTATAGAGCGGTGATGGCTTTAAAATATCTATTCTTGACTCTCATTCGTGAGGTCCAAAGATCAAATCATCGGCCCTTAGAAATGTATTTTAACTTTAGTGCAGACTGTTAAAAGATAACTAGCTTGGCAGTGAAGCAAAACTAGGAAAAACCCGCAAGCACGAAAATCTCCAGCATTTATAATCCACCAATCCGCACTGGTGGGTTATAAACGAAAACTCCCCTCCCCAGTGATCTACTAGGGAAATCCTATGTCCTGCAGCCTACTGCCTGTCTGAAGTATGTTATAGATATTGAACGTACTTTGCAGAACACTATACTTTGACTGCATATTCTGAGACCAAAATGATCTATCGTCAGGCCGAGAAAACCGCGGCTTAATTTTTTTTTATTTACAAAAAAGGCTGCAGTTGAGCCACCACCTGACTGTAAGCCAGATTAAGGAATGGATTGAGAGGAAGGGTTGAGAAAATGGAGAGGGATAGGATGCGATGGTATGGGAATGGGCTCTAGCATATCTCACTCACTACCGAAACACGTACGTACATTGGGATAAAATAGGAAATGCAGTACATTTCAAGATTGTCTCTCTGAGTCTTCTTTGTAATATGCTTCGAATCTAACCAAAGACACGAATATACTGTCTCTTCTCCAAACAGAGACACTCCAAACTCGTCATTCCTACATCGCTGGCAACTTGACTTAAGTAACCGTATATATGGCCTCGTCGAGTGCCTGAATTAATGGCCTACACACATTAACCTAATTCCGTACCGTCTCAATTTAAATTAATTTCATTGCCTTTCCCCGATTTATTGGCGTTCTTTACCAATTTACTTAGCACAAGCCAGAAATCAAGGCGTTTAGACTTTTACAAACTTTGGACTGTACGCAGAATACTTAAGGTGTATATTGACTTAAGAATGTCTACAATTTATTCAACATTAATTCAACTTATAGAGCGGTGATAGCCTCGGGGTATCTATTGCCAACTCACTTTCAAAATGTCGTATGAGGAAAGGCTCTCAGTAACGCTCAGGGTTAAAGGCTGATATCCAATATCTAATTCAAAAGCAGTCTCCTCAACAGAAGCAAGCAGCTAAGCGACATTACTGATAGATTATCATTAAATATTAATTAAATTGAGATTATATTTTTGTAGTTTTTGCACGCTGACAGTGGAATGTGTAGCATCTAAATGAAATTGTCACCTATTTATTGTACTCACATTTCCACAAATAAATTATTATTATTATTAACTACTAGCGACCCGCCCTCACTTCGCTTCGGTTTATTAAATTTAAAACAATCGGAATAAGATATAATATAATATTTTAATGCGGTAAAATAGAGCCTATATTTTAAGTTAGATACATTGGTTAAAACTGCATTCAATTCCATGCAGTAGTTTTTGTGTGATGCGTGTAATAGATATAGATTACTTGTCCTTTGAAAGAAAATAGCATTTTTTTTTTTATAGACTAGTGGGCGGACGAGCAGGCGGTCCCACGTGATGGTAAGTGTTACCGCCGCCCATGGACACCTGCAACACCAGGGGGTATACGGACGCGCCGCCGACCTTGCAAAATCCTATTCACAGCTCTCTTGAAGAACCCCATATCGTAGCTTAATGGAAAGGCCTCTTGAGGCAGTTCGTTCCACAGCCTACGGGTTCGCGGTATAAAATAATTTTTGGAGCGAACAGTGCGCGACACCTCCGTATCGAGGAAATGCGGATGGACCGCACTTCTGTGACGGGAGGTGCGGTTGTAGAAACCCGAGGTGGGAATTATATTGAACAATTCTTCAGAGCATTCCCCATTGTACAGGCGGTAGAACACACAGAGAGACGCAACGTCTCTCCGAATGCTGAGGGGTTCTAAGCCGCCCGTGAGAGTGGGATCGTCGACAATACGAACAGCACATCGTTGGATGGAGTCAAATGGGTCCAGTTGGTATTAGGAGATTTAGGAATGTATTTGGAAAATGGATTGGAAAAATGGAGAAATGGAAAAATGGGGGGGGGCATATTAATTTTTTTTCAATATCTATAATGTACAGACATCAGCCTGTTACAATTTTATTATATGTATAGAATATTTGTACTTGGCCACGCGTTGCTGTCCAATAGATGGCGCTTACATTATTTTTACCTGTTTTTGGGTAAAAAGCATGTTTTTACCCTGTGATCGGTACATAAAAACACGCGCGTATTCAAATACAACGTTGTGTCAAAATTTCAAAGCAATCGGTTAAAAAATTTCGAAGATTTAAGATTTTGAACAAACGAACGTTACATTTTTATTTATATAGATAATATCATCAAAACTACAAAAGAGAGAGCAAAGCGATAATTTATTATTTAGATTGCTATGGTATGGGCACAAATAATAATAGTATAACACTACCGGGCAATGGTGTCGCAGGTGTCGTCGATCAGGTAGACTAAACGCGGCAGGTGTATTTTAATAATTGACTTTATCACTTACGTTTATGGTTCAAATTTGCATGACATTGCGACTACAATAGGTGATCATCCAAAGGAGACGTGGATTTTAGAAAATACAGAAATGGATGTGAAGACATGCGGAAATTTTGTTTAATTTAAATCAATAAATGGAAAAAATGGAAATTTAAACTTATCGTGAAATCGTTTTGTGCAGTCTGTGAATTAGATCCAATGCCGAGCAAATATGTCGAATCAAATATACATATAGCATCCCTTACTTCGTGATGAAAATGCCTTTATGAGACTGACGTGAGTGAGAGCATGACTCAAATGTTATTTGTAAGAACATCTAAGTAAATGCTTACCGTGTTAAACAAATCCAAAGACAATTTAATTTTAAATTAAACGTGGGAGAAAAATTCACTGAAATAATTAGATCACAAACAGAAATAAGAACGAATCGCAACGTATATCAATTATAAAGACAAAATTTACAAACGAACCATATTTTGTACACGGAGATCTAATTAGCGAAATTGTTTTACGGCATTTAACAAGAAAAAGTTCAAACAAGTCACTGCCGTGTCTGTTTAAAAAAACGGTATTTTAACGAGCCAACTTCGCCCGAAAAGTTTTTGCAAAAAGTGATTTTCTTTAACAAGCTGGCTTGTTTTTAATTGAAAGGGCTTATTCTGTTGGTTCGTATCAGTAGACACAAACATGGTAGATTGTTCATCAAAATGAATTTGAATGTGTACATACGCGAAGTTTTGGGGTATTGTAAGAAATATAATGGAAAACAAATAAAATTTTAGCATTTATTAAAATGAAATTTCATTTGCTCAATATGCTTCTTACAATAACTCCAAAAAAATATGCCTTAAAAGGGTGAAAGACCTTATCAACGTTGGTATTACAAACTTGTGATCAACATTACTCTAACAAACTTGCTATCAACATTGGTCTAACAAACTTGTGATCAACATTAGTCTAACAAACTTGCTGTCAACATTAGTCTAACAAACTTGTGATCAACATTAGTCTAACAAACTTGCTGTCAACATTAGTCTAACAAACTTGTGATCAACATTAGTCTAACAAACTTGTGATCAACATTAGTCTAACAAACTTGTGATCAACATTAGTCTAACAAACTTGTGATCAACATTAGTCTAACAAACTTGCTATCAACATTGGTCTAACAAACTTGTGATCAACATTAGTCTAACAAACTTGCTATCAACATTAGTCTAACAAACTTGTGCTCAACATTAGTCTGACAAACTTGCTATCAACATTGGTCTAATAAACTTGTGATCAACATTAGTCTAACAAACTTGCTATCAACATTGGTCTAACAAACTTGTGATCAATATTGATCTCAAACTTTTGACCAATGAGATTTATTAGATTTATTTATTTAGTAGATTATTTATTGGATTTGATTAATATCGAGCCAGGTTCACGACGTACCTATTTTAGAAAAGTGGTCCTCAATTCCTACCTATCCATTTTATAATTTCATTAATTTTGTCAAAGCGAAAGGGACTTAAATACAATAACTGTTTAGTGGTAATTAATCGCGATTACGATACTGTAATAAGGAGTGTTCAAAATTCAGCTTGTAGTTAGTGGCTAAACATTAAAACGAAGTTTGTTTTCTTTGATCTTGATTTAATTGATTAGTTCATATTATAATGTATGTAGATATTCATAGCGTCGTGCTGTACGACGAGCTGTGGTTATAGATCGAATCTATTCTTTCTTCTCGCCGTTCTCGCCGCGCCCGCGCACATCCTTTTTGCTAACCCGCTGACATCCTTAACAAGAAGCAATGTAATTAGATATTTATTGATTGACGACCACATTTCTGTACCAGGAGTTCGTTCTTGGTACAAATTCAAATACTATGAAATACTAAAAATCATTCAAATACTATGAGATTAGGGATTTAAGTATCACATAAGCCAAGGTTATACAAAAACAAAATAGTTTCTAAGCTACATAAGATTGCCTGTGTCATCATAACATGTTCATTTCATTGGTACATAATCGTACAATTATGGTACAATTGCGTTTTATTTTATTTTAAGAATACAGTCCAGCAACGATATTTCTTTGCACAATATAAACAATATCGATAAGCTCAAGGGATATATTTGGGAAAATATTAACACACAGAGCTTTTGTTTAGAACCAGCGCTCGTGATACAGGTTTTACCTAATTTAAAGGTGAAAAGTCCAACTCATTATTATTGATACTGAATCAAATCGATACAGTGATTCCAAAAGTATGACGGTGTAAACTTTTCAAAAATTCTCAAACATATTCCAAGTCTAATTATACAAACTATGTCGTTGTATAGGGCTTGTAAAGCTCAACAGCTTTAGTCTCTACACCATTTCCTAAAACGTATGGAAAATAGAGAAATTTCTCTTCCGATTGGAGCTGCCTTTTTTTTTCTCTAATTTTTATTCCGCAATTTTATACGTAAGTTTTCTTCATTAATCCCCCGATTGGTATTGAGCCCGCAAGCTGATTGGATAAAATCAAAAATTTCTTCATAAACACGAGAGCTGTATCATTAAAAGCAGCACAATAATATAATCCTTTACAGCAAACGAGTATTAGTAGAATTCGGATTGATTCCCAGCTAATCAGATCATGGAACGTGGTCCGAAATCTGCTCCCGTTACAGATACGAATACATGTAATTGGAATGAGTAGATGATCATCCGATTAATGCTTGGGAACTATCCGATACAGCTTGGGTCTTAAATAATCCTGTATAGCTTCATAGATGATACATTATACATATATAATGTTGACGAATTTATAGAGTTAAATAAATGGCATGATGTATTATACCATAAATACCATTAGCCTATGTCCGACCACTGCTGGATGGCCTCTCCCATAACGCGCCACCATATACGATCTTCTTACGATCATCCACCCACCACCGGCAAACTTCTTCATAAGGTCCACGTGCCAACATTTTGCGTGTCACACTAAGCGTTCCCGATACGTGTTCTCCATTTTCAAATTCTAATTTCGAGGACTCGACTATCCCATGGATTGTCGGCCCTGCGGCCGATATTTTGCAATGTCTGCAGCGCACCCGCATGCCCTTGGTGTTGCAGGTCTCCATGGGCGGCGGTGAACACTCACCAAGCCCACCCACTCATCTGACATCTATAAATAATTATGACCTGCTCGTTGCCGTAACTTCAGCGTGCTGAGGGCTAAAACACTGGGTGTAAAATTTTGTTTAGGATCACAATTAAACCTACGCGAGGGAAGATAAGGGATAACAAAGCTGCAACCACAAGCCCCGAGGAACTACACCACCTTTAAAAGAGTGGACTTGCTGGCCAGCGTAGCATTTTTAAAGCCATACATCCCTCATGCACAAGACAATGTACAAGAGGTGTTCCATGTCCAGCAGTGGTTAAGAAAAAGGCTGGTTATAATACGGTACAGTTACGCAGCGAAGCTGTGGACAACAGCTAGTATTTTAAGTACAATACATGAAAACATGAATAGGACGAGGAATAGCTGCTATAAAATATTCAGGCCCTTAGTCAATCTTTCACAAAAGGCTAATGGCGGTCATTTAACACTTGGCATGCTCCGTCGATAATTCTTTCATTGTTAGCCGCTGCTGGTGTTAAGATGAAGGACTCTTGCAAGGGTTAATAACCATCGTTTCGGTGAACAGGTTGAAACTGTAATTATATTATTATCCCTTATACAAAGTGTCACTAAAATAACGCAATACTTAAAACACGTCAAATAATTTAAAATATATTATATAACATGAGTCACAGAAGACTACCTTGAAATAACATTAGTCACCGAAGACTAAGTAAGCCGACTTCATTCCATAAATAAAAAAAATATAAAACTGACTTAGAGAAAAATAAAAATATTTTAGGGATTAAACAAAAAGTTACAAACATGTACAGTTTCGTTGTCCTATCTAAAACATTCGTAGTGCTCATTTCTTACGGAAATGAAATAGGCTTTGCTAATGACATTTATGTAATTGTTATTTAAAACCTATTATTATTACACAATAGCTGATTTTTTTTTTGGACGAAGGTGGCAGACGAGCATACAGTCGATCTGATGGTAAGTGGATACTGTCGCCCAGGGACCACCGTACTACATGCCAACATCAGTCGGCTTCACCGTAATGACAAACGTTGGCACGCCCCCGGATGCGCTTCCTACCTGTGAAGATATAGGAATGGATTTAGAGACCGGATTGGGAAAATGGGAAGGGATATGATGGGAACGGGCTCTGGCACATTTCACTCACTATCGAAACACGCACGTACATTAGGGAAATAAAATAATGTGCGAAATGCAGTACATTTCAAGGTAGTCTTCTGTGAGAGAGGGGTAACGTGGCCAGTCGAGCGCGCCCAACAGCTGTTGGATTGCAGCGTGCACTGTTCCCCTCAAAAAAGTGTTGTGTTTGATAGCATTTATGTAATTTTATGTTAGATAAATGTAATTATTGGCAAATGTGTCGATCTGACTATCTATTTACCACCTTTTGTATCGCAAATTGCAAATAAATGAATTAAAAAAAAATGTTAACGAAACCTAAATTTTCGTATACCCACATTTTGGCAATAGTTTGTACGCTGTTTCAATGACTATTCTAGGCTTAAGAAATCCTAGTGTATAGGGTATGTTTGTTCATAGACCATGAATGGGACCGTTTTCGCTTATTATTATTTATAATATTATTACATAAGAGATTATAATACCACCTTCCCCTTAAACCAACTAGGTATTATTAATGAAACGGCCCAGCTTTTACAATATCCCGCATGATTCATTACCATATATTGAAATTTTAATTGAAATCAGAAATTTCCCTGTTCAATGGGGTTTGCAAAAGTCTCTCGTAAATTTAAAATTCAATCTTTTGCTGATACGCAACGGCATAATTAATTTTAATTTTTAATCGCCTTTAAATGGATGATTTTTATTTATGGAAAGAACGCGGCGGAAGAGCTAACAGTCCACCTGATTATAAGTTTATACAGTCCATCTGCGATACATGCCAACATCAATCCAGACTGACGAACGTGACACGCCTCCGGATACGTGCCCTATCTTTGGAGATTTAGAGGAATGGATTTGGATGGGGATTGTAGATGTATTTGTAAAATATCAGTACTACCATACCATCAGCTTATGTCTCTCCATTACTTTATATAGGCCTCTCCCAAGACTCGCAAGAATCTTGGGAGAGGCCGCAGGACGTCCATTATACACGATAGTGTCGATAGTGTATAATGACGAGTCTTGGGAGAGAACGGGAGGGGCTCTTCTCATTCAATCCATTCAATCACTACCGACAAACTCTTTCAAGTCGTCGATTTATCTGGTCGGAGGGCGTTCTACGCTGTGATGCGTTTCCAGTATCTACATTATATTTTTTATGGGAAAAAGATGACAAACCAGCAGATAGTCTACTTACTGCCGCCCGTGGATATCAGCGATTCATGTCAATTAACTATTTAATAATTGTAACATTTTGATAATGTAAACAATACTAAACATTTTATTGAGTACACAATTGATTACTAAACATTGTAATCAACTAAACAGCTAGAACCGATGATCAAAAGCGGATAGCAGGTGGTGGCTGGATTTGGCTGGTACCTGGGAGAGTCCAGCAATGGACAGACATAGGCTGACAAATAAGATGTAACAACAATAGTAAGAAACAGAAGACCTGTACATCTCGATATTAATGCCAACAAATACACAAAACGCCAGATGTTGTCCTTTAAATATTGTATAAATCCTTTATAGGGGGTAGTCTAAAATACTCATGCAAGGTTACCTACAGTTGTTTGTGCAACCACAACGATATTGAAGCAATAAACTTGAGATACGAGCAAATATTATTGTAGCACCGCTTTCGGTACGCACACGGTACCATATATATATATATATATCGGTATCTATGTGCCAAGCAATATCATCTTGTTATTTGTATTGGGCACTGATTCATTATATTAGAGGAATTGTAAGGCTTGCTACAAACTAAAGCATTTACCAGCGGATCATTCGCAACTTTTACAAACTACAAAGAGACTACAAACTTTTAATAACTACAAACTACAAACTTTTAGATTACAAACTTTGTAATCTTATCCTACAACGTTTGTCCTACAAGAATAAGTTTGCCCTACAACGTTGTATTTGCGGTTGGCGCCACCTAGCCGCCAATTAAATATTTTGATTGAACAATTACAAAGGAGTTCGTAATTGTTCAAACACTCGATTAGTCTCTTCACTATATAATTCTTTATATATGTATATATGTCACCTATATATGTATATATTTATATATGTCATATACGTCACCGACACTGTCTTTTTAATTTTATTTACATTTATTGTACGATTCGTGCATTTGCAAATCTGTATAAATACAATTATTCCTATTGGCAACCTATACGTATAATTGTATTTATAAATTAAATATTTTAATTTATTAGTAAAAATAAATATGGTCAGTAACGCGGTTTGGCAACTAGTCCATATTCATCTAAATCGATCTATTAAAAAGGTATGTTGAATCTAAATTCCTTGCAACATCAATTCGATGTCGCTTATAAACATTTTATTCAGAGAAGTTGCTGTCGATTGTACCGAATAATAATTATTTTATTAGAACACTGGACCTAATAATGTCAATGTTAATTTTTTTTATTTTATTATTAACAAATTTACAAAGAATAATTATATAGCTAACATAATTGTATCTAATAAACCATACAGATTTGTCTAAGATACAAGTACTGCTGGAATCAGTAGTCGAGACATTAAAAACCCACCTGTGAGCAGTGAACAAATTATAATTTGGACAAGAAATATGTTCTTAATTTATATTTTAAATTATTTTCGCTGATATATTTTTTAAATTTAGGATCTAATTCATTTATTAACCTGGGAACAGAGTAAGCGCTGGTCCGCTGACCGTATATATTGTTCGCGGCGTTGGTTACCAAATGCTTATGTGTTATACTACGAGTAACTGTAGGATGTGATATTAACGTTTGAATTTTGGTATTGAAATATTGTTCTTTTAATATATTTAATATTAATATATTATATTCAAATGATGCTCGTTATGGCAGAACATAAGGCATGAGAAATAGGAAAACAGACAAAAATAAAGAAAAGGAATACTTCCTGTTCACACAAACAAAATATGAATACAACACAGAGATTCTCTTCAAAATCCCTTATACTGATACTGCGAGATATGGGTATACTTCCACATTCATAACCAAATGAGGTATCACACACAATGGACACACTGCGGATGGACTCTATTGATCGTGGAAACCGGAGGGTGTTCGATACACTTGCTCAGTTTGTTGAGTCTTTTATCGCTTCCATTTAATATTCTTTTGTTATCTTGATATGTTTTGAATAGATATTTTCGATAACAGAAGAAACAAAACGCATTTTAACAGCAAGAATAGTACATATTCCGGCCGAAAGTAATACACATCGGCTATGATCGGCTGGTCTCGGTTTTGTAGAACGTCGTCTGTCTCGTGACGATACGTCGCTGACTTGTCAGTCGTCGTACAACGTACACGACAGAGACCACGCTCTACAAAACCGAAGCTAGCCGTTAGTCTCTTTCTAAAGGCCGATGTGTATTACTTTCGGCCGGGAGTGTACCTATTCACCCCACGCTAATTTACGCAGAAACAATATAATCTACTAACTGCTATCTGCTATTGTTAGACCTTCATAATTATATTAGTAAATAATTGTAAGGTACTAAAAATGTAATCACCAAGTTTACAGAATCCCGCTTCGCGTGATTGCTATATCTTTATTGTCACGAGAGATCTTTAACCTATCCTAACTTTAAATTTACTGCCACTTTCAACATTTCTATTGCCCATTTAATTATTTCCCCTTAATTTACTAGCGGGAATTTAAACGTCTAATAAAACAAAACAAAAAAATCTAAACATATTCATTTAACGCCTGTACGATAGATAAATACATATAGACACTTTAGTTTCTCACTAGCTTTCAGATCAGCTTGCGAACACATACAAAATGCTGACACACTCGACCTAGAAATAGATGAGCGAATGACTAACTTGATGAACGACCACTCGAACAAAAACTAGGAAACAACAACACTTTCTTTCGAGTTGAGTTGCCATTACTTTAATGTTGATATAATTGAATACTATAGTATAGTTCTTGGCTGTGTGGTGTCGGTCACTTCATCTGTTCCTGTGTGTGTCGTATAAGGGATAACAAAGCCGCTCCCATAAGCCTTTTTTTCTTTATATATAGCAATGGTGCAATTGGCACATTCTGCCAGTGTCAAGTATTCTTTGTAATAAACAAATCTGAAACGTATCCTGCCAATGTCCAGTCCCGTTGAAGTAAGTCGGGAGTGGCTCAATAAAGTGATAGTAGGTTTACTGAGGACAGAAGATGACTCCTTGGAAGCACACGAAAAACTCAGTGCCACATTTATATTTGATTATGACAAATACTACGTACGCAAAACACTTTGAAGTTAAATAAACACTATTAAACCACTCAATACGCAATTTTAACAATTATTAAACAAAAATTCAACTTCACTTCTCAGTTCCTCGACGAATTGAGGAATTGCAGCACCGCTAAAAGAATGGACTCGTCAACCTGCTTGGCCAATGTGGCCTATTAAGATCATAAATCCGCATATCGTATCCAGCAGCGAACTATATAAAATATAGCAATAATATTAAAAAAAACCTTCACTATGCATTCTACGTCTATATTTAAGGAGAAATACTTTAAATTAATAAATAAGAATTTGAATGCAACCTTCGTGGTGCATTTAAATTCTCAAGAGAAATGCTTTTAAATAACAAAAAAACTAACTAGTCTATTACGTATCAAAAATAAAATATTTTGACGACAAAAACACCCTTTCAATCAATTATATTGTTACATGGAATAAAGCGTTTTTAATACTTATGCGATAGACCCATGATGAATAACAAAGTTTTAGAAACACAGCGCTATATTCTCGTCACTACATTCCCAATGGTACAACAATCCGTTGCATTCTATTTATTAAAAATCCCACCCTATCCATGCTTCGTGTTATCGATTCCGTCATTCGTTTTCGAAAGCCGCCCTAAAAGGCCGGCGCGAAATGAAAAAAAAAATCATGCCAACACGGACAATAGAATCAAAGAGCAATTTTTCACGCGTGTACCATGGGGTTACATAGATTCGGAACCATTGTCTCGCAGGGATAGATAATTGTGTTATTTGTATTGAAAAATTGAACCATTTTTTTGTTTCGGTAATATTAAGAACGGGGTTAAAAGAATGTGAATTGACCATAAACAATTATTTATAGTCTATGAGAAGGTGAAAACACCATGAAGGATTTTAAGTCTGTATTGAATTGACAGTTAATTTTTGCGAGTCCAAATTAATTAAACGGGTTCAGAACCTCATCTAACTCGGTTTAGACAGTATACGCCAGAGCCAATTCCTATCTCATCCTATCCCTCCCCATTATCCCAACCCTTTCTCCAAATCCCTCGCTAAATCTCCGAAGGTAGGCAGCGCAATTTTCACACAACCATATCTCAGTCTTATTATAAAAATACGAAATAATTAAATTAGAAATATAAAATACTGAGCGGTATGTGGAGCAGATTAAAAGTAGCAAATTTAAATTAGGTTAGGTTTAGATTCTCCGATGACAACAAATTATCGCCATGGTGATGACATTCATAGTAATTTATAATGAATTACTTCAGTTTATCGATTTAAATATAAATTAAATCGCTCTTTTTAAATATAAGCCAATGAAAATGTGCGGCTTATCTACTAGCGCATTCAATACGGATTAACCTTTGGGTTTTTAAACGCATGAATTTCAAAATTATTAAAAAAAAATAGAAGATATGAATTAAATTCAAATCCATAAAAATTTAAGAACTCATCCAATCCTTTATAGCATGTTGGATTTATCTGCATAATCTTTTCGGATGCATCCGACGGAGTCTGGAGGGCTTTCAATGGATCCTTCAATCGGAACCAATGAGCTTACTCCAGCGATGTCACAGTACAAAAAGAAAAACGGTAGCACAACTCTACATTCTCGAAAGTACTGTAAACAGTAACAATAACTCGCGCACATTACAGACACGGCGGGTCGCAGCTCGCCGTAAGTGTGCGATGGTTTATAAACCACTGCACACTTAAGTATACAAAACGTGC
Source organism: Sesia bembeciformis (assembly GCA_943735995.1). Classification (NCBI taxonomy): domain Eukaryota; kingdom Metazoa; phylum Arthropoda; class Insecta; order Lepidoptera; family Sesiidae; genus Sesia; species Sesia bembeciformis. Next base: position 12,652,933 of record OX031042.1, on the reverse strand, counting down.
ACAAACACGCTTTGTATATAAAATGTATGAAAATGATTGACGAGGATTTTTGCAATGTTATGCGCTGCGGTGAGGCCCACCATAATATGCACGAACCTTTATTAGCTCTCTTATCGTCCACTGATGAACACGGGCATCCTCATGCACATTACCCTGTGCCTTAAAATGCACGCTTTTTAGAGGTTGTGTAAGGTTGTGCCTCAGGGTTTGTAGTAGCCTCCTTGTTATCCCTTAGTCGTCTTTTACTACACCTACGGGAAGAAATGGGCTGGTACTATTCTAAAATCGGTCAACAACACACAGTGAAGTCTAAGGTACTGACAGATCTTTCTACAGACACGAACAATTTTTGACGCTGTAAATTATCATCTAATGATTATGTTATACAAGTCCACGACGCGAGTTGTGTGCGTAATTCGTATTTTAAATACTTTGTACGGAGACGAACTACCGTTCCCTCTATTTTTAACCATGCTCCAGCGATATATCTCAATTTGGTTTCCACGGCAACGGCGAAGGTGGAAAGATTTGAATTTAAAGTGTAGGTGGAAAAATACTAATATTTACTTGGAATCCATTTCGTATACAACAGAAAAGTAGCTTCGCAATGGTACCGGTTGCCCTATTTCTCTTGCTATAAAGTATTTTAAGGGTTTAATAAAAAAGAAACCAATTACTCAAGCTTCGAAATCGATCCATTCGTTTTTCTCTGTGTTCAGGATAAACTGTAACATACTTGACCTGAAATTTGAAACATCGAAATCTATACATATTATAGAACAGTAAAAGGCTTAAGTCTGTACATTGACTTAATTAAACAAAGAATTGGGGGTCTCTTTAGAAGCCACAGAACCCAAAATAGTATAATAGTTCTTTGTATGTTTGTCTGTTTCTCTGTATGTCTGTCCGTTGTCTATTAGGGTGGTCGTTTGCATTGTCGACCTTGCAGAATTATATTCGCAGCTTTCTTGAGGAACCCCAGGTTCTTAGTGGTCTTTGGGCTTAGTGGTCTCGGCTTCATTACCAACTGCGGCTACGACTACGGATAACTACGGCCCCGTGAATCACAATGAACAAGGAAAGAACCTATCTAAGCTTATTAAGTATAGAACAAGAAAATTATTGTAAAACAACTCTAGGCATATCGTGGACACTAGTCAGAAATCATTGCTTCCTATTGACTTTCTCGGGGATACTGGAAAAAAAAATATTTATCAGAAAAATACTACAAAAAAAAACGTGAATAAATCATGAATAGCACTAAATGTAGTCGGGTACTCACGATCGAAACAATATTTTATAGGAAGAGGCTGGTATAAGACGTGGAATGTTGCTCTCACTTCTGATTTCACTCTCACCAGCAGTTTAGAACCCCTTTGCGTCTGGAGAGGCATTTGTGTCTCTCCGTGTGTTCTAAAAGATATACAACGCGACTGCTATACAGAACTATTGTTTACAACATCTCCGGTTGTAATAACCCTTATGTGGGTTGTAATATGTGGGTATCGACGTGCAATGCCCTCGCACTCCTTTGACAAGGAGCCGTCACGTACAATGAGGTATACAAATCGATTTATGTCACGTAACCGAATGTTGTGGAAAGAACTTACCCCCTACGGTTTTCCGAAATTCCGTTACTCTACGACTTGGACATCTTCAAGAATGATTAAAGAAATCAGCGATGAGGAGGAACAGCATTTGATATATAAATATCCCGGAAGATTATGAATAAATACGAGAAAAGTTAATATCTACCCTGAAAGCGAGCGCATCCGTGAGATCCATCATCTCGGTGATTTTACGGGTGTTAAAAAACTTTTACAAGTGCTTAAACAAAGCAAGTGAAGCCGCATGTAGAAGCTAGTAAAATCATAAAAAGTCTGAAGTAGTGAAAAATTCGGAAAGAAAATACGCAGTCCAAAAAATATTTTCCGATATTATCTTAAAAAGTAGTAATCAAAGGTTTAAGACAAGTGTATTTGGACTGCTGTTGCATTTGTACCGGCTACAGCTTACGAGTACGAGTACTTAGTTTTCATTTAAAGTGTAAAAACTAACTAATAAACTTCACATAAATATATGAATAAAAAAATGTATGTATAATTATATATGATGTTTATGTGTTAAATTCATTATTATAAATTATAATTATAGTTATTTTTAAATGTTATTGTTTGTTTTAATTAAAATAGTAAAGTAAAAAGAATGTAAAAATGTAATGATAGTAAAGACAATGAATGGATAAATTAATAAATCACACCTGATAAAATACACAGCAACGCCTAAAAAAATTGATAAAAAATTGCTTAAATTGTGTCATTGTTGTGTATAATATATAATTATTTTTTTCAGATTAATTAATTCCTCTCTCAAAATACGTTGTGTCACATTACAAACATTTGTTAATTAAAAATACATCGAAGCGGCGTTAAGTAATAGTTCCAGTTATCAAGTAAACTTCAATGAGACAGCGCCGGGAGCGCCGGATATCCGGGCGGCCATCTTGAGACCGGATGTAGTGCGATATTATACAGGGATGCCCGGCCCCATTGATTATAGTTGATTATTTAGGTAAGTATAAACGAGTATAAGTAACTATGCAGCTTTACTAATGAATAAATAATGTTTAGTTTAATTCATATATTTAATTTTACCAATGCATGTTCAATATACAATTCATCTCCTTATAAGGTTTTGTCACTTTTTGTCAGCCTGCACACCAACCCCGGCCCATGGCTGGAACACAGGCCCGAGCAGTACAAGTTCTCCTCGCCTATCACAGACTACTCCAAGGCGGAGTCCCCCGCTCCCAAGTATTAAATGTTCCATAAGAGACTTGTCATTTGTTCTGATAATTGTGTTACAACAGTACTGTACCAATTGGATTGTTTAATTTAATAAATAATAAAAAGATCGGCGGTAGCCAGCAGGACTTTTGTCGGTAAAGATCGGTGCACGTCTACCGATCTATCGCGCGTCCAAACGTTTACCGCCAATGTGTTAAACCGCAAAATTTTGACCGCCCTAACATCCTACTGACGAGTAAATTCCAATTTTAAAACTGTAATTAACTTGACGTTTAAGAAAACCATCGCGAGAAATCCCGCGTGCTAGAGCGTCAAACAAAATCTAGAGCATTTGTAACTTATTAACAGCTATAAACTCGTAGAATTGCAATTTTTACGAGAAACTGCGACAACTGTGTCACTTTTTCCATTTACACCAGTTCGCTTTATACATATGCTAAGGACTATTATAGATGAAGTAATTTTAGACCACATTCACACGGAACTACCTAGTATTTTCCAAGATCTGTTTTCCGATGTTGATGCATAGATTCATATCTCGTGGAAGAGAAATCGTCTAAGAGGTGTTTATAGCATAGAGATAAAAGGTGCAACGTTATTCCAGGTGGTAGGGGATATCTGTGAAGACTACCAGCCGATCATCTCCAGCAATTTATCAAAAATCGTGATTTAAAAAAAAACATTTAGCAATAATTTTGAAGACTCGCCGCTAGTATTCTTAGGAATTTAGAAGCAAGAAGTCCGATAAAAGACAATATCGTAAAGAGTATCGTTACAAAGGTAATAAGTTCAGTGCTTTTCATGTCTTTAAAAAGGTTAGTTTTATTGGATCATTCCATAATCCATAATCAATCATTTTTAACATATTCCTAATATTAATTCGCGTTTCAATGATAACATTGCGGTCCGTCTCCTTATTTTTACTTACCATGTAAAAAAATTGTTTTGATGGTTACTAAATATTACTTACCTTTTAACACAGTTTGTACGAGGGTCGTTATTCTTTATCTTTTGGTACAGTATTGTACAAGAAACGCGTCTTCCAAAATCATACAATAGGCATTTACATGATACCAGTTGTATTTGACGTTCAATTATCGTAAGCATTCATTATTCGAGGAATGCGCACCACGTAGACAAAATCTTCATTCATTAAGTAACTCTTTTTTGTAAATTATTACAAAAAGTGGATTTATAGCCTTACAGCAATATCTCCTAATCAATCTTCGGGCTATGCAGGACATGAGGCAAAAAATAAATGTAACAAATAAAGAAGATAGAAAAAAAGAAATCCTGTAAATGACTATTAAACTATAAACGTAATGCAATATCTAATCTATACATATAATAAAATTGTAACAGGCCGATTTCTATACATTACAGATATTGAAAAAAATAATAATATTAGAGCAACAGAAGCCAAAACAACAGTTTTTAGAAATTTTGTCTGTCTGTCTGTCTGTGTGTCTGTGTGTATGTTTGTACACGCATCACGCAAAAACTACTGCATGGAATTGAATGCAGTTTTCACCGATGTATTGCTAGAGGTCTAACTTAATATATATTTTACCGCAGGAAAATATCTTATTTCGATTGTTTTAAATTTAATAAACCGAAGCGAAGCGAGGGCGGGTCGCTAGTTATAAATATAATATATATATATATATATATATATATTCATACTAATACCTATATAAACTACATAAAAACGATCGTGACCACTCAACCACATTTATCGTGTGTGAACGCCCTAATTGCAAAAATGAAGCTCGATTTTTTTTGTTTTTGCATGCAACGTGTACGCTCTAATACGGAAGCACGGATTTAAACAATACGGTGTATTCTTAAAAATACGCGATTTGCAGTGCCGCACCGCCTGTTTGACCCAGTGGCAGCTCAGTTCATGAACGATGGTACAGTTGGTGAAAGAATGCAAAATTTGCGAGAAACTTTGACGAACTTGAAAGATTTTTGAAGTCGGATAAGTTAGAGAAGTGTTATGAAAATTTTAAGGCTTTGATATGAAGTTTATTAATTATTATCTTTTATTAAAATGCGATGACTCATGACGATCCGAGTTACATGCCAACATCAATTTAGAACGACAAATGACGTGCATTTGTCTCGGATGCGCTGCGTAGTTTTGGAGATTATGTTATATTGTTACGTTAGGACGTGCGGTGCCGGCCGGCTTTAGAATACCACTAATCACTGACCACAAACCCTGAGGAACTATATCACCATCTCTACAAAAGTGGACGCACCAACCCGCTATCTGTAAATCTCTATTTATATAAAACGCAGCGTCTGTCTGTCTGTTCACTTATGACATGGATTATATTATACTGCCCGGATTTCGATTCATTATTCTATCGTATTAAAAATATAATAACAGTTTTAGTATAAAAGATCACCACGCAAGCGAAACCGCGGGCAAAAAGCTAGTGAATTATACAACAAATAATCAGAAATTGCTTAAATGCATATTTTCTCCGACTGTACATTAAAATTATTGTTTTAGCTCCGTACTTTGACAGTCGCGGTCGGTGCGCAATACCTTTATGCCCTTTTTGTTCTTTTCTCTTTCATAGTGGAAACCCGCCTTTAGAATTTCATGAATAGGTTGTCGTCCTATTTTTAAATTTTAAATAAGAGATATGTAAAAATATTGTACCATTGAAGCGATTTCAGGATTCCAGGCACGTGTATTAAAATCTAGGTCAGTTTTTAAATAGAATATCCTATAGTGCTTTTGTCCAATAAAAGTCTATGAGTATCGACAAATTGTGGACAATACATTCGCTTTTGTCATTAAAGTTATTGAAAATATGAATATCGCTGATATGTCAAAATATTTATAGGCAATAAAAGCAATTTATGTTGTGCTATCTATCTATGCGTACACATAAAGAGAAATACATATAAAGATCTATCCATTTATATTTATAGATATGTTCAGTGATTTAGAATTACGATCGCTTCCGTGCGACGACTATTTGACTAATTTATCTTATTTGATTAAAAAGTTATTTTTATCTTATTTGATCAAAAAGACGTTAATTTTATCCTATTTGATTAAAAAGTTAATTTTATCTTATTTGATTAAAAAGTTAATTTTATCTTATTTGACTCGGTGTTAGTAATTTTATTGAAACTAAATTTATTATTGTAACGCAACAATTAATAATAATTTCAAGTTAAAACGAGGACAATTTAATTTTTTTTTGTAATTTCTACTATATAATAATTCATTAATAGTTTTATTACTTCATAGTATACTTCCTGCAGAAGATACCAAGCAGTCGTCAACAAAAGCCTAGATCAATAGTCTGTATTGATCTAGGCTACCTTTTTTTATAGAAAAAAGGCGGCTGACGAGCATACAGTCCATCTGATGGTAAGTGGATACTGTCTTCCACAGACATCCGCGATCCATACCGCGATCAGTCCAAAATGACAAACGTTGGCACTCCCCTGGATGCGCTCCCTACCTTTGCAGATTAAGGAATGTATTGAGAAAATGAGGAGGGAAAGGATGGGATGGGAATGGGCTTTGGTAAATCTCATTCAATACTAAAACACGTCCTTACATTGAGGAAATACGATAAAGTAGGAAATGCAGTACATTTCAAGATACATTTCTGTGAGGGACGGGTAACGTGGCCAGTCGAATGTGCCCATCAGCTGTGGGAATGCAGCATGCCCTCTCCCCCTACCACTGCAAAGGGCGACATATACCACAACTATCTAATTGATAAATACAGATATACAGATACAAAATACGGATACAGATGACATATACAGCTAAAGGGAAATGTCCTGACTAACTAATCAACACCGAGCCGAAGCCACTATACTTGAAACGTGAAATTTAGACAGTACTTTGATGGTACTATTAAATTAAAATTTTACATAAATATTCTAAGAGTATAATACAAATAATTAAAATTGTGTCAGGAGACAGACATACTAGACATACAGTGAGGGGGAGAGTGCACGCTGCAATCCAACAGCCGCTGGGCGCGCTCGACTGGCCACGTTACCCCTCTCTCACAGAAGACTACCTTGAAATGTATTGCATTTCCCACTTTATCGTATTTCCCCAATGTACGTACGTGTTTCGGTAGTGAGTGAGATGTGCCAGAGCCCATTCCCATCCCATCCTATCCCTCCCCATTTTCCCAACCCTTTCTCCAAATCCATTTCTATATCTCCAAAGGTAGGCAGCGCATCCGGCGTGCCAACATTTGTCATTTTGGACTAATGTTGGCATGTATCCCGGATGTCTATGGGCGACAGTATCCACTTACCATCAGGTGGACTGTATGCTCGTCTGCCGCCTTCGTACATAAAAAAAAAAAAAAAATACTAGCACGTATCCAATTTCATCACATTTTATCACGCCAGTGATAAAATAATATAACTTATTTGAAAGTCACAGAACATTCTTCGTTTACGAGTTTTCTTGTAATTCTCTTTGTCGCTTAAAAGCTTTTAAAGTTCTCTTTTAAAGTAGTCTCTATATTAGACACGGATAATGTAGCTTCCTATTTGTGAAAGAATTTTTGAAATCGGTACAATAGTTTCAGAGATTACCCCCAACATACTTACAAACACACAATTTTACCTCTTTATTATATTAGTATAGATATGTATATTAAAAAAGATATATTAATAGTAGACACAACAACCATAGCGTTGTAACGACTTTTCTGTTCGTTAAAGCTATATATTTTGCTGTAGGCTAGATATAATACAATATCTCATCTTCGTTAGCTATAAATAAGCCTGAAGGATATTCAAACCGAAAATAGATATTTATCACAATGTATTTCTAAAAAAACGGCAAGAAAAGGGTAGGTAAACAATAAAAAACACATCGCTTTGTAAATAAAACTTTTCAAATGACATTAAAAGGGAAAGGTTTACGGCTCGAGTCCGGGCCGGCCCTAGAGGCCACCTAATTTATTTATGGCCTAGTGCGTACCTCGGCTGGGCTATATTGATGTCATTTGTCGCCATAAAGCAATTGTTTAGGGTTCAAGGAAGTGCATACATGTGTCTTCTGTATAATGTCTTATATTACAATGACAACAGCGATAGCTTTCGATCAAATTTAATTTTACTTATGTTCTTCTTTCTGATATTTCTTATATTCAACGTGGTACCGAAATACCGCAAAACCTAAAACATGTCAACCAATTTAAACCAAGTAAAGCATTCTTAGGGAAAATAAAACAATTCTAAGAAATAAATCAAATGTTAAAAACATATGTGGTTTTATTGTCCTGTTCGTAGCGCTCATCATTGGACGACGCGCGTTGAATTAATGTTATACTAGAATTGTAGTATAAATCATGAAAAAAAAAACAATTAAATAATATTAGAAATTATTTCAATCGAAGCAGAATTGTACAATGATTTAACCCTAAAACACCCTGCGCCTATACCGAGTAAATTGCATCGTGCGTGCAAACAGCGCGGCGAGAGGACCGCAAACTGTCCCAACGTTTGTATATAAACAAGAGCCGTGGAGGGTTAAGGGACTTGTTTGATACGTGCGATTCGAATGTTACCAGAGATCAAATATAATGACTTATGTGAGTTTGATGTATTATTGTTTGATGTTTTGTTCAACGCCATAATAACAGTTTCTTTTTTTTATATAGAAAGCCGTATATTGTCACAAGTTGAAATAAGTTCAAATTGTTGTTGAAATAAGGTCTGGTTTGACAATATTTTAGCATCAGTCAGCATAATGCTGAATAGGCTATGTATTTAGCGCTGTTTTTAGTGCAGTATAATAGAGCAGTAGTACCGGTAGAATTTAAAAAAATGAATTTAATAAAACCAAAAAGGACCAAGTAACAATGCAATATTTTACCATGATTTTATTTTTTTTAATAAAATGTATTTGCACTATCTGTATTCTAAACTTTACTTCTAAACTACTGTATTGCACGGGAAATTGACCTGAAAACACTGCACAGTGTATAAGCGAAATTTTATTATATAGGAAAATAAACGGACACGCCTTTCCGAAACCTGAAACCATGAATTCTGCTCATTATGCCAAGATTGTTTTTTTGGTAATTGAGCATACAAAAGAGAATAGAAATAAATTAAAAGTAACAAGTTGTTCAAGAGGTACAAAACAAACATACTTTGCTGTTAAAAATGTTGGCACGTAAAGAATAACATATATATATTTAATTGTACCACGTGTCGTTGGTCAGAATCAACTAAATGTTTGTGCCAATCGGGTGTTTCTAAATTGCACCTTTATTCACATTCAAATTCGCCGATATAACGCAGTTTCCTAGGCACTGACGTTAGGCACCCATAGAGAAACTGAAACAAAGACTCGTCCTAGACCGAGCCGAAATTCAGGGTCTTTCGGTTAGTAAGCAGATCATTGATATTTGGTACTTAACTGAATGCATTTATCGGCTTCTCGACTGTACTTGAACTAGCCTAGCTGCATTTCCTGCATACTGCCCTTTATTGATTGTTTGATATCGGTCGGGCTAACACCTTCTTTTGTAAGGAACCTAATCACGGAACGATATTCCAGTTTAAACATTTTAAAGATTTCGCGACTTCCTGTTGTTCTAAGAGTCGAGTTATCAAAACTAACGGGGGTTGAACTCTAAAAGTTATACACGAATGAGCAGGATAAAGGAGAATCACAATTACGTAAAATTTGTTTTTTAGACATCTAGAAATATGGCAGACCAGGAACTTTTTGACGTCACTGGTATTTTAGCGATAAAACCGCCTTTTGTGATTTTTTGTGTCGACAATGTCTGTTATTGTTTTTGTTTTGCTCTTGTTGTGCAATAAAGAGTTTTATCTATCTATCTATCGTAAAAGGCTACTAAGGGATAACAAAGCCACGAGCGTTGAGGAACTACACCACCTCTGAAAGGATGGACTTGCCATCCCGCTTGGCCAGCGTAGCCTTATAACGCCATGCATCCCACATGCACAGAACAATACATACCCATGTTGTACATCAGTGGACGATAAAAGGATGGATTACGATATATGAATTTCTATATAATAAATATATATATAATAAAAATTAAATCGTAACAAAGCCGTATCGGTACATGGAATATTTTTGAAAAAGTGATTGCCATAGTAAGTGCGAATGATAGAGCCCAAAACGATATTTTTAGAGTTTTTGTCTGTCTGTCTGCGCGCGCATCCATCTGTCTGTCTGAGTATTTGTCTGTCTGTCTGAGTATTTGTCTGTCTGTCTGAACGCCCATAACGCAAAAACTACTAGACGGATTTCGATAAAACTAGGCATAATTATAGCTTATGTGCCTGGATAATATTTAGTGTACTTTTTATCCGGATCCATTAAAGAGTCCCACGAGAATCACATGTTCACGCGAACGAAGTCGCTGGCACCGCTAGCATAACATAAACTCATGACTTGACTAATATACGTCGAAAATGGATATTATACAAGTTCCCCGCTCCATTAATATACATTATAACAAAACTAATAAAAAAAAAACACATAACGCACACAAAAAATCCAGACGTTGTTATAAGAAAATCAACTTACTTTAATTTGGCACAAGACAAGCCAAGAGAAAAGTTTCGTTTCCAGAAATTAAATTTTTTTTCACTTGTTATCTCAATTTTTACTTTTTCGCGAACATTCGACTTGATTCATTCTACTTTTAATTAATTAAAAGTGGACAAGTGATAACTCGGAGAACGTTTTTTTCTTAAGAAGTGAGAAATGGGAAGTTATTTTTAATTTGCAAATTTTATCGTGTTGGATATACTTCGATAGCTTTTGGAAAATGGTGTGACAATACTCTTTCGAGGATTGATTGTCTTTACCAAACTTCTTGCTAGCAATTCCCTAAGAACTGGCTGCTAAAGGAAACTGTTGATATATAAGTATATAGTAGGTATATATGGCACATATAGACATTTTCTCTTTTGTTTGACATATAGACATATAGACATTTTGGCTTCTATTGTGGCATGTATGCTCTCTATTGTACTTCACTTGACATGTGTCACTGATTGTATGTACACTGTACAGGAAATAAACTGTGTTTGTATTTCACTTCAGATTTGTCACCGTTTACAGAATATAAACTGTGTTTGTATTTCACTTCAGATTTGTCAGTTTACAGGAAATAAGCTGTTTTTGTATTTCACTTCAGATTTGTCACTGTTCACAGAATATAAACTGTGTTTCTATTTCACTTCAGATTCATCACTGTACACAGGATATAAACTGTTTTTGTATTTCACTTCAGATTTATCAGTGTATGCAGAAAATAAGCCGTTTTTGTATTTCCCTACAGATTTGTCACTGTTTACAGTATATAAGTAAACTGTGTTTGTATTTCACTTCAGATTTGTCACAGTTTACAGGAAATAAGCTATTTTTCTTTATTTCTTGCCTTTAGAGAACCCCCTAGCATTTGAGTGGGATTTAAGGCGTTTTTGTATTTGTATCAATTATTTCAACGCCAAGACAGACATCGGGAATATATAATTATAATGTATAATTTCCTGCAATTACCCACAAATAGGAATCGTCGCCGCGTCGTTGCGCACGAGCTAAATTAAATTTTATAAGTCTGAGAGCGCTCATATTTCATTAAAGATCGCTTTATTAAGACGTGGCACGTGTAACACCTGGGTTGGTGATGTCGGCAGGAAGGCAAACCATTATAACTTTTGAAATTTTTCACATATATTAAACGCGTATGTATAATCGCCACCAGCCCTTCTATCGTCCACTGCCGAACGTAGGCCTCCACATACACATTATTTTGTGCACGAGGAATGTATGACCTTAAAACGCCAAGGGTGGCCAGCAGGTTGACGAGTCCACTCTTTTTTTTATTTATTTCAACGCTAGAAATCCATCAGTTACTTGGTGCCATCAAAATGAACAGTTTAGCTTGGCGCAGCATATTCGCTGTAATCGTTAAGTAGTTATTATATATATTAACATTGTTTTATCCATGGGTGGACGGTATTTCTGTTTTTATAAATGTACACAAATCCTGACGCCTCCCTCGCGTCGTCACAATTGTTGGCACTCACTCACTTTTTAGAATTGGTGTAGTTCCTCGCGGCTTGCGGTAGCGGCTCTGTTATCCGTTGGTCGCATTTACGACATTCACGGGAAGACATGGGATGGTCCTACTCTACTGACACCACATGCCATAATGAAGTGTAATAAATAAGGTTAAGTTTACCCAACGTTTAAAGTTAATAAAGTTTGCATTGGTTACCAATCTTATGGCATGGGAATGAAATTATCCGTTATATAAATTTGTTGAAAAGTTCTCCATTTCTCAGCCATAAGGCGTCCAACAAATTTTACAAGCTATTAAAGCAGGCTGCGGGTCACATCGTGACGTAACACTCGAAGAAATTGTAAAACTTAATAAACATAGTTTATTCTTAATGGGCATACTTTTGGGGATGTTTTATAAAAAGTTTTTTTTTAAACCAACCACTATTACTTTTCTATTACACGGGGAAAAGGGTACTCATTATTGAAGTGTTGAATAGAAATAATAATTCAATTCTTCTGCAAATTTAAACTTCGCGAATTCGGGCTCATTGTAACGCATCGATTTTGTACGACACACGCGCCATTAATTATTAAAATATTTCTCTATTTAAATTTAATTAAATTAATTTTAACTGTATTTCTCTATTTATTGAAATATTCCATGATTGTACAGTATTTTAAGAATGAGATGAAAAAAATATACAGTTATTTTGTTTTATTCCTCTCTAATTTTAGAAAATAGTACAAGCAAGGGAACATCAGTACCGCGGAATAACTGCAACGCTTGCGGAGCTAAGTCCATGTTGTTGTCATCACATACAATAGATATGTACATTTCATATTTATCTATTTACGATAGGTCAAACTAAAAGTTCCTAAAACTGGATACTGTACGATACGGTAGAGAAAAAAAAAAAAAATACAATTTTGAAAATGGAACTCTGCTTGTCAAATGCCAGTAAATTTGCAAAGCTGTCATTTATTTTTTATTTTGTTTTTCTTTGATCGTTAATATGCAGAAGGAACAGAGTTGGGAATAACATGGAACCTTGTGATACACCAGCGTTAATTGACATGGTATCGGAGCAGCTACCATCGATGACGACTCTGATGCTCCGGCAAGTCAGAAAGCCGAAGGATGGTAGTTTGGAAAGTAGCGCTTTGTGCCATACCTGGTCAAAAGCTTTAGCGATATCTAGGCCAACAGCTAAAACCTCACCTCTAATCTCAACGGCATCACGTCAGCGGTGTGTGTAGTACACTAAAAGATCACCTGCCGAACTTAATGTAATACTTAATTGTTGTATTGTAACAATGAATAAATATATTTTCTTTCTTTACTTAAAAATACGTCGTTCGTAATTTAACTTAATATATGAAGTCGTTCGTATTTTAAATTACGGTGTGATATGCAGCCATTTTGTCGCTATTTTAACTTAGTTTCCACTAGATTTACCAAAGAATTCCTTATCTTAATTTGTTGGTGTTAAGGTGAAATTTTGTTTGCACGGATAATTGCATTGAATTCACTTTACGCGAATGTTTTTATTGAAGTTTGGTATTCTAATGAAAACTCATTAGTAGTGAATTGTCCTTAATGTTAACGAATTTAGTGCTTTTGGAACTTCTGCTTTGTGATGAGAGATTCTAATTATTACAATTGTTACTATATTATTTTGAGTACTGTGTGCCTTTAGTGTTAGTATTAATATTTTAGAGAGATCAACACACAAATAGGGTCTACATTTATTTAGGGCAAATTAATAGATAAATAAAACCGTTTGAGTAGTTCCAAAATTAAGACTTTATCACTCTGAGTTCTTCTTAGTAGCCAGTCCACGAGTTACTGCAAGCGGCTACAATTGAAAATCGGCGCTGCAGTTTTTGCTGCAGCACATTCTGAGTTGTAGCTTGCTGGACAGGTGGCAATACACAGCTTTGATTTAATTAAGCTTTTACAGTTTATGCTTTATGTTAATAGTGTGTTGTGTTACCTGGTGCCAATAAATTTCTATCTTTCTGTCTTTTTAAAATTTTCCGATTGGAGCATACCGAGGATACCATAGACATTTTTCAATTTTAATTCACAATGCTCTTACATTTTCATACACAATTCCGTTTCACATACATTAACTGTTAAACATTTCGTTACGCCAATGTTTACTGTCCACTCCACAGTTTCAATTTTCGACAATTATTATCCATATTTTCTGTTAAACGAACCGTTTATAATGTGCACAATCGGCTATGTTTATATGAAACAATGAGTTGTTCTGATATGAATCAAGAATGTTGTGTGCAGTCAAAGTGTATATGATTATGTGACGTCATTAATTAATGTACACGGTTCAGTTGTCGTTTATTTTTGTGATTAACATTCTTTACTGAAGAAAATTAAACAAATTTTGTATCGATCAGGTAAATAGGAAGGATTTGAAATTATAATAGCTTAACGAGTACCTTAACAGCTGCAGTTTTCTCTCTTCATTTTCCCTTTCTCCCATTCCTGCCTCTTTCTCACCCCTTTTCGCTCTCTCTCTGCCTCTCTTTCTCTCTTCTTCTCTTTGTACCCCCCTCTCTCTCTCTCGGCTAATCGCTCGTCAAAATTAAATGGACTCATAATCACCAGGAGAAGCCTGTGCCTAAAGCCTGTGCCTGTGCCTTGCAGTTGCACGTTTATAGGCTGATATCAAAATACAAAAGTTGTTAGTTTTAATGGTAGAAAAGTCTTAAGAGGATGCAGGTATGTTTTATTCAGTCCTGTATATTAAAGAATTAAGTATATTAAAGAGCCCATAAAATCAACATTTTGAAATGGTAATTGGCTGGTCATATCTGCTGCAAGACCAATAACCGTTGCGGTAAACGAGTTTTAGAATGGAGGCCTCGTAGGAAGCGCAGTGCGGGGGCCCTCCGCCCAGGAGGACCGACGACGTGAAGAAGTCGCCGGTGGTGGTTGGATGAGAACAGCCGAAGATCGTGTAAGGCAGCGTGCTTTGTTAGAGGCCTATATCCAGCAGTGGGGAGACATATGCTGATGGTATGGTATTAAGAGGGTAACAGCTTAGCGGTGTTTATGCTCGACTAACATTCGTGTGGTCGTAAATTCAAATCTTCGGCCAGTACCAATGAGTTTCTACATTAGTACATTTTTTTTTAAAATTGACACTTGCACAGAAGTGAGGGAAATTATCGTTAGGAAACTCGCATACTCAACAAATAAAAAAAAATACCCAGTGATGGATTACGGCCCGAAAACCATGGTGATTTACTAGGGGAGGCTTGTGCCCTACAGTGGGACGTTATAGGCTGCTAAAAGAACGCAAGCATGATATTAAAATGGTGTTTACAAAATGCGACTCTTCAACATTCACATGGGCAACAACGCAAGCAATAATCACAATTGAATGTAGACATTGACCGGGACATTGTGGGACGAAACAACCGTATAACATACATTTAGCTTCACAAATTCAAACCACTACGTCACTCGCATTTCGTCCTGTACGGTATTGTGTGGAAAATCATTAAATAGACTATAACCCTATACCAACTTGACAACTGTTCATTAGTAAAACACCTGAATCTCTAATCAGTATTTGGTGTTACATGGAGGTTTATATACTGGAAGTAACTGAGTTATATAAAGTTTATAGCCCTTTTATAGACCACTACTGCACATGAACCTTCTCACGCACATTGTGTTGTGCATGAGAGATGGTATGGCCTTAAAATGCTACCTACACTGATCAAGTGGATTGGCAAATCAACCCTTACGGGGTTGGCGCAATTTCTCAAGGCTTGTTTTTTTTTTTTTTTTTCTTTATTTTATTTAGGGGCTTTTACACTATTGTGTATGTCAGCCCCATCGTACCCTAAAAGTTATCTGTCTATCTTAATTATCTATCTTAATTTATCTATGACTGATATAGACTCGCAAATTCGCACAGAATGTTTGCAGCTTTCGATGTTGGCTCGGACAGAATTCTATGGAACATCCCTACATCATATCTGTTCAAATTTAGAGTCTCTATCAGAGCCTTCCTCTCAGGTTCGTTCCGGGAACACTCCAGCAACAAGTGCTGGACATCCTCAACTGTACCACAACTTTGACAATTAGGAGAATTTATTTTTTTCATAAGAAAGCCAAACTTGTTTAGAGGCATATGCCCAGACCGCAACCTGAAAGCTATGACAACTAGGTTCCTATTCAATTTAGACTCCAAAAACCACGGTATATGAGGCGGCTCGGACTGAATACTTTTGTACCATATACCTTTCTCTCGAGACCGTTCATCAAAATATTCTTTCCACGCCTTATAACATTTATTTTTATAAACGTTGAGGACTTCAGAGTAGTAAGGAGGTATATGGACTTCTTTCCCCTGTGTAACTCCTCTTTTTGCCAGATCGTCGGCCTGTTCATTACCCTCCAAACCTATGTGCGATGGAATCCACTGCAATCTCAGGTCCATACCGCGGGCCCTTAACTTTAACAACTTTTCTAAAATAACATATGCTACCGAAACACCTCTACAACCAGAGGCGCATCGAGCAATATGTTGTAACCCACTTTTGCTATCACTGCAGATAAGCACCTTCTTATATTCTTTACTTTCCAGGTATGTCATCGCTTCTGAGATTGCAACGAGTTCCACCGTCATTATACAGACGTTTCCTGTAACTTTAAAACAACTCTGAGGATTGATAACCGTATTAGAGGGATCATAATACGAAGCGCCTTTATTATGACCTTCCTTCGAGCCATCGGTATAAATTATATTCCATCCAAAATATTTTTGCCGTAGTTCAGATATAACGTTAGTTTTTAGAGTATAAATTTCGTAAGACCTTTTCGAGTTTCTAATACAATTTAAATCTGTTGTTATCACACTATTTAATTCTATATTTGACATCCAAGTATTTAAAGTAAACATGTGTAATGGATGAGAGCTGAAAATTTCTTCCTCTTGACTTTCGTTTAGTCCCGAAACCAGTAAAGGAATTTTTTTATTTCTCCAATATCTGTTTTGGCACATTACACTAAGTTGGTTCAATGAATGACTGATTAAATTATTCTCCCAAGAACGAATTTTCAAGCAATATTTGAAAGCAAGAAATTTTCTTCTCATAAACAGTGGGGATACACAAAGCTCACATTCCATAACATGTATTGGAGTGCTTCTGATAAATCCCCCAATAGCCCTTAGAGCCTGATTCTGCACCTTATCCAGTTTGTATAAATGGGTTCTAGCGCTGACGTCATACAAAAAGCAACCATAGTCCAACCTACTCCTTACCAGCGAAATATAAATTCTGCGCATGTTCTTTGGATGGACCCCCCACGATGAGCTTGCCAACACTTTCAGTAAATTAAGGAGTTTTTGCGTCTTTTCAGCTGTTTCATTAATATGTTTATTCCAACGGAGGGACCTATCAAGCCATAAACCTAAATATTTATATGCTTCTACAGACTTTATTGAGTTATTATTGATACTTAAATGTATCTCTTGAAATTTTCTTCCTCTACTGAACAGACAACATTTGGTTTTATTTGTGGATAATTCAAGCCCTAAAGAATTCAATATAATAACTAATGTGTTTAACGCTCCCTGAATCTCACTTACACTATCTGCCACCCTTTTATTCGAAATATAAAGCACAAAATCGTCGGCATACTGGCCTATGAACACTTTTTTAATTTCTTTAACAATCCTACTTGTGACAATATTGAAAAGTAAAGGCGACACTGGATCTCCCTGCGCTAAACCTTTACTTGTGTGTCTTGAAATTAATTTACTTTTATCTAATTCATCAATTATTTTTAAATGTCTATCTCCTATAAAATTCCAAAAGTATTGGCAAGTCTTTTTCCCTGCTCCAAACTCATCCAAGGTACTAACTAAATTATCAACTAGTATATTATTATAAGCACTGTCTATATCGACAAATCATGCTAATGTTGTAATATTTTTAGAGAAGCCTATTTGTATTTGTGTAACCAATCGAGCTAAACAGTCTATAGAAGATTGACCTCGTCTAAATCCTGTAGTATACGGAGATAACAGTTTATTTTTTTCAACTAGCCATTCTAGACGTTTTGCTAACATTAAATGAAAGATCTTGCAAAAACATGACAACAAGGAGATTGGTCTTACGTTTGAGTCACGTCCTGTACTGGTTGCTTTTGGAATAGGTATCACTTTTATGTCTCTCCATTGTATAGGAATACAACCAGAATTAAAAATCAACTTATACAGCTTTAATAGGTATAGCTTTCCATTTATCGGCATGTGGTAGATCATCGAATACGTAATACCATCATCTCCCGGAGCCGAATCTTTTTTCTTTAAACTGTTACGAAGTTCCTGTATTGTAAACTGTTCATCCAGTTTGGGATTTATCGATTTAATTTCTGGTACCATAGGCAAAACAAAGTCTGGGGCTAGGTTACACAAAAGTTCTTTCTTTTTCCCTTCAGATATATGTAGTTTTGGTCGCCTATACCCTTTCATCCAACGCATTCTGCACCACATCTCAGAAGGAGACACCGACTCGTCAATGCTGTTACAGTATTGTTGCCAGTCAAGTGATTTCGCTTTTTTAATGGCTAATTTAGCTTCTTTTATTTTTTGTTCAAGTAAGACTAAATTTTGGGGCGTTGGATTCTTCCTAAACTTACTTAATGCAAGTCTCCGTTGAGCCACTACATATGACAACTTAGGATTCCAATAAGATCGTGGATTAAATTTAGTAAAAGTCCACACTCAGGTACAACACTTTATATTTTATGTGGAAGGAAAGATTTACATAAATAGATAAAGATATATAGGGAAAGAGTATTAAAAAACTTAACACTTGAAAATATGGATGGTAAAGCAAAAATCAAGAGAAAAAACAACAATGACAGGTGTAAGGAATAATACGACGTAAAACGTCATGACCAACTAGATGTCGATCTAGTTGGCTGGCAATCTAGTTGGCTTCGATCGGCGGGTTCCTACCCTTACTTGTTTTAATAATTTTAATATAGGTGTTCATATAGGAGATGAACGCAAGCGTTTATTTTGTTTCTTAAATAATTAACTTATTTCATAGCTTTTTACTTATTGCAAAGAATGATATGTTCGCTAAGTGATTTCTAATTCTTTTAATCGCTACATTGGCGAAATTTTTACAAGCATGTAACCATAACATCGAAACGTAAATACCATGTCATACCATCAGCCTGTTTTTCCTCTTCGAATATAGGCCTCACGCAACGCTCTTCGCCACACACCACCCTGTATTCTCCTCATCCAGTTACTGTAACGGTAACCAGCCCTTAAAACGCCAGACTGGCTAAGCGGGTTGGTGAGTTATCAGTTTAATATTATACGACGGTCATTTTATATTTCGATTTATTTCGCACTCTTGTGAAATTCCTGGAGGCTTTGGTATATTATTTGTCCAAGTTTACTCAGCTTAATGTTACCGTTTAAGCGAGCTTTTGAAATTTTATACACGGTCTGATGATCTTCGAAATCATCAAAGTCTCTCATAAGTAAATTTCAGTGTCATCTGAATCAAATGGTCTTTTTTCCAGTGCAAGTTTTCTATCGATCAACGTACCTACAACATTGGTAATAATATAAGTTATGTTCAATTTCGGGGGAGAAGTCGATCTAAATACTAAAATTATATCTATTTTTGGAATCGCCTATTCAACACCTTTAATTTGATATTTCACTCCATGAGTTGCATAATTTTTTTTAAGGTGTCTATAATCCGCCATTTTACATTTTCAAGAAATTAAGGTAACCAGCATCTCTCGAGACATTAAGGCGAATCTAACGACACTTAGTTCATTAAAATCGGTTACTATATATATGTATACTCGCGTACATAACGGTGAAAGCAAATAAATTATGAATTATGAAAAACATATATCCCTCCTTGCGTTCAGAGGCAGGTTAAAAAAAAATATTTTGTGTATCCACCTGTCCGTTAGTCTGTCTGTGAGTTCCACCTAGCTGTTGGTGCTGCCGCGGACAGAACTCAGCATGGAAGCACATCGTTATAGGCTCACATAAACGAAAACAAAAACGAACCTAAAACACACGATAACAAATCCAGTAAGGGTTTTATCTCTTTCGCTCATGATCAAAGCCTCTGTAATGAAGGGTTCCATGTATCTATTAATAATATACCTACAAACGTTCGTATTTACCTGACGCTAATATACCCACTAACGTAATAAAAGACCCTCTGTGTATTCGAAAATGCAAATTGGGATTCGAAAATGCAAATTGGGATTGTTCTAATAGAATTAAAATATTTTTAATTAAATGATGGAAAATAATTAAACAAGCCTTCTAATACTTTTCTCGTCCACTGTTTAAACGCGGGCCTCCTCAAGAACAAGAGAATATGAGAAATCAATGAGGGGTACATGGCCTTAAAACGGCACATTGGCCAAGCGGGTTGACGAGTCCACTTCTTAGAGATGGTGTAGTTTATAGTCTCCTTTTACAACCCCCACGGATAAAGATGGGGTAGCGCTAATCAAAAGTCGACCGACACCGCACGAAAATGGAAGTTTCTAGAAGAAATTAAAATAAATAAGTAATCATTAATGAAAAATGAAACTGTCTTAACCCTAGTTAATACTCAATAGACCCAATTTGTAATTCAAATCTTGTTTCAAAATTGCTCCAATCATTAATTTTTGATGCTCTAATTTGACTTAAGGGATCACAGTAATTTGAATTTTGAGATGGACGTTTAAATTTTTAGTACGTATTGAAATGAAAATCAACTAAATTTAATTTGTTATAATATTTTCATATTCAAATTCTTTGTATGTTTTAAGCATACTTGGTACAAATTATAGTGAGCCCGACTCCCAAACAAGAAAAAATCTGTATTTTGGGAGCCAGATAATGTTTTGGAACAACACAAATACACAGAAAACTAACGTAAAATGTACTGCTTTTCCCACTTTATCCTATTCCTCCAATGTATATACATATTTCGATAGTGAGTGACAGATACCAAAGCTCATCCCATTCTATCCTATCCCACCTTATTTTCCCAACCCTTTCTCCAAATCCATTCCTTCATCTCCAAAGGTAGGCAGCGCATCTGGGGGCGTGACAAGGTTTGCCATTCTGGACTGATGTTGGCATGTACCGCGGTTGTCCATGGGCGATCACTTACCACCAGATGAACTGCCTGTTCGTCTGCCTCCTTCCATCTGAAAAAAACAGAAAGGTATTAACTAAACTCATCAGTTTTCAGAATATATACATACTCATTCTGAATGGTGAAAACTAATTATTTCATACCGTGCCATCCTGTGACTCTTCCCTGCTGGATATAGGCTTCTCCCGAGCACAGCCATCACATCACACACGGTCTTCCCGTCTCATCCGGCCACTACTGGCGACTTTCTTCAAGATGTCAATCCTCTTGGCCGGAGGGCGTTCCAAGCTACGATACTCGGTACGTGGTCTCCATTTCAGGCCTCGTCTACCCCATCAGTTGCTGGCGACTTTCTTCAAGATGTCAATCCTCTTGGCCGGAGGGCGTTCCAAGCTACGATACTCGGTACGTGGTCTCCATTTCAGGCCTCGTCTACCCCATCAGTTGTCGGTCATGCGGCAGATATGGCCTGCCCACTGCCACTATAGTTCGTATTCTTTTCGTATTGTAAAATTGTGTTCGCTGTATCCAATTTCGGTACTCATAAAATAATTATAACTGTACATGGCCATGCGTGTTCAATTTTATGTTTACTCGCATCTTACTACACGCTTGCGATTTTTGCAACTACTTTAGATCTGTCTAAAGTGACTAACATACACAGAGTGCGTGCTCCATAAATTGCACTCCTAAACATAAGGCCAAAATTTCCTAAAGCGGGAATATTAAAAGGTGTTGATAGATCAATTAAAGATCCATTAATAATTTTAATAATAGGGTGAGTTTTACGAATAAATTTAAAAAAATATTGTCGTTTGTTATAATAGATAGAACAGGGCCAAAATATATATAGATACTTAATCTGGCCGTAAATACTGTTAAACTGAAAAAAAATGGACCTTTCAGCAAGACTCGGCACCAGGTCATAAAGCTCGCTCAACACAGGCGTGGCTAGAAAGGAATATTCCCGACTTAATTAGAGCTGAGACTGGCAGTCATTTAGTCCCGATCTTAATCCGCTCGATTACGATTCATGATTTGTTATAAAGAGCATGGCGTGCTCTAAACGCAATGTTAATATTAAATACGTACAACATTCCATAAGGGTGACCAGCGCCGGCTCTAGCTTATGTAGCGCCCGGGTGCAGGGCGCCCTCTAGTAGGCGTTTTGAACTCTTTGGAGGTGTCGCGAGCGGCGCTCGGCGCCCCCTAAGACCCTGCGCCCGTGTGCACCGCACCCCCTGCACCATAGGTAAAGCCGGCACTGAATTCAGCGCTTGACAGGCGCCCCCGGGCGCGGGGCGCCCGGGGTGCACCGCACCCCTTGCACCCCCTGGTAAAGACGGCCCTGAGGGTGACAGTTGTCAATTTTCCCATGGAAAGAGTGCGTGTTTCAATCGAAAACTGACCACAACGTTTGAAAGACTGAATAAAAGCAAATGGTGACCATTTAGAATAATCGTTATACATATAAAATGCTTATATATTTATTTCTAACCAACACAAATTCCTGTAATAAAATTGTAATTTAAAAAGAAACATTACAATATTTTCTTTATGACAATATTTATGGCTATATATATAAAGTAGGAATATATATTGATATGTCAGCATACCTTACCTCGGCAACAATAAGTTTTGTAGTTCCAACTGGAATTAAAATTTCCAGTTGATTAACCACTCTTCGCGGAACTCAAGTTGATTCTATATTTTTATAAGAAATAATTAAAAATAATAAATAATAATAAATAATTAAATAATAAATAATTAAATAGGTTGAGGTTTAGATTCACTGGTTACAATGAAGAAATCCACCGACTTTATGATGATATTATAATTAATTAAAAATTATTCAAAAGATTTATTCTAAAAATAGTTTATTTTGTTGATACCGCGAACCCGTAGGCTGAGGAACGAACTGCCTCAAGAGGTCTATCCATCAAGCTACGATATGGGGTTCCTCAAGAGAGCTGTGAATAGGATTTTGCAAGGTCGGCGGCGCGCCCGCAGACCCCCTGGTGTTGCAGGTGTCCATGGGCGGCGGTAACACTTACCATCACGTGGGACCGCTTGCTCGTCCGCCCACTAGCATATAAAAAAAAATCACGATTTGCTATTCAGTTAGTACCTACCTATTTATTTGCTGTTCGCTAAATTACAGGACTATTTTTATAATCAAATATCAAGCTGAATGTTTAAAAACAACGATTGAGAAATAAAGTCCTAATTTTGCGTTAACGAAATAAAATTTGGATAATGAATTTATGTAAAGTCATGAAAATCGCATTTCAAACGCAAGTTCATATCTACCTTTACAAACAATTTGCGTGAGAGCCACTACAGTTTAAATATTCAAGCTCGTACGTGTTAGCGTGTTTCTTAGTTACACAACAACTGCAAAACCGACGTGCACCTCACTAGGCGCCCACTACAGATAAATTACGCGGTATGTAATCTTTACTCGTTTATCAAAATATAACAATCACTTAACCGGGAGTCTTTGACTTTAGCGAGCTATGGATAGAGCTATGCTTGGAGTTTCTTTGCGAGATATGATCTGAAACGAAAAGATTCGTGAAAAAACTAATGTCACCGACAAAGCTCGTAAAATCAACATGCTTAAAGGGCAATAGGCAAGGTTAGGACTAAAAAAGTCAGGGAGTGAAAAGAGACTTGAAGTTTCTGTGTACGTAAGGGATAAATCTCGATACAATTGTGTATTTTGTATGTTGGTACCATACTGTATCATACTTATATTGTGCTCTACATTTATGGGCCACGAAAGATATAGCTGAGGCTTAGTAGTGTTACTGTACGTATGTACTTACACTGTGGCCGGAGGTAGTCTAACGTGATTAAGTAAGAATGTAATACACGAAGGAGGCAGACAACGACAGCACAGCCTGGAATATTCTAGTTGTTATTTAGGACGGTTGAAAGTCTTGGAAATGTGGCTTTGGTTTCTAGCTCAATAAGACACTAGCGACCCGCCCTCGCTTCGCTTCGGTTTATAATTTTTTTTTCAAAATTTCAAAATAAAATTTAGCCTATATTATACATGGATAATGTAGCTTCCTATTTGTGAAAGAATTTTTGAAATCGGTTCAGCAGTTCTAGAGATTACCTCCGACATACCTACAAACACACAATTTTACCTCTTTATTATATTTGTATAGTTAACAAAAAGGGATAACAATAACGTTTTGAAGATGAAAAAACGCGGATGCCAAGAGTCAATTGGAAATTACATTTTCTCTATTTATTTAATAATTAAAATTTCATAGCACAATTAATTATATGGCATATTCTACCAGTCAACCATCAGATCAAACAGAAACAGAGACGAAAGTCCAATTTCGTTTAAATATAAACAATACTAATAATAATATACCAATAATATAATTTTATTACAGATACATACGAGGGTGCGTTTTTAAGTTCGCGGAATGGAGGGTAAAGAGAGAAAATTAAAATACAGAATTATTTTTCTTTTTCAATATATTTACCTGCAACCCTAATACATTTTTCAGATCTTTCAATTAGCTTGTGTATGCCTTCGAAAAAAAAAGATTTCTCTTTGTCCTCAAAATAAGCTGAAACTGCGTCCTTCACTTCTTCATCACTGGTAAATTTCTTCCCACGTAGTTCTTTTTTCATTTTTGGGAACAGGTAATAATCACAGGGAGCCAGATCCGGACTGTAGGGAGGATGCTTTAAAATATCGAATCCCACCTTGTGCAGGGCAGTCAGTGCAACACGACTCTTGTGGACAGGCGCATTGTCGTGCAGGAGCAGGACACCTTTCGTCAATTTTCCCCGTCTCTTTTCTTTTATAGATTGTTTTAAACGCTCTAGGATTGAAGCATAATATTCTCCAGCTATTGAAACACCCTTTTCCTTATAATCGATGAGCAGGATTCCCTCTGTGTCCCAAAACAAGGTCGCCATGAGTTTCCCGGCCGACTGTGACACCTTAAACTTCTTTGGCGGTGGTGTACCTTTTTTATGCCACTGCATGGAGTCTTGCTTGGACTCAGGTTCATAGTGGTGAACCCAAGTTTCATCCCCAGTGACTATTCGACTCAACACTCCATCCTGATCTTCTTCACAGAGGTTCAAAAACGCACGCGCACACTCAACGCGCTGTTGTTTTTGCGGCGGCGTGAGCATTCTCGGCACCCATCTTGCGCTGACCTTAGTCATGCCAAAATGGTCGTGAAGAATTTTAAAAATGGTTGTATCGGATACTCCAACCATTTCTGCAAGTTGTTTTTTCTTCAAACGAGCATCTTCTAGTATAATTTTTTCGACTTTTTGAATAAGTTCTGGTGTGGTCACCTCGATAGGCCGCCCAGGCCGTGGATCGTCTTCAAGTGAATCCCTGCCTTGCTTAAAGAGACTATGCTACTTGTAAACCATGGTTTTTCCTGGGCA
Source organism: Sesia bembeciformis (assembly GCA_943735995.1). NCBI lineage: Eukaryota > Metazoa > Arthropoda > Insecta > Lepidoptera > Sesiidae > Sesia > Sesia bembeciformis. The sequence continues at coordinate 12,627,442 of OX031042.1, read as the reverse complement.
AACTGATGACATCTCTTCCAAAATGGTTTGAGCAGATTTTCCTTGCTTTGTAAGGAACTTTATGACGGCGCGTTGCTCGATTTTCTGCATATTGAATGTTTTCTTCCCGACTGAGTTGCGTGATCGTCGACTGCTCAAAGGTTAATGATCCTATTATCATGAAACCCAGTATTTATACTAATAGTGAGTCACTCAGCACGATAGAGTTTAAAATAGACTCCGAACCACCCTCGAACCCCACCATTCCGCGAACTTAAAAACGCCCCCTCGTATATACATGTACATACATAATATTATAACAATACGCGAGAGAGAATAAAAATAATTAAACGATTAAAATTAGGCCAGAAAATATACTTGTCTAGGGATCGACTCTGATTTTTTCAATAATAATCCTGAAACAGTATTTTAAAACATCTTTCCAAATGACAGCGGGAAGCTAATTCTAACTTCTAAGCTAAGCTAATTCTAAAGGGAAGCTTGAACAGCTTGCTGTTGTTCAAGAACAGTGAATTGTAATTTCCCAAAACAAATATTTAATCAAAAATTAGACTTTGTAATTGACGCTAGTCTCATGGTCTGCTGGCCTGCGAGATGACAAAATATGATTAGCTTTCGTCTCATAATCTCTTATTGTAAAAATACAATATGCTTTAATCGCCCGAATGAACAAAGTACTACATACCTCCATTTCTTTGCTTCATCCAAGGGGAATCCGTACACTGTTTATAGTCCGTTCCAATCCAATTCGTCCTAAATGTAAACAAACATGGCGGGCTCAAATAACTGATAGTCTTAAATCAAATAGCGATGTGATAATTGTTTACATATGCATAATTTGATTCACTGAGACTGCAAGTTTGTGCTAGATTTATAAATATGTACTTATAGCCAGAGTCAGGTATTGCCTTGATTTGGTCTTGTTTGCGGCAAATTGGATTGGAACGGACTATACGTGTATAATGGTTTGTAATCACTTCTAAACTAATAAGACCTTATAGTTTTGTTTTAACAATGACTCCTACAACAAATTGTAGAAATTATTTCAAATTTGTTTGTTACTTTCTTCTTTTTTATAGAAAAAAGGCGGCAGACGAGCATACATTCCACGTGATGGTAAGTGGATACTGTCGTACATAGATATCCGCGATACATGCCAATATCATTCAAGAATGACAAACGCTGGCACGCCCCCGGATGCGCTGCCTACCTTTGCAGATTAAGGAATGGATTGGGTAAATGGGGGAGAGAAGATGGGATAGGAATGGAAATGACATATCTCACTCACTACCGAAACACGTACGTACATTGGGGAAATACGATAAAGTGGGAAATGCAGTACATTTCAAAGTTGTCTTCTCTGAGTACTGTTGGCATTTTGTACTATCACTTGTATTTGTACGTCTTGTACTGTGCCATTCCACTTAGGTTCCTGGAATATTTTTATATATTGTAACATCTTTCATAATATGTACTTCTCACTTTGTTTTATTAATTATAAACTCGTAATAAACGGAGGCATGACATGGAAACGGCTTACCGTGCATTAGTATACAAAGCAAACTTCGTAGTTGTAAGGGCGAGTGAATTCAATAGGCCAAATTGCGGGCCGAGCAGCTCTGCAAATGGCTAAGTTGGGGTGTGGTGCAGTGGAAAAGGCTTAAGAGGAAAAAAGTAGCTATTAAAATAAAAATAATAGCTATATAAATTTAAATCAGTATGTATATAAAGGGAATAAAATCAGTAAATAATAGCTATATAAAGGGAAATATGTATGTTTTTTTTATTAATATAGAGAATCGAAAGTTTAAATGCAAAGCAGTGCAAACTTTGACGACATGAATCAAAATTCTTAGGAACCAAACAGACTTAGGCAACTCGACCGGCCGAGTTACCCCACTTTCACAGAATACTGTTTTAAACTATTCAAACGTAAGTTATTTGGGATTACTACAATTACCAACCTTCTTAACCTTTTTCGTTATTCCGACTTACGTCTGCAGCATATCTGTGGACCGCCTACTTTCGTCAATTTGATTGTCATTGGCTATACCGCAGACAGTGCGACAGTTTCAGGTTAACATCACATCAATTGTCTGCTTTTCTACCATATTCTTTCTATAAAATAAGTTTTATTGTCGTTGATGTAAATTTCAGTGATTAGTCGAATCTCAAACGCTATAGAGGACGGAATAATTATATGCTCAGACACAGGCCGCCTGATTTTGTCTACTATAATTGAGCCGTTCTAATAGGTCGGATTTGACATATAACGAACCATATAATCCACCGATGTGAAATATTATTATAATTGTCTTAGACGCAACGCTTCCAAGAAAACGACGCTTAAAATTGATCCAGTTATATTAGTATCGTGTGGTGGTAAAACTCGATCAATTGACATCAGGTACACGGTGTCGCTATACACGAAGTTATATGAAGTCTCTTAAAGTTTTTGCATGGCATCGCGCAGTCGCACAACCATCTGTCAGACGATTTGACAACTATCAGGCGACACCGTATGCCGAACGCATAGAATTTACTTGCACTAAGTACATCCGCCAATAAGAGTCGATTCTCGAATTAATGCTGTATGTTAACAAGCGGAAATTCTCTCTGATAATGAATTCGCTGCCTTTCTCGCTCGTTGCTTGCCAATTGTACCATCCAAGTAGCCGTACACAGGAAGACTGTAAGCTGTTGGGGCGCTACAGGAAATTACGCGGAGCGCGGGTGGAGTCAACATGGCGTTCATTGTAACACTGACTTGCTGTTATGATCCATGTTTGTATTTATACTATTATACTTTGTATTTAACACTATTTATACTACGAGTATAGATACGTCGGTTGCCTGGACGAGATCTCTTTTGAGGTAATACCACCCACTGCTTATGTTTAGATACCTATATTATATTTATTTACATACTTTAGGGGGATATTGTAGGGGGAGAGTGCACGCTGCAATCCAACAGCCGCTTCTCGACTGGCCACGTTACCCCTCTCTCACAGAAGACTACCTTGCAATGTACTACTGTATTTCCCACTTTATCTTATTTCCCTAATGTACGTACATGTTTCGGTAGTGAGAGATTCCCATCCTATCCCTTACCCATTTTCCCAACCCTTTCTCCCAATCCATTCCTTAATCCTCAAAGGTAGGCAGCGCATCCGGGGACGTGCCAACATTCGTTATTCTGGGCTGAAGTTGGCATGTATCGCGGATGTCCATGGGCTACAGTATGCACTTACCATCAGGTGGACAGTTTGCTCGTCTGCCGCATTTTTTGTATATAAAAAAAACTTTATTTTTTTTGACGGGAAAAGAAATATATAATTAATTTGTTACAACAGGAATGAAATAAAGAATTTTCATTGATTAGTTTGTTCACACTCTGTGTACCTCACAGAAAACTGCCGCGAAATTCACGAACGTATTTTGGAAGATGCCCAAATTCTAACCCATCCCATCCTATCGCATACGGAGTACAGTCGTTTAAAGGAAGTCTTTCATCCCGTTATATTCTGTACTTCCCACCCCGTCCCATTGAATGAGGAGTATAAAAGGCATAAGAATGTCGCTCATATCATACACCTTAATGGGATGGAATAGAATGCGGAATAGGATGGGATGGAATGGGGAACCTTCAAATTCAAACCATATCATTTTGAATGGTAGAATAGGAAAGCTTCTCAATTTGTTATACTAATATTTCATATCCTTCTCAATACTTTTCCCAAATCTAAAGATAGGCAAAGTCTCTGCGGGCGTGCCAATGTTATAAAACGCTTTTTCCCTCTAAAAATACATCCCTGCAATAACATCTCTCAAGAAACAGAGTCCCATTGAAAAATAATACAAACCCATTGTCTCCTGTAAATTAGTTTCATACTCGTTTAAACTTGTCTCTTCAAGAAAATTAATTTTGAGCTCTACTCAGCTCCTCCATTTCCTTGAAAGTAAAATTGTGAAAAGTTGCATTCGCGAAGTTAGTCCGTAGAGTTGGCCTCTGTCTGCAACTTAGAAGTACTTTTCATGAAGGTCTACTCGTGGACCAAAATAGAAATTAATTTAACCTATTCAGTATTTATTTATTATTGATATTATCCAAGAAAACAGACCCTATGTATATGTATCTATTTCTATGTAGTCGTGTATATTGTACTTGATGTATATCAGTGCCGGCTTTACCTATGGTGCATTGTGTGCGGCGCACATGGGCGCAGGGTCTTAGGGGGCGCCGAGCGCCGCTCGCTACGCCTCCAAAGAGCCTACTAGAGGGACCAGGGTATTGATTGCTCCCGGGCGCTACATGGGCTAGAGCCGGCGCTGATGTATATACATATATCTGTCTTATCTTATATGTACTTAGTATGTGTGAATTAATTTTATGTACTTATTCACAGATTACCTTGAAAAGTACTGCATTTCCCACTATCTTATTTACTTAATGTAAGTACTTGTTTCGGTAGTGAGTGAGATGTGACAGAGACCATTCCCATCCTATACTTCCCCATTTTCCCAAGACTTTCTCCAAATCCATCCCTATATCTCCAAAGATAGGCAGCGCATCCCGGGGCGTGCCAACATTTGTCATTTTGGACTGATGTTGGCATGTATCGCGGATGTCTATGGGCGACATTATCCACTTACCATCAGAAGGACTGTATGGTCGTCTGCCGCCTTCGTCCATAATATATTTATCCATATATATATATATATATATATATATATATATATAAGTACTATTTATTTTACCAGATATTGAGAATATAGTGAAATCTTATAAAACATATATTTTTAAGGGGTTGAATTACGGGATCAGATGGATTAGAATGGAATGGATTGGGCCGAATGCGATTGATTGACATGGGATAGGATGCGATGGGACGTGACAGAATTGTAATAAACTAACCACACATAGAAAGCTGTGAACAGGATTCTGCAAGGTGCAAGGGTTCTGGTGTTGCAAGTGTCCATGGACGACGGTGACCACTTACCATCATGTGGCCTGCCCGCTCGTCTGCCATTTTTACTATAAAAAAAACATACTCTAAAGCCCACATGAATGAAATCCCGGGCACTGCTAGTCTATCAATATATATCATATTTAACATACCGACGTCAGACAAACTAACATATCAGAGAGTACTTTAAACAGTTTGATATCAGACAATATAATTTTCTTTAATAAATTTTAGTTTTGTTACGTATTATCAGAATGAGAACCGCTTATTGCCGTAAAAACCTCCTACATTCTCTTTTCTCCATTTCATTCTAACTTTGGCTGTTCTTAGTAAAACGTCAACGTAGTTCATGAATGTCAAGTAAATCAAATAACCAGACTTTTTATACCTAACTCGTTCAGCAGACAAGTAAAAAAGCCAACAACAGCGTTACTCATTCAAGACGTTCGCGTATTGCCAAGGTTCCTCCAATCGCCGCTCAGATGATAAATCTTGTAACTTATTTATACCGCCCCCAAACAGTACCGACTTTGTCAAAATTGAGACATAAATCTCCGGCTTGGCCATTTTGCTGGTCCACTCACAAGTTGTTAAGAACTGGTCATGTATGTTTATTATGAAACGTAATTTGTTTGTCCGTTTGTTTTGACATTTTGGTTATGAAATAAAAACAAAGAAATCGAAGGTCGATATCAGTAAATCCGATAAGTACATTCATACTGTACGCTTAGTTTGGCCTATATAAAAACAGTCTACCTTATAGACAACACCTGGCGTCTGGTAATGTTTAACATCCTTGGGCGTGCGAAGATTTTCCGCTAGTTTGGAGGATGGAGTATATACAGTTTTATGGAGTATTTTCTCAATACTGTTCTGACTTTGTCCGTCACTCCTTTCACGTATGGTTTAAATGCTGGGTGTCTGTTAACCTCAGGATGTTTCTCCCTCCGAATAAAAACGAGTAGAAATAAAAGGTAATACCTTTGACGCGTTGATACTCGATTTACAATATGAAATGATGGATACAGGTTCACCAGATATAATATAGTTTTTAGTTATAGTTTAGTTTTTTTAATCAATAGCAATACTGCCATAGCAACCTGTGTCTTGCAATGGTACACACAGTGTTAATATGAAATCAGCCTATTATAGGAGACCCTAAATTTTCTTTTTCAAATTTTGTCTGGTAGTGTGTTCTAGCTCTGGTAGCAGAATTGTTTGGGGTTGTATAGTGTTACCTAGTAGTAGTGTTGTCAAAATAAAATCTTTCCTTACTTTGTTTCTAAAAAATTGCAAGTAAACCCGCACACGATGTCTAGTCAGTAATAAATCATATGGTGACTCCAAGTTGTGACAGCAAACGCTCTTCGACGGTCATTTGTTTGTTATTTGTCCAAAGTATTCGCCTGGAGGTAAATAGAAAATATTTTGTGGCTCATCTCGGGTTACGGTAATCGAGAGATATTAGAAGTTTCCATTTTTAGAGTTCCGCTAGAGTGAAAACCGTCCGTCGGAGCCATTCCAAGTTGTTCGCCTTTTACCGCTAAGTCTAGTGCTCTACTTCTGGATATAGACCCCTGCCAAGGCTCAGCACCACACACGATCATCGGGCCTTGTCATCCAGCCACCACCTGTGAACTTCTTCAAATCGTCGGTCCACCTGACCGAATCGCGTCCCATGCTACACTTCCCGGTACATAACTTCCATTCGAGAACTCGTCCATCCCCATCGTTTATCGGTCCTGGGACCAATATGACCTGCTCAATGTCAAATGAACAACATCTAATTCTATGAGCTATGACTTTAGTTCTTTGACGAAAATCTTCATTTCGAATCTTATCCTGCAAAGAAATTGCGGACATAGCTCAACGTTGAACTTATAGATCAGGCCTCACCATCAGAACATACTTTTCGTCACCGTACGTTATAACTGGCAGAACGCAATGATTGAAGATTTTTTCCATCTTTTTTTTTTATATATGGAAGCGGGCGGACGAGCAAGCGGTCCCACGTGATGATAAATGTTACCGCCGTCCATGGACACCTGCAACACCAGGGAGTATGCAGGTGCGCCGCCGACCTTACAACATCTTACTCGTATTCACAACTTTCTTGAAGAACCCCATATCGTAGCTTAATGGGAAGACCTCGTTCCACAGCCTACGGCTTCGCGGTATGAAATGATTTATAGACCGAACAGTACGTGACGCGTATTGAGTACGTATTGAGGAAATGCGGTATTACCACGTGAAGAGCCGACGCATTTTCCCAAATGATGGTAGGGCAGGTCCTTTACCAGATTAACTTCAAATAAGACTGATGGAAATAGTCAACAATAATGGAATGAAAAGTCAACATAATAATGTTGTTTATTTTTTTATTTATTTATATAAAAAACTTTATTGCACATTATGGTACAAAAGGCGAGCTTTACGCCGGCATTCTCTGCCAGCTAACCTTTGGGTTCATCAGAAAGATATAAACTCGTAGATAGATATAGTTGAAGAGGACGATGAGAAAAGTTTTAGGGATTTAGGGTTATATCAAAACGTAACTTTCGTCGCTTACGAGTCAAGTGACATATAGAATCGATATGCCTGAAAACGGTAACTGATATCACAATAAGATAGAGTCGAAAATACTTGGAAAGACCTTATGTCCAGCATTAAAAGGGGAGAGAAAAGTAAGTCACAAATCTAAACTTTAGCTTTAAGATCATTCATGTTACAATAGACTAAAAAAGTATTTGGAAAACCCACAATGTTGAAAAATGTTCAACTTTTAAATTACGGAACCCTCGACTTCCTTCCCTCCGACTCGCACCAGACTTTTTTTCTTTATTAAATTCTCACCAAGCGCTAAAAAGAAACGCAGAAACGAAATTTCAATTCTCAAATTTGTTAACCAAATTGTATAACTTGAACCGTTGTGATTGTTACTCATTCTTTTACTAGGGGAGTTTTGCGTAAGTCCGTTAATCAGTTTTTATACAATTTGGAATTTCGCACTTATTTATTTTGAGTCAAATTTTATCAATTTCTTCGCATAAAAAATGTATTGTCACCGAAAAATAAACGAGCAGCTACACCTCTGATATACGCCTTTTCTTGCTACAGTATTGTATGTGTTTATGTGTATATATCAGTGTGTGTGTGTGTGTGTGTGTGTGTTATCCTTGCACCATTCAATTGTCTTAAAGCGATTTAAATATCCCCACAGTAAGGAAGTCTGATACTTGCTGCGGGAGCTCCTTCCACGTGTTACAATTTTGTCCGATGTGCCTTTTCTTGCGTTTGTGTACTCTTGTTGTCTGCATATTTTTTGGTTCAACCGCCCATCCCGCTAATAACGACAATATGTGCAATACAGAAGACCACCGTGAATTTTTTCCACTTTATTCTATTCTCCCAATGTTTGGATAATGAGTAAGATATGCCAGGGCCCATTCGAATCCCATCCCATTCTATTTCTCTCCATTTTTCCAATCCATTTTCCAAATACATTCCTAAATCTCCTAAGGATGGCAGCGCATCCGGAGACGTGTCTACATTTGACATTCTAAACTGATGTTGACATGTATCGCGCATGTCGTACGCGACAGTATCCACTTAGCACCAGGAGGATTTTATGCCGCCTTCTTTCGTTTAAAAACAAATATTTCCTGATTTAATTTCCAAAGTAACTTATTGATATCTTTAAAAAAAAATCGCAAATAGAAAAACATATTTTGCCTAAATTCCGAGATCGTTGGATCATTTCAAAAGTTAATGTTCAAAAGAGAAGTAACATTTCCCATTGGAATCAAAAGTAATCTTTTTATAGAAACATCCTCCATCTAATTACTGAAATTCAACCCTGCCTTGAAGTGTACAAGAACTCTCTAATTTTTCGATCTATTTATAAATGCTATTTTCTTTCAAAGGACAAGTATTCTATATATATTACATATAATAAAATTGTAACAGGCCGATGTCTGTACATTATAGATATTGAAAAAAAACTAATCTTTATTAGAGCAACAGAAGCCAAAACAACAGTTTTTAGAAATTTTGTCTGTCTGCTAGAGGTCTAACTTAACATATAGGCTCCATTTTACCGCAAGAAAATATCTTATTCCAATTGTTTTAAATTTAATAAACCGAAGCGAAGTGAGGGCGGGTCGCTAGTTGTTAAAATAAATCTTCAGAAATAAACTTATTATGTGAAATTTACTGAGTAATTAAACTTTTGTGTCTGTTCCAGTTTTAATTAAATAATTAAAAAAAAATACGATGATAAAGCATGTTTTTATCGACATAAGGTCGGTTTGCTGAGACGACGTCCCATATAACTATTTGAAACACATTATTCTCCTTTGCTTTGTCGAATAAAGCACGTCATCAAAACATAAATGAGTCACAATGCAGTTAGAGTCAAATTTTCGGAAGGGGAGAGTGTACGCTGTAATCCAACAGCCGCTGGGCGCACTCGACTGGCCACGTTACCCCTCTCTCATAGAACACTACCTTGAAATATACTGCATTTCCCACTTTATCTTCTTCTGTGGGAGAGGGGTAATGTGGCCAGTCGAGTGCGCCCAGCGGCTCAATTTAAAGATATTGATGTGTTTTTAGGTGTCAAGCTATCTTTTAGATCACTGATCAAGTGATCACTAATGATATCTGATATCTAACTATGATATCTCCTAAGAGGATATCTGAATTAATGGATAAGTCACAGACATCACAATCCTATACTGTTCTGTACAGTGGATGAGTTAAAACTCATCCGATGCCAAGGTCTCTCTCCTCCTGATCTGCAGCCTCGGGAGGAGAGAGACCTTGGCGTCGGTCTTGCAGAGCTTACAGAACCTCCCCCCATCGCCCACACACACACACAACATACAAAAGCAAACGTATATTATTTTCCATATTTTTATGTTCTTACTATAGCTATACCATTAACTAAATCAAATTATACTTAGATAAAGCTCTAGATTTCTGTATAAATAAATAAAAGAACGTGTGTTTCTAAAATATAATTTTCTCGAAGCGATAAACGCTCAAGTTTCAAAGGTTTATAGCGCTCGTTCAGCGCTCGAGTGTCTAGCGTTCAACGCCTATTTTTATAACACTACTTTCTATTTCAGCCATCGTGGTATCGGCGAAGAGAAGAAGTAAAGTCTGGGAAATTAAAGTTGAGTGTGAAACAGCGGCAAATTCCAAAAAAAACTGGGTTGAAAATGTAATAACTTGAATTAACTTTATTTTTTATTTAACTTGAGTTGCATATGCTAGACTAATTTTATTATTGAAATCAAGTATCAAAATCATTTTTCAAACTATTTTAGAAACAACCAATTTTTTTTAATTCACCGCGCTCTTCCAATCTTAACTAAAAAAATATCTAGTTGAATTAGAGGAATTTATAAAAAAAATTAGAAAAAAACCACACCAAAGTTTTTCAAACTACCCACTTTTAAACCGCACATGCATCATAATTTCGTGATACCCTCTTCATAATGTGAGTTACTCGTTTAAAGTTTACGAAGAAACCCTCACAAACCTTATAATACCAGACATATTTGGCGATGTTTGCTTTTTAAAATTTCAAGTCACCAAAACATCTTGAAGATTGCCAACGGCTATATCATTATTTCATTCGAGTTTCGGAAACGCTGTGCAAAGTTATTGTTTGAACCCTCTGTTTGAGATTGTGTTTAAAAATTTGGCAACGGAGTGGTTATCTTAATAAAAATGAGACTTTTGTCGTGATTAGGCACGTTGTATTTTAAATAATCTGTCTTATACACATACTCTAATGTGGCCGGCACTTCGTGCGAGTAGACGTCAGAGTATGTGTGGTTGATTCCCGTGGGAACTTATAACTGATCTGGATAACAATTATCTTATCTATTAACCTGACACACAAGTTATAACTATATCAAGTTTCGTTAAAATCCATCTAGTTTGCATGATTCGCGTTCAGATAGACAGACAAAAATTGTAAAAAATATTATTCTGGGTTGGCGAGTCCACTCTTTTAGAGCAAGTGGTGAAGTTCATCAGCGCTTGTTGGTTGGCTTTGGTATCCAGTAGTCGCCTTTTATAACATCCACGGGAACCACAAGGTACGTAACATACCATAACATACGAGTATCATAATGCCTTCTATAACGCAAGGATAATGAGTCATTACATGAAACAACACAAAACCTCGCGCTTACGCAGATTTTCGTGACAGGACCACGTAAGGGCGTAACACCCTAATTGTTTGTTACGTAAATAAATTTGACTCACAGATAAGTAAGCCGAAATCGTTTATTTTCCTCAAGAAACATATTATTGTAACACATAAGCCGTGCCCGTCACGCGTTCATCGCCGACTCTGTTGACGTTCAAGTTACAAGCATAAGCGGGAGTTCCAATTTTTTTTTGCAGCCTATGTACTGGTACGCCCCCCCCGCCCCACCCCCCCTCGACTTTGCACAGACGATATAATAGGCTCTGGGCGCTATCTACTTCTTCGAAAGTTACGATTACTGGTTTATAATTTTTGAGATTTCCTAGAGAACCCAAAACTAGCCTATGTCCATCTGCATTAGTTTAGCTTCCTAAAGGTGAAATAACATCAAAATTGTTCCCGTAGTTCTTACACAAAAATAAACTCATACCCTCTGTTTATTTATAACCTCCATATTTATCTAAAGCAACCTATCTCAGTTCGGTTGTCTGTATGACTGATTTTCTACTGGACCGAATTTTATACTTGTTTCACGATCGTGTAGGATATTTCGTCCGAACGGTTTTAAGAAAGTATAAGACATCAGTATACGTACCACGCGAACAGAGCCTCGGGCTAAAGGCCGTAGTATTAGTATTAATGTAAATGACCAACCACCGAGTCACCACAGACCGGCACGAAGTCCATATAGCCACCACCATAGTGAATTCGGTGATTCATTCACCATATGAATGAATTCATATGGACTTTGTGCCGGTCTGTGGTGACTCGGTGGTTGGTCATTTACATTAATATAAATGTATTAGTACAATATTAGTATTAATATAATAAGTAGTATTAGTATTAATAGTATTAGCGTTATATTAGTATTAATATAAATAAGTGACATACCCGTTTCAGCAATGTTCTGAAAATTTTCTCTATGTTCAGTAAACAAAATACTATTTGAATTATCCGTGTCACAAGTTCATTGTTTCTAACCCTATAAATAGTACCTTTGTCGACAACTGCCATTTTCGTTCCAACTCTTATCACTCAAACCACATCCCAAACGTAATTTAAGATTAATTATATCAGTGGCACAGTATTAATTGCAAACGTTTACACGAAAATAAAGATTAAATTGTCGAAATCTAATGATTTTCGCCTCTGTATTTATTATATGCTTTTATTATATATAAATTTATTATTATATATAGGAGAATTGCAGTCATACATTACACATACGTAAACAACATCCTCACTTACATACAATTACTGCAATAGGGTTTACTGCAATATAGGTCAAATAAGGACGTACAACTACAATAAAAATAATATATATCATTATTCTTATAGAAAACAGATGACACAGTTGAGATGGACTGTGGACTGAGCAGACAACCAGGTGAATGAAAGTGACTCAGTAAAGAATGACAAATTATGTTAACAAGTCCGCGGATACCCTGCCAACTTTGAAAAAGGGGTTGAGAAGGATGGAGCATGAGAAGTACAAATTTTATATAGTAGTATATATATAGGATATATAGTAAAAAGTATAATGAAAGTACTTTATTCAATTTCTACTCAAAGGCATAGGAGGGGATGGGATGGTTTCTGGCCTATCTCACTCACTACCGAAACACGTACGTACATTGGGGAAATGCGATAAAGTAGGAAGTGCAGTATATTCCAATGTAGTCTTCTATGAGAGAGGGATAACGTGGCCAGTCGAGTGCGCCCAACGGCTGTGGGAATGCAGCGTGCACTCTCCCCCAAATCTTCCTTGACACGCAATATAACATTTGAGATTTCACACATATTTATCCATTTAAACAGGTCTTAACGCGAAATCGAATCCAGTGATTAATAAATTTAATCAAATTAAATCTCGCGATTTTTCGGACCACGAAGACTAAATGTGGGTAGTTGATGAAACTGCTCGCAACTCTCGACGTGGACTACCCGCCACGTCAGTCAGCTCGTGACCATGGTTGGTGCAACCCAATCCAAACGTCGAGTAAAATAAATAAGGCGCGTTAAGACCCGTTTACATAGATAAATAGTCCTTGGCTTGGGTTACCAGTTTGACTATTCTTTACAATTCATTACAACACAATGAGACATGTGTGTGTTTTGCAACAACGACTTCCCAGCGACGCGGACGGTTGGTACAGACTGAAAGAGCAGCGCAAGATGTAGGAGCTTAGCGCCAACTTCGGGACGGAGAGAGATCCCCCTACATCTGTGAGAACAACAGTCACTGTAGCTGAAATCAGACAGAACACACCATACCTGTATGAGTTCCACAATATCAGAGCTTTAATTAACATTCTAATAACTAAAGAGGTAGCATTCGCGGAAACAATTATCTGATAGCGTTGAGTGCAACGTTTGCGGTTATCCAACTAATTTATAGTTGGGGAAAGAGAAGTTTGGTACGAAACTTATTGGAGTATTAGGAATTGAAATTTACGATTGCATTGACTTGATAGATATATGTAGGAACAAAGAAATAAAGAAATATTTATGGTAGTTATTTTTTAATATAGGTTAAATGAGGTCAAACGGTTTGACGTGTCAACTCTTTTGGAGGTTGGAGCTTGACACGAAGAAAACCTTGACACTGGCAGAATGTGCTAATGGCACCATTGAAATATATGGAAAGAAAAAAAACTTTAAATGATTGCACAAAAATGTAAACAACATAAAATTTGTGGAGTTTAAAATGAGGAAGTCCGTTTGAAGAGAGAATTTAAGAACAATATACAAGAACATAGAACCGTCAATGGTTGCCATAAACGTGGTCTGTTTGTCATTTATGTAAAATAATGTCTACGTAGCGAGGGATTATTTATACGAAAACTCCATTAAGGTTGAAAAAACCTGAACAAACAGCGGCCACAGGTTGTTTCGGAGTCGGAAACTTTAATTATGCAAATCAGTACTGAATATGGAACGAACCCCGGTGCAGTTATTATGGTAATGGTTTGACGATTCGCAGCCGCATTATACGTATTTATGGATATTATTGCAAATGGATTTTATACTGAAGCCACACACACTAACGTAATGTGTAAACACGTAATTGTGGACATTGGACCAGTCAAATGTATCGGATGCAGCATCTTCCTCCATATCGAAAAATTGACTGTATTTGCAATAAACATATAACGTTCACGTAGTGTACATATATCTAATTCAGCATCTTCCCATTTGCCATCCTTCTCAACAGTTATTCCAAATCCACCCCTAAAATTTCAAGGGTAAGCTGCGCATCATTAGATGAACTGACATTTGTCATTATGGACTCATCTTAGCTTGTATCGCGGATGTCCATAGACGAGATTATCCATCATGAAGTGGACGGTTTGCTCGTCTGACATCTTTTTATTTATAAAAAACAATCTAGAGCGACCTCATCAGTTAGCTATATAATCAAATTTCTCATGATGTTATAGGTGCAGGAGTTACTCGGGAATTTACCCTAATTCGGGAAAACGCGCGTGGATCTTTGTTACCACGTTTCATTTCTAGTTGCTTGCTCAATTTACTCATATTAATGGACTTTATCGAGTGTAACATGCAGTGGAATCCAGCCAACATTTCAAACCTTTCCGAATCTCGTTGACACTACAAATTATTTTCGCAGAAATCACTAAAACAAACAACTGAGAATACCTTCTTACAATCCAACACACCTTCCTGTCCACCACCTCCAATATCCCCATACAATTGTAACTTCTATATAGAAGTAACATGGGTCATTTTTGCATGGATTTAATTGGCTCTTAACGTATCATACAGTACTGTAAATGCAAGTTGGCCCAGACACAATATCTTGGCAGTACTATTCAGTGATTAAAATCTTCAGAGCGTGTACACAAGTTAATCTGGCGACAGACCAACGCCGGGCTTAATACCAACTCAAATGTAATGCTGAATTTGTAAATAAAAAGAGGGATCGCTACAGAGATAGTCTGACTAGCCTTTATCTGGATTTTTGCTGCCTGAATTTTGCTTGATTTTTGTAAAGATATGCCAATTGTGCTTTTTTCCTGAATGAGGTGACTACCTTTCCGATTTGAAGTGTCGCGTCAACTGCTTCCCGGAATAATGTGGTCAAGAAATTGTACATTAGTGAAAAGTACTATACGCCAGCCACTACCGGCGACTTTCTACAAGAAGTCAAGTCTACCTGAGCAGAGAGCGTCCCACGCTACATTGCTCCGGTTTGTGGTCTCCATTCGATCGAGAACACGTTTACCCCATCGGTATCGTTCCCGCGACATATGTGACCTGTCCACTGCCACTTCAACTCCTGACTCTTTGAGCTCTTGAGGTTCTTCGTTGAATTTCTTAGTTCCGGATTCCTCAGGGGCTTATGGCAACGGCTTTGTTATCCCTTAGTCGCTTTATACGACGTCCAGGGGAAGAGATGGGATGGTGTTAGTCTAAAGCCGGCCGACACCACACGGCCGTAATAAATAAGTATAACAATTTAGTTGTAAAAGTATTTAGTCCACAGTAGATAGACAAAAAAGAGCCATATGGACTTTATTTGTAAGGCTATAATCGTTTGTTTTAACTATATTCACAAATACGCAAAATCGTGTTTAATTTCTGCGATGCTTTCGCTAGGGAGTGATCAATCTCAATGTCCAGGATCAATCTTATGCGTTAAGAGACTGCGGGACATTAGGGTGATTTATTTTTTATTGTCGGATACCTCTCCGGTAATTATAATAACTATTTCCATTACCTTTTATTAAAACATTTACCTTTTTAATAATTACACTACTAACAAAAGTAAGATTGTACACACGGAAAAATATATAAGTTTGCAGGCAACTGGCTTTGCTCACTACGAGAAACATTGGACCGACCGAGCGTTCGCACGATTACGAACATTTTCCGCTTTCGTCAACGAGTTATTACTGTGATTATATAGTTAATATGTGTTGCTCTAACTAAATTAATAGATCTATTCTACATATAGGTTATAGATTTATAGATAAATTTATAGATTGCTGCTACTTACCCGCTTATAGAATACATCGATAATAAGCTGCAAAGGAGTATTTATTTGTACGAATGCTTGATTGGCCGATACTGTACCTACGAGTACAACACTCAAACGTATACAGTATACAGTGAAATCAACGAGAGATGAGCTTTGCGTTTGTGTGACTACACATCGATAGTGTACCGCGCAAACCATTTCGACAATCGGATTGGACAATCCGGCACTCACTCACACATGCAAAGCTCATGTCTCATTGATTTCACTGTACAGCGTTAACTGATTCAATTAATGTGTAACAAAATTTTACTGACGTTTCCCGTAGCTTCCGTATAGCTCAGATGGTTGAGCGTCTAGTCTGTGAACAAAGTATTGTAGATTGCTTGCAAACCTATCTATTTTGTCGATTGTATACGTCACGCGACAGTCGGAAAGGTAAAACGGATTCGGAAAGGAACGAAAGATTTCGGAAAGGAAAGGTATGTTTCATATAACAGTCAAGTGTTCTAGGGAATAACTAGTAAACAGTAATTTTATACTAAACTGGGAAACTAAAACCATAGTCTATATCCATCTGCATTAATTCAGCTTTCTATAAATGAAAGAATTTTCACTTTGAAATAATATTTTTTTTTAAATAACCTAAAACCGAAATACAAATTCGCAGTCCTCTTTACAGTATCAATGTTTATTTATATTTCATATTATTCATAACAGTGTTGTAGCTCTACTGAATATGAAGCCTCAAAATATTTATTAACTTATATGGAACCTTTAAATCATATCCAGTACCCAACTAAGCCGGTCTTTTAAAATTGTAGTAGTGTTGCGTGATGAGGAAGCGATGAGGCTTACTCGTATGATACTTCTCTTAATACTCAAGCCTCAATTCTACATAATATAATCGACTACGAGTGCTTAATTACGTTTTACAACTTTTTATATCTTCTGATAAAAACTTAACGAGATGTGGTTTTTGGTGTCGTTGGTAAGACAAGAATAAACCAACGTCGCACGCACGCACAAATACAGACACACACGAATCGCCTAATTACAAATCTTATCCCGAAAATAAACTCCAAGCATAGCTCTCTCCATAGCTCGTTAAAAGATTATGAACTTATGGATCGGATCTATAGTCAGAAACCACTTTGTACTTTAATTTAATTAAATATTTGTATTTAATTAAAGTGTTTGAAAAAGTTTACATTCATCCCATACGACACATTAACAAATCCTATAAATAACAAGAAAACCAATATTAACTTAATTTTGACTCATCGAGGCATTCAAGTATGTAACTCTTGACTCATG
The DNA here is from genome assembly GCA_943735995.1 of Sesia bembeciformis. Lineage (NCBI taxonomy): Eukaryota > Metazoa > Arthropoda > Insecta > Lepidoptera > Sesiidae > Sesia > Sesia bembeciformis. Next base: position 12,609,936 of record OX031042.1, on the reverse strand, counting down.
TATGAGTAAATGATTGCAGTTTAAATTATACTCGTAACAAGATAACAGCCCCCATAATTTTCCCCTTAATAAGAATTTCGATAAAGCTTTAAATGCAAATTACTTTGGACCGACAAAAGATTTTGAATGTGTTAAATCATACCTTTTATCTTTTGTTATATTGCGACCATATTATACCAATTTGTCAAATAAACTTAAACTTTATGGTCCTATAAATAAGGTTTTAATTTGAGGTAGTGTTTAAGAAATCTGGGTTGTATTAAAGCAAATTCTCGTTCAAACTGATGCGGTCTTTACTCTTTGTCACGAGACGATGGAAGGTTAAGTACTTTCGCGTGATTCAAGTACTAGAATATTATTTATATGAAATGTACAATGTTATTTTGTTACAATATAAAACATTGTAGGGGGAGAATGCATGCTGCATTCCCACATCCGATGGGCGCACACGACTGGCCAGGTAACCCCTCGTAACATTTCCTACTTTATCGTATTTCCCCAATGTACGAACGTGTTTCGGTAGTGAGTGAGAAATGCCATAGACATATGACATGTCTATGGACGACAGTATCCACTTACCATCAGGTGGACTGTATGCTCGCCTGCCGACTTTTTTCTATAAAAAAATAAATAATTTATAGTACTGATTTATATAACAATTTTTTTTTTAAATCTGCATTTATGATATATCAAATGTCTCACATTTCAGATTGTTTAATAAAAAGTTTCATAGTTTATAATTTATTTGACATCTACGAAACCCACATTATTAAAATATATTATTATTATACATTATTAAATATAAATACACATTATTATCCAATTCTAACGTAAAGTAATTCTAAATTGACTGAGATATGGAGAGTAGAAGTTAAAATTTAAATTCAATTCCTAAACGTATACACGACCGCATGGAACGCTGGTCGGTTGCGGAGTGCGAACCTAATTGCTGTCGGAAATACCTAGACTCCATATTCCCGTCACACGATTCCAGCGAACGTCTTCCTTTTTTTCATTTCATATTTATGTCTTTTTCCAAGATCCGTACCAACAACAAGGTATCTTTAGCCAAGGTCGCAATTTATTTACCAAGAACATCGTCATACGAAACAAACATGAAGTCAATACAAAGTTAGAGAAAGTTCATCAATCAACAAAATTGGAGCCGGCAATCAAAGTACGGATTACGAATCAGAATACATTCAGATTATGTATGCAGAGCTGAACAAGTTGGTGAGCTAATTTCGCCTGGCAAATTGAATTCCAAGCATTGCCAGACAAACTTATCTCGGCTAGCTTCAAAAGTTTTTACAGAATTTTCGATCTAAGATTGGTTGTACAGAAAATACAGATGTTCCAGGGAATGTCTGATTGGTACAGAATAACTTTTCTTTTTTATTATATCTATTGTTATTAGTTGACAACAGCAATATCCATTGGGTTTACTGTGGATTGCAGACGTACCAAGGGGGCAGCACGACCGAATCTGTTCCCGTGGGTGACGTAAAAGACGACATAACAGAACCGCTACCACAAGCGCTGGTGAACTACTATTCGCCTGCCCGCTTAACCAGTGTAGTGTTATAGTGTCATTGTTTATTGTTGGAGCTATGTTCGGTAACTGTCCATTAAAATGTACTTCCTTCTCACTAAAAGGGGACTATATTATTGTTCTTTCGCAACAAATGAAAGTAGTTGTAAAATTATATTCATCTTTTAGAATTTAATTTAGAATTCTTATACTGTTATTAATTATGTTCAAAACCTATTAATTATCAATTTTATGGGAGTTTCTTTAAATTCATCTTAACTGACCAAATAAAATTTAACTTTCCTCTACTGCTTCTATATTCAAATTGTTTATTCGCATTAAATATTACAAATTGTAATGAGCCGTGACTCCCAAACTAAAAATAAATCTGTATCTTGGCATACTGATTTTTTTCGTACTTGCCCAAAATGAATGTCGAATTTTAATACAAATTAAATTTATATTCTATTTTTTATAAACCCGCATTCCTTACATGTGTTATAAAAATGTGTGTGCGAGTAGGGTGTGTGTGTGTGTGAGAGAGAGTGTGTGTATGTGTGTGTGTTTGTACGTTTATAGATACCCAACCTCTACCAGTTATGAGTGTGCATAATGATGTAATTTGTGTACCTATACAATTTGTGTACCTATACAGTAAGAAATTTATACGAGAAACGTATAAATTTTTTATACGAGAAATTGCCAACAAATATTCTATGCCGTCATAAACAAATCTGTCGAGCCAGTCTATTGATTTTTGTTTTTATTTTAGAATATTTATCCTTTTTAATGACATACAATTCATTAAATTTATTGTAATGGTTTTCTGTGTGTGAAACTACTGTGTATAATAACTATATAATAATAACCTTTGTTTAAATGTTGCAATCATAGAAGACCCCGGTAATCCGGCCCCAACTAATCCGGCATAGCACCTTGTAATCCGACACGCCAGCCACGACAGTGAAGCAGAGTCGAAAAAATGTAAAACGTTTGTCGGATTACAGAGGGTCTACTGCACTGCTATTTTACTGCGATGTACTAAAAGGTGACTAAAGGATAACAAAGCCGCTGCCATAAGCTCTGAGAACTCTGACTATACCACTTCTGAAAGAGTGTACTCGCCAATCCGCGTGGCCAGCGTGGCGTTTAAAGGCTATAAATCCCTTATGCACAAGACAATCTGCATCAGAAAGCCCATGTCGGCTATGGCTCGATCAGTTTAGCACTGCCTTTCGTGAACTGTGAATTCAACTTAAAATCAGCTTCGCTTTTCACGCCGCGACATTATAATAATCGGAGTTGGTCCCGATTAGCACAATGTTTAATATTCTTTTCTTTTTACTTGCCCCTAATTTTTTTATGTCGTGTCTAAATGTTGTTAGTACAAATATGTTTTTTTATTTTCAAATAAAAGACCCGTTATCTACGAATATCGCTTTAAAGCTATAAATCGCTGAGGAAACTCGAACTAACAGTAAACTTGATATTTCGCCGTCATTACACCATTTTATGGTTAACGCTCGAAGCGAAATTAGACCGAGCATTTTCTTCAAAGTTGTTGATGTAATTGAGTTTCAACACTTAATTGCCGGTGGTTGCCGGTTTTGCAATAAACTAGGGGGTGTACTGTTGACGTTGTGCGAAAAACTACGAAATATCAAAGAAATTCATAAAAAAGATACTGGACATTTGAACATAGAGTTAATTATTATTGACTAACATTTATTTACTAAATTAATTGTAACAGGATTTACTTTAGCCACGGGAATAGCACGAATTATTGTTTTACTACACCCACGGGAAGTGAAACTATTCTAAATCCTACCGACACCTTCTTCTTCTTGCAGTGCAGATTTGCAATCATCATGGCCATTTGTACCTTTGAAGCTGCAACACGAAAAGCGAACAAGAGCACTTGTTTTGCCGTATCACTGACGTAAGTTCTTTAGCCAGGAAGTTCGTCATCTACCGGGTGACACTACACGGCCATACATACACGTACAGCCCCATAAATACAGAACCCACAAATACCTATCTAAAAGCCAGTCGTGTACTTGCGTGAGTTTTCAAGATCTTATCGCATGTATTCCATAATAGTCTTCCTGGCCATACCTCGCGCTCTAGGGGAGGTTGCATGATTGCACTGCAGCGCTGCAAACCTACATCAATTTATTGTTTTTTGCCGCGCGATTAAAGGTTTAACCCGGTGAGTTATGGACCCACTTCATTAATGTCACCCAGTTAGTTTATTCCGCCATTAAGAGGCATTTAGCGAGTAGTTTTAGAAGCATCAGTGTCATGAGGGATTAAAAAGAGGAATGTTTAAAGAGGAATGTTCATTACTCAATCCCTATAGACATGACTAGACTTTTTTCTCTGATGCGTGTGATTAGCTCTTAGATATCACCTCCATAAATGCCACCACTTCATTTAATAGAATGCCAACTATAATTAGATAAATAAGGAAATAACGTCACACTCGATGGCTCACACTCGGATTCAACATCAACCGTACAACTATTGTTGTCGAATTCATAGAGAAATGAGGTGTAATACAAGATAGAGCAATAGAGATTTTTGTTTATTTTTTATAAACCTGCATTCCTCACATATTTTACAAAATGTGTGTGTGATTGAGGGTGTGTTTGTGAGAGAGAGAGTTTGTCTGTGTGTGTTCGTATGTTTACAGATACCCAGCCTCTGTCAGGTATGAGTGTGCGTAATGATGTAATTTGTGTACCTATATAATATTTATACATATATTTTTATTCAAGAAACTTACTACAAATATTCTTTGCCGTTATAATCAAATCTGTCGAGCCAATCCATTGATTTTTGTTTTTACTTTACTATATAATAGGTGCCCTTTTTAATGTCACATAATTTATTAAATTTATTATAATGGTTTTGTGCAAGATACGTAAAACTGCTGTGTATAATAACTATATAAAAATAACCTTTGTTTTAAATGTTGCAATCATAATACACACACGTAAGAGAGGGTGTGTCCGTGTGTTTATATTTGTACAGGGAATACCTTCTATTATAAAAAAATGACCGTAAACTTAAAGCAAGTCAATAATTTGCTCACAAATTGATAAAACCTTCAATTTGTAGTTTCAAGTTATCTCCAAGAGAAATTGGCACTCGGCATCACGAATATCGGTTCTTATTGAAGTTTCTCCATTACGCTAATGGTCGCTTATGTTGTTGTACCATGAGACACTCAGTATGTGAGACTTTGTAGTCTGAAATAGAACAAATAAATAGTTCCATGTGTAGCTGGGAAACAAATATCGTTGTAGGTGTTTAAGTCATGGAAGTTTAACATATATGCCTTTTGACTACAATCTTTTATGTATAGTTTGCATAAAAAATAAATATTTTCTCCTACTTGCTCGCAAATGGCTTCATTATTTAAAAAAAAAGAATACATCAATAGGCTCTTTTCTGTACCCACGACAGCAATTTCCAACACGACAATAATAAAGATTGCTGGACAGTAGCGAGGTTATTTTTAGTGCACACTAACATAAATTAGGTTTTTTTAAGTACACGATATTTATTATTATAAAGGCTGAATGTGCATTTCTTTTCAGCGCGCAGTCGAATTGGCAGGAATGAAACTTCTGTTTCTTGAATTAATTTGTTTATTGTTTCCTCGCAAATTAGAGAAAAGTACTATACGAGTCTCGGCCGAAATAGCGCAATTAACGGCCTCGTAGGACTCGTAGGACTCTGCTTCGCCTCGTCCTTCCAATATTACTCGGCCGTCAATTGCTTTATTTCGGGCCTATACAGTAATGTACTATTATATATAAAAAACGCCGATGACACGCAATAGTCGGAAAAGTAAATTTATTTCGTTATTTTTCGCACTATAGCTACATAACATCAACTTGTCTCTCTACTACTGGATATATGTGTCTCCCAATATGTCCTGCCCGTCATGACGTACGGTGACAAACGGGTCCCGAACGAGCGAATCCCCGGGCAAAAATGCAAAAATTATACTACTATTTTAATAATAACTATATTCATAAAACAGTGATATATTTTCCAGCTTTGTTGATTTTGAACTACGCAATAAACAGAGAGACAAACGCACTGGAAAAAATAATAAGCGAAGCTTTATATTTTGGTACCTACAAATTACTTCTTTACTAAGAAATATAGTTTGTTTAAAATGATCGCACACGTGTATTAAGTGTATAAATATGTAATTTACTATGTATCTACATAATAAATTAGCATTTTTCTATAGAATAGATGGCAGACGAGCGGGCCACAATCCACCGATTGTGGCTACAAATAGTTTTGCTACAGATAAACATCAAGTTATGTTCCCATTGCCTCAGCTGTTAAAATACGTGCATACAGTTCACCTGGTGATAAACGGATACTGTTGCCATTACCAGCACGTGGTACATAGACAGATATCCTCGGTACGTGCCAACATCAGTCCAGAATGACGAACGTTGCCCCAATCCCGCATGAGCTACCTATCTCTGGAGATTTAGGAATGTATTTGGCGAAATGGTTAGGAAAATGGGAAGGGATAGGATAGGATGAAATAGGAATGGGCTCTTTCACATCTCACTTATTACCGAAACACGTACGTACATTGGGTAAATAGGATAAAGTGGAAATTTTATACATTTCAAGTAGTCTTCTGTGACAGAGAGATCGAGTGCGCCGAGTGGCTGTGGGATTGCACCCTGCACTCCCCCCCCTCATAAAACCGACCGAACTTAACCGCAACATACTTAGAATTAAACTGCTTTTCTGTCACATTCCATTCCAGTCCGAAAGTGATTGGTGTTTAACTTTTAGTCGAACATAATCCGAAAAGTACCACAAAATATTAAACTTGTTGGTTAACACAAAATATTAAACTTATTATATCCGAAAAGTGGGAGGGGGAGAGTGCACGCTGCAATCCAACAGCCGCTGGCCGCACTCGACTGGTCTCGTTACCCCTCTCTCACAGAATACTACCTTGACACGTACTGCATTTCCCACTTTAACATATTCCCCAATGTATGTTTGTGTTTCGGTAGTGAGTGAGATATGTCAGAGCCCATTCCCATCCTATCCCTTCCCACGTCCCCAACCCTTCCACCAAATCCATTCTTTCTTCAACAAAGGTAGGCAGCGCATCCGGGAGCGTGCCAAAATTTGTCATTTTGGACTAATGTTGGCATGTATCGCGGATGTCTATAGGCGACAGTATCCAATTCGTACCAGGTGGACTATATGCTCGTTTGCCACCTTTCTATAAAATAATAATGTTCTATAAAATTTTCTTTTTCTATAAAAAAAAAGTACCACAAAATATAAAGGATTAAATAGGTATATTCGCTAAACCTGTATAGTGTAAGACTACAATATAAAGAAAAGGATTATATCAGTAAGTTATGCATAATATTTCGTACTTACTTAATGAAGACGACTTCACAGTAATATCCGTCAGCGCCGCTATATCATTATTAAGCGCAAAACTCGCGAAAACTTTTTAATTTTCCGTTTTGGGTTCGGACCCACTAATTAAAAAGTGCGGCAAATGCGGCTCTGTTTTACACTATTATTTTTTTTTTAAACTCAAAACCTCGCCAGTCTCTGTTTATTGAAATAGTCTAGAAAGGAATTTCCAGCTAGATTATTTTGTTATTATTATAGCTGTAGCCGCAATCAGTGCTTTTAACATCCACTGCTGGACTGCTGGACACTAGCCTCCTTAAAACGTCGCGCTGGCCAAGCTGGTTGGCGACTCCACTCTTTTAGAGGTCTTCGTATGAGGGAGAGAGTGCACGCTGCAACCCAACAGCCGCTGGGCGCACTCGGCTGGCCACGTTACCCCTCTCTCACAGGTACCTTGAAATGTACTTACTGCATTTCCCACTTTACCTTATTTCGCTAATGTACGTACGTGTTTCGGTAGTGAGTGAGATGTGCCAGAGCCCATTGCCATTCTATCCCAACCCTTTCTCCAAATCAATTTCTGTATCTCCAAAGGTAGGCAGCGCATCCGGGGACGTGTCAACGTTTGTCATTTTAGATTAATGTTGGCATGTTTCACGGATGTCTATGGGCTACGGTATCCACTTACCATCAGGTGTACTGTATACTCGTCTGCCGCCTTCGTCTATAAAAAAAAGTAAAAGGTGGTGTAGTTCCTCGGGGCTTGTGGAAGCCGCTTTGTTATCCCTTAGTCGCCTTTTATGACATCCACGAGTAAAATTAGGATGGTGCGATTCTATAGCCGACCGACACAACACGGCAGCGGCACAATTTTTGCATATAGATTTATTTTTAATGCGACTACCCACGTATAACATCTTGGAAACATTGCACTAATGAGACAAGCGCAGGCTGAAAATCAGCGCTGTTTAAGCGAGTAATAACATCATACGCTGAACCGGTATTTTTGTGTTACAGTAGGTATATATATATATATATATTTATTTATGGAAGGAAAGCGGTAGACGAGCTGACAGCTGATGGTAAGTGAATACTGTCGTCCATGAATATCCGCGGTGCATGCCAACAACAGTCCAGACTGTCAAACATCATCAATGTGGCAAATAAAGAATTTATTTATTTATTTTTGTGTTAAAATAGTAATCTCACATAATGTAGCCATCTTGTGTGTTAATCACTCAACCGGTAAGTTTTTTTTATTTAATATACAGCAATGGTGCAATTAGCACATAATGCCAGTGTCAAGTTTTCTTTATAATAAATAATTTCAAAATCTAAAACGTATCCTGTCAATGTCCAGTCCCGTCGAAGTCGGGAGTCGCTCAGTAAAGCGATAGTGGGTTTACTGAGGACAGAAGAGGACTCCTTGGAAGCACACGAAAACGCAGTCCTATGCGTTTATTTGATTATCACAAACATTACGCATAAAAGATACTTTGAAATTTAATAAACTATCACTATTACACCATAAAACACACAATACACATTTTTTTATAATTCATATTAATATAATTAATCAAACAAAAACTCCACTTCTCGAGATCTCGCCAAAAAGCCCAGTAAGTACTTTTACGAGTTTAAACCACAATAAGATTTTTATCCTGTCATCAAAAGCCCAGACGCCGACAACCTTTCATAAGGGTTCATTTTACCTCGAATCCATCCTCGCCTCCGTGAAAGACCTAAAATTAAGCGGGCGGCGGCCATTTTCTTTTTCTTTTTATTTGTAGCTCTGGTGTAGGATTTTTCTGGTTTTCGCAATTCATACCTCTTTTTTAGTTTTTTAATTTGTCGCAGTACTTAAAATTACAATAGATTAAATGAAGTAACGAGTACTTTATAAACAAACTTAATATTTCAAAGTATTTCTAATAGTGAATAGGACCGCATGATGGTAAGTGGTCACCGCCATCCATAGCCATGTGGATGCGCTGTCGACCTTGGAGAATTCTGTTCACAGCTGTCTAAACTTAATCCTAAATAATATTATAAATGAGAAAGTTGGTCCATTTGTTCGTTTGGATATGTCTAGACTAGATATATCCACTACTGATTTTATCTAGATTTTCTCTATGATCCCATACTACACACGGTCGTTCGCTCTTCTCATCCAGCCAGTACCGGCGAATTTCTTCAAGTTGTTAGTCAACCGGTTACGTCTACGTTATGTTCAACAGCATCTATGTTGTCTCCATTGAAGGTTTCGTTTACCCAAAGTCAACAGTCCTCCCGTTTTTTATAGAAGTGACGGCAGACGAGCGGGCGAGCCGCATGTTGGTAAGTGGGCACCGCCATCCACAGCCATGTGGATGCGCTGTCGACCTTGGAAAACTACTTGGAGAAATAGATTTGGAGAAAGGATGGGGAAAATGGGGAGGGATAGGATGGGAATGGGCTCTAGCACATCTCACACACTACCTGAAACACGTACGTACATTGGGGAAATAAGATAAAGTGGGAAATGCAGCACATTTCAAGGTAGTCTTTTGTGGGAGAGGGGTAACGTGACCAGTCGAGCGCGCCCAGGGGCTGTTGGTATTAATTATTATTAGGTACTTAGGATTATCTTATATTGTATTAATTATGATAGTAGGTTTCTAGGATAGTTGGTATCAATATGAAAAAAAGTGTAATTGTGAGAATATGTGCGTGCATGTGAGGTACTCGCGCACTGAGTGCAAGAGGTTGTTAATGAGATGGAGTGATTACTATGGGTGAGAGAAGAGTGGGTGTGTTATGTATGTATTTATGGAGTAGACGTGTAAAGCAATTTGTTTAAGCAGGTTTCCGTTGTGTGATAGTCTAAATCTAAAAGCCACTTTTGGATTTTTATTTTGCACTCTCGTTTTGTCAGTTGATAGGTTTTTAATTCTTTATTGGTCTTGTTATACAAGATGGGTACTAAATATCAGTGTTAACGTTGTATGAAAGAAGTATTGTACCGTTTTACCTAGCGGACAATATCGCTCCTACGTTTGATTTGAAGAAGGGCTGCATCAAAACGTTGCATATTATGTTTGTCTTAAGATAATATGCTTCAGGAATAGTTTACGTAGGTACGGTTAATAATTTCGATTCATCGTAGAGCATTTTAGTGGGGTTATGAAAGTATATTAAGGAGCGAATACATTTCTACGTGGATAAGGTGTGTTTTGGCATGCTTCGCCATTCTGATATGCTGTATGATAGGATCGATTGACAGAGAACTAAATAATTCGATTTCAGTAGGTGTGAGCACCTACTGAAACGAACCTTACGAAGCAACTTAAAAACCCGTATAATATTCCTTACCACAGTTATAAGAAGATCAAAGAAGTTCTGATGAACCGCACGAACGATGACACGGGCGGTGCGATGGTGAAAATCCAAAGTTGACGTCATATTAAACAGCTATTCAGGTTCCCTATTATATATTACTTTATACCTATCCAAGGTATAGGTTTTGTTTGTGTGACATGTGACACAAAAAAATATTCACCTAAAACTATACAAATGTGATTGACATAGCCCAAAAATAAACTCGCAATAGTCACAAAATATGGTAACGAATTCCGCGTGAAAAGAAAAAAAATATTAGTGTAAGAATACGTGAGGGTTAGCGATAATGGAGCCGACCCGGGTCGTTCGTACCCCGCCGACACTAGCTGCAATTTCGGGTTATTATCTGTGTATTCACCCACTCTCATACGAATGAGGAATCCATCACAGCCATACACAAGTTTTGGGACACATTGGCGTTATCTTTGAATAACATTTTTTTAATTATTTTTGACTAATTTTATAAAATTCGGCCGTGTGATGTTGGCCAGCTTTAAAATAGAATAAGCCTCTTCGCGTGGGTGTCGTAGAAGGCGACAGCCTCCGGCACACAGAATGCGTGAGCGAGACATGACCAGTGCGGCACGCGTGGTGAAATATTTGTGGTAAAATAAACGAAATGTCGATTATAAAAAATGTCGAAATTTACCCGAGAGATTACAGGCGCAGCACATCCAAGACAGCCGGCCAAGAAGCAGCTGCTGTCGTCACGAATACTTCACTAGGGTCGCTACTCGATAGTTATTGTTTTAAAGACGATATGCACCGGGGTTTTGCGTTGTGCCGAGGATGGCAACCAAAACGAACACGGCGCGGTCGATGGCATCGTTATAATACTGATGTTCCACTTTATGACTAACCGTATGTCAGTCTTTCTTAGGACAGTCTAGTTCTCAAGCTAGTTTACTCGTTAGCCTACATAGCCATGTGTACACCGTATATTTTGTGATACATTGGTCTATCCCGCTTTCAACCGTCGCATTATCCGCGCGAGGTATTTTTCTGCTCCCGAGAGACGACTGCCACCCGATATGTGCTTCAATTTCCTTACAGTTATTGAATGTTGCGTAATCCAGGAGCTGGTCGCAGATAAATAGAGAATTTTTTAGGCCTAGAGGACATCTAAGTACCCCTATATGTTACTCTAAAATGGAATTGATTTTAGCTCTAAGTCTTCACTAGTCTATCCATAAAGAACAAACGTGAATCGTATGTTCCTTTGTTCCCTTCTCTATTTTATCGCGCCAAACACGATTAATACAAATCAGATTTTTTGCGATTTTGCGCTACTACTAGTATGGTGTGAACAAGATAGCGAGCTGTTAACGGATAGGTACTTTGGTCTTAGTTAGGAATTCATTATTTTTTATAAACGCATAGTATAAGCAGAAAAAGAAGATAAAATGTAGGATGTTTATAGAATTGATTTATGACGAATGACAAAAACACAAGTAATTAGTTTAATAGTGATTAGTGCATGTAATTCGGATGAAAGACGCCACCCATTGCACAGGGTATTCTAGTTTCGGGGCTAGGTACCCTTCTGTAAGTACTTTTGATAACTGCACCCACGTTCTGTTTATTGTTTAATCTGGTGGTTGACTGGTAGAGAATGCCGTTAGGCATTAAGTCCGCTTGTTGTATATGTCTAATACTTGTGCAATGAAGTTTAAAGAAATAAATAAACCATGGTAATCGTTACCGGGGAAAATTCATTTTGAAGCGAACGAACGTTGGGTGTAAACGATAGTTAGAAATAAATGTATTTATGTCATTTCTAAGTAACTATAGAGTAGTCAGATATATTTGGAAAGACTGAAACAATAAATTATGTTCATGGGTAGTATTACTTGTTCATGTCTAAAATATTCATTTAATTCACAAAAAATCATTTTTTACCCGACTGCGGCACGCGAGGATGGATATGTTTTTCAATGTTATATATATGTATGTCTGTTTCTTTATTCCGTCTCAGAGCTTAAACGGAGTAACTTATTATGACCAACAGGACTTCATTAGATTCGTCATGTTTTCGCGAGTGCTACGCGTGTATTTTTTTTTAAATTCTAAATGACGGATTTTAAGCGCCATATTGTTTGCTTAAAAAAAATAAAGTCCTCGAAACACATTTATTGGGTTATCAAATTAAAGTTCTTAATAGGGCGATGCCGAAAATATATAAAATACTAGTGATTAGACTGACTTCGCTCACGAAATTGATCATAACTTATATGAATGTTGTATGTTGATTGAATATGCAACATCGATTGCACAGGAAAAAGAATATTCGATTCAGATGGTACTGAAATTTATATACTTATATAAGTTCTAGAGAAACTTCCAATGAATACTATAATAATCCAACATTTCGCAGATCATCAGACCGTGTACAAAATTGCAAAGGCTCGCTTCAACGGCTCGCTTAGTTAGGTTAATTCTAACAAATGATATAGAAAACCTCAAGCGATCTGACGAAATTATAAATGAAAAAATCAATGGTTCCGGTATCTTAACCAATCTTTCTGTACGTGCAAACAAAGATCGGGACTTATTGCTATTTAAGATGAGCTCAAAAAATAGGGATCGAGCCAGAAATTCTGCTCCTGCGACGCTTCCATGAGATACTGTGAAGAAGCTGATCCGGTCCATGAAAAATAGGATTCAAGATGTGGTAAGGAATAGGGGAGGTGATAAGTACTAAAACTTAAACTATCATAACTTATTTTTTTTAGTTTTGTTTAAAAAATTTTTTTCGTTTCTATTAAATCCAGTTTTTTACTTTCACATTTTCTCTATTCCTTGTTTTTAACAATTTATTGAGTGAAATACTGGGTGAACGAAGCTTTCTAATGATAAGTACCAAGGTCCATATCATTGCAATCACAAGTCCCTATTAAATCAGGTAGAAATCTTTTGGTCGATTTTTTTTCTCGCGAGGGTAGTTTGTAATTTGTTTAGTTTAGATTTTTAGATGTTTTTTTCTTTATTTCTTTAGTATTTATGTTAATACTGAACATGGGTAGTTGTTTTTTGAAAACGACAATTATTAACTCTGTAACTCTTAAGAATAACCGAAGCTTTTACACGGAATATAAAGAGTAAAAGAAATTAACACTTGATCTGAACAAGAGTCTTCATTAGTCGGTCTGGAAAAAAGATGAAAAATTTTCGTTCACAAAGTCAACACGGTGTGGTTTCCGCCCGTCCGAGATGGAAGTAGTTTTTTCTTTATTTCTTTAGAGAAAGGATAAAACATATGAAAGAGAAAGCTCATCTGGTTTCTTCACGTTTCTCAACTTTGCAGATATCAGTTTTGTGAATTCATTAATTCTGCCATTTATTTATTTGCTTGTTTTTGTACAGAGGCGGACTTAATGCCTTAAGGCCAATCGACCGTTGGTTAAAAAGAGATAAATTAAAGCGATTGCAGTAAAAGTTAAACAGTGAACTAAATTCATCATATATATATAACTAGCTGTGCCCGCGACTTCGTACGCGTGGAATTTTAATTTTTAAACTCTATATTGGTATATCTTCTCTTCCCGTCAGCTGTTGTCGATGGAACAAAGCCTATTCGAGGCGCCAAGCTAAGCTTAATTAACCTGTGGAAACCCTATGAAAATCCGTAGTTTTTTCATGGGTAGTAAATTTTAGAAAGACAGGTAGAAAGACAGACAGACAAAAATTTCAGAAATCGTCATTTTGTATTCTGACACTCTTCCTCCATCGCCCCCAATCAGTTTTTGGTAAATATATTCAATGTACAGACACGCTGATTCTACAGTTTTATTATATGTAGGTATAGATGTAATTTCGTATAGACGTTATGTGAGGAAAAACATTTTTCACACAAACCACTCACTCGTACTGCGTAGGTACACTCGCGCCGATTTATATAGATGTAAATCATTGTAGTAAGTATCTAACAGCGGTTCGATTAGAAGGTGTTTATAAAGAGGGGTGTACGGCGGCGTTGCCATTCGTCGTAGCGAAAAGTGAGTACAGAATAACAAAATCAGAGACTTCATTTAAAAAAAATGAGTAAAACTAAAATCATTATTTCGTAGACATAATGTTATTTTATTAATTTTATTAATGTTATTATGTTTATTAATGTTATTTTTTTCTTTTATTTTCTTTATTGCACAAAGTGACAAAGGGCGAACTTAATGCTTAGAAACATTTCTGCCAGTCAACCTTCGGGCTACGCAGATGGCGCGGTAGGTGCAATATAGGTAACATCTAAGTAAAACTATAGTTAATAGTGACCCATTTTAATTAAATACCATAAATAAATAAACGTATACGTACAGATACATTACGAAAACATTGGCCATCGGCTAATCCGGAAACACCCGAACTCGTCATCCAAGTCTATGAATTACCGTACCTTACATATATTATATCATATATTGTGTATAAATACATACCATACATACATTACATGCATCATAAGTTTTACATGCATCTAAAGTCTGTGTGAACTGTAGGCGTTTCATGGGTAATTCATTGTCAATATTGACAAACGTTGACAATGTAAATTTGTAGTCAGTCTCGAAATAAGCGCACCGTGTGAATTCATTCTAACAATTATTCACCAATGGAAATTGAACTTTATTATTAAGACACTAAAGTGAATTTAAATTATCATTCCTAATCTATTGACAGATACTCCCAAGTATTTTGTGGATTTATCAAGGTTTTAATTGTGTACTTTATTCAAAATGTAGTTGAATTAATTTGATAATTGATTATTTGTTTTAGAGTAGATTCAGTGTTATTTGAGCCTTAAATTATGTTGACTCGCTTTAGTTTCGTAGGATAATGCATGCAAACGAAGTGAAACGGGGCTAAATTAAATTATGATAATTGTTAAGCACATGAAGCGGCTTGCGAAGGCGTCAAAATTACACTGCGATTTATATGTAGAAAGAAAGCGGCAGCCGAGCTTACAATCCATCTGATGGTGAGTGGATACTGTCGCCCGTGGACACCCGCGATACATGCCAACATCAGTACAGAATAACAAACATTAGGACGCCCCCGGATGCGCTGATTACCTTTGGAGAATCAGAAATGGATATCGCACTCACTATCGAAACACATATGTACTTTGAGAAATACATTTACCGGTAGTTGAGTGTAAGAAAAAAGTGAGGTAAAGAAAAAGTGAGTGTGAGAAAAACTTGGTGAGTCGAATACGCCCAATTATTATTTTATAGTAAAATTACAAAATCATGAAACAGGTGTTATTTTTTAGTTTTTTTAGGACCTCATATTTAGCGTACATATGTTACGGATCGATAAAATAAATTGGAGTTACAGTGCCAATTTATTGAGTTTAATTGAGTTTCCTCAATTCCTACACACAAACACACATTTTATTTGAAACAAACTATTGAAACATAACAGACCTAACGCAAGATAGAGCAAAGTTATCTTTCATAATAACAAACAAATAACATAATTCTTAACATAATTATGTTAATAATAACATAGGTTCATAATTCTGAATAACAAATGTTAATTCTATAAATTAGTTATATTCAATTAAAGACGAAATTAAAGACGGACAACAAATTCTGTAAAAGTTAATTAAAATAATACCCTAATTTAAAATACTAACCTTTGGTAATGTCTACGTAAAAGTCTTAATTACATTAATCTCACTTTAATTACTAGTATATTAATAAAATAATAACTCGCAGTGCTCGCGACTTCGTCGCGTACCTACTACTTAAATTCCCGTGGTCACTCAGTAATGAATCTGGATAAAAAGATTTATAAACCTTTACTATCGTGGGTAAACGTAATAATTGTTATGTAAACAGATTACTCACGTTTATTATAATCGATATTTCGGTCCTGTTACATGAGCCGTGGTCACGGGGAGACTGCGCAGGCGGTCGAAGGTGTTGTTGCTATTGACAAACAAATCTGTCTACCCTCCGTCGTGTTGGTTTTTGATTCTCCTAAATAATAAATCCTAAGTCACCCGTTTACATAACAATTATTAAGTTCCCTAAAAATTGATCAAGCACATAATGAACTATGCCAAATTTCATTAAAATCCGTCCAGTGGGTTTTGCGCGTTCAGACAACGAGACAGACAGACTGTCATAAATTCCAAAAAATGTTGCTTTGGGTTCTATGTCATTCTTAGTGTACACTGCAATGTTTTCTTTAAAAAAAATGTTTAATGTACAAACACCGCTCCGATACGATTTTATTATATATATATATCGATATAGATTAGCAGTTGCCTGCGGCTTCACTCGCATGGATTTAGTTGCATTTAGTTCCATACACAAATTTAACATCCTGTAATTAATAATCATGAAAATCAAAAACCAACAATCAAAGTCAATAATCAATGATACTTCTAAGTCATACATCATTTAAGGTCATCCGTCCCTCGTGCACATGACAATGCACCTGAGAACCGTGACCAGCAGTGGACCACAAGAGGACTGGTGACGGTCACAAATTTTGACACCCCATCTCACCGCTTTAGGAGGTAAATTTCTAGAAATCCCTTCTTAGTATAAGTCTACGTCATAAAAGAAAACTACTGTCTAAATGTCATATTTACAGATTCACCGGTTTTGACATTGATGAGTCAGTGATTCAGTGAAGATATTTCTCTTTATATGTATTGAAGATTTCCTTTTTGCTTAATTTGTTGCTTTAAAACTTGCGTGGGTCTGAATGACCTCACATCAAGACTTGACATTCAAAGCTGACACTAAGTTTGTAAAGGAAAATTGTGACGTTATTACAGACACCAATTAGGAAAAACATGTGTTAAACACACTCAATTATCCCATATAAAACAAGATTACATCAGAGAATTTACGTAGGTACAAAACATTTAATTGTTTAGACACTATCCTCCATTTTCAACTAGCTTTTGCCCGCGGTTTCGTTCGCATAGTCTACATGATAAATAGTCTGTGTGTTAATCAGAATTACTACTTATGTGCTAAGTTTCAACGAAATCAGTTCAGCCGTTTGGACGTGATTGAGTAACAAACATCCAAATTTTCACATTTATATTATAATGTTTAGTGGGATGTGGCAGTATTAAGATCAACAATATATTATATAATAATAATTAATGATATCACGACACAGACGTAAATATCAAACATGACAGTATTATAACACGGCAAAATTAAGAATAAAGGATAGTGGATCAATAATTATTATTTTTTTGCGATCGTACTCCTACCCAATAATGTGTTTTTAATAGGCTAGAGTAACTTATATTGTGTAGAAAAATGGTGCTTGATAAGCAGACAGTCTAATAATCATAATATAATGGTCATCACAATGATACTCGTAATCATAATCATAATCACAGTTGTACGATCAAACAATTGAAACTTATCACTTTAGAACCTTATCACAATAATAGCAACACGGGTCTTCTTCGGGTGTCGGACAAAATCAGTTATATTCGTTGCTGTGAAATGATTCTAGACTGGCCTACATTTCCAATTGTATCCAGTTCACCGTACAATAATGGTATTTACGATTGTAATCGTATCGTAATCGCCCCATACATTTTTTATGCAACAAGTGTACCTAATCTATGTAGAAAACAGAATAAATAAACACATTGTGACAAGCAATGTTATACAAAGTTTAAAGTTCTACTGATGTACTCGTATTAATTTATGAGAGGAAAACCACTAATCGAATATATAAACTTTCCGGGGCGGAGCGTGCATTCAACGACAAAACAGAACACACAAATTAAAACATTATTTCAATTTTAAAGTTTGTCTTTATCGTTACAAAACTTCTGTTACATGGGTCGCAATCCTCAAACCGTGCGAAAAATATCACAAACTACGAAAACTTACAAAAGAAATAGGTCGCGCATATCTATTAGAACAAGAATAACTTACGCGTGCGGCTCACAAGTTTTTGTTAAAGTATACAATTTGTAGAAACTATAGAATTTGTAGGAACTTTTTGTTAGCGCCGTTTCTATTTCCCACATTTGTTGCCAAACCTCCGTGGATTTGGGGTCAAGAGCCTCTCCTTTGTGATAGCTTCTGATTTGTGAACTCGCGAGTTCTGATTGGTGGAAGACCTTGCGCAGTAGTTTACTGCGCATATGGTATATATGCCGCATATGCGCATTAACGCATTAAAGGGTTAACGATATTATGATATATATCTCCCTAACATTTTCTTTGTGGTAACATATAATCAACAAAAAAGATATCTGACATTTTATACATTTAAACTTATAAAATAAAGTTTAAACTTTTACGCTTACTTGATACTAAAATACACCCCGTTTATTTTAGCGTATGTTGACGAACATCTCTTATTCAAACACAGATGTTGACGAGCGGAATTGTCAAACAAGACTGATTTTAATATATTCGCAACTCTCCGCCTTTCTTCAGAGCGAAGATTGTTTTGTCATTTGTCTTTAATTAGACTTTAGACTTTCGTTCTGACTCAAGTAAAAAGCAGGTTAGGGCTGTCACTAAAATCAAAGTCTTAGTGAGACGGCCACTGACGAATCATCTCCTCAGAATGAAACTTTAGGAAACATCTGACTTCAGATTCTATCACACACAATAACAATGTAATTTATTTCTAATTATTTTAAACATAGAAAGATCTTAAATGTTTTAGAATCAGTTACGCTGTGATTTATAAATTTGACACAAATGTTTAGAGTGATATCGCACTGGTAATAAAAGTCCAAGACTACTGGTCGCAGTAGCCCAGGCATTAATAATAATTATGTTTATTCTTTATACTTGCAAAGAAATTTGCACATGTAGCTTCAAAACAACAGAAAACAATTGGCGGTCTTATAGCAATTATGCAATCTCTTCCAAACAAACAACTAAAATTTCCATCGCGCACTAGACGCAACTTCCAAACTGGACGTCCAGTCCATCCGTGCGACCAGAAATTGCTTTTATATTTTTTGCCGGCGTAAAAACATACAACCGATATATCGCTTCAACGTCCATGTCGAGTATATCTCCAATACGAATGATGCCAAGCTATCGAAGTACGACCACCAAGAGTAGTGGTCTAAGCTTTGATCGCCCGTTTGGACTACTAGTCACCTGCGACCAAAGTGCGCTTTTAGCATCCACTGCAGGACGTGGTAGGGATGATCAATATTCATTGTTGTTATCGAAACATCGATGTTGAGCGTGAAAACATCGATGTTTTAACATCGATATTAGGTCCTCTAAAACATCGATTCATCGATAATGTGAACAAAAATATCGAAAGTCGATGTTTCCACATTTGTTTGTTGTAAAATTCAAATTGAGCTTATGCAGCGAAATCCACTGCTTCAGAAAGACCATTCTCAAAAGCAGATTTAAATTTATATCAACACAGAAACAGATTAAAGGAGAAACTACTGTCAAACATATTATTTCTTCAAAGTATAAATAGCAAATTTTGGGACATTTCATAAAATTTTAATATTCCTTACTTAATTATTTGTAATTGTATATTTGTTTTTAATAAATAAACATCTTAAAATAAAATTTTAGCACTACAGCAGTGCTAAAATTTCATTTTAAGAACTACAGATGTTTATCGGACATCGATGTTTACTTACCGATATTGACATCGATGTCAACATCGATGTTTTACTAATATCGCTCATTCCTAGGACGTGTGCCGCCTTATTATGTAGATTATCTTGTGCATGAGAGATGTATGGTCTTATCATGCCGGCCAAACCAGTTGGCAAGTTCACTCTTTTACAGGTGGTGCAGTACCTATCTTAGGGCTCGTGGTAGGGGTTTTGTTATCCCTTACTCGCCTTTTACAACATCCATGGGAACAGATGAGGTGGTGATATTTGAAAGCCGACGGACACTACACGGCTCTCTATGCCATTCTATATTCTAAGAAAAAACTGTACTTACATCGACAAAAGTGCCCTATTTCGGTTAAACAATCAAACGGAACAGGTAAATGGAGTGGTAACTCGAAGCAATTTCTTTAATTTGCACCTGTTATCGTGGAAACGTCTCGCCATAAGACAAAAGGCTGGAAAGCTGGCATATTGCCAGCTCGAACCAGGATGTATAAAAAATTTAAAACGCCGTCACCAAAAAATGGAGTGATAAAGGAAAAATTGAAATTTCAGGAGGTTATGCTTGGAAACCAATTCAATAGCAATGCCAAGTTCTGCCCCACCCAAATACTATTGTGCAGATATAATTATAATTAGAAAATAATTTGGAAATAAAACATAATATTTCATTTTTAAGAACGCTGAAAGTCCAGATGTGTCTATATTCGACTCACATTGGTGTGATTTTGAATTCAAATCTTCAGCCAGTACCACTGAATTTCTACTGATTAGGTACGAATTCTTTCACTAGCTCAGCAGCGCGGTGAGGGGAAAATCGTGAGGAAGCCCGCACGCTTGAGAAATCTAGAGTATGTGTATCCACCAACCTGCATTGGGCCCGCGTGGTGGATTACGGCCCAATGATTTGGTAGGGGAGACGTACGCTCTGCGGTGGGACGTTATAGACTGATACAAATACAATCATTTCATTTTTACTTTAGTGTCTCCAAATTAGGATTTCTCTAATTATGTGGTCTTAAAATAATGTTACCATTGTTTTAAGACTACATAAACTTATTTATGTAGGAAATTTCGGCGTAGGACTAGTGGTCACACCAGGTTATCACACTAGTGAGACTAACAGAAATTTTCTTTCCCGTTAGTCACACTACTAATGTGACAAACAATAATATTGTTTTTGTGAAGGGTCCGTGGTCACACTAGCTTTTTTAGATCAATTTTAGAGTAGAATCTCGTCGGTGGTACCGCAGATGACTAAAATATTAATTTTGGTGGTACGTAGCTAGCCGAATTGACTGCCCAATACTGTGTTCTGCTACACATCGAAATATAAAATAGGTACCTATATATTATTATTGTTACTGGCATAGTTTAAAGTTTTTGTACGGACGATTATATAGACCGTTGTCTGAAATCAAGAATTTTAATTGAATTGAATAAAATGACTAAAGGCTTTGAGGACTAATTGACTACTTCAGACACCGATAAAACTATTGCCACATTTCTTTTATCCCCACACTTCGTACGGTATTATGTTCGCCACTTAAAAGAATACTAGTGAATTTGTATTTATTTTAATTACCTTTTTTTGTAAATTATCACAAAAAGCGGACTTAATTCCTACAGCATTATTCCCCGGTCAACCTTTGGGCTATACAGGACATGAAGAGGTAGAGGTAGACACCTTCTGTTTCTTGAAGTATTTAATACTTATTCAATGTGTTTGATAATTTGAAATATTCACAAGAAGCTCTCGTTCTCTAATAGAAGTATGCAAAATTATCCTATATTGCGGGTATGCATAAAACAAATTCGATTCCACCCATACGAAATTCCCACGCCCTAAATTCCATTCCGTTTCCACATTCCAGACTAATGTCGAAAATTCTCCTGACAGCCTTTGATTTATAACGTTCCCATTCAATTTTCGTTTCGTGTTCATAACGCAAGCGATATTGAAAAAATACGATTTTACTCTCATGCATATATCTAGTATAATATCAACTATAATATGCTACTATAAGTAGCACAATATCAAATTTGACGTGGCACAAAAAATCTCTTACAATAGTGTGCGTAATTTATCATAGTGTGAGTGACAGCGCCTACTGAAACACCATAAGACACTTATCTATACATATAATAAAATTGTAACAGGCCGATGTTTGTTCATTATAGATATTGAAAAAAAAAACTAATATGGGGGTCTTTATTAGAGCAACAGAAGCCAAAACAACAGTTTTTAGAAATTTTGTCTGTCTGTCTGTTTGTATGTTTGTACATGCATCACGCAAAAACTACTGCATGGAATTGAATGCAATTTTCACCGATTTATTGCTAGAGGTCTAACTTAAAATATAGGCTCCATTTTACCGCAGGAAAATATCTTATTCCGATTGTTTTACATTTAATAAACCGAAGCGAAGTGAGGGCGGGTCGTTAGTCTCATAATAAACATGTTGGTCGTCACTGCAGGTCTCTCTGACTAGTAGAAAATATGCTCGCCTATAGTGAACGTGTTGGAGGAACGTTTACATAGTCCCTCCAATCCAACGTGATACCACATTGGATTTGAAGGACATTTTTTTTATAGTAAAAAGGCGGCATACCATCATACAGTCCACCTGATGGTAAGTGGATACTGTCGTCCATTGGCATTCGCGATACATGCCAACATCGTTGATAAACGTTGGCACGCTCCAGGATGCACTGCCTACCTTTGCAGATTAAGGAATTAATTGGGGAAAATGGGGAGGGATAGGATGGGATGGGAATGGTTTGGAAGGGTGTTCTCCTACACACCGTACACAGTGTCGTGACGTTGGATCTAAATCGTGAATATGTTTCCTCGTACTCGTCCAATAAAATAGTCGCTATATCCAAATAATAAGACTCGTTTACACAAGGAGAGTCTCTCGAACGGCTCGGGCTAGAATATTATATACGATTCTCGTATGCGACCAAATTAAATTCAGTTCTCACCTGTAACTGTTCACATGATGATAAAAACTCGATGATAACAGGAATAACAGTGATCAGATGATGATAACAGCTGTTTTGACTTGACCGAGTCAAGTCAAATTGACCTTGACTTGACATTAGCTCTTGACCGATGTTCGAGAAACTATTCTTGTGTTAATGAGCCAGTAACTCACTTACCTTACGAAGATATGATGCAGGTCCACTTCAGGGAGCGAGCATGGACGATAAGCTAGCGATGAATACTGGCCTAAATTTAATTTAATTTATTTTATTTAGCCTAAATCTGCTTTAATTTTATAGCTTTATGTTATATCGTGCCGTGTGGTGTCGGCCGGCTTTAGAATAGTCCCACCCCATCTCTTCCCGTGGCTGTCATATGGCATAACAAAGCCGGTACCACAAGCCCCAAGGAATGTGAACATTGTGGCAATATGTCCAGCAGTGAATACTGAAAGGGCTGGTTGAATTGAATGCCAGAGCCCATTCCCATCTTATCCCTCCCCATTTTCCCAGCCCTTTCTCCAAATCCATGCTTATATCTCCAAAGGTAGACAGCGCATCCGGGGGCGTGCTAACGTTTGTCATTTTGGACTAATGTTAGCATGTATCGCGGATGTCTATGGGCGACAGTATCCACTTACCATCAGGTGGACTGTATGTTTGACTACCGCCTTCATCCATAAAAAAACAAAAAAAAAATCATTGCATATTAAATCACGACTGACTGGAAGATTTATTTTAGTTAACGCAAGCGCATTCTCCATACAACGTTCAGTAAACGCTTCATTAAATGAGCAATAAAAATACTGAGTGAGCAGTAAATCGATTGCAGAAAATTTAGTTTTCTGCTCACAATACTTTAGGTTCTCTGGTCACAATAAAGAAACAGAAGTTCCGCTTAGCGAGACTTCGTCGACACACTAGGTGGTATTTATTTTATTTATATACTACAGATAAATGATAAAAATACTTACAAAAGAAAATATATACAAAGGGCGTGTTTATCCCCTCTGGAGATTTTTAGCAGCAAACCTGGGAGAGCGATAGGTGAGCGATAGGCAGACATAGTGCGTACCTAAATAAACTACCAAATAGTTATTAATAGTTAAGGAAAAATTGTGAGAAGGAATGTCGCCGGTAGTGGCTGGATGAGAAGAGCGGAAGACCGCGTGTGGTGGCGTTCCTTAGGAGAGGCTTATATCCAGCAGTGGAGAGACACGAGCTGATGGTATGGTATGGTAACCAAAAATTAACTGCCAATATGTTACCAAAAATAAATATTTTTTATTTTAGTTACTGACATTGTTAGTAATTTAAAATTGTTTATTTCAGTTATACAAAAATAGGTCACTGCCCAATTAAATACAAGCTTTTTAATTTCTTTTTCCAGAGTTACAGTGCTAGTTCTTTAAAAATTATACTCAAGTTCTACCGTCATAACGAAGTGCAAAACTTTAACTCGCAACTCGTTCTGTCGAACAAACTTGACTCCCTGGACTTCAACTTTTTCTTACACCAGTCCCCGAGGTGCAGAATGTTCTGAGGGCCACTTAGCTCGGCCACTTTGCAAGTAATTAGGCTCGATTTCAATTAAACGAACCTACTTTGTTGAACTCGTAGTTTGATGCTCAGCGGTAGTTTCTCGTGACGATGAAAATTTTGTTTTCTTGCTTAAATTAAAAATGCGAAATTATGTCGCAATCAATGTTTCCCTTAAGAAAATTGATAGGTAGAGTAGACGAGTCTCCGAATGGAGACCAGGTGGACTGACGACTCGAAGAAAGTCGCCGGTAGTGGGGGCATGAGAGGAATGGACGATTTTGGTCCGTTGTCGACTATTCGTAATAGTACACCAATGAGTGTTTTTTTTTTAAATTTATTTCAACGTTTCCAGATCTTAACATAAATATTAATTGAATCTTCCGGGCTACTTGGCCGAGGTCTTCTGGAATCTCTTCTCTTTCTTCCAAACATTTCGTCAACAACTGCGGTTGACATCTTCAGTGGCGGCTGCGTTCACTTTCGGAGAGATGTTATCTCTTCGGCTTCTCGAGCGCAACTTAACTAACTTACTTAAGTTTGGCAGAAAGAGAAGAGATTCCAGAAGACCTCGGCCAAGTAGCCCGGAAGATTCAATTAATATGTACACCGGCCGAGAAAGCCTACACTCCACTTAACATAAATACATGGGTTGCTTGGTGTCTTCAAACCGAATAGTTTAAATTGGTACTCCAATACGCTCTATTCGCTAAATAGTTATTATAAATATTATAAACACATCCATGGCTGGGGAGGGTATTTCCATTTTTATGATTGTAAACAAATCCTGACACCTCGCGTCGCGATCACTCCACTCCACTCACAGGTACAAAAAAAACCGGTTGGGCGTACACACTGGTCGATTTTTACACGTTTATTTAATTATTCCTTTACTCTATTTTTAATTATTTAATTATTTAAACAATTATAACGAAGCGAGGAAAAAAAACATTTTGTTCTACTAATGAATCTATCTAATCAAATGTATAGTACCTATCTAAGTACTATAAATTCATCACAACCACGCTAAACGGTAAGTTTAGTGAAATTGTCCTCGAAATTTTCAGTTATACCTATTCCAGTAAGAAAGGAAATGTTTTATTTGACGCAACACAATACACAGATATAAAATTGACATCAAACAAACAGAAGTATTCGCTATGTTACCTTATCTAGTCAACAATTGACCATGTTTCACGGCAAACAAACTTTTTTCTCATTACTCTAAATATCATAGTATAACCCACAACCAGCCCTTTTAGTATCCACTCCTGTATATGGGCCTCTTCATGCACACCGTCTTGTGCATGATGAATGTATGGCCTTGAAACGGCAAGCTGGCCAAGCGGATTAGGGAATCCACTCATTTAACTTTTTTTATTCCTCGGTCGCCTGTTATAACACCCCCGGTGGAGATGGGATGGCGTTATTCTAGAGCCAACCATCACTACACGGCACAGAAATCGTATAAATATGACTTAATGACAGTTTAAATTTTAGTTATGCCAAAATGAAAACCAAAGACAAAATATTAAACAAAACCCGAAAAAGCTAAACTTTTTCCACCCGAAGTTACTTCAGCACAATGTAAAATTTTTCACATATTGGAATTGTTGCAAAAATTATCTGCCAGCATGTTGGCAACTAAATCGCGTTGCCGGGCCAAGTTACCAACTAATATACAACTTTTGTCATATTATAATGCACAGATTCTGTTTAGAATTTAAACGGTTTTTTTTATATTTATAGTTAGAATAAATTGCCTTGATATTAAGAAATGGTAAATGTTTTAAGAAATTAACTGCTCTTAAAGGATTCGCTTGACTCGACTGCAGTTTGAAGTTTTCTCGAACATTGTCTTTGCTTCTTTTTTTATTTTTTATGGACGACGATGGTAAATGGATATTGTAGCCCATAAACATCCGTGATACATGCCAACATCAGTCCAAAATGACAAATGTTGACACGCCCCTGCATGCGCTGCCTACCTTTGGAGATATAGGAATGGATTTGGAGAAAAGGTTGTAAAAATGAGGAGGGATAGGATGGAAATGGGCTCTGGCACATCTCACTTACTACCGAAACACGTACGTACATTGGGGAAATAAGATAATGTGGGAAATGCAGTACATTTCAAGGTGGTCTTCTGTGAGAGAGGAGTAACGTGGCCAGTCGAGTGCGCCCAGCGGCTGTTGGATTACAGCGTGCATAATGTGTATAAACTTGTGTATAATGTGTTGTTTTCACTGTAGATAAAGATTAATATACCATACCAACAGCCCGTTGACCATCAGGCGGACTCTCGCCTCGTAAATGACTATAGGCGGAAATAATGTATATACGAACGTATACACAATCTACTAAATACCGTATGAGAAATTTAGTAAATTAATCATCGTGTAAATTAATTAGGCATCGTGAGTGCCGCCGAACTGTTTCGCCTCGAAAGAGACACTGCAAATTATTCGGAGCTAATTGCCAACTTCCACTAGTTGGAGAGGCACCACAAGAAGAAGAAGTGGAATAAATGGGATGTCCTCTCTGTGACCTGAACATCGACCTGTTTATTGTCGGACAATCAATGCTAAATAGATCAACCGATCATAGGTCAAAGTCACTTGAAAGTGGGACAAGAGTAATAAAGTTTATTAATGATACATACGAACGAATACAAAATTTAGTCCAAGTAAACGTAGGTAATTATAATGCCTTATTTGTATATGCATTTAGCCTAAATGAGTCCTCGATCGGAGGCCACTAGCGGAAAGGGCAGTAGCAATATGGTAGTGTTATGGGAATTTTACCAGTTCGTTTTAAGAACATAAAATTTATAAAATCTGGAAATAATTTATTTCAATACTTCTTATTATAATAAATTTCCACATAGGAATCGAGAAATGACGCACATCTAACTCGTGAGGTGCCTATCGACAGACTGCCTTAGTGGTAGTCTAAAAGTACCGACTCAGCGATATAATATTTTGGCGTAAGGGCTATCCCTTACACCCTCGATTCGTAACAGTACGCTCTCCCACCACGTAAACCGACGACTTGAAGAAGTTCGTCGGTGGTGGCTGGATGAAAAGAGCCGAAGATCGTGTGTGGTAACGAGCCTTAAGAGAGTATTATATCCAACTGTGGAGAGACATAGGCTGATGGCATTAGCAAGAGGGCGATTAACTCGCTAATGTTGACCGTTCTTTCTCTTTTTTTTTCACAAAACTCGCTATCAACATTTCTGCCAAGTTAATCATTATGTCTACTCTAATCTGACGGCAAGTCCAACAAAATTACGCACATTCGTATACCCCGACCAAAACAAGATGTCATCAAATGTCACAACATATACACAAATCACGCTGCGCGTTTAATTTTACCGTGTATGACATACAAATTGAGTCGTAGAACTAATTTCAAGTTTCGTATATACTCATACCGTCCGAAATTCTGCGCCGTACGCTCGTTAAAACTTCTAACATGGAGTAAGGATTAGCTGGAAATACTCCCATGTTTTTGAACAGTAATCGCCTTCGGGTATATAACCGTAATTCGAATTCACATGAGTTGGTACGGTTTAAAATATTTTTGGTAGACCAGATAGGCTAGGTAGACTAGATTGCTGGGGGCTGGGGTCTTCCCACAAGATATACTGGCGCGGAGACTCCCAGCAATCAATGCACAATATAATAACTTATTTAAATAAATTATGAAGACATTTTGAAACTCATTTTGAAGATTTTTTAATTCTCTCTTTTGTTAACGTTATATGAAAAAGATTATTTTAAGTGAAAAAAATAAAAAAGTTTCTATACTGTTAGCAATTAGATTGTGTTTATTTTTTTTACGTCTGCAGCACCACTTTATTGCACCATTTTCTAGTTGCACATTTCGCGTATATGACATGTATAATTATTAAGGATAAATTACTGCATGACTAATCCATTTGTTTTCTAATTCCATGTAATGTCGTCTATGTAAATACGTTCAAATGTGGAGACGTCTTCTCATGTGACTGAACAGTATATTTTGAGACAGCCGAGAGGATGAGTTTCCGTTTTTGAGATCTCTGTTGAGTTTTGACGGCAGACTTTGTACTGTAACTTTTACTGAAGCCTCCTAATTATTCTAACAATATATTCATTCAATTCATATTTAACATATAAAGAAATCGTAACAAAGCCGTTTCTGTGCATAAAATATTTCGTTGAAAAAAATCATTGCAGTTAACAATATGAATGGATACAGAGCTCAAACAATTTTTTTTGGAAACAAACAAAATCTCTCTGAACTAGTGGTGGGTAATCAAGACTTCTCGGAGTGTTTAACTCACTCAATCCTGCTCCGCTTGCGGATCCGACTCCTCTTAGTTACTCCTTAACTCTTTTGATTCACCTTCTTAATCACCTTCCGAGAGCGTTTCATTCCCTTTCACAACGGTTGTTGCATAATGGAAAAAAAAGGTCATGCCATCATTGCATTTCGATTTTGAGCCCCCGACAAGTGCCGTTGCGCGATTACACTCACAATCATGATTGGCGCCGGAATCGGAATGAATAACAATTCGATGGAACAATTAAAGGATTCTGCTCCGCTTGTTCTTTACTCTTTTGATTCATTACCTCCGGAGTTACCCATCACTAGTCTGAACGCGCATCACCCAAAACCACGGGACGGATTTTAATTAAACTTGGGATAGTTATAACCCGTGCGCAGTCAACATTTAGGCTACTTATGACTCATTGATGAAGAAGAATAACATATCGATTCAAGAAATTAATTGAACAAAGTACCGACGTATACCATAAGAATTATAAATAATACGAGTATGGAAGGGAATCTCTTTTATGCGTGTCTCAAAAGCCGCGAAAAAACCCCCCAGCCCGTAGCGTCCCTCTGTCGCCCGCAGATGCCGTGAAGATTGTTATTTATTATATCCGTATACTTATTACATTAGTTAAAGTGTACAGTTATTAATTAAAAGGTTTACCTAATTAATTATAAAAAAACATGAAAACATGTTTTGACCAAATTTTATAGAAAAGCAAGGTTGAAATATAGTAAATCGAGCGAGCGCTGTCAGACTGGCGGCTTGTATGATACGATGAGAAACTGTAGGCTATAATAGCAAACTTTATCATTCTTATGCATATTTATATCATACAAGTCAAGGTAACTCTAGACCAGTGTTCCGCAAACGATGTACCGTAGATAGAACACTGGTGTGCCATGAGACGATGCTAGTTGTGCCGTAGTATAACCTGAATCACCCAGCAGCAAGTTGCAACTGGAGCCACGAGAGTGTCACAAATTTTCAGGGGTTTCTCCAAACTTTTTCACTTTTTCGGTGATTTTTAATTAGTAGAATGCGTGTATTTCATTATGATTTTATAATCCCTATAATGGTAATCATATTTTTAGATCAGGTGCCGCTGAATATTATTAACGTGCCACACATGAAAACAGATTTCGGAGCACTGCTTCTAGATTATTAGCGGTAAATGGTACAGTGCTTTGAATTTCGAACCTGTACAAATTTAAGACGTGAAGCACTATTATCAGCTCCTGCTTAGTTCTCCGCTTATTAACATATAGTTACTTGCCTTTTGAAAACATATCTGCGCGAAATCTCTAGAAATTCCGGGCGCGCTTTTAAGCAGTTACTGGGGCGTCTCTAATTTTGATATTCCACGAAACTCACCAGCTATTAGGCTGGTTGCATATCGGTGACTAATTAAATTTAAAAGATATAATCATTTTTATTTTATTCTTATAACACACAGTCATTGTATTACAAAGTACATATATATATATATATATATATATATATTGTATATACATTTAGGTATATACATATACATATATATATATATGTATATATTTGTATTAACAAAATATAAACAAAGTAAACAATAATACAATTGTGCCGTATGGTGTCGGCCAGCTATAGAATAACACCAACCCATCTCCTCCCGTGGGTGTCGTAAAGGGCGACTAAGGGATAGCAAAGCAGCTACCACAAGCCCTGAGGGACTACACCACCTCTAAAAAAGGGGACTCGCCAACCCGCTTGGCCAGCGTGCCGTTTTAAGGTCATACATCATTGTCAAGAAGCGCAGCAACGAGATACATGCCAACATTAGTCCAAAATGACAAACGCTCGCATGCCCCCATTGTGCTGCCTACCTTTGGATATATGGAAATAGATTTGGAGTAAGGCTTGGGAAAATGAGGAGGAATAGGATGGGAATGGGCTCTGGCACACCTCACTCACTACCGATTACATTAGAGAAATAAGAAAAGTGGGAAATGGAGTATATTTCAAGGTAGACTTCTGTGAGAGAGGGGTAACGTAGTAGGATTGCAGCGTGCACTCTCCCCCTCTCAAACCTATTTGAACGATCTGACAAAAATTAATTTAATGACTTCTAAGAGGTGATTAAAAGTAGTGTTGTCATTTATAGATTATATTTTTAACATGAAATTAGACAACTAAAATTTGAAACCCGAAAACATTTTTTTTTTAAATCTATTTTAAACTATTTTTAGCTGTTAAGTCCATCTCTGTACAACAAAGTGCAAAAAAATATAATAAATAAATAGAAGTCAATGGTAATGAAGTAAACGATTTGCAAGTCTGTTCGCCATTTCTATTAAAAGTGGGAGATACCAAAACCAAATGGCTAATAATTCAGACTATAAAAATCGGGAGTAAGAAGTCGGTAGTGTACTCTCAGCCTGCTCCAGCCAGTACGGCTTGCCGCCGCAAAATGCCGACATATAATATGTCAGCCCCTGACCGCAACATTCTACCGAAATTAAGGGAATTAATGTAACAATTCCCTCTTTTGGGAATTGTAGTTTTACCCTGCAGTGCGCGTGACAATTGTTAGTTTTGAAATAAGCTTGTTTACTTTCCGAAATATTTGTGTGCACTTTGTACATTTACAGTGGCATAAAAGTTACGTAAATGTAGCGTCGGACGCCCTCCAGCCAGGTGGAAAGACAGTCGATGGCAGTGACTGGATGAGAAGAGTTGAAGATCATGTGTGGTGGCCTTGGAAGAGGCCTATATTCAGCAGTGAAGAGTAAGGTTGACAGTATGATATGGTATGTATTAGCAATCAACCAAAATACGGTCCTAAAAGTCAGATAAAATTCATCTCCTGTCATTCAGTCCGTCATTTGGCGGCAAAAAACTACCAAGAACGTATTTTTTCACAATAACTTGACGTAACGGTGTTGCCAATGTAAAAAATATATAAGAAACTATTTAAAAACAAGCATTTCTCTATACGGACCGAAATAATTAATGATGTTTTTTTTTAAGTTAATAAAAATAAAACAATAACTCTTAAGAACGTAATTATACAAAACTTTAAAAAAAAATTGTGTCTTTTTACTGTTACAAGTTATATTAGCCATGTTTTACCAAAATCTAGGTTTTACTGCTTCTCAAAGTTTAAGAATTTTACATTTTAATAATTAAATTTTCTTTGCCCTATGCAAGCAGTTATATCTACATGAAGCAATAATTACCATGTTCAACTTAAATTTAGGTAATCTATCATCCTATCCGCTTGGTGTATTGGAAGTGTTCTGTGTTCATATTTTTTATTTTTAAATAATAAAACTGTAGAACCAGCGTGTCTGTACATTGAATATATTTACCAAAAACTGATTGGGGGCGATGGAGGAAGAGTATCAGAATACAATAAAGACGATTTTGAAAATTTGTCTGTCTGTCTGTTTGTCTGTTCAAACACCTTAATCTCCAAAACTACGGAATGGATTTTCATGGAGTTTCCACATGTTAATAAAGCTTAGCGGGTTAATAGGCTTTGTTGCATCGAAATCGGTTGACGGGAAGAAAAGATATCCCAATTTAGAGTTTAAGAACTAAAATTCCACGCGTAAGAAGTCGCGGGCACAGCTAGTATTAAATAAATCTGAAATAGCTTATCTCCCCATCATTCTGTTTTACAACAAAGTAGCATAATATTCCTTGAATCCGAAATATTCCACACCTATGCAGCATTTCGATAAACCCACGAGAGCAGATCTCTAATATTAAGGGGTCTTAGAACGGAACTGCAAAAATATTTTCTATAAAATTCGATCGCTGCAAGCAATTTTCGCATGTCGACTTCGGCATTTCGTTACTCTACTGACACAGAAATGAACTTAAATCTGCTTTTGAAATTGTATATGAGCTAAATATAAAAAACAGGATGAGAACGTTCTGGGAGCGTGCTCTGGGAGCACTCGACCCAGTCGATTGGTCTCTCAAATAAGACTAGCGTAAAACGAGATAAAGAAGACTAGCTATCATTTCCCACTTTATCCTAATCCCCCATTGTTTGGGCAGTGGGTAAGATATGTCAGAGCACATCTCCATCCAATCCTATGCTATCTCCAAACCAATTGCTAACCTTCCAAGTTAGGCTGCACAACCGGGTGCGTACCAATGTTTGTGATTCTGAGCTGATGTTGGCATGCATCGAGGATACTGCACGATGACAGTGACCATTTACCACCACGTGGACTGTATGCTTGTATGTTGTCGCCTTCTAACAATAAAAAAACTATGTTTCAATATGATCCTCTTTACCACCACGTGGACTGTATGCTTGTATGTTGTCGCCTTTAACAATGGGAGGGGGTGAAGCTGATGAGGGGGGGGGGTCTTTAAAAAGTCCAATTTAAAACATAAATACTACGTAATAAGTAAATTCCATTTTCAAAACACATATGAATTAAAGAATTCAAAAACCACTGAACAAAGAACGCTATTAGACTCTGAGGTGCCTGCCCTCGATTGCTTCTATAACATATCTAGTATGAATGTTCAAATCGATATCCTCTTTGCTTTTATTTATTTTGCACAAATATTGGCATGTATGGCGGATGTCCATGGGCTACAGTATCCACGTGCCATCAGGTGGACTGTATGGTCGTCTGCCACCTTCGTCCACTGAAAAAATCTCTTCAATCGTGGTATTTTTAACGTATCCTTATGTATAGGTTACAGAAGTATACTTGTGTGCTTCTGTTACCACAATAAATTACATAAATAAACAATTTCCGGGATTGTTTATCAAGGAATTTATTTCTAGCTAAATCTGTCTACAAAATGTATCGAAAATCAGATCAGAACCAGATAATTAATTCCCTTTAAAACATAAACCAACCTAACACGGTAAAATAGATTTTATGTTCTAGGCATAACTTTTAAAATCCTTTAGTGACACAGTCAAGTCTAAAGCGTCCTTTCGCCCCAACAAATCAAGACCAGGTAACCGAATATTCCAAACATTCCAATATTTATAACGACTCGGTGTACGCTCGGGCAAATTGAAGCAGCACCAATTTGACTTAGAGATGTGCCTCTCGAGGTAACGAGCAGTGAATGTTGGCGAAGCTCGTAGGCCAGAATATGACTTGGTGAACCACTCGGAGAACCACTGGACTGAAAATGAGGCGCTTATTTCTGTAATCATTACATTGGATCGACTGACCAAAAAGATTTCCAATTATAAAGTTCTCTATTTTTATATAGACAAAATTTTGTTCGAAAATTATGTTCTTCATTCATCCTAGAACAATAATTTTGTTATGAGACAAGCTGATGAGAAATATGTAAACCATGACCAGCTCGTTTTTTTACCATGACCAGAACACCTCCACGGGAATTATAAACCTGAAACAGGATGTGAATTTTCCTTTATTTGTAGCTAAAGTCAACAGTACGAAAATTACTTTTTTTTATGGACGAAGGCGGCAGACGAGCATGCAGTCCACCTGATGGTAAGTGGATATTGTCGCCCATAGATATCCATGATACATGCCAACATCAGTCCAAAATGACAAACGTTGGCACGCCCCCGGATGTGCTCCTACCTTTGCAGATTAAGGAATGGATTGGGAAAATGGGGAGGGAGACGATGGGATGGGAATGGGCTCTGGCATATCTCACTCACTACCGAAACATGTACGTACATTGGGGTAATACGATAAAGTGGGAAATGCAGTACATTTCAAGGTAGTCTTCTGTGAGAGAGGGGTAACGTGGCCAGTCGATTGCGCCCAGCGGCTGTGGGAATGTAGCATGCACTCTCCCCCTACCCCTCCTTAAGGATTAAGAAGTAAAACCCTTCATTGACTGGACTGTTATAAAACCATCCATCATAAATTACTTGTATTTATTTATACAATATACCTAATACTTAAATACTATTATATAATTACCAATTAAATTTACCAATTTAAAGTCTATTTTCATTTATATTTGGAAGATTTGTAGCAGGAAGTATATTACAGTAAGATTATGCCAATTAACAATAATTTCGATAACGAACCTCCACGTTTACGTAGACTAACAGTACAACATA
This sequence comes from Sesia bembeciformis, assembly GCA_943735995.1. Taxonomy (NCBI): domain Eukaryota; kingdom Metazoa; phylum Arthropoda; class Insecta; order Lepidoptera; family Sesiidae; genus Sesia; species Sesia bembeciformis. Next base: position 12,575,096 of record OX031042.1, on the reverse strand, counting down.
ATAATTAAAAACCACAATATTCAAATGTCCTAGACAACAGGCTGATGGTAATTATATACACTAACACTACTAGCGACCCGCCCTTGCTTCGCTTTAAAAAGGTTTTTTTTTTCAAAATTTCAAAAGAAAATATAGACTATATTAGACACAGATAATATAGCTTCCTATTTGTGAAAGAATTTTTGAAATCGGTTCAGTAGTTCCAGAGATTACCCCCAACATACCTACAAACACACAATTTTACCTCTTTATTATTATTAGTATAGATATAGATAGTATAGATATGCCTTCATAGCTTCTCAAATAGGTAGGTGACCCTAGGGTACCATAGACCCAGTGTTTCGACATCTAAAACGTATGTATTCGATATGTAAGCATCTTCCGTCTTTCTGCAACTTTTGCCGCGGCACGCAGCAGGCTGTTGACACAGATGGCATGCCTGTCCATTTTCCACGACACTAAAAATGTCGGGTCTTATGAAACTTTCCCTTATTAAACATCAATAGTGAACAATTTTATATGTTGTCAATTTTATATATTTCGATAATGTACAAGAGCAGCACAAAGTTTCCCCGCACAAAGGCATGTTTGTTCGGAGCGCTGTCGAAACTCGCACGGTGATATTCAAAGGCTTTCGAATGCTACTTCTGCTTACCTCATGCCTCTTAGATGCACTAAGCACTGTGGGGAGACCATACAATTTATCAACAGTACACAAAATTGATCTAGAAGATCCTGTTGATGTGATTCATGTTTGGTATCGGAACAACATTTTCATTGTCTTGGAGACTCATTTACACCCATTATTCTCGTGTTCGCATACATCTCCCGCTCAAAGGTTGCCTGTAAGAGATCACTTTAACGATAAAGTCAACCTTTTGTGTACCCATTTACTTTTTTTTTTGTATCATTTTTACTCTAATCTCCGGTGTTCAATAAAGTGTACTTACTTACTCGTACTAATATTTATTTCATTATTTTTTTGATTTAGCTGCGACTATAAAGTCCATAGATATATTTGAAAACAAAATGATTTACAAAGACAAAAATAAACTATAAATAAATATTTGAATTTTTTTTTTTATAGATTAGTGGGCGGACGAGCAAGCGGTCCCACGTGATGGTAAATGTTACCGCCGCCCATGGACACCTGCAACACCAGGGGGCATGCGGGCGTGTATGCCTGTGGGAGAATATATATTAGCTATTAGACTCTGAGGTGCCTGCCCTCGATTGCTTCTATAACATATCTAGTATGTATGCTCAAATCGATATCCGCTGGGCGCACTCGACTGGCCACGTTACCCATCTCTCACAGAAGATAAAGGAGCCTGGGGCTGCTCTGGGGGCGCCACATTTGCTTTTTTCATAGTTAATTAGTGTCGTCTGTAGAAGATATTAGTTCTATTGGTTTTACGCATCATGGCGAGGTTTTGTAATTTTCTTGGTTAGGCTATACATTTATGTTAATTATTACGTACATCATTAGTCAGTACATTATATTAAATTATCATCAGTACATTATCGACATTAAATAAAATACATTAGCATCATTCATTATAACCATTATACAATATCGTCATTACCACTATCAAAGTAATTGTCATGTCATTATCACACAAACGGTGTGCACATCGCGAATGTACACAAAAATTCAAAAACTGAAATAAATCTTCAAAAAATATAATCTAAGAATCAGACATTTATATCACAACGTCGACAGATTTTAATTCATAAAACGATTTTGGACTCTGTAGTCCTAATGGCAGGTCTTGTGCTATCGGCCAGCGTTAGAACCCCTTAGATGTCGTAAAAGGCGACTAATAAAGCAGCTTCCACAAGCCCTGAGACAACACCACCTGAGTAGACTCGCCAACGCGTATGCCGTTTTAAGGTCATACATATGTATAATTAATATATTAGTGCAACCTAAAATCGTGTAATAAACAGTATAATGAAAGTTAAACTAAATACAATACAAGATATAATACAACATTAGTATGTTAAGCGAATAACAACACGAATAACGAATAAAACAATGCTTAATTGGGCCAAATTTATTTCATTTCCACCGTTCCACTCGTAACATTGTCACCCGAAGCCAGACAGAGTTTATCCACAATAGAAAATATGCCTCGCGGCTGTACGCTTATGTCGGAAAGTGTGTTTATTGTAGTGACTGTTTGCTAGCGCGTCTCTTTTGTAGTCACCTAGTTGATAGTTTAAATGTTTGTAGAAATTATTAGTTAGATGCTAGTTAAAGGACATAACAAAACATTTTTTTAACGCAGAAACAATGAAATGAGTAGTAATAAATACTGAAGAAGCAGCAAATCAATCCTAGCCTTTACGACTTTATTATATAAATAAAGGTTTGTTAAATTTAAAGTTCTTTGGTGAAAGTAAAAAAATGGGAGTCCCAAGAAGCGGGATATTTGATGGTCACATTCTTAGTAATTTAAAATTATCTATACTTCCCTGCCGAAAGTAATACACATCGGCCTTCAGAAAGGGACCACCGACTAGCTTCGGTTTTGTAGAGCGTCGTCTCTGTCGTACACGACAGAGACGACGCTCTACAAAACCGAAGCTAGTCAGCCGATCATAGCCGATGTGTGTTATTTTCGGCCGGGATGTGTACTTCGGTTATTCAAAGATATATTGTTTTGTTGATCATGATTTGCTGTTCATTTAATACTTTTTGCTCCAATTTTTGAAGACAGGCCTCGACTTTTTGGCAGAAACTACTCGAGAAGTGAAGTTGAGTTTTTGTTTGATTATTATACAAAACGTGTATGCGATGTATAATAGTGATAGTTTATTAAACTTCAAAATGTTTTTGCGATCAAAATATAAGCATCAAATATCAAATATAAGCATGGGACTACGTTTCTCGTGTGCTTCCAATAAGTACTCCTCCGTCCTCGATAAACCTATTATCAATTTACTGAGCGACAGCTGACTTATTCTACGACATTGGACATTGACAGGATACGTTTTGGACTTTAAAATTGTGTAAGAGGAATACTTGGCACTGGCAGAATCTGCTAATTGCACCAATGCCATATATGAAAAGAAAAAAAATATAAGCCTTTTAAATAACTTTTTTTCACATTTAATTTCGACCGCATCGTGGCCAGTCGACCATTCATTTAGATAAAAACTTTTACAAGTTTTTACTTTACCATTTTTTATGTCTTCTTTATTTCTAATTAATATTTATTGTAGAGATATTTTATGGGTGCGTCTCTTTTGCAGTCAGCCGTTTGATATTTTAAACGTTTGTAGAGATGATTAAAAATTTTAATGCAATATACATCAATTGTTAAGTATTTCGGTAGTGAGTGTGATAAGCCAGACCATTACCATTCCCATATTCCCATACCAACCTATCCTATCCCTTTTCCCAACCCTTTCTCCAAATCCATTCCTACGTCTATAAAATCATACGTCATCATACGTCAGTCACTCATTCACGTGATACGAATATCATCTAAATTGTAACGCAATGTAATACAACCAGCTACTGCAGGACATGGGCCACCTCGTGCTCATCGTTTTATGCATGAGGGATGTACAGTGTACGGTTGGCGAGTCCACTCTCTTAGAGGTGGTGTAGAACGTCCGCGGTTGTGGTAGTGGCTTTGTTATGCCTTACTCGGCTTTTACGACACACGGGAAGAGATGTATTGGTGCTATTCCATAGCCGGCATCAGCTAAATTAATCTTTATTAATCTCACTAATACGTACATGCATTCATTTGTTTATTCCGATAGTTTGTCTGTCTCTTTGACTCTTTGTGCTTCATCCTCGACCGACGTAATTACGTACCATCAAAGCACGTGACCCGCTCTCAAAAAAAAATTATGGTGTAGCATATGTGGATTTAAAAAATGATGGTGTAGCAGTCGCGGCGATGGAAAATTGCTACACCATACCTTTTTAAATCTATGGACGCGTGATACCCACGATTAAAAATAACTCTCGGGCCGTGTCTGGTGTTGCCTTTTTTATTATAACGTATTATACCAGACATCAAAAAAATAATCTGTTCTTTGAGAGATTATACTGTGTTTACACAGAAGATTATCAGCTGTGCATATGTGCAAGTTGTGTAATAAAGCAGTGACGTTACACAGGAAACCTTGTTAAGGCGACCAGGAACGTGCTTAGCATACGTGGCTTAGATTGAGACATACAGACGAGAGAACTGGCGAAAAATAGTAATTACGTAGTTATTTTTTCAATAAAGTTGAAACTTTGTAAGTGTTAACTGTTAGTGAAAATATAATTGGTGTAATTAAGTTTAATAGGTAATAATAATTATCATTGGTGGACATAGGATTATATGCACTATCAAAGTGCCAAAATATGCATGCAAATATGCACGAAAGAAGGTCTAAATATGCATTATTTATGCACTATCAGAAAAAAAACAACTTTTGGTGAGATGTTTTTTTTTTTTGCACAAAATAAAAGCTTTGAAATAAATTTACTTAATCAATTTATAGTTTTTATGACAATTCAGTTCTCTAAATTATCTATTTAAAACTTGTGACGTTTGTCAGTTGGAATTAATTTGAACGCCGAAAATGACTGCTTCACGTGGACCGATGTGACAGGTCAACAATTGAAATTTGACGCCATGTTCGCTGACATAAACTCAGGCAAGCTTTGACCTGTGGAATTAATGAATACATTAATGATAATACATTCTTGACAATACATTAATAAATGTACGCATTTATTTCTTTAATTACGTCATTTATTGTTATTTTTTAACAAAAATGGCGTCAAACTTGTATGGGATCTTTTCCGAAAATGAGTCCGGAAATGCCTGGTCTACGACCCCCTCCGAAAATTCAACGAACATTCTATTTAAAATTGACGCGTTTTTATGTCAAATTATGTATTTTCAACGAAAAATCATAGAAATATGCAATAGAGTGTGTAAACCGTGAAATATGCATTTTGCATATGCATATAATCCTATTTTTGTCTTTCCTATTCCTATGCCTGTCATTACTTTATAAATAATATTATGATATATGTTTTCTAATTAAATAAGTTACTACATGGTCACATGCATCATTTATAAACGGAGTGTGTTCGAACCTTTCCCGAAACCTGAACCATGGATTATTTGATTCCGAGTTTATTGACGTGAAATTATTTTTTAAATTTTTACCGAATTTTTCATACGCTAAATTCAAACCTCAAAAACTGATACCTTTACAGATTATTTTTAACATTATATGTCAATTTACTAAGAAATTAGAGCAGAATCCATAGCTGCCAGCTTTGGGAAAGGTTCGGGCACAGCCTGTAAATTAATTGGTGCATTTTGAGATTTTTTTTCTATAAGTACCCTTTGTAATTTCGTAAATTTGCAACTGACTTGACCTGTCGAATTTAACAGAGATACGAAAAAACGATATTCGAAACTGAATAGTTTAGTTAGATTTCGAAAAACTAGACCTGCCTATTGCGCATATCTCGGCTTTTGAATTTCGGAAAAATCTCTACTAAGGGTCCAACTGAATCCAAAATATTTTTTAATTTAGAAGTATATATGGGATAGAACGCAATTTATAGACCAACCGAATGGTATATTGACAGTTTTGACATAACGAATTGAAGTGAAATTTAGCAGAAAAGTAGTTTAGGTCCATATCTCTCGATTAAATTCGAAATGATCCATATTAGTTTAGCAGTTCCAAAATTTTGAAGGTTTTAACTTTTCAAAAGATCCCAAAAAAATAATGATTTCTCCATACATACAAATTATGTGCCATTGTATGTGTTGGACTTGTAAAATTCTACAACTTTTGTCGTAACACTTTTTTTTCTAAAACGTGCCGGAAAAAGCAAAATCTACCATTTCGGACCTTCACGGTTTTAACCTCGAATTTTTAACTTCTAGGGAAACTTAAAAAAAATTAAACACAACTCTCTCGAGCATTTAACGCTCGTTCTTTTTACAGCACTAGCGCTAAAATCCATATATATATAAATAGATATAGTTCGTCGTTTTACTTATCCGTGTGTTATCTGTGAATGGTAGCAAATGCACTACCGGTAAAGTTAGTGGGCACACGTGATACATTGTGTACCTGTAATTATTAAATTGCCTGCGTTGTTCCTCTAATAACTTAGTAATTAGTTAGAGTGTATTGAGTAACTTTTGTGAGGGTTCTTAAACGATAATAACTCATGAGAAGTTCTTGATAACTATACTTATTCGTGTAACGTGTTCTTGCTATGGATGTCGGACTATTTTCGAAGCCTAAAGCCAATGGTTTTCATTCACGATTCTGAGTTCACTAACATGAACATTTCACGCATATTTTTTTTCAAAAAAATTTTTATTTTATTAATTTTGATAAACGTGTCACATGTCACCAGTATAAGACTACTAAATTCAAAATTACATTATGATAAATCATTTTATTATGTTTTAGGGTGGGTATCTTTAATTTGCTGTCATGGTTATAACTGCAAAAAGTTCTTTACCTATATCTGATTTTCTACAATGTCACTAAGGGTTGAATATATTTTTTACCAAAACATAAGTCTTACAGAATTTGAGTCAATATAATACTATTTACTGACTATTAATACACACAAGTGGGAATGTTAAGATATTCGAAGTAAATTTCTTTTTTCTTGTTTTGACATGATTTACGATTTGTTAGTAAATACTTCATCTTGAGAATAAATAAGGTATAGTTAGGGTATAGACTCTAAATCAATGTTTATAAGGTATTAAATTCCGTTTTGAGGTGTTTTGACGGAAATTACTTCACAAAGTTTTAAAGTTATGTGTTTAATTATCACGTATTATTACATTGCACATTATATTGTCCATGGACTATTCAATATGTAACGACGAATCTATTCAATATTTAATAACGAGGGAATCTTGTACAGAGCGTAAGTATATACAACCGTTAGCTGGGAGACTCTCGACTACTGCTGCGGCGCGGCGCATGCGCAGAACTCCTGCGCATTGAGCCGGCCTGCGTATGCGCAGCGGTTTAACCGTGAGCGCCGAGCGATTCTACTTTGTAATATAAATTATTTTATATTTATGTTACTCCACCATAGTATTTTTGTTAACTTACTTTAAATTGGCAAAATGTAATAATGACCCACGTCAAAATTACATCACTTTGATTTGTTTATAACCGAAATTTTGTTACTTTAAGGGACATCTCTAATTTTTGTTATGGCAATGGACATGCTATCTCCGATACTGGAAGGTTAAGCAAATACATGCTAACCGGGGTCGTGCCAACGTTTGTCATTTTGGACTAATGTTGGCATGTATCGCGGATGTCTATGGGCGACAGTATCCACTTACCATCAGATGGACTGTATGCACGTCTGCCGCCTTCGTACATAAAAAAAAAACATTGTTTCTAATATTTTTACGGTATCGATATGCTGTTCAGATTCGAGAGTAGAATCGATTGCAACAGTTCTACAATAGGCTTTTTTCTTTTTCAAAACTTATTGTTTATTTCTAGTATATCTTGTATTTCACGCGCAATTCATTTTCTTATAGATTCTAATTGTTTTGTGTAAGTGTAGTGTGTTGTTATTAATCCAATAAATTATTCATTCATTCATTCGATTGCATTCTATGTGCGTCGCTCGCGCCGCACCGCATAGGCGCCCAGATATTACCCTTAGCTGAGTAATGAGCGCTACAAACGTTTTAGATAGAACAAAAAAAAAAAAATGTTTATAACTTGATTTATTCACTAAAATAATTTTATTTTTCTCCAGAACGGTTTCATATATTTCCAATCAGTTGATGTTTTTCAGTTTTTCCGTTATTTCAGTAACACGTTGCACACTAATACTACAGTATCTGCTTTTTAGATATAAGTATATATGTATACATATACATATTATGTGTGTGTGTGTGTGTGTGTTTCAAGTATTGCGTTATTTCCGTGACACGTTATATACCAATGAACTCGGAATACAAGTATTGGCTAATTGATCGTTCGTACAAATAGAAACTCATTTGCAGTTCATTGTCAACATATTCAATAGGCAGTAATGTGGTGCCAACCGCAAATACAATGTTGTAGAATAATTTCGTGTTCTTCCGAATCCGGATGCGTGTCAACGTTTGTTGCCAGCATTCTGGACTGAGGTTTGCAATTATCACGGATGACCATGAGCGAAAGTATCCAGTTACCATCACGTGGACCATCTGCTCGTTCGACATCTTTCTATAAAAAATGTCACATATCATCTTCAAATAAAAACATTCATACTTTTCAGACAATTGAATTATATAGATAGCTCTATTCGAAAATTATATGATGTTCTCAGTCTCAGATTTATGAATTTTAATTTTGTTTCATCCACCGGGAAAGATCTTTCACAACGTACATTATTTTCAAAGAAACGTCAAAGAGTTGTAAAATTGTAGACGCGTCGTGCATTTGTCTTGTCTTTCAGACTTTTAAATCTAGCTTGATTAGAATGACAGCTGTCAAAGTGCCTCGAATAGTGCTCTATAAAAATAATTACAATACAATATTTTTTTGTGTTGTGCATTTTTTTTATATAAAAAAGGCGGCAGACGAACATATAGTCCACCTGATGGTAAGTGGATACTGTCGTCCATAGACATCCGCGATACATGCCAACATCAGTCTATAATGACAAACGTTGGTACGCCCCCGGATGCACAACACTCAGTCGATAAATAAACCTCGATTTGATCATTATTGTCCCGGCACTATTCGATGCACTTTGACAGCTGTCATTCTAATCAAGCTAGATTTAAAAGACTGTATTTTAGACTTTTCTTTTATTTCTAGTTGATTTCATTTTTTTACCTGTACATATAATTGACTGACTGATTTATCAACACCAAGTCGAAACCGCTGAAGCTAGAAACATGAAGTTTGGACGGTAGTTTACTTTTATGACTTTTTTCTTGAAATTCAACCCCTAAACGCAAACGGACACCCCGTTTGCCTTTAGGGATTAACGTTTGCATGGGAAATATAATACATTTGATGTTTCTATTGGCTTGATATTTGGTACAAATAATCTACAATATAAATAATTCAACACATGTTTAACAATTTTTCAAAATTAAATCCGCGCGATCGAAGCCGCGGGCAACAGCTAGTTAAGTAGGCATATTATGGCGACAGCCCATTTCTAAATAAGATAAAGATAAAGTCGCTGCTACCACAAGCCCCGAGGAAGTGTGGACTCGCCAATCCGCTTGGCCAGCGTGCCGTTTTAAGGCCAAACATTTCTCATGCACGAAGCCACGCATTAGGAGGCCCATGTCCAACAGTGGATGTTCAAGAGCCGGTTACGCTTGCTGGTTCGTATCATATATGTATTTTTAATCGAGAGTAGATAGATATCACTAGACTATCGCCTCTCTTTAAAGACCCCCACGGTAGTAAAATTTTTAAATAAAAAATAAATAACATTTACATATTTATCTATTTCATCGGATCTCAACGCGTATGCTTACATTAAACGAAACGTCGAGTGAAATAAACATACTTATTGAGATCAGTTTAGGTATGTGTGAAAAAAGCGAAAATTTCAAATAGCTTTATTTTATTGATAACCCTACAGCGTTACAACAAAGTATATATTTCTTATATAAGTTATAATTAGTATATAAGTTATGTCTAATAATGAAATTAAAACTGAGATTAATACAAGGATTGCACTAAAAGTTATCAAACATAATATTTATTGTTAATCATTTTGTGATGACAGCAAATCAATGTCGGTTATATCTACTCATTACAATACAGTACCATAAATATTGAATATCCAATAAAAATTGTTTCGACACTTCTGTTCGCATCTCATATTTTATTCTATGAGCGCAGGTAAGCAGACATCGTATTAAAGGGCGAACCTTAAGGGCCCGACCTCTTTTATCATCTCCCAACAATGGGCCCTGTAAAATGAAATACGGAATCTGTGTAGATAACTTACGCCCCCGAATTATTTCCGTGAAGGTACCTTCAAAAAGAATTAAATTGCTTTTCTTTGGCGGGAAAATATTGGAGAGTACATGTGAAATTTTATAAGCTGCCGGCTGCTTATAGTGATTTATAAGCGGCCATTTTGCGTATTGGCCTTCGCGTTTTTATACCTGCTCATCTGAATATCATCGAGACATTTTCATAGATTTTCGACGACGCAATAGCCGCGCTAATGCCGTACTACTGCCGAGCTGCGTGGTCGTATATATATATATATATATATCTACTTATTAGGGTAAGTAATTTAATAATAGACTTAATGGTTGTTCGAAATTGACCTCTTTGCTTGTCAAAATTTAAAAAAAAGGTGGTTTTGACATTTGCCCAGTGGCAACCATTACACGCGCTCTTGCTCTTCGGATCTAGCTTGGGACGGCCGCTCGGCGGTTAAACGCGTTGAATAATAACGTATAAAATAAGTTAAAGTGAAATCAAAGTATAGCCCATCGGCTTCGCAGCCTGTGGACTTTAGTGTGCTGATTGTTAGTGAGGACCTCCACGTCTCTACGGACTTCGGACACGGGGGCCCCTTCGCCATTTTCGATACAGCAGTCGCCTGAGGTAGGTGCACTTCTGTTCTTAGGCATTGAAACTGATGGCAATTTGATTTGTGATTTGATTAATTTCTAATGCGCGTATCGCGCTTGATTTAGAGTCTGCCACAGTCGGGGCTGATTCTGAACACTGGTGTTACATACGTACAACTCTACGTACCTACCTACCTTAGTTTACTTAAGAGTATTATTAAATGCTTCGGTGTTGTTTTTTTATAGACATGTTTGGTAACCTTGTTTCTATTCCTTTTACTAATAAATTGATGCAGTGATCGCTAATATTCTATCTCTAATCCATACCACCTGAGCTAACTTTGCAAAACATAGGCTATGTTAGAGTCAAAACGAGTAAAGTGCAGGACACTGACTCTTTATGCAGAAAAAACACGAAAAAAATACAATATTTGCGTTTTAATACGAAAAATCTTACAACGTAGCCACTAATCAAACATACAGTCAACCCAATCAAAGCCAACTAATCAAACAGTACACACACAATCAAAGCAAGAACAAGGTCAAACAAGCCCCCAGAAATCAGAACACCAACCTGACCCCACGTACATCGTAAATATAAATGGGTAACACTTATGGGTCGAAATATCCTGTGTCAATAGAGGGCAGTGATTAATTATATACGGGGCGCGTCTTTCGTGTGTTTAGCTGTGAAAGGGTTAAATAGTGACCGTGATGTAAAAAAATGGGAATTTAAAAAAAAAATGTTGCTGTAATACAGAAATAGGCCGTCTGGATTGCATAGTGCTATTTCTGTACACTGTATAATTAGCTAGCAGTCGTCATAGCAGCATTAGAACTGTCGACTACTTGGACAGTCCGCGGGCAGTTTTGCACGCTAACTGCACATATAGTCGTAATATAGTCCTAATGCAGTTCGGCTGCAATAGAACTGCAAACTGCACAGCAACAGCAAGATCTAAGCAGTTTCTGTGCAGTTTAAGTTTGTAATCATGCGAATGCTTGGTTTTATAATGCTTTATACCTAATGACACAGGCTTTGATAAATAAGTACAATAATTCTTGATTTTATAATAAATTCTCATACAGTCTGCATAGAGTTCGCTTTATCTAAGTCTAACCTTCATTTATCCAGTCCCTAGAACAGTGTATTCAATTAATATATATGTATATTCAAATCTAATTAATTTATTCCGTCCGCAAGCCTGGTCGCCCTATGCCAAATTCTTAGCCGGACATTGCTCTTATTCAATGAAGTCCTTTGAGCTATAGTTCCAGTATAAATAGGAAATTCAGCTTTGTACTATTCGTAATTAGTAATTTGCTTAATTATATTCGGATAATAATAATAATAATAATAAATACTCTTTATTGCATACAATTGGTTATTACATGTGCACAAGTAATAAATGACAGAATACAATAGGCGACCTTATCGCTAAGGCGATCTCTTCCAGGCAACCTTAGGACAGAGAAAAACAAAAGGGATATAGGTAGTGCATAAAGACCGAAATCCATAGATGGATCATGTCCAATATAAACTATCGACAATATCGATAATAAATACATATAATAATAAATAGCTTAATAATATATAAATACATACATACATATCTACATCTACATTGCACCCAATCTCAATTCGCAAATAAGATCAAAGTTGACAAGGAAAGAAAAATAAGAAGGAATTGAGGTCTCCAAGGGACGAAATATAACGAACAGGTTAGAAACGAAAACGGGGCGAGAGGAAATCATATAAGTGTATCCATTCGGATCATATAAGTGTAAAATGCCTTGATGTTTGACTAATGACATTTAAAAACGAAGTAATCGTAACAGTAACCAGGCGTTTTCTCGTGCAGACATGGATCTTCTCGTGCAAAATGTTTTATGTATGAGGGATGGATGACCTTAAACGCTACGCTGGTCATCTATATTTTTATTTATTGCAGCACACTGGTAGTGTCGTCAGGAATGCAAATTATCAACGACATACTACGTGCACAATGATGCTATTAGTGGTGTCGTTGGTAACAAACGAGAAAGTCAGAAACGCCGGGTATTTGAACTCACAAATGGGTCTCGGGAATTTATACCTCTAGCTTTTTTTTTTTTTTATATAGACTAGAGGGCGGACGAGCAAGCGGTCCCACGTGATGGTAAGTGTTACCGCCGCCCATGGACACCTGCAACACCAGGGGGCATGCTGGCGAGCCGCCGACCTTGTAAAATCCTATTCACAGCTCTCTTGAAGAACCCCATATCGTAGCTTAATGGAAAGACCTCTTGAGGTAGTTCGTTCCACAGCCTACGGGTTCGCGGTATAAAATATTTTTTGGAGCGAACAGTGCGCGACACCTCCGTATCGAGGAAATGCGGATGGACCGCACTTCTGTGACGGGAGGTGCGGTTGTAGAAACCCGAGGTGGGAATTATATTAAACAGTTCCTCAGAGCATTCCCCATTGTACAGGCGGTAGAACACACAGAGAGACGCAACGTCTCTCCGAATGCTGAGGGGTTCTAGACCGCCCGTGAGAGTGGGATCGTCGACAATACGAACAGCACGTCATTGGATGGAGTCAAATGGGTCCAGTTGGTATTTCGGTGCGCCGGCCCAGAGATAAGAGCAATACTCCATATGGGGCCTCACTTGAGCTTTGTAAAGCATAAGGAGTTGCCCTAAGCATAAGGAGTAGCATAAGGATGAAGTACTGCTTCGCTCTGTTCAGCACACCGAGCTTTTTGGAGGCCATTTTGGCCTTATTTTCCAGATGACCCCTAAATTCGACTTTGCTGGAGATGTCGACACCAAGGATCCCGATACTCTCCGAGATCTTAAGAGGCATGCTCTGAAAGCGAGGTGCTACGACAAAAGGGTTTTTTTTTAGCGGTGAATGCACAGACTTGCGTCTTACTGGGGTTGAAATCCACTAGGTTCAAAGAACCCCAAATCGAGACTAGATCTAAAGAGTCTTCGATTTCAGACACAAGCCTGGCGCGACTCTCTTCCACTTCGAGCCGAGGGATGTTGGCGCGGCCCCTGTACAAGGCGTCTCCAGTACTGTCATCTGCATAGCAACGTATGTCACCAATTTGCAACAGGTCGTTGATATGCAGAAGGAACAGAGTTGGGGACAGCACGGAGCCTTGAGGGACGCCAGCGTTAATAGACATGGTGTCGGAGCGGCTACCATCGATAACGACTCTGATGCTCCGTCCAGTCAGGAAACTGGCAACCCATTCGCATAATCCCGCGGGTATCCCGCCTAACCTTATCCCATGAAAAGTCGCGAACCATCTGAGGTAGGCAACGCATCCGAGGGCGTGCCAGCGATTGTCGTTCTGGACTGATGTTAGCATGTATCCGGATGTCTATTGACGACAGAAATCACTTATAATCAAGTGGACTGTTTGCTCGTTCGCCGCCTTTTTTATAAAAAAAAATCACTGGCTATGAAACCGGTACCTTATAGTAATAACCAAATTCGCAAACTCCCCACAACAGACGGATGTAAAACCGGCCAAGCGTGAACTGGGCATCGTGAAACCCGGAACTTGGCCACTTCATTAACGATTCATTCAATTAGGTCCCGAGCCGTGCCGTCCCCTGATTTATTTTGTTTACGATGAGGAAATTTAGAAGTCGAAGGATAAAACAAATCAAAACTCGTTGTGTTAAAAACGTGTCGACTTGATATTATACCTTTATTTTACTAGTGAAGAAAGTGAAACAAGATTTTTAGGCGAGCTTAATGCCTTAAGGCGTTGACTACCATGTACCTTTGGGTTAAACAGAGAGAGATACATTGGGGGGCGCGATGATAGGAAGAACCATAAACAATGAAGGTTCATGAAATTGTATGGAATCTAAGGCGTGTGACGGCTCTAGTTAATTTTAGTGTTGGGAAACCACTCATCGATGAAACGAAACATCTCCCTTGTGTCAGTTCACCAATAATAACGAATTTTTATAATAATTATCTTGTATTTTGTATTTTGTAACAACGACTTGTTAAGATAGGTTAAGCTAGGTAGGAACGGACTGAACGAATGCCCTATACCCGTTTATAGATGAGCCAAAAAGCGAATATCTTAAAAGTAGGAGCATATGTGTTTGATCGTCTAACCTTAATTGCCAAAGGGCTTGTCAAACCGCTGTTTTAATAAAACCTTTAAGTTTTAAGTTTAAGCTGTTTTAAAGAGGAGAGTGCATGCTGCATTCCAACAGCCGCTGGGAGCACTCGACTGGCTACGTTACCCTTCTCTTACAGAAGACCACCTTGAAATGTACTGCATTTCCTACTTTATCGTATTTCCCCAATGTAGGTACGTGTTTCGGTAGTGAGTGAGACATGCCAGAGCCCAATCCCATTCCATTCTATTACTCCCCATTTTCCCAATCTACTCCTTAATCTGCAAAGGTAGGCAGCGCATCCAGGTAAAGTGCCTACGTTTATCATTCTAGACTGATGTTGGCATGTATCGCGGATGTCTATGGACGACACTATCCACTTACCATCAGGTGGACTGTATGCTCGTCTGCCGCCTTCTTTCTAATAATAATAAAAACCCAAATCTTCTTCCAACAGTTTGTCACCAAAACTGTTAAGATTGTAAACACCTAGAAACAATTTAAACGACTGTTACAGCTTTACGCATCATTATACCTCAACGTCAGTTTAGAACACTAAACTTCACCAAAGATGTTTAATTTAACATCAAGTTGAAATCAACAATACCGTTCTAAATGAAATGGTTCCTAAAGCTACCCGTCACCAATTACGCTCTCCCCGCCGCCGTGCAAACTCTACTTTGACAACTTAAAGACAAGTTTATTTCTAAAATACTGCTTACAAACAGAATATTTTATCGCAGGGTGGACGTAAATGGCGGACATAGTTTTACTGGATGTGACCTGTTTTAAGTTTTGGAACGAAGTTCCTTTACGCGGCTTGCGGTAGGTGTGATTCGAAAGAAAATGTAATGTCACGTAAGATTTTTACTCCCTCCATACGTCTTTCTCTTTCTCGCCTTTCTCTCGCTCGGACACGGTATGGTCGCAATTCTCGCGATCTTGTCAGTTCGTCGGTATTCGGTAAATTGCGGTAGCGGGCCGATCGCTAGTTCTCTCTCATGCCTCGCTCGATCCGAAACGAAAATATCGACCACATCGCCATCGCTAATTCGCTGAATCGTATCGTTGTTTTTCGATGTTATATATCGCATAGTGACATCGATGTTAGAATGATATATTGAAAAATACATGGATATTTGCAATACATTGATTGTTTTTAGAGTTTATAAAGATTATGGTTATAACATGCCTGATATATAAGTTGGTTATAAGTTCAAAACCTTTATTATCAATCAAAATTCTGAATTAAACAAAAAACAAAAAAAATACGTGAGGATCTTCGTTCCTGACGGGGGTCCCCTGACCGCACATGTATTTTTTTCTTATGGTAAGAAGGAGGCAGACGAGCATTTGGTTCCATCTGGTGGTAAGTGGATACTGTTGCCCATGGACATTCGCAATGCATGTCAACATCAATCCAGAATGATGAACGTTGACACGTCCCCGGAAGTACTGACTACTATTTGAATATTCAGCAATGGATTTGGATTAAGGATTGGGAAAATGGAGACGGATAGGACGGGATAAGTACGGGCTCTTACAAATCTCACTCAATACCAAAACAACTAGGTATATTCGGGGATTAAGACAAACTGGGAAATGCAGTATATTTCACGGTACTCTTCTATGAGAGAGGGGTAATGTGGCCAGTCGAGCGTGTCCAGCGGTTGTAGGATTGCAGCGTGCAATATACCCCTCACAAACATTTATATATGTGAAATCGATACAAAATATTTTCTATGTTCTGAAGAAAATTTCTTAACTTCAAGTTCACTTCCAGAAACTTTACCGCCCTTCAGAAATCTAATCTTTACTTGTCTCCGAAGTTCCGCTTTGATCTCACACAAGTGTTTAATGATGGTCCCAAGTTCTTAAGTGGGATTTTTTTGTTTTCTACAAACAAACTTGTTATCAATTTATCTTGTAGCCTTAGGCTTTACACGTGGACTCAGTAATCTCGCGACTAGTCGACTTATGTGATTTAAAATCTGTCCACGCCAGTGGTTCGGCGTGGTGTAATTTAAAAGCAGGAATGATTAGTTATTTCAGGGTGACTTTATACAGGATCTCACTGCGCATGGGTAAAAGTCCTAACGTTTACCTACAACCCTGCAAACAGAGCGGGATATGTATACGAAGTTAGGTATTTTGACCGCCACGCACAATCTCAGACTCATGCTAGTTGCTAGATAAATGAGACTTGTGCTGGTTAATAGCGTAGAGTAATTTGTGCAACCTCTGGGTAAATATGTGCAGAGTGAAGACAAGCGACGCGGTCGATTACAATCTCATTTATATCAAATAATTATCTCCATATATATATACACAATACATATGCAAATTAAGTTAATTACTTCTTACATGTGAGCGTAGCTCAGGTTGAAATATATTTCGTGGATCGGTGCTAAGCTAGCGCTGTGATTTTGCCGATTGCACGTTTGCAAAATCTAAAATGTCCAGACAACACTTATGTTATCAACACAGATTGACAGAATTTTTCAGCATTCTGAATATGAAGATGTTTAAAATTTTCTGGACAAGTTTTAAGTTCCTGTAGGTTCGGTATACGCCACGTACATACAACATCCGGCGTATACTGTATAACATAGATTGTATAGCCTGAAACGCTACGCTGGCCAAGCAGATTGGTGAATCCACTCTTTCAGAGGTGATGTAGTATTCAAGCGGCTACCACAAGCCCTGAAGTACTCCTAAGGGTTGTGGTAGCCGCTTTGTTATCCCTTAGTCGCCTTTAGGACGCCCACGGGAAGAGATGACGTAGTGGTACTCTAAAGCCGGCCGACACCGACAGTATCGTCTGTCTTTTTTTTTATAGGGAAGTAGGCGGATAAGAAAGCGGTCCCACGTGATGGTAGGTGTTACCGCCGCCTATGGACACGTGCAACACCAGGGCGTATGCGGGTGCGTGCCAACCTTGCAAAATCCTATTCACAGCTTTCTTGAAGAACCCCATATCGTAGCGTAATGGAAAGACCTCTTGAGACAGTTCGTTCCACAGCCTACGGGTTCGTGATATAAAATGATTTTTGCACGGAACAGCACGCGACACCGCCGTATCGAGGAAATGCGGATGAACCGCACTTCTGTGACTGGAGGTGAGGTTGTAGAATTGTCTATTCCAAAGTTCCTCTACCACTACTTAACTCCCAATTTCTCTAACACCCAACCGGAATGTATAATGAATTGCATTTCTAGTATTCCGAGCTGACTTTGCGTAATTTTCAGTTTGAATCCCTTTCATGATAATGTGACAAAATTCGAAACGTTGCTATTAATGTTAGTAGACTGTTTAAACTAAAGTTATTACTATTCGGTCGCTTTGCCCGTTCCCTGGGAAATCCGTACGTGGCAAGAATTGAAAATTTAACTGCCTCAGTTCAATAGTTACATCAGCTATAGATATAAGTTTTTAATTGTATACTTATTGCTATAAGATTTGGTGCTATTAACTTCGATCGTTTTATTGATCGAAGATCAATGTTTATTGATCACAAACTGTTTAAAAACGTCTCGATTTTCTACTTTGTAGTGAGGTATTGTTTGATGAACTTAATTTGTAAGACAATTAATTACACTACACGCAATCCATTTATCTTTCATCAATAAGTCTATAAACAAAAATGAGAAGAGCTTACATATAAAATAGAATTACATATTTACAAGATACCGTATGAAAATCGATTTAGCCGTTTCAGAGAAAAGTGGTAACAAAAAGAGTATACAAAAAAACACAAACATACATTTTTCTTATGTAGCCCAAACGCATATGCCATATACCATCTCCGTTCCATCGTGGTTAAAAACGATACGCTGTAGGCGGAAATTGAAAGGCGCTTTAATTGGCGTATTAATAAAATAATATTAAATTTGGTAGAAAAATTGTCTATATCTCCGTTAAGTAAACGAGCCAAATCGTTAGACAAACTTGTCAAAAAATCATCGTGAGAAAATTCAACATCTATACATACATAATTGAACTTATGAAAGAAAGGAATGTAAATGTTTGGAATGTTTGTTTTGTGCGTGACGAATGTATGACCTTAAAACACCACACTAGCCAAGCGGTTTGGCGAGTCCACTCTTTCAGATGTGATGTAGTTCCTCAAGGTTTGTGGTAGCTTCGCTGTCCTTTGGTCGCCTTTTACAACCCCCACGGGAAGAGATGACGTGATGCTATATTAAACAAATTTTATTCAAAAAAAATCTATGACAAACATTATAATCGTAAATTGTGTGACTGTAAAGGTATACGTATTTTCATCGTTCACATGTTGTTTTTTCTTGCGTACTTTGATAAAAACCATTCATATTATTATTTCTCAACAAAAATGTTTTTCATTTTAACGCTTTGGAAAGAAACGTGACGTGATACGTCTTTTAAATCGTTCGACGTCTCGGATTTTACTTTTTCTCTTATTATTTGAAGAAACAGAAGAGAAATAATAAATTCCATAACGTATTTGAATCCTCACGTCTTATAAGTACTTATTTGTACATTCTTTTTTTTTTAACCACTCCTTAGGCATAAGTTTTAAATGAGTCTTATACGCGTATTAAGTTAGTTATATTTTTCTAAATGCTTCAGCCGACTCCGTGGATTATAAACATTCTAACTAATAAATAAAATTGGAACGACATCTGTCTGTTTATTTGAAAGGC
Source organism: Sesia bembeciformis (assembly GCA_943735995.1). NCBI lineage: Eukaryota > Metazoa > Arthropoda > Insecta > Lepidoptera > Sesiidae > Sesia > Sesia bembeciformis. Next base: position 12,555,702 of record OX031042.1, on the reverse strand, counting down.
ATTCACGCATCAACGTATGGACGAATTGAACTGAAATGTTGGATGGACCTTTTTGGAGACCACGAAAATGACATAAGGCTAAGTACATAAAACTAACTAGTAACGTGGGATAGTGGGCAAACAGGTAAAGTTGCCGGCAAAAGCTATCACTAGTTCAATAACCTCACATTTCTACAATCGCACCGAAGAGGGGAACGTCCGCATTTCCTCTACAAAAGAATATCGCGTACTGTGCGATTACAAAATCGTTTCATACCGCGAACCCGTAGATTATGGAACGAACTGCCCCAAGAAGTCGTTTTGTTATGCTACGACCAGTGGTTCTTCAAGGAATAGAATACACGCCTGCATCCACATTGGTGATACGCAGAAACCACTGACCGATTTCCTTCTGTCCTATAAAAAGTTACCTTTCAATAGTTCTTCAATATTAGGTAATCAACAACCGATAAACCCAAACAGTGCTCTGCTGTGCAAGAGATTCCCTGTTCCTTTCCTGTCAGATTTCTTTACGAATTTGGAAGATCAAGCTTGGGGATCTTTGGGAGAGGCCTATACCTAACAGAGGAGCGACATGGGCTTTATATAAGTATTACTAGCAAAACCCGGCAGACGTTGTCCTGCCTGTGTATATTTATTTACTTACTTCTGTATATAAAATCACAAATTATTTGGTTTTGCCGTCGATATGATTTTTGCGATCGATTGAACGGTATCGAAGTTGAAGTGCGGCAGCGCCATCTAGAGGCGAGTTACAACAAAGTCAATAGCTCGAAAATATTCTCCGTGCTCAAATATCTCAAATACCTCAAGTGCTCGAGTTACAACAAAGTGCATAGAATAAAAAACTTCTCCGTGAAAAAATACATATATGTGCCAACTTTCATGATGATTGGTCAAACGGTGTCGAAGTCTATTAATCTCAGATATACCAACATCCATATTTTTTTATATATATAGATTTATTTATTCAAACATTACAGAAGGTACATTACAATTTATAAAACCAATGCGTACATTCTTTATAATGTTTTCTCTAAGAATTCCACAACATACCTTCTCAGAACCCACTCATTTAAGAAGAAAACATCTATGTCACTACGCCTCGCTAACATTTAATATTTGCATCTATGTAACTTACGTATTTCCCTTCACGGTCCGGTAAATATACAGGAATTTGTTTAAAATTACATTGAGAGACCGTTTAGAACATTCTAATGTCGCAGAAATTCTTTTCAAGTCTGTATTGGCATTCGGGAACAACTTTGTATTTCCGAGTCGAAACTTGAACGTTCGGAAGCAGAATACGCTTTGCAACCCGTTTTATTGCAGACCGCCAACTTCTGGCCCTGAACGCTTTCTTGAAAAAAATATTTGTGACGTCATCTGAGCAAAGGGACCTTACTGTCGGAATGGAATTATTGACTTCGGTAAAGACTTTAATTTAGTTGTTTCAAAAATTTGTGATTTATTAGGTGGTTGTCAAATTAGTTATTCGTCTATTTCGGCACTCGATATACACCTTATACTAATAGTCAATTTAAAAAATCAAATTAATCTCTGCACTACACCACGTGATACCAAATACCCATGAGTTATTTTATAAATATATTGCAGCGACTGCAACAAACATTTATAATGAAAGAAAATAATTACTCACAAATTAAAAATTAAACAATTAACAGGATTTTTATATTTCGTTTAAGTTTCTTCGGATCTTCACGATATCCTTCTTTTATTTCCCGAACACGAAAAGAATTTTTTCATAACTATTTATTAAATAAAAATGATATTGGTGACTGTACAAACTTTAGACAAGTCCAGATCTAGATGACTAACAAATTAGACCAGTCGCGCAATTGGACGAGTAACGAATTTGACGACCACCTAAATAAAATGTGTTTAAAAATATATAATAAAGAAGATACATGTAATATAATTAACACAAACTACAAATCCCGAATCGTATGACGTCGCCGGATCTGCGGGTGCGCCCGAATTCGGCTTAACAAAATCATTAATCACTGACAAGCAGATCATTTCTCAGAGTTTGGTGTGATACATAAATTAGAGGCGGAAAGCGATTCTTACTTTATCTTTATTTTTTTCGATGGTAGCCCAATTATTGAAATTAAATCATGAATTTTGAAATATCCCCTACTTATATAAATAGACATACACAGTAATTCCGCATCATACTGGCCGAGTTACCCCTCTCTGTAACTCAGAAACGCTCACGAGTCACGAGTGTTTAAAGAAATTTATTTACAGCTTTATTTTATTTAAATTAATTGTTACAATAAGACATTACGATATTACTATAAGCACAAAGTCGGACTTATTCCGAGAAGGAAACTCTTCCAGTTAACCTTAGAATAGGCGAGAGGAGTTATGTCATTAAAAAACAGGTTACAACATACAATAAGAAATAGGAGACATATTTCTACATAGACACATAAATATAAACTTTTCATGTATGAAAAATGAAATGATGAAATGTATGCGCGGAATGAAATTTCGCTATATCTTATGACTTGTGCCCGATACAAATAATAACAGCCTGGAGACTGCCTCCAATCTTTGTACGCGTGATCTCTTAATATGTTTATCTATCTGTCTGCTGGCTACAATCTCGAATTCCGATACTATTTATGATTTTCACTTCTATAAACGTGCAGATGTTTCATAAACCCTTCTATGAATCATTGAAATAAAAGTTACACTTCCCTGCCGAAAGTAATATACATCGGCCTCTAGAAAGTGACTATCGGCTGGCTTCGGTTTTGAAGAGCGTCCTCTTTCGTGTGTCGTTACGACAGAGACGACGCTCTACAAAACCGAATCTAGCCGATCATAGTCGATGTGTATTACTTTCGGCCGGGATGTTTATAGGCTTTAAACATCTCCTTATAGTTTTCTCCGCAATTGGAAATATAGTTCTTAAAAGAAACGAGCGTGTGTCAACGTTACTTGTGTATAAAGAATAAGATTTGTATTTATTGTTGAACTATTTGATGTTAGCGCCAGGTCTTATTAGCTGCGGTTAGAAGCGAAACAGTCTATCCTGATCACGCTTACAATATACAAATAAATAAACTTATGTCTAACATTTTAATATCTTACTACATATAAATTATTAATTTAGAAATACTACCTTACCATACCATAACATAGGTAATTATAATCTTTACAAATTTTCAAATTAATAAATGATTACGTTCAAATTTTTATAGTTACATAAAAAAAACTCTTCCAGATTATAATAAGCCTGTCCAATGAGCCATCGTTTTAATTAATGTTTTAATTTAATCATAGGAAAATAGGATACTTTTTCTGTAAATTGCAGTTCTAATCAATAGTAAGTATAATTTATCTTTTTGTCTTAAGAGAGCATTTCTCACACTTACGTCTGATATCTTTTTAAAAAGAATCATATAATCTTTAACAAATAAACAAATCTCCATAATTTTGTAGGAGGAGAGTGCATGCTGGATTCCCACAGCCGCTGGGAGCACTCGACTGGCCACGTTACCCCTACCCTCTCGCACGGAAAACTACCTTGTACTGCTTTTCCTACTTTTTGTATGCTCGTCTGCTGCCATTTTTCTATATAAAAAAATATGTAGTAAGTGTAAGGAAGTTTTCATCCTTAAACAGAGATCTAACTTAATGTCCGTATATGTGAAAAGAAAATTTCGTGTCAGTGTATTTAAAAGTATATTGTAAAGAGTATTTAGTCTCTTTTTCACTTACGTACACTCACCATCACAATCAAGACAGACGCGCGTTAGGGAGTTGAAAGAACTATACAATACAACTCTTTAGATTTGGTTACAAATGTGTGTTTATCGGCACAAAATAGTGAATAAAACTAACCTACACAAGACTAGCTTCTTAGTAAAACACCTAGAAAACTACGCCTACAAAAAGAGTCCCTGTTCCGTACAAGATAATTGAAATTTAAGACGTTCCGATAATGTTCATATTCCAACGAATAGCCACCGGCATGTACGTCACTTTGCGTTCGCGTCATGTTCATTAGCCATATTTTCGTCTCTAAAGTATGGAGTGTAGCAGGCTTGCTGCTTAAGTATGGAAAATGTTACTATATGAGCAAAATGCAACTAAGTAAATATTTTACAATGTAAATTGAAACTGGTGCGGGTGGCCAGGCAAGCGGAAACTTTATTTTATATTGTATTAATTCCACTTAGCTGGGGCGAAGAATTTAATTTAAATTTCATTGTTTAAACTACATACATATGGGATTTGCTTCTAATTTACACTACATGGGATTTGCTTGTTTCATTGTTGGACTAAACGGAAAGTAAATAATAACTTTCAGATTTTTTTCAAGAGACTGGTTTTCCATGGGAGTTCCATGGGAATACAGGTGTTTTTACTGTATTTCCATATTATTGTGTGTTTTCTTATATTACGAAACATAACCTATATCCATAAAATATGTTTATTTCTGGATCGATATTTTTAAAAGACGACCACCGTTTGTATTAAAGTAGAACATGACACTCGCGGTTTTAAACCAAATCTATTAATTCCTCAATTGTTCAAAGATCACTCAGAGGGTTTCAATAGTATTCAGACGTTAATTATTCAAATATAAATAACGATTTATATGTTAATGTAGGTGTTAATTACTATTATACAGCGTACTATACATAGAGTATATATATTTATATATATTTATAAATGGATGTTTGTATATCTGAAATAGACTTCTACTTCTATACTGAAATAGCTGCACATCTACTTCTATACTGTTCAACCGATCGCTATGAAAATTGGTATACATAGGTATTTGAGCAAGGAGAATATTTTCAAGCTATTGACTTTGCTGTAACTCGCCACTAGATGGCGCTGGAGCACATCAACTTCTATACCGTTCAACTGATTGCAAAAATCATATCGACGGCAAAACAGAATAATTTGTGATTTCATATACAGAAGTAAATAAATATACACAGGCAGGATAACGTCTGTCGGGTTTTGCTAGAACTTTCTAAAAGTTAAAGCTCTTTTATAATATAGACTCAATGTGGTCGAATTACTGTAATTACTTTAATCCAGAATGTGGAATGTAATTCGATCCGAATATGGATCTGACAGTGGACCTCATTCGCTAGTTTCAAGTCTATTTCTTTATTCTACAGTTTATTTCCTGTAAACAGTGACAAATCTGTAGTGAAATAATGAATTATAACGTAAATATAAATACCAATTTGCGGCACTGCAACAGGAAATGGTTACCTGACTCAGCATGGTGCTGCATTTCTTTGTTTTTTCAGAACCAGCTAAAATATTTGTTTTAAATAATCAACCCAATACCAATGTTCACTTAACCATCCAATTAAATATATCGAGTGGGGGCCTAATCCACCCCGTTGCACGCTGGCGTGCTGCCAACCATCCTACTATTCCGGCAATTTGGTGCAACACTAGATGCGATCGCGGCAAAGGTTGCGCTTTTACATAATGCATTCCCTGATAAGACTGCTTAGTGAAATATGGACGCCATTACTCGCCTTAGCGTTCGGTAGGCGAGTTCAGGTCTTAATTTTGTAGATTAGTTATACCTATCTTGATGGTTTATAATTTCCTTTTTTAAACCATTAAGCATATAGCATTAAGCATAAGTTATCTTCGATTATGAATATTGTAAATATATCTCGTGAGGTGGAAACTCTGCTTGTGGATTTGACTGCTCGTGAATACCAGTTATTGAAAACGAAATACAAGCGGGTGCAATAATTGAGGCTGACTCGATGACATCTCTACTCGGCTCGCTTTCCTGTGATCGTGAGTTAAATCCTCGGCCCGTTCCACTTACTTTCTACTTAGTACAGATTTTTAAAAATTGTTTTGTTCGGCGGTGAGGGAAAACATTGTGAGGAAACCCGCATGCTGCAGAAATAAACACCAATCTGGAGTATGTGATCCACCAATGCGCACTGGGTCCGCGTGGTGGATTACAGCGCGAAACTCCCCAGCTATTTACTAGGGAAGACCTGTCACCTGCAGTGGGACGTTGTAGTCTGATACAAGAACATTCAGAAATTCTTAAACAGCAACTAACTATACATAGGACAGGCTATGTATGAGGGTCACCTCGAAGTTGAATTAAATTTTCTGCGAAAGTTGTATTGTAGCTTTTGTCGAAACCTACCTGAATAGCAATACAGTTAGCAGCTTTCACTCAACTTCTACAAAATAGGTTATCTAATAAATTATCCATAAAACATTTTTTCTTTACAAAGATTTCTATCGCAAGGAACTGCTAAGTTTTCCCATATATAGGCTGCAGATTTCCTCCGCACCGAAGCGATGGTAACGCTAACCGATGTTCACAAAAACTTTCAACCCACCATTATCCGGAAAACTCTTTGTACATTAGTGTATGGTACAAGAGAAAAGAAACCGAACATTGTAACTATCTTCTGACACTAAAGCGCAGGAAATTCTACTTCTTCTTTTTTTCCCCTTTTTTCACCTGGGTAAGTTTTTTTTTTAAAATTTGTGTTTCTTTTTAAAAGCTTCATTAGGTTGAGTGAATACCACATTCCGTAGTTGAACTACGGTGTCACTGTTTTGTTGTTCTGTTCATTATTAGTTGTAAAAATTGTTTGGGTTGGGTTGTAATGTTATAAAATGTACCTAGCATTTCATTTACATTCATACTAATCTCTAATTCTTTTTACCATGAAATTGTAATCGACGATTTTAAACGCTGTAATCAGCCTTAAAAAATGTGTTTACTTTTAGATACACCTTTTGATCCAAGTTTAGCTGAAGTTTTTACAGTAAGTTCAAATGGAGGGTGTAATTTGCCTATAGCGCGTAATGGTCTAAACTTTAGACATTATGGATTTCTTTATTGCACATTTTAAAATCAACTATTTTGTCAGAATCTGTGACCACATTGTATTGATTTACGTTGTTTAGGGATATGAAGTCAATTATGTTGGTTTTAATACTACAAGTGCCATAACTACACGGTGTTCTATAAGTGACATGTTGGGAAGCAGTCCATTCTATACCGCTGAGATTAAAGTCACCACCAGCTATTAAAGTAGGTTAGTCTGTGAGATATAACACTTTGTTGGTATTCGGTAATGAATGTGTGAGTGTGTTTTGACCGGTGGAGATAGATAGACTGCACATATGTTCAATACGTGTTTACCTTAATCTGTTTCTACTATGATCCATACGTCTTTCATAATAATGTTTACGTCTTGAGGTAAGTCGTTTAAAGACAGATATTAAAACTCCACCGCCAGTCTTTTTGAGATTTTGAAGGCTTTAACTTTTACTCGTCTATATAATTGCAAAGTTTTGTTAAAAATCTCGTGGTAAAATATACTATTATTCAACCATGTGTCAGTGAATATAAGGATATCATAAGAAATACCGTGTATTTAGTGATGAACCCCTGCCATACAAGTTCTAAGATCTCTAACATTCTCTGCCATCTACTAAAATTAAAAGATGCCACAAACCTAAAAATGATTAAAGAGATGTTCTGCATAATCTAGTGTTATCGTTTTTTTTTTAGAACTAACGCAGGTTCTTCGTAACTTTTCCTCAGTACAGTGATATCTGCAATGTCCATCCTATGGCCAGCAACTTATTCATCGCACGCTTGTTAGTTCTTCTTCCAAAACTAGTGAAGTCTTGCATATTTTTATTTTCTAATATTTTTTTTCCAATTATTTCAATTCTACACCTGATTTTCTATTATTCCAATTATTTTCCAAAGCTGTATCTACACCTGTCACCTGTTTTTCTGTTACTTGTCTAAAATCGCTACTTTCTTTTAACCTGTACCACAACACCGCGCTCTCCCGCGTGGGCTCGAAAATATTGAAAGTTTCCCTTTGCAAAGTGTTCGTACATTTCGTTTATGTTATATTCACGGAACTAGTTTTATTGGAATAGACTTATTGAACTATTATAGCGGAGAATTTTTCAGTCTTTCGCCTTTGAAATTTTTATTGCTTTTCAATGGTTTCATCGTTCTCAATACTTCTTATTAGTTCACAGAGATTTCAAGAGATTTTTTATTGAAATTGGAGAATAGAACTTACAGTTGAATGAATTCTGACCAAACAAATATACAGTCACAAGTTAAAAACAGCGAGGAAAATTGTGATATTTATGATTTTGAGACACTGGAATTTTTTTACAACAGTACATAGAGATGTGTTTTAATTTCATTATATGGCTATTGTGTGATAAATGTATGAGAGAGTGCACGCTGCAATCCAACAGCCGCTGGGCGCGCTCGACTGGCCACGTTACTCCTCTCTCACAGAAGACTACCTCGAAATGTACTGCTCAAATGTCGACAAAGTGGGAAATCCCACTTTATCTTATTTCCCTAATGTACGTACGTGACCAAATAAGATATTTAGGCCAATAATAATAATCGTTATTCAGATTATTTTTTGAATTTTTTGACAGAAAAATTATATTTAGTGTTAGTAGGTACATATTAAATATAAAAAAAAACAGTAAATTAAACAAGAAATTAGGAATTAATTACTAATATCGAGTCCCGAAAAACCTGAGGCATCTATCTAGCCATAATGCAGATTAGTCCAGTGCTTCAGGAAAGGGGACTCCCATCTATCAACAACTGCACTCAGGATGGTGCTGGGAGAGGCGCGAAGCCGGCTCAGCAACGAGGCGCTTCTTTTATGTATGATGGCATGAAAACCATCCGTGCGCCCCCCGCGAATATTGCCGAAGCGCTATGAAATCGCGTCAATCCCAACAGCACCCTAAACGCATTATTATACTAGAGACGCAGGGTGCTGTATGCTCCTCATGCATAGCTGATCCACAGGCTGCGTGTATAAAAGGACTGGCAGTAAGCCTTAAAAAGCAATACTTTCACCTGTTTAGTACACCATGCAATGCGGACCAGCATATTACATCGAACAGTCAACGCCCTGCGTCCCCTTTAAATATCCAGTTCATCACAGATCCTCGATGACTCAGTGACCCAGATACTTAAAACGCGTTACTAGATTAAAAGATGCGCTGCAAAGTCTTATGGGAGGCAGAGAATCAATCCTTTTATTGCGTTCCCTAAAGATCATTGGCTCGCTCTTGTTTACGTTGCACCTGAGTAATCCTCTGAGTCCACTGTCCGATGGGCTCATCAGCAGCGTGTCACCTGCGTAGGTTATCTATACTAATATAACAAAGAGGTAAAATTGCGTGTTTGTTTGTGGGTATGTTTCACTAATAGGAAGCTACATTATCCGTGTCTAATATAGGCAATATATTATTTTGAAATTTTGAAAAAATAAATAAAAAAAAAAACAACTTATAGACCGAAGCGAGGGCGGGTTGCTAGTATAATTTACACCGTCTATTGAACATCCGACATGGCCGCTACTGAGCCGAACCATCAGCCGATTAATGTACCTACAGATTAAAGAGTGTTGGTGAACTAACTGCCCCTTGCCTCACCCCACATTCCAACCTGTACGGATCAAAATGGTTATTAGCCATCCTCACATAATTTGTTTGATTACAATACCAGAATCTAAACAAAGAAATAATTACCTTTGGGAACATCAGTGTCACGGTATGGTTTCTCCCACAGTATGTCATATGACACAAGGTCGAATGCCTTTGAAAATATCAAGGAAACAGGAGTATACCGTTGTTTTTATGTTAGTGTGCACATAGGAATTTAGAATGCATCACAGTAATTTAGTACCTATTTCCTACTACCTATTTGCATTATATCCCATGAAAATTATTGGTGTTTTAAATCATTATCCCGACAATAGATACGAGTATACTTCATGTTAAGAAGAAGTTGGATTACTAACAGTCACGTGATTTCACCTGTTCGCCAATTACGAGAGAGAGCGTAACTCGATTGAACAATTGACGCGGTGGTGTGCTACATTAGAACGATGACGTCACTTTTTCTTAATATGAATAGAGTGTAGAAACTTTTATATATTCTCTATGACGTCACTGTACAACATTGTCCAAAGAGATTACATTCGGCAAACGTACGCTTAGAGTACATGTTTGTTTACCTATTAGCGATTGTGCCACACAAGCGTGCGTGACTTGGTTTTATACGTTGTGTGCTGAAAACTGATTATACCACAATGTAAACGTGTTACATGGAATTATTGAAATGAATATCTTGAGTGTTAAAATTGGGATTGTATACATTGAGATACATTACCCTGAATGACGACTTAAATGATGAAATAATAATAAATAATACAATGCCATATCATATAATAAATAGACGTAATTTAAAATACCCCTATCCCTCTAAATTTCGCAACCCTTTCTCCAAATACATTCCTATATCTCATTCAAAATGCGAGTATAGTTCTTTCCATATGAGAAAGTATGAGTTTATGATTAACCTACAATGTACACAGCAAAGTGATATTAGATACAATATAAAACATTATTAAACTCAAACTTCGTAAGCCGTTATACATAAATATTATAAAAAATTATAAGAAGCATAACATGTAGACAAGAGATCTAATTTTCTTGTCGGTAACTTGGCTGAGTCGACGAGTCTCCATTTTTGAAGCCGTTTTCGGCCTTATCCTTTAGAAACTAAATTTCTTTTTTGTACGGATGTATTTAATTTTCCTTCGAAATAATAGCGAGAACGGATTTTTTAAACAGTGCAATTTCATTTATGTACTTACGAATTTATTCTGTAAAAATGATTGTGCTTCTTATCGAACGTTTCATAATTAAAAAACGTCACGCTGACTTTGATTATGGACATAGATAGCTTGTGAATATTTGAGGTAGGAATCTATTGCCGTCTGTGTTAAGGTTGAGTTCCAAGCCGTGCAGTGTGCGGCCTGCGTCATGCGTTCGTTGATCACGGCACAATCGCAGTGCGATAGCTCCTATATCTCATTCAGTGCATGACACAGAGGTGATTTTCGTCAATTGTTACGCGTCATGCGATATGGTGGGGTTCAATGTCTCTAAATATTCAAATAGGGGGGGGAGGAAAGTGACGATTTACTTGTATTTTATTACTTACGTTCTATCATATTTGATATTTGAAATTTTGTAATTTCATTTTTTACTACCAAAGATACAATGATACACAACAACCAAATTATTCAAATTTGCTCATCTTCATACAAATATCCCTTTAATATTGACTTTTTTCAACAAAATACACTGTGTTCACGTGCCATTGCCGCGCATCTTATGCAACGATACTGGTTTCGTTGCGCCATCACCGCGCGGCTGTTGTTCGCGCACTGTATGAAATAGTATGCATGCATGATAATACTGAATGTCTAAAACATTGCATAAGGGATGCCAATTTCTCCATGGAAAGGGTGCGTGTTTCAAACAAAAACTGGCCACAAAAATGGTGCAAAGGTAAAAGCAAATGGTGACAATTTCGAATACACGTTATATTTTTTAAATACTTACCTATTTATTTCTAAAATAACAATAATACTTCTAATAAAAATGATAATGTACAAAAAATTGTAAATGTTTTCTTTGTAACACATATCACTATTGTTTTTTATATTATTATAAATACATGCATAGGAAATGATAATTAAAAGTAAGTAAATTATATGCGAATTTATGAAATGCTTTGCCCTCGAAAGATTTCTTTGTCCTTTGAGAATGTTTTTCGCAATATCTAATTATGTAATTTGGCATTTTCATAAATATACTGTTACCATTAACCAATATCTAAACAAAAATATGTAATCAACTATCTGCAAACATCTCTTTTCTACCTACTTCCATTGTTAGAAAATTGTCTAAATGTTTCTATGTCAATGTGATTGGTGGTAGTCGCTCTCGCTACAAGCTCTTACATGATCAAAGTAAAGAATAAGCGAGAAAGACACACTAAGATGGCTGACGAATGACTTTAATTTACGACAAAATAATATATTTTGGTTTTGTAGGAGAATACATGAGTTAATTACATAAAATGAACTTCAAATCACTTAAAACACTTCAAACAGTGCACATGTAAATAATAACAACGTTATATCTCCCACATTAAAAATTACATGTATAATAGTATATTGTCCATTTCAGCGTTTGGTGTCAATTCTCTGGCTTGCGCGCGATCGACTAAGGGAGTTGTGGACAATTGACCGTGACGTAGTGAGCAATTTTTTAGTACTGCATTGCCTCAACGCTTGCTGCTTGTCCAATAAAATATTATACATAGAAGTCATTGCTTGATATGAATATTAATTATATTACAGATCAGACACGGGGAATTAATATTCCTTTTAAATACAAGTAAATCCCTTTTTAAATTGTAATAATATATTATAATTTATTGTAGTTTTTGCACGCTGTTTATACAGTAGAATGTGTAACTACTGATTAAAATTGTCACCTTTACTCTGTTAAAATAGTTTTGTACTCACATTTTCGCAAATAAACTATAATTATTATAATAAAGGTAGCTTTAATCATATATAATTTTATTAATTAACAAATAATAAACATTTAAAGTCAGCGTGATTAACGAGCTACCGAAGTAATTAAGTTAGGAGTGTAAACAAAGCTAAACCAAATACGATGGTGGCGATATATTATTCAAATGATCGAGCAAAGGGCTGTTAACGAGGGACTAGGTTACAGGGATGTCACATTTAATCAAATCAATTCAAAATAATTTATTTTCTACGTATTTTAATAATTTCACACTTTTTTCAACCCATTTGTTTGTTCATATTGTCCGTTGGCAGTTAGAATTAATAAAGGGAATGCCCGTTTTTGGCCTGTTTATGAGACGAGGACTTCACCCTCGCACCGGCGTTCACTGTCAACACGCACCGGCGTTTAGCCAACACTTTTACCAGGTATTGGCACGTGCTTGGGCGCTTCTTATCAACTCGCGGTTCCGCGGTTCCGTCCCAAAGCAACGCCCTAAGCCGAGGTGCGTTCCTTCCACCGGTGTACTTTCAGGGAGCCCTTAAGCTCGTTACTGCACACACTCTTTGCTCCTGGCTAAGCGCCTTCTGCGCTCGTCCTAAACTATACATGTCCGGTGGCTCTTGAAAGGTCATTAAAGCCACAAGAATAGCCATTCCGAAAAAAATGCCTGTTCATGAATATTTACATGAAAATTTTGACTTTATTTTCAGAAATATCGTGCAAATTTTGACGAAAAATAACGATTGGTATAAATTTTTCATGTTTGTTTTATAAGTATATCAATTCTTTTATTCACCGAATCGATTCAGGCGCCCTCTATAATGCAATAATCCCACCATTATTACTCTGTGGGCATTGCAATGTGTTGTCTAATTATATAATTGTGCTTGCAATTTGCGTTGTATTGGGCGATTTTGATGGCATAATTGCTGTGCTGCACATCAGTATTGATACTGTGACGAAATATACAATATAATGAAATATAAATAAACGTAGGTAGATGAGTAATATACCAACCCAAATCCAAGAAGGTCGTGCACACACACGCGAATATACACATACATACGCACATAGAATTAAGATATATGTAATATAAGAATATAAGATGTTATGGTATCATTATGTATTATGGTTTTTGTACTGAGCAGATACAAGCTGTTGGGTTACAAATAAAAAAATAACCTTTTAAATTGTTGATTACGTACGCAAATATAACCTTCGATTTTAAGTTATATTAAGGATCATATTGCTGTAAAATGCATTTTTGTTTCTAGATACTTTATGTTAGGCCAAAATAACAATAGAAGATGGGCATTTGTTTCCCTTTCTATATTAAAATTTATGGGCGAAAACTTGTAAATGATTCATGTATAATACTTTAAGTTTTAATGTATTGTTTCTAATGGCCAGTAAATACCTAACAACATCGAAAATTTTAATTATTCTAAAAAATAAAATACTAACAGATACTAACAGATTTTTATCTTTCATTCACTAATCCCCACCGTTTATGTTAACCACACTGTAATTGAAAGTATTGAAAATGAAGCTATATGCAACCCTGAGTTAAAAAAGCTTCCAATAATAATTATTGTCTTATACTACAATATTGTTATACTGTTGGTGTATCTCATTATATAAATGTATAAATAATTTTTAGTTAAAAAAAACATAGTTGTTGGATATTTTGTAGGAGGTCGGTATTGAAGTAACTTTGCATTATTATATGGACGAAATCGATTATTTGCGGCATATTTACAGGAAATATTTATTATCCGGTTGATTAAATACAACCAAAACTTCCTGAAGCGAGCGCTAGTAAAAACTAAAGAGTGGCTGCAATACGTTGATAACGGAGTACTCGTGAAATATTCATAGTAATCACTAACCCAGTACAAGGTACGACACAGTAGGTACAGGAACATACAGTAGGTTTATTGACTTGTTCTTAGAAAATAACCTTTATTTTTATATGTAACCAGTCATTATCTACATACATTCGTGTCACTACATTATTTTTATATGTTAGGGTTATAATATAATATATAAGAATAATATGTAACCCTTTATGGTCAAATATGTAGCCCTAAAGCGAGGAAGTTTATTTGTTTGCTCTTTTTTGTAATTAATAAATAATCCGACTTCATTCCTTACAGCATTATGTCCCAGCCAACCTTTGGACTATGCAGGACATGAAGTGGATAAATGTAACAAATATAGAAGATAGAAAAAAGAACTATTCTGCCAGTGTCAAGTTTCTCTTAGTAATAAAGTAAGTCCGTCGAAGTAAGTCAGGAGTCGCTCAGTAAAACGATAGTAAAACTGAGGACAGAAGAGGACTCCTTGGATGACCACAAAAAATGCAGTCCCACGCTTTTATTTGATTATCACAAACGCCACGCACGAAGTTTGAAGAAACACTTTGAAGTTTAATAAACTATCACGATTAAATAAAACGCCTAATAGGTACACATTTTTTACAATTTTAAACTTAACTTCACTGTGCGAATTCCCGCCAAAAAGTATGAAAAAAGATGTATTGTAAATAAATATTAAAATATAAATCAATAAGCATTTGACACTTTGGGATATTTAAAGCCTTACAAGCTTATAAGACTATGTACAAATCTTATAATGTAAAAGTTCTACCACTCGTATATTAACTCATTGTATCACTAGGATCACGCCTAGGATCATGGCGTCTATGTGCCAGCTTTAGGACATTATGGCTGTTCAATAGCTCGATCAGAATGCTGTAATAATGCTATAACATCGTCATAAATAAACACCGCGTATGTGTGCGTGATAGCTCTATCAGAATGCTGTAATAATGCTATAACATCGTCATAAATAAACACCGCGTATGCGTGCGTGATAGCTCGATCAGAATGCTGTAATAATGCTATAACATCGTCATAAATAAACACCGCGTATGTGTGCGTGATAGCTCGATCTGTGTGCGTGGAACGCTTTTCTAGATTTATATAAAGCTTCCATGCTGTTTATAACGTGCATGATATAAGTGAATGGATATTTTCAGTTCAAAGGCCCGGTTTGAAAAATATTATTTTCCGTTTTCAGCAGCGGATTAAAGTTTTAATGATATTTTAAAGCCACGATGCGTGTTTTATTCGGGTTAAACAGAAATGACTTTTTTTCAGGAGGAGATTGGCGGACATGAAGCCTATATGGTGGTAAGTGGTTACCAACGTCCACCGACGCATGCAACATCAGACAAGATCATGGAGGGATGCAGTTGCGTTGCTGAAGTTAATCCAAACTTGTATATAAAAATGAACCTATGTACTTTCACGCATCAACAAATGGGTGAATCAAGTTGAAATTATGCACAAACCTTCTTGGCGACCAAGAAAATGACATTGACTACAAAACTAAGGTTGTCGTGGGATAGTGAGCATGCGAGCGAAGCCGCGGGCAAAATTTAGTTATAAATATTTTTATAACATGTTCGCGAACTTTCTATCCTATTCCCTCCAATGTACGTACGTGTTTCTGTTGTGGAGTTGATATGTCAGAGCACATTTCTCATCTCATCCCATACCATTCCATCCCATCCTATCCCCTTCTATCCAATGGAATGGAGAGCATAATGGAATATAGGAAACTCCTTATTCCATATAGTCTTGACACCCCATCTTATTCCATCCGCTCAAGGAAAAGTGAAAAATGCAATGGTATGGAGAAAACTCCCTGTCTCTTTACGCTTGCTATTCACAATTTTCCCATACCTGTTTTCAAATCCATTCCTCAATATCCAAACTGGTTCCAAACGTTCTGGACTGGATTCGACGTGTATCCTGAATGTCCATGGGTATACATATTCATACCACCATACAACCACCGGATCTCTTCTGCTACTTGTTTCTATAAAAAAGACATTCTAGTATCATTCTCCATCATTATCATCGTCAGATTACAATCGATCACTAACATTGTATCTTTTTTTTAATATATCAATGTTTTATATAAATTTTATCTTCATTTTTGATTTCACAGCAAATAACAACCTCGTTAGACTATTATCTATTTAAACGGGTCTCAACGCCTATGTATTTTACTCGACATTTCGGTTGTGTTGCACCATCGATATGGGAATAGAATGGATGACACATCATACGTTCTTATCAAAGAAACCTGGTTGGCAACTTCTAGAGGGGGTGAATCAGATGAGGACGGGTTCATTAAAAGTCAAATTTGAAACTTAAGTACTACGTAGTAAGAATGTTCCATTTTGAAAACGCACCTGAATTAAATAATTCGAGAGTTGAACATAGAACACCATTAGACTGTAACGTGCCTGTTTTAGAGCGCTTGTATAATATATCTAGTATGTATTAAATCGATGGGTTGCCCCAACCATGGTCACGAGCTGACACTACTTTTAAATATCTACGAGTTAATAATAATTTTCTACAACTAAAATGATAATCTGGATAGTGAACAATGGACGGTGTTCAGAAAAACGTAATTTTTGCGATAACGCCGCGGGATAATTGGCTTCCGACCTTGTCGTGTCATTCTACAGCGAAGTGCTACTACTAACGGTTCTCGCTAACCCATCAAATGTATGTTTACGAAACTTACCTTATTATAAATACAACGTATCACTAAGATAACGTAAAAAGCTGAAAATAAGTTGTTCAGTATCGAGATTATCACCTTTTCATTGAAAGCATACAGCTCCTACCTTGGCCTTATAAAGCAACCAGCGATGTCTGAGAGTAAAATGCTGTTTCGTACCAAAATTGAGTTCATTGTATGAAAGTTTTTAATTTTTTTTTGTTAACAATTCAGTTCTTTTATTTTTACCCAATTTTTCTTACAAATTTACAGATTATAATACCCAATAACACTAGGTAGTATTTTTTTGAAATATATATAATACTTATATATAAATAATTATATGATATATCATTCAACTCAGAATCATGAGCAGAATCCATCATTTTCAGCTTCGAGAATAGTCCGAAACATACACACCCTGTATATTTATCATAATACTTCGCCTTATTTATAATCGAAAATCCATAGTATCACATTCGTACGCGTGACCCTCGGACGGGGCGATCCTTTACGCAGATTATGTCGACCTGTTATACCGAAAAATAAATCTGGGGAAATGCTCTTGAGTCTAAGAAATCGTCTATTAATTTAATAAAACGTGGCGGTGAAAAATTGTCTTGTTCCGTGGGAGGAATCACGCTAATTATATTGAAATAAAAATGGTGAATATTATTTTTTGTTGATTTTTCTTATCTCCTACCTACGTCGCTTTTCTTTTGTAATAAAACGCTGATTATGGATTTGTATTTATACCTATATAGAGATAAAACAATCATAAAAGTTACAAAGATTTTTATTAGTTGAAGCCTTAGGTCCGGATAAACGGACGATTCTACATAGATATTAGATTTGTAGCACCTTATGCAGTCTGCATAGAGGTTAGTTTCCAGCGGCACACTATACCATCAGCCTATGTCTCTCCACTGCTGGATATAGGCCTCTCCCAAGGCTCGACACCACACACGAACCTCGGCTCTTCTCATCAAGCCACCACCGGCGAATTTCTTTAAGGCATCGATTCACGTGTCCTGAGGGCGTCCCACTCTGCGCTTCCCGGTACGTGGCCTCGTCTGCCTCATCGGTCCTGCAGTAAATATGCACTGCCCATTGCTACTTCAACATGCCGATTCTACGAGCTATGTCGGCCTTAGAATCGTCTACATCCGGACCATGACTTACCTCCGCCTATGGTCCTACCAACCTGGACCGAATCGTCTGGAGGTACGCGCCGTTCGCCTGCTGAGGGCTATGTTGCGGCGCGCCGCAACATAGCTCTGCCTCCCTACAAGTATTCTCCTTCCTGTGTCCCCTTCTTCACTCTCCCCTTTCTGGGAGAGTGCTCCGTCGATCTTCCTCGTATAGAGGACAGGACCATAGAACATGGTGCAACCTTAAGACCTACATCCGGACCTTAGGAACTAATCAAATTAAGGACCTAACACTGAGTAGAGACGTTTGTTGCGGACTTCTTTTTTATATTTAATTTTATCATCACCGCCGTCTTATGTTTGTTTTTAGCCTCCTGCCTTAAAACACAACTGTGGCCAAGATGGTTTTCGAGTCTACTCTTTAAGATGTGGTGTAGTTCTTCAGGGCTTGTTATAGCGACCTATTCCTTAGTCGCCTTTTATGACACTCACAGGAAGAGATACAGTGGTGCTATCCTAAAGCCGGCCGACACCACAAAGCCAGTATTAAATTATGTGACTGCTGCAATATGCTGCTACTTGCTACCATTCGTTAGAAAAGAAACCGCGAAATATCCCGTTAATCAGACTTACTATTATTATGTAACATATAGTAGTTAAACGTTACCCCTCTCTCACAGAAGACTACCTTCAAATGTACTGCATTTCCCATTTATTTATTTCCTTACTGTAAGTACGTGTTTCGGTATTGAGTGAGATGTGCCAGCGCCCATTCCCCTTTTCCCAATCCTTTCGCATCCGGAGGCGTGCCAACGTTTGTTATTTGGACTAATATTGGCATGTATCGCGGATGTCTATGGGCGACAATATCCACATCAGGTGGACTGTATGCACATCTACCGCCTTCGCCCATAAAAAAAAATCGTACTCGTCAATAAATTACAGTTTCAATATTGTTTTATTTGGTATCATCGCATTAAACATTTTCTTTTGGAAAAAAGGGAAAATCTCAAAAGAAATGTCTACGATGCGTAACATTTTATATTAGAGACATTTTTTTTGCAATTCCCCAAATAAGTTTCAACAAATGTTTTTTTTTTTACTTCTTATTTTTAAGGAACTTTTATGCCTTGGCACATGTCAGTTCCATCGTTCAACAAATGTTCTGTTTCGAGTCAAAGCAACCCACCCGCTTAAGGATCTCTGCTAATTTTCGAAGACCCGATATACGGATATAATCTTCTGCGCAGTAAACAGTCCTTCAACGGCTTTGAAATACTTAATAGGGTATGTATTTTGATCAAATTTCTAAGGAGGGACACCGCTCACCTTTTCAAATGTAACATCTTTGCCAATACGTGTGCCGGTGCTAAACTCTAAGCAAAATTGATTCTAATGTCTTCGGAATAAAAGTTAAGACCACAGTCACGGACTGACATTTAACTTGGGAACTTCCAACCTTTGATCATTTCTCGGTCCACTACTCTTTCTAACCCGATTTTCAGGAGACAAAAGACAGTAATAATGTTCAGTTTCTCTTGTATTTTTTTTAATATAAAGGAATGTTTACTTTGGTCTTTAACTGACCGTATGTTTGTTTACTTTTTATCCTTTCATACACGTGATAGGAACTGTGAAGTAAATTGGTTTAAGTATATTTTCATATAGGTACTTTTGTAATGTAATAAAGGGGAAAACGAGACCTTAAATAAGGGCCATATATAGAGAAGCTAAGTACGGGACGTCTTCCTGGAAAGTTGCCCGACGATTTGTAGATGTTTTCCGGTAGTAAGTACTTGAATGAGAAGAACGATGTATGAGAAAAGTCTTTTTATATCTAATAATAGAGAGACAATATCTAATGTATTGCAAAAACGAGACCCTGAAAAATAACAAAGGTAAAATATGGATAATTGTTCATCATGGTAAAATCATAACATTGAGACATGATTTCTGCATTTGCTAAAACATAATAAAAACAACAGAATGTTAACACGATAAAATCAAACATTTATTTGTATATGTACACGGAGAATATCATTTTAAATTGTTATTTTGATACCCGACATTGTTACATCATATTCACCTTTACTTTCTTCAGATGTATCCGTTACACTGCACTCAACCAAATTCAAAACCCATGTCTCGATAAATCAACTGACTTAGGTTTTGTTTTAAATTCTAGGTTTAGGTTTTTAATTTTCATTTCATGTATTACAAACTGAAATATGTATTTCGTTTTTTTTTCTGTCAGTTTATAAAATAAGAAGCAAAGGCAAAATCTTCAGCCAAGTAAAATAACTTATTGCAGTCGAATAAACACTAAGAGACTTCCCAATCGCAAACAATTCCTGTAAAATCGTCGTTCCTTTGTAGAAGCAGTCTTTTATTCCGTTTGTCTTGAGCTGCGAGCCTCTGGGAAATCTCATAGATAAATTATGCCAATTCTCGCGACACCCGACACGGATAGCTTGTCAAAAAGAATATAAAAAAGTCAGGAAATATTCTCAAGAAAATCTCTTTAATCCCTCTCGCCGTGGATAATTTAAATTTGAAACGCATTTTTTCGAGAGGAATTTTGAATTTAAATTCAAAAGTGGGTAGTATCGATAAAATATGTATCTGTTAATTATTAACTTATTACATAGGTGACTAGGTTGCGCCGCTCGCAAATACAATTTTGTAAAACTAACCTGCTATTTCACTTAGAGCAACGAATATTTATTTATATATATATTTATTTAAATTAAGCTTACCAATTAGAGTACATACGGAATCATTGTATTACAACATTATAGTGACATATTTGTGCACCTAAATTATAGGTGATTAAAGCTGTGAATAGGATTTTGCAAAGGCGCACCCGCATGGGCATGCGGACTATGGACTATGGGTGGCGGTAACACTTACCATCACGTGGGACGGCTTGCTCATCCACCCTCAACTCTATAAAAAAAAAAAGAAAAAAAGGTATGCACTATGCGCCCCCCTTCACGTGATGTATAAACTTATGCCAGAGGAAGGACCCAGAATTAAACTCGATGTAACAATGTGATACTTTAAAAGAATAAGATATTAGAAGCTGTTAATTAATTTATATAACAAATTATTTTAAAAAATGTGATTTTAAATTAACGTTGTTTTAAATAATTATTATTATTGATATTCCAAGTCCATCCTTCGTACCAATACTACCAATACTATAAAATTTGAGCAAAGGTATACTTATTAGATTATTAGGATTATATACAATGAAGGTTTGTGTCTTTTTTATATAAATAAGGTTGCCGAGCAATCTATCTCATGATAAGTGGATACTATCGCTCCTGGCCAACCTCGTTATATGTGAACATCAATCCAAAATGACAAACGTACATACATAGAAATATATATTATGTTTTTTTGTATCAGCCTATAACGTCCCACTGCAGGACAGATGCCTCTCCTTGCAAATCACTGGCGGTTTCGGGCCGTAATCCACAAAGCGAGCCCAGTGAGGATTTTTTTAAACTTCTGTTACATGCTGGTTTCCTCACGATGTTTTCCCTCACCGACGAGCTAGTGACAGTTTTTAAAAAACTCAGTGGTACGGGCCGAGGATCCAGTGATCACATTCGTATGAACAAATGTAAGTAGAGTATAGACTATTGCTATTGCCGCTCTACATGTAAATATATATTGCTGTAGGTAAATGATTATATAACAATTTGTGTTTTAAACGTAAATGTTGGATACATTTAGATACAACATTATACAATAAGTCTTCATGTCTTTTATACAATAAAGATTTTTTTTTTACAAATATATATCTTTATTTATATTATAATCATGTATTATAAATGTAGAAAATAGACATTTAATTTTAACATAGCACTTAACTACAAAAAGAAAAAATACAAGAAATATAGTAATATCACATAAAAAGATTAGACAAAGTTGAACAAAGTTAATCTGATATTGACTACATTTTTTTATTCTAATATAGTAATTGTGTAAGAAAATAAAAACAATTACAACTGCTCACAAATTACGTGATTAAATCTTAGATATAAACGTTAATGCAGCTCACCAAATATACAAGAAACATATATATAAATAAACAAGTTATAATTCCCAGAATACTCACTTCAAGATTATTTATAATACATACTACTTTAATTTAATATATATAAATATATATATTTTTGTTTAAGCACCAGGACAAATCGGTTTTTATGGCACCAAAGTATGTGTAATAAAAATATTTTCTGTGTATGATGTACAAAAAAAAATAACTGTAAGTGCTTATAAAATTATGTTACTTATCTGTTAACAAAAGTAAAAAAAACATTAAACATCTAACCAAACTTGATTATAGGTAGGTACCTATTCTTAATACGTATTATATATAGACTTGACATAAACATTTATACATTTGACACTTGACACAATTAATTATTTTTTAAAAAAATCCTATAGAACACATATATTAAAATAAACTAATCAAACATCAAATTTACAAGGACTATGTGTGCTGACATCTGTACTAGAATAATCTATTTGACAGCTACAGTTATATAAAAAAAAAACATTACTTGAGAACGTAAATGATGTAAAGACAATTTCTATTCCAATAGCATTAGCATTTTTAACATTTGTATTTTTTCGTGTAAATGCTGTTGGTGTATCTTGTAAATAAATAAATAAAAATAAAGATTAGAAAATATGATAGATATGACTCTCTACCTATGTGTGGTATTTTTACAGAAAACAATCAAGAAAATACTTGAATGTAGTCAGTGCTTTAAACAATTTCATCAAAATTGTATCCCATGTTTCCACAAAATCCACATTCCTTCTGATGACGATGATAATTCCTTTGTCATGTTTGCTATCGCGAAAGTAATACGGACTCTTCTGAAGGCAATCTCTACGAGGCATTCGGTGACGAAGCAAATAAAGGTTTTTATAAAAAAAATACCCAAGATTGAAAACAAGGTTCCTAGTATCACTTGTATGTGATTTTAGAAGATAATTTAATTGTTTCTTACTTTCGTTTTTGTTTAAAAAAGTTTAGTAGTTATGATGTTTAAGTTTCAGTTGTTTTCGTTTATTAAATAGTTTAATATGGCAATTTTCTGAAGAATACATTATAAGGCTAATTTCTGAAAGGAAGTATGTCGGTAATTAAAAATTGTGGCTGGTGGCTATACAAAAATGGTTATTGTTTATTAAATGGATATAATTAGAAATGTGGAATTATTTATTGTTTTACTATCATTTATCTGCAAAAAGAGAAATCTCCTGTCTCTACAAAAACAACAAAAATGACAATCGGATTACACATATAGGCACTGTAACAATTCAAACCTAACAATGTCCTTTAGTGGCCAGTTACAGCATGGTTTACCCTAATAATATTGTATTATTGTATTATGCAGTGAATCAAAGAATTGAAATACCTACTTATAAAACATGAAAAAATTATTCCCATCTTTATTTTTCGTTCAAAAATTCCAGAATGTTTCTGAAAATAAAGTTCGTTTTTTTTTTCATGTAAAAAAAATATTGGTTCACGTTACTTCTTAAACAGGCATTTCCGTTTGTAGAATTTATTCGGCAATGAAACATCGATGCTAGCTCAGAGGTTAATCGTTATACTCAAGTAGGTACTTGTACATTCATGTCCTTTTTTTCATTACAAAATTTAAATATAATTATTTCAATAATGAGAACTACAACTGATGCTATTATTCCAAAAATATAGAGATATAATATCAGCTTAACATCATCTAAAGTTAACGCTCTATTCTTATGAATATTACCAATGGCTCTCTGCATATTGATCTGTGCAAATGAGTCCGCGGCCTTTTCGTAAAATCGTATCATGCCTGTATCGTACATTTTGAAACTGCGCTGTTGAAAAAAGTTCGTTAAAGTGTCTCCACGTCGGAAATAGAAAGAAAACGGTACAAGATATACTATCTCCTTCATAAGATGGAACGGCGATTCACCGTGTTCATCTATAAAGTTGACTAAAAAGGAATTATACTGACGGTCGTACATAAACGCTGCATAGAAATCGGACTCTGTTTTTATTAATTTTGTTAAAGGGTAATCTACGAGTATGAAATTATCAAACGGTATGTAACAGTCAGAAAGCTGCATGCCTTCTCTGAACTGTGCGTAATTCACATCACTAACGAAAATTTTGTAATTATCTTTACAAAGTTCTTTTAAAGTGTTTACTTGATGTGTGTCGTCTTTGTTTAATAAAAGATATATAAGGAGAACCTCGAAACTGACCCTTAGAAAAAATGAAAAAAGTGTCCAAAATAGAAATATTAATCGTAAAGAATTTTTATTATTAGGTACACTTTTTCCTAACAAAACTCCGAATAAATACAGAAAAATAACACTCACAGATAGGTTGATGTCGCGTTTCAGAACCATAATAGTATTCAATAGGTAAATGAACACAATATTTATCATAATAATTAAAACCCAAACATCAAAAGTGAACACACCAAATAAACTTACAAAACCGAGATTTTTCCGTTTCTTCACTATTCCTACTAAGTTTGCGTACATAAGGGGATACATGGATTCAATTTTTTCTGAATATTTATCGAGATGCAGTGCACCCAACAAGATATCAATTCTTTCTTCAACAAGTTCTTTTATTAATCCTGACCCTCGTTTAGTAACCATGTCATATTCTCCTAAAGAGTGTAGATTAGACACTTTGAAGGGGTAACCCCAATCGAGTGATAATATCATAGAAGCAACAGCTATTTCTATACCTAAATAAGATTCATCTATAGCATTTACAGCGGTCGTCTTGATGGCGCCTTTTACTTTTATTTTGAAGGCATAAGGTACTATTAATCTGGTTCCAAGTCGATAATGGCATTTTAAAATATTATTAGATTCAATATTTGACAGCAATGTTTTATTGGGTTCTGAACAATTGTATACCGATCGCTTTGGTGGTAGAACATTAGTAGTCCAATCTCGGCACCTTGGTAGAGCCTTATAAAATACAATGTTATCACTATCGTTGGAAGCTGTTACTACTGTAGCTCTGAAGATGTAGTTCTCCTTAAAAATGTTTAGAATTTCTGCGACGTTTACTGTTTTGGGAACAACGATAATAAATTGTGATTCAGATGACCATCGAGAGCACAGAGAGGTTTCTAGTATATAATCCAAGTTTGTAGCCGATTTAGTAATTATTATGTGCTGTTTCTTTGGCAGAATATCTGCGCAATGTCCTTGCTCCCAAGTGTGAACTTCTAAATCATATTTACCTGTAGATGACAGAGAATTCACTGTTTTGTCTATTATGTTATTTATTCTATAACCGGTAACGTGCAAATCCTTGTAGAAGACAACAGTTTTAGCTTTAAAAATTTCTTGTGCCAAGTTGCCGAGGCATTTTTGGGAATAATATCGATTAGATTCCTGTTTGTAATTTCCAAGCAATGTCAAGTTCACGGCTGCCGTTACTGCAAACTTCAACAATAATAATATTAACATGTCAACATACATATTAACACAAGATCTTCGATTATTATATTTTTATGACAACTTTCTTCAAACGTTGTATAAGTTCCAGTAGCTACAGAAGAATGTCAACCATTTTAATTTCTTGTTTCCATTTGGAAAGAAATTACAATTCCGTTAAAGTAGAAACATCCATCAAATAGAAGGCAGTTATTAGATATGTAGGAACTGACAAGCTATATAATGTTTTTAAGTTATTCCGTTTAAAGCATTTCATTTTTATTATCTTTCTAAACAGGTAGATACTTATTATTTATACTTGACTATTGTCGAAAAGACCATAAACATTAAATAGGTATGTCATAACATTAATCATATCAATTATTTACGTAGGTATTACTACTTTCAAATTACTTCCGAAGTTGTATATTGCAATTATATTATACAAAAATGTGCTTAAAAACACGACCACACGTCATCAATCATTCACCTGTAGCTCGTAAACAACTTAATTATTGTTTATTTGGGAGATTTGGGAGAGGCAGGCATATATCCAGTAGCGGAGAGACATAGTATAATTCCTTTATTGCTCTAATGTTATTAAAGCACTTCGATGCTTTAATAATAAAGCCCAAGGCCTGTCATTTCAGCATGTCAGAATTCCACGACATTAAAGGACAACGCACGTTTGTGAAATTGTATGAAAACGAAGCGTGTCATGTCAGGAGTAAAGGCAGTGGGAAACCACTCGCTGATGACAATGTGCTGATGATCAGGCACGTAAGAGTATAATAGTGTTCTAATGTTCAGTAGCCTTTGAATTCTTTAATTTACACGTATTTTAGAAATGAAACATTCTTATACTTACTCACCTGCTTAATCCCCCTAGAAGTTGCCAACCAGGTTTCTTTGATAAGAATAGATAGATATGGAAATAGACTAGATGTGTCATCTAGTCTATTCACATATCGATGGTCTACATGTAATGAAATGGTATAAGTTCCACAAGTACTTACCTATAGATCTTAATATTCCAGGTATGATTGCTTGTTTGATATCTGTGTACTTTAGGTCATACGATTCAATAATACTGTAAGTTCGGTCTCCTCGACAAGTCTCAGTCGCTTATTTGGTTTGAAACACACACTACGTTCACAGATACGTACTCGTACACGTTCGCGGTAATGTCGTCAAATTTAATATCAAAAGCATTGAACAGAAATATTTAAAGCTATTAATTTTTTTAATAATAGTTCTATTCTATGACACTTTCCTAAAGATGTGCGAATAGATATTCTCGTAATATTTCGTGAATACTATGCTGCATTTTTAACGTTTAAAAAAATTGTTGTAAACCCTAGAAAATCCTGTTTTAGTCATATATTTTAATATGCGCCTTAAAATAAATTTGGTTTTAGGTAAAAAATATTTAAAAATAAGACTTGTTTAATTACAGATAATATTATTTTTCTTTTAATAATTTAATAATACTTAGAAATTGTCTTTGTATTTCTTGTGTTCTTACGTCTATAGTTTTAAAGGCTTTTTATTATTATTATGAACCCGTATTTTCTTAAGTCCCCTTAATTCCTTCCATTCTTCTCGGTTAATTGCATTCGATGCTCGGTTAATTGCAATCAGTCCTGCCATCGGTTCCTCGATTCGTCAGAGCACATTGCGACATAGGCCATTGGCTGCCCATAGTGCATTCTATTGCAAGTTAATTTGCTTCTTTCCCACAGAAAAACTTTGGGGTAAATGCAGCGTCCTTACTGGAAATGTGGATAGTGAAGCGACAATATTGGAAGCACATCGTACAGTGCACGATCTTGACAGTAACACGAAAACAGACTGACACATCCTATCTCTCGGTACAGACTGACGGTATCGTTTCTATTTACTCGTATATTCTTTTAGCTAGGTACCTACGTGTATTCCTCGAGAAATATAATTTCAATATGAAAGACTGGAAGACCATCCGAAATCCCGAAAGCTCAATACAAAGTCTCTTTTTAAAAGATGCTTCGTGAACAGTAGCTCTCAGTCAGCTCCTTTTCTTTCATTTGTATTCCACTTTTGTCAGCAACATGTTTTTTTTAATGTTTCTCTTAATATAACTTATGTAGATGTTTTGTTTATAAAATGTATTAATTGGTTGTATATACCTTGTATGTATTGTATTTATTCTAATGTATATATGTATGTGTGTAAGTTTCTACGTATGTATATGTAATAATGAATTATATTTGTTTTATCACACCATCTAAATTATGTCTTTCATGTACCTCCTAATTGAACATCTCTGATCAACCCAAAGGTTGGCTGACAGAGAATGCCTTAAGGCATTAAGCTCGCCTTTTGTATGATATTGTGCAATGAAATGTAAAATAAATTAATAATAATAAAGAACGAAAGAAATTTATTAGTGCCACGTAACACTGCACTCTATTAATAGTAATACATAACTATATAGCTTACTTAATACAAAGGTGTGTATATCCGTTTTCCGTCTAACGGGTCAAAACTCAACATTTGCTGCAGCAAAAAAACTGCAGCGCTGATTTTCAGTTGTAGCTGCTTGCAGTGACTCGTGTACTTTTCTTTTACAGTAATAAGGTGGCAGACGAGCATACAGTCCACCTGGTGGTATGTGAATACTGTAATGGTACATACCAATATCAGTCCAGAATGACAAATGTTAGGAATGGATTTGGAGAGAGGGTTGGGAAAATATGAAGGGATAGGATAGGGTGGGGTGGGAATGGGTTCTGGAATATCCCACCCACTACCGAAACACGAACATACCACTGCCATGACTCTTGACTCATTACGTAATTTTATAATCAAATCGTCATAATGACACATCAGCCTATATCTCTTCATTGCTGGATTACTGCCGCTCTGAAGATTGTTCACCTCATTTAGTCTTCCGTTCTTTCCATTCAGTCGGTAATAGACTGGATGAAAAACTGCTCCATCCCACCCCATCTCAAGGAGTATTAGCAGATGTAATGGGATGATTAAATCCATCCCTAAATCTTCAAAGGTAGGGAGCGCAGATATCGCAGGGCGACAGTATTCACTTGTCACCGGGTGAACTGTATACTCCACTGTCACTTTCTATCAATAAAAAAAGTAACGTGGCCAGTCGAGTATACCTAGCGGCTGAGGGATCACGGCGTACACCCTCTCCCTCTCAAAAATATGTAAATTACTTCACATATTAATAAGAGAAATACTTTAACATAGAAAGATAAAGTATTTGCATCTATCTCCTGCACTAAGCGAGCCTGTGATGCTTTAAGTATATGAAATATACATAAACATGAATGTATTGAAGATGCAAAAACGTAAAAAGTTACCTCTATATTGCCTATATTGGAGCCAAAAAGTATGTGAATATGGATACGAGTATGTGTAGTTTTCTAAAACTCGTTTTTCACCTTTAACCCTTTTTCATGTCAGATAAGAAATAACTGGTTTTCCTCATGTTTACGATTCGTACCGGTCATGCGTGCCAAATTCCTATTCTGTAAGGCGTAGAATACACAGTGCCGCTACTACCAACCGCGTCGCTAGTCGCCGCGACCGGTAAACCGAAATGTCACGAGGTCGCGCTACTGAGTGTTATGACACACGACAACACGACCAGAACAACAATAACGGAAGAAACAATTTACTCTTAATACCATTTAACAAAGAAAGCAGACAAGTCATCATGTCATGACATATGTTCAACATTTAAATGATACGAGTGCGTTTTAATACATTCCAGAAAAATCCAAAAAAATTATAAAACTTTTTATTAATTTAAAATCAAGCTAGAAACTTGGAATTTTGAACAGAACAAAAATAAAATACCATTGTTTATGTTTAATTTCCGAATATAATGTTCCTCATACTTTCGTAAAAATGCCGTTTCTTCTTGGAAGGGCAGTATAGAAGTGTAACTAATTCCGGCCAAGGGCGACTGACTGGCTTTATCGCGCGACACCATGTGAACACTATAAAGCGACCCCATACAACTAATTTAGAATTATCACTTGGTCGTGTATCGACGCGTCCAGCGACACCGTGCGCCCGAAGCCTTACTTGGCCCAGATTTAGTTAGGTTTTTAAAGTCGCAAATTCATTGAGAGCATACACCACTGAGAGGATTAGCAAGCATTTTGTTGCTAACAAATTGACCTTTGTTTGCTACTAAGGAAAATAAAGTCGTTATCAAACTCCTGAGGAACTGCACCACCTTTAAAAGCCAGTCTTTTATAGGAGTCCAGTCTTTTAGCGAGTCCAGACTCGCTAACCCGCTTGACTAGACAATGTGCATGAAGAAGTCCATGTCCTATAGTGCATGATAAAAGCACTGGTTACGACTATTAGAACTGTCCTACAAGAGTACGAGAGTAGTACAAGAGTACGAGGGGACATGAGGGAGGCCTTTACTCAAGAGAGTAAAGGCCTCCCTCATTTCCCCCACTCCTCACACAACAATACACAATATTTATTTTATTATTTCTGCATATCTACTTCGTCTATAGACTTCTCCTTACCATCCAAAAGTTGCCTGGAAGAAATCGCTTTAGTGACAAGGGCGCCGATTGTACTTCTAATTACTTGTATTTTTGTCTTTCTCTTCTAAATGTTTTTGTGTAAAATAAAGTATATATATCTATTTGATTCTTTGAAAATATATATTATATGTAAAGAAAATATATTTCTTTCATTTGTTTTGCCGCGCTCCGCGCTGTCGGTAGATCTATAATATTATAGTGTCGGTAAAGGAGGGTAGGATGTGGAATGGCGTGAGGTGAAGGCAATCGTGTGAACTGTAAAAATCAAATCAGGTCAAGAACAATAAGACTATTAAAATTGTAAATAATAGATTGTAAGGAGGATTGGAAGAAGAAACATTATATGTCGTTTCTTTATATACCGAAGCAACACAGTAGTTTCATTTGACAATCCTTATAATGAGAAAATAATCAACATTATAAAACGACATATTTGGTTACAAAAGTCAATTGAAAATATATATATAATATATATAATATATATATATATATATATATATATATAATATCGATATATAATATATATACATAATATGTTATATATCGTCCTGTATATCGCCGAGAATTGTAACAGATTAACATCGCTCTTTACCAAAATGCCTTATCTAATTAATAATTCTTAGCAAATTATACATAGTTTTACAAATACAGAAAATATGAAGAAAACTTCCACTGGACCATGAAACTTATAGATTTACTCCTTTTACTTCCGTTCTATTGATCGGTAACAGTATTATGTACGGCTAACTTGTCAGAAGGGACAAACTGGTACAAATATAAATAGAATATCGATTACCTTGTCCAGCAACCGAGTGGAAACTTTGCTCCACATAATGAGGAACTTAAAATTATTTTGGGGCAACGGAAAATAATTGCGGAAAATTGGAGGCCTTTTAAGATGGCGTTAAAAAGGTCGGCAGTTGTTTTTGTTCGTGGTAAGTCGCTATAAAAGTATTATAAGCCCCTTCACCATAAAAGATAAATGCTCTAAAATAGTGTTCTAAGAACAGTCTAAAGGTTCTGATTGGTCGAGAAACCATTGTACCCATTGTAAAAAAATCGAAGTAAAGATTTATGTATACAGTAGTATAAATTACTAGTGTACGAAAGTATGATAATCACTATCTAATAAAGTACCTACCGTAACCTCTTATAGAGGGAAAGTGTATGCTGCATTCCTACGGCCGCTGGGCGCACTCTACTGGCCTCGTTACCGCTCCCTCACAAAAGACTACCTTGAAATGTACTGCATTTCCAGCCAGTGTGTACCAGTGTGGCGTTTAAAGCCATACCTCTCTCATGCATAAAACAATGTACTTACATGAGGAGATCCGCATGACAGTGGATACTGTCGTCCATAGACATCCGCGATACATGCCAACATCCGTCCAGAATGACAAATGTAGGCACTTCACCCGGATGCGCCTTGCAGATTAAGGAATGGATTGGGAAAATGGATAGGATAGGGTGGTATTGGGATACGTACATTAGGGGAAATACGATAAAGTAGACGCAATACATTTCAAGGTAGTATTCTATGAGAGAGGCTAACGTGGCCAGTCGAGTGCGCCCAGCAGCTGTGGGAATGCAGCATGCACTCTCCCCCTACACACTGTGTGTTCCACTTTTGGTACACAGCTTATACTGATATGGATACCCCTTCCAGATACATAGGACCGCACAGTTCTATTGTATTTGTACTTGTATCAACCAATAACCTCCTACTGCAGAGCACAGGCCTCCACTTAGTAAATCACTAGGGGGTTCCTGTCCGTAATCTACCACGCGGGCCAGAGGATTGGTGGATCACATACTCTGACTTGTTTTTTATTTCTGGAGCATGCGTGTTTTCTCACGATGTTTTCCCTCACAGGCGAGCTACGGTCATTTTTTTAAAAACCCGTACTTAACTAGAAACTCACTGGTACTTGCCGAGGATTTGAAGTCACGATCACACGAATGTTCTATTGCTCAGTTCTGTTGCTAATTGTTTTTAATTGTTAATTTCTCCGTTGTTTGCTGCCTTGACTGTCTATGTACATTCTACACATTATGTACAAACTTTGTACATATTTCGACCCTGTATGTAGCAAAGTGACATCACCTCGCTGAGTAGCGAAACTGATGCATCTCCTTCCATCACTCTGTCTATCCGTTTAGTACCATCTCAATGGTAAACCTTAACGAAAATTTATTTTACGCAAAATATTCCTGAAATTTAGTTAATTGCGTAGCAATCAAAAGTCATTTCTCCGTCCATTGGCATCACAAACACGAATTTTACGCAAACAATGGGCTTTAAGGTAAAACAGCCTTTATCCTGTTTACTGCTGGTACAAGTCATGGGCTCGTAATACTTTATCAAGTTATTTTTAATTGAATGCAATTAAAAATAACTTGATGCATGCATGCAATTTTAATGGTCCGTTAATGAACGGACTATTAAAATTGCATGCACGACGCGAATCTAAGAGATTATCAACGAATATGGCGGACGATTATTATGTAATTATGTGAATATTGTATATGTTAAAATTGAATTGTATAATCATTCTATTCAGGCACTTTAAAATATTTGAATAAAATTGTTGGATCATCGCCAAGCAAATGCAATTTAACATCGATTTGAGAATACATACCACGAGACATGTTATACAAGCACTCTGGAGTTGGCACATTAGAGTTCTATGTTCTACGTTACGTTCTATGCTCTGTTAGAGTTCTACGTTAGAGTTTTTAGACTTTATATTGGTCTATGTTCCTAGCTCTCGAACTCTTTAATTTAAATGTGTTTTGAAAATAGAAACATTCTTATTTCTTAGTACTTAAATTTCAAATTTGACTTTTTTGTAAACCCCTAGCAACCAGGCTTCTTAGATAAGATCATAATGATGTCTCATCTAGTTTGTTCCCATATTAATGAAAATTAAGAAGATAAATCGTATATTTTCAGCACCGGTGTACGTAAACGACTGAATCAAAACAAATGATTTATTTTGCAAAAACATAAATAACAAATATAGTATCCATTATCACAAGCTTGTTCTGCCTCAAAAGGCTGGCAAAAAATTATTGTTTTTTTTATAGAAAAAAAAAGCGGCCGACAAGCATACAGTCCACCTGATGGTAAGTGGATACTGTTGTCCATAAATATCAGCGATACGTGCCAACTTTAATCAAGAATGACAAACGTTGGCACGCCCCCGGATGCGCTGCCTACCTTTGCAGATTAAGGAATGGTTTGGGAAAATGGAGAGGGATAGTACGGGATGGGAATGGGCTTTGGCATATCTCACTCACTACCGAAATACGTACGTGTACATTGGGGAAATACGATAAGGTAGGAAATGCAGTACATTTCAAGGTAGTCTTCTGTGAGGGAGGGGTAACGTGGCCAGTCGAGTACGCCCAGCGGCTGTGGGAATGCAGCATACACTCTCCCCCTAACAATTACTAAATATGTATATACTTAATTGCCACTAATACTAGTACATTAATCACTAATCATAATTAAAAATGTCAATTAAGTTTTAATTATCTTACATTTTTAGGATTATAGATCAATTGATTTTTTATACCCCACTGACACACTACGTCAGGGTCACACTGCAGGCCATGGCAACCTTTCGGTGGCTTAATAGCCTTAATAAACTTCAAACCATCAGTGAAAAAGAGTACTTTGGAGTTAAGATCAAGAATGATGATGAAGGTTATCCGTATTGTCGCCCTCGACTGTAATAGTGACCTTTACGATTCTTCTCCACTGCGTTAATGACTTTATAAGATCCATCTAACCGTGAAAAGGATCGACGCTAGTACTGCTCTCCTAAGAAGAAAAGGCATCGGTAACATTTTTAACGAAAGCATAAGTTACAAAGAGAATAAACAGCGGTTATTGTTTTTTTATTCAAAATTCCAAGTTTCCAACTCGATTTTAAACTATTGGAAATTTCACAAAATTTTACATTTTTCTTGAATGTCATCAAAATGCACTAATGCCATTTTTTTTCTCTAAAAAGGTCAGAGTAGACTACGGTTGTACCGTATTTCATCATATTTTAACTTGCACCACAGCCAAAAAGGGAGGTGCGTACTAATTATTGTTGATGTCAGCAATTAGATAGCCCTATTGTGTGAGTGTAACAAAGCGCTGAACAAATGAGAGGGCAGCGGGCGAAGAGTCCTATTGCCCAGCTACCCCCTTTTTGCGACACTCCCCCAAATTAAACTATTGATTTAGAGTGTCCTCTCAATTGTCAGTGGAACAATGTTCCGTAACGGTGTTAATATTTTAATTTAATAATTTTGCATAATCTCTCTTGGTTACGTCATGAGAGAATGGGACTGCGAGAGGTTGATAGACTTTGATGATTCTTTACGTCAATATTTCTCAAATTACGGCCGCCATTTTGAATTTATTATAAAAATATAGTCTCTCTAATAAATCGCCACTAAGGTTAATCGATTGACACACCTTTGATTGGCTATCTAAAACTATAAAACCATAGTCGGGTATCTTTTATATAAATACACTATTTATATAGTGTACTAGCGACCCGCCCTCGCTTCGCTTCGGTTTATAAGTTTTTTTTTTTTCAAATTATTTTTTTCATAATTTCAAAATAAAATATAGCCTAGCCTATATTAGACACAGATAATGCAGCTTCCTATTTGTAAAAGATTTTTTGAAATCGGTTCAGTAGTTCCAGAGATTACCCCCAACATACATACAAACACACAATTTTACCGCTTTATTGTATTAGTATAGATAATCACACAGCACTATGTATATAAAACATTGTCGTCGGGTGAATATTACGCTGGGCTCTATCCAAAATCATCCCCAACCCTGTTATCACTTCTAATCCAACCCAGCTTGATGAAATAACGGTTGAGAAGGGCCCAATAAATTCACACAAATATTTAGTTATCATCTCGCTAATGCGGTAATGGCCTGGACGCATGTGTCGCGACACTTGGGGATGACGAGTTAGTAGCTGGAAGGGTGGAATGGAGCCTTAACTGGATCTTTAAAAGTTGTAAGTTAAAGTTTTGGATTAAGTTTATTTAGATCGAAGTGCTGTCATAGCCCTAGGATATATAGTTTAGGGTCTCCTTCGTGAAATCATGAGTTCGTGAATCACTATATTATACGTCATGAGAGAATTGCCCTACCAGACAATGTATTTTCATATGATTTATTGTTTTTATATTTTCACCTTCGTTAATGAAGTGTCAACTCGACAAAAATTAGCATTTTTGACACCATCTGCTCTTCGCCTATCAACGTGCTAATAAGACCAGCAAAGCTGCTCGTGACATTTGTGTTGTATACGGCGAGGGTGCATTGCCTGGTATAAGCGCTGTAATTTCGACTTCAAGGATGTGCAACGCTCAGGACGCCCAAATGAGTTTGATGCGGCGTTTCTTTCAATAATGACGTCGACTTGAGGGCTTAGATGGACGAACTATATGAAATATCTTCGAGTTGAGATCTGAAGATTTCTACCGAAGAAGCATCGAAAAATCGTTGAGCGATTAAGGAAAGACGTTATGTTATTAATTATTTTATTAATTTATTTATTGTAAGTTGTTCTTAATTACATTTTTTAAATTAAAATACTGCAATGATTTGTGCATTACCTTATTGTTAATTGTTATTCTTAGTTTTATGCCAATTATAATGTGATTAGTATAATTTTATTATATTTATTTATTCTTTAATGTTAGTTACATATGAGTATAGTTTCCCAAAGATTGAAACAATGGATTCTGTTCATTAATCTAAGTTAATATTCACATGAAATATTTTTTACTTTAATTGTATGATTTATATTTAGGAAAATTTTGGATTTAGGAAGGCTGTGATATTTAGGAAGGAAAATTTTAAAAATGTTTGCATATATCGCGTTAATGTAAATCATACTAATATTATAAAGAGGAAAGATTTGTATTTTTGTATGTTTGTAACGAATAAACTCAAAAACTACTGGACCGATTTCAAACTCTTTCACCATTAGAATGCTACATTATCCCTGAGTAACATAGGCAATATTTTCTTTAGAAATTTTGAAAAAAAAATTGAAAAAAAAAAAACTTATAAAACAAAGCGAAGCGAGGTCGGGTCGCTAGTGATATATATATACTTATTACATTCTAATATTATTTTTTATTTTTATTTTATTCTCGCTATTAAGTGTTACAAATAATTTGGAATTCAAATAATTTAGATCTCCCAGAATAATTAGGTATGTATACTGTTACTATTATGTGCTCGAGAAATTTAAATGTCGATATGTGTTTACACCAATCCGCACTGGACCCTCGTGGTAGATTGTGGTCCCAAGCCCCATAGTGATGCACTTGGGGACATGTGCAGTGGGACATTATAGGCTGATTGATACAAGTACAAGTACTATTATGATAAACTACTACATTATTAATATTTTTCGATACTATTACCGGGATAAAAACACAATATATGTGTATAAGGCTAATTGTTACCTTATCTATATAAATAAAAATGTAAACGTTCGTCTGTTCAAAATCTGAAAATCTCCGAAAGTTCTTCACCGATTGCTTTGAAATTTTGACACAACGTTGCATTCGTATACGCACGTGTTTTTATATACCTATCATAGGGTAAAAACATGCTTTTTACCCAAAAACAGGGTAAGCGCCATCTGTTGGGCAGCCACAGCAACGCGTGGCCGGGTACAGCTAGTAAGCAATAAAATTCGTATTACTATTATTATGTAATTTTGCACGCCATTACTGGCAAATGTGATGATCTGACTGTATGAATGTAAGAAATTGAATAAAATCATTTTCCAAGTTTAATTAAAGAATAACATTATTTGAGTACCGAGAAGTGGTAAGACAGCTGACACAGTGGGCTCTCGGGTCAAATAATGGTTTTTCCTTGTAAAGAATCAACAGTGCCTTTCCAAACACGTCCCGAACTTTCGAGACAACTGAAAAGGTGACTATCAGTTTAAATAAATTCCAAAGTTGGCACCGGATTTTTAGTTGTAACCACACAGTTTAAATAAGAAACAGTACGAATTCTTTGCGAAAAACCGAAATGCATTGAAGGCGCACTGTGATGTGCAAATCTTTTTTTTTAAAAAAAAAGATGACAGACTAATGTATCACAGCCGATCTGATGATATCGTGTCGTCCATAGACATACGCGATACATGTCAACATCTAGAACAGTGCTAGCCGACAGTAGGACGCTACAAAATTCATATTTATTGCGTCCTTAATTGCTATTACTTAAAAAAAATAGAGATAATAAGTATGTGTTCTTTTATTTTTAAGTATACATTAAAGTTATTATAAATATTAAATGCAAAACCCGGCAGACGTTGTCCTGCCTGTGTATATTTATTTACCTCTGTATATAAAATCACAAATTATTCTGTTTTGCCGCCGATATGATTTGTGCGTTCGGTTGAACGGTATAGAAGTTGATGTGCTGCAGCGCCATCTATTGGCGAGTTACAACAAAGTCGATAGCATAAAAACCTTCTCCATAAAAAAATATATATATGTGCCTTCATTTTCATGGTGATCCTTCACTTTCATGGTGATCGGTCAAACGGTGTCGAAGTCTATTATATTCAGATATACCAACATCCATAAATAGATATATTGATTAATAGCAATAAGAATTAATTCTCATTGCTATTGGCTGTAAAGGAGTTTGTATTGGATAGTACTATATACCTTATATCCAGTCGAGGAAGCGTAATCGAGAGATCGCAATTACTTCAAAAACATAATTGTTTATTTTTCATTGATCTATTCCGGATTTCAGTTTCCAAATATCAGATCAGCAATGCGGTTCCACTTTCTTTTTTTCGGAATGGCTAAATTCTTGTTACCTTAGTGGCCTTTCAAGAGTCACCGGACATGTGACGAGGTTCCACACCGTTTGTTATGTCGTATTACCGTGGTCTGTGCCCTCAATACCAGAACACTAAAATGTTTTAGTTAGCGTTGACTTTGCCACTTTTATTTTAGAATTCCCAACTAGCGGGTTAAAAAGTTTTAATAAGTTGATAATATGGGATAAAATATACATTCGAATGGATACTTAGATTCATGTATAAGATAACTAAACTACACGAAACTAAACTAAACTAGTAACTAAATGTAAAGTAAATAGATCGGCTTAGTGTAGACCAAGTAAATTCCGTTATAATTTAAAGGTGTTTATTAATATATTCTCTGAATTTTAATTTGAAACTTAGTCAGTTCATTAAAAGCATGGATAGTTTCCCCGCCCTTTAATATTCATATTTTCATTTGTACTTTTAATGAAGGGCGGTGTTAAACAAAATAGAACTGTTGTGATTTATTTTCACAAATTGCGAATCTTGATATTCAAACCATTTCAGAAGTTCAATATCTGTGGCGTTGTTAAAGTCACAACTCAACGAAATTTCTATTAAGAAAACAATCAAAATCAGAAGTTTAGAGGCTCTACAAAATACAAAATAGTGTTATAAAAACGAGCGCTGAGCGCTCGAGCGCGGAATAAGCGTTAATGAACTTTTAAGACTAGGCTTAAAAAAAATGTTAGCGAGCGTTAAGGCTTATTTTCACAAACGAACTGGGCGAGAATACTGTATACGATTCTCAAATGCGACTAAACTTCATACAATTCTCGCCTTCAACTGTTCACGTGATGACGACACGTGATGATGATAATAATTGTTTATCTAGCTTTTGACCGACTTTTCCGCATGCACGCGTTCGAGAAACTCTCCTTGTGTAAATGAGCGTTTATAGCCCAAACTTTTAATGTATGATTGTCTTAAACCCTTGTAGTTAAAAGCTCGAGTTTAAAACGTTTAAGATTCAGCAGCACAAACTTACCCATATCAGCGCTCGAGCGTTCAGCGCTCGTTTTAATTAATACAGAATCACTTGCTTTTCTAAAAATGTTGAAAGCAGTCTGTTTTCATCCGTCTCAGCGGTGGCCGTGCCGCGAGTAATGAGACCGCTTAATTTCACCCGCGGACGGCGGCCATTGCAGCCGAAATCCTGCACGGCACCATTGCTCACTAGAATGGTCACAAATCTGCAGCTTTGTATTGCACCGCGTGTAACTAAATTTAATGTTTACTCGAAAATGTTTGCAAATTTATATGAATGACCCTTAGCCAAATGAATAACCCAAGTCAACATTGTAGGTTTCTTAAAAAAGTGTCCAACTGCTAATGTTATACGTAAAATGTTTATTTACGGTTAAATATCCAATTAGAAAGTCCAGACCGTCCATCTGGTGGAATGACAAATGTTGGCACACCTACAAATGGGTTGCTTTCCTTTGAACAATTAGAAATAGATTTCGTGAAAGGGTTGGGAAAATGGGAAGGGATAAGATGGGACAGTGGGTTCTGGCACATTTCGGTCACTACCGAACTGCTGAAACTACCGAAACGCATGCAAATGCACAAAATATATAGAAATATGTGTTATTAAAAGCAGCCTGTTCCAACTAGTTAAAGTTATGACCGAGCTGCGGGTATCGCTTAATATAGGCCGCGGATGTCGCTCCGACCTTGCACCAATGCTCAATAAAATATTGGCCAACCGAGCGTTCGCACAAATTCAAACTCCTTTGCAGCTCCTCATCAACTTGTTCTATAAATTGTTCGGTAACGCCAACCGCAAATATAACGTTGTAGAACAAACCTATTTATTCAGTTGGAGCAACGAAAATAAACTATAAATTCACTAGAGGAAATCGTTTACGAACGCAAAATAGTATTGTATTTAAAAGATTTTGTAAATTACATGCCCCCGATCATGTTTGGGCGTTATCTTCATTCATATAAATAGTTCTTTGTAATTATTTTTAATAAAAATGTCAACGTTTGTTATTCTGGTCTGATGTTGGCATGTATCCTGAATGTTCATGGGTGACAGTATCCACTCACCACAGTTTCTCTTCTTATGAAAACAAAGGAGTCCTAGACGATCTCAGACTAGATATGTAGCTTTTATAAACAAATGAACAAAATAAATGTATATGCCTCGTCATAATTTATAATATGTTAAGTTGTGTTACGACCCCAATATGTCTGCAGGGCTGTTTCATGTTCATCTGACTGACCCGGATCGCATGAACCTCTCATATAGCCATTTAATGTATAACTTACAACCTACGCGTAGACCAAGAGATGTGGGACAAATTTCCTTCTCTCAAAATTACAGAATCATTTTTATTTCCTAGGACATTAGTTTGAAACTTTTTAATTAATCCCTCCGCATCTGCTTCACCCCCCCCCCCCCCTCCCTACAAAAAGTTGTTAATCAGGTTTCTTTAATAAGAACGTATAATGTGCACTCTAGTCTATTCCCATATCGATGTCAATCCCGCAGTAAATTTGCGGGATTGGAGTCAATCCTGAGAGATCCGCGCGGAGGGGTTTTTATTTTTTATATGATTTGAAATAAACCTTTTTTAGTAAATTGTTGAACAGACTTCCATATTTTTGAATAAAAATCTAAAATAGTAGATATTCATGTTAACAAAATAACGTTAATTTGAATCGAATAACTAATAACTAATACGAGTGATTCAACATTTGTTATACATTAAAATAACTTTATGTAAATGAAATTTTAAATGTTAAATAATTATTTAGTTGCATATCTACCTAAAACTAAATTAAACCTAATCTAGCTAATGGTATGTAATCAGTCATACTAGATCAACCAAATTTTGGTTGATCGATATTTCGGTTTAAGGAAATTTACATATGTATGTAATGTTATGTATGTATGTTTGTATAGAAATATCTTAGTAGTCTCATTAATTTTCATACAACAATTCGGTCATAATACAATAATAGGTCAATAAAAAAAATGTATTATAGATCACAAAATAGATGTAAAATGTAATAGAAAAAAATATGTTTATCTTAAAAATTGTGCATTGATTATTTATTATTAAGATCTTAAGAAGCAAATAGTATCGATTGTTTCGTACGTCAATCTAATTTTTAAAGAACTGCATATAATATGTATGTCCAGCTGCCGAGAAGACCATGTCTGCTTCTACATTTTTTGACTTTAATAGCTCCAGTGAATTTCGACATTTTTGTTGTGATATTTAATAACTGTCCTTTGCTTTTTTTAATTTGCGGAATCCGCATAGTTATTGCGGGATCTCGCAAATCTTAAATAATTGATCCCGCGGGGTTGTAGGATCCTACTTTTCGGGTTTGCAATCCCTAATTACAGTTCACCTATTTGCCATGTTTCAACGAAATCAATTCAGCTGACGGGATTGAGTAACAAACATCCAAACTTGTGCAATAATAATATTTGTGGTATTTATTGATTTGTAAACACAAGAACACATATAACTCAATTTTGTAGTTCATATAATCAGCATGCTGAAGTGGAAACGGGCAGCTCATGTTTGCTGCAGGACCGACAATTGATGAGGTAAACAGGTCCTCGAATGGAAACCACGTACCGGGAAGCGAAGTGTGGAACACACTGCGGCCATTTGGACCGACGACATGAAGAAGTTCGACGGTGGTGGCTAGATAAGAAAAGTCAAAGATCGTGTGTGGTGACGAGCCTTGAGGGAGGCCTATATCCAGCAGTGAAGAGCAATGGGCTGATTTTAATACAAGTCTGAAATTAATTAAATTAGAATACATAGTTATCATTACCTTATGAGTACTTGATAAGGTAACCCAGTGAGATAAGGTAACGAAAGGAAAGAGTGCTGAAGAGAAGATGATTGCTTCCTTCTGTGGCAGATCAGGCCACTTTGCTACTATGACTTTAGAAAATGAAAGAACAGTAACTGCGGACTGGTATGTGAACAGCTGCTTGCATTGTGTTTTGGAAAAAATCAAAGAATGATCATCCATCACGACAATGCCCCAGCTCACTCCGCCAGACAAACATCAGCAATTTTCACAAGCTTAAGCTCGGCGATTGTCGCCGAGAATACTTCGAAAAGCAATAAAAAAAAATCATCTTTTTGATTTAATTTTTGAGATTCTAAAACCTTTCAGTGTCGCCCACGTTAATACGTGACGTTAACTCAGAGATTATATTATTGACAGCGTTGACAGGTTCAAATATTTTAGGTCTATAGGCAATCTTCACAACAAATTTGATGACGAAGTGAAAGCAGGGGTTCTAAACGTATGCCACGTTCTTGCCGTAAAAAATAGTTTTAAAAAATGTTTCGTCCTACAGCTCTTAGCTAACAATAACTCCGCTCTCACAAAAAGATAGATGTAGTGAGTACGGGGGGACTCCGGAGGGATTACCTCCCACACATTATGGCACTCGTGTAC
The DNA here is from genome assembly GCA_943735995.1 of Sesia bembeciformis. Classification (NCBI taxonomy): domain Eukaryota; kingdom Metazoa; phylum Arthropoda; class Insecta; order Lepidoptera; family Sesiidae; genus Sesia; species Sesia bembeciformis. Next base: position 12,513,114 of record OX031042.1, on the reverse strand, counting down.
TATCATATTTTACGACAAAAACGCTGGAGGCATAAGATACAGGTAAAGTTTTTTAGTTACCTTCTTAAAGTTTCAAGGGAACAATCGTTTTCCTTAGCTTTAAAATTATTAATGTTTGAATACGATAATATGTCTTGTTGTTAGTAAAAGTTCCCGGTCAGACGAACGTGTTTAAAAACATTGTTTAAAATGTGTTTATAAAGAAAAATCTTAAACATAAATGACTATTTAATCTTAATTATGTTTCAGACCTAGCGGTAATCGCCCTAGCAAGCCACAGGATCGGGGTGACTCTGCCCGATATTCAATGTTGTGTTATTCCCCTTTTAGCTCCATCAGGAGTATAGGTATAATATATACATCGAACAAATGGTGTCACTGGTCAATCAGTAATGACCAGCCCACCATTAATGCGGCCGGTTACGCTACTGCTTGCTAAGGCTCGCAAAAACACGAGCTACCACAATCAATCGATATATTTAGTCGTACTGTCAACGTCAACATTTAAAAAATGCTCCCCCTGTGTATAAAGGCGTTGATAGAAGTGAAACTATCCTCGGTCTTAACCGGCTGCCAAGTGGCGCGACAGCATGACGCCCTTTGAGCTACTGACCGCCTGGACGTAAGTTGCTGTAGCCAGCGACACCGTGTTCCCGACGATGCGTAACTTCTGCAAACACAGGAGATAGTTGCACCGTATAAAATTAATGCTATACCCTACCATCAGCTTGTGTCTCCCGACTGCTGGATATCAATATTCTAATAAAATTTATAAATTGTCCGATTGTCCGCAAACTCATGTGAACTTGGCCTAATCGCATTATTTTCGTCCAGTGCGCACGCAGACTGACCAATGACCAAATATTCATAACCAAATCACCACAATTTGAATTCCTTTCCTTTAATTTGGGACAAACTAATCTAAATTCATTAGCAGGCAAACCGTGTTGTCCAAATATTTGAATAATTCGATTTCGCCTAGTTGAATAACTGTGAATTACTTGGGCTGGTTAGAAGGACATAATTAGAGGGACAAGGAAGACAAGGGTCTTTAACAACGAGCAATAACTCGTTCGAGAGATTGGACCTTGCGTTTAAGCCACACCATTAATATAAATATGGAGGTATAAATGTTATCCATATGTATTTACCAATCTTCCCTGGGCCCGCGTGGCGGATTATAGCCCGAAACTCTCAGATTTAACAGAGAAGATCTGTGTCCTGTAGTAGAATGACAAAGAAGCTCAAATCAATAAAATACCCAGGTTGATTGATACGGATACAAATAAATCTAAGAAATAGATTGAAATGCATATATAATTGTATGGACAGTTTATTAAATGTGTTTTAATTTAAATCGAGTACTTACGTATATGATCAAGATATTTATTTCCCAAAGGTTGTCTGGCAGAGTTTTACCTATCTATGTATTGCCAGTTTGAGAGTGTACATGTACCCTCGTGTATGTGTGAAACTATTATGAAGGCAACGGTACATTTTTTTCTAATGGTAATTCTTCGTAATTCCGGCTAATTTTCCGAGTCACTCAAACTTCTTTGTTGTTTCAGGTTACACGAATTAACAAATTGTTAAAACAATTTTATTCACGTTAAAGCATTTATTGTTATTTTTTATAATAGTTAATAATTGAAAGACACAACACAATTTGAAATCTTTAATTTGTATTACACTAAAAAATAGTATTTCATTTTATATAAAATAAAAACAATTAATGTTATTTCCTTAAATTCATTTTTGGAAGTCTTTGTAATTTGTCTTCCATCAAACGGTGATTAAATACTTGAATAACAATAAATAAGGGTGATTATAAATAATGATCAAAACTGAAGTCTAAGGGCGGTTACACACGAACCAGTTTCTGTCTCAGGACAAAAATCATTAGACTGCTAACAAAATTTTATTTTGAAAAATTTTAAAAATAATTATAAAAAAAAAACTTATAAACCGAAGCGATGCGAGGCGGGTCGCTAGTATTTTATAAAGTACTACAAAAATAGTTTAAAATATTTTAATATGTCAATCGTAGTCTAAAATCATTATAGCTAACGAAAAAAATAACTTAAGTTTTTAAAACATTCAATATAAATAACTGGTGATTAATTTACTCATATGAGCATAACACTGTAGATAGATTTTTACCTTCGCTCGCTTAGATTTTTGACCTTGAACGCACACGCTTCTGTTTACGTAGCTCTACTTACGCGTATTTAGTAAATTGAACTGTTAACCAGATTTTGATTGATTGTTTGATTTTAATTCTAATTTTTCATCACACTTTTATAGGCTGTCAAATTAATGGAATTTCTTCTATTTTTTTCATAAATATTGTCATTATAACCGACTCAATGACTAGAATATTTTTAACTATTTTTGTAGGACCTTATTTATCCTGGCTTCCGAACTCTGATTACGCGTAAACACATTGATATATCTGGTCCCGCAGCATCTTAACAGTCTCGTCGGTGCGTCGCCAGATTTTCGTGCTGCATGAGGTGAGCTTCTCGCAGGATTGCTCGTTGTGGCGTCGAGCGTTCGTCAAACTGAGATCGAGCTCGTAGCCCAGCATCACTGCCGCCTGGGAGAGGTCTTTAAGGCAAGATGTGACTTCTGTCCTAATAGAAGAAATTAAGAAGATGTTTTAAGAATCAACCTTATCACCATAGAGTTACGATCTAAAGATTACTGTAGGTATATGTTATAAGAACAAATTAGTAATTCGTCCTAAGACACTTCATCACAGACAGGGAACAATTTTTGTTATGATATGGGGAATAAAAGATCTTACACAAAGAAGAGAATCAGGTCCATATAACATACAAACATTCGAACGTAGAAAGACATGAATACGTAGGTTAATTCATAGATGCGCTAATAACTAACCACCCATGTAAGTATTATTAAGCAGAACCACACAAAATCTCAGTACATAAAATAAGAGAGAGAGAATCGTGTGGGTAGCGTATCTTGGTGAGGTTATATGCCTCTCCCAACATGAAAATAGACATATCCTCGAAAAACAGTGTAAAGGAAAATGTACCGTAGCATGCCATTGGGGCAGCATAATCTATGACTTCAAAAAATTCGCCGTTATGCCTTGATTAAAAACGAAAACTGAGTATAATGTGTAGTGTGTAGTGTAATGTGTAGTAATAATCTTCGATATATGCAGCTGCGGAGAGATAAAAACTGATGAGATTAGATAGTTTATCCAATAAAGAGTATTGAGATTACTCTGGTTAAATAAAGTTCATATTCACCATATAATAATACAGTCTTAATTTACTTATTCAACCTGCCGTTCTGACCAGTCAAGTCAAAGCTCTGGCTGGCATCGTTTAGTGTCGCCTGCATATGGTTCCTGGTAATGTTGATCATCTCCTCCGCGTACTTTCCCATATTTGCTATGGAAGTCCTAGCTCCCTCAGTGCATTCGTAAATTTCAGCTACATGTTTGCTGGCAATGGTGCGAGCGGCTCTCCGCTCTTCATCACAAAGTGCTGGAGAAATGTTCAAGAAGAATATATTACTCAAGGTTTCTGGTATTATTCTGGTTGGAAACTAATTTCCATTGAAACTATATAAGGTTCGCGACAAACACCACTCAGATGAAAGAAAACCTTCTCCTTGTATTTATCATTTATCAGGGGCTAATCATTTTTAAGTGCTGCGGGTAGCGTCAATTACGTCATTTGACTCTGATTCCTAATAACTGATGACAGACTTCTTCTCTTTCATCTTCGTAACCGTAACGGTAACCAGCCTCTTTTAACATCCACTGTTGGACATGAGCCTCCTCATGCACATTGTGTTGCGGATGAGAGATGTGTGGATGGCCTTAAAACGCCATGTTGACCAAGCGGGTCGATAAGCTCACTCTTTTTAAGGTGGTTCCTCAGTTTATGGTAGAGGCTTTGCTGTCTCTTAGTCGGCTTTTAAGACACCCACGAAAAGGGATGGGGTGGCATAATTTTAACCACAGCGCTCATCTCTTGCCATGAAAATACCAAATGGATTCCAGATCTTCCATACCAAAACAACAGAGACTGTTGTAAATAAAATAATTGAATCAAAGAATAACAGTTTTCACAGCCCTCTGCCGCGAAAACACAGTTACGCGAGTTACGAGACAGCTATAGGACACTTACCACTTTAAAAAAATATCATCCCTCAACTTCAAAATATTCATACTTCAGATTAGAAATGAAATTGAATTACATCCAATGTGGAATGAGTAGCGCACATAGTGTAGGTTTAAAGTAATTTACTGTATTTTCTTTACATGAACACAGGTTTTTCCAAGAAGGAAAAAAGAAAGAGAGACAAACAGGTTGGCAACACAACATCAACGAAAATATTCAGTATTGCCAATATAAATGTGACATTTTAAATATAGAAATACCTGGTACACCTAGTTCGTTAGCCAGCTTACTCAACTCGTGGAAAATCTGATGCTTCTTCCTCACAGCTAAATTGATCTCCTCCTTAATCCTCCTAAGAAGCTTATTGGTGAGTTGCTGGTAAGCGGTCTGAATGTTCGTGTGGTAAGTATCCAGAAAGGGGGCGATCACTGTGTCCATATAGCGGGAGACTTCGCTGTTTGAAGAAGAAATATATATTTTAATCTTCTTAAATCTATGGCCTACATTCAGTGATTTAGGAATCAGGGATTGAAAAGAGATTGGTAAGATTGGGGAATAGGAAATACCATTATCTAAGCTCATTCTCCTTTATCTCGCTTCGCTGATTCCATTTGTTGAAGTAAATGGAACTGAATGTACCCTACAACATCTCATACTGCTTCTGTGATTTCTATAGGAAATAATTGGATGATTGAAGGAGAGGAAGGGAAATCTGCTTAGCAGTTAAATTTAGGGAAGCTGCGTTAAAGGGTGTCAGCCCTCTACTCACCAGAAGAATCTGGCTCTACTTACGCATATCTAACATTCAAACCAGAAAAATATTTACCTATTAACTAGTGCCAAATTCGCATCCGTGTTCTGAGTTCGTATGTACGTGCTTGAAAATTGAGTTTCAAATTTCTCCCTGACTCCAGACAAGTGCTGATCCAGCTCAACGTCCTGGTACTGCCACCTAGGGATTTCAAAACACTCACCGCCATCTTGACGAGTGAGACTACTGCGAACCTGATATACGATAAAAACTTGGTATATAATTCATCATAGAACAGAAGAGACAATGCGCATTCGGTGTTTGGCGCCGTGTATAATAATATGTGAACGAGGAAGGTGCGGGCCCCCGGCAACTCTTTTTCTATATCTATATATAATCTAATTGGAGGAGAGTGCGCGCTGCATTCTCACAGCCGCTGGGCGCACTCGACTGGCCACGTTACCCCTCTCTCATAGAAGGCATTTCCCACTTTATTGCATTTCCCACTTTACCCTATTCCCTACGTGTTTCGGTAGTGAGTGAGATGTGCCAGAGCCCATGCCCATCACATCCTATCCTATTCCCCCCATTCTTCAAATCCATTCCTGTCTCCAAAAGTAGACAGCGCATCCGAGGGCATGCCATCATTTGTTATTCTGGATTGCTGTTGGTATGTATTGCCATGCCTATAGACAAAAGTAGCCTTTTGCTCGTTTGCCACCTTTTATCCATAAAGAAAAAAAAAATACAGCTCGGCTAAACAGCATTTAGGAAAATGCGTCACCTCTTCTCGTTACCACAATGTTTGAAAACGAAAGTTTTCAACCAATGCGTCCTACTTGCAACATATGTTAAATTATTATGATATGTAAAACTAGCTATGGGTATATTCACTTGATTAGATTTTTTTTTTTTATTGTTTTAACCACGTAACAAAAATAATTATACAATATATCACATAGTAATATCTGCCTAACTTCAGAGCAGTTTGTCGGCAGAACTGCTCTCTGATTAAATTAATTGTTATGTTACATTACATTTATGTTACAAACTATGTTAATATAATACTTTTGTGTAGGTACTAATGTTCTATAAACTTTGATTTATTTCTCAACTGTATTTCAAATATTTCTAATAAATCTTTCTCTTATTTCATCTTGAAGATGGCCTTTGACATATTTTTAATTCTTAAATGTAAAAGGTCAGCGATGTACCGAATCTATTATTTGTTGCACTTTAATAGATCTTACCCTACAACTTCCCGCCGATTCACTGGCTTTAAACAGTATTACAAACTTCACAATTGTTGCATACTTCCCTATCATTGCTATAAAACTGCATACAGCGAAATGAGCACAAAAATTAATTGGAAGCTAATAAATTGCAAGTTTTAATGAATCGTGGAAATTGACTTTATGGATTATACTGTACTACGAACCTGGGGCTCAATTACCATTTCAATCATATTTTACAGTCCACTATTACCATTTTACTATTGAATAATAATAAATAAATAATAATAATAATAAATACTCCTTATTGCATACAAATAGTTATTACATGTGCACAAATGATAAATAACTGAATGCAATAGGCGACCTTATCGCTAAGGCGATCTCTTCCATGCAACCTTGGGATAGAGAAAAATAAAAGGGATATAGGTAGTGCAAAACGATTGAAATTTACAGAATGGATTATGTTCAATATATACTTACCGACTATATCGATAATAAATAATATTATGTGTCTCTGAACCCAAGACACAGAGGATCCTAGCGTGGGTCATTGGATGTAAAAAACTTAGATTTACTTGAAACTGCTTATTTTATTTCCGTGATTAATTAATACAGATAATTAATAGGCATTTTCCAAAGACGAAGTCAAAAGACATTTACATATAATGCTCCGAAACTTTTTCTTTTTGTGGTACCTTAAAGGTATCAATTCTCGTCTCTCATCCCTGAAGCTGTAAGTTCAAATCCTTGACCCACACTACTCACTTTCTACTTAAGTGTGAAACGATCACTAGCTCGGTGGTAATGGAAAACTGGGGAAACCCACATGCACGAGAATTTAAAAAAACATGTGGTAAATGTCCATTCACCGATCTGCACTGGGCCCGCACGGTAGATTATGGTCCCACACCCCTAGTCTTTTAGTAAGACAGGCCTGTCCCTGCAGTGGGACGTTACAGGTTGATATAGAATCGAATCATTATTGTGTTGAAAACACGATCACGTTAAAATTTTAATTTCTGGTCTCGATCCTTCTAATGCTAAAACAGATACCTTATTAATTAAATTAATTGCCGATATAATCTTACATGGTATCTATTTAAATATACAAACGTAACTAAAAACCAAACCATTACATAACAAAAGCTATCAAAGGAAACCCTTACTTACAATTATTAAATGGTTACCTCATACCTTGTCTTATCAACCCTGACAAGTCTACAATAGGGCAAAGTAAGGGCCACAAAACAAGCGACCAACTGCCGAAAGAGCGGTACGAAGCGTACCTAAATTCTATACAAATTCTATGCCCTGTGGTGTAGTCTTGCTAATGGTACCACCGCATCTCTTTCTAAAAAAAGGCTTCCTATAAAAGGTGTCGTAAAAGTCGAGGGATAACAGGGATGACGGGATAAAAGAGTGTACTCGCCAACTCGCTTAGGTAGAGCAGCGTGGAGTTTTAATGCCATAGATCCCTCATGCAGAAGACAATGTGCATGGAGAGGCCCGTATCCAGCAGTGGCACAAGAAAGGCCCACTTCGTGGCTCCAAGCTAAAGAAAATACACGGCTTTGAGCACAAATTACACTGTTATCTGACCTCTTACAATTCAATGGGTTTTACGACCCTCACTTTTTTATTTTCTTAATGCATGACTGCAATGTATCGAAGAGATTAGCTGGCTTTTCAAAGCTTTGATTTCGGGACAATGTCCTAATACCTATAATGTGTTTTTTATCTATACTAATATCAATCCGCTCCAAAGGAAATAAAAGCTAAAAAGGAAAAGGAATGTAGCTTAAAATATAATCAGTAATTTGATGAGTTCTTTAATAACAAATTTTTCTATGCCGATTATATTACAGAAAATGTTCCGAAACGTCTCAATAAATACAAATATAATAAATACAAGATGAGTCATACTTCATTGTCTATTTTATCCATTGTTATTCTAGTATGCTATTTGCTCAGAAAAGATACTGTAAAACTAGCGATAAAACTCTTCTAAAACTTAAGTTTTAATGAAGAAACATCATCAGGGAAGTTGCACAGAACTATAACCCAAAGTCAGGCTTTACTTAAGAGATACATATATTCATAACATTCATATTCACGGAACCCCTGCGAGGAAACTTCTGACTCATTACAACCAAAAGCGTGAAACAAAGAGCTATACAAGAATAAAAAGCGAGTAAGTTTGGTGAGGCATTACAGCTGTGAAAACCAGCTAACAGTGATCCCCGAAAATAAGACTCTGCAAGCTCACAAATCACTCTTTTTAAATATGTGCCGGGGGGAGAAGAAGGTCTATGTGAACTGGGGGTGAGCGTTCAAAACCTGTACGGAAAATGCAACGCATTCGCAATCAAGGTAATGTTAGCGTCAGGTGCGTTCCGTAGCGAGAACCCGCGTATATAGGAGTATAACAGCAACACTGACAGCTTGATTTATGCGCTGGCAACATTTTCACGGAATTCCAATTGTGAAATATGCCGGTGTGCGGATAGCTACTATTTTTCACGTTTTATTGGTATAGTGTTACAAAGTGTAATAGTTTTCTGTTATTGGACGATGTTTGTAAATTCCTCTTACATATTTTACTGTTCAGATGTATAATTTTTTCGCCGTTGTATTTTACTTTTCAGAGCATTTCCCTTACATTTCATTTTGATTTGGCAATTACAGTGATTGTAGTCAATGTATTCATTAACACCTTAATCTCTCGTCTGTTAAGCAAATTATTTATTCCTGTTCTCTTAATACTAAAATTAGAAATAAATGAGGAACTCAGAAAGTTTTGCGATAAAAAAAATATTTTCTAGGGGCTCCAATATTTTTATTACATTTTTTTAAAGTACTCTCCATTTGCATGTAAGTATACAAAGTTTCATGCGTCTAAACCAATTTTGCAAACATTTTTTCCACTCATCCTCGGGTACCTCTTTCACAGCTACACAACCCACAAAAAATTCACAAGGTCCCAAGTCGGGACTCTACAGAGGCCTACTCGTACTTTAACCAGCCTACTGTCCAAAAGTCCCATGTTTTGTAAACGAGCGCGTTGTTATGGGGCAGCAGCACCACCTGTTTTTGGACGGTTACTCACTTCAGTAAAAATGTTGGGCAAGCACGTGTCTACGTACTATTTTGCGTTAATGCTACTTTAGTTTCGTAAAGGTACAGATATCAGGTACCTAGCCAGTTAAAGTAAAAAACATGCGATTAAAAATTTTCAGGCGATTTTTGCTGTTTTCACTTTGATAGGCGTTGGTTCACTTTGAAACCACCAAACTGTAGATTGATGCTTATTTTCTAGATCATACTGGTAAATCCAAGATTCATCACCTGTAACAATGTCGGAAATGCGCTGTGACTAATTTTGTTATAATATCACGGCACTATTCGACGCAAACTCATTTTTGAGCCTCGGTGAGGTTGTACAGCACCCGGTGCTATTCTCCTAACTCGTAGATGCCCATGTAATATTTCATACACACTCCTCGATCTAATCTGTAATCCCTCCTAAATCACCTCGTATGTAAATAGCCCGTTTTCACAAATTAAAATTTAACTGAAACTAAATTTAACTAACTAAAACTTAAACTAACTAACAATTAAACTTAACTAAGAGCCGTTAAAGGACTACATCTTCTTTCTTCGTCAGCCAAACTTAGTTGACGACGCTTAAATTAATTTTACCAACGATACACAGTTGCCTTAGAAGGGCACCTGTCTGCCAAAAGCCATTTGAAGTGTAGGTATTAAAAGAAACTTCAGGTTTTAAAAGAATTGAACGTGCGAACATACAAAATCAAAGTGCGGAAATGTTGCCATAGAATATCATTTTTTAGTGAAGCCCGATATTTTGATTCAGCTCGTAAAGAAATATGAAGAGAAATTTTAATTTGGAATGTTTCGTTTTTAGTCGGATAAGTGCGCGGCCTTTTTATAGTGAAAATAATAAAGAACTTTTTTGTATTACATAAATATATAATATATTGAACGCGATATTGTTCATTTAATTCGACTATCTTTCGCCATTTTTCTGGCAGAGCCATTATCCCATCGATATAAAAATTTTGTGGTTTCTAAGCGAGAAACTGATTTAAATGGTTTATATAGGCTTCTCTTTAATGTAATTTTACTCCATTTAGGGAATTTTGTAAAGAGCGATATAAATGATAAATCCCAGCTTTAAAACTTCCCAGCCAATGTCCATCAATTTTTGTTTGGTCATCAACGATGTATGCGGTCGAGTATTGTCCTGATGGAAAACTACACCTTTTCTATTCATTAATTCAGGGCGTTTTTCTTCATGGGCTTGTATCAATTTTACTAATTTGTGACAGTAGACATCAGAATTAATCGTTTGACCATGTGGTAAAAGCTCGTAATACACAATGCCTTTCCAGTCCCACCATACACATAACATGACTTTGTTCGGAGGGAGGCCTGGCTTTGGGACTATTTGTCACTCACCTCACTTAGACCAAGATCGTTTTCGAACGTTGTTATCGTACGTGATCCACTTCTCATCGCCTGTTACCAATCTCTTCAGAAATGGATCGATTTCATTTCGTTTTAGCAACATCTCACTTATGGAAATTCTATTCACTAAGATTCTATCATTTAAATCATGCGGCACCCAAACATCTAGCTATTTTTCAAAATTCAGTTTGTGCAGGTGATCTAAAACTGTTCAGTGGTGAATGCTTATGTGTCGATCTGTATCAATGTTTTCAATGATAACATCTAAATTACCAAACCTGAATCGACTAAATCATTTTTGTAGTAGTTTTAGATAAAACATGTTCTCCGTAAACACTACAGATCTATTTTCGAGCACTAGAAGCTTTCATACCCTCGTCGAAAAAAATTGTAAAACATATCTTATTTTCTCCTTACTAACTTCAATTTTAAAATTGTTAAAACATATGAAGAGATATAACTTTTAACTTGTAATTCCAATTTGCCGCCATTACAAAAAAGTCAACTGTCAAACAGTATATCACTTTCCCGCCAGTGTTCAGTGTTCTAAGTTCAAAAAGGCCGTGAACTTTTACCACTACCTCTTAGATCTTTTTCTTTCTTCTCATATATGGCAATGGTGTAATTAGCACATTCTGCCAGTGTCAAGTTTTCTTCGTAATACACAATTTTAAAGTTTAACGCTCATTAAATTGATAGTAGGTTTACTGAGGACAGAAGAGGAGCCCTTGGAAGCATACGAAAAACGTAGTCCTAAGCTTTTATTTGATCGTCACAAACTTAACGCACACAAACAACACAAATTGTTATACACAAATTATAGTGTTATAGATAGTCATAGTTTTAATTGACATCAAAAGCAGCCAGTGTTGTAATAATAAAAACTTATTGTCGCAAAACTGTCCGAGAAGCCTGGTAAGTACTAATATAGTTTTTAAGTTACATTGTTACTTACAATGTAAATTAAAAACTAAATTATTAATTTATTATTTAAAATAATTACGATTCTAAACCGTCTCGTCTCTCCCTCGCTGCGCCAAATTTAGAGAGAGACATGTATTATCACCACAGTCGGCCGGGGTTCAGGACCCCAGGGAGAGAAATCGACGGACGATACGCGCGGTACTGAGCAGCACCGCCTTCTGCATCTTCACTGAATCAACCACCACGGAAGCCCAACTGCCTCAGGTCTCGAGGCTGGTGATAATTAACCCGTTTACGGACAAGACGACTATTATGATTGCAGTCGACGTCACGCCCCACGTATCGGTGATCTCGTGCGCCAGGTCGAGATACTATCTTCTTTTTATTGTTATTATCTTCAAGAATTGGTTATTGGTTCTTCAAGAAAGCTGTGAATAGGATTTTGCAAGGTCGGCTGCGCACCCGCATACTGCATGGGCGGCGGTAACACTTAACATAACGTGGGACGGCATGTTCGTCCGCCCACTTCTCTATAAAAAAAAAAAAAAAAAAAAACTGTAAAGCGAAAACACAAACGTTAAACTTATAAAAAAATGTGTTCTTATAAATTCTTATAAAAATTAAAACAACAATTGATTTTTACTTATCATCTTACGCCCGCCGCGCACGCAATTTAATAATATGTTTAGTTTAATGTACTTTAAAATCCCTAGTAACAAAGCTAAAATAGTTAACTTCTGTATATTTCCGATAATCCGAATTCGATACAAAATTGACAAGTTACGAAACTCTAGTTCGAAAAGCGTTTTGTCATCGTTTGGCTGATTGAGAAAACTTCAATACTCGTTTTAATCCTTTGTTTTTGAACATCGTTTTGTTACAAGATTGATTGCTCCGGGCGCGGAACTTGCGAAGCGCTTTACAGTGCACGATGGCGTTTCGTTTTTTCATAAAAAGTAAAGTGAAATACAGCGGAAAAATACTGTGGATAAAATTGGAAAAACGAAAAGGGCTTGATTTAAAATCAAATGTCTTCTCTATTTGTGAATCTTAATTAATTAGTTTCTTATTTGATTTTGACATACGATATCCACTATTTTTGACAACTTTTAATAGAATTATTTCTGTAATCGAGCATTAATTTGCGAGTCTAACGTTGTATTTACTTTGTCTATATTAAACATTGTTACGAGCGTTCACATCAGGGAAACCGCTGACGCCTCAATATCTACCGCGTGTTTCCAATAGGACACAGAAACGGGGACATCGCTGACGGTGCGGCACGTGTAACTGCGGAAAGACTTCATCGCACCGAAGCATAGCACGTTAGCTTGTAATTAGAATTAGTAAAACTGTAATATCTAATTGCCTTTATAATTAAAATTTAGTATTAGTAAATTGGTTTTTTTTCGCTCCTCCGACGGCGGTCTACATAATTCGCGCAATGTAAGATTTAACCGTGGTCACAAGCACAGCTCGTGACCATATAATACATATACGTACAATAACTAATTAACTTAAGTACATTGTACTTAATTAATTAAGTACAATAAGGATTTTCTTATATCGAAGTAGGTACTGCTGGGCCGTGAGGCCGGCCTTAGAATAGCATCACCTCTCTTCCTTCTTCATATCTTCCCGTGGGTGTCGTGAAACGTGACTAAGGGATAACAAAGCAATTAACACAAGTCCTGAGGAAACATCACCTCTAAAAGGGTGCACTCGTCAACCCTGTTAAAGCCAGAGTGGCTTTAACAGGCCACACATAACTCGTGCAGAAGACAATGGGCATGAGGAAGCACATGTCTAACAGTAGATACTAAAAGGGATGGTTGGAATGCATGCTATACTGCTGTGACACCTCAAACTGGAGCACCGCGACCTGAGGAAGACCCAAACATCGGCCATCGAAGAACTCAATTTGAAACTATGAGGGCACCAGAACCGTTCTTGTGTTGATTTCCGACTTAATTAAGCAATGAACAGGTACTTTTTTAACCACTGTCTAAGGACTTTGAGCCAAGACGTTTTCTTTCTCTTCCGTTTTCTCTTTCCCCGGAATCTTCCTTTAGATTATTATCTGTTACACTAAAACATAATTTATGTAAAAATTAATGCCGTGTCGTTGATCGTGTCGTGATTAGAAAGTGTTTGTGTGCGTCTGTGTTAATTAATTTGTATTTCATAACCAAGCGGCCGATTGATGAATTGCAAGGAAGTTTAGTTCGTAACAAGTGTGATGAATAGGATCCTGTTTGAGGGTAGTCGCACAGACAAACGATGCGTGAATGTGCCAATACTTCATTTAGTGTAAATACATGTGGTCCTTCGAATCGTTAAACACTTGAAGTTAAAAGCTCGAGTATAAAACGGTTAAGACTTATTAGCGGTGACTTAATGCTCGAACGCTCGAGCTCTCAGCGCTTATTTTTAATGTTAGCAAGCCTCCGAATTAATAAATGGCTTAGAAAAAAGAATTGTGGGTGGGGAAGCAATATTCATTTTAAAAAAAAGCTTGAAAAGAATCGATCAGCAAGTACAATCAGAATCCGCCCCCGACTATTAAGCCCCAAAATGATAAAAGCGAGAAATTACTAAAGTATACACATTTTCCCGCTTTATAATAATTGCTAGCAGCGCTCCAGATTCGCCGTTAGCACATTATTCTCACGAAAGAAGTAAGCGAGGAAAGAAAGAATTTTGCAAAAATACGATGAATTTCTTAAAAGGCCCTCCGTTAAATTGGCTCGTTACTGTGCTGCCGTAATGAAAATCTGCAATCCGAAATACATGTAAATGTTTCATTATTATATTCAAGTACAAAGAGGATAAGAATTTTACGTACATTATACAAATATTTTCAGAATTTAGCTCAGATTTATACAGTTTGAACATAACAACGCAAAAGTGGCTATTTACAAGTTGAACTTAGACATACATTATAAGTTTCGCGTTTTTCGCAAATACCTATATTTCGACTAAGTTAGATATACCCAGTCAGCTCGTGACCATGGTTAATATGGTCTTTATTTCACATTAACATACCAAACCATCAGCCTATGTCTCTCCATTACCGGATATAATTATGCCTCTTCGAAGGCTCGCCAATCTACACGGTCTTCCATCTTCTCATCCAGCCACTACAGCAAAACATCATCAAATCGTTCAATTGTAGCTGGAGCACGTCTCACACTGCGCTTCCCGGTACGTAATTATTCAAGGTCTCATCAATCAAGGCCCGCCCATGACAACTACTCATTTGGAAAGTTTTATCACAAGAAGTTACTTGATTGCTGATACACAATAGAAAACATTCGTTCATATATATCGTGCTTAAAATATTGTGGTTATCTCATATATTACAGGTGTTATAGGTTTTTAGTGATGATTTAAGCATCACGTGCACTTCATATCACGTAAATTTCGAGGTATTAATATTATAAATATGAAAGGATATGGGTATCTTTGCATAGTTTGGACAGCTAGCTTTCTAAGTCAAATTTTGCTAAAATTATCTAAATTTCTTTTACTAGGTTTTTATATGGAGCAATAGAACTGTTTAAATAACACTCTGCAGTAATTGTACGGTGTAGCTACGCACAACCATACATCGCCGAGTCAGCGGTAACGCGGACATAAATTAATCTACAGCAATCAAACTAATCAGTACGAAAAATAGCTCTACTCGCGTGTGCTCCCTGCGCCTTTAGGATAAATTAGTTTATAATTATGTAGTGCAATTAAATAGCTCCAACAAAGCTGCTTATTATTTGCTCTCGACAAGCAACTTCTACATCAACAACTAGCATGGTCTACATGGTCTACATGGTCCTTCGCGCAAAACGGGCGACACTTCTACGTACTAGTGAGTGCGACCGTACTGAATCAGCATTGTGGACGTCAGTTCATTGACTTCACCAACTCGAGAGCGTCAAGACAATAATAGCAGCATAGCAGCTCAGCAGTCGGCGTCAGCATTGTTGTCGACATCAGCAACAGCGGGTAATAGACACCCAAAGCAGCAGCAAAACAGCGTTCAGAGCTATCTAGCAAGCAAAATATTCCAGCATCAAAGCAGCGTACTCAAACAAGGCAGGGAGAGCAGGAACAGCAAGAGCAAGCAGTACCCGCGAGTTACAAGTACCAAAAAGAAGGAGACGCGAGAGCGGTAACTGTCATGGAATCCCGAGGTTCCACAAGCAAACTAGATGACATGTTACGTAAACAAGTGGTTAATTTCAAAGCATTCAAGCGAACAGTGAGCAATATTGAACTAGAGTCGATCCTTGATAAATGGGAGTTAGATGATGCACTAAAGACCTTGCAAATTAGATGGTCTCAAATTGATTCTCTCCATTGGGAAATACAGAGCGAGATCAGTGAAGAAGATGACGACTACGAATTTAGTTTCACCCAGCATGAACAGACGTTCAATAAATTAAAAAAGGCCATTAACATGAAGCTATACAGTGTATCGCATAGAGAGCAGTCAACGCCCCGAATGGATGTACCTAGTTTCTCAGGTGATTGTCAACAGTGGCTATCTTTTAAAGATCTTTTTAATGAAGCTATACATAGCAACTCTTCCTTGTCCAACGCACAAAAAATGCAATTTTTAAAAGGCAAGATAAGAGGTGAAGCCGAGAGACTGATTCAGCATCTATCGATATCTTCCGACAACTACAACACATGTTGGGAAATACTAAAAAATAGATTAATACAAGAGCAATATCATGATATGAAAAACATGTGTGATTATAACTTTTTAGCGGAATTAACAGACTTGAAAATAGAATGGCACTTTAATGCGCCCTCGTGGCCGAGTGCCGGTGGTCTGTGGGAACGAGCTGTGAGGAGTCTCAAGCATCATCTCAGGAGAGTAATCGGACAGCAAAAACTGACCTTCGAGGAATTTACTACTGTTTTAACACAACTTGAAGCTTGTTTAAACTCCAGACCTTTGTGTGAACTATCTGAAAACACTGAGGATCTAAATGTGCTTACACCTGCGCACTTTTTGAGTGGAAGGGCTGGAACAACGATCATTGAAACGAGAGAAGATGCTCGCACTAGATGGCACCTATCCGTCAAGCTAGCAAATGATATATGGAAAAAATGGAAAGCGGAGTATCTAGCACAACTATCAATACGGACTAAGTGGCGAAACGTACATGAAAACATAAAAATCGGAGACTTAGTAACAATACAAGACGACAATCTACCTCCAGGGAAGTGGATGATGGGCAGAGTAATGGAGTTGCACCCGGGTCAGGATGGTTTAGTCAGAGTAGTGTCATTAAAAACTAAAAGCGGAATCATTAAGAGACCAGTCCTCAAACTATCAATTTTACCGCTACAATCAGCTGATGAGAAGGGACAAGTAAACAGCATTCAGGCAAATAAACTTGAAATAAGAAACTGTATACCCAAGCAGGAAACTAGACCAAGTAGGTTAGCTAGAGGAGCAAAACCTACTACGTTTTTATCAATGGCAACATATTTACTTTTATTCCTATCGCTGCTGACAACTTCATATGCATCATATCATATTTCAAATATCCCTAACAATCAATCTTTGTTTTTTGAACCCTTGAAAAGCATGCAACTAGTAAGAGATAAATGGACGCTAATTGTTTTATTATGACATGTCTCCATACTGGGAAGGGAATTTAGCAGCAAACAAATATATAAACTATTTAACGAAAACATGCACTACATTATCTAATAAAGACCATTGCAATATGTTACTACTCCAATTACGTCACGATTACGAAGAACTACAGCATTACAACGGTTTATTACTAAATCAGCATTTCGACTCACACTCCAGACAGCGTCGCGGGCTTATAAACGGATTAGGTTACGTCGCTAATAGTTTGTTCGGAGTATTGGATCAACATTTCGCCGAACAATACAAGAAAGACATAGAGCTTGTACAGCAAAATGAACATCATCTAGCAGCTTTAATAAAAAATCAAACCTCTATCGTTGAAGTAGAATACAACTTATTAAAAAGAACAAAAGAAACCATAGAGTTACAACATAAAATTATAAATAGGCATCTGAACGCTTTAGACAACTCTGCAAATATTCTAAAACAAAACGTTGAAAACACACAGCTAGTACAGGATTTTACGTTATCAGCATTAACAGCTATGAACTTGATGTACAATTTGAACAGAATTCAAGATACGCTTCTGGACACCATCACCGACGTATATCATGGACAAATAAGCACACACTTATTGACTCCATATCAAATGCGAAACGAGTTGCAAGTCATATCAGGACACCTGACAAAGGACCTTATTTTGCCAATTGACGACATACAAAAGGACCTTTATCATTTATATAACATGTTAAAAGTAAAGGCACGAATAACGAAAAAATACGTCATATTTGAGATCAAATTTCCTCTAATACATCGAGATAGCTACAACATTTATAAAATCATACCAATTCCCCATCAAATTCAAAGTGACATGATCAGTGTAATACCAACTTCTGAATACATAGCCATAAACTTAAGAAGAGATGCTTACATACCATTGTCGGCATGGGAACTGCAATCTTCGTGTCTACATAAGAGCAAAGAGGAATCAATAGATGGTGTTATATTATCATCTCACGATGTCCATCAGTACACAGTGAGCTACTGCCTTGTGGGGGCAGCGCTGGTAGCAACAGCCGTGTTCCTATGGAGGCGAAGGAACCAAAGGACTGTCACGTTAGATACAGCCCCGCCTACTGAAGTCAACAGTGTCGTGGTTGTGGCTGACCGTCAGGCCAGTGAAGTGAGTGGAGTTACATTTTCGCGAAAGCAGAGCACGGCTGATCGTCAGCCTAGTGAAGTGAAGTTTACAAACAAACGAACTATAGCCACCTCCCCGTTACCACGAAAAGTAACTTTTTTTCTTCTCCTTTTTCTTCTCATTTGTGTTTATTTCGCGCGCGGGAGCATGTACGGTGTAGCTACGCACAACCATACATCGCCGAGTCAGCGGTAACGCGGACATAAATTAATCTACAGCAATCAAACTAATCAGTACGAAAAATAGCTCTACTCGCGTGTGCTCCCTGCGCCTTTAGGATAAATTAGTTTATAATTATGTAGTGCAATTAAATAGCTCCAACAAAGCTGCTTATTATTTGCTCTCGACAAGCAACTTCTACATCAACAACTAGCAACTTCTACAGTAATAAAGATGTACACAATTTAAAACAGCTGCGGGTTAAAAATAAACCTTCAAGATTAATCGTCAAGGTAATTAGAAGCGAATTAAAGTATACCCCTTAACATAAATACGCAAGAATTGTGGAAGTAAAAAGTGGGGTTAAGGCTCTTTGCAGACAGACGGGTTTTTTTTTTATTTCTAAATTAAAACGGGGTCGTATTTGTAGGATAGAAAAAAATTAAAAATAAATTCTATAATTAATCAATGATTTCCATAAGTTTTAATGAAATTGACTTAATACTTTATTCTCTTTTCTATGGAAAGAAGGTGGATGATAGTCCATCTGGTGGTAAGTGGATACTGTCACCCACGGACACCCGCAGTACATGCCAACATCAGTTCAGAATGACAATCGTTGGCACACCCCCGGATGTCTACATCAGTGGTTACCTAATTGTCTACATACTTATTACCTCGCCTACTCGAGCTAAGATAAAACTATGTGAAGAAAGAACTACGAAAAGACAAAAACTATGTGAGGAAACCCACTTGCCTACAAATTAATCCGCATTGGATCTATCTGGTAGATTTTGACTCGAAAAACCCTTCACGATTGCAATAGGTCTGGGCCGGGCAGTGGGACGTTACGTACCAATATCGATCGCTCGATAAAAAAATAATAAAATTATGGCTCATTTACACAAGGAGAGTTTTCCGAACATGAATCAGAAACTAGTATAAACAGCTGTTATCGTCATCCGACCACTGTTATCCGTATTATCATCGAGTTTTTACCATCATGTGAACAGTTATAGGCGAGAATTGTATGTAGTTTAGTCGCATACGACAATCGTATACAATATTCTCGCCCGAACCGTTCCAGAAACTATCCTTGTGTGAATGGCCCCTTATCAAAGTAATAAACTTTTTGAAATTTCAAAGTACAATAAATAAAACTAAAACATTGACTACACGTCCAAGAAAATTTTAATATCCCGCTTTTATAGCTTCATTAGGCTGTGTAAAGAGGGAGCGCACATGAGAGCAGCGGATGCATCCGCTTCTATCCTCATACGCAATTAACTTTTTTAGTTCAGCAATTTCAACATCATCGTTTAGAACGTTTCAATTAAGAATTAAATGTTCTACGCTGTTTATTTTTATACAGCATTTTTCTTTTTTATGAATATGAAAACAGTAAAGGACTCTCATGCCTAATAGGAGATCTAATAGAAGATGTTCTTCTGCAATGGACGTTCTGTTCTACCCGTATGTTTATTTACGTATGTTATCAATTGCCTTTTATTGATTTTGCGTATAAAAACTATAATTCCGTACCATCCAGTAAGATTCCGTAGCATCTCGTCCCGTTTCCCGAATAGCCAGGCTAGGGTGGGATGAATTAGATTAGATATTAGAAGTTTATTAGATATTAGAAAGTATCCACTTCTATGCCGTCTCTTGGACTAAATCATGGAATCTTCAACTGCAATTCAATGCAATGAAATAAGCCCGTTCAGTATCTACTGCGGGACATATGCATACTCATTCACATTGTCTTGTGCATAAGGGATATATAAGGACACTACCGCGGCTGGCTTAATACATTAAGACACCGGCAAGTGTACACTCACCCTTATCACAACAAAGTGTTACAGCAAAACCTGCGGTCCTACTAAGGTTTCCTTAATTAAAAACGTCTTGAAAGAGCAGCCGTTAATCCAATCTTCTCAAAAATTACACGAAGACTTGTGACAAAGGTACAAATTAGTAAGAATCGTCTGAACTGTGTTCTTGGGCTCCAAGGCCTTTTTAATCTGAAGTTTGTTGTATCTCGTTCTTTTTGTTTATTGCAGGCTATTTTGATGTCAGTTATGATGTTTGTTTATTGTCAGACATCTTTTATTTTTGCCTAGATATTATAATAACATGAGTAAGTGTTAAGAATTTTCATTAAATTTTATTACTACCTGAATAGTGGTAAATGTTAAGTCGTTTCTGGTGCGAGTCCCGTCAGAGCAGAGATTGGACAGGAAACTATATAGTGTATTTCGTTTCCAAAACACAATACATGACACAATGAGAATAGCTTATAATTATTAACATAATCTACAACTAAATAGGTACAGTGCAGTGGCAACGAAAGGGGTGCTTAGGTTCATAATGTCCAATGTGTCAGAATCTCCACTGGACGAAATCACTAAATCGTCCAGTCCCAAAATGTCAAGTGTCTTAAAATGGCCAGTGTTCCAAAATGGCTAAAATACTAAAATGGCCAGTGTTCCAAAATGACTAAAATACTAAAATGGCCAGTGTTCCAAAATGACTAAAATACTAAAATGGCCAGTGTTCCAAAATGACTAAAATACTAAAATGGCCAGTGTTCCAAAATGACTAAAATACTAAAATGGCCAGTGTTCCAAAATGACTAAAATACTAAAATGGCCAGTGTTCCAAAATGACTAAAATACTAAAATGGCCAGTGTTCCAAAATGACTAAAATACTAAAATGGCCCGTGTTCCAAAATCACTAAAATACTAAAATGGCCAGTGTTCCAAAATGACTAAAATACTAAAATGGCCCGTGTTCCAAAATCACTAAAATACTAAAATGGCCAGTGTTCCAAAATGACTAAAATGGCCCGTGTTCCAAAATGACTAAAATACTAAAATGGCCCGTGTTCCAAAATGACTAAAATACTAAAATGGCCAGTGTTCCAAAATGACTAAAATACTAAAATGGCCCGTGTTCCAAAATGACTAAAATACTAAAATGGCCAGTGTTCCAAAATGACTAAAATACTAAAATGGCCAGTGTTCCAAAATGACTAAAATACTAAAATGGCCAGTTTTGTGTTGGCCACTTGTGATGGAAAATTGAACTTGTATGATAATCGTAAACGTTCGTCACAATGGTTGAACTCGGGAGACAGCCAAACAATGTCCCAAACGTCTCCGTGATAACGCTCGTACAACAAACAGTTTCAAAGTAACAGGAGCTTCGACTGGAAACTCTCCGTCACCCACTGACCTTGCCCCGACTAATTTCCAATTTTTTTTTCGGAATTTGGATAACTTTTTACAGCGGATAAACATTCAACTCCGATGGGGCAGTAATAAATGCCTTCAGAGAATTTATCGATTCCCGTCCCCAGGAGTTCTATAGCAGAGGCACCAATCAACTTCCATTAAAATGGCAAAAGTGCATTGATAATAATTGGACAATACTTCGATTAATTAAATGTATAATTTTGATATAAAAAAAAATGTTTTTTTCCATATTAAAAGGGCAATTTCATAGGTAAGGACCTAAAGTAAATATATTAGACACAGGCTTTTGAACATTTTACGATGAGGATGATGAGATCGCTTAATAAGCGTTTTCGGAATTAGAGCAGTTAATAATCTTTTATTTTTTAATTCTTCTTATTCTTTTTTTTATATAAGCACTTGTAGCGTGTGATTTCGAGCATTTTTCGTGACAAGAGAATGATTGACAAGTTTAGCATGTTATCCGGTTAGGACCTAATATAAATGAAACTTATGTGAAATATATCACGTGAAAGTTTAAATGCATAACGTTGTCAAAATGTTGAGAAACAAACATTGCAAGTGGATTGGGTATTACAAAGATAAAGAATACGAAAGTATAACAAGATTGGAGACATTCTATAAGGGGCAGGGTGCCCGGCGTAGTCCAGTAGTCGCTGGCCGCACTGAACTGGCCTCTTTACCCCACCTCCAGAGAAGGCTACCTAGAAATATACTGCATTTCCACTTGATCCTACTCAATGTAAGTACGTGTTTCGATAGTAAGTGAGATATGTCAGAGCCACTCCCATCCCACCTCATCCTATCCCTCTCCGTTTTTCCAAAACTTTCTCCAAATCCATTTCTACATCTCCAAAGAAGTAGGCAGCGCATCCGGGGGCGTACCAGTTTTAAGGACAGAAATTCAATGTCAAAAGCGTGCAGTGTTTTTTGATTAAACGCTGTGTATTTATAATTGAACCGTGCGTATTTCTTAAATGTATTTCTAAGATAGTTTTTGTTCAACCCTGGGTCAAACGTATATACATACATGTTATGCAAAATAAGGCATCTTTTATTATTGCATTGCATGATGCATTATGTGAAAGAAACCTCTAATTCCATTAATTATTGTAGATAGGAAAATCTCTGGGAATTAATTTTGATTGTTTTTGTAAAGAGCAAAAGCCACGCTGCGCTTTATTGTACCTATGAAAGCAATACTTTTTTTACTTAGCTGAACAGACGAATCGAAAGTCTACCTACGAGTATATCCACGTCATATATGGTCACCCTATTTCATGTAAAGTCTATAAACAACCACCTACACTTGATGTCAGTACATCAACACATCACGTGTAACACAATGATGGGCGAACGTTTCGTATCGTATTTATCTCACAAATCGGCCCACAAATTGTTTCGGTTCGCGCCCTATTCGCGGAATGGAACAGAACACGCATCGAATATAAAGAAAGTTGACACAGTAGGTATACATTCCAGAATAGTAACTTGGCTCTGACATATTTCACTCGCTACTGAAACACGTACGTACCATTGGAGGGAGTAGGATAGAAATGAGAAGTAATAGCACGATTCAGTACCTAACAGATTTCCGTACCTAAGTGTGGTATAACGCCCTTTCCTTCCTATCCCTAAAGATTAACTGCTAAAGTTTCTGGAAAAAAATACACTATATCCCGAACAAATAGATAGACTAATAGATACAAACTAAATACATGATTCTTTCGAAAATTGTTGCTACTTTCTCTACCGTTATTTATCCTCTCTGTGGTGCACAGACACACTCGAATACTAATGTCAAAACATAATAGCAGATCAGGCCTAACGTACTCCATACAAGAATTTCGAGTCTAGACTACGTAATTTGAGGTGAATGGAACTCTTGCATGTTCTTATAATGTCCCATTCATGATTCCTTGATAAGAACTAAGTACATTTACTTATTTCGCAGAAAATATAAATTAAACACATCTAAATGTATTTCATTTCCGCCTATATGTGAAGTAGTTTAGTTCTGTACACGAGCTTCCTCACACACATTGCCTTGTGCGTAAGAGATGTATGACACGCTGGTCAAGGGGGTTAGCGAATACACTCTTTTAGAGGTGGTGTAGTACCTCAGGGCTTTTGGTAGCAGCTTTTTTATCCCTTTGTTGCCTTTTGCTTTAGCCAAGACTGCGATGGGGGGATTTCGGGTCGACACAAACAAACACCACCATTATAGCTACTTTATTAATCTTAGATACAATAAAGCCACTTACACACTAATTACAGTTAAAGGTTACCTACAAGCAACTCAGAATGCATTCGATCAACTCGTATTATCGCTCTGGAGAAACACGGACAGTATTTTTTTAGGGAATTAGGCGATCGAGCAAGCGGTCCCGTGTGGTGGTAAGTGTTATCGCCGCCCATGGACACCTGCAACACCAGGAGCTATGCGGGTACGCCGCCGACCTTACAAAATGGTATTCACAGCTTTCTTAAAGAACCCCATATCGTATTGTAATGAAAAGACCTCTTGAGGCAGTTCGCTCCACAACAATACTCTACACCTCCGTGTCGAGGAAATGAGGATGCACTGCACTTCTGTGACCGGAAGCCGTAGAAACCCGAGGTGGGAATTATGTTGAACAATTCTTCAGAGTATTCCCCATTGTACAAGTGGTCGAATATGCAGCGAGACGCAACGTCTCTCCGAACGCTGAAGGCCTTCGGCTTTATAAACTGCCCGTGAGAGTGAGATCGTTGACAATTCGAACTACACGTCGTTGGATATAGTCAAACGGCTCCAAATGATATTTCGGTGCGTCCACCTAGAGATGTTGACAGTACTCCATATCCTCCTAACCTAACCTAAGCTTTGTTGCCCAGGAGTGAAGTACCGCTTCTCTCTGTTCAGCACTACAAATTCCGTATAAACAATTACTTTAGCTTCAAGATCTCTTACTACTCATTTATATTTTTTACAGCTTATTCAACACAACTTAATATGCAGTCTTGGCACTATGACTTGAAAAAATAAATTCACATAAATTTTTAACTAAAAAAGCATTAGCATAACATTTTCACACCTAACACGGAAAAATGTCCACATTCTACTCGAAAAATCCGCTTCAACTCAATTTCCGCATTACTCAGACGCGAAAAGTTTAAAAGGGTGTGAAACATAAATTCTAAATAACAGCAATATTGTACCGCCTTCATTTTTGCGGAGCCGCCGACAGCCTCGCAATTAGACTTGCCTCGTTAAACTCGAGACCAAGACCTAATGAGCCACGTATATGGTGCAGTACACTCACAGGATCAAAAATTATAATCCAACACCGCCACCCTAACATAAACTCTCACTGCTTCACGAGAATATGAATAAAGAGATCTTTGTAAACTAGCCCCATTGACAGCGATGTCGCCCGTTTGACGTTTGACATACTTCACGCGATGCGTTTGCGGTCATAAAACACTGAGATAGTAGTATCAGTATGAATGTAAGTTATAAATTTGAGCGAACATATATTGTTAGACATTTAAATGAATTCGCTTGATTCAACTG
This sequence comes from Sesia bembeciformis, assembly GCA_943735995.1. Classification (NCBI taxonomy): domain Eukaryota; kingdom Metazoa; phylum Arthropoda; class Insecta; order Lepidoptera; family Sesiidae; genus Sesia; species Sesia bembeciformis. The sequence goes on along the minus strand of OX031042.1, from coordinate 12,487,774 downwards.
CGACCCAAACGCGTCTGCCATTGGAAATTTAAATAAGCTCCCATTTTCCCCGCGTTCGAATTAAATACGCTCGTCATAGCCATCTTTTTCCAGACGCCATATTTTTATGTCGGCCATATTAAATTCGTAGATTACAAAAATAAAAAAGAGAATAAACGTCAAGCGGTTCTTTGAATGTGTGTACGGTGCGAAATGGCACTCTTGAATATCGCTCCGAATACATTCGTTGTAATGAGTTCCGTATTGCGCTTTTCGTTGATGGAATTGACTGTTGAAGACTGTATTGCGTGGAGCGTGGATTTTTATTATAGGAGGCGAACAAGATGCGTGCTCTACGCACGAGAACCACTCTTTTATAACACACAATAGAACGCATATCAATTTATTATTATTAGGTGTAATAAAATTTAAGTTCATCATTCGCAGGGGCTACTGTAAAGATTTTTTTTCTTTTTATTTTATTTATGGGCTTATGGCTGTGTGTCCGAGGTATTTTGAAGAAAATCACTTCACACTTTATAGTTCAATGTTTAATTACACAGTATACAATCCACGGACGGTTTGTTATAAATTTACTATGTAATGAAACTGAATCACAATACCAATAATATCGCAGAGCATAAGTGCGCGCAACCGGTAGGAGACTGGCTGACTGCGGCGGCGGCACGGCGCATGCGCAGAACTGCGCATCGAGACTAAAATATGTAATTTCTTAAAAAGTTTAGCTGATAGATAATGCCTTAACTGTATTTATAATATATAAATAATTAGTATAAATTATAAATAGTATAAATATATGTAGTATAAATTGTATTGTATGGATAAATATGCAATAAAGTTTTTTTTTATGTGGGTTCCGTTAAAATATTTTGGTACTTTGCTTGAAAACTACAACACCGATGAGTATAAAGCTAATTAATAAGGTGTTATCTTCATCAGCCGTTTTATCGTCCACTGCTGGTCGTCAAATTGTCAAATTTCAATTCAATCGGCTGTCAACTTAGGAATTATGAATTATCCACCATCGTCAGTTCCTCTTATAACCAATTTGAATATTGATTTTTTTTTGTTGAGACTTAATTATCTTCTTTCGAAAATCAAAAATGATAATATATTAAATGCACAAATATTTTCCTCCAAAAAAACGAATTCAACACAATCAAATACACATTCAAAAGCCAGTCTTTCGATAAAATCTAATCACGAGCTCCCGATCTCTGCCTTAACGGCAATTCCAACAAAGTTTTCAACCACTAACTTTCCGCGATCACTAAATCGAAGTAAAATTTGTAGCAATTAGAGAAATTTAGCTATTATATTTGCAATTCAATGGCTCGGTCTGATTTACTCTTCGATCGGTTGATAATTCCCTTTGAGGCCGTCCCTTTGAGCAGAATGTAAGCAAAAACTGTAATTGAGGAAAAATTCGTAATACCAGATTATTTTATTCAAATTATTGTGGTTTTTCTAAACGTATCTTTATAAACATACGTCCGCAGCGGGGTACTTTTCTAAAACTTTGGATTAAATTGGGCAGTGTGGTGTCGTTTCTTCCCGTGGGTGTCGCAAAAGGCGACTGAGAGATTTATTTTTTTATGGACGAAGGCGGCAGACGAGCATGCAGTTCACCTGATGGTAAGTGGATACTGTCGCCCATAGACATCCGCGATACATGCGGATTAGTCCAGAATCACGACCCCGGATGCGCAGTAACGTGGCCAGTCGAGCGCGCCCAGCAGCTGTTGGATAGCAGCGTACACACACCCCTCCCCCCCCCCCCCCGCCCCCGCCCGAACAAAAACATAAATAAAACCGCCATCACAAGCCCTGAGGAACTACACCACCTCTAAAAGAGTGGACTCGCCAACCCGCTTGATAGGTGTACTTTCTACTTCCTTAATAAAGTAATTACGTCACGGCTGTAAAACTAAAAAAAATCTGCTTATATGGGTATATATATGGTTTAAATATATGTTTTAAATTTGTATGACTGCCGCCTCGCTCTCACACAAATTAAAACAATGTAAATTGGAGATAAAGTTCACTATTAAAATGCACGACCTACGCATTCCACCGCTGCCGGCCGTGACGTGAGCTTTGGTAGGAATCATCGATTTGAGAATAAATACTAGTATAACCCTACGCTATGCTGGTATAACATACCTATCTAGATATGTTATACCAGCACTGTGGGGCAGCCACGTTGGAGTCTAATAGTGTTCTATGTTCAGTAGCTCTCGAATTATTTAATTTATGTGTGTTTTGAGAACATTCCACATTGTATTTAAGTTTCCTCCTCATCTGCTTCATCCGCCCTAGAAGTTGCCAACCAACATTCATAGTAGAGAACGTATGATGTGTCATCTAATCTATTCCCATATCGATGGTAGGAATCAAGCCGAAGTGTTCCTCGACGTCCGTTTAGTCAGATTCATTGACAGGTTACTCTAAATTTATCTCACTCTATAAAAAGATTACAAGCATTATTATCAAATCGATACTTTCACACAAACCATAAATAAGTAACAACCCAATTCGGCTTCGCGCGAAAAAAACTCTTTAAATATTTTTTTTCCGGGAAAATATGGGTTGAAAATCTTATTAGGGTCTACAATTTTATACTTTGATGTGTATTTAACCTTTTAGCCAGTGTTAACCAGGGAAGCGATTAGATTCACAATTATCGTAATTTCTACTACAAACATCATAATATGAAATTTTATTAAGGCTTGTTGAGACTTTATATATAATATTTAAAAGTTTTAATGACAACACATTGTTCATCCCTTGTGTATATTAGAGAGGAACATAGCTGTATCTATTAAAATCTCTAATTATAACAAGACTGACGCAATTGACTCACAAAGTCCATAATCCTCAATAATAATAATAATACTAATCAACACGTGACCATAATTGGTATAACACAACCAAAATGTCGAGTAAAATAATTAGGTAAACATAACAAACTTACGTAACCAATTTAGCAAATAAATATTTGTGGGAAACGCGAAGATCTGAGTGGTTTTAAATTAAATACCTTTAAATCTCCAAAGATAGGGCAGCGCATCCGGGTTGCCAATGTTTGTCATGACAGATGAACTGATGACAGTTGTCCATGGCCGACGGTATCCACTTACCAATGAGTGGACTGTCTGCCGCATTCATTCTCTAAAAAAGATGTAAATAAAAGGATTGAAACAAAGTAATGAAATGTAAACTATTTAAAAAAATGCATAATGGACATTAATTTTAAATAATATTTGAATTACCTGATCATGTAAATCGCATCTAAATCATTTGGGTAAATTTCTAATTTATCGCTAACATATTACAGGATGGACGCGTTCAAGAGATTTTATATTGTAAGAGTACTGTGTATTGTTAATCTTTGTGCAAACGAAAGCAACGTGGTAATCAGTCCATTTTTTCCCACAAGAGCTGAATATATACCTTTAATTTTAACAAAAAAGTAACCAATATTCTCTTTGCCATACTTTACAAATGTTGAATGTGATTTTCAGGTAAAATACACAATATATTTTTTAAATTTATCTGTATCGTGTGAACGCACCGGGGGGTATGGTTGCAGTGCCAGGGATCAGATATGAGTCTCACAAGAATCTTCATAAAACATTTCTCTCATAAATACATTCACAGTTATTCGTACCCTACTATACTATCAGCCTGTCTCTCCACTGCTAGATATAGAGGCTTTTCCCAAAGATCGCCACCCTAAACTGTCTTCTGCTCATCTCAGCCAGACACTACAGGCGACTTTCTTCAAATCAGCGGACCACTTGACTGGAGGGCGTACCACGTTACGAACTCCGGTGCGTAGTCTCTATTCGAGGACTCGTCTTCTTCTTCGGTTATCGGTCCTGCGGTACAGCCTGTCACTTCAGTTTCTATTTTATAATTCTATATCTTAACCTATTTTTGGAACTGGTTATGTAGGTGAAGTTTTGTAGGGGGAGAGTGCATGCTGCATTTCCACAGCCGCTGGGCGCACTCGACTGGCCAAGTTACTCCTCTCTCATAGAAGACTAGGTTGAAATTTACTGATTTCCTACTATATATCATATTTCCCCAATGTACGTACGTGTTTCGGTAGTGAGTGAGATATGCCAGGGCCCATTCCCATCTCATATTATCCCTCCCCATTTTCCCAATCCATTTCTTAACCTGCAAAAAGGAAGGCAGAGCATCTGGGAGCCTGCCAACGTTTCTCATTCTGGACTGTAGTTGGCATGTATCGCGGATGTCTATAGACGACACTATCCACTTACCATCAGGTGGATTGTATGTTCGTCTAACGCCTTTTTTCTATAAAAGAAAATAAAGGTATATGAGATTAGCGTATTCGAGAATTGAGAGTTGATTCGAGCCTAATTAAAGATCCGACAGCCCCTGTAATAATTCTATATTGGTTAGGAAATAAAGGGAAGACAACCTATGATAATGCATGCCAAAAAAAACACTGAGGTAGTGGGTAATGGCGATACCACCATATATGCAACGGAACCAATTTAATTCTTTGTATGTGTTATATCGAAATAGATTACAACTGCGTGTTGTAATGTATTTCGACCTTCTCTCTTAAGGTAAGTTCAAGTGTAGACAAATTATTTAATTATATATTTATTTTAAAATACTCAATGCTCACCGCTCGATCAAACCGCGTACACTGCCACCGTACCCCATGCCATGATATATCCCTTACTCGACGGTAGATTGTCATGTGTGCGCAGGGAGACATACGCGATTTGCTCTGTGATAAATGTTTTGCGTATTTCATAAAGCAGAAGGAGATCAAAAAGATCATTTGAAAATCCGATTTTCTTCAGTTCCTTGAGAAAAATAATATACCCATTCTGCCCAGTTGGTCGATCACTTTATATTTATTATTATTATCTCAGAAAATAAAATCCATAAATAGGAGGGTTAATTTAATACAAATAAGAAACTTAAAAATTATTATAGTAAGGAAATATCTATGTTACCGTTAGTCCCACAACAAATGCGCAGTGTTACCCACTATTGGAGGTAAGATAACCGGATTTGGAAAATAAGAAAATAAATCGTTTACTGTCAGAGTAAACATACATTTAAAATTAGGAGCATTACTCGACTGGCCTCGTTAAAATGTACTCTTGAAATGTACTGTATTTCCTTACTTTATCGTATTTCGCCAATGAATGTTCGTCTTTCGGTAGTGTATATATGAAAGAGCCGATTTCCATCCTATGCTATTCCTACCCATTTTCCCAATCCATTCCTTAATCTGCAAAGGTAGGTAATGAATCCGGGGGCGTGCCAACGTTTGTCATTCTGGACTGATGGTGGCATGTATCCCGGATGTCCATGGACGACAGTATCCACTTACAATCAGGCGGACTGTATGCTCATCTGCCGCCTTTTTTTTTTTCTATAAAAAAAAGGAATTGTGCGTCAGCATAATGATGAATGGGCACTGTTTTAGTACCAATTCAGCGCAATTTTTGAGCACAATCCCTTTCTCGAGTTACACCAGTTGAAATTTAATAAAGAACTATATAATTAGTAATTTATGACAAAAGGAAAATAAAATGTTGAATAAAAATGAAAGGCTGAAGAATATAGTATCATTCTTTTAAACATGGTTCGAACCACTCCTTCATTCATCATTCAATCTGCAGTAAAATACCAATACATTCTTTCATCACTTCCATTCACGTAAAACTGGGACATGAGTTTATCAATCACGCACGACAATGTACAGTACAGTGCGCCTGTTTTGGTACACATGTACAAATAGACATAATTACGGATAGAATGGCCCAATTATACTGGCGACATAAATCTCAGGTATAAAACTAGGTACTATAATGTAATAAATAGTAGGTATAAAACTAAATGTGTAGAGAAAGATACACTGATAGTTTTACCTCCCACGAGCTCCGTGAAAATCTACGGGCAATTATATTCGCTCTGACCGACAGAGCCCTTCGTTCCCTTTCTAGATCAGTACTGTATGACCCAGATATTTAAAAAGTTATCTGCCCTTTCTAAAGAGGAACCGTTTAGTTTAATAGAAGGCACTTCAGTGGGACGGTTACGTCCCGTCCCAAAAACCATATACTGAATTTTTTGCTCCTTTTAGGCCATCATATGCTTCACACACACTCAGAAGCTTTCTTAGCCTGCATACCGACGCACTCAAGAGCAACATGTCATCTACATAACTTACGAGTATGTTATTCACACAAACTCCATCTATATAGCACCCAACATGCATGTTGCTCAGCGCCACGATCAACCCATTCATGTAGAGGTTAAAGAGACCAGGGGAACTTAAACCTCCCTCTCTTACTACGCACTCTATCATGTATGGTTCGGCCAATGTATCAGTCCATCTAAAGCAGTTGATCTGGTTTCCGTACCAATACTTAAAGATACGTACTAATTCAAAAGGTAGTTTTATATGTTTCAATTTGTTCCATAACACATTATAGGAAACCAGATCAAGTGCCCTAGACAAGTCGAGGAAACAGGCATATACTGGTGTTTACCGATCGATATAGTATTTGACAGTGTGCTTAAGTCACAATATTGTACTATCACTGAATAGACCCGGTCGAACCCCAAACTGATTATCATGCATTTGGAAGTATCCAGTCAACCGCACGTTAAGCACACTGTCAAGCACCTTCGCTATAATTGTGGCCAAGGATATTGGCTTATAATTACTTTTACCCAACAAATCTCCAGTAGCACTCTTAACCACAGGTACCACAATCGTCCTCATTAAGTCTGATGGCAGATATGTCTGCCTTTTAGACATAGATATAGCTACCGCTAAGAACATTTATCGCAAGACCGACAACAGATGAAGTAGACGAGTCCACGAGAGAAGACCGTGTACCGGAAAACATAGTATGAATCAGCCGCCGGCTAGAGGGACCCATGACTTAAATAAAGTCGCTAGTAGTGCTCGGGGTTTCTTTACGAGATAAGATCATAAACGAAGAAATTTACCACAGAACTAAAATCACCGACATAACTCGTAGAATTATTGTTATGGCCGCGTTTTCACGCTGCTTTTCATTAAGACGACAACACGACCCACCACAATCGATAGATAAAACCACAGAGGAGTCATTTGTACATACGTCATATAAAGTGATACCATCGTGACGTCACACAAGACAGCGTCGTGTAAATGCTTTAAATAACCCCATATAACTCCTTTCGAATTACTAATCTTTTAGTCCCGGGTCGCCGCGACCAGAGACCCGACGCCTTAAGGGCCGTTCTACAAAATCTATCTCTATGCGTGTACACATCCAAATAGCACGTAATCCGGAATCGATAGCACTCGATACACTAACAAGATCGAGTTTAGAAGAAATCGAGACGTTTAAGCCCGCGCGTGACTCCATTACGGTCGGCACAAAGAAGCGATATCAAAGGCTCTTTTAGGGAATTCTTTTTTTGTTGTGAAGGGATTATGTTTTTTGACATTGTTAAATGTTTATTGTTTGTCAGATATTTGTAAAGTATTGTATGAAGTTAAAGAAGATTTAACAATGTCTTCGTTTCCATATAATGCGACTTAGATATCTTGTTAAAATCCACTGATTAGAAAAGGTCTGTAATATGCCGATCATGTCACAACGGACTACATTTTATGCCTACCCACGCATTTGGGGTGAGAATATGGCTGAGAGTTAGCGCTATCTCTGTCACTCATGAGTGATTAGGTACCTACAATGGCGATACAAAATAATGACGTCAATATTCTATATTACTGTCATTATACATATCTTTTTTTTAATTTAACGAGTTAATTCAACGATTTTAAATATTTTACATCATTATGTCGCATATTCGCTAAAAAAAATCCTAACACATTAAATAGTATCACAGAGTTATTTGTATATTATAATATAATCTATACCTACTAAAGAGAGAGTGCGAATTTTGTGAGTTTGTGTGTATGTGGAGGGTAATCTCCGGAATCACTGCACCTATTTGAAAAATTCTTTCATTTGAAAGGTACATTATTCCAGATGGACATAGGCCATATATTATGTAAAAAAAAATCCGGGCATGCAATAAATTATATTTTAATGCAAACCGCATATATTTTATGCATAAATACCTACATCTCATTTTACATATTTACAAAAATATGTCGTTAACCAAATTTTCACAATATATTTGGATATATTAAACAAACAAAACCTTTGTTTTTAAACAAACAAAAAATTTTAACTTTATGTTTTAGACAAAAACAAAATTTCATTCAGAAATGTAAATAATAATTAAATCTTAGTAAAATAATAAATATTTAAACGATTTATACAGATGTGATAATATATCACATCTGGATTTTGTACAGTGTACAAAAAAATCAATGCTACATTCGACAACAGGCTCTTGAGAGAATATTAATCAGCCGCCATGATTGATTAGCTCGGTAGCGTCAGCAGCCGCGTGTGTGTGATAACGCTAATATATAATAGAAATACATATAAGATCTATCATAATAGTGTGATTAATACCATCTTAATAGGAAGATGACTGTTTGTTTGTGTAAAGATAAATAAATTGATACTAATGGTATCAATTTATTGATCCATCTCATGGTAAGTGGATACTATTGTGCATGGACATACGCGATATATGCCAACATCAGTACAGAATGACAAACATTGGCATGCTCCGGATGCGCTGCCTGCCTTTGGAGATTTAAGAATGGATTTGGAGAAAGCGTTTGTTAAACTGAGGAGGGATAGGATGGGATGGGTATAAGCTCTGGCATATCTCACTAACGACCTAACCACGTACAGATACATTACGAAAACATTGGCCATCAGCTAATCCGAAAACACCCGAACGCGCCATCCACGCTTATGAATTACCGTACCTCTAATTGCATACTTTATTACGGGATACCATATTGCATAGACGTGTATGACGCGTTCGAGTGTTTCCGGATTAGCCGATGGCCAATGTTTTCGTAATGTATCTGTACGTACATTAGGGGAAGAGTGGGAAATGCGGTACATTTCACGGTACTCTTCTATGGAGAGCGTGAGATTACTATTTGCAGTGTTGGTGTGGTGTAATGTATAACAACAGATAAATAACATTCTGTGGGTATTACATTGCCTAATCACCACTTGATAAAAGCATTTACCCAACAGTGGGACTCCTCAGCGAAAAAGCTAACAAAGGCACAATTTACATTTTAATATTCATGTAAATACATTATTACCAACAAAATGGCATTACCCAAATCCGTTTCAACGTAAATTAGGCGCCGACATAATTTGTTTTGGATTTATGTTAAATTATTTTCGCTGGAACAAAGGGGCCTGATGCCGGTCACGCGTCCCGTGGACGTGTGCAAAAATGTAGGGTTTTTGACTAGTCGGTTTAATTTCTACAGCGTTTACATGGTTTAAAGTGAAGACAGAATTACAAAATAGTGTCACTAAACACTAATAACATAAAGCGTAAACTATAAAAATCAAAAGGTGTGTATTATCACCAGTCCAACAGACCACAACTCGGCATGTGCTGCGGCAAAAACTACAGCGCTGATTCTCAATTGTAGCCGCTTGCAGCGAATCGCGGACTTGACTATTTAAAACTATTTTATTTATTTATTAAGTTCTCCAATATTAAAGGTATAAAATTACTATATTGCAATTACGTAAGCAGTGTCCTCGAATATATCTCACAAGTGTGGAACCCTAGATATGATGTCTATTTCTCACGGGTTGAACCCTTACAGAAAAGATTTGTCAGATATCTTCAATACAAAACTGAGTTCAATTCAATGAGGTCTTTAGATTTAGTTCAGTCTGACATTTTGTTATTCAGCTTTAATACTATGGAGATACTAATAACCTAAGATCGTGGCATCCTTCGAATACCACAGTCATTCGCGCACACAAGACGATAGTCATAATGTTAGCATACTGTTAGCTACCTAACGTGAATTTGGTAAAGTCCAAATAAATGAATCGTTGATTTGGAAACAAACGATCTAGCACTAAAAGGGTTTACAACATGCAAATATTTTCAAATATTTTATTAAACACTCCAGCAAACTTTGCAATTTTATCCACGCAGAAACCAGTGAAACGTTTTAAAAGCAATTTTGTAAGTTTTCCTTTATAACGTACCGGTTTAATCCGGTTAAATCGGGCGCTATCTAACTTTATTACCGCTTAATAACCTCAGTTTCAAAGGTGAAATTTAAAGTTGGCACTTTAATTTTTATAAACTAACGTTTATTTTGTTTTTTTAAAAATGATATAGATTTTAATTAAATTCTTTATTTTTCTTAACATTTATATTAAAGTAGGCAAAACTTTAATCCGACATAATAAACTTTAATACACACATAAAATACAACAACCGAAAGAAACAATGGAGAATAAAAATTTTTTTTTTATTTTTTATTATTTAACAATGACATACCTAATAACGAGGTATTACATTTAAAATTACGATCTAGTCATAATATTAAGACTAATGAGTAATTTAAATTTTACCTAAATTGCTAAGTAGGGTAAAACTAAGAATGTGTCCAATAACACTTTACTTATTGTCTCTATTAAGGGGAAGTCACTCTGTTCTTGTGAACTTTATTAGGAGCACTTATTTCACTAAGTACCTACATAATATTAACACTACACTAACTCAAAAGGTTTCGTCCTTTTCTGTCTTCTGACTATGTCCGTGTTATCAAGGAGCTGGATGGCCTCAACGTTCACATGGTGATGAAGTCTTCGTTCGTGAGTTTCGGCGTATTTTTTAATAACGTTGGCAACGAGGTCCACTTTAAGGTCCCGATGGAGGTCGTCATTTCTAATGTACCAGGGCGCATTGACCACGCCCCTAAGTACTTTGTTCTGGAATCGTTGGATCATGAGGATATTACTTTGTTTGGTGCAGCCCCACAGCTGACTACCGTAAGTCCAAACTGGCACGAGGACTTGTTTATACAATAGTATTTTATTATACAATGACAGAGAGGAATGTTTCCCAAGCAACCAGTACAACTTCTTGTAGCGAAGTTCTAACTCATCACGTTTCTTTTTGACATGGGCCTTCCAGCGAAGCTTCGCGTCCAGAGTCATGCCTAGATACTTGGCTGTATTCGCGTACGGTATCACATGGCCGTTTATGTACACCGGATGATAGTTGGGTTTTTTATTCGTAAAATCTATGTGAATTGACTTAGATTCATTTAATTTCACTCGCCATTTTTTTGCCCAGTCAAGGATTTTATTGACGGCGGTTTGTACCTTTTCCACTGCGTCTTCATGCGTGACCCCAGTAGACATGATGGCTGTGTCATCTGCAAATGTTGCAATGGTGTTGTTCTCTATCTCTGGAATATCACAGGTGTATAATAAGTACAGGACCGGACCTAGTACACTCCCTTGTGGTACACCAGCTTTTATTTGCTTGAGTTCTGAGAATGAATCATCTTGTCTTACCCTAAACATTCTCTGTGTTAGGTAAGACTCCAATATGTCTGCGAATTGCTTGGGGAGCATATTTTTTAATTTATGTACAAGGCCCTCGTGCCAGACCCCATCAAATGCTTGTGCTACATCCAGGAAAACTGTCGTACAGACTTTCTTTTCCTCTAGTGCTTTTTCTATAGTGGTTGTAATTCTATGCACTTGATCGATTGTAGAGTGTTTTTCCCTGAAACCAAATTGATGGTCAGGGATTAGATTTCTTTGTTCTATGATAGGTTTCAATCGTCTCAAGAGAAGTTTTTCCATTAATTTTGACATTATTGGGAGGAGAGAGATCGGTCTGTATGATGTTGTTTCGTGTGGTGGTTTACCAGGCTTCGGTATCATTATAACTTCGGCAACTTTCCACATGTCAGGTACATGTTTAAGTCGAAAAGTAGCATTGATAAGGGTGGTCAGTTTTACTATAGCTTTAAGTGGAAGATGTCGGAGAACTTCACCAGTAATAAGATCGTATCCGGGGGATTTCTTCCGGTTTAGGTTCTTTATTTCGTTTTGGACTTCTTTTGGCGTCACAAATCTTATTTCTAGTTCATCCTGTAACGTTTTGTTTAAGGTAAGGTCACCCGGGTTATCTTCGTTGGGTTGAAAAATTTGTTCTAAATGCTGTGCAAACCTATTTGCTTTCTGTTCAGAGCTCTTGGCCCACTTTCCGTTCATTTCTTTAATGGGGGGAATATGCATCATAGGTTTTTTCATATTTTTAATAGTTTTCCACAATGAATACTCAGTTGTGCGATCACTTGTTAAATGACTAAGGTAAGTGTGCATAGTTTCGTCCTGGAACATTTGAATTTTTTTCCGTAGTCCTTTTGTAAGTTTATTCAGCAACTTTTTATCTTGCGGAAATCTAGTTCGTTGCCATTTCCGTCTCTGTTTTCTTTTTTCCGCTATAAGATGCCTTATTTCTTTTGGATAGTAATTAACTCTTATCTTTTTTTTAACATCTGGCGTATTTTCCCACGCGCAGCGTTGGATATCTCCTATGAATTTTCTTACATCTAGATCTAGCTGGTCAGGAGTTTTTAGTGGGACTTTCAGGTCAATTGTACTGTCCAAGTCTGACTTGAAACTTGCCCAGTCTGTATTTTTATTTATTAAGGTGGGATTTTTCTCTTTTATAACTATTTTATCACATAATGTTAAAATAATAGGTGAGTGGTCTGAGCTCATGTCATAACCTTCCTCGATGTGTAGAAAGTTACTAGATATGTTCTTATAAATAAAAAAGTCTATTAGGTCTGGTAACTTCTGTGGATCCGTTGGCCAGTACGTGGGCTTCCCTGTAGATAAGGGATTACATTGGAGTTCTCTAATAGCTTTGAGTAGTTCTCTTCCTTTTGTTGCGGTAAGCCTTGAGCCCCAGTAAGTGTTTTTAGCATTAAAGTCACCTCCTAATATGAATCTGTCACCAAGATTTTTAAGCAGACTGTTGTATTGCTCTGCTTTTATTGCATGCCGTGGTGGACAGTATATGGCTGAAATAATAATAGGATAGCGTTTTGTTTTTACACAAACAGCTACAGCCTGAATTCCCTCTTCTTCACATTTATGATCTTCATAATGTTATATGCTCTTTTTTATGATGACGGCACTACCTCCTCTTGCAGTGTTATTGGGATGCAATGCATAGTAAGTATTATAATCTTTGATGTGGATGTAGGATTCTTTTGTAAAATGTGTCTCCGATACTAAGCACACATCAATTTTTTGCGTGATTATGACTGCACGTAGCTCGTTTTGATGCTGTAGGAGTCCGTTTGCATTCCACGCCATGATTTTTAATGTGTTAGCTATTTTTATGTTTGGGTGTAGCTGTCTTGGTGCTACTTTCAAGTTTTTTCAGCCTTTCATCAAATGATGTTAAAAGGTTAAGAATTTGATTAATCTTCTCGTCCGTACTGGGTGGAGACTGTGGTTTAGGACACAAGTGATCGCCTTTTGTGATTTGCGCAAAAGACACGCCCTTGTTAACGGGTTGACTGGTAACCTTTTTTTCTTTGTTTACAGTAGTCTGGGCTGCGGGAGCTGTGCCATTTTTCTTGGCTATTTTATTTTTTATATTTTGTAACTCTTTGGCTACTATACACCCTCTGTAGCTTGCTGGGTGAGGTTCACCACAGTGAACACATTTTGGCTTTGTCTCAGCTGGTTTTTTGCAATCTTTGGTTAGGTGTTTCCCTGTACACTTTACACATCTAGGTTCCATAGAACAGTATTTCTGTGTGTGTCCATAGGCTTGGCATCTTTTACATTGCGGTATGAGATTGGAAGTTTTTAAAGGTTGCACATCTACTTTGCAACCCAGAATAGACTTTATACCGTAGATCTTATTAATATCTTCATCTTTGTGAAATGAAAGCATGAACATGTTAAGAGGTAACTTTTTCTTCCAGCTTAGTTTGTTTACCGCTTCGTGGATTTTGTATCCCTTTGAAGTTAAATCTTCCACTATCCTGTCAGGCAGACACGATGAATGCAAGTTTTTGGCCATTACTCTTATTGGTCTGTCTTGTTTATTCTCGTATGAGTACCATAAATTGTTGTTTTGTAACAACAATTTCGTGATAGCTCTGTATGAGTCGTCGCTATTGGCGTTTATTTTCACGTTCTCTCCGTTCATCATTTTTACAATAAATGAGTCTTGGGCTATATTTGTAGAAAGAAGGTCGTAGAACTGTTGGTAGTTATTTATATTTTCAACTACAATAGGTGGCGGAAGGGGTAACTTTTTGGTTGTGATTTTAGCTTTTAGTTTTTCTCTTTGACTTTCTTGCTGTAGAGGTGGGGATAATGATATGTTCAATTTCCTTTTCTTCCTGCTTTTCTGACGAACCCACTCCGTTTCTTTTGCGAGCTCCTCTTCGTCTGTCTCATACTGGACCAATTCTGAGGTCTCTCCAGTGTCACCATGTATATTTTTAGGGGCTTTATGGGTTTGCTCCTGGATACTCAATTGTTGCTGGAGTGCTGCTATCTGACTTTTTAGGTCGTTTACTAAACATTGCAGTTTCTCACGTGCTACTTTTTCTTCTTTATAGTGTTGATACAGTAGATGTTCGTTTTCGGTTTTTAACTTCAATGTAGGCGAAGCCATAATAATTTACAAATTAAAGCTGCGCCTTAACAGGTAGTTACACATTAGACGTGTCTTGTTTCACTTCCGATAACTGGGTCATCGCGGCACGGCTAGACATACGGAGTAGGCGCCAAAGCGACACGTCCGCACAGCACAAGTGCAATATGAACACTGGAGAATAAAATAGAAAAGAAATAAACAAAAATTTACAAACAATAACGATTCCATTTTTAAAAAAATGACGTAATCTAAACCAAACCTATGCAGAGAGTGTAGAATGCTTGCGTGCGATTTTCGCACATACCACGACATACCACCAAGAAGTCACGTTATGCCTTATAGTCATCATTTTTAAAAAATGACATTGAATGAAATAATGAATAAATGAATGAATAATTTATTGACTTAATAACAACACACTAGATTTATACAAAAATTAGAATTAGTAAGAATACAAATTACAAAGTAGTTGATACTATATCAAAAGGCCGCAACTCAGCATATGCTACAATAAAAGTCAAAAAAATCATTTCGTAGAAAGATACATCTGATAGATAGATAGATCGATAAATTCTTTATTGCACCAAAATGTGTGTACAAAGGCGAACTTAATGCTATATAGCATTTTCTTCCAGCTAATCTTTGGTGGTTGAGAGCAGGCTAAGGGTCTTCTGGCGAGTCTTCTGCTCGGTGTCATCAAATTTCAATTGTCTACGTACCTCTCTAATAAGCTCGTTTGGTTAAATAGCCACAGAGAATGCAAAATTAGACAATGATTCTAACAGCTCCCCAGGCCATGGCACAACGCAGCAGCATTTAAAGGTAGTTTTCGCTATTTTTATTTATAAAAATGTCGGGAGCATATTTATAACAGCTTCAAAAAAGAGAATTTAATTAATTCAAGATTATCTATACATATAATAAAATTGTAACAGGCCGATGTCTGTACATTATAGATATTGAAAAAAAAACTAATATGGGGGGTCTTTATTAGAGTAACAGAATCCAAAACAACAGTTATTAGAAATTTTGTCTGTCTGTCGGTCTGTCTGTCTGTCTGTCTGTATGTTTGTACACGCATCACGCAAAAACTACTGCATGGAATTGAATGCAGTTTTCACCGATGTATTGCTAGAGGTCTAACTGAAAATATAGGCTCCATTTTACCACAGGAAAATATCTTATTCAGATTGTTTTAAATTTAATAAACCGAAGCGAAGTGAGGGCTGGTAGCTAGTTAATAATATAAATCACAACTGAATATATATGTTTAACTTACTTTTGATAAAGGCGCCGGTCGTTCTACTTACTTGTAGTTTGTACTTCTTTGTAGGTTTTTGGTATACATTGAAGTATATCTATCTATCTATTATACATATAGAACCCACTTAAGTCCGTGCGCCGCCGGGGCTCCAGCTGAAAATCAGCGCTGAGTGTTGTCTCAGGCACTCAGCATTATGTTGAGCTGGAGACCCTTTCAGCAAGGCACTGTCCCGCACGGAATGACAATTATTATATTTTGTTAAATTATCTGTGATTATTTTATTTTCTCTCATTCTTTCCGTCTGTCATTTTCTCTTCCTTTGTCTGCTTGTCCAATAAATGTTTCTTAATTTCTTTCTTTTAAATCTGCCTTTTTTTTGTTAAAACTGTACACTGAGTTCGTCTGAGAATCAGTCTTTTTGAAAATCTGTCCTTATGCGAACAAAGCAGAGAACGAAGCATATGCCGAAAGTTCAGCGTGCAGCTCAGCATAAACTGTATGACCGAATGTCAATCACAGCGTCGAATTTCAATGAAGCAATTAAAGACACACAAGAAAAAAAGGAAGAAAAAATTAAGATTTCTGGTGCTTGTCTGTGAATAATAAAATATAAGATGTTTTTATATTAATGTACAGGTTGTCTCAACTACTCATATTAATGTACATATTAATGTTGTCTCAACTACATACCTCAACCACAGACGTGGTTGAGACGTAGATAAGACAGCCTTTAGATGTCTCACGGCGATTTAATACTAATATCGTCCATTATATAAAAAAGTACCTAAACGCCTATGGTTAAAGTCTCAACACACGTTCAAATAAGAAACTTTTTAGTGTTTAATGTATGGAGATCATTAAAACCATAAAACTGAGTTTATTAACGATAATATCCTGGTATTGAGCTATCAATATTGCACGTCACGTTCGGCAAAAATTATAACAAAACGACTGTTATACATCTACGTCTTGTTTACTCTTCCGTTTAGGCAACACGACACGATGACGGTGCGATCTACACTGACCAACAAGCGTAAAAATACATCTTCCTATCCTTTAGTGCACATTTAGTTACCGTTACTTCGCGTCTGTGGTATACGTATTCATGTCATGCTATACCATCAGTCCACTGCTGGATATAACCCTGTCCTAAGGCTCCACACCACACACGATCTTCGGCTCTTCTCATCCAGCCACCACCGGAAAACTTCTTCAGGTCGTTGGCCCACCTAGCCGGAAGGCATCTCACACTGTACTTCCTGGTACGTGCTGGTCCGTGGTCTCCATTCGTCTACCTCATCCGTTATTAGCCCTGCGGCATATATATCTTGTCCATTGGCACTTTAGCATGCTGATTATGATATGAATTTGAATAATATTTGAATAACGTATAAATATGTAGATTAAATGTGTCACCTATCATATAACATCACTCTCGAAGAACATATAAATATAGAAAATCAGCTTAGCCTGGTGCTGATAGATCACAAATCGTCATACCATACCATCAGCGTGTCTCGGCACTGCTACATATCGACTCTCCCAAGACCCGCCGGAATACACGATCTTCGGCTCTTCTCATCCGACCAACACCGGCAAACTTCTTCAAGTCGTTGGCCCACCTAGCCGGAAGCCAGATCTTCTCGAAACGTGGCCTCCATTCTAGGACCCATTCTCTCTAAAATTAATTCAATCTGTTACCTATAAATGCCACCCCCTCAATAAATTTTGAATTTATTGTGACTTTCAACCACGAAGTTACGTCGTGAACACCGCTAATGTGCATCGTTTACAAGTCGTGTGCACTAAACGAGCCTGTAATGCGATGCGCGCTTAATCCGCCTGTTTACATTTAAACCAAGAATAGCGAATAAATAACAAATGGCGACAGATTTACGGGCATTTAAGGGAAATTACGCGGCGCAATTATGCGCGAACACGAAAATTAAAAGTTGTCGATGGTTCGCGCCGCGAAATTATGCGAGTGCTAGACGGTGATTGCGAAGCGAAGAATTGAAAGAATGAAAGAGACCAGATCGGTATTAACTACTTCATTGTTTATCATAATGACATCAAGCCTTTGGTCATCATTGTGGCTCTGTTTTTTATGTGGCTCCGTAAAAGATTGTACATGTAAAAGATTGTGCTTAAGAGAACGAAAATGCATTAATTTACTTTTACCGATCGACCAAGAAGAAGAATAATTTTGCGGAAGAATTCCCGCCCAGAATTCCCCATCAGTTGCTCGGTCTCACACTGCGCTACCCGATGCATGGCTTCCATTCAAGGTCTCGGTATACTTATCGAGTAAGTAAAAATGTTTATTTTTTATTCCATAAATACACTTCTTTAGACATGTGGGTTAATAATCTGCACAAACTGAAATATCAACGACTGAATACATTATAGAATATACTACTACGACCAACGATACACGGTACCTATACGACATAAGCAACTATAGCCTTAAAAGTCGATATAATAGGGTGCCATTTCGATCTTCCTCGGGCCATAGCGGCCATAAGACCAAACCGCGTGGCCAATCCGTGAGGGCCTGCGGTCCCCCTAAACTTGTCCCTAATTAATTCCCATTAATTTAACTCAACCGCCAAGATTCGAGGCCGCTACGAAAGATTGAGTTTTATAAACCCAATTATGTCTTCTGAAGACTTTTGGAGCTAGTTAAGGTGAGGAACCTTTCAATCAATTACCGAAATTGGTCGAACTTTGTCACACTTTTTGTTGGTTTTCCAATAGTCTCTCCACACAGGCGCCGATTTAGGGGGGAGGCAATGGGTGCAATTGCTCCCCCCCCCCCCCGAATCAAGCAGTATAATAAATTTTAAGAAATAAATTAAAAAGTAATAAGTACGGGTGAAAATAATTAATTTTAATAGTAAAATTTTTTCAATTATTCATTTTTTATTCCCTATACCTATGGGTTTTTATTTCATATTTTTTTACAAGATAGATAAATAGCTGAGTAATAAAATGTAAGAATTATATGGATAGAGAATTAAAATATTAACATTTTTTTTTTCCTTTAGAACAAATTTTCTAAGAGATAGGTAAAATTACAAAGAAATTTCCCCTCATTAGCGGAATCCTGTATCCGCGCCAGTCTCTACATAAAGGACAATGCCAAGTTCTTCATCACCAAAATACTGTGCAAAGACTAGAACAATTTAGACATAAAACGTAATATTCTATATTTATTTTAGTGTCGTTAACTAGTGTACCCCACAAATAAGATTATTTTGGATCTATACAAACTTACTAGCTTTTGCTAGCGACTTCCTTTGCGTGATCTACATGAATAATAAGCCTATGTGTTAATCCGGCTTATATTCTACTTATTAGCCGTTTCTACGTAATTGAGTAACAAACATCCAAACATTCGCGTTTATAATCTTATTTGGCTCGTTTACGAACTTAACCCAGTAAGGACCCAAATTATTTTTATGCTACATTTCATTCGATTAAGATATATTCTCTCCCCAAATTGAGTCGTCGTCTCTGCAATACCTGAAAGAGACCGACAGCATACATCAGTTCTGTATAGTTCTTTTTGTTATTTCTTAGATAGTAACTTAGGCGATCCTAGACTGTTGGAGGTGACCCTTTGTAACAATTTTAGTCAACTTTGTCAACGCGTTTGTTATTTAACACTCGCCTACAACATTTTTCTTGATTTTGGAGTAACAACGTGATAATTTGTTTCTTTGAATTTACGTGAGCATTTATTTAGATGAAATAAATAAGTTTTCGACCAATAGTTTGTTTTTAAGTCGGTTACATTAATAAACGTGCTGTGTGCTCAGTGCCTGGTATAGACATGAATATTTATTATAATTTTATTTAGGTCAACTGTCAAAAACGAGACTAAATTGCGATCTTATTTCTGTTTGATCTGGTTGACTTGTAGAAAACGCCACATAGCATTAAGTCCACCATTTGTATAAATTACTTGCGCAATGAAGTTTAAGAAAATAAATTTATTTAAAAAAGAAACATTTCTTCCAAGCGGCCAGTACGAGCTCCCTTCCCCATTGCCCTATTATAAGGGAACGTTTATAAAATGGTTTCATTATTTCCCCCTATAATGCACTACATTTTTGTACCATATCTCAAATTACACCCACGAGGTTACCCACACGAACACAACATATATTAGCGAAGTAAGCCATGGGTAATTGCTCTAAGGAACTGCGCAAGACAGACCCCCCTCGGTTATTAATGACAGCACCCTCCCTTATTTACAAGTCATTAACCGACTACAGAATACGTGTTTGTAAGCAAATATTGTGTATTTAAATATTTTCGGATTTGTAACGTACGAGAATAGTAAAGGATGTTTGTCTTCTAATAAGATTCAATTGCATATGGCTAGACTAAAAAGTATTGTAACCAAAACCCTTGTGTGTTACAACCACATTTTTGTTATGTTTTAAATTACAACTGATTTAAATTACCAGCTGCCTTATTCTTTGTATTAAGTCTATTTGAATGTAGTAAATATTAATAATATTCACTATTTACAAACAAATGGGCCTGTTTACGTAATACATATGTAAACGGGTTACTAACGATTTATTTATTTTTTTATTAATTGGAGTCTTACCTATGAAGCTACTGTTTATTCATAGTGGTCACTTTAAACTTAGTTATGTTGGGTTTGGTTTGGAAATTCAAATTCAAATTAATTTCAATTTTTAGCTATGACATTATTTTTAAAAATCAGAAATTCATTTGTTTTCTATTTGCTTAGATATCGTTGTGTTTGCAATCATGGAAAAGTTAAAAGTTCGCGTTATTTTCGAATATGAGTTCCGTCGTGGCAGCAACGCGGCACAGACGGCAAGCAATATCAACAATGTGTACGGACCAAACACCGCAAACAAACGCACGGTGCGTTTTTCGTTTGATCGTTTAACGTTCTGGAAATGTCAACCTCAAGAACAAGCCCCGTGGACGACCGGAGACTAAAGTCGATAATGACGAATTGAAAGTAAAAGTGGAAGCGGATTCATCTCAAACCACGTCTGAGTTATCAGCAGCCTTCGGCGTAAGTGACAATACGATATTGATTTCTTTTGCATAATCGGGAGAGTGAAGAAGCTCGGAAAGTGTGAACCGTATGAGCTTAATGAAAGTCAACTGTAAACACGCGTCGAAGCTTGCCTTACTTTGATGAACCGGTACAAAAATGAAAAGAATTCTGAATGGTATTGTCACTTGAGATGAGAAGTGGATCCTGTATGACAATCGTAAACATTCGTCACAATGGTTGAACTCAAGAAACACACACAGCCAAACAATGTTCCAAACGACTCCATGATTACGCTGACCCATATACTGTACAACAGACAGTCTAAAAGTTACAGGATTGGATAACTTATTTACAGCGAAAGAAATTCAACTCCGATGAGACGGTGTAAAATGCCTTCGGAGAATTCATCGATTCCCGTCCCCAGGAGTTCTATAGCAGAGGCACCAATCAACTTCCATTAAAATGGCAAAAGTACATTGGTAATAATTGGACAATACTTCGATTAATTAACTATATAATGTTCATACAAAATAAAATTTGAATTTTTCCATATATAAATTCATAGGTGATATTTTAGTCAATTCACATGAACCCTGGTCGCGATGGGACTGCGGCGAATGAAGGTGTTGTTGCTATTGCCAGACAAACCTATTATGGATAAATATCGCGATATAAGTAATTTCATCAGTATACGTAAATATATAAATAATGACAGAAATGTTAACTAAAAAATATGGTTTGTTTTTTGTATCAATGCATCAATGCATCCACGAAAATAGTTCCCTATACCTACACAGTAAAAAGAGTAAAACGTAAAAGTATACTCGTATAGTCGTAAATGTAGTCAAAATATAATGTCTCAAAGAAATTCTAAACGCGAGTCAGACTGCAGTTTACAAAATAACATTTTTCGATTTTATAAACATTTTCCTTTTTCCATTCGTTTTCCTTTTATAGTGATTAGACTTGAAATTACAAGTATATATATACATTTTGAGGAAAACAATATTTTTAAAAATATCGTTCGATAAAACTGGTCCACAAAACTGTTGGTAATGCATGCTGCAATCCAACAGCCGCTGGACGCATTCGACTAGCCGAGTTACCCCTCTCTTAAAGACTGCCGTAAAATGTATTGCACCTTAATATGTAAAATCACCCAATGTATGTACATGTTTTAATAATGAGTGAGATATGCCAGAGCCCGTTCCCATCCTATCCTATCCCTCATTATTTACCCAACCCTTTTCTACAAATCTATTCCTAAATCTCCAAAGATAGCCAACGCACCCAGAGAAGTGCCAACATTTGTCATTCTGAATTTATATTGGCATGTATCATAGATATCGCGGGACGACAGCATTCTTTTACCACCGGATGGACTGTCTGCCTTTATTCTGTAAAATAAAAAACTTAATGTGCCTATTCCAAAACTATTCCAATTCCATTACACCATTCCACTAAAACAAACTATTCCAATGTTGACTTTATTATCCATTGTTATATTTTTACCAAGATAGTATTACCTCATACATCAGTTAGGGAAAATAATTCTTGCACAATACTTTGTCTGCAGGTGCACTTTAGTTTATGGTCATTCTTTTATACTCTGTTACGTTCGCGCCAAAAAAGATTTACGACCATGATATTGTATGGAACCCGGTATGAGATTCTGAGAGTCTGCAAGTTTTACTCTAAATAAAATCTCAAAAGTTGCTATCTTTCTTTTAAAGTGTAGATGTAAAAATAAATCACAATATTATTTATACCGCGAACCCGAAAGTTGTTCAACGAACTAAGGTTTTTCTACTTAGTGACATGGGGCTCTTCAAAAGGGCTGTGAATAGCATTCTACGCGGTCGCCAGCGCACCCTGATTCCGCAGGTGTCCATGAGCTGCGGTGACCACTTACCATTCTGTGGGCCGCCAGCTCGTACGCCTCTTCTTCTATAAAAAACAATATAAATATTAAAATCTGTTTGTCGTTTTTTTTTTATTATGTCGTTAATTTAATATAAATATTATTTATATAAGCACATTCCTAAAGCTTATTTCGACCATAGTAGTAGTAATTGCAATGCAAGACTTTAATTTAAATGGAGTCTTAAGACACATCTTGAGACGTGTCCGCAGACGACGCCGACAGTCTCATTCCGATTTTAATTAGAACCTCTTTGTATACTGCAATATTTGTGGCTGTATAAACTGCATCAGAAATGTGAAATAGATTTCTAAATGTAATAGATTACTGAATGATTAGTGAAATGTAAAATAGCAATAGCTGTTTCATGTTTTTATTCATGGAAAGAAAATTTATGTAGTTCTTGCAGCTCAACAGCGCACGTCAACCTTGTATCCATAAATGTACTTAGGTAAGGTACGCGAAAAGCAACGTTCACGTCACTATTAAGAGGTATAGGTATATGCGAACGGACCTTTTATTGGCATTTGGTCGGAATGGTATTGGCGGTAACTGCATTTCATCCGAATTTGTACGGTCACCTCAAAGAACAAATAATAAATTCATATCGAAACAACAAATAATGATAAATATATAATCTTAAAAATATTTGTTCTTATGTAAACATTTTACAATTTCTTCAACTGAACGTTTGATTAGATGTTAGGAACTTTATTATTATTGATAGAGCGTTTTTTTGTTTTGCCGTAGACTATTTAATTTTGTTAACATTTAAACATTTTCTTTGCTTGAATGTATACAAACGAAATGTGTTTACGACCAATTGCTAATAAAGGATACGGACACTCACCATTGCAAGCAAAGCAAACGGCGGGACACTCACCACCATCAGTCGCTTCCCACTACCACATACCATTTATTGTATAAAAATGTAAATACTTGTAATATTACTTACTTCAATATTACCTGTCTAACAAACCGAATAAAAAAGCCTCCTGTTTTTTCCAGGGCCGGATCACACAACGGATTCTCACCAGATAAAAAGATTCCACGAACCGTGAACAGTGAAAGGTTGCAAGGAACAAAAGCATGTTTTTCGACGAAATTTTTCATTACTGACGCCTCTGATATTTTTATAATAGGTCTTGGCATTTGGTTTAACAAAGAGACGCTACAGTCAGAAGGAATTGGACCACGACGATGAATGTGAAAACAAGGTGTCGCTTTTAATTCATCTAAAGGTTATTATGAGGATATTTAACTATTTTTAGAAAATTCACAATTTATTTACAATGCACACAATGCATATGCATACAAAATAAATTAATAAATGACTCTATTTTTGTTTTTTTGGTGTTTTTTATTTATAATGCCGTGTAGCGTCGGCCGGCTATAGAATAGCATCAATCATCATACCGTCTCTTTCCGTGGGTGTCATACGGCATAACAAAGCCGGGTACCACAAGTCCTGAGGAACTACACCACCTCTAAAAGAGTGGACTCGCCAATCCGTTTGACCAGCGTGGCGTTTCAAGGCCATACATCCCTGATGCGTAAGATAATGTACATAAGGACTCCCATCTCATAAGGGCTGATTGCATTACATTCTAACAATGAGATTAGCTCGCGAGTAAGAGATAAAAAATGAGCTAAATCTCCTCCTGCGAATCAATCTTTAAATTTCAGGGAATCCCTTCTCAGTCTTTGCGTCATAGAAAGAGGCAACTCTTCAAATTTCATATTTCTCAGTCAGTCAAGATTATCAGTCAGTCGCCGCTTTATAGGTAGTTATACATACCAAACCATAACTATATCTCTCTACTGCTTGATATAGGCCCCTCCCAAGGCTTTGGCACCACACACAATCTTCGGATCTTCTCACCCAATCACCACCGGTAGACTACTTCAAGATGTCGATACACCTGGATCGACCCACAATGCGTTTCCCTGTTCCTTTCATTCAAGGACTCGTCTACCCCAATGATTGTCGGTCCTGCGGTAAATATGAATCTGCCATTTTAGTATGCTGATTCCATGAACTATATGTATAGATGGATTATAACAAATCATTCAATGTTCGGTTAGTAGATAAAGTGACATGACATATCTGACTTTGTGTGTATTTTTTTATTTTTCTTCTTTTTATGGAATGGTATTCTTACTTTATTCTTTTATGGAATTCTTCTTTTATGGAATTCTTCTTTTTATGGAACTCACTAACGCATCCCGTACCTGTTGATTCCGGATACACTCCACAAACAAGTGTTAGACATCTTCTAGAAATCAACATACATCGCAGTTTGGGGAGCTGGTCTTTTTCATGAGATATTCAATCTTATTGAGTGGCATGTGCCCAGAACGCGGCCTGAGTGCCAAGACCGTGTATTTTCTATATAAATTGGTTTCTGAAACCCAAGGTTTATGAGGAGATTTACACTGAATGGATTTACCTATACACTATACCGTATGCCTTGTTCTCGGGATTTTTCATTTTGTGCCTCCTGTAGTTCTAAGTTTACGGTTAAGGTAGGTATGGCAAGTTTGATGTCAACAACCACTTCCCAACGAGTTTCCGTCACAAATCTTAAGTCACATTACGACGAGATTTCGGTATTAAAATGAGGCACGTCATTAGCAGTCGACCTCTGTCGCACGTGCCTAAACAAATATTGAGCCAATCACGTTCGAGGTGCTCGTTAGCTGGATGAGGAAGCGCGGTGTCTTGGTGACGTTTAGTTTTCATACAATATTGTGAACACTGGCCTAGCATTGGCAATAACCATAGGTTGACTGTATACGATGGAATCAAGAAAAAATGTGACTCATATAGTCTTTTAACAGCGTTTTTAAAATTAAGTATGGGTAAAATTTCTTATTCCCTTTTATACGAATATATACTGGCGCAACAATATAATTGTCTGTAAAAAATCCTATATACTAACAAATAAGTTTTAGGAGCTTAGTAAAAAGTTAAGCTT
Organism: Sesia bembeciformis; assembly: GCA_943735995.1. NCBI lineage: Eukaryota > Metazoa > Arthropoda > Insecta > Lepidoptera > Sesiidae > Sesia > Sesia bembeciformis. Next base: position 12,461,933 of record OX031042.1, on the reverse strand, counting down.
AGTAAAAATCAGTCGGAAAGGTAGAATTCGCTATTTACCGTAAGTTATAGGTAAAAGCGTTTATATATAAGTTGTAGCACTTTACGAGCCGTATCCGGCGACACCATAAATCAAAGGACGAAACATAACAATTTGTATGTATAAACATCGAAATTATTTATTTAGAATTTTTAAAAATTTTACACCATCATAATTTTACACCGTCATAATTTTACACCGTTATAAACACATATTATTATATTTTGGATATAAATAGATATAATTATACATATACTGGTTGGTGTTTTAGACTCAACTAGTGACTCTTAAGGCTCGTTTAAACAAGGAGAGATTCTAGAACGGTTCGGGCGAAAATATATACAATATCTCGTATACAATTTGTATATTATATACAATATTGTATGTGGATTTTGTATACATATCTCACCTACATCTGTTCACATGATGATAAAAACTCGATAACTCGATCGGAAGATGATAACAGCAGATGGTGATAACAGTCGTTCGAGAAACTCTCCTTGTGTGAATGAACCATTAGTCGAGATGTAGTGAATTATTTTCGAAATTCGAAAGTTAATCTCCGCTACAAGTACCTATATTTATACCTTCATTAAACAATTTGCGCGCTAAGAGCAGTTTCTACAACTCAAGCTAAATTATAATCCTTGAGCAAATATTTTTACTTCCCCGGGAGTTAGTGAACTACTCAGAATTTCCACAATGAGACCTTGATTACCATGCTTTTGATTTTCAACTATCAACCAGTTTTCAAATTTTAATATTATGTTGTTACCACTTACGATGGTAACAGCATATTGAAATCTGTGCAACTGCGTTTTAGCTACACTTCCTTGATTGTTAATTCGGTCATATGTAAACAATTAATGTTTCACTACACTCGCATACGTGTCTGTTTCTTGCAGTTCGGTTCTTATTTTGAGCCACTGCTGACCGTGATGACGACGACAGTCGCTTCACAAGGAGATTTTCTCGAATGAGTGTTTTTTCTAAAAAAAAAAAAGCGGCAGACGAGTATACAGTCCACCTGATGGTAAGTGGATACTGTCGTCCATAGACATTCGCGATATATACCAACATCAGTCCTCAAACAAATCCGGTGACTCTTGAAAGGCCACTAGGGCCACAAGAATTTAGTCAATAAGAAAAAAAAAACAACATCAGTCCACAATGACAAACGTTGGCACACCCCCCGATGCGTTGTCCACCTTTGCAGATTAAGGAATGGATTGAGAGAAAGGGTTGGGAAAATGTAGAGAGATGGAATGAGATAGCAATGGGCTCTGACATATCTCACTCACTATCGAAACACGTGCGTACATTGGGAAAATACGATAAAGTAGCAAATGTAGTATATTTCAAGGTAGTCTTCTGTGAGAGAGGGGTAACGTGGCCGATTGAGTCCGCCCAGTGGCTGTGAGAATTCAGCGTGCACTCTCCTCCTACACGAGTTTCTCGAACGTCGGTCAAAAACTGGTATAAAGAACTGTTATCATCATCTAATCACTGTTATTCCTGTTATCGTCGAATTTCATGTGAACAGTTGTAGGCGAGAGTTGTATGTACTTTGGTCGCATACGAGAATCGTAAGTATACCATATTCTCGCCCAAACCGTTCGAGAAACTCTCCTTATGTAAATGACCCTTAACATTTGAAACGAATATATAGTTAGGTTAGTGACGAACAAAGATGCACATGGAATCAGCGACATCGCATACTAAAAATCTAATTTTTATTTTTTGGAATTTCGGTAAAATTGCATAGATACTAAAATTTAAAAAATACATATTTCTAGGTTATGACATCGTTTCTAATTAAAAAATAGGTAAAAACATCGTGTAGACAGGTGTCTTCAGAAATAAAAAAAACACGGAGTATGTATCCATCAATCCGCACTGGGCCCTCGTAGTAGATTACGGCCCGAACAAAAAGTGCTTTCCTAGGGGAGGCCTGTGCCCTACCTACGGTGAGACATTAACAGGCTGATAGAGAAAAGTACAAGTTTTATATCGTATATTCTTATTTGTGTTCCAGAAAATGGAAAGGATGAATGGACCACGGAGCTTCACAGAAAGGTTCGATTCCAGATACCTATATCTAGAAAAGACCGTAGGTCTTCCTAAATACTTATTTGTTATCTGACAAAAATATATCCTGTGAATTACCTCAAACTGCGGTAACGGACCAAGAATCACTTGAGATTGTTTCGTTTATCTTTTACAGGGGTCTTTAAATAGAAACATTTAGTCGGGGATCCTTTTTCTTACAACAACTGTATGGGCTCACTGAGAACGGATAACAAGGAAAATGAGCTGCTACAAGTTTTGTCACGGAAAATGCTCGAAATCCCATGCTGTAACTGCTTATATTAAGGGAAATAAAAAAACAGAAGAGTTTTAAAGAGAAAGATGTGTAAATCCACATGATATGTTAATTGCTCCAATTCCGAAAACGCTTATTGAGCGATTAAAATCTCATCATCCTCAACGTAAAATGCTCAAAAGCCCCATGTAGCTATTAATTATTATATTAGATCCTTACGAATGAAATTACCGCTATATGTGGAAAAAAACATTTTTTTTGTATAAAAATTACATATTTAATTACATATTGTATCAAACTGAAAACAACTACAGCTGTTATAGCTTACATACGCACCTTTAGGTACCATAGCATGCCATACCATAGTGGAAACATAGGCTGATGAGCCTGTGTTTCCACTGTTATATAGGTCTCTCCCAAAGGACCGCCACCACAAAAGGTCTACCAGCTCTTCTCATCGAGCCACCACCGGCGACTTTCTTCGAGTCGTCAGTCCATCTGGTTGGAGAGCGTATCGCGCTCTGTTTCCCGGTGCGTGGTCACCATTCAAGGAGTGATATTAGAATAACAAGCATTACTTGAAAAGAACGCTTAGCTTCACTCTTGCAAGAGACCACATCTTTACCGCAGCTGTGCGGCACCCTAATAAGGAAAAAGCTGTAGGTACTAATTTTAATTATTTCAAAAGAGGCCCTCTCCCCTCCCGCCACCATTAAGGTAAAGAGCCATTGAGTCCCCAATTAATTTCACGGCATCTTTAAAAATTGTTGATGAGAGAAATTGGAAGTTATCCAGTAACTCGCTTAACTCCATTTTACCTAGTAAACATTTTATAAAAAGATAAATCTAATTATTTTAACGGTATCTTATATTGTTTATAAAGGTATTAATTACCTACCTTTATAAATATTTCATTGTTAAATTTCAGTGAGTCGTACCTTCTCCAAGGTTGTTTGTTTTATCATTGTAATTTTCAGAGCTACTTCTATGGTAACCGTCTTTAAATAAATTACAAAATTTAAGTAAAATAATATTCAAGCAATTTTCCAGACTCTAGCTTCTTATCTTAATACTAACAACCAACTCTCACTTCGATCAGAAGGCATTTCGAAGAGAACCCAAAAATAGGCTATTCCACCCGCATTAATCTAGTATCCTGAATGAATTCTCAAAATTGGTTCAGTAGTCTTACATATAAACAACATAAAGAAAACAAAGTACTGGTAGCAGCCTCTCTTTAAAATATTATAAAAGAACCGCGATAGTCTAAGGTTATCTATTCTCGATTCTCATTCGTGAGGTCGTGAGTTTAAACTTTGGCCTAACCACTCGGTTTCTACGTAAATATAATACGTTTTTTTTTTAATATCTTTATCTCAGTCGTGCGTGAAGAAAAACATCGTGAGAAAACCCGCATGTTCCAAAATTAAAAAAATATTTGAAACTGTAATCCACCAAACCGCACTGGGCCTGGTGAATTATGGCCCGAAATCTTCTAGTGATTTACTAGGAGAAAGTTATTGGCTGACATCACCATAATAATTCTAGTACTAAGCAAATACTGAAATACACATGCAGTTCAGATAAACTGTTCCCATAATAACTGTCTAAACAGTACACTAAATCAGGGACATAAAATTAAATATCCGGAAAGAATCCGGTGTTATCTGTAATAGAAATCGGTGGATTTATCGGATTCTGCGGCGAGTTGTATTGTACAAATGATATATAGTCAGAAACCATAAACTTAGGAACATTAGATTACCAAAATGAAATTCAACGCGTCACAATAATGTTACTTATTGAATACCAGCGGTGCCAGCTACTTCGTGCGCGTAAACTTGTGATTGATTTCTGTGGGAACTTCATAATTAATCTAGATAAAAAGTATCCTAAATGTTAACCCAAGTTAAACTGTGCCAAGTTTCATTGAATTCTGTCTAGAGGTACTTGCGTGATGCACGTTTAGACAGACAGACAGACAAAAATACCTAACTTTGTCGTTTTGGACTGTATATCATTCATACTTTATACTCCTTTCACTTTTTTTTTAAATATTTAATTTACACGGATCTGGTACGATTTTATCATATGTATGATTTGTATATATACGTTAGTTATAGTCTTACCAAGAAAATAAAAAACCTCGCCATGATGCGAAAAACTAATAGAACTAATATCTTTTATTGACAACACTAACTAGCTATGAAAAAGCAAATGTGGCGCCCCCACAGCAAGTTTTTTATTTTTCTGGTCAAACTTTATATCAATTTATGAAATCAGGGGATTACTTTGCGAAAGTTCAAAAAGCAACGCAATAATGATCTTTCATTACAATTGTAATTTCTATTGCATTAATTTGTGTAATGTAATGTATTGAAAGATAAAATTGAAAATGGTTTATTGTAGGTATTATATATTTATATATGTGTATAATTGTATGGACTAATGTCTGAAAATAAAGATATTTATTATATGCTTCATTTCCCGACCACTTGGGTCGGTATTTTCCGTTCCTTCCGCCCTGAGTAACTCGAGGAAGAGAAGGTTCGGCTCTCCCAATTTCTTCACTCAAAACTTTTGAAACTATTGTCACTGTGTATATGGCTGCTTGTTTTTCTGTGCCAACGTGTGTCATTCTGGACTGATGTTGACATGATGTTGAGAGTTATAATAACATAATCTTTACAAATATTAACATTATCACATGCAACGTATAAAAACAAGTATTAACTGCATTAGTAGACACTGACCTCTCAACCTATGTCTCAACCTTTCAACCTAGTTATGTCTGTGTCTCAACCTGGCTGTGACCGCGTAAAGCATGATGATTAATGTTTTGTCTTGTACTATTTACATTTGTATAGTAAAATTTATATTATAGATAGATTTATATTTGTAATTATTACCTATGTATCAATAGATAATAATAAAAATGTTAATATATCTCTCCCTAAATAGTTGTTTCGGGGTAACGGTACTGGTTGTACATTGTACAATTATATTCTTCACCATATTACATGTTATTAGATTACGTGAAGTTTTATTGTACAATTGTGTGCGACAGTGGACTGTTTGTGGTCTGTCTGAATTGATGCATTGATATCATAGTAGTGTCAATGTACGTGGTGTCATCTCAACACAGTATGTCTCCACCTTAAACGACTACATAATTCACATATTTGACATGATTTCCAGCTCCTCTGCCTAACAGAAGAAAAATGTATTAAAAATTGAATTCATATAGTGCCTTTATTTTTTCTTAATTTCACCCAAGAAAGCATAAAGAATTAAAACTATTTATTCTTCATGAATAATAACTAATACCTAATAAATTCATTAAAAATAAATTAAACAAAATGATTGTGATCAAAATCTTCAAAGTCGTCCCTCTTAACCCCATGAAGAAAATACTAATTGCTAGACCCGCTCAAAAGCGTTTTGAGAACTCAAACGTGCTATGATTTGAGTTCTCGCTCACACGCTCAATCTTTGCGGTTAGCAAAAAATTCTTAATCTATGTCAAATACAAACCAAGTGGGCTTTTTTCAAAGACAACCCTGTGAGGGTGTTGGCGCGCTTTTTGTCCTATTTCGTATTCCACTTTTTAAGTTTCGTTTACATTTTGCCGCGGTTGATTTTCCTTTGGCAAATTTTCAATTGAAAAATGTACGTCGCTCCCAAATGCCGACCGAAATAGCGATTGTCAAATAATAGCTTTCATGTTTAAATGGTTAAGAAATTGTTTCTGGAAACTGTTACTGATTTATTTTTGTAAAACTAGTAATTGGCGGTTTGGCTCGTTTCGGGCCCGACTTTCAAATTGCCAGTCATAATCTCTGCAATAGATACATTAGTTCTAAATCTTCCCAAAAATAAACTCACTAAATTTCTTTATAATATATCTTGGGGACCTATAGACAAATTGACAATCGTTACAATACCCAGTACTATAAAATGTCGAAATATACGAATACTTACATAAACACACTCCAATTACAACAAAACGCATCGTCATACATGATCGATATCAACCAATAACGTCCCACTGCACGGAACGGGCCTCCCCTAGTAAATTCGCTAAGAGATTTCGGACCATAATCCACTACGCGCGCCCAGTACAGATTGGTGTATACTTCTGGTGATACTCGAAATTTTTTTTAATCTATTTACGGGTTATTTTTTAAATCTTTACACGGGAGACCATGAATAATTATTGTCTGAATGATGAATATAGCTAATGATAAAATTTTTAAAAGCGGGGTAAGAGCCTCGCGTAATCGTTTCTCAACTCTCATTCGTGAAGACGCGAGTTCAAATCCTCGGCCCGTATTATGCACTGCATATTACTATATTCGTATTATGCAGGATTATTCAATTCAACGTATTATTCAACATCACAGTGCAGACAATTAAAGGATCCTACACGCAGAATCTATTATTCATACGACGCAACGTCACTGTTAATGCATATAAATTGGTTAGACTTTGGAATTTAGCCTATTAAGATACAAATGATGACGTGATTATGAGGATTGGAGCCGATTTTTCGAGCTAATCAATTAAAGAGTCAGTAATAATAAGTAAGTATACTTTATTGTATAATACAACACAGAAAAAGATACAACGTAACACAAAAACATAAAACACTATCCAGAAGGCGGTCTTATCTTAAGTTTAAATAAATAGCTATATGTTCTGCATGTTAAGAGTTAAAGTTGTGTGTAACTGTGAGTGAATTTACGAACGTACAAATGTTTTATAAAATGTGTCTGTAACTAGATAAGTTTGTAAATTTGTTGTTATACCTAATAAATAAATAAAAAAGAATAAAAAAATTTTTTTTTTATTCAGACTGTACACAGAGAGACCATGAAATTCAGTTACCATGATCACTTCTTCTTGTCCACAATCGTGTCGCACACACACTCACGAGTAAATAGCAGAAGTTAATCTCCTTTATCTATTAGGTACCAGAAAATTAAAATTACCCGTACAATGTTAACGATATACTTACCCATCCATTATTCTTCTAGATTCCTGGAATCCAGGGAAAACCTAAAATGCTTTTTAATCCGACCAATCAATCACCTTTAATGGAACACCTGACGTAGGGAACTTGCATAATTTTCATAACCGTATATTTAGTATATATTTTGAATATCTTTACTTATTTCTGAATGGTGATTTGTTAAAACTAGTCTTAAAAAAAACACAATCAACTCAATGTCAACAATATTTTTGTCGGTAAATGGAAAGAGTATAATGGAATGGAAAGGTATCAAAAAGAGTTATAAAAATAGTATCTGTCAGTCATAAAAATCAGTCCCTACAGCAAATAATCCTAAGGAAAACATCTCTAGAGTATTAAAAAGAAACATTACTTCGTATTTCCAAAATAAAATATCGGCAATAAACAAATCGTTAGGAAAAATAAAATATTGGATAATAATACCAATTTTAGTCGTAAAGTCCTTGAACAAGATTTTTCCATACGAGGAAAGCAATTTATGTGATAACGTTCCGAGAAAATTGGTTTCTGGCCTCTCTGTCGCCTATTGAATTTATTGCCAGATTCAAACTGAGTGATATTTATTACGAAGCTGGAGGCTTCAATAAAGTATATCCAAATGTCTACGGAGATAGTAAACAAAACAGTTGCTATAATCTTATTTTGAAAGACTTGTATTTAAACGAGTAGTAAAAAAATACTAATACTATACCATCAATCTATGTCTCTCCACTGCTGGATATAGGCCTCTCCCAAGGCTCGCCACCACAGACGATCCTCGGCTCTTCTTATCCAACCACCACCGGCGAATTTCATTAACTCGTCAGTCCACCTGGCCGCAGGCCGTCCCACGCTGCGCTTCCCGGTATCCATTCGCCATTCGAGCCTCCATTCGAGGACTCGTCTACCCCATCGGTTATCGGTCCAGCGACAAATGTAACCTGCCCATTGCCACTTCAACATGCCGAAAAAATACTAATAAAAAAATAACAAAATAAATAGCAAGTCGTGATTAACAAAACAAACTATTTTTAATTAATTGAAACAAACAACAATAACATTGAATGTTATCACAAAGTCGACGAAGACTCCTATTTTCTTATTGTCACAAGAGAACCTATTTTATTTTGTAAATTGGGCCTGAATGCGTATAACTATGGTATTTGTTTACCTTTTGTTTCCAGTCGAAGTTTCGGCACGGGTTACACCAGCGGTGGTCACGAGTTGCTGAAGAGGCGGATATAGTTTTATCAACTACCCACATTTGATCTTTACATTCGAAAACGCTGCGACACACTATACTAACAACGCAGGCGGTAAATCGCAATGTTTAAATTTGTTAAAATGTATACAAAACGCCTGTTTAAAAAGTTATATTGCTAACCGGAGAACATCAACCTAACCCAATTTTAAATTTGCTGCCATCGATTTACTGCACATTCATTATTTTCTGTTGCAGTTTAATCAATAAGCCTTTCAAAGACATTCAAAAACTCCATTATCAAATGTTTGTTCGAGTGGCTATTAAACTCGGAACCTGGATGCTTAATCAAAGCGCTCTACGGATCGGGATAAATCAATGTATAGTCAAATTTATACCTAGCCAAAATACATGTAATAGACCCGTATCTCCTATTTCCTTTCCATACTATTCCTTAATAGAAATAAATATTGTAACTTCTATAAAAAAAAACACTTGTGATTACGTATAGGTATTACCGTAACTCAATTTTCCTGTTATCATAATTATGTAACAATGCAGATACGTCCCAAATTACAAAGCCAAGCACAGCGTATGTGGCCCAGGTGCATTGACTCATTTCAGTGGCGTTGCCTGCATCATTTCGCATCACGATGTAGCGGCACGTCTTGACTATACATTAACCTAGGAAGTGAGGTAGTGTCATTGAAATTATTTTTTTCCTTGAATGTAGTGTAACAAGTTTATTTCATAATCAATAGCAGATTCATAAGACGGCAGAAAGTTGTTGATGGTAAATTACCTACCAAAAATATTAGATCTGTGGTTAAACTGTCATTGTCGGTTATGAACATCTGCAACACATGCAAATATCAGCCAAACATGACAATCGTAGATACCTCCGCGCATGCGGAATATCATTATCTGTTCCATACAAGCGTCCTATGGAATTCTATTCTATTAAATTAGGAAAATGCGAAAATCCCTTGTTCTATTAATGAGTATTGGACGCATATTACTCCATCTTGCATCCACTAGAAGAGGAAAGAATGGGAAGTGAAATGGGCTTTAGCGCGTCACAATAGCGATTGTCAATACATTGGTACGTTTTACGGATAGTTTTCTGGTAGAGAGGAGGAGAGGCGCACACAGCCCGCTGTTAGATGCCACATGTTAGTTTGCTATTTACAGAATAAAAAATATATAAGAGGACAGTCCTCATATTACGATCTTTACTCAGTACAACCTCAAGTATGTCTTTTACTACGAGCATAAAGAAAAATGATCCCTGTTTCCTTCCTCGTAGAGTTCATAACCAACATAAATTTTCTGCTTTATATACTGAAATTCGTCTCAAATTCAAAGTAGAGAAATATTTTCATTGCGTTCGCTAGTCGGTCGTGTCTGTTGCCTTGCCTAGCACAGAGGAATGTTTCTGTGAAGAAACTGAGATTTTCGCAAAATAAAGAAATATTTTATATTTTACGTACCTATATTTTTCATAATAATGTTATGAGAGGGAATACGGTTGCATTTTTCAAATAATATACCTTTTTGAGAAAAGCAACTCGAAATATGTATATATTTCAAGCCGCCCACACACGGCTTCACACGGCCGGCATACAAACAAAAGTCTAAATATAATAATAATATTTATAACGACATATTCTTAAAATACAAAGTTATATGTAAAGTTACAATACAATGTAATAAATCTGGTCTGTGTAATTTCACAATAACTTAAAGGCGAATGAACCCCGTTCCGCGAGTATTTTGGCGGTGTTTTGGCAAATATTTTCTGCGAAATTTGAATTCTAAATTGTAAATGTATGTAAACCTAAATAAAGCGAAGGTAAACAATTTCGCAAAAATAACACGCTCCATTATTGAAGTAGTTTTTTTTTTCTGTTAGTAAACTTGTTGATTTTGCTATTTTTTATTACAAAAAAATATATTTAAAAATAGGTTAGTTATTAGAGATAGCCTTAAAGCATTGAACTCGCCCTTTGTACCATAATGTGCAAAAAGTTTTCTTATTTTAAACCAGCTGTTGCCCGCGACTTCGTTTACTTCGCGTGGACTTTAGTTTATAAACACCGTCTTTATCTTCTTAGGGATGTTTGGTATTTTCAAAAACGATCACACACATTATTTCTTATAGCTTATTTTTTATCGAACAAATGTTCGACGTGATTCTTTAAATTGATATAACTTTTTTATTTATGAACTGATTGAAATAAAACAAGCACTAAATTTTAAGTGAAGCTTACCACAATACATTAGTGAAAACCCCACCCAAATCAGTTAAGCCGTTTCTAACATTAGCGCGCACAAACGGACAGACAAACAGATAAACAGACAAACAGACCAAAATTCTAACAATCATTGTTTTGGATAAAGGCCCTCAATAATATTTTTCTCATATATCTTCCATGTACAGACAGCGATCGGTTACATTTTTATTATATGTATATAGATTGGCAGAGGAGCGACCTGTTCACCTGCTGGTGAGTGGATACTGTCACCCATGGACGTCCGCGATATATGTCAACATCTGTCAATAATTACAAACGTTAGCACACCTCTCAACGCACAGCCTACCTTCAAGATTTAAAAGTGAATTAATAATAAGGATTAGACAATATGGGAAATGAAAAAAATGAGTAGGATGAGAATAGGACGGTTGTTAGTACAACGAAATTATGGGATTTCCTTATCCCACAGAGAGCCATTGCTCTACCTGAGATGAGATGGAAGTGAAAAGTGTAATCTGATAAATGGATTTGCTTTATCCCGTTATACTTGATGAGAGATAATTACCATAATAGAGAGTATAATAAAAATATGAAGATACTAACGACTCGCTCTGATTTCGTTCAGATATTTATGTTAGGCAACTCAAACATATCTGCATCAGTTTAGCTTCTGAAAAGTGAAAGAATTTTCACAATTGGTTCAGTAGTTTTTGAACTCGCCTCGTGCATCTAAACATATAAAAACAAAACTCTAGTAATTATTGACGATATTGAAATAATGTATAAAAGAGTGAGATTTCTAACTGTATAATTAAAAAGAGAAGAAAGAAAGGAAAACGCCAGTGGTTTTTTTCGGCGGTACCAATTCATGTGCTCGCAAATGTGAATCCAAGTTCCCTAGGTTGCCTGTACTTCAATATGATTCACTGCTGTTTATATACATAATAATAAATACCTTTATTGCATACAAATAGTTAGTACATGTGCACAAATAATAAATGACAGAATACAATAGGCGAACTTATCGCTAAGGCGATCTCTTTCAGGCAACCTTGGGATAGAGATAATAAAAAGGATATAGGTAGTGCAAAAACACTTAAATCCACATAATGTGTCATGTTCAATATATACCTACCGTCTACATTGATAATAAATAACTGTATAATATATATATATACATACATACATATCTACATCTGCACTGCACCCAATATAAAATCGCAAATAAGAATCAAAGTTGACAAGGATAGAAATAATATAAGAGGGAATTGAAGTCTCCGAAGGACGAAATAGAACAGGTTAGAAACAAAATACATAGATTAGATACATAGGTTAGATGTATTATACAAATGAAAATAAATACGTAGAAAATAAGAATATATGAATATAAGAATATGAACTAAGAATATTCTAAGAACTAAGAACTAATATGAATATAAGAATATTCATATAAGAAAATATGAACCCCTTATAGCTGTACATATGATCCTAGTTTCGTCGTTAAATATCAAGAATTTATAAAATAGTGACAGCGACTTTGATGAAAATTGTCAAAAAATTAGATACTAATTAAATAATGCCTGTCGGCCATCTTAGTATTCCGCAATCATTTTAGCACGATTGAACGGAAAAGAAACAAACAACCAAACATAGTGTCAGTGTTCACGTTGTAACCATTCTATTTTATATATTACCACTCTATTTTGGATGAGGGTGCACGCTGCCATTCAACAGCCGCTGCGATCACTCGACTGGCCACGTTATCACTCTATTACACAAGACTACCTTCGAATGTACTGCATTTTCCACTAAATCCTATTCCCCAATGTACGTACGTGTTTCGGTAGGTCTATCCCATCCTATCCCTTCCCATTTTCATAACCCTTTCTCCAAATCAATTCTAAAATCTCAAAAGGTAGGCACCGCATCCGGGGACGTGCCAGCTTCTGTTATTCTGGACTGATGTTGGCATGTTTCGCAGATGTGTCCAGTTACCACCGGGTGGATCATATGCTCGTAAGCCTTATCGTCAAAGCGATCACTTCCAGGCAACCTTTGGGTGATAAGTAGCACTGTATTTTACATATTAATTGATTAATTTGTGCGGTTATTAAAATTATTACGATACATAATTTATCAACATTCTGCACATATTTCTAAGGAATATCGCTTCTATAGAGACCCTTCTCTACAAAATTAGTTCTGTTATTTTGACAAATTAATTTGGTATGCGACGAAGCTACAATGGCAGCGTAGCACACCGAGCTACGCCTACGCTCGTAGACCCCGCTACGAATCCCGTGACCACACGTGTTTCGTAGCTCGAGCCCGGCACGTCAGATTTCGCGGTCTATGCCCGATATTGGTTCATTTAGAATATACGCGGTTAGTTATGAATAACAGAATTACCCGACTATGCGGGAAAGTTTACGAATAATCCGGTAGAGATTTATTGCTGTCCTGTAGCTCTTGGAGATTTATGCTGGCTAAATAGACTCTAAGTTTACGTCTGAAGTTGTTCATATGTTCCATATTTATGACCTGTAAGGTTGTTCGCTTTACCAATTGTGTATGCCAAAGTATTTGAAGGAATAAAATATTCGATATTGGAATATCAGTTACGAAAATGAGAAAAAGAATAATCATGTCATCTTTCCCTGTACTAGAGGGAGTGCCCGTGTCGAGTAGGCTATTTTATTTCGAGAGACGTGCACAAAAGATTGACTGGAAGAGAATACTTCTAGAAATAAGTTCACCTTTATACTAATGGTACAATATAGACCAGGGGTGGCCAACTTGGTTAGATCAGTGTTCTACTTTTAAAAAATCTGACATCGTTCGATCGACTTAATTGTGCTTTGGTGGGACGAAGAAACCAATAATTAGTTAGCTTTTTATATTACTTATTAATAGGTAAAATTGATATCAACAGGTAACAAAAAATTATGATAAGTTTATGCTTTCATTTCTTCTGTCAAATTAACAAAATCAGGAGTATAAATTGATAATGTCAACCTTAACAAAAAATTTGATAAGGGTCAAAAAAATTTATTACCTATCTCGATCGACCGCTCTGTCTATGACTATCGACCAGTCGATCGGGATCGACTTGTTGGCCATCCCTGATATAGACCAACAACAAAAAGTCGATTTCAAAACTTCTCGTAAGTTGAAAAGACGAGTAAATACTGGAGAGAAGTATATCAAGTATTCTCTGGTGAGAACCAACTCCAACTTCATCCGCCTACCACGGTTCTATAGTGTTAAAATTAAAACAAGTTGGGCAAAGTCGCAGCCAACTAGCAAGCTAGCCAGACCACATATGTGTAGGCTTGTGCGAAAATATTCCACGTGTTTGTACGTGCCAGAATGGCAGGCTCGCTAGTCACTCCGGGCGAGTGATGAGCGAACTTATCGTAACGATCGATATTCCAGCATTACTATATCTGTTGCGTAAATACTGTGGTTTGATCTCGACTACAATATTTTCGAAATATTCTAGGCGTGTTTTCGACAAGGAAACACAGACGTTCGTTTGACACCCTTTATTGAACTAATAATAATAATGTGTACACATCGCCGGGATTGCACCAATCTCTGAAAGAATAAAGTAAAATTATTTAACTGCTGGTAGGTGGTAGGTTGTTGTGTAGATGTTAGCCTAGTTAAATGTTGAATTCCGTCACTGCTTGTTCTTTTATCGCTTATCGGAGAACCGAATTATACTAAGAACACATTTAGATGAATAAGTAGATATAAAAAAATGAGATATAATTTAAATCATTAAACTCGCCTTTTGTACGACTAGAGAATAAATAAAATATCTAGAGAAAATACAAGTAAAAAATGACTACAGCCACGCATTCGCACAGCAAAAACGAAACGCTCTTTGTAAAACTATACAGTTGATATCACAAAGTGAGGGCGCCCGAGTGTGAAGCTCGTTAAAGTATTACACGAGAGATTGTGTGCGTTTTTAATTTTCGCAAGCACAAACTTCGTTAAAGACTTATTACTACATACATATGTAGCCAAGCAGTTGGATTGAGCTGTTTTGTGATAATTATTGAAATTATCGTAGGAAATATTTCAAATACTTTATTAAATATACCTATTCATTAAATATTTCTTAGCCAGCCATGAAATTATTTAAACAGTGTATTTCTTATGACTAACTTGTGGCTAACACTATGCTACCACATGTTCTGAGGAACTACACCGCCACTAAAAGAATGGACTCGCCAACCCGCTTGACCAACGGTGCGTTAAAAGCCATACGAGTACAGCCCTCAAGCGCAATGCATGAAGAGGCACAATGTCCAGCGGTGAATGAGAAAAGGGATGGTTACATTATACCATAATTCACTATACCTACAATATAGTGTCTACATACTCGTAGATAGGTTTTTTTTATAGATAAAAAGCGGCAGACGGGCATACAGTCCACCTGATGGTAAGTGGATACTGCCGTCCATAGACATCCGCGATACATGCCAACATCAGTCCAGAATGACAAACGCTGCCACGCCCTCGGATGCGCTGCCTACCTTTGCAGATTAAGGAATGAATTGGAAGAAAGAGTTGGGAAAATGGGGAGGGATAGGATGGGACGGGAAAGTGCTCTGGCATATCTCACTCACTATCGAAACACGTACGTACATTAGAGGAATACGATAAAGTAGGAAATGCAGTGCATTTCAAGGTTGTCTTCTGTGAGAGAGGGATAACGTGGCCAGTCGAGAGCGTCCAGCGGCTGTGGGAATGCAACATGCACTCTCCCCTACATAACAATAGAATAACTGTATATACTCATAGGTAAATTCTGTTTTTTTTAATGCCGTCTAACCTTTCTCAGCGTGCATTTCGCCTGCATACATCATACTTTTATATTTATGTCGTCACCTACACAGATTTATGTCGTTTTAACCACATATCTAACCATCGATTAACCAAAACTTTAATTGATCTATGGTTTTAACTAAATTCTTCTCTTATTTTCTCATTGAAGGATATAAAAGGAGAATGGATAAATTAACTGTCGTTAACAAAAAACGGGCTAGCAAATATTCTAAATCTATGAGAAAACCACGTGTCATTATAATCATGTTAGTCGTGTCACTGTCAGAAATTTAAAAGGACAAAGGAAAGAACATACGATGTAATAATCTGAGATCATTTAAAGATTGATGATAATTTATATTTTTTTAATAGATTGTAATAACAATGTGGGTAAGTTATCATTCGGTAGCAACTAACAACTGAATCACATAACCAAATAGAGCATGTTTCAACACGTCTACGTGCGACAGTATCCACTTACGACCAGGGTGGCCTGTCTGCTCGTGTCCCCTTCTCTCTATAAAATAACCCTCCTTTGCTTTTGCCGTAGTCATGTAAAATAATATGAAATATAAATAAAAACAAGGAAAATTTAATTAATTAATTTATTTAATAATTTATTGTACACACATTACATGAAATAAATAAAATGGAAGAAAATGAAAAGACTCCTGTGAACCAGCACTCCTGTGAATGTGAAATATATAGGTCAAGACAGAAAGTCGGGCGTAGTGCGTACTGAAAATTAGTATAATAGTAGAGTAATACTAACAAAATACATATATATTTACATACATATATATATCTAGGTATATCTAAGCAATAAATATTATACATATAAACTATATAAATAAGTACATATTATAATTAACTATATTTAAGTAACAAAATCTTAACTAATGTCAAAAATTCTCAGCAGTAAGATTCCTTTACTCTTATGACGTCACATTTACATGCCTTATTCTCTTCAGTTGCTGGAAGTCCATTGGTGGGTTTATTTCTTGGTGGCAATAGTCGTTTTCCTGGCTCTGTTGCTGCTCAATTTCGTTGTTAAAAAAATAAATGGTATGTGATTTTTTTAGTCATTCGAATACGATTATTAGAACTACCGACTTAATTACAGAGATTTTATTACTATAATCCCTATATAACTGGATATATGGATATATACCCTATCTATGGATAACTCTTGGGCGTCGGCCACACAGTATCGCTGGTCGCGGCTGTTACATATGTTCATGCTACCTTTGTTGGGGACTCCTTGCCGCCACTTTTGTATAACCTTTTTTTTTTTAAAAAAAATCATGTCATCTTATTAAAAACCTGTAATCATCAATTTGAGCTATACATCGCGAATATATCATGTCTTACCTACACAAAGCGTTTCTATACACCTTCGTTCTCAATATTTGGGAGACGCTGCCGCGTTGAGTTTGGCCCAGAGGCCGCATAATAGCCAAATACCCCGCCAGGGATGGGGTCACTAGGGTAGTAAATATGTTGACGGCACAGATTACCCTTTGTCGTCCCCTCAAAAGACTGGTTAAACTGATCAACTAAGGCCTCGGTGGACTGGGGCAACTAAATTGATTTTGTGCACTGCTGCACAGGGGAGGGGGGATAAAAACATTTTTATAGCACTTTATTATTTTATATGTAATGCTTTTTGTGCTTATAATTTGTGCTTTAAATCGCAAATATTTATATCATTTCTTAAAAATGGTCATACGACATCGCGCGATCTTGGTGGTCAACCTCCCGCGATCTTGGTGGTCAACCTCCCGCGATCTTGGTGGTCAACCTCCCGCGATCTTGGTGGTCAACCTCCCGCGATCTTGGTGGTCAACCTCCCGCGATCTTGGTGGTCAACCTCCCGCGATCTTGGTGGTCAACCTCCCGCGATCTTGGTGGTCAACCTCCCGCGATCTTGGTGGTCAACCTCCCGCGATCTTGGTGGTCAACCTCCCGCGATCTTGGTGGTCAACCTCCCGCGATCTTGGTGGTCAACCTCCCGCGATCTTGGTGGTCAACCTCCCGCGATCTTGGTGGTCAACCTCCCGCGATCTTGGTGGTCAACCTCCCGCGATCTTGGTGGTCAACCTCCCGCGATCTTGGTGGTCAACCTCCCGCGATCTTGGTGGTCAACCTCCCGCGATCTTGGTGGTCAACCTCCCGCGATCTTGGTGGTCAACCTCCCGCGATCTTGGTGGTCAACCTCCCGCGATCTTGGTGGTCAACCTCCCGCGATCTTGGTGGTCAACCTCCCGCGATCTTGGTGGTCAACCTCCCGCGATCTTGGTGGTCAACCTCCCGCGATCTTGGTGGTCAACCTCCCGCGATCTTGGTGGTCAACCTCCCGCGATCTTGGTGGTCAACCTCCCGCGATCTTGGTGGTCAACCTCCCGCGATCTTGGTGGTCAACCTCCCGCGATCTTGGTGGTCAACCTCCCGCGATCTTGGTGGTCAACCTCCCGCGATCTTGGTGGTCAACCTCCCGCGATCTTGGTGGTCAACCTCCCGCGGCAAGAGAGCACATTTTATATTTTAACGTATATCGAATGACAGTTCGATTGCAGTAGGTAATGTTGTCGCACCAATACCACTCGATCAGCCGCGCTACCACGCAACCGGCCGAGTCACTAATCGCGGTAAGCGCTGGTCGCGGCGACCAGCTAGACCGTGTGGTTCGACGCCTTACCTGTATAACTTATTAATATATATTACAATATTATTTTTTTCTGCTTGTTACGCAAAAAGGTTACGATTAACAATCACAAAAAACTATTGTTAAAAATTGTGTAGTGGGATTTGGATAGTTTGTATTCGTCTTTATTGTGTAACTGAACAACTATGTGTCATTCTGTAAAACTATAAAATATCTTTAACAAAAACCTGTCAAGTGGTTTGGAAAACCTTTCCGTACCCATTCCATTACCATTTTTTCCGTAATAAAAGTGGACACCAACAGACTAAGCCATAAAACGTGTTTAACACTGTATAAACAGAGTTCAAAATTGGTCGATACTGACTAGAACCGAAACGAAGTTTATATGGCTACGAAAATTGGTGCAGACGACAGCTTGTGACTGGCCACAAAAAGTTATTACCACAAGTAAACGAGCGACGTAAAATGCATCAGGTGGTGGCCATAAATTTTGTGGTCCATTCGCAATCAGTTTCGAGCGGGTGTAACTTTCAAAAAGGGTAGACTTTTTATTATTGCCCTTCAAATTGTAAATATTTCCGAAGTCCATAGAAAACAATGTTCTTTAATACCATAGTGCTTCAGTACCGAATATATGCATTTAAAACTGGTAGTTTGTTTGCTGTTAATGCATCGCCTTTGTAGACGCAGGAATCTAGAAATGCACAACACCGCTTTTAAATTCGTACATTCTAGCTTCTAATACGAAATAGGTACAAAACGGTTGGCCCAGAATCACATATAATCTCCTATTTTATAGTCTTGTTTTTCACCATGACATCCCTCTTTTTATCTTGACAGCCAAAACATCGGAAACCCGCCTTTTTCTGTTGACACAAAAGATATATTCTAACAATTATTTTCCACAGATGTTATAATAAAACATTTTAATGAAAACTTTTTTAAAAACAAATATCTTACACATGTTAGAAAAAGAAAGAAAATGTTTTATTTGACGCAACACAAAAATCAAACAAAAAAATAGTACAAAAAAGCCACATAACGTAGCCCCTTTAGAGGTCCTATTTTTCAAAGATTTATACAGCTGTCTCTTTCTAATAGCTTTAAAGTAATGTCATGCACAATATGGTCAGCCTCCGCTATCGCGTACCTTTTATGATCCCGAACTGACACTAATTCAATAGTGTTAACGACCTGCTTAAACCTTTAAGAAGCTAGGAGTACTCTCTTATTGTATTCTCTGTTGTCTCACCTTATCTTACAGTCGTAAATAATTAATCGTTAATCTTTGATATAACACCAATAGGAAATACAAATAGAACGTAACTTCATCCGACAACAATCATTCACAGAACATTTTTTTGATTACTCGGGTAGATTCCAAGTAGCAGATGCAATACGAAAATCAAAAATGATATAACAAATCTATACCTATTGTTTAAATTTGCAGAAGCTCGACTCGAAGAAAGATTTAACAGGCTGCGGACAAAAGCGAATAACGAATTTACACAGGTTCAAACACCTCTAATAGAAATTGAAAGCAAGAAAAGGATTCAACTAAATACTGCTAAAGTACCTCCCGTATCAACTGAAAAAATAGCACTTGTTTTAGATAATAATATAAAATTTCGAGATAAAAATGAAGTAAATGAAAAATCCATCTGTAACGCAAGTAATGTTTCTGATGCACTAAACAAAAATGCATCTCCTTCTCACGCAAGTGCTCATTCGACTTCACGTAATGCCCGTCCGTCTAAATCAGATAATCTCTCGTTTAATTTTACTCGTAATATTCGTTCGTCTAAAATCGGTACCTTTCCGTCTAAACTAAATGATATTCCGCTCAAAAGTCGTCCCTGTTTAACTGAAACTAACTGTCCATCGAAATCAAATGATCTCACATCTAAAGTTAAGGCTCTTTTATCTAAAACTAATGCTCATTCACATAAATCAAATGATCTTGTACCTAAAAGGAATGCTCGTTCATCTAAAAATAATGCCCATACATCTAAATTAAATGACCTACCATCTAAAACCAATGTTTCTTCATCTGAAGGTAATGCCACAGCATCTAAGTCAAATAATCTTCCTACGAAATCTAATATTGATGCAACTAAAATTAAAGATTCAAAACTCACTCCATTAAAATGTGTTGACAAAAGCAAAGTATCCAACAAGGTAATTATAAAAGATTCAGAAAGCAGCTATAGAATTTTAAATAGCATTGTCGACCGTATGGTAACGAAACTGAATGAAAGCAAGTCTACACCAAACATGAAAAAACTCCTAGATGTACAGAGCAAAGAAGAACTTAAAGAATGGATGTCAGATCTTATAAAATACAATCCTGGTGAGGAATACATTAGACAAAAGAAAATGGTGTCTTTGAAAAAATCGCTTTCAAATCCAGAAGATGAACTTGATGAATAAACATTTCATCGTGTCACACTTCCTCTCACTAAAGTTCACTAACAACTTGTGTCTTTAAAATTATTTATTTATTTATCCCAAACAACTTCTACGAGTAGTACCTACTGCCAATTCTGATAAGTGTAAGAAAGTAAGTTTACTACTCCCTAGAGCTTTTAAAGCCGAATAAAGTAAAGGAATCTCAATGTTGGAATTAGATCGAATCGTTTTTGGAGATTTTGTATAGAGGTTAATTTCCAGCCACATGGTCTAATTCTAAACAAAGGAGCGTCTAAATGACTCATTTGTCGTGTACTAGTCCCTAAAACTTCTATAATCTTCTAAGTTTTAAATCTTCTGTAATCAACTACATTGATGTACGCTCAGATTAAATACTTAAAAGGTGTCCGGTCCTTAATATTTAAGTCTATTAAATTTCGATCCCTTATAAGGAACGACCATACAATAAATTTAATTTAATTCGAATAAAACGATAATTTATTACATGTCGTATAATACGCCTTGAGTAATTTATAATGTATATTTTGTGTTGTTTATTTGCAATAAAATATTTGATTTAGAAAATTATTCTGTTTTTTAATTTAAGTAATAATTAAATCAATAAATCACTCACCTTTAGTGAATTACTTACAATAATTATTCATTTTCAATACCATAACATCAGTTTGTGTGTCTCCACTGCTCGATATAGGCCTCTTCCAAGGTTCGTCCCCACACATCCGTCGCTTTCTCATCCGGTTAATACCGGCAAACTTCTTTATTTACTTGGGCGGAGGACGTCCCACTCAACTCAACTGTCTCAACTACCTCATTGATTGTCGATCCTGCGGTAGATATGGTCTATCTATTGCCACTTCTAACTGGTAACTATATAGAAAAAACTTCAAAGAATGGACTTTTGACGGGAACCCGAGAAGTAAAGTTAGGTTTTTATTCGCTTATTATAAAACATGTGTATTAAGCTTAATGTGGTTTAATAGTGATAATGTACCTATTAGACTTCAAGATGATTTTTTGGGCGTGGCGTTTGCGATAATCAAATAAAAGTGTGGGACTGCGTTTTTCGTGTTCTTCCAAGCAATCCAACTCTGTTCTCAGTAAGCATACTATCACTTTATTGAGCGACTCCTTCTTCGGCGGGACTGGACAACGACATGATAGATAAATACCATTTATTCCGTGATTTGGCACTGTTTGTGCCACAATTCAGTTTTATTATATACTGTGTGTGGACCAATGACTATGTCAGTGTCCAAATAAATTAAAAAAAGAAATACTCACACGTCAAAATCTACCAGTAATGCCAACTTGGCACTTGCGTCCCTACAAAAAAAAATATCTGTAGAATCTAGTGTATCTGTAGAATATCTAGATCTCACGCTTTTTTCGCTTTGTTAGCGCCCAATAAACTTACTTGACACCTAATCTCCATTCTAGCCCTTTTTTTTGAAATAATATTCCTTTTCATTGAAATGGGAATTGAAATGTGTTGAATCTTGTTAAATTTACGTGTAACGAAATATTATTGTTTATATTAAATATAAACTGGTTATAGAGGACAAGAAACCAGAGCAATAAATCAATCTAAAGAAACGTTACCTCTCACGCGTTCGTCAAATATCTACTTAATAGATATTTTCTATTTATATCAGCACTGATATTTTTTTTTTTTAATTTATATTATGAATTTTTTTTTCATTTTTAATGTTTTCTTTGATCTGGCGGCTAATCTATTAGCGCTTTTTTATGCCAACTCAGCGCGCTGTCGCTAGTTAGATAGCATTGACAACACTGAAATCAATCAGAGAAACTTCAAATGTCGATTTGCCGCTTCTCATTTCATTGTTTTTATTCAAATTTTTAATTCTAATTTTGCAACTCGCAGTAATATTTTCAATAAAATATCAATAACAGGCATGTAACATCAAATTGCTACAACTGTACATACTTCAATAAATCTCTTAATCAAAATGACTTCAATCATCAAACTACATTGTATCTCTGGTGCTGGAGATGAGACCCCTCCGTGCTACGTGTTGCAGGTGGATGAGTTTAAGTTCCTCCTAGATTGCGGTTGGGATGAAAAGTTTAATATGGACTTTATGAAAGAATTGAAAAGGTAACATTTTAAGGTTATGTAGACACTATTTCAAAAGTGTATCGTTTAGAGTTGTGGTTTTACAAAGTGGTCCATGAACTTTTCATTACTAGAGGCTCGCTACAGAATATGTTAAAATTTTTGTGTTACAAATAAATCAGTGGCAGTGGCCTGTGTGACTAAACTATGTCAGCTTCCCTTGGTATACTAGCAGGATTTTGACGTGAGAAGGTAACACTAATGATTTAAGCGAGGTTTATTGATTGAAATTCTTCATATAATTGTAAATATCAGTTTCAGGAATTCTGATATATTTAACACTAAATATTAAATAATTTTATAATAATTATCAATCACTATAAATTTGTCTATAAAAGTAACCAAATTAACCATTGGTATGTAGGATATTCATGCCATGCTTATAAATATTTATAAGACATACAGCAACAGGTCAACCTATATCCATTGGTCCCTTAAGTTTTTAGCAATAAGCCCTAATATCATGATTTTGGGAACATTAGTGTGTTGTTGCTGACTGTACAATCTTTCACACATTAGGTTTGATTTAGTCGACTTTGATCATCATTTCTAAAATTACAGGCACATAAACAGCATAGATGCAGTCCTGCTCTCTCACTCAGATCCCTTGCATCTTGGTGCATTACCTTATGCGGTTGGTAAACTTGGATTGAACTGCCCAATATATGCCACACTACCAATCTATAAGATGGGACAGATGTTCATGTATGATCTATACCAGTCACACAGGAATGTATCCGACTTTGATCTGTTTACCCTGGATGATGTTGATGCAGCTTTCGACAGAATTATTCAGTTGAAGTACAATCAAAGTGTGGACATGAAAGGTGAGAAACATGATATTTTAAATTTTTAAACTCATATTTTGTACACATTTTATATTGTAAATTGGGTCTGAATGCATGTAACAAAGGTATTTGTGTACCTTTTATTTCCACTCGTTTCGGCATGGGTTACACCAGCCATGGTCACGAATTAGCTGAAGAGACGGGTAGTCCAGGATGAGAGCTGCAAGCAGTTTTATCAACCACCCACAATTGATCTTCACAATCGGAAAGACTGCAAAAGTTTGAAAATTTATATACAGTGGATTTCGGTTATAACGACGGCGGAGGGACCACTTTAATGTCGTCGCTATATCCGGAGGTCTCTATATCCGAAATAATAAAAAATCACCTACATATGTATACATATTTATTTATTTATCATTTATTTCTATTATACAGGGCTGTTACTAAAAAAACGAGTTATAGTGCAGTGCTTAAGTTTAGACTTTTGTGCACGCTGTAAGGTATATTCCATTTTCATAATTCCCTCTACATCTAAATTATTATTGCCTTCTCCAAATAAACAGTACTTTTTGAGCGTTGTAATAGCACATAATGCATCTCTAATTGTTGGAATCTCGTTTACATTGCAATCCTCTTCCTCTTCTTCATGCTCCTTTTCTTGTGTTTGAAGTACAGACTCAATAATTTCATTATCCGTCAAGTCATCAGTAGTGATAACTTGATCATCAATATTCACATAAGTTTCCCAATCCGTAACTGTTGCTTCCGCTGATGATAATCTCGCCAATGGCAAGTTATCCATTTCATCATCAGAATCTTCATCAGTTGTATTAATGGTAGAAAATTTACCAAACCCAGCATGTGAAAATCATTTTTTTATTGTATCTGGAGTAACTCGTGCCCATGCTGTTGTTAACATTTCAATGCCATCCAGAAGATTGACGGCGAAAGGAGTCGAGCTGTTTTCATTGTCGTTTACCATTTTCTCGACAAGAAGCTTTCGATAATAGCTTTTCAGAGTCTTAATAATACCTTGATCGATAGGCTGAATAACTGACGTGGTGTTTGGTGGTAAAAATGCCAGTTTTATGTTAGTCAATTTTTGAATGTGTGGGTGAGCTGGACAATTGTCAATAAATAAGATGATTTTTTTATTGTTTCTTCTTAGCTCAGAGTCCCATTTCCGTAAAACTTTTTCAAAAATTTCTGATGTCATCCACGCCTTTTTGTTGGCTTCGTAATCAACTGGCAAAGTTTTAACATTCTTGAAACACCTTGGTTTTTTCGCCTTACCTATAACCAGCAATTTACGTTTTTCACCTTCCATACTTGAAGCAACAAGCACCGTTATTCTATCTTTTGATAGTTTCCCTCCTGTACATTTTTCTCCTTTGAATTTTAGCGTTCTATCCGGAGTCAATTTAAAAAATAATCCGGTCTCATCAGCGTTCCATATTTGACTGTCGGTATATCCCTCAGTTAATTTTGGTAAAACTGTTCGCAACCAATTATCACAGTCGTTTTGCGATACACTAGCGGCTTCTCCACAAACTTTACCGACCACTATATCATGACGTTGTCTAAATCTGTAAATCCAGCTTTCTGAACATTTAAAGTCTGTTTTCCCAAGCTGTCTGGCAAAATGATTAGCTTTCTCTTGCAAAAGAGGACCGCTTATAGGTACCTTTTGGCTTCTCTGTGCTTTAAACCACACTAGAAGTACATTTTCAATATCTTGATGAGTTGGATTACGATTTTTCTTTATTTTCAGGGATTTTGATTCAAAACACTGCATAATTTTAGCGCGGTTTTTCCACATCGTTGATATTGTAGAATGTGAAACTCCAAATTGTTTACACAGATCAACATTGTTTTCACCATTTTCCAGTCTCGAAATGATGTCCACTTTTTCTTTAACAGTAAATGTACGTCTAGGAGCCATGTTCACAAGTTTAAGAAACGATGTTTACTCACTGGAAATTGCTACGTAACTGATTCATAATTTTAACTTCGTGCACATGCTAAGTAACCCTACACACAAACAAAGCATTTGACCATCTGCGAATGTAAACAAAAGATTCTTATCCTTTGTTTACGTTACATTAAAGCTTATGAATGAGTCTTTGTGCCTTTGCCGACTCAGTCTCAATATCCGCAAGGAATTTCTAGGAATCTGTCCCAAATAGTTCATAAAAACAAATCGTTATACCCGAATTAGGCGTTATATCCGGAGTCGCTATTGCCGAATGAATTTCCTACGAAAGTATGCTTTAAATTCTAGGGACGTAAGTTCGACGTCGCTATAACCGAAAAGTCGTTACAACCGAGGTTGTTATTAATGAAATCCACTGTAGTTCTAAACCAGGTTGAGATACTTTCTCCATTTATTATTTTATATTATAGACTTGCCAAACTGTTTTAAAGCCATACATCCCTCATGTACAAGTCAATGTTCATGAGGAGGTCCACGTCCAGAAGTGGATGATAAAAGGGCTAGTTATGACATGAAACTAAAAAGTTTCCAAAATAAAATCATAAGATAACAGTCTGTAACACTGTTTTTGAACTAAATCTCCAGGTAAAGGCCTAGGGCTCCGCATCACGCCATTGCCTGCTGGCCACTCCCTTGGAGGCACTGTATGGAGAATTGCAGCTCCTGGCGAAGAAGACATTGTTTACGCCCCTGACTTCAACCATAAGAAAGAGCGACATCTAAATGGGTGTGAGATTGAGAAGCTTATGAGGCCATCGTTGATGCTATTAGGAGCTATGAATGCTGATTATGTGCAGCAGAGGAGGAGATTAAGGGATGAGAAGCTGATGAGTAAGTATCAATAATAGAACATACTTTTGCACAAAGTTATAAAATCAACAACCTGCACTTTGATTATAACATTTGAACACTGCATAGTATATACTTGTATACC
The DNA here is from genome assembly GCA_943735995.1 of Sesia bembeciformis. Lineage (NCBI taxonomy): Eukaryota > Metazoa > Arthropoda > Insecta > Lepidoptera > Sesiidae > Sesia > Sesia bembeciformis. The sequence continues at coordinate 12,435,336 of OX031042.1, read as the reverse complement.
ACAATTTTGTTTCTAAGTATTCAAATTTTTACAACAAATGAAAATTTAATATGCAAATAACTGAAAACTATAAATTTATACTGTTTTATTTATAATAACTATATATGTACTTACCTGTAAAACTGTTGTAATTGTATATTGTATAAATATGCAATGAACAGTCATTGCATATTTATTCAATATAACACATCGTTCAATAAGTCCCGGGACTAGCGTAGAGATGGCGCTAATAATGCCATGTATATACCAAGGTTCAGAAGTACCAACCTTTAGATGAGATGTGTCAAAATTTGATGTAATTCGAAACATAACCAAGAAAGCTATAGTGGTTAAAGTGACGCTACCCACACATGAAGAAGAAGAAAGTCATCTTTCATCAAGACAACGCACCGTGCCACAAGTCAATCAAAACGATGACCAAATTCAACGAATTGGGCTTCCAACTGCTTCCCCATCCTCCGTACTCGCTGGATCTGGCCCCCAGCGACTACTGGCTCTTTGCGGATCTCAAAAAGATGCTCCAGGGAAAAAGATTTGGCTCGAATGAGGAGGTGATCGCTGCTACTGAGGCTCATTTTGAGTCAAGACAAATCGTTCTACAAACATGGCATTGAAAAGTTAGAGAAACGTTGGAATGATTGTATTACACTTGAAGGAGATTATGTTGATGAATAATAAAGAATTTTGCGGATAAAATGTTGTTTTCATAGTTAGTCCCGGGACTTATTGAAGGATGTGTTACAATTACAATATTTTTTTTTACAATATTTTTCTAATTTATTATATTTTCTGTGTAATACTGATGATCTTGTATCTATAAATAGAACAAAAAACAATATAAAAATAATTAAATAATTTTATATATTTAATAGATTTTGCTAATACATACTTATTATTACTTCACTATGAATATTGAAAACTAGCACTGTATTTAATTGCAGCCTGGTTCTGAATTGGAATCCATTTCAGCATTGCAATTCATATCGCCACCAAATAAATATGGTTCATAATTCTCCAGTGTTTCTTCTCTTTCTGGTATCTTAATATTTTTCTGATACTGTGTTTATTGTTGTCCAGAATTATTTTGTCCATACTATAAATATACCTAGTCCCATTTATAGTTGATAGGCTTACAAAACAATTATAGAAAGAACAGTGTGTTGGCAACAAGACAATCCAATATCTTCCTGCTATACCTACTAGTTTCTTTAATTGTACCATTATCTTTTACTTCTTCCAGTGTGTTTTATCTATTTTGGAAATTCCTAAATCAACAATCAATTTTATACTTTTCCAGCTACAATTCTGTCTACACTCCGCGGCGGCGGCTGCGTTCTCGTTTGTACAGACACAGCGGGTCGTGTGTTAGAACTCGCCCACATGTTGGACCAGTTGTGGCGAAACAAGGATTCAGGGCTTGTGGCATACTCATTGCTGCTACTGTCTAATGTCACCTATAATGTTGTGGAGTTTGCTAAGTCACAGGTAATTGTGTTCAATTTCACTTAGAATGAGACCTGAATTAGGTATCCACATTTTTAAGCAGAATAGCTTGGAGTGGCGTTTCAATGCCTTACATCCTTCATGCTCAAGACAATGTGCATGAGGAGGCCCATGTCCAGTTTACAGTACATTGCGTTTTTACACAAGTAAATAAATAACTATTGACTAAGGCTGCCCCTAGACCTATAATAAAATTGTACAATAATGTCATTGCACAATATTATTGAATGTCGCCTTACACCCAACGTGTTTCCATACACTCCCTAAATTATTAAATTTAATTATTGTGCAATCAATAAAATTGTGCTATATAATTGACTTATTTTGTAGAGGGAGAGTGCTCGCTGAAGTCCCACGCTGCGCGCACTCTACTGGCCAAGTCTTCTAATCCATTCCTTTAAAAAAACACCCTAGGGGGCCTCATTCGAGGTGTACTTCACCAGTTGAATTTATGTTGGTGGATATACAGTATTTTACGGAGCCACTTTTTTCCTGGAACATGTGAGCCATTTTTTAAAACTCAGTGATATGGGCTCAGGATGACTTATGACCACAATGAAATACGAGAATAGATACACCTAGGCTACCATCCACGTGGCCGGAGCGCGTTCCGTGCTCATGTATATGCTTATTATGTGAAGACAGTATATACTTTAGTATTTATATTTCTACCCGCAGATTGAATGGATGAGCGATAAACTGACTCGAGCCTTTGAAGGCGCTCGCAGTAACCCTTTTGCCCTCCGCCACTTGCAACTCTGTCACTCCGTGGTCGAGGTCACAAGGATCCCGGGACCAAAGGTGGTGTTAGCATCATTCCCAGATTTGGAAACAGGTTTCGCAAGAGATCTCTTCCTTCAATGGGCTCCAAATTCATTGAACTCTATTGTTTTAACTGCCAGGTACGTTTTCATGGTTAGATCTTTCTCGCTATTTCTGATTGCAGTTAACTTATTTTCTTTCTGGAATTTAATAATGTATCTTACAAACCTGTTATTAAATATCAGGTTTTAATACAGACATGCCATAGTCTAAAATTGGTGGCAAAAATTGAAAAGGATTTAATCTCAAAAGCACATACAATCTTATTTACACACATTTATCTCTATGCTTTCTTATGACTTCGATATTCCTGGGTTCAACACGATCGCCCATATACACACACACACACACATATATACACACCCACACGCAAACACACCCATATACACACAAACGCACACAACCTTCCGCTAATGATGTTCAGATCCCATTATTTCATATATACCCATAGCACCATTTAAAATGTTGTTATAAATGGCTTACAAATTCATGTAGACCTTGTATTTTATACTATGTGTATTATTTCATGCTGTGACGTTTCCGAAATACATAAATAAAAGCTCCCATTCGCAAAACGTCACTGAGATGTAAAATACATTATTCTCAGACAGTCTCATTCGCAGAATGTCCCATCAGAAGATTGTACTCATATGAGATAATGACTTATTAATGAAAATCATAGATATATTTAATCATAATGTGAAATCATCATGACATTTTAATCTGTAATATCTTGACATATACAATGCAATCAGACCTTTCGGTATTCACTGCTGGACATAGGCCTGCTCATATAAATTGTCTTGTGCATGAGGGATGTATGGCCTTAAAGCGCCATGCTGCCCAAGCGGGTTATCGAATCCACTCTTTTATAGATGGGGTAGTAGTTCCTCAGTAGTACTTGTGGTAGCCGCTTTGTTATCCCTTAGTCGCCTTTTACGATACCCACTGGAAAAGATGGAGTGTTGATATTCTATAGCCGGCCTACACCACACATATCACCATAACAAATCAGTTGTTTGATTAATTATAATTAATATCTGACATTTTTATAATGCATAAGTTTGGCCCAACCTTCTATTCGGATGCAAGTCTTGGACAATGAATATGGCGCTTAGTAAACGTAAAGAAGCATTCGAAATGTGAGTGTACAGACATATGCTGGCCATCAGTTGCACCAATGAAGTCCTGTGACGAGTAGATCGGAAATGCGAATTCTTGCTGACTGTCAAGTGCAGAAAAGTTGCATATCTGGCTCACGTGCTAAAGCATGAAAGATACGCACTGTTGCTACTAATTATGATTTGCAATATTGCCGGGAAAAGGCGTGTTGACCGCAGGAAAAAGTCGTGGCTGCATAACGTACGAGAGTGGACTGGCATCGCGAGTGCCGCCGAACTGTTTTGCCTCGCAAGGACACGGCAAAATATTCAGGGCTGATTGCCAATTTGAATTTTATATTTTCCCAGGACATCCCCAGACACATTAGCTCGAGATTTAATAGAAAATGGTGGGGAGCGCACCATAGATATGGTCGTTCGTCGCCGAGTGCGGCTAGAAGGCGCCGAGCTTGAGGAGTTCCTGCAGCAACAGAGGATGAAAGTCAATAACACTGTCAAGTGAGTTCACAACTTTATCTTTTCTGGTATATGCTGTGCGTAGTTTATAAGGTGCCAAATACCAACAAAATAAATAGAGAAGAAAAAATATTTTCACGGGTGACCACCCTTCTGAATCTTTCCTGGAATCCTTCTAAATTCCTAATCGCTTGGATTGTTTTTGTTTTTTTTTCGGCATAACTAAATTCTTCTGCCCTAGAGTCCCGACAATCTAATAGGTCCGATTTGATAGTTGTCAAAACACTGTGTAGGGATGTAAACCAAAAAATCGGTTGCTACAAAAACAGATTCTTGAGATATATTGATTAAATCAACTTAGAATTTGTAATCGTTTAGTTTAACTTAGGATTATATTATTATTAGATCATATAATCAACTAGCGACCCGCCCTCGCTTCGCTTCGGTTAATAAGATATTTTTTTTCAAAATTTCAAAATAAAATATAGCCATTTTATTTTGAGGGATCCCTAATTTTTTCTAGTAATAAATATAGCCTATGTTACTCATGGATAATGTAGCATTCTAATGGTGAAAGAATCTTTGAAATCGGTCCAGTTGTTTTTGAGTTTATTCGTTACAAACATACAAAAATACAAATGTTTCCTCTTTATAATATTAGTATGTTTAGAACAGAAACGTTTTAATGTGCCTTAACACTGTTAACACTATAGTTAATAAAGGTTGACTTTATTGATTACTTATTTTCTACAAATTTCTACTCGCAGTTTATAATATTAATATATTATACTAGCTGTGCCCGGCCACGCGTTGCTGTGGCTGCCCAACAGATGGCGCTAAGGGTGGACAACCCTTATCACTAGGTATGAAAAATAGATGTTGGCCGATTCTCAGACCTACTCAATATGCTCACAAAATTTCATGAGAATCGGTCAAGCCGTTTCGGAGGAGTACGGGAACGAACATTGTGACACGAGAATTTTATATATATAGAGATATCCCACTAATGAATGTATACTAGAGGCGGACAACTATTACGTAACCGATATTATAGTTCCGATGAGCCCTAAATCGAGCGTGCTCTCGCCGTCGTATCGTGTAGGAGACTGGCGCGGGGCGAGCTGCGCGGAGGCGCGTGCGCTTGCACCTTGCTATCGATCTATTGCCGTTACAGTTAAATGCGAAAGACGTGGCAAAACGACACGCTACATTAAAATCAAACAACTTTTTCGATGATGATTTCAGTCTCGTAATTTTTTTATGTACTAAGAATAAAATTAATTACAAATATCTGTGTTCGGTCGTGTGAGGTAAATAAAACACATCAGTTCATAATTTAAATAAATTTATTCACTTTCATCGCTGTCTGAAGCAATATCATCATCATCAGTTGAGCTAATTTCGTTATTTACCCTTATAATGATTTAATTTTCAATTATATTATCGAAAAATTGACACCTCTTGTAAAGTCGTCTGTTATTTTTCTTCCTCCTTTCTACCACTTTGAGCCAATCGTCCTTTGAGACGTGTGCACGTGCTTCTTTTAGAACACAAAGCCTTTTCTTGGTGGCAAATGGTTGTTTTGTATTGTTATGTGCCTGTATTATTAAGAGATAAAATTATTGAATGACTACAGGTCTGATCCGGGCTTTTTAGATTGAAAATGACCCTTAAGTAAGAATAAATTCCTATTTATTGGCAACACGTTTTTCAAATATACCAACCTTTGACTTGAGCCCAAATCATTTCAATCGCATTGTACTGACTGGTACGGCGACGTCCTAATAATTTTGTGCCCATGTTCCTGTATAAATTCGTTGATGTCGTTGGTTTCCCGTGTTTTTTTTCTTTCACTAATTTTAGTAGTTCCACTTTTAATAAGCTCATGTCAGCTTCCACGCCATTCTTTTGCAGCCATGCCACTAAACTCGTCTTTTTGTGTGCTTCAGTTGGCGCTCTATCAATTCGGACGGAATGATACGAGGCATTGTCCATAATAATCGTTGTGCATTATTCTGGGAGGTTTCACATTAAACCCAAAAGCTACTCCTTAAATTTCTCTGCATCCATTTTTTTTTTATGTACGAAGGCGGCAGACGAGCATACAGTCCACCTGATGGTAAGTGGATACTGTCGCCCATAGACATCCCGGATACATGCCAACATTAGTCCAAAATGGCAAATGTTGACACGCCCCCGGATGCGCTGCCTACCTTTGGAGATATAGGAATGGATTTGGGGAAAGGGTTGGGAAAATGGGGAGTAATAGGATGGGATGGGAATGGGCTCTGGCACATCTCACTCACTACCGAAACACGTACGTACATTGGGGAAATACGATAAAGTGGGAAGTGCAGTACATTTCAAAGTAGTCTTCTGTGAGAAAGGGGTAACGTGGCCAGTCGAACGCGCCCAGCGGCTGTTGGATTGCAGCGTGCACTCTCCCCCAGCAATATATATATATATATTAACCTTGTGATATACTTTTGTGCATTTTTGATTCAAACGCCAATTGTTGACAAAACCTTATTATGAGCTAGATGCTTTTGTATCATCCGTCCATGACATGGTGCAGTATGATTTGCATTGAACCATATCTCATCTATAAATATTACTTTATCCCAGTTGGTTACCTTGTTCATTTCTATTAAGAATGATAACTCTTTGTAAAATAATATAAAATTCTCTATTCTTCGTTTGTCGATTTTCTTGTATCTACACCCAATATGTTTAAGATTTTTTTTCAAGGGTGTTGGACTGCCATTATACAAGTCTGCATCTTTCAATGACGTGAGTAATTTACAAAAACGTTGTCTCCAGAGAAGAAACAACCGGTATATCATCAGATTCAGACTCCGACGGTGAGTTAGAGATGTGGGTGGTGACCGGGCGGCACGACATCCCGGTGCGCCACGACACGCGCCCCACCGGCTGCTTCAAGAGCAACAAGCGGCACCACGCCATGTACCCGTGCCACGAGGAGCGCGCCAGGGCCGACGACTACGGCGAGCTGATCAAGGTGAGTGTGACACGACACGACAGGTAGTCCAGGATGAGACCTGCTAGCAGTTTTATCAACTACCCACATTTGATCTTCACATTCGGAAAGGCTGCTATACTACACTAAAAATGTCCGCGGACGTATTCGACGGTAAATCGCAAAGTTTAAATTTATCAATCACTGGATTCCACGTCCACGACAGTTTATATCCATCTTCCTGATTTAATTTTTTATATTTCTTAATTTAAATCGCTTCACGTACAATCCTGGAATAATAGTGACGTTCAGTGTAAAGGATTTTGGGAGTGCAGAGATCTATCCAGTGATTAATTCCAGCATTCATATTTTCTTCGGCTATTGCTGATTTACTCGTTAGGCGTTTCTTACAGCTGCGGTGTGTTCCTCGAACCTTTCTGCAACTGTCATGACACGACATGACATTAACTGCTAAAACATTGCGACACGACATGACAAAAGGGAAAAATTTTGTTTATTAATATTAAACAGAATTTTCCACTCGACATGCGTGTATGCTTTATGTGAAAGGATTAAGGTTCGTTTACACAAGGAGAGTTTCTCGACCCTTCTGGCGAGAATATTGTTAGATCTCAGTATATATTATTGTATACAATTCTAATACGCGACCAAATTGCATACAATTCTCGCCTTCAACTGTTTACATTATGATAAATACTCGATGGTAACAGGGTCAACAGTGATCAGATGATGATAACAGTTGCTTATGCTAGCCTTTGACCGATGTTCGAGGAACTCAAGAAACGAGCCATTAGTTCACAAATTATCTTTTATTGTAAAATAATCTTTACTTTTGTAGCCGGAAGACTACAGGCTAGCAGAGATCGTGGATGCGGAGGGGGAAATTCGTGACGTACCACCAGCACCACCCACAAAACCAGAGCCAGACGGTACGTATGATAGTTTATAAAATATTTTTGTAAAGTCACTAACTAGTATACTCTATCATGCCACCAGCCTGCCTCTCCACCGCTGGATAATATAAATGGCATCACTGTCGCGATCCTTTGAGCCGATACAAATGTCCCTGATGGGTCTTAACGACCACAAGTGCGACTAAGATAGCCGTCTCTAAGTATTGCGAGAAAGCTGTCGATCCGTTGTAAAGTTTTCTACACAATTTTGTAAAAACCGACCGAAATTTCGGTTTCGGCCAGTTTCGGCCGAAACTAGCGTTAGTGAGCTGTCCGAATGAAGTCAGGTCATGTTCGGAACGAGTTCACTCATTCACTCGCTTATACCGCTTAAGCTCAGTCGTTCGCCGACCGATGTTTAATTGTTAGTTATGTCTGTTCTCGCGCATAAATAATGATTTATTAATAAATTGAAGTCTTTATTTAACTTAATCGAAAAATCTGTTAGAAAGATTTTTCGAAAAACACTAGATTTCAGGATATAATGTAAATTTAACTACATAGGTTTCGGTTACGGTTTTGGCCGAAACTAGAAGAGGAGCCGAATATTCGGTTACGGTTTCGGCTTCGGCTGAAAATTGTGTTACAATTTTGTAACAATTTTCCTATTCTAAATTTAATTGTACTCTGATTTTGCATTGCTTTTTGTATGTTTTCACTGTGTTCCACTATTGATTACATTTAAATCAAATAGATTATTTTGCCAGAACATACATAGGTAATCAAAATGTGGTATTACAACAAATATATTTATTTATATATTTATGTTCCGCCTTAATAAGCATGCAAAAGTTACAAATTCTATGTTACGTTTTAATAATTATGGTAATTAAATTAATAGTTGAGACAATTAAAAAAAAACTTTCTAATTCCAAAATACACTTCTTTTACAGAGGAAATGATAGAAATCCCAAGTAAATGTGTCACATCCGTACGTCAGGTCCACATAAAGGCTAACATCCAATACATAGAGTTGGAAGGGCGGTGCGACGGCGAATCGCTTTGGCGGGTCGTCACACAGTCGAAGCCGCGCGCTATCGTAGGGCTGAGGGCGAACCCTAATGCCCTACACACGCTCAAGTAAGTAACTATATTTATTCACAGCCTTTATTACAGTGCCTACTGTCACGGCAATCCTTACAATTCTCAGTCTTATAGTCTGGTCTTGCGGCCATCATTACAGTCCCCTTGTTACCGTAAACGGGTTACTCACGGTTATTGTTTATTTTGTAGTCCATAAAGTCCATACCGACAAGGAATTTAACTTATAATTTGCTGAATAAATTTAACTATATTTATATAATTTTCTAAAAACAGTCAAATCCATGTAGTGTTTTTTCATAATGTTACAGAAAGCATTGTGAAAATGAAGGTATAGAGAAGATCTTCATGCCGAACCGTGGGGACATCATCGATGCTACCACAGAATCACACATATACCAGGTGCGATATTATCTTCCCTTTCTTTTGTAGGGCGACAGTGCACGCTGCATTCCCACAGCCGCTGGGCGCGCTCGATTGGCCACGTTACCTCTCTCTCACAGAAGACAACCTTGAATTTTACTGCATCTCCTAATTTATCATATTTCTCCAATGTACGTACGTGTTTCGATAGTGAGTGAGATCTGCCAGTGCCCATTCCCATCCATCCTAATCTATCCCTCCCCGTTTTTGCAACCCTTTCTCTCGACCCATTCCTTAATCTGCAAATGTAGGCGGCGCGTGCGGGGGCGTGCCAACGTTTGCTATTCTGGACTGATGTTCGCGTGCATCACGGAACAAATGCCAATAGATTGTGCCAGTGTCTATGGGAGGTATGGTGAGGTGTTTTGACGGAAATCACTTCACAGTGGTTTTAAAGCAATGTATTTAATTATAACATATTATCACATAGCACACTATATTCTCCTTCGGATTCTATTTAGTATGTACTGACGAATCTATTCAAATAATTGTACATTGTACAAAGCGTATGTGTATGAGTATGTGCCACCGTTAGCTAGAGCGGCGGCGGCTACTGCGGCGGCGCGGCGCATGCCCAGAACTCCTGCGCACCGAGCCGGCCGGCGCACGCGCAGCGGTTTAACTATTAGCGCCGAGCGATTCTACCTTGTAAGGTGTATTATTTTATATGTTACTCCACCACATGTCCAGTTTTCTTCGTAATTAACATATGTATTCAAAATCGAAACAATTGGAACCGCATCTGGTCAATGTCCAGTCCCGTTGAAATAAGTCAGGAGTCGCTCAGTAAAGCGATAGTGGGCTCCGAAGAGTATTGTAACACTGCACAGAATTAGGATGTTGCAAGCTGACAATGGTATCTATTTGGTATTTCAGGTGAAATTAACGGACAGCCTAATGTGCGGGCTCGTGTGGCGACAGGCCCGCGACACGGAGCTGGCGTGGCTGTCGGCCATAGTCGCTCCGAGAGCGACACATCGCGAGAACGACGCCGACACTGGTGTGTATTACGCTGAATTTACAATAATATATCGAAACTCGAATTAACAAATATTTTTTGCAAATTTGGAAAATATTTTTTTAAATTACTGGTCCAAACGCTGTAATTTTTGATTAATTATATTATTACTTAATCTATATGAACAAAAATGTAAACGTTCGTTTGTTCAAAATCTTAAATCTCCGAAATGTCGAATTTCGTGTGTATGAATTGAATCAAATACAAACAGCGACATTTCAGTTTTTGTGCAACATAACAAGTGGTGTTGATTGTGAAATTCCAATAGAACAAAGTCGCGGGCAACAGCTAGAGTATCTGATAAATTTAACAGCCCATTAATTTGGCAGTTAATAATTAGAGTAAGATCAAATCTCTCTCTATATATATAAAATTCTCGTGTCACAATGTTCGTTCCCGTACTCCTCCGAAACGGCTTGACCGATTCTCATGAAATTTTGTGAGCATATTGAGTAGGTCTGAGAATCGGCCAACATCTATTTTTCATACCCCTTAGTGATAAGGGTTGTCCACCCTTAGCGCCATCTGTTGGGCAGCCACAGCAACGCGTGGCCGGGCACAGCTAGTTTAGTTATAAAATTTAGTTATTACATAGTTTTATGATTATTGCATACTAACATTATTGTGAATCTTTGTTGACTCACGAGTAAATAAATCTACTCGTATATATATATATATACAGGGTGTGTCGTAAATAGTGGTCCAACGTTAAAGGGTCGATACACCATATATTCAGCTATCACATACCAGAATTTGAATTTTTTTTTTCCACGGGTCTCTGTTTTATTCATTATTATTATTATTTTGAAAAATCGATACCTTGCGTTACTAATTTGGCTGTTATTTCAACAAATAACATTATTTTTTTATTTTGTTTCTTGTTTATTATTGATAAATACATGTGCTATCACATGCAATCATTTTTTTAATGGAAACTTAAAAGATATTAAACAAAAAATGTGTTTATTTCAAATTTTAACTCTAATCTGTCGCAAATCATGTGAATTCGGAGGCGAATGGTGTAAAAAAAATGTACTACACTATCTGTGCCCATTATTTTAAAAACTTGTCCAATAAATGCAGATTCTAAAATGGTATTAATAATAACCGATTTCGTAATGAAAAAAAAGTTATTGCCATTTCAACGGAGAAGGAGCCGAATTCAAAAAATATACTTTTTCATTTTAATTAACTCACCGGTATTGCAAAATGTTTTGAACCCAATTAGAAGTAAATTTTAACTTAACTATTAACAGCTGAGTGTTATTTGAGTCATGCACAAACATATCACCGGTAAAGAAATGTGTCCTAGGTAATAAAAGGGTAGGTACTTGGCCAGATAACAAAAGATTCATTGAAACGTTTCGGTGTAGCGCGCTACTCTACTCATGTAGTTAAAAAAAATGACTAGGGTTTTTTTTATTGCTATTCTCTTAAGTATAAATGAGACAGACTATGCCAAGTAGAAATTCGTAATAATCTTATCAGTTAAAATGCTTCAGTGTGATCCCGTATGTCGCATGCGCTTCTAGTTTCTGTGTGTATCTCCTCCGTTGAATTGCTTGTTTTATTCCAGGACTCTGATTTGCTTCTGTTTGGACTTGTAGGTTTTTGTAATCCCTACGACATCGGCTACGTTATCTGGACTTTGATTTGCTCAACGATTTCGACAAACGTGCAGTGAAGTGAAGATTAGGCGATGTCTCAGTACACACCGCGTGAATATGCTGACATGCAAACGGTTGCATAGAAAACGGTTTGAACCCAATTAGAAGTATTTTTACACTTTTTAAGATAAGTATTTGAGTGAGGTTATGTAAAAAAAAACATTCTCCATAAATCAACTATTATTTATTAAATTATTCACATCATCGTTACATTAAATGTTCAAAATGACCACCATTAGCGGCTATGCACGCTCTGCACCGTCTGATAAATGAACATTTTATTCGTCGAGTAAATCCGCTTATACTAATTTCTTCAGCTGCTGACCGAATTCTTTCTCTTAGTTGGTCCACAGAAGTGATGTCTTCTTTATAAACTTTTTCTTTTAAACACCCCCAGTAAAAGAAATCCAGGGGATTGAGGTCCGGTGAGCGAGGTGGCCACAATATTGGACCTAGTCGCCCTATCCATCTTTGTGGATATGTTGCATTTAGGTGCTCCCGCACCTCGAAATCGTTGAGCAAATCAAAGTCCAGATAACGTAGCCGATGTCGTAGGGATTACAAAAACCTACAAGTCCAAACAGAAGCAAATCAGAGTCCTGGAATAAAACAAGCAATTCAACGGAGGAGATACACACAGAAACTAGAAGCGCATGCGACATACGGGATCACACTGAAGCATTTTAACTGATAAGATTATTACGAATTTCTACTTGGCATAGTCTGTCTCATTTATACTTAAGAGAATAGCAATAAAAAAAACCCTAGTCATTTTTTTAACTACATGAGTAGAGTAGCGCGCTACACCGAAACGTTTCAATGAATCTTTTGTTATCTGGCCAAGTACCTACCCTTTTATTACCTAGGACACATTTCTTTACCGGTGATATGTTTGTGCATGACTCAAATAACACTCAGCTGTTAATAGTTAAGTTAAAATTTACTTCTAATTGGGTTCAAAACATTTTGCAATACCGGTGAGTTAATTAAAATGAAAAAGTATATTTTTTGAATTCGGCTCCTTCTCCGTTGAAATGGCAATAACTTTTTTTTCATTACGAAATCGGTTATTATTAATACCATTTTAGAATCTGCATTTATTGGACAAGTTTTTAAAATAATGGGCACAGATAGTGTAGTACATTTTTTTTACACCATTCGCCTCCGAATTCACATGATTTGCGACAGATTAGAGTTAAAATTTGAAATAAACACATTTTTTGTTTAATATCTTTTAAGTTTCCATTAAAAAAATGATTGCATGTGATAGCACATGTATTTATCAATAATAAACAAGAAACAAAATAAAAAAATAATGTTATTTGTTGAAATAACAGCCAAATTAGTAACGCAAGGTATCGATTTTTCAAAATAATAATAATAATGAATAAAACAGAGACCCGTGGAAAAAAAAAATTTCAAATTCTGGTATGTGATAGCTGAATATATGGTGTATCGACCCTTTAACGTTGGACCACTATTTACGACACACCCTATATATATGTATATAAATGAATATTGGTATATCTGAAATTAATAGACTTCGACACCGTTTGACCGATCACCATGAAAGTTGGCACATTTAAGTATTTTTTCATAGAGGTTTTTATGCTATCCACTTTGTTGGAACTCGCCACTAGATGGCGCTGCAGCACATCAATTTCAATACTGTCCAACCGATCCCAAAAATCATATCGACGGCAAAACAGAATAATTTGTGATTTTATATACAGAGGTATATAAATATACACGGGCAGGACAACGTCTGCCGAGTGCAGCTAGTATAATATAAACTAAACTTCACTTCTCGAGTTACCGCCAAAAAGGTCTCAATTGTATTTCTTGTGAAATTTCCAGAAGAAGCGAGTGACGACGTAACAATGGCTTTAGAACCGGCCACCGGTCCGGGTGCGGCAGCACACGGCGCTTCCTTCATCAATGCAGTCCGACTGTCGGAACTGAGGGCCGCCGTCGCCAAGTTAGGCATCACTGCCGAGTTCTCCGGAGGGGCATTGGAGTGCTGCAACGGCACGTTGGCTATACGCAGGGTGAGTATAGGCCGATGATTTAAACTTACGATCACACGAATGTGAGTCGAGTATAGATACCCCTTGGCTATCACTGGTCCTGTTGGTTGTTACCAAGATGTAATCTTGGGTTATATCGCCTCTTTCTCTACAACATGCATCTGCACAAGAACTCCACTGGCACCTCTCACACAGCAGCCCTCCACCACAATACAGAATATATTTCACCGTCTCACACTGTAAGTTTCTCACATGACGGTTAAATATAAATAAAGCTTATTATTAGGTAGGCATTATCCGGGCGCTTGACAACGTTTGTCATTCCGAACTGATGTTGGCACGTATCGCGGATGTTCATGAGCAACTATCCACTTACGACCAGGTGGACTGTAAGCTCGTCTGCCGTCTTCTTCCTATGAAAAAATTATACAGAGCTATAATTAATAAGTATAATCAATTGCCCGTGTGTAACTTTACTTCCTTTCCTTTTCAGTTGGAGAACGGTCGCGTGGCGTTAGAAGGTGTACTATCAGAAGAATACTTCAAAGTGAGAGAACTTTTGTACGACCAGTTCGCTATAGTGTAGAGTGATATTTAATAAGTATATATTAGGTTAATATTTAATGTAATGACTGAACTTGAATATAATGGTATATTTACTATTTGATATAAATAAACTCATTATTGTTTATTACAAAATAAGTCATGTTTACACGCAGTTAGCAATGCTGAATAGACATTTTATCAGTACAATTTAGCACTGTTATTGAACTCACCCTGTAAAGCACCAGCAACCCTATCATTATCGTCTACAGCTCGTTTCTACCCGCAATTGAGTAGAAGGACCTCTCAAACGCTGCCTCCTTTCATTTATAAAGACGTAACTTTGCCGGTGGTCAATTTAGGAACTAAATTTCACATTAAAATTTAAGAATCCACAAAGTATTGAACGTAACATCTTGCTTAAAATATCAATGATCTATAGCCATGAATTGAGTGAAATGTTTATAACAGGATTTTGCAAGGTCTGCGGCGCGCCCGCATGCCCCCTGGTGTTGCAGGTGTCCATGGGCGGCGGTAACACTTACCATCACGTGGGACCGCTTGCTCGTCCGCCCACTAGTCTATATAAAAAAAAAAAAATAGTAACACTGATACTATTTTTTTTTAACAGCATAGATAACAAAAATAGATAACAGCGACATCCTTCATCGGCAAAGTTATGTGTGTAGGTCCCTGGTCCTGCGCTTTTTTTTTCTTCATATATGGCAATGGTGCAATTAGCACATTCTGCCAGTGTCAAGTTCTTTGCGTAATAAACAATTTCATAGTCTGAAATATATCCTATCAATGTCCAGTCCGGTCGAAATCAGTCAAGTGATAGGAATCTCTCAGTAAAACGACAGTTGGTTTACTGAGGTCTCCTCGGGAGCGCGCGAACAACGCAGTCGCACGATTTTATTTGATTTTCACAAACACCACGAAAAACACTGAAGTTTATTAAACCGTATTAAACGTTGCAGGTTTATTAAACTGAAGTTTTTAACGGGGGACAGTGCACGCTGCAATCCAACAGCCGCTGGGCGCGCTCGACTGGCCACGTTACCCCTCTCTCACAGAAGACTACCTTGAAATGTACCGCATTTCCCACTTTATCGTATTTCCCCAATGTACGTACATGTTTCGGTAGTGAGTGAGATGTGCCAGAGCCCATTCCCATCCTATCCCTCCCCATTTTCCTAACCCCTTCTCCAAATCCATTCCTATATCTCCAAAGGTAGGCAGCGCATCTGGGGGCGTGCCAACATTTGTCATTTTGGACTAATGTTGGCATGTATCGCGGATGTCTATGGGCGACAGTATCCACTTACCATCAGGTGGACTGTATGCTCGTCTGCCGCCTTCGTACATAAAAAAAAAAAAAAAAAAAAACGCCTACCTAATACACAATTTTTACAATAATCAAAAAAAACTCAACCACTTCTCGGGAACCCGAGAAAGTCTGTGCTCTTAACATTTCATCCAGTACATTTCAAGGTAGTCTTCTTTGAGACAAGTGTAACGTGAGCAGTCGAGTGCGCCCAGCGGCTGTGGGAATGCAGTGTGCACTCTGCCCCTATAAGTATACATACTCAAGTATACAATCACTACCTAAATAATTTATTTTCTCAATCCAGGGAATCGCGAGATTTTTTGTTTTTAAAAATTGCATATCCATACTGTGTCAGCGTGTCGCAAGTACCAAAAATCGCTCTACCTACAGCGATCACTGTTTAGTTCAATGTAATTTTATACAACTATTGAACCCGTATTTTCTTATCTTTTGAGATTCTTTTCTGTATATACTAACTGGCCACTTATAAATATGTGTAGGTATACATGATTGTTTATTGGCTTATGCTAGTTGTAAAAAATATAAAATAGAACAACCGAATAAGCTCCGAGTCACATAAGTAAAATATTTTGGTAGGGGGAGAGTGCATGCCGCATTCACACAGCCGCTGGGCGCACTCCACTGGCCACGTTACCTCTCTCTCACAATCTTGAAATGTACTGAATTTCCTACTTTATCGTATTTCACCAATGTAAGTGCGTGTTTCGGTAGTGAGTGAGATATACCAGAGCCCATTCCCATCCCATCCTCTCCCTCCCCATTTTCCCAATCCATTCCTTAAACTGGAAAGGTAGGCAGCGCATCCGGGGGCGTACCAACGTTTATCATTTTGGACTGATGTTGGCATATATCGCGGATGTCTATGGGCTACAGTATCCACTTACCATCAGGTGGACTGTATGTCCGTCTGCCGCCTATTTGTATTAAAAAAAAATTCGTTCTTTTCTATTTGTAAGCTTTAACATGATTATAAAATATATAATATTAATGATATCTATTTTAGTTATGTTTGCGTTTAACGTGGAACTTCTGGCTACAAAGAAAAGTAGTATACCTGAATCCATGTAATACAAGACCCTAACAACATGGAACTTACTTGAGTTTAATAACTCTCTTATCGGCATCTTGTACCTTACCTTAATACGACGCCGGCTCTCGAGGTTAGGAACCCGATTTTGTAATTTGGACATTACAATGATATAAAACAAGTGAATATATTCATCATTTTTTAAATTTTATTTCACATATCTCCGGGACCGATTCACGTACAATAATAATAATAATAACATTGTAAAATAAACAAGGTACAAATTGTTCCAATACAAGACACGCGGGTGGCGTCACTGGTTCGTTTATATTGACATTTCATTGTTCACATTTATTTGATCTGAGATTACTGCAAAATACACTTTAATTTAATAACAGTAAATACATTTTTCTTAATTTTACATTTTTTATAATTAAATATTTTATCAGTAAATCGTAAAATGTATACATAAATTTATTGCAATTAATACACGTTTACATTCTTATACACAATCATACACCGTGGGCTCAAAATATAGTTCATCCAAAACTTAGAACTAAAAAAATAATCTATCAAATTTAATAACAGTCATAATTTCGTTTTATAATTTCCTTTTTAGAACAAAAATGTTTGCAATTAACTGCATCCAATAAAATTGGTGTATAATCCGACCAAGCTATGAACGTAAAAAGAACGGCCATCTTGAAATATCAGTCCGACAGCTTTATTGATCTACTGACAGATGAAGTTATATATGTGTTGCCATATAATAATTTTCTGAGATCCAAAACGTTCGAAAATTGCTCTTTGACGATCTAATTATAATACATTGCATTTTTTTTTAATCTTCATAAAGTAATCTTCAATAGATTCAAACGAAACATCTCGAAAGTATCAAGATGTTTTACGTTACACTATAAATTCAACTGACTTCAAAAATGTTGCCATAAATAATTCCGAATATTTCATTATGGCATATTTTCCCAAACTAATTTAATATCCATATATTTTGATATTAAGTGTTACTCGAATGAATTAGTAAATTGAAATAATTTATTTCATAGCTTTATTTTTTATCATTTTGACTCTTTTCTGAACTTTGTTTCACAACAGAATTATTAATATTAACAATAGAGATATAAAATGGTTACAATTATTATAAAAATAGTTACAATAGAATTTAATGATTTGTCTTACGCGAGTAAAAATTGTGGTAAAATTAGTAAAGTAGTCGTGTCAACTATAGTCGAGATAAAAATTATCAAAATCATGTCAACGTCTTTACAGAAATCACAGATCAAACAAGACAAATCAATCAATCGGCCTATAACCTCCCAATGCAGTGTGCAGGCCACTCCTAGTAAATCACTGGGGCGTTTCGGGCCGTAATCCACCACGAGGGCCCAGTGCGGATTGGTGGATCACATGCATCAGATTTGTTTTTTAGTTTCTGGAGCATGCGGGTTTCCTCACGATATTTTCCCTCACCGCCGAGCATATAACAACTTTAAAAAAAAACGTACTTAAGCAGAAACTCAAGTGGTACGGGCCGAGGATTTGAACTCACGATCACACGAATGTGAGTCGAGTATAGATACCCCGAGACTATCACCGCTCTTAACAAATATTAACTTAAAATTTAACTGGCACATCGCTCTTACAATAGAGCAATCGGAGATCCAAACAATTACAAACTTATTTTGCGGCCCTTTATCAAACATAATTAATATATTGCTAGGTGATGTTAACTGCAAATAAAAAATTGTTAAACCAGTATTTTCAGTTCAAATTAACGAATGGGGTAATGAATACACACCTTATTACGAACCGCATACAGTTTATAATCGTTCATAACATAGTTTGGCTCAATGACACAATCATACCCTGCGACAGCCGCCTCGCGATTATAACGATACACGAGATTAATAACTATGAATAAAGTAAATATTCTTAACATAAGAATAACTACAACAGAAAAGTTTAAACAACTTACTGTAATTAAGAAATAAGTAAGTTATCGTTCGTGTTATGTTTATATTTGCTGCGTTTGCGCAGTCGGCAGTGCTGGTTCTCTTATGAAACGCCAGAAAACAGAAAATATGACCAACGTATATCGACAATATTGCGAAATACGACTAATATTGAGATCTACCCAATATTAGGACGAAGTTCGCCTTGAAATGCACGACTTAATTGTCACACTTGACACAGGATTGGGGAGCATTTTGAGTAACGCCGATTTACAGTTTCTTTGGGTTCTACCAACTATCAAGGCAATCAACCAAACGGTGATACAACGTTGTCATACGAAGCCAACATGTGATCAGCTGTTATGATACTTTTAGAATTACCTCCAGTGTTCTCGCATTTCATTAAGAATTCGTTTGTAACCAGACGGTCTTGGGTGGACGTCAGGAGTTAGACACCATTCAATAATGACAATATCATCACACTATACAACGTTTATCGCCAAAAATTTAGCTTCCGAAGCCTGATGTATCATGTTTAAAACAAATATGAATGTTACGTCACAAGTCACCACAATAACTTGAGTACAAGCAATGTTTTCGATCGTGCGAACTCTCGGATGGCCAATCTATCAGTTCAGACTTAGGAAGCAGTCTTCTAACGTCTTGTATATTGCTCAATAATATTCAAATCCCAGTCCAACCCCTCCCGATGTTTTAGATTCCATCTGGCACCGCGCAAACCTTGCAAATATTTAGATCAAATGTGCCGACTTCATGCTCGGGGTACACTCGTTCAATTATCGAACTAGATTCATTCGCCAAGCTATTGAAATTGTGAATTTGATAAATATTAAATATAATTAAACATCAAATAAATTTAACAAAATACTAAAAATGAAAAAGGGTTCGGAAGGCAAAGAACCGCAATATAAGCATGACTTCTTTCTGTGATTGTGCCATTATAACCACGCATATACCGCACACCAAATATTCTCCAGATCTACTTATTTTGTAAAGAATTTGGAAAAATATTTTTGATACAAGTCGAAAAACCAAAATATAAGTCCCAATATCACAGAATTTAAAAAAAATGTAATCCATTTTATAGGTTGCACCAAACTTCCTGTTCGCTCTGAATCCGAGGCGAGTGATAATTCGCTCAGGTAGTCAATACAGCCCCTCCCCCCCCCCAACATAAAGTTATCCCGGTGAAACCAGTTTTATGCTAATGCGACGCTACTCGCCTCGTGTTCAAAGCAAACAAGACGTTTGGAGCAACCGCTTTATGTTAAAAATCAGAATGTTTCTATTTCGACGGCATCATACAAACAAGACTTTAAGGAATGTCTCATATCAATTTCGACTATAGCAACTACGTATTGTTTGATTTGAATGGCCTGAGAATATTCTTTGCGAGGAATAGTTTTCAAACTTGTCCTCAAACTAGTAGAACTATTATTACAAGAAGAACGAAAAAACAAATAAAACGTTTATTGCCATTTTGTAGTTACAAAAAAAAAACAACTAAAGCCTAAAACAAGGGGGGAAAGTTAACATAAAAAAAAACTTAATTTTCAGTACTAGAAAGGTGTCAGCATTGCCTAGACTCGGATATATGAACGAGTTTACCATAAAATTCTTACAATACATATATTTAGATAAGTTTATTTATTTTATAGAAAAAACACTCTGCAGTTGGTAACAGCTTACTGAGGTATTCATTTTATACTGCTGTTCCACCGCTAGTACATACCTACGTAACTTTTTATACATATATAAATTTATATATATATTCAGTGGTGTAATATATATGTCCTTACAACAATTCATAAAATATTCTTTACAGCTAATGCAGAAAAATATATGTATTTCTGTGTGGAACAGCTCTAAAAATAGATTGTTTCTTTGTTGCGTACGGCTAGATATATTCTGTACTTAAAATATTTTTTTCGTCAACAATCGAATGATCTGCGTAATGATTAGGCCGTTTTCCAACTAGATGACGCTTTAGAATGATTACTAACTCGTGAAAACTATTTTTTTTTATTTATATGCTTTTAGCGACTAATTTAGTCACTGGGCGACTAGTCGTGTGATGTCTTCAGTTGCAAATCGGCCTTAAAATAACAAACAATTAAATTAAGAAATAACAGTGCAAGGGGGCAGCTTCTATCTACGAACGGCGAAGCGAGCAATTCGATGACTCAACTTTTTTCTAATATACCCCACCCCTTTTTGCGGTTCACTCCGCAAAACACAACTTTAATTAATTTAAATTAAAAATTATTTTTTATACATTTAAATTAAAAATTAATTTAATACATTTAAATTAATTTAATTTAACTTTAAAACACAACACAAAAAAAACTTCACTGCCGAATTAACTGAATGAACAAAAAACCACCTAGAAACTACATATGTACTTAGAAATTCAATAGACGTACCAGGGCAACTCATGAATATAAATCGAGAGTATATAATCACCGCTCTTTAACCGTACAGTTAATGTAATCGAAGTCGCGTTTGACCCATCGCTTTATATCCTCGCTGGTTCTCTTGTGCACTAGCGTTAGGAAGCCCTCGACTGGTAACTGTCATCGAATTTGTCGTCGCCATTCCGTAGATATGAATTGTCCCAAATGCGCCGAAAACGGCCCCAGCATTCATCAACCAATATCATACAAAATCACTGTACAGTCGAAGAAACGAGTCCGTGTGACGGACGACCTATCTCTACAAAAACCCACACAATTCTATACCGAACAAAAACCACTCATTTCCCCCAGTTGTGGCAAACTCGTGGATTCCCCGACCACACTAATCTCCAATACACCGTTAAAACTATATATTTTATATTATACAAAAATAGTAACAAGTTTTGTACTAGATTCGTCCATTTTGTACATTTAAGGGCGCGGGGGCGCGACATTCCGGTCAAACAACCTAAAATTGACAAAAAAACTCTGGAAATCCAGTCCATGCCATTTCACAGCCATCCGCAGACTACAGTCTGCCTAACATAACCTAACTCGACCGAATGTGAATGCGAACTAAATATGACATTATCTCACTAGATGGGTCGATGATATGTTCATGTTAATCATTGTCATGTGAACGGGCTTAGTCGCAGGTTATTGTTTGTATAATTGATATTTGGGTCTTGTTACTTCATATTATTTATTTAATATATTACGGTACAATTACACTTATTTGTTTGTTTTGTACATTCGATATTTAAGCTTCAGTTACATTTCATTTAATTTGTACAGTTAATATTTTGGTCCAGTATCATTTTCGTTTATTTTGTACGGTTCATATTTCATTCAATATACGTTTCATTTGTTTTCTTTAGTCAATGTTTCAGTTCAATTACATTATTATTTATTTTGCATACTCGATATTTCGGTCAAAGCATATAAAACGTAAAGGCGTTTTTCCTATTGACGGACGAATCTGTCTGAATTCGAAAATAGATCAACATACGCATTTAAAACCCATTCGTAGAATATAAAAAATACCGGGAATAACCCCATTCACGCAACAACGTTCAACCATAATAAACTACAAAATTAATTTAGCGTACAACGGCGCGCCCCCGCGGTCTACGTCACACGTATCACTACACACAGTTCGCTAGCTCTAACCACCACTAATCACTAAGCACTGCACCTCCACTATGTGAAGTCTACCGCAAACACGCCTCTAGCATTTCCACGAACAGTTTATTCATGGGCGCGCGTCGGTCGCGGTGCACGCCCGACCAGAAGCGGCGCACGGCCACCTCCGCGTGCCGCAACGCGGGTAGCACGAGCAATAGTTGTTGCAGCGCTGCGTTTGCATTGTACGGCCTGAGATATTACAGTTTTATGCTAAAATCACGTGACTGAGCACAAACTGTCTCACAGATTGTTATAAAATGTATAAAAAAATGCATACAAATTAACAGAGAGCCGAGGAATACAGTGGACGTGGTAACGCACCCACTCGCCCCACCTCCGTACACACTGTTAAATTCTCCATTAAGTTGTATGCCTATATTTCGGGAGTGTGTGAAATATGCCCGATGCGAATTCCCGTTCCATCCTATCCCACTGAACAGTATAACAGGGAAAGAGAAATTTCATACTATTATATTCTCTACTCACTATCCCATCCCTTCCCATTCCATGAAATAGAAAGTATTTATAATGGGATAAAAAAATATCCTTGTCCTTTGTATAATTCTCTTTACTCCTCGTACCACCCTATCATTCATTCTCAAGAACAAATGAGTGTAATAGGATTAGAAACACTACTAGACCCTTCCTTGTACTCCCCCCATTCCCCATCCATCCCAACCCCTTTTTTCAAATCTATACCTAAATAGAAAAAGATAGGCAGCGCATCCAGAGACTTGACGGAGTCTATAATTCTGGACTGATATTAGCAGTGTTACCGATGTATATCCACGCACCGCCAGGTAAGACTGCTTGTATGCTACGTTTTTTAGAAAAAAAAGAAGCGCAAATAATCAGTTACTAAGAGCTAAGATTTCAGCTAAAGCTAAGATAGCTTACCTTAAAGCTAAGACGGCATCATTAAGTGCGGCCAATATTGAGTCCCTGAAACGCCTGAGAGCTGCGTGCTCGTCGATGCGCGCCTCAGAATTAGCTAAAGCCAACGCTTTTAGCAAATAACACTCTTCGCGTAACGCTGCTGCCCTTTCTAAGCGCTTCGCAACGCCTGCCACCTGGAACGGTAGACCAAAATAGGGTATTTGACAACATTGAAAATATACTACAAATTGTGGTCATCCTATCAGATAATAGCGTAAAAAAACATATTTCAATTTATTTTAATCTAAATTATGTATATTTTTTGCAGATTACACGAAAAAAAATATAATATTTTTGGAAATTTTATCTGTGACGGGAACGCCCTGTGATTGGTTGCAATTCTGGTGACGTCACACGCAAGTAAACATACCTTCCTCGACTGATTGTAGTTCGCGTTTTATGTTTTCTGGGTGTTATATTCGATCTTTGAGCTATTTTTGAAGCAGTTTTGTGATAATTTTTGATAAATTTTATAACTAGTGGCAAAAATATTCGTGTCGAATCTCAAAATGGAGTCAAATTTTGTGAGAGCTGATAACGGCAACCTACCTAAAATAGACGCATTTATGGTTGCACTTTTCTTTAAGAATAACGCTGATTACTATGCTGCGGAACTTAAAAATGTAAAAACAGCAGTGTAAGTACCACGTAGGAATTATTTATTTACAAACCTTTATGTATGATCATTCATCAGTTTTGTAAAATCTCATTTTAGGTTATGTTGATAAATACTCAGAAATTTCATGTAAAGTCTCTTTGTCATGGTCTTTGCTTTTGTTTCACAGGTCTGCAAGGGAATCCTATGGAGACGATGCGATTGGCTATGCCAACTACACCGCGAGCGTGGGGTTTGCACAGTTAAGTGTAAAATGTGCCCAGAGCATAAAGTAAGAACCAAAGCATATAATGTGACGATGATTATAAACGAAAATGACAGCGAAATTATTAGCTGTCAGTGCCACGACTGTGCTGCTTCAGCTGGAGGATGCAAGCATGCAGTTGCTTTTTTGATGTGGGTCCATCGTCGCACTGAGGAACCTGCATGTACTTCCGTAGAGTGCTATTGGAAAAAGCCTACTTTGTCCAGAGTAGGGACCACTCTGAAGTACATCACAGTGCAGCAGATGTCTAAAAAAGAAGTGCCTCACAGACCGAGTACATCAGCACTTTATACTGAATTTATTTCAGAAGCCAAAAAGAGAAAAATTAACAACTGTGAATTGCTAAAATATCAGCATGATTTTAAACATAGTGATGTGATGCAGTATTCATTGCACTGTTTTATAATAGACCAATCCCCAGAAATTAAAGCAGATGTAGACAAGCTTGTAGATGTGATGAAAGCAACATTCACGGAAGCTGTGATAAGTACCATTGAAGAAGCAACAAGGAGGCAGAACAAGAGCAGCTTGTGGTATGAGATGCGATATGGCCGTATCACAGCTTCAAAGGCACATGAAGTAAGTGTTTGTCATACACCAGATGGTTCGTTAGTGGCTACTATAATGGGCGCAAAAATACCTGATACAGCTGCAATGAAAAGAGGTAGAAATTTGGAACTATCTGTCCGAAATACAGTTGGTAATAAATTGAAAAAAAAAATCACTCCATGTGGGCTTCATGTATGCCAAGAGAATCCCATGATTGCGGCGTCTCCTGATGGTTTAATGAAAGATGCCGTTATTGAAATAAAATGCCCTACCAAGGCAAAAGCTAAGGACAGTTATTTAAAAAATGGTATTATCACAGAGAAATGTAAGGCACAGGTGCAACTGCAAATGTATGCAACTGGGGTAAAAAAGTGCTATTTTTGTGTTGCTGATAGCAACTTTGAAGAAACAAAGAATGTAGACATTATTCTAGTGACATACGATAGTGATTATGTTAATAACTTAATACAAAAGTTAGCTATTTTCTGGAAAACAAATATATATCCTATTTTGTATTGTAACACCCTCTGTGATAATGATTAAATAAAAAACCATTCTGTATTTCTTGTTTTATTATTTTCGATTTTACATTACTTAGATACATTATTTAATAAGAGAATCCTGCAAATTTATTAGAGCACATGCAATAATAATGACATGATCAAGTACACGAAGTATGTTAGTATTTATCACTGAGTGTTGCTTCAGCATATGGAATTCTCTTAATCGCCTTATTACCCTTTCAATATGAATTCGCAAGCTAGCGATTATTTTGGTTTGTCGAACTTCAGTTTTTGATAATTTTTCACCAGCATTTACACTGGGTGGCCTTAATAGTTTCATGCTCTTTTCATGAAGTATCTGTTCAAGGTGCTTGAAGCCTCTGTCAGCTAAGATGCAAGTTCCCTGTTGTAATCCATCTAGAAAGTTACAGTTTTCTACTATGGTAACATCACTTGTTCTGCCCCCGAATCCTTGAGAAACATAATTAATCAAACCATTAGGCGTGCAGGATATTAAATACTTCACAGTATTTCCCTTTTTGTACTCCGACCATGTCAGTGCCTGATGAAGAGCCTTTGATGGTTTTTGTATATCAATTTCTAGACAGTCGATGATGCAGCTGACATTATGATAGTTATGTCTAAATGCAATAGGAAGATTCTTTTTTATTAATTTTTTGTCTAAGTTTACAATGAATGGTCTTAAAAAACTACTTATTATTGGTATGTTTAATAAAAATAATTTACTGGCATAAGATAATGATACTCCAAAATTATCCTCTAGTTCAGAAAATGTGCTGTTCAATCTAATTTTTTTCAAGCATAGCAAAATGTGTTCTATTTTTATATTTGTGTGTTTATGCAACAACTGAATTAAAAAATAACATTCTTTGGAAATACCAACATACATCAAAGGTTTATTGTTAATTAAAAACATAGTATTTTTGAGGCACTGCCTCTCATTGGTATCTGTAACATTACTATCGGAGTCAGTAACCCTTGATGATGATGTAGCTACAAAAGATGATAATTGACCGCTTTCAAAACAAGAAACATCACTATCTGATTTTTCATCTTCGACAATATTTCTCTTAACTGCTTTAACAACTCCCGACTGTGACGGTTTAAGACCGCATGGTTCAATCTTAAAGGGCGAAGTGAAACGAGATGTTGTAGAAACTTTCAATGGTGAGGTAGAAATACTTTTATTTTGGCATCTTGTTTGCACAGCCTTGCTCCTATAATGCATATTCACTTTTGTTGTTACTTGAACAGATTTTTCTACAGTTATGATAGGGTCCGTGATAGTTTCTTTGTCTTGAGTTTTTGGTAATTCTGAAAAGTAAACATCCAAAATTAATTACTTCATTTAAATGTGAATAACATAAACTTAATTATATTATGACATTTGTAATATATAGATAACATACCTTCAGGCTCAATAATTTCTTGTATCATATCATCATCTTTTTGTAAGCTTTCAGCATGGGTTTCAGTAGCACTTTGACTTTGCAGACACTCTGTGACAAGATCAATTCTTTGCCTTTTAAGGAACACTTCTCGAGAAGATCCAGCATCAAACAGCCGTCTTTTGCGATCCTCTTGACAATGAAATTTAGTTGGCACAGCCTCATCTGCCAAAAGTATCTTCTGACTGAAGCCCATTTTGTACTTCATGTAGTTATTTGTGTCTTTTTCCATCTGCAATTCAACATTATTGCCGATATAACAAGTGAAGTACCTAATATTATGTTTGACAAGACAATAGATATTACAAGACAGCACAGAAAACTATAAAGACGATAGCTAAACAACATAACAGACAACATTTGAAATCCTACAGAGTGTAATGATCCTACTGCAATGTAGGGTTGAAAAGGATCCTTCCAACTTATACTGCGAGATTAAGCCATATTAAGAGGTTAGGGTATTAAAGATGTTATTTCGTTTTATAAATATCGATATTTTTAGCTACTATCTAGTATATATAAAGTTAAATATTACTTACATCGAAGTGATCTTCACACATAAAAACATTTGAATGCGATAAAATGCTCTTTGGGTCTCTTCGAGCTAATTGTAACCACATTTTTCGTCTTTTGGGATTCGTTGGAACAGAAACAAACAGTTTGTGTGGAGTATTTATAGACGTATTTGTACATTGTGGCACTACACACCATTTATACACCATTTTATCCAATAAATTTGAAGAAAAATGATGAAATTCACTTTAGCTGCACTGTTTTACTAAGGTTATTAACTTGTTTACTTGCGTGTGACGTCACACGTGCCATATGACCAGCGCCATTACAGAAACAGCGTTTTTGGCGCGGTTTTGGAAATTTAAACTTTAACATTGATTTTTAATGATAATAAAGTAGATCTCCCGGAAATATCAATGTAGTGTGCTTATTATGTAATAAACAATAATTTAAAATGATTTTCTAAAATTAGTCAAATAGCCTATTATTAATAATCATTTTTAAATGATAAGTGCTTAGAGTGCGACACACGCCAATATCAGTCAAAAATGACGAATGTTGAATGTTAGCAAATATACAAACGAAATGTTGCCGGATGAAGCTTTACAATTTTTAATTATACTTTTTTTTTATAAAACCTACTGCGAAATCTATCCTGGCGAGTAGCGCGTGCCGGGGAGCTTTTTCTTTTTTTAAAATTCTCTTTATAAATATCGAATCTTAGTTTTACACCGATTATACGATGGGTTTCTATCAATATGTATTCGATTTTAGCTTGAATGTTGGTTTGGCCCCGTGGTATCAATGCACCGCTACCACAAGCCCTGAGAAACTACACCACCTCTTAAGAGTGAACTCGTCAACCCACTTAGACAGCATAACGTTTTAAGACCATACCTCGTACAGGAGACACCTCACCTCATGTGGCCCATGTGCAGCAACGAACGATACAAGGGCTGGCTAGGGTTACGAATTATATGCTCATATCTAAGGGAGTAGTCAGGACATTACCCAGGGAGGCACAAAGCAAACTATTTTTTTATAATTTTAAATTGAGATTGTGTAATACAGAACGCCTGTTACTTATTATTTCCTATGCCAGGGGGAGGCGAGCGCCCCACCGTAACTACGCCCCGCCTGTTACTTGTTATTTCCTATGCCAGGGGGAGGCGAGCGCCCCACCGTAACTACGCCCCGCCTGTTACTTGTTATTTCCTATGCCAGGAAGTGGCGAGCGCCCCACCGTGGCTACGCCCCGCCTGTTACTTATTTCCTGTGCCAGGAGGAGGCAAGCGCCCCACCATTGCTATGCCCATGTAATATATGGAAATGTTGATGGCAACATTAAAGTTTGATAGTTTCCGCCACCAGCCGGTGTTAATATTGTTTATGCACAATTGTAATATTTATGGGAGATGTTTGTAAGGTTAAATAAACTCATAGAAACACTGCAGCTAACCGCCTAGTACCTACCTGCACAAATAAATCATGAGCGCCGATATCCCTGGCCTGATGCTCGTCGAGAGCTAGATCTGAGGCGAATCGTAACCGCATGGTGCCTGTGCCCGACATGGACCGGTACGCCAGCATCAGTGATAACATCTCCGCCCATGTGCTTTGGAGGAGACGCATCTGTAAGTGATTAAAGATTTGGATGTGAGAAGGTAAGCCTTATAAAAAGGTAAAGAGATAAATTATTAGTTTATTTTAAAACTTATCTCTATCCTATGGTTGCCTGGAATAGATCACTTAAGTGATAAGGCCGCTAATTGTATAAATTATTTTATTTTTATACAATAAAAAATACATATCATTATAAGCGTAAATAAAACTGTTCTAACCGGCGAATCTCATTCAATAGTCGCCATTTAAACGCCAACCGTAGCCCCGTCTGTAGTGACCCGCATTTTTCTTTTCAACTATGCAAATTCTCCAACTTTTCGATTTTCTGCAACTATGTTTGTAATTCAATACAAAACCACTAATAATTAAAAATTGATACTAAATCCAGAGGTCCATAAATTGAAACCACGCTTTGCTACTCACATTCGTGTGATGGTGAGTTCAAATCCTCGGCCCGTACCAATGAGTTTATACTTAAGTACGGATTTTTTTAAAATTATCACTAGCTCGGCGGTGAGTGACAATACCGTGAGGAAACCCGCACTTATTTTATATAGGGAATTAGACGGACGAGCAAGCGGTCCGACGTGATAGTAATTGTACCGCCGTCCATGGACACCAGGAGGTATGCGGGTACGCCGCTGACCTTGCTGCAGCATACAGCTGCAGACCGCATGCCGCAAAAATAAAATAAAGTCTCGTGTATGTGTATCCATCAATCCGCACTGAGCCCGTGTGATGGATTACGCCCCGAACCCCGCCAGTGATATGCTAGGGGAGACCTGTGCCTTGCAGTGGGACGTTATAGTAGGCTGATACAAGACTAAAGTAAGAACGTGGTACGATCGGGGTTTAAGCTCAAAAATACGACAGGAAGTATAAGTAGTAGTATTGTATCAGTACGGCATAACCGTTCTTCACAAGATTACTAGCAAAATCTATTACACGTGGTCTTCCTGGTTTTGTAAACACGGAAGCGCGGGGGCAATGGTCACAACCACAAAGGACTGGGCCCATCCAAAACAAAGATTGAAAGATGGCAATTTCCTGCCTAGAGATCTACTACAAAATTTACATTCTCGAAAACTAAATAATGTATGGGCGAGCCATGTTAACGTCATGTTAGAGTCCTTCTGCCTATCGCTTTAATACAGGAAAAAACCAAACAATTCTATTTACATTACGGTTATTGTTAACAAAGGACGTCATTAAGTTTGGACCAAAAACTGAAAGTGCCGACCAAACGAAAGTAATGCTATTTAGAACTTAGTCTAATCCTGTATAACTGTGACACGAAAACTGTAGAGTAATAATTCTCTTGTTGTTATTAAGAGTTAAGGCCTGTTTACACAAGGAGAGTTTATCGAACGTTTCGGGCGAGAATATTGTATACGATTCTCGTATGCGACCAAACTACATATAATTCTCGGCTACAACTGTTCATATGATGATAAAAACAAGATGATAACGGGATTAACAGTGATCAATGATTATAACAGTTGTTTATACTAGCTTTTGATCGATGAAACTCGCGTTCGAGAAACTCTCCTAGTGTAAATGAGACATTAGAAAAATCTGCATTTTTCGATGAAAATAAAAGTGTGAATTAATAAAAAATAAATGACCAAAGGATATTCAAAATGGTATGTAACGTTGCCCCGATGGTTAATTATATTACTCAAATGTCTTGTAAAAAAATTCCTTGAATCGGGTTGTGTTTTATAGGGTGTCTTGTCATTTCAATTGACATTCTTCAATATAATACCCACCCCGGGTTTCTACAAGCGCACCTCCCGTCACAGAAGTGCGCTCCATCCGCATTTCCTCGATACGGGGGTGTCGCGCACTGTTCGCTCCAAAAAACATTTTAAACCGCGAACGTAGGCTGTGGAACGAACTGCCTCAAGAGGTCTTTCCATTAAGCTACGATATGGGGTTCTTCAAGAGAGCTGTGAATAGGATTTTGCAAGGTCGGCGACGCACCCGCATGCCCCCTGGTGTTGCATGTGTCGATGGGCGGGCGGTAACACTTATCATCACGCGGGACCGCTTGCTCGTCTGTATAAAAAAATATTTAACATTTAAGTATATTTAATTTTACTTATATTCTATTCTTTGTTCACAATGTAAGAACTAAAATTAATAAAAAAGCAATAAATCGTCAAATTCGCAATTTGACAATTGACAACAATAGAATGATTGTTTGAAAATATTCAAGAATATATACATATAATAAAACTGTGGAGCCGGCGCGTGTCTGTACATTGAATATATTTACCAAAAACTGA
Source organism: Sesia bembeciformis (assembly GCA_943735995.1). Taxonomy (NCBI): domain Eukaryota; kingdom Metazoa; phylum Arthropoda; class Insecta; order Lepidoptera; family Sesiidae; genus Sesia; species Sesia bembeciformis. The sequence goes on along the minus strand of OX031042.1, from coordinate 12,403,995 downwards.
TTGGGGGCGATGAAGGAAGAGTATCAGAATACAAAATGACGATTTTGAAAAATTTTGCCTGTCTGTTCGAATACGATAATCTTCAAAACTACTGAACGGATTTTCATGGGGTTTCCGCGGGTTAATTGAGCTCAGCTTGGCGCTTCGAATAGGCTTTGTTTCATCGAAATCGGCTGACGCGAAGAAAAGATATCCCAGTTTAGAGATTAAAAACCAAAATTCCACGCGTACGAAGTCGCGGGCACAGCTAGTGTATTATAACACTTAAGAATGTGTTTGTGTTTTGGTACTTTTACATCAATAAGAGCTTTTTTGTTATTCAGATTTATCGCCTCAAACTGCATAAAATTATTTTTTGCATAAAAACATGTTCAAAAACGTTGTTTAATGAACGTTTGTGTTTAGTCATTCGTATCTGTCGTCGGCGTACACGTTGGCACAAAAAAGACACCAGTTTTTACAACAACATGATAATTATGTGCGTGGATCGAGTATTACTTTTGGCATGTTATAAGCAACGTTCGATTATGTATTGTCTGTCTTATAGCTTTTATCGACATGAAAATTTGCTAAAAAAAATATTATTGTGTTTTAATATCGAATTTCTTCCAGAATTTCATTTCACTATCGCAATTCCTTAACGTACGCTCGTGTTTCGGTTGGGAGTCAGATATGCCAGAGCACATCCTCATCCCGTCGAATGGAGAGTAGAAATTGGATCAAAATTAACTCTATTCCATTATACTCTTGACTCCATACCATCAAAAAATTAGAAATCAGGTTTCCTTCAGTGGAACTCATCTATAATACATCATCGCCGAGCCTAAACCGCTGAAGCTAGAAACATGAAATTTGCACAATGGATAGGTTTTATGACATACGTGGCAAGAGGGAGAAAAAAGAGGATATTTTTTTTATACAATGCTTGTATCCTCAAGAACTATTTAAATTAGACACAAGAAACTTAGCATTAAGACTTCTCATTTAAAATAATTAAACATAGGTATCGATGGTTTTTAATATTAGACTTAAAAGGGGGTTTCCGACGCATTATCCCGTAATTTTATTTCAGGGTGAGTCCATTACATTTAAAAAAAAAAAACATTTACATTTAGGCAAGAAGCTAGTTTGTCATATATCTATTTTCATTATAGGTATGTATTATTATTTTTTTCTTTAAAATTAAAAAATAGATTGATAATAGTGTACATGTATATGACAAATCGCCGGCACACTACGATCCTCAGCTCTTCTTGTCCAAGCACCACCGGTGAACTTCTTCAAGTAGTCGGTCCACCAGTAAAGGTAACATAGCAAGCATGTAGCTATATTTTACCTGATCGTTAAGCTGCAGGTCTGTGAAGCCCGGTATCTGCTTGGCCCACCCGATCACGCCGACCAACTCCCGGTCATACAAATCGGCTAGAAGCGCCAGCGTCCTAGATGTGGGCTCCGTCACTCCGGCGGGCGGCGCTCCGCACGTCAACAGTTCTGGTTCATACGACGTTAGGGCTTCCAGCACCTGGAATGGAATTAAGGTGTTCTATTTGCTAAATTTAAATCCTAATGGAATAACGGAAATAGTGTATATGTCAATCGGTACAATAATTCTCTAATATCTAATAACAATTAACATGTGTTTCATTAAAAATTGTTGATTGTTGCGCGGCTTAGGTAGCAACGGGCCCACCTAAAAACTGATGGGGTTTACCACTTTTTGAAATTGCTGGTGGTCAACTGGCAATTTAAAAAGCCTGGCGCTAATAAATTCCAATTAAAATAAGACTAAAAGTCCAATACGTATGCCAATTAAAGACGTGACACAAAAATAATCTAAATTTAAAAATAAAGAATTTTAAGTCTTTCGGAAAAATTTAAACTTTTATATTTAACAAGAGAAACTTTACATGTGCGTAACTTTGGATTTATTCCTTAAAATCGTTTCCTGTTTCGCTAGAACGGTTTTATATATTTTAAATTAGTTAACGTGTTTCAGCTTTTGCGTTATTTCAGTGATACGTGCTATATATTTATTTTATTTTACTTATTATTATTTTATTGGTTGCCTCGATGTCGTCCAGCTGCGGCCGCGGCTGGAGGGCGTCGCGCGCGTGGTGCGCGCGCCGGTACTTCTGGTAGCCTCCGTGCACTTGCGGAGCGTGAACGCCTGGCACGCCTGATGATGACGCTTGTTTGTTTTGAATTGTAGGTACCAATATATAGTGGTTACCTTAATGTCGTCCAGCTGCGGCCGCGGCTGGAGGGCGGCGGGCGCGTCGTGCGCGCGCCGGTACTTCTGGCGGCCGCCCCGCACGCGATCCAGCCGCACACCCTCGCGAAGCATGCCCGTGCGCAGACACTTGCGGAACCGGCACGCCTGGCACGCCTTGCGGCGACGTTTGTTTATTTCGCACTCGTTTGACGCTGGACACGTGTATTCTATGTTGCCCTGGTGGGAGAATGGGAAATTTTGACCACTTATACTCAATTTATATTCAAAATTGAATGAGAGTATAATTGCGTAGCAACAATACTCTTCACAACATCGTTTCTCAACCTAGGAATCGCGACTTCAGAGGGGTCGCCATAAAATATAGGAGGTGCTCAGAATTAGTCAATAAAAATTAAACACTTATGTACAAAAAAAAACATTAATAAATTCATAATTTATAATCAAATGTTAAAAACATAATTAGGAGCCGATTATTAATAAGGTCGTGTGGTGTCGACCATCACCCCATCTCTTCCCTGTGGGTGTCGTAAAAAGGATAACAAAGCGGTTACCACAAGCCGTGAGGTAACACCTGTAAAAGGTGGACTCGCCAACCCGCTTGGCCAGCGTGGCGTTTGAAGGCTATGTTTTAGGATATCCCTCATGCACAGGACAGTGTGAACAAGGAAGCCCGTGTCCAGCCGTGGATACTAAAAAGACTGGTTACAGAATCCAAGCTTTATAGAAAATTCATAGTTTTAGCTTATAGATTGAGATCCGGACACATACCTCCTAACAAGTTTGGGTTTCTCATGAAGAAAATTAATTCCCCTAACTGTGAAAGGTGCGGAACGGTCGAAGATGTCCAACACTTGTTGGTGGAATGTGCCTGGAACTAAGGAGGAAGACAGGTGCTAATGAGGAGTCTCAAAATAAACAGAATGGATGTAGGTGAGTTTAACAGAACACAGGCACACGTTTGTGAGTATTTATTAGTAGCTAAATTTGTTTAAATTGACTTCCGTTTCCTTTTAAGATTTAGGTCACGATGGGGCTGACACGTGGCATATGCCTAAAAGCCCCTAAATAAAGTACATTAAAAGGGGCTAGTTGCGGTTGCGGTATTAGTAAGGGGGTCATGGAGTTATCTACTTTATTTTTGGCCATTTCAGAGGGTTGAGATAGTAAAATGTTGAGAAAAGGTGCTTTAGAGCATTGTCTTTTACAGGACCTCGCCTCTAAGAAGCGCCTACCGGCCGCTAATACAAATATACGGAAAAATATTCTGCGAGTGGTTAACAGGTAGTGTGTTATAAAGGACTTAGAAGTTACGAATTGGAACCGCAATATAAAATAATGACGTCATTATCTTTAGTTATTATCACGTAATAAATCCCTACTAAAAACATTATAGAACTCATATATTATAATTTGCTAATAGATTTCGCACAACCTCTTTAATATGACTTTATTTTCTTTTTTACCTTATCAAATAAGTCATAAAATATATCAATTTCAGGCATGATCAATTTAAAAATGATTGAAAATTTGATTACCATTTGACCGAGATATCAATAATATCAGAGTCACAATTTATTGGCTTCAAGAGACTTCAATACAATTTTTGCGGCCGCGCGAATCGATTTACGAGCAAAGATACATTATTACATAAATTAGATCAGATATCCCTTTACGTCCCACTGTAAGGCTCCTAGCAAATCGGTAGATGGTTGCGGGCCATAAACCACCACGCGGGCCCAGTGCGAATTGGTGTATAGGCAAGCTTAACAATGTTATTCAAATTAAATTTATTTGCTTAAAACAGGTAACTACATGTAAAGAAAATCTATTTCTTCGATTTTAATTTGCCGCTCATTCCGGGCGCCATCGATATACAAGGTTATCGATGTAGGGTAATTCTATGGTTTATAATCTATGATGGTCTGTAATTTAAGGGTAGATGACGATGACGTTGTTGATGTGGATAGTTTAATATTGTGAATTTGTCTGTTGTCTGAAACGAAAGGGATTGACATTTGAAGAATAGACTTTAATGTCGTTTTTTTGTTACAGAGAAACTCAATATTGTTTATTTTATAGTGTCAATTCCCTGAAACACTATTTATATACATATGATATTCAAATTATTGCACAGCTGTGTTCCCCTCGCAGCCGTACAAATTTTAAGTAAAAAGAACAAAAAGGTACACTTAAATCATGCATTGGTTATCATTAACTTACTATGCATTATTATATTATTAACTATTTATACATTTTAATAGTGCCTCTTAATTAAACTATTTTCTAAAACGTCGCTAACTCAAAGACACTCTAGAAACAAAACTTACCTAATTATAAATCAGAAAATACAGAGATAATCGTCTATTACGTGAACATCGCAAGCATATTGTTATTTCATTAATACAATCCAATAGCCCAAAAACGTCCGTACGACCTGACCTATACATAGCTCGCCTCCTTAGACCCACGTGTTTTACGAACCGTATAATTAGGTCCAATGGTTCACTGCCTTCTTATGTAGTGCGGTCGTGGAGGTCTTTGTGACGTTTTTAAAACCATTTTGTTCGTATGATGTATTTTAAGATCGAATAATCGATAATTAGATTATTATTAATGATTTAAATTATATATGGTGAGTCCAAATAGGATTCTGGTTTGCTTTTAAAATTGATGTTTTATAACTTGTGTGTGGTGTCGAGCCTTAGGAGAGGTATATAGCCAACAGTGGAGAGACAGGCTGGTATGGCATGGCTTATTCGACGGCAAGAGATGAACACAAACTCGGAAAAAAATAGTGTTAAAAATGAGCTAAATATGAGCTTGACAATATTTGGGGTGGAGACGCAGTGAAGAGCTATTGCTATCTCTGTCACTTACAGTTGTAATGACACTATAGAAGAATAACGTCATTGTTCTATGTTGCAGTTCGTTTGTAACTTAGGATTTCTAAGTTTTTTATTTCAGTCATTTTTCAAGACATGTATAAGTACATGATCCGAAATATCATATCCCTAACACCCTATACTAGCATAACACGTCAGCGCTCGTTTTAACAACACGAATAGTGAATACATTGACGGGAAAGTTATTTTTCACGTATACGAGTGTTTACCCATAACCAAAGCTGGTGCACGTTTGTGAGTTGCAAGAAATGTGTTATTAATTATTAACGAACATATTTTATAACTAAAACGAACATACCTGTATGGTCCTCTTAAAGAACGCTTTGCATGCCTCACAGCTGGCGACACCATAGTGGAATCCGGACGCAACATCACCACAAACAAGACACAACCTCCTCGGGGCATCATCATCTCTGGCACTGCTGGCGGTCGCTGCTGTGGTCGACGAACAGTGTTGCTGCTCTGGACTGTTGTTACCAACAATTGTGCCGTCTCCAGGTGAGACGCAGAACTTAACTTCTTCCTTAGGCTCAAGGTCCAGTTGGAAGTGATGGTTTTTGAGATTCACGTCGTCTTTACCTTCGTGGTCCAGCTGTTGGCAAAAAGTTTTGGTGGTGAATATTTTTAAGGAGCAAATTACATACTAATCGTCGGGAGAGAAGTCGTTCCCCGCCACTATCGCGTCACACCGCGCTCGCTTACATCGAAGTGATGTGGCTTTTGTCCTAAATGTATGTTCATCGACTCGATATTTTAGTAAGTTAGGTTTAAAATACGAGTTCGTAATGTATTTAGTCACATTTATTCGTATTGACATTGTTTAGTTAATTTCATTTTTAAATACAGAGCAACAATGATCAACGTAATAAGTCTTTTATTACTAGTGTTAGCCCGAGTGAAAACTAACAAAAAAGTGTGTCGATAAATAAAAAATGTAAAAATGAATATCTATGTCACTTATGTCAAAATGAAAAACTATGAAAAACCACCTACGTCAAAATCGATTAATTAATTGAAAGTGAAAAAGTGGTGTTGCAGGTGTCCATGGGCGGCGGGGACCACTTACCATAAGCTCGTCTACCATCTATTGTATAAAAAAAACCTTCCAAATAAACTTTGTATGAAAGTCCAACTGTCACCTAAGTACAAGAACGCGTTTCACATGCGCTTGGAATCAGTATTAAAAACGCTTTTAACATCAATATAGAAAAATTCGGCTCATCTGGATGTGAGGAAAATGTGTTACGGACACCAAATAAAATGAGAAAAACAAAGCTCCTGATGGATAATTTTGGATGACTATGACCGCGATATTAGGAATGATTTCATAATTGACTATGTAATCATTATTCAAGTAACCATTGCCTATAGTCACATCACTAGTTACATTAATCTGACATATGTCAAATCGGCAACCTTTCCACGGCGTAACTATAGCAATAGTATAAGCATTATTTATCGACTACGAGACTATCGATAGATTTAGAACTAACGAGCTAGCAATTCACGTGCGTATGAGAAATTATTATTGCAATTCATTAATAAAGAACCAACTTCTTTATTAATGAAATTGATGAAATCTAAACAACAATCAATTCAAATGTTCAGAATAATCGAGTGTAATTTTTGCGGTAAACGTCTCAAAACATTTTTGCCTCTGCGATATCCATAGTATTTATAATATTTAATTAATAGCAAACTGTTTATTACAACTGTTAAAGTTAGTTAAAGTGGGTAGACATGTAATCAATATTGTAGGTAGTCAAGAATGTATAAAAATTAATTTTATATAGATTTTTACCAAATCGCCAAACACTGTATTCACGATTTGGGATATGTTTGAGAGTGTATCTTTGGACCAACGACACAGGAAGTGTTATCCCCTTGTCCAATAATTTCTCGTTTAATTGTTGTCCTTAGATTTACTCATACTGGTTGTGTTATCGAAGGTCGACATGTTGCATAATATTATGTAGCCGCCACATGACAGCAGAGTTTATTAACACGGAGTTGAAACAACATTGCACGACCCTTTAGGTGATTGGGTACTAAATTGTGCGATGCGATTTTATCAACAAGATTTAAAATATATTATTTTTTTTTTGAAAAGTCGTACATTCGACGACAAAATCATCCAAAGGTATGGCAGCACATTCAAAGGCGTGCCAAAGTTTGTCATTCTGGACTAATGTTGGCATGTATCGCATGATGTCCATGGGCGACAGTATCCAGTATTACACTACACGTTATTTAGGAATCCTGACTCACCTAGTCACTGAATTCAGAATAGTGTAAAGGTAGTTAGTAGTCAGTTAGTTCGTTTCCTAATTAGGACGTCAAGACTCAAGACGGTCCAGACCTTTCTGATGTGTTCACAGGATCCAAACTAGGAAAGGAATAAGGATAGTAAAATACTTAAGTTTTAAAACGTGTGATAAACACTCTTTGGTAATCTGAATATGGCACATCCTTTGTCATCCATCGTGATTTGGATTGTCGAAGAGCGTTTTTCGTACTTTCTGGAACGCAATCTATGTTTATGGGTGCACATGACTTTTTGGCGAGAACCGGGAGGTAAAGGTGAGTTTTTGTTTGATTATTTTAAAAATTGTGTATCGTGGGATATTTGTGGTTTAATAGTGATAGTTTATTAAAGTTCAAAGTGCCTCGTGTTAGGACATAATGACGTGATAAAAACACTTCTGTTTTATTATTTGCTATGTGTATCAATGGCTATGCCAAATAAATTATATATAAAAAATTTGATTGCACAGATGACCAGAACGTTAAAATAAATATATAGAACGTGTCACTGAAATAACGCAACACCTAAAACGCGTCAACTAATTTAAAACATGAAAGTGTTCTAGAGAAACATAAAATTATTTTGGGGAATAAATTAAATGTTACAAAAGTTCCGTTGTTCTATCTAAAACGTACGTAGCGCGCTCCTTACTTAGTAGAGGGTTATGAGTATGACCGGATGACGGCAGGACGGCGCGGGTTACACATTTCGAAAAGATATACTAGAAATGAACAATAAGGTATGAAATAAAATCTATTGTACAAACTGGTGCTATCGATTCTACTCTTGATGGATTATTTCAGTGACATGTTGTATACACAAATGTTGGTATTAAATATACATCAGTATATATTTTCCTTTAGTCGCAAATTAACGTAACATACACTAATTGCGTATTTTGTCTCACAAATAACCGGTGGACACGCTGAATTACAGTGACTCAGACACGATGGCGGCCATTAGGGTTTTTTTCACTTCTTCCAATTTATCGCTACGGAAAATTCGTCACTGGATGATTATGTAGTTACAATTGCGTTGCATTTCCACGATCTGGTAAGTTCATTTGAATAAGGCCGATTTATTGTTGTTTTTACAAACTCAAAGGTCAACAGTTGCACAAAACGCATTCGGAGTGCCCCAAGGCAGTGTACTGGGTCCTGTTTTATTTTGAATTTATATAATTTATAGCACTAACTTTAAATTGGAGTAAAAATTACCTACTTACTAATTTTACAAGTGCGTGTGTAATAGGTTAAGTATTACTCGTAATCGTATTCGCGAATAGTGCTATTTTTTGTTATTCGAAACATGGCTGGTAGAGACAATGCATCGAGTGAAGAGCCACTGCTGGGTACAGGCCTCTCCCAAGATTCCCCTTCAAACACGCTCTTCCTGTCTTATCCTCCAGCAACTACCGGCGAAATTCTTTAAGACACCTGTCCACCTGAACGGAGGGCGTTCCAGTAAGTAATTATGGTACCTTGAATTATGTTATCGAAATTTCTCTTCACTTATTACATTGATTATGACGATGTAATTAATTACATTGTACCTAACTGTTTATTCATTTATTTAAATTTCATTGTACTAGTATTTGACATGTACAAAAGACGGACTTAATAGTCGACATTCTCTAGCAGTCAACCGCCAGATAAAACAGAAGACAACGCGAGTGTACTTTTAGTTTGAAATGCAAGTAAGTAGTAATATTTATAAAATAATATGTTACATAATTTTAGTAAATACGAACATATACTTACGCAACATGAAAACAAAACTATAACCTCATAACTTAGGTCCAATAACAAAGATATTATTAACTGCCCACTTCTAAAAATAGTTTTAGTGTAATAGCTTTTGTAATAAGTTTTGAGTTCACGTATTAGATTAATTTTAGTGTAGCAGATATAAAAACCACATTAGCAACATGATGGTGTATCTCTCCGCAAATGAATAAGGCGGCTCTCCCAAAGCTCACTACCACTCAATCCGCATCATCGGAAAACCCAGCGCTTGCACTATTACAAACTTATTTGCGTTCATATTGCGTTACAACAAAAACAACGTTTTAGTACCTACATTCTTGTTTTTCGGATTCTTTGATTGTGTCTGCTAGTCGAACGTTCGCACAAGTCCATTATCAACTTACTCAATATGCGGTTAAGTAGCGCCAACCGAAAATATAACTTTGTAGAACAAACCGATTCATTCAATTAGAGAGCAACAAAAATTAACTCAATAATAATCGCAATAACTCGATTACGAACGGGACAAAGTTTGTAGCCGTGCGAAAGCTCAGTTGGCCAATACTTTGGGTAATGTGTCTTGGGTATGTATGTATCTTTCAGTAGTATACATGTCGTGTGTGCGCAATAATTTGATATAACGTGCGTGTCTAAAACGCGTGGAGACCCGTTTAAATAGATAAACACGTTAAGCCACTTTGTAATACACGTTTGTCAAGACGCGAGACGGCAAGCCTCTCGAGACTAGTTAAAGCATTTGACGTTCCATCTCTTTTTGGTGTCTGTTGAACGTGCTTGCTATGTTTAGAATTTTCGCTCGCACAATTTTGTTGATCTTCGCAGTTAGCAATAAGTAATACATGATACATATATGTACGTTTATAATAGATATTTAGTTTAGTGTAAATATGTATTTCATAAATCTGTCTTTAGTCAATAAAACAAGCATCATGGATACACCAAAATAATAATTAATATAACAGAGAGCGTGGTTATTATTATTATTTGTAAGATGTGGCCTCAAAAACTACTTTAAAAATTGTAAAAATTATTAGTTATTATTTTATTTTAATTATTTCACTTTTAGATAGCTAAAGTAATGCAGATGGACATGGGGTATTTTGGGATTCCCTAGGGAAAAATTAGAGTACCTGAACAAAGCCAGGGCGGGTCGTTTGTCTAAAATGAAATTCCATCTAAAGGCTTGTTCAGATATCAGCGATACACGCTGCCGCCTGCGATAACGATAATATCTAGGCGATATACCGCCGGGTATTTTGTGCGAGTACCCCAAGTCGCGCGAATTCGCCAGCAGGGGCGAATATCGCCTAGGCACGCGTTTTAACGCTTGGGTAAGCGATACTGTTAACACTGGGCCTAGGCCGCGATTGAGAATAACGCTTATGTGTGAACGAAGGAATTATCGCGTACCCATGCGAATATCGCTAGCGCAGGCGGCAGCGAATATCGGTTATATGTGAACAGGCCTTAATAAAATGATTATTTATACTTTGCCATTGATATAATGTGAATAACGACTTCACGTTTGCTCGCGCGGGCGGACAAAAACCTCAGTAAGAAATAAATAAGCTATAATACATAGATAGTTTTACGTGTGAGGTCAATAGTCACAAACAATGTCAATGTCACGTTGGGATAGGTCTATTGTTGTTAATCTTTTGTGCGAGCGTGCGAATGTGACGTCACGATTACTCTTTCTTTACGATTATATATTTATTGTAACGTAACGCAACCTAATACCGACCTACTCCGACCACTGAGATTTTTATAAGTAATATATATTTAAATGGGTGCTTTTTCAAATGGAAAGATATTGCAACGTATTTATATGTATTTAAGAAGTTATATGCAACTCTTCCAATCGAGAAAGCAGCAATTTAGTGGTCGGATTAAGGAAGAGGTCGGTATTAGGTGGCTTTTCTACATATTTATATACCTACAATGTTTTCTTTCTTTCTTTACTTTACTATTTTACTATACTTTCATACTTTCATTTTCTATGAAATACTTTCATTGGGTATATGGAAATGGCTAAAAGCTTAAAATAGCTCTTCAAATTTATAATTATCCAAATCCCAACATTTCAGGACAGCAAAAGCCGTTATAAATAGACCCTTTAGACAAAACAAACATTATCACATGCAAGAAATATTAAAAAATCCCATTTACTGATCATGTAAATACACATGTACATGTAAGTACACATGTTAGTACACATGTATGTCATGTCATGTACACTTTAAGACGTGAACTAGAAAAAAAAGTAAAAATATAAGTGGAATATATCTTATCAAAGGAATCTGGTTGATAACTTCTGAGGTGGGGGTGAAGAAGATGAGGAGGGGCTCATTAAATTTTTACTTTTCAAAATATTTTCAAAGCGAACATATCTACTGAATATAGAACACAGACTGTAGCGTGGCTGCCCTCTAGAGTGCTTGTATAACATATCTAGTACTTATTCATCATCAGTGGGCTCAAATCGACGTTGGGCGAGAAATATACCTTATTGTACACCAAAACATTTATTATATTTTTATGTATGTATGTATAAATGTATATATGCATGTATGTGTATGTAAATTTATATTTATGTTGTATTTATGTACCTACTTAGTGTAATAGTATCAAAAAGCTATTATGTATATTTAGCGGCACTACCCTTGGCCTGCTCTCAACCACCAAAGGTTAGCTGGAAGAAAATGCGATATAGCATTAAGTTCGCCTTTGTACACACATTTTGGTGCAATAAGGAACTATCTATCTATCTAAAACATACAGAAGAGAAACAAAAAATACAAGTTATTGAAGTACAATCGGCGGCGTTGTCGTTAAAGCGATTTCTTCCAGACAGCCTTTCGGTGGTAAGGAGAAGTCCTGTAAACGTGGATGGAGCAATAAATAATGTCTATATATATATATATATATATATATATATATATATATATATATATATATATATATACATAGATACATACATAACACACACATACATACATTCAATATGCTGTGTTATACAATATCGGACAAAGTGATAAAAGTCCACAACTTACTTCAATATGAGGAAACCCTAAGACCGGCGCTGGTACTAAAACAGGAAGAGAAGGGCATATCTCACCTCAGAAGGCTGCATCATTTGCAAGGATCTCTGGTGCAATTGGTGAGCTTGTGCTTCTGGTGGAGAATATTGTGGTGGCGGCTCTGCTTCCTGTTTGACACGGCGTAGCATCGGCTCCCCACTCACTGCTGACATCATTGACACCACCTGCAACAAATACAAGTTATATTATTAATACAACTGCAATAAAAAAGCAATGTCAAAAAATTTATTATTAGACTATTGCCTCTTTTACACAAGGAGAGTTTCTCGAATGGCTCGGGCAAGAATATTGTATACGTTTCTCGTAAGCGAGCAAACTAAAGTCGGATTATTTATTCGAGTAAGGGACATGACATGACATGTAGAACTGTCAATAAAGTGTCATCTCCGCACAAATTTCACTCTGTTTGACAGTTCTACATGTCATATCTGTTCACACGATGATAACAGTAATCAGATGATGATAACAGTTGTTCGAGCGATGTTCGAGAAACTGTGCTTATGTAAATGAACCACAATTCTCTTTATAATGCCCAGAAGATAAATTCCAAGTGAAGTATAGTATATAATTGTGTAATAATAGCTAGTAATTCTCTTAGTAATAAAATTATTATAAGTAAAATGCAATTAGAAAATATATACAAAGAGTGAACAACAGGATGAAGATACACAAAGATATGTTCAAAGCGACAATTTATAAAATGAAGTATGAAAACAATTATTGTACATTAACGTCAGAATTATATATGTGGCATTAGAAATGATTTATTAAATTGTTCTAAGAAACCATGGTGTCAATTTTAGTTATGAAAAAGTGCAATCAATGATTTGGAAAAAAAAATACACACAATCGGGAATCGAAACCGTTCATTTTCCTTAAGAAATCGTGTTATTTTTTTGCGATAATCTTATAAATCTTGCTTGTAAATAGAAAACCATCAAGCAACAAGCACTAAACTTCCGGAATGTTAGAAAACCGTAAAACCTAGATTTTACGAGTTTAGATACCAGTGAGGTCCAAAAGATTCTGGCCTGACATTTTTCTAGATGTCAAAAAAAAACAAATTAGGTATACGTCATTGTAATTGTTATTTAGGGCGCTAATTCGTGTACAATTTTTTTAGTTCAACTCTCGTTAGTTTTGATTCCTCGACTCTTAGAACAACAGGAAGTCGCAAAATCTTTGAAATGTTTAAACTGGAATATCGTTCCGTGATTAAGTTCCTTACAAAGGAAGGAATAGTCGTTTGATTAGCATTTAGTCCGACCGATATCAAACAAAGGTTGTATAATGTGTACGGGGATTCTTCTCAAATCATTTTCCACTCAAATGCTAATCAAACGATCCGAAAGGTGTGTTCAAATAGACGGAGGCTATATTGAAAAATACAAATAGTTTCATGAGCTTAAGTGTCCTTTTTCTTCATCAAGCCGAAAACTTTGGGACCTCCCCTCGTATAGACCTATGAACAATTTAGTATACCGGCGCGACATTTGAAATATTGTTTGAAATACAGAATGTCCTGGAGAACATGTCTGACGGTTAATTTAGGACTGACAAAGATAAAAAATGACACCAGTAAGAAAAATGTCCTAATACAATATTGAAGGCAATGAAAATATTCACACATATCTTTCTAAAAATAAGGAATCGTTAACACGCATTCTGTTGCGTCGTTTTCCAGACCTTATTGCGGCATATATTTCTTTTATTTTCTTTCTTATTGTTGTCAACGTTTTGTGATGTAACCCGTGTTGATTGTCGCCGGTGGCTTGAATAATACATAACGTGGGTACTTCTTTTTATAATACACGTCACACGAGTACTTGGTAGTCTGGGTTGAAAGGATGTAAACATTCCGTAGATGTTGAACAATATAGACGTCAAAAGCCAAATCAAAAGACGTCAAATAACATCTGGAATTAGAAGAGCACGGATTGATTTAGTGTGGAAGGATAATTTGTCGCTAAAGAGCCTGCATTCAATACTGTTATAATTCACATTGTTATGATTTAACTTTTTAAGTGGTTGCGGATATAGAGGACCTAGGGCAAGTAAAGCAGAACTTTAATTAATTAAGTAACCCTAGATAAATATTGAACGAAATAAAATTAGTCTCCTAAAATAATTTAAAGCTAAATTATAGAAACTTTCTACTGTTCGAAATTCTCATATTAATGTAAGTAAATATTAAATTGAATTAATTCTGGATATTTTATTATTGGAAAGTACATTTTATAATAATCCATTAAAAATCGATAATAATATTGTGTAATCTATACTAATATATCTAATAAAGAGGTAAAATTGTGTGTTTGTAGGTATGTTGAGGGTAATCTCTGGAACTACTGAACCGATTTCAAAAATTCTTTCAGAAATTGCAAGCTACATTATCCGTGTCTAATATAGGCTAAATTTAATTTTGAAATTTTGAAAAAAAAAAACTTATAAACCGAAGCAAAGTAAGGGCGGGTCGCTAGTTGCGGATATAGGCGTAGACATTTAGACGTAACAATGGAGGAATACTAAAAGGTAAGGCCTTCAGTCTAAAAAACAATATAATAGGTGTGATGGGTATTGGACAGTAAATAGAAAAGCAAACGTAAACATCCGGACACTCGTTGCAGAAAAATAAGGGGGACGGTTTAATAGTCTTACTTATGTAATTCCAAAATAATAATTATTATAAACTTGTAATACTTGATACATTAGTTTATTAGCGCCGCCGTATGACAATAATACGTCGTTTCTATGTCATACGTATTCATATGTATTATATATTAGGTCAAAAATTCTTACAGAATATGTTTATGTTGAACTCATAAATAAATTTAATAAATAACTAAGTACACTTCCCTGCCGAAAGTAATATACATCGACTATGATCGGCTAGCTTCGGTTGCGTAGAGCGTCGTCTCTGTCGTCAAGCAGTCAGCGACGTTTCAGCACACGACAGAGACGACGCTATACAAAACCGAAGCTAGCCGATCATAGTCGATGTATATTACTTTTGGCCGGTATGTGTACCTCCACTTTATTGTCTATCTACATCAGAGGTATACATATTTTTAAAAAAGTCTGGCAGTCTTAAAATTGTGTCAATTATTTAAGATAATTCATACTTGATTGTCGTGTTTCATACATATTAACATTATTTTTATTAAAAAGTATAACAATCAAATTATCGCAATCCAACAAATAACAAACTGCATCGCTCAATTGCGACGTATCTTTCACATAGTTTACATTCACGTACGCAAAAAGAAAACAACGCGTTCTATCGCGTTTATTTATACAGTGTTGCGAAAAAACATATTATTTTATCTATCTACGATATAAAAAGTTTCAAGGATGCGCCACTTGGGTTCAACGTTCTCTTGACATTGCTGAGTGTAAAGATAAAAAAATCATGACGTAATCCACTTTAAAACAAAATGTATCTATCCGCACAAGTGTTAATTTTATACACCACAAATGATCGTCGTATGTTTCATAATGTGAAACAGTTTACATAACTGTTGGATTTATAACATTCGATATCAGACTATAACGTTCCACTGCGGCGCGTAGGCCTCCTATCACAGCGGCCATTACGGCCACAATCCACCACGCAGGCCTAATGCCACATAAGCCATTTTCTCACCCACCCAGCACCCAGATTTCTTAACAATGTTTTCTTTTGAACTAGTGATAGGTAATGGAAAAGTCGGTATTTATGTAGAAACTCAATAATACGGACTTCGGTACGAATTAAAAACGGCGGAATGCGATGCAGAATACCCGTCAGGCTATCACCGTTCCTGAACTTTTAACATAACGCATTAACAACTATAATAACCGATCATGTCACAAAAACAAAAACCCGTCCTATATATAATACATAAAACAAAATTAAGACAGAAGCACAGCTCAATATGTTCGCTAATTACAAGTCTGTAATAATCTCATAAAATTTCACAAAACCAAAGTAATTGATCCGGCTTGATTGATCATATTGTATCAATACAAACAACCCAAGCCTCACGCAACAGTTACGTAAGCTGCCAGTATCTAGGTCATTGGGGCTTTGTAGCCTTTCATTATCACCTAAATTGACATTAAAATATCTATAATTAATTTGAAAAAGCTTTGATAGATAGATAGAAGTGGTGACAACAGCATAGATTACAAAAGCGCTTTCAGAGAATATGTGACGTTTATAGAAATCAATATTAACGTATCCGGACCCGAATAGTCGAGTAGAAAATGGAGCGAAGAACAAGGTTAGTGTAGGTCACGGAGGCACCGGGTCGCCGACCGCTTGTCCGCTCTCACCTTCGTAGATAATGCCAATTCGACTAGTGCGGCCGCAGGAGCAAGCTCACGCGACTCTATGTTGTGGAAGGTCTGAATTCCAATGACGATAATACGCCAAAAATTATTTCGTAGACCTACTCCAACTTTTTGTTAGACTCCTTTGGGATGTACGTCCTCAAAGTCGTCCAAATTACAAAAACAAGAAAAACTACAAACGTATAATGTAGAATTCTCTGAACTTAAATCAGAGGTACATATTCCTATTAATAAATAATCATAGACTAGAAAAACATTGTGAATTGAAAAATCACACTAACTTATGTACTAATATGTAAATTAAAATAATGTCAAGGAGATAAAATTGAGTGCTTTGTAATGATTTCATTGTTCAAAACATCACGACGGGAATGCAAGAAAATCTTTTCCGGGATATTACAGACAAGTTTATAGGATATACTCGTACAGTTCCTGCCTGCGCAAAAATGTAATCAAGAGACAGTTTGTCATAAAATTATTGATTAACACAATTATATTTCGTAATCCATATCTGAAGTGTAAATTGTAATAACAATGTGCACATTAAACAATTGTAAATGTTATCTATTATATTTATGAATTTAATATAACTGCGTCACTGAAGGCATTTTTACAATATTTCAATTTTTTTTAGCGACCGTGGGAGCAATCAAAACTACATATTTTGTTATATCCGCTTATTTTGCTTCTTGGGACATCAAAGGAAAACGACCAAATGTTTGTAGAGTGATAACTTGGAGACTACTTAAAACCATGCTATGTAAACTACTTTATTTATGCAATATTTTAAAATTGTATTGTTGTATTGTATTATTATTGTGGTTATTTTATTTATTCTGGTTGATATTTATCTCTAAGTCACAAAGATATAAAAGTATGGCCAGGGGGGGGGGGGGGGAGATAAAGGAACGTGATATGGGTATGCAGAGTAAAGTATACTTCTCGTAAAGACGGTAAATAGAATAAAAATCACACATAAGTTGATAGAACTTTACATATCGGCAACATCACTAAACTCATTAAATGGCTAAATGGCTCCTTGCTGTTTCTCGCTCTATCCTAAGATATCCTTTAAGAAATCAATTAGTACCGTTACCTCCTAAAACAAACCTGGGTAAATTCTCGCCATTAAATCTCCGTCTGAATACTTATAACCAGTTGAATTCTCATGACATCGACATCTTTAATGATTCCTTGGCAAGTTTCAAACGCAAAATTTTACGTGAATTGTAGTCGGAGGCACTTTTTGCTTTATGTTTTTTTTTATTTGTTTAATTGTATGGTTTAGTAAATTGTAATTTAACCTTATTAAATTGGATTTATATTCATACATACACGTATTTTATCATACTCGCATGCCTCTGTCGCATGTTGAACTTGTTGATACACCTGTTAAAGTATTGCACACGGTATGTTGAATTTATAAGTTTTTAACATTTGCACTTTTTTCGTGTAATTTGCCGGTGGTTTATCTTGTAAAAAAATAAAAATAAAATAAAAAAATCTCTGATTTACGCAATTATCTTAATCCATTAGAGATAATTATTGATTAATAATTTTCATGTCTACTCCGGTCATTATAGACATTGTATTGCCAGCAAAATCATAAATCTAAACAATGTGGATTTAGGAAACGTTCGTATCTAATCATACCGTCACATCATCGTCAACAGCGTGAATAGACAACAAAATTTTGCTAACGGCAACGCGTCACGTCACATTGTTATTTCCTGACCTAGCTCAACACGCTTTGTACTTTTCCACGCGTTATCAACTATCTTATTTTTTGTAACAACGATAAACACTACTATGATTGCGAATACATGGTCACACACACCGGCACAGAATTTTCGAATGTCTGGCAACACAATTTATTCAGGTGTTTTCTTTGTGTTCAAAAAGAAAAATTTAAGTCAAGTCTGGGTAGGTATGTGAACTTCCCGTTTTAAATTACATACATGATTACTCAACTTTTTAATCGTAAATTTTGTAATAATGTTTCTTTTCGAGCCCGGTGCCTTTATTACCATTTATAAATACGCACCAACGAGACACAAAATAAGCATTTTTAAAATCACAAGTTATAGATTGTTCACTTTTAAACGTTCCAGTGGCTGTGTGTAACATGCCGCTAAGAAAACAGCACTGATGTTATCTGAATCTGAATAACACATATGTATAATGTATCTGGCATATTAAACTATTTTATGCGCTAAACACTAGCTAATATCACTATTTCCATAAATAATTTCATCCTATTGTCAGGTATCAGTCGTTCAATGCTTTATTATTCTTTTAATTTTTAGTGACTGACATTTTAATTCAAAACATATGTACATAGAATGAAATTCTTGATTTTAATAAATACTTGTTTAAATGTTTTTCGATAACTAAGAGGGTTCGTTAGGTTTTTATTCACTGTATGTATGTATATCCTATCGATACTTTTTATCATTTCTTTATTGTCAATTAAATAGTTACTTTTTTTTAAAAAAGGAAAATAAATGCAAATGTAATCTACTAGTGCTGAACATTTTTACTAGAACTACCTAACTCTGACTAGGTTTTGACTAGTCTAAACTAGTTTTAATAAAAGTATTTCCTGTGTGCCTAACATAAGTGTCGACTGCTCCAAGGTCAAAACCTTAGCTAGTCGCAGTGTCCTGGCACAAATGACGTCACTGACGTATTTTTCATAGCGATTCTCAAGGCCTAGTCACATCCATATACTTGTTGATGTAGGTCTTTACAATTATCAGACGTAACAAAATAAATTAACTCGGTATATAAGAAGAGGGGTAAACATTTCAATAAAGTGAAAGTAAACAGATTTTTTATGCCATTAATAAATAAAGGCAGATGTGGAACTAAATTCTTTTTTGGATTTTAAATTAACGAAAGTATTATTCGTCGACATAAACAGTTGTGCGTACAATTTATTTTTAGACTAGTAAAACTAATTAAGAAATTATGTTTAAACTTAAACAGCTCCAAACTAAATATAATTAATTACAATTAATAAATTAATTACGATTATAAGAGCTTCTCATGCCTCTTACAAATTCCATTTTGATTAGAAAGACCTCGGTCGATAAAGAAAGCGATATTTTTATATTTGTATGTAAAGATACTGTCCAAATCTACATAGTTACATTTAAAAAACTGACTACCCACGTTCAAAATCAATCACTTTAGAAAAACTAGGCATGTTAGGAGAATTACGAAATAATTAAATGCCAGGCGGTGTCCAATCACAACATGTATGGGTAGGTCATGTCATTATATTGAGCCTGCTCGGTGCTCTCCCAGGCACTAGCGGTGAGGTAAAAATAGGCAGTAGGGACTAGGTAGAAGTGTGGAGAGGTTGATATCGAGGAGGGTGTTTGCTGAAAGGGTGAGCGGGTAGAGGGGGGGGGGGTGCGTCTAGACATCGGCCTTGACCGCCGCGCGGTTTGGGTGCGGGCGAGGTCGCCCCGACCCACAGACCGAGTGCGGTGCCGCGTCGAGTAGGAGAGCGGTATATTCCCGTACACGGTATGAAGTACTTTGATAAATTGAATAGACCCTCATTATCCTCATTATCATTATCCTGTTCCTAACGGGTTCCCAGTAACATTTATGATAATATTCCAGGTTTATAGTTGTAGAGTATTCCGACCTACCTAATCAGAAGTACATTGTGAAAAATTTGAACTGTACGAATAGTTTCGATGTTAAAAACGTGAGCCCACTGGCTGCAATTATTACCTTTTGAAAACAAAAAAATACTGATCAACATACTGATCACCAACGATACTCCTCTAACAAAATAGACGAGCGACTGTAAAAATTTCGGCCGAACAGCTAGGTCGAGTAAGGAACGCAGCGTCGCGGCTGGGTCTGTGAACTCGCACGATTCGACATTGCGCCGACATTGAGGCGAGCTAAATAATGCAGATAGCAAAGGGTCGACGACCGGCAGAGCCCAATCACCACGCGGACGATCGCAAGCACCTGCCAACGCGCGTGACGCCACGTTATATAACCAGCACCAACGCCTGGCTACCTCCGTCCGACCTACCCCAATTGCGCGGAACTTGGCCGTGAATTTGCATATTTCTGGGCAGAATTTGATGAATATGATAACACGCGCGACACGCCTTTGGATTCAGCATCTTGTTTTTACCTCGGGAATCAACATCATGCTTACTTCAACTAATAAAGATGAATGATAACATCAAAGATCCGCAGAATAGCTCTTTGAGATGCAATTTTACAAAATATTGTAGCTTTCTACAAGTACAAAAAAACAAAGTTAAAAGAACAGCAATCTTACAGTTAGTCAATCAAGTAAAATTAAATGTATCTAATACAGATTATTTTCAATATATTATAGAAATTCACAGTAAAGTACCAAAAGGCCCCCAGCGCAATCAAAGTTGCCGCTAAATTGCTTCTTGGACAGAATTTCGGAAATGATGTGAGTTGAGGCAGGCTTCACGCAGACGCCTGAGGGTGTGAGGTGAGGTGCAGAGGAGGCCGAATCTCCGCGCAGGGTGACATTGCGCGGACGTCGACCGCACGCCCGAGCGCCCGACCTACGCCACGGCAGCGGCGCGCCGCCCGCCCGAGCCACGGAAAACATCGCGTCATCCGCAAATCAAAAACCAGCCTTAATTACATTCTTTTGTTCCAAAATCTACACATTAAGGTGGTAGATTAACGTTAAAATCACAGAAAACTTACAGATTTTTAATATAACACATTACATCACCAAAGACCTGAAGACCCCGAACAAAATTTAAAGTTCATAAAGAATTCAAAGACCGTCGCACTGTTACGTAGGTACATGACGCAACGCGTTTGTGATTTTTATCTTGTTACCGAAGTTCTCGAGTAAAACATTATGGAGCAGATACAGATATAATATAATATAATATAATATAATATAATATAATATAATATAATATAATATAATATAATAGATATAATAGCAGATATAATAGAAACCTGGACTTGATTAAGAATTAAGTGATTTCCATTTTAAAAGGAAATATACTTTAATTCTATAAATTAGTACGTATGCTAAAAAAAAGAGAAGAGGCGATGTTGGCTATAATATATCTGATCTGTTTGAATAGGTACGAGTAAAAAAAAGGTAAAATCTTGTAACGAAAATAAGGCATTATCCGGCAGTGCAACCCTAATTATTAACATCTAAACGTTAAGGCTACATACATAGAGCATCATTGTTGACGGATTACTCGTACGACTCTTTATGCATGTATTTCTTGTATGACATTGTTTTTAATTAAAATATTTAACGTATAAATATAATGCTTTCTTCATATCACAACAGAAACTCCTATCTATAATAGTGCCTAAGGTCATCGTCGTATCAGCTCAAATAAGATATCTAGGTAGGAGACGTGCGCCGCAGCGTATCGTTGTTGGCCCTAGTAATATCAGCCACGCCTAGTAATTGGCAAAAGTATAATGTCAAAAAACGAGACAGTTATCTAAAAAATCAGGACCGCGGTCAAAAAAGTAAGATTCAAAAAAATCTAAATTTTAATCAAACAAAATAGAAGTACAAAAAGTTATCAACCAATTTCGGTCTTCATTCCGTACAGTAAAGTCGCTTAAAGATAAACAGTCAAGTGGACGACCGGTTGAGTCAATTTAATAGAATGGAAGTCGAAGAATAAGTCAACGGCTAAATTATTTGTTCGCTCAAAAGTACATATTGAGCGCATATTTTAAAATTAGTTATGTCCCGACAATCGGGACTTTCGGCGTCCCGTCTAGGTGTTGCGCGGGACGATGCTAGGAAAATCGTGGTTTCTTTTTTTCGGAATGGCTAAATTGTTGTGGCCCTAGTGGCCTTTCAAGAGTCGCCGGACGTGTATCAACATCAATGTCCTATCAACGACCTGTTACAAGTCGGTAACATGTGTTGTTATGCAGACGACAGCACTGGGGAAGCTTTGTATAAGGCCCATGCGAATATCCCTAGGGCCGAGGTGGAAGAGGCGCGTAAGGCTTGTGTGCAAAATCGAAAACTCCTTAGACCGAATCTCGGATTGGGGTAAACTTTACTTGGTCCAATTTAATCCCAGGAAGACACAAGTCTATGTATTCACCGCTAAGAAAGCTCCTTTTGTATTGGCACCTCGATTTCAGAACATTCGTTTTGGTATCCTTGGCGTCGATATTTTAAGCATTCGAATTTCGGTGTCATCTGGCGAGCAAGACAAAACTTGCTAGTAAAAAGATCGGTGTATGAATAGAGCAAAGCAGTACTTCACTCCAGGGTAATGCTTGTGGCTTTATAAAGCTCAAGTTAAACCCCTACATGGAGTACTGTTGGACCCCCTTGACTCCGTCGAATGACGAGCTATCAGAATTGTCGATGAACCCACTCTCACAGATGGTTTAGAATCGCTGAGCATCCGTAGAAATGTTGCATCTCTCTACGTTTTCTACAGCCT
Source organism: Sesia bembeciformis (assembly GCA_943735995.1). Taxonomy (NCBI): domain Eukaryota; kingdom Metazoa; phylum Arthropoda; class Insecta; order Lepidoptera; family Sesiidae; genus Sesia; species Sesia bembeciformis. Next base: position 12,380,885 of record OX031042.1, on the reverse strand, counting down.
TTATAATGGGGAATGTTCTGAAGAGCTATTCAATCTGAATGCTAACTTCGGGTTTTACCATCGCACCGCTCATCTTCGTGCATCCGCACTTTCTTGACATAAGAGTCAATGTCACTTATTATTTGTTTGTAAATTGTAATGATAAACTCAGTGACGTCATACAACCTATTACTAAATAAGGGCAGTTCATCCAATTTATTTTAACTAAGTAAATTTAACTCGGGATAAGAGTAGAAATATACGCGTAAAGCATCTGGTCCCCTCTTGTGATCATTCTTCTTTATATATACGAGTATATCCGTAACTCAATCTATTTTTACTATTTGAGAATCGATATATTGGATAAAAAATATTAATTAATGCGATCGACAATCAAATGAAAAAGTGAAGACTTATCAAAATAACTATCTAAGTCGTTTAGATCAATGACCCGTCTGCCGTTTAATATTGAAAATCGTATACAGAGGCATTACTGCAATGCATTTTGGCATTTGTTTTTAGTATCATAAATCTTACGAACAGGATTGTGTGAACACAAACAAAGCGTTATTATAACGCTTAATGTATTGGAACACAAACTGAAAGAAAAAATACTTTGCAAATCTGTGTTTAAATTGTGGATTGACCATTTGGGATTGATAGTATACTCAATTTGTGTTTCTACTTTTATTTTCAGGATTTTTAGGTAAATACCTACGCTATGGCCAAAAATAGTATCAATTTACATCGCCTCAGTCAAACAATATAAATGTCCAAACAAATAAAGAACTGAAGTCTAACTTCAACTGAGATCGATTGTTACATTTATTGTAACACTAGCTGACCCGGCGAACTCTGTTCCGCCTTAGAGGCAATAAATAAGCAAAATTTGTGATTTTATTAAGTTAAATTTTTTATTAAGAAATTCGATTCAAATCAGCACTTGATAAATCTCTTCTTGTGCGTCTAAAATTATCTACTTGTTGATATCTGTTGTTTGCTCGACGATTTCGCATTGCCAACCGAGCCGTTTCACGGGCTGCCTCACTTTGCTCTTCTGATTGAGAAGCACGAAGTCGAGCCATACTAACGCGGCGCTCTTCACAGGCAATTTCTTGTTCTTCTTCAGTCCTTTCAGCACTTGATACGCGGACTAAATACTATATTCGTACTAAATCGTTTGGTACGCACGGTATAAACGCTAGTGGATTATTTTAGTCTGATACTCTTGATCCTGTTTCAAAGTTGGTCGATGTAAACAGAGACGTATCAAACGTTTAGTGCGCACCAGCTTGATACGCGTACCAACCAATTTAACGGTGTAAAAGGGGTCATTTGTTAATGATGATTCAAAGAGAATACAAATTACTGATTATTACTGATATAATAATTATCAAATTTTCAACCATACTTAACCATAGACAAAATTGCGTTTAGCTGTCATTTGCGTTTTGTTATTCCAAGTCAGATGCGTTTTTGTTATACCACGTTTTATAGTGACTTGACGTTTTATGTCACGTCACACGAGAACGCGGTCAAACGGGATAAAAAGTATCCTATGTCCGTCTCCTGGTTCTAAGCTACCTCCCCACCAATTTTCAGCCAAATCGGTACAGCCGTTCTTGAGTTATAAATAGTGTAACTAACACGACTTTCTTTTATATATATAGATTATCTGCTTAGTGAACTCACTCTCATCAAAGCATTTACTAGGCAATGAAGCAATGAAATGTAAACTACTATCAAAAGTCATCTTAAGTGTAGTCAGAGATAATGAAGCACTATTCAAGGACCGACATATATTTATCTCCTCACAAATTACATTTTGATGCCTACAGAAATTACAATGTGCAACCAGCCCTTTCAGTATACACTGCTGGACGTGGGCCTCCTCATGCACATCGTCTGGTGCAGGAGGGATGGATGGCCTTTAAACGCCACGCTGGTCAAGCGGGTTGGAGTGTCCCACTCTTTTAAAGGTGATGTTGCAGTTCCTCAAGGCTTGTGGTAGCCGTTTTGTTATCCATTAGTCGCCTATTACGACACCCACGGGAGGAGATGGGGGTGGCGCTACTCTAAAGCCGGGCCGACACTACGCCGGACCTCCGTCGGACATCTGATAGAAATTACAATGACGAATGCAAATCGTCTATACTAATTTTATTATTTAATGTAATAGAAATGAAACATTTACTTGCTGGACGACCGCGACCTTTTAAATAGGTTGAATTGTGTTTTAAAGACTCATATCATTATTTCTTATTAATTCCAACAGAAATTCTCTATAAGACAATATTATGATTCCCTATATTTATTTGAATGGTATATAAATAAAACGTTGGCCTCGATACGGGATATTACCAAATAGGTAGATCATTCATGTCTCTCACTCTTTGCGTGGGTGCTTCTTTGCCTGTACTTGGAATATCGCAGAAGACCCAAATATCGTTGAAACTAAAACTATATTTTACCGTTTTCTGTGAAAATATTTCGTATATGAAACTAATGTACATTGAAGATTTATCTGTGTGTCTTTCGTTTACAAAAAATTGTACATCAGTAGTGCACACACAAAGACGTGTGCATCAAACGTAACATTGGTGAATTAACACTAGTGACATAGGAACAAAATATTAGCAGTCTTCTGTACACAAGTAACAGATACGCAGTCTAATTTTAATAACAAATAATTATGTTATCAACGCGTGTAACAAAACGCGTATCCATAACAATAATTAATGTTCTGTACAAAGCATAGAAAACAAATGTTATCACCTATTATTATTTATTACCTACATTGTATAAAATTTGTTTGAATAGCTCCCCATTTCATATTTAGTTATTTATTTTGTTGGGGAGATTTCTAAAAAAATAATGTTTGCAGAAATTAAAACTCAAATTTTGAAAAAAAAAATACCTCATAACCAAACCAGCAGATTAGTCTGATGGTAGCCAAACCGTGATAGCAGACACAAAAACCACTGACCGTTTCAATGTTGGTGGACAATAAGGAGTGGGCATTTATTAAGGGATTGATAGAAAATTTTATAGAAAAATATTTTCGGTCATATCTCGGTTATTTTCGTATATTAAATTTTGTATTGAAAAGCAACGGAAACTAACGAGCGGCAAGACAATACTAAATGTGCAGCAAATCGTGCAGCAGCAGCATAATAATTTTAAATTATTAAGAGTGTCATCAGTAATCACCAAGTTAACTTGCTGCTGGGTGCGCTCGACTGGCCACGTTACCCCTCCCTCACAAAAAGACTACCATGAAATGTACTGCATTTCCCACTTTATCTTATTTCCCTAGTGTATGTACGTGTTTCGGTAGTGAGTGAGATGTGCTTGAGCCCATCCCATCCTATCCCTCCCCATTTTCCCAACCCTTTCTCCAAATCTATTCCTATATCTGCAAAGGTAGGCAGCGCATCCGGGGCGTGCCAACGTTTGTCATTTTGGACTAATGTTGGCATGTATCGCGGATGTCTATGGGCGACAGTATCCACTTACCATCAGGTGGACTGTATGCTCGTCTGCCCCTTCGTCTATAAGAGAAAACTAAATTTGCTGCGATCAATGAAGTGCTCATTTAGTATATTTTTCCTGCTAATTAAATTAGTTACTTACTTCTCTTTTCGTATATGAACCAAACAGTAGATACTTTTACAATTACGACAGTATAAGCATTTAAGAAAACAAAAATGTTTAAAGCCCATATACAGAATGAGTCGGATGCATTTCCTTTTTTGCGGGGGACTGAAAAAATATGCTATGTATTTAGCATATTTTTATGTATATGCAAGAAAAGTATTTTCAATTAAAACAAATGCGAAAAATGTTCACGTCAATTAAATGAAATTCGTGAATCCGTGATTTCAGTTTTAGAGAATACAACATGCTGTATGCAAATGATATGTATTTGAAAAATGACTATAGACATCTGAATTTCCGATTCGTGCCATAGTAAATAAGTGCCGTTCTTTTTTGTATATGTGTAGTAAATATTTTATACTTGAGTAACATAAACTAAATAATTTTAGAAACAATTTTTTGGCAGTTTAGATTATCACATAAATAAATAATTATTATAAGATTCCCTTAAAACTAGACAAAAATTAAAAGTTAACATGTTTTTCGTAAAAATAATTCTACAAAGTATGACTTATGACTTATTTTCATGCAACTCCCGTGTAAATTAAACTTACATTAAGAGATTCTATCACTTCCAGGGTATTTGTGAAATTCGTAAACATCCATGCATCTTCGATTGCACACATTCTATTATAGAAAACACAAGATTTGATTGACAAAATTCTAATACATTTTAGTTAACGTGTTATATGTTCTGAGATACAACAGTTGTACGATTCGGAGCGCGGTATGAAGGGAAGATACAAGCGGGTGGAGCGACACGCACGCACTGTCCACACGCATTGCGTACGCGCAGTCGCCACGCCTCGCCGCCCCACCAGTGAGCACGACACACGCATGCGCCGCCCCACGACCGTCCACGTGCTACACGCCTTTCAGATTGGTTCCTTTACGTGCACCGCAGCGAATGAAGGTTCGCCGCTCGCTTTTCCTGATGCATTTGCCAAGGGGCGACGCCTCTAATTGGTCGAAGCATCATTTGGAGTTTGTTATGTAGAGTAACTTTTAGCAACCCGTTTTTACTTTTTGCCTTATTATGAATCAAATTGAGTATTGAAAAGACATCGGGTACTTAAGTGAAAACAACTAAATAGACGCATGTTATGTGACAACACGTCAAACATCGTCGAGTGTCAAATATCAAGGAAATGATAAACAATACGGTTAAGGCCAAAAGAGTTGAAAACTAAACCGTTGTTAATTAGGCAGACAACTAGCGGACCAGAATAACATTTTATTTGATACTGATGTAACATTTTATATAAGATCGAATTGTTTTGACACATGCCTCAATAAAATAATAAATAATAATCAAGGATGTCCATTTTATGAATTGTGAATATTGAAGAAGGATGTTCGCATACTGATTTTATTACCTATATTTTTAAATTTATTTATTTACTTGATATTTTCTGTCTTCATCTTTAAAAATGATTTACATATTTAGATCACGGTATTAGATTTAAGAACTAAAGCGTGTAGTCGAAATTAGGGTTGTAAGGGACTGTTTAGTCTTTTACCGGTTTCGGTTACAGCTACGGATATGAAATTATTTATTTATATGATTTATTTATATATTATTTATTTATTAAATTATTATGAAATTATTATTTATTTCGGATATGTTTTCGGTTACGGTTAAGTTATTTTCAAACATATCCGTTTTTAAATAACTTATTAAGAAACTGAAAGCAAAGAAAAATAAACCAAATTGGGAATAATTACAACTTTACTCTCATAAAGAACGAAAGAAAATTCTATCAAATCAAATGCAAGCACCAAGAACTTGTCAAAACTCGCCACGTTCAAATTCCGACCATAACAGCAATTATAGAATTATTTGTGGTTACTCGTACATCCAAGTGTTTTATTTCGATTTGGGTTACGGAGCTTCATATTTATCTTCATTACGGTCCCTAGTTAAAATGTATCCTATTTTGTTTGAAAGATTAATTTTAGTGACCTATACTAACTATTAACACTAAAGCTATTAATTGGTCATTAATAATTATTATTATCTGTAAGTAAGGTATAAAATTCGTCGTTTTAAGCTTTACAAAACACAATGAGCGACAGTACTCGATCATACTTTCATTCTACCTTTTTTCAATTACCAATTGAGCAACAGAATACATACAATAACTAACCGAACTAGGTACCTATACAAAGACTAAATATATAGCAAGATGATGTCATTCAATAGGCAACAGCGGTAACATAAGGTAGACACATAAAAACACGCAAAGCTTAACAATAGAACCTACTGAGCAAGCACTGAGTGTAAAACAAAGATTGCTATTGATCAAATTAATAACGTGGTAACTAACAGCCATAAGTGCCATAACGTGTACTAATACTAAACAAGCAGGCGGGGCAGTATTTCTATAGGCAGACAGTAACGTAGACGCGAACAAAGGTACCGTACCGATCCAATTATGAAAGCAATAAAGACAGTACCCAATAAGATTCCTAAAACTACATAAAGTACCCGTCTATGTGACCATCTGTACATATAACGAAATCGTAACAAAGCACAGTCTGTACATGAAATATTTATTTAAAAAATCATTGAAGTGCTAACAACCATACAGAAAACAACAGATTTTTATAACCGTTGTCTACCTATCTTTCTGTTTAAACATGCCTCATGCAAAAACCACTGCACGGATTTAGTTTGGTTATTTCCTGGGCTAGGTAACGTTTAGGATAATTCCATAATGCCTATCTCTCTTATGGAGGAAACTAAAGTTGAAAATATAATAAATTTTGTCCAAAAATCTTTCTTGAGCAATGCCGGGGGACCGGACAAACATAACTTTGAATTCCTAAAAACTTCCCAATAATATACGTAAAGAACTAGTACAGAGAAATAAATACATAGAAAAACAGATTAAAATGTGGTCGTTCCTAGATAAATCTAGCATTAACTAACATCAAGTTAACAATTGAGTTTAAGAATAATTATAAATCAATATATTAATTTTAGAACTTTCAAAATTAGATAAGCAAGGCAGTTAATGAGTTCATATAATATGCTTGATTTATTATAAATATATGGTTATAAATAGTTCATAACAATTAGTCCTTCTATGTTACCATACCATCCGCCTGTCTCTCCACGGCTGGATATAGGCTCCTCCTAAGGACCATCACCACACACGCTTTTCCGATCTTCTCATTCAGCCACAACCGGCGACTTTCTTGAAATCGTCAGTCTACTGGCCGGTGGGCTACATTTCCCTATACGCTGTCTCCATTCGAGGACTCGTCTCCCCCGCTGCCACTTCAGCGTGTTGATCCATTGAGCTATGTCGGCAACATTAGTTCTTCGTGGAGTTTATTCGTTACGGATTTTGTTCAGCAAAGAAATTTCGGGCATAGCTCTCTCCATCGCTCGCTCTGCGACTTTGAATTTGTGAATCAGGCCTACCACCGTCAGAGACTACGTGTCGGTACCATACGTCATAACAGGCAGGACGCACTGATTGAAGGCTTACGTCTTCAAACGTCGTGGTATAGCTGTGATGCATTTTCCCAAATGCTGCCCAACCGAGTTGAATGCGTCTGTGCGCACTGATAGATCTATACTGATAGATATAGATATAATGGATATATATACGACTCGGCCTTCTATATTATTTGTTTGAAAATAAAAGTTAAAAACTACTACTACAAATTAATATATCACTATAAATTCATTTCATTTTTACATCATATAGCATATGGGAACAGCAGACAATAAATCAAATCATAATACAAAAGGATAACTATGAATACCTAGTGAAAAAAATTACGAATTAGATATTTCGAAAGTACCTACCTGTCAAAAATATTTTCGAAAATCTTCCAAGTTGACGTTTTTAAATAGGATAACGTGTAGCGCGTCTAAGCCACGAATATTAAAAACAATGTAGCAATGAAAACAAATATTTTGTGACAACATAAAGCAGACTTAGTAACCATTAGAATTCTATAAACATCCCGTGAGCCCTAGGCTACTTATGCATAGATTGTCTTAGGGCATGCATATGGCGTCGGCGCGTCGACGTCGGCCCAACAGACTGTAGCTTTTTTGACTATAGGGTTGACACAAAACATTTTCAAGCCCAAGTTGCTGTAAATAACATTTTAAGGAATTTTTAGTTTGTTTAAAATGTTATGGAAAGTACCCACAGGTAAGGATAATTTAAATTTTTAGAAGTTAAATGGTTACCTATATACATTGAACTGATCTATGCAGTAGATGCAGTAGGAAGACTGAATTGAAAAAGAAGAATTACAATTAGATCGAAATCCTAAGATAATCCAAGGCAACCCTGACAGTAATTGCTTAGCAGCCGGGTGTGGGAGGAGGCCATTCGTGGAATAACTGCTATTTGTGTGTGCGTTTCAAATACAAATAAATTTTCGTTTGTGTGCGCGCCGCCGGTTCATTGTCAAGGCCAGCAGCCGAATCTCCCGCTCGAGCCTCCCCTCACTCCCGTCTCACACTACCCATAGTCATATATCGCAATCTAACTAAATCGTTCGGTTGATTCATGTGTATTGCTCGGATAACGAAGGCTTCTTTTCATCGGTAGTAAATCAACCAGCAATATACGCCGTACAATACAAATTGACAATATTCTGGGCAGGCTATCGAGGTGCTTGTAAAATTTCAGTACGGGTGGTGCGCTTGGAGCAGACGCGATAGTCGCGTATTTTTAACGTTACATATCGCATCGCATTCCGCTTGTTTTTTATCTACGGTGCGCTGTGTTCTCGTGGAAAATCTTGATACAATAACAAAAGCGACAGACCATATTACGAAAAGAAGATCTAGACACTGAAATATTGACAAAAGATAACAGACCTCCATTATCTTTTCTATGGCATCGATCAAGGACTACTCCAACATTTATTATGTTAATGTTACTCGAGCTGCATATAGAATCAATGCTAACTTTATGGCTGCAAAAAACATTAGACATCAGGGCCAAATAAAAAAATGATACAAGTATGAATCAATCCATTTGGAGATGTGTTTAATATACTATATATACTATAATAGAATTATAATCAAGTCCATAAAAACGGAGTTGAGTTTTGTTTAAACAATAAAACCTAAAGTGTAGGAATAGAAATAAATATAATATGTTCAAGGACCAAAAGTACGAGAATAGAATATTGTTACATAGAAATTGAATTAAATTGCGGAAGTGCAGTTACGAGCCAAGAGTACATATATTTGTTTATCAATTGAACTTATCCATGACCAGATGACCAGAGATCGGGAGCATATATACTAATATAATAAAGAGGTAGAATTGTGTGTTTGTATATTGGGGGTAATCTCTGGAACTACTGAACCGATTTCAAAAATTATTTCACAAATAGGAAGCCACATTATCCGTGTCTAATATAGGCTATATTTTAATATGAAATTTTGAAATAAAAATATTGAAAAAACAAAAAAATTATAAACCGAGGGCGGGTCGCTAGTTAGCAATAAACTAGATAAAAGAAACATCAAGATATAAGACTGGGCTGAATTAAAAAGGATTTGACGTCAAAACGACGATTGAGTTAAACTGCAACAGATAGTGAGGTTATCCATTTGAGTCAAAAATAAACTATGTACTTTTCCAGAGATTCCCCTGTGTCCACTAATCGTTCAAACAGTGGTCCAAATAAAACAATAATGAAATTTATTTTATTTTCTTTTAAATTAATGATCAATAACCACTAAGTTCCACTACAAGGCTCAGGCCTCCACTTCTAGGCAAGACTATCACAGGGGACCAATGGCCTTAAACGCCGCGCTGGCCATTTAAGGCTGGCAAGTCCTTACTGGTGATACTAAGGCCCCACGGCTAGTGGGGCTAATTTTTAGATTGGTATTGACACATTTATTTCAATTTCAGAAATTAAAATACACTGTAACAATTACTAAGTGTTATGTCAGGTCTTTATTAGAAAATCATCTTAACAACACGTTTTCAATCGTGGAAAAATAATGTCGCTCAGTGCACTTGGTTATCTATCATTCATTACGTAACTTTATCAATTCTGTTTTAATGTCTGCTGTTTTAAAATATTTGATTATAAAGCATAAAAATTCAACGACATTCTTTCTTTCCAAATTAAATGGATTATGTTCCTAATAAATTCGTTGTTATTATTGTAACTTATTCATTGTTATCATAAAGTATGTATTAAGTATATTAGAAATTCACTAAGTGCAAAAATTACAAGTTTTTGGGTAGTATATTAAGTACAATAGAAAAGGTCGTAGGACTAAAGTTGTTGTATTTGACGTTAGAGAAATTCGATATCAGCAGAAGGGGGTTCGTCGCTAAATTCCAATAACGCCTATGGGGTATACCATAAAATAAATTATTAGATATAAAATATATATGGGTGTGTATGTAATTGTATAGAATGATTAGGAGTAGGAGATAACACTGTCAAGGCCACGTCTTTATCAAAGGAAATCACGTTGTATAGAGATTAGATAGAAATGCAAAATTTATACTGTACTTTCTTTTTTAATTACAATTATAATAGACGCAATTCTTTAGATTTATTATAATTACGCGGGAAAAAGCTATGGAAAAAGATAATAATATCTAATTAATTATATTTATTTAATTATATTTATTTAAGTATAATGAAACAGTGAAATCTAGATACATGTATGTTTATCGTGCTATTGACGTCCCCTGCATTCAGATTGACGTCTGACGTTAATTTAATGCTTGTTTATCTATAAAAAGTGATCCACCGATAAGGGTTTTTCCACGTTTGTTTTATAATCCCTTTTTTGTCTTAACTAAATGCTATTTTTTAGAAAATATTGTAGCTGGAATATTTTGCAAATTTTCTCATGGTGTCTCAGAAATACTATTATAAATTTACTGTCGTATAATTAACTTAATATTAACAGTTAATATTTTCAAAACCCTTAATTTGGCAATTTCGTCGAAGCAACAGTGAACTGCTACTTCATAATATATTCTTTTGAATCATAAAAATGCCACAGAAAATGTTACAATTTATACTGCGGTAAATTTAGAAACTTTTTTTTCTTTTCATTACGCTGATAATTACTGAGACATCTCATACTTATTCACAATATTCTTTAATTCTTTTCTTTAATTTGAGTGCGTCGTTGACATTGTTTACTCAAATCAGTGACTCGTACTTAAAGCAAGTTTATCTTCTCTATAGTGTTTAGGCACTAAACAGTTATAAAATAAGCCATTACACTGCATGATGTGAATAATAATGTAAGACTTAATTCGATTATGCCACTGAAATTACTTACTGGTAGTATACAAGATAAAAGCGCAAGAAAAGAAATAAAATAAACAACAAGAAACGAATTCAAAGAGGAAGGAATAATAAAAAACCAAGCATAGGCTTTCAGACGATGACTAAGAAAATAACAGAGGCGTCAAAAAAATCCGTTAAGTCTACAGTGCTCTATGCGTACGTCTACTGTAGGCGGCACGATCGATCCAGCGTTGAGGCAGGTCCGGTACACGCTCAGCACGTGTAGCACCGGTTTTTTGGACAATATCATCGGGATTTTGAATTCTTTTACCGGTTCTACTAAACCATCATCTCTGTATTCCTTTACTGCAATTTTAGAATTATTTATTTTGTTTTTTAACAAGTATTTTTACTGAAAATGGTCACAGAAGTGATGACATTGCGTATGATGTAAATAAAAACAGTGATATGTACTAACCTTGGGGAAATTGATTTTCAAATAATGTCTATTATATTTTCATGAAATAAAAACTAGCATAATTCAGATGTTAAAGTTGATTATATTTGACATATACACTAGTAGCTATAAGTGACAATCTAAATATTCCAGAAAACTACGCAATATTTAACGAAAATGTATACATTTTTTGCGTTGTGTGGACATGTAGGATACGTGCATATAGATCCAAAACTAAAACATTCATTTTTGGACTGGACATAATTTGGAAGTTCTCTATCGTTAATTCCTGCTTTTGTATTGTCTTTGTCAATTGTAACAGTAAACATAAGTACATGTGTTAATATGTGAGCTAATCATTGTTGAATTGGAAATGGTATAGCTATTTTTGTTAATGTAAAAACATCAAATTGCTATGAGGATAAAATATATTTTTAATAACACGAAATCATTTTAATAGGTGATACGAAGCAATATAAAACAAAACACGATAACATATTCAGTCATTGTGAACAGTAGATAAAATGTTAGGATAGGTCAAGGCGAATTGAATTTCGCCAAAAAACCGGCAAATATCTAGTGCCTGGCTACAGACATTTATACTGTCAGTAGCAAAAATAGAATTTAAAATTGTACGCACCACGTCCTCCATCCACTCCATGTTGTCTTGTTATTGTGCTTGTTAGGTTAGCTTACAAATCTGGGTCTAGATTTCAATGTCACGTGAGAGTACTGCGCGTCGCGACGTTCTATACGCGAGTGCAGGCGTCGTGTCGTGTGTTGCACCGAAATTTCGTTCCCGCACCCCGGGCCCCGGCCACACACCTCACCCCCGCTCGCAAAATTTTCAAACTCCGAATCGCGCAACGCCATCTATGGACGATTGGGCACCCCCTCCCCGCCGTGCGTGGCCTTGAACTTGAATACACGTCGCGACACACATTTGCGGCACGCCCCCCTCGCCACCGCGCACCACCGTCGTGCGCATTGTCACGGTCGAGCCAGCTGAATGGAACTAAGGCACCTTTTCGCATGGATGTCGCGGTACCGCTCCGTCGAAGCACTCTCATTTTCACTGCAGATTACGTCACGTACATAGTAAATTAACATGCACAGATCGAGCGCCGTGCTTCGTTAAATGAGGCCTTAATTGCCTATTACGTCCAACGGGGATTACTATGGATGTATGTAAACAGTATTGAACAGTTAGACAATAAAAAAAATTGGTTAAACGGAATTATGAACAAGAGTTGAAAGTACCAAATATAACGTTCATATTTTAATCCTTGAATGGATTAAACCCAGTGGTTAAAGTGGATGCTCTGATAGTATCACTTAAAAACAATATTCGGAGAAAATGGACACAATAAAGTCATCAATTTAAATTTTCTGCTTTTTCGTCCTATATATTATTTTATAAAATCTATACATATAATAAAACTGTGGAGCCGGCGCGTGTCTGTACATTGAATATGTTTACCAAAAACTGATTGGGGGCGATGAAGGAAGAGTATCAGAATACAATAAAACGATTTTGAAAAAAATTCTGTCTGTTTGTCTGTTCGAATACGCTAAGCTCCAAAACTACGGAACGGATTTTCATAGGGTCTCTACGGGTTAATTAAGCTCAGCTTGGCGCTTCGAATAGGCTTTGTTTCATCTAAATCGGATGATGGGAAAAAAAGATATGCCAATTTAGTTTAAAAACTAAAATTCCTCGCGTACAATGTCGCGGGCATAGTTAGTCTAAATTTTCTTGAAAAGGGTTGATCTCCCAAACGTCCTATGGCTATTCATTGCTCTCAAAAAATACATTAAACCCCTTTAGCATCAAAATTATTTTTTTTCTACATATTTCTCTTTCTTCAGATTTGAACTCCTGTATGTACTCATTCATTCAACGCCTTCAATTGAACCTAAAGATACTAAAGCCCCCTTTAATATTTCCATCCCTTATTTTCGTAAAAACTGTGTCAAGTAAATACTGTGTAACACTAGCAACTCGTGTGTATAGTGTGTGTTGTGAATGTGTGTACTCGTGTATCTATAATTTATACCTTGTCAACTCGTATGACCTTACATTCTCTTAAGATTTTTACATAAACGCATATTTTATTGAGTGATTATTTTTCGACCTGTTGGAATGATAATAATCTATATTTAATATTAGCGACCCGCCCTCGCTTCGCTTCGGTTTATAAGTTTTTTTTTTTTCAAAATTTCAAAATAAAATATAGCCTGTATTAGACACGGATAATGTAGCTTCCTATTTGTGAAAGATTTTTTGAAATCGGTTCTGTAGTTCTAGAGATTACCCCCAACATACTTACAAACAAACACACAATTTTACCTCTTTATTATATTTATTTAATACTAGCGACCCGCCCTCGCCTCGCTTCGGTTTATAATTTTTTTTTTTCAAAATTTCAAGATAATATTGTATAGCCAGCCTATATTAGACATGGATAATGTAGCTACCTATTTGCGAAAGAATTTTTGAAATCGGTTCAGTAGTTCCAGAGATTACCCCCAACATACCCACAAACAAACACACAATTTTACCTCTTTATTATATTTGTAGGTATAGATCAATATTATTGGCCGACTGTACTTACACAATCGGCCAATAATATTAAGCACTTCAGAGTTAAGTTTAATTTTCGTCATTTTTCATATTTCTAAAAAATAAGGGCGATTTTCGCTTGCAAATCTCTAAATTGGCAAATTATTGTATTAAACGCACCAATCAACACCACCCCGTTTCTGGTCCGATCTCAGTTAATGAGGAATCCAGCGGCAACAAAGATTTCTAATTTTTAAATATTCGTGCAAAAATAAAGGGTTTTCCAATAAGGACTTGACAACTTTTTTTCAAAATAAAATGCAAACCATTTGAGATATTTCAAAAACTTTATTATCGGGTTGAAGTACAATCAAAACATTTATGAATGGAACTCGACTTCGTTCATATGGCCACCGCGGGCACGTTTGCAGCGGTCGATTCGTTGGACCCAATTTTCGATGACTCGGCCACACATTTCGGCCGAAACGGCTGCTATTTCGCGTTCAATGTTGGCTCTGAGCTCTTCCAACGTCGTCGGCTTGTTGGCATAGACCAATGACTTGACGTAGCCCCAAAGAAAAAAGTCTAGAGGCGTTAAATCGCACGAACGAGGCGGCCAATCGACTGGTCCATTTCTTGAGATAACACGCTCATCAAACTTACTCTTCAATAAATCGATTGTAACGTGTGCTGTGTGGCTTGTGGCACCGTCCTGTTGAAACCACATGTTGTCCAAGTCCATATCTTCCAATTCGGGCCAAAAATAATCGGTAATCATGGCGCGATAACGATTACCATTCACAGTAACGTGACGATCATTATCGTCGACGAAAAAATATGGTCCTATGACGCCGCCGGCATGCAAACCGCACCAAACAGTTATTTTTTGTGGATGAAGTGGTGTTTCATGAAGCACATGTGGATTTTCACTCGACCAATAACGCATATTTTGCTTATTGACGAACCCATTGAGCCAAAAATGAGCTTCGTCACTGAAGATGATTTTGCGATGAAATTGATCATCTTGGCGCATCTTTTCCAGAGCCCAATCGGAGAACGTACGTCGCTTCAAATGGTCCATCGGCTTCAATTCCTGAGTCAGCTTGATCTTGTATGGGTGTAAACCAAGATCCTTACGCAAAATTCGCCATAAAGTAGTCTGGGCGATGTCCAACTCTTGAGAACGCCGTGGAATTGACTGCTTTGGATCATTTGCTACGGACGATTCAACGGCAGCGATATTTTCGACACTTCGACCAACCCGTTGTCTCACTGGCACGGCAACATCACACAACGAATATGTAGACTCAAATTTTTGCACTAAACTTGTTACTGCCTGTCTACTAGGGCGAGAATTACGACCGAAAATCGGAGTTAACGCTCTTAAAGTAGCGGTCACCGACTCCGAATTTCTGTAGTAAATTTTTATAATTTGCAGACGTTGTTCGTGGAAACAATTCCACGTCAAAAACTATTGTACTTAATCTATAATTGAAATTCAACATTTTTTGCGATTAATTATTATTTATTTTTTTATTATTATTACGATTAGGGGGCATGCGGGTGCGCCGCCGACCTTGCAAAATCCTACTCACAGCTTTCTTGAAGAACCCCATATCGTAGCTTAATGGAAAGAACTCTTGAGGCAGTTCGTTCCACAGCCTACGGGTCCGCGGTATAAAATGATTTTTGGACCGAACAGTGCGCGACACCTCCGTACCGAGGAAATGCGGACGTACCCCACTTCTGTGATTATTACTATTTACAAATTTAGCTAACAACTTAGCTAAAAACTCAAACATAGCTAATGTAAATCTGCATTAATTTACCTTATCAAGATATTAGAATAAACTATATTTTGCAATAGGTCAAGTGACCCTGAACGATAAATACGATTTGACGAATGAAATTCAGTGACATATGCCTATATTGTGCTACACTGTAGTAAAATAGTATATATTATGCATATATAATACTTTATTCATTTGAATATTTATTAATATTATGTATATTTTATTTTGGTAATACGTAATACATTAGTTTTTACATTTTGTCATTTTTTTTATTTTGACGACAACTGCATATTCCTATTTATTTTCTATTAATCTGCTTCATGTTTTTCAATAATAAACAAGTAAAATAAAAATATCAAAAAGTCATCTGGCTGCAGTATCAGTGTTCACAGAGCATTGTTAAATAAAACTCAGCAAAGCAGGTTGCATATGAAAACTTTTCTCGCACATCAAATCCAGTAATAAACAACTAGCGCCACCTAGTGGCAATCGATGAGAACATATGTTATGAATTTATCTTTTTTTTACGATTCTTTTATTATGAACCTGCATATGAATTTTTGTTATGGAATAAATATCAGATAGGCAATTAGGTGGATACCTAACGGTAAGTGACTGACACCGGTCCAGTTAGATGAAGGATGGTGACAGGGAGACTGCGGAGGCGGTTGAAGGTGTTGTTGCTATTGACAGACAAATCTGTCTACCCTCGGTCGTGTTCTTTTTTGATTCACCCGCCCACTCTGAACTTGTGTTTGTTGAATAAGTTCCTTGTACACTTAATCAACATTTTAATATACTTATAAAACCACAGTACGCCTCCGAAGTGTCGCCGCGACCACGGTTCATATAACTGGACTGAAATATCGGCTATAATAAATAAATAATAAAACGTGAGACCCGTTTACATAACAATTATTAATTTTGTTCTATTTCATTGACACTGATATGAACTAATACACTAATACAAGTTTTGTATTGTGCATATTAAGATGATATACAAATGATATACATTACAAATTGTTGGATCACATTCGTTTAATGTATTTTATTGTATAATTATTGTCTTAACTTTTCTCCTGTAGCCATTTGTCAATAATGTTTTTGAATCTGTATTTTTTGATAAAAAAAATAGTAGACTTACCTTAACCAAATATGCTGGACAGTACTGGTTGTCCACTACATATTTCTGGTGAGTTCCACAGGAGATAAGAGAAGAAACTGTGATGAAACATGTCCAACTTGTCACCTGGAATAATGGAAAAAAATATTATTATTAACAATAATAATATATTAGGTAGGATAAGTTTGCAGACTTTTTATAGTGAAAATAATAAAGACCTTTTTTGTATTACATTAATATTTATTGAACGGAATATCGTCCATTTAATTCGGCTATCTTTCGACATTTTTCTGACAGAGCCATTATCCCAACGCTATAAAATTTTTGAGGTTTCTGAACGAAAAACTTGTTATAGTTGTTAAAAACTGAACAAAATCGATTGTTACTAATCTCTACAGAAATGGATCGATTTCATTTGGTTTTAGCAACATCTCGCGTATGGAAATTCTATTCATCAAGTTTCTGTCATGTTTCATGCGGCACCCAAACATCTAGCTTTTTTTTTACAAAATTCAGTTTCAGGTGATCCAAAACTGTTCAGTGGTGAATGCTAAACTCTTCCACGATTTTATGACTGCTTATGTGTCGATCTGCTTCAATTTTCTCAATGATAACATCAATATTTACCTTACTAGGACGACCATAGTGAGGAACATCATTCACATCAAAATTACCTGACCTGAATCGACTGAACCATTTGTTTGCAGTTGTTTTAGATAAAGCATCTTCTCCTTAAACACCACAAATTTCGATTTTAAAACTAAACACCATTTTAAAATTGTTAAAAAATATGAAAAGATAAAACTTTAAGTTGTAAATTCAATTTGCCCCCCTTACAAAAAAGTCAGCTGTCAAACGCTATTTTCCCGCTAGTGATCAGTGTTGCCAGAAATATAGCACGTTAAAATCGTTAATAAAGGCCGCGAACTTTCCGACTACCTATTATTTATTATTAATAATAAGCTGCATTACTCCTGATAGGTGTGCCAGCTGATGTTACAGGTTTTACCATATTATTATCTCTTCTATTGGAAACAATTGGTCGAGTCTATATTTAAAACTATTATAGGTAGCAATTAAATGAACTCTTATGATGATTTGTCTCATATTTATTTTATTTGTCAAACATGTTATTGCATTTACAAAGATCTGAGTTGAAAACTTGGAGAACTGGTATAGTAATTTCCAAATCTACCAATTTGATTTACATTTCCATCCATTCCATCCTATACTTCTCAATTTTCCCAACACTTTTTCCAAATGCATAAATAGTTAACTAAATCTCTAAACGTAGAGTGCATCCGGGGGAGTGCCAACATTTGTCATTATGGACTGATATTGGCATGTATCACTGATGTCACAGGGTGACAGTGTTCACTTACCAGGAGGACTTACCACTTACTGCCTGCTTCTCTGCCACCTTCCTTCTATAAAAAAAATGGTTTTAGAACCATATTAACCATACTGGCACTGTATACACTAAAATCAAGTCTAAAGTTGCTATAGATAGACAATGTTATATAATCAGCGTGTCTCCCCACTGTTGGAGCCAGGTTTTATATTGTAAATAGGCCTAAAACCCATCACCACAATATTCTGCTCTTCTTCTCGAACCATTTCCAGAGACTTTTAAGTTGTCATTTACTATGGATTGTGCTAAACAATGATAATGTACATATTTGCATCTTGACTAGACATTTTAAATAATATTATACAGTAAATGTTAGTTATTTAAATTTGACAGTGTAGATTTAATAAGGCATGTATTTAAAGATCAGCAAATATATAGCTATTTGGTCAGCTATAAAATGTAACTATGATAGCAAAAATAATAGGTTGGCAGAAAATTGTTTATCAGCATACAATGTTTTTATTGTCAGCAGAAATTTACTATTTTAGCAGCCATTAATTAGGGACAAATATAGCTACAAAATAAAATTATGTAGGAATTTATAACAGATTAATGGGGGGGATCAATTTGTTTTATTTTTTTTATATACTTATGGGACGGACGAGCAAGCGGTCCCACGTGCAACGCCAGGGGGTATGCGGGCGCGCCGCCGACCTTGCAAAATCCTATTCACAGCTCTCTTGAAGAACCCCATATTGTAGCTTAATGGAAAGACCTCTTGAGGCAGTTCGTTCCACAGTCTACGGGTTCGCGGTATAAAATATTTTTTGGACCGAACAGTGCGCGACACCTCCGTATCGAGGAAATTTAATAAAAATAGTCATCTATGGTGTTAATGTTTAGATACATTTTTGTTAATTTGTCCAGCAAATAATGGGAAATAGTAAATGCAAATTGGGAAATAGTAAATGCAAATTGGGAAATAGTAAATGCAAATTAAGATCTATTCAGCTTCAATCGCAGTTCTTAAAATCAATGAAATGATGTCAAAAAATACTAAATGAGCAGCAAATTATAATCAGCAAAACAATCTATTTTTTAATAACTGAAATCAATTACTCTACTCTACTACACTCTAATCCAGTCCACACCAGCGGGGCAGTCTCGCTTGAGGGACTCCTATTTCTGTATTGTCATATGTGAACCTAAACCTAACCCACTTTTTTGGCTATTATATATTTGCTGGTTAGTTACCCACTATTTTCAGTTGCTCATTTAATTATTTCTTATTGGTGGCGGCATTATCCGCCATTCTCATTGGTAGCATTATAATACTCTTTTTCACAAAATCAGATATTGAAATAAAAATTTAAACTATGTATTATTTCAGAATCCTAAGAAAATTTTATTTTTCCTTAAATGTTGTCAGAAATATACTTTTGTGGTAAAAGCAAATAGAAGGCATAAATAAAAATAATGCAGCTAAGTATATTATATTTGCTTCCAAGTCAGATTTTATATACATATCTAATCACTTATGCATATTTTATAGTGTTACATATATGAAATTTGGTATACATTATTGCTGTTCTTTTAGATGATTCTGCAGCTAATGGGGTGCATACAAGATAAATTATTTGATATTATTAAATTTTCTTGCTGACTAGTTATTTTAATTGTGCTCATTATTTAGTTGATCTACCATTTATCTGCTTGCTGCCATAAAAATTATATCACTTTAATGAATTGTTTGTGATGCACACGCCATATGTACAATTTGTGGCCAATTGTGGAGTCAATAGTTAAGTATGTAGCGGAAAGTAACACACTATTTTGGCAACTGTATGATTATGATATAATAATTTGCAAGCCAATGAGGCAAAGTATGTATGTACTCAGTTAATTACAAAACATCTATTGTAACCCATACTCTGGCAAATAAAGAATCTGAATGCTTATAGACCTTTAGTAAATAAGTACAACACAATGTAATGAATAATGACCTTGAACTGGGAGCTACTATAAAAAGGCCTGTTCAGTTCAATACCATTTATACAGGTATATATTAATTACAATACTTAACTATAAATCAATTAAAGTATATGTATTTTGATTTTAAACAAGATTTTAGAAAGTATTTAGAAGTGTGAACTACTTTTATTACAGTATTATAATTTATATAGGAATAGATAAATTAAAGATAGGCATCTCAATCATATACCTTTAAGAATAAAAACACATAGTATAATGTTTAATTAGACATTGTATTACAATAATTCAACTGTTGTATTTACTAGTGACAATCTAAAGTAAAACTCGGTATTATATAAACATCTAGACAACATTTGTGTAACAACATTAATTAAAATACTTACACCAAACAGCTGGAACCAAGAAATAGATACAACACAGTGCACTAGTTGATGAGATAATATCTAAAATAAACACCCCTAAACAATTATTTTTTATTGAAAATTAAAATTGATAGCTGTCAGACTGGAGATTATCAAGGCGGATTCGAATTTTGAAGTAAATAAATGTATAAACACGATTTGCATTTATTTCTGATACACAATTTAATACTTTTAATGTTTATATTATTATTGTCCTGTACTATAGAGACAGAGGAATATTTATTTGAATTTCGGAAAATTAGGTTAGAAAGTTGTGATTTGACATTTCATTTTAGTTATAGTGTTGTACTGCCGACATGCATGTTGACATATGTCGCAAGCGTTCTTTTCGCAATAGAGAAATCTGCACAAAATTGAAAAAATAGACTAATTATAAGTCATAAGTTAATTAGTTAGTTATAATTATATTATAAGTTTATGTAAGTGTAATAAAACTGTTTTATTTTTAGTTTGTTTTTGATAATAACAAATTTTATTTTAATTCAAAAATTTTGATTACCGAATGAAACCAACAAGGTGAAGCAATCCCTAATGGTCAAGCAAGGATGCAAGACCATAACATGCATGACACGAGAAAGTCGTTGTCATCGATCAACCAAAATAACAATGTATTTCGGTTGATCGATGGTCTTGTATTTGATTTATGATTGTGATACTAGTTTCCTCATTTATTTATCAATATTTCCCTAAATCGGAAATAATATTTACAAACAAAAATACTACAAACATCTATAACATTGACAGAAATAGGTAGTTATGCGACCAGAACGCACAGTCAGCATAAATGCGGCTGCAGCCCAAACCGTTTAGTTTGCATGTTTATTAGATAAGGCCCTCGGGCATAGTTATAAGAAATTAAATAAAATCAGTCTCATATCGACCAGCACACGACTCGTGCATTTATTAGTTTATAATTTTTGTCTTTTTAAAAAGACTCCAACCCGCTCCCGCGTTTTGACTAGGTTTTGTTCAAGGACAATGAGATAATCTACCCAAAATATACCCATATATGAGGACTAATTGTTTCACAAAAAAATCCTGACTACATCTGCAGAAAATAAAAGAAACTAAATAGTTTTATATAGAATAGACGGCAGACGAGCGGACGGGCAACATAATGGTAAGTGGTCATCGCCGCTCGTGGACACCTGCAACACCAAGTATGATATTTGTAATAAAATCCGTTTTTAATATTAGGCTTTAACACTCGGACATTGTTTTCATTCTAAAGCCGGGAAGACAGACACGAACACGATACGAGTACACTCGGTCCAAGTTGGCTCGCACGAGTTAACAATAGACAAGCTCATTCGTAAACTGGTTGACACTACTAAAGGATTTTCGTACATTTTGAATTGAGCGCACATAAATTACTGTACTCGAACAATCATTTTATTCTTAATTCAAAATGGTAAATCTGGCGGACATGTTAAACGAAGAGCTGATGAACCAATAAAATATAAGGAAGCCAATAATTCAAGATCCTGTAAAAAAGAATTTGCACTAGTAAATTGATTCAGAAAACGGTTTTTTTTATACAAAGAAGGCGACAGACAGTGCATCTGGTGGTAAGTGCAAATATACCCATACTCGTGCAAATATAAATATACTCGTACTGTCTCTCTGTGACATCCACAATACATGAAACATCAGTGCAGAATGACAAACGTTAGCGCACCACAGAATGCGTCACAAGATTTAGGAATTGATTTCGAGAAAGGATTGTGGAAAATGGGAAGGAAATGATGGGGTAGGAATAGCCTTTGGCATCTGCAGGAGATATTACTCTTTACTATCGAAACACGTAATTACGTACATTAGGGAAATAAGATACAGTGAAACATGCAGTATATTTCCGTTCCGGACTGGTGTCCCCACTGCTTTGCTCCACTAGTGGAACCAGGAGGATTTTCAAGTTATGGTGAGTTGACAACAAGCAAGTTGAAGGAGCTTGTGTCGCAGGTGAAGGTGTGTCGCACCATTGTGAACGTTGTATACCAGTATGTTGATATCCTCCTTGGAAAATTCGCTCTTGTTTAATTTAAGGTGAGGTTGTATTGTGAAGCTACGTCGAGTAATTGTTTCAGTTTATGATTGTTATCTATGTCCCAAATAGTTACATCGTCTAAATAAGCATAAACGCCTTGTAAATTTGCTTTCCAAACACTTTTGTTGATTGCTCGTTGGAAAGCAGCAACACCATTTGTCACGCCGAAAGGATCAAAAACTGGTGTAAGTTACTTTCCGCCTCAAACACGCGGTACAGTTTTTCTTCTCCTTTTATAGAAATCCAATGATAAAAACTTTTCAGGTCAATTTTGCTGTAATACCGTTACTTTACTACTTTGTTGACTATTTCCGTTTCCTCAATATTTAGTAAAGGATACGGGTCAAGCTGAGTAAATTTATTAATGGTTCACGAATAGTCGATGCACATCCTGTTCCTATGATTCTCATTTGATGTTACAAGGACTTGGGCCCTTCATGGCGACATGCTTAAATTAGGATAATTCCCTCTTTGAGTTACTTATTTGTTTCCGAATTAATGAATGCTGTATTATCTTTAGAGAATCGCCTTAATTTTGTAGCAATGGGCTTGCTGGTAGCAAATTGTGGAAAAGGCTTACAGGTTCGATGTTCGCAAAGAGTAATGCACATAATTTCAAGGGTGATTGCGGTCCACCAAACTACATTTCTAAAGTATGGTATTTCATAAAATATATATCGAGTATTACATCTGCAGATAATCTTTCCATGACAAATAGGTAGGTACTGACAATACTGAAGACTTTTCCTTGCAGGATTATTTTTAGTGGACAAACACCGTCAACTGTAGAAGTCAGATACGATGCAACCATCGTGACTGCTTGTGTGCAGGGTTTAGATTCTAAGTTGTGATAGACAGGGTGATTTCTAAGTGTGATTCTAAGTTGTGCAGGGTTTAGAAAAGACTATTGATAAAACTTGCTGTGCCGCCACTATCTATGAGAGCATTAACCTCAATGCTGCTGTTTAATGTCATGTTAACAGTTGCCTTATTTAGGTCAGTGGAGGCAGCCGTAATATATGATAGAAAATGAGATGCTGTAGAGACCTGTTTAGGTTAATTCGTGTTTATTGCCTTTTTTTGATGTCGCCAGATCCTATACATTTTTACAGAATGGCCTATTTTACCCCAACCAATTCATATTATACATGTTCATAGATAGGGCTATATTTCGTATATTTATACACACCTGGAGAAAGATAATTCATTAATTTATTTGCAGGAATACAGGTAATTATAATTCAAGATAATTCTTGAATATAATTCCAACATATGTGTATACATATGTTGGAATTATATTTACATGCCCCTTTTGAATACTGCCAAATTACTAGCATTCAAATTTTTTTATACTTTTAAAAAAATATATAAACAATCAGTATTTATCTACTAATTATAACAAAATGTTTAAATATATGAAGCTGTCAGAAAGTTTATGAGGAAGTTTAGAAACGTAGTTTTCCAATGGATCCACACGGGGGAATGGTTTGTACTTGCAGACGGGTCGTCGTCAAAACATTTGGGGCGTAAATATTTATCCATATTTTGTTTAATAATTTATGATATTTGTAATAATACCTGTTTTAAACATTAGGCTTTACTAAACACAATTGATTTCTATTCTAAATCACTAATAACAGACAACAAATAGGTTGGTGCTGTGAAAGTCTTATAAACCGTCAACTGTAGAAGTAAGATGCGATGCAACCATCGTGATACTGATTTTTTGATTTTTTATTGACTTACTTTAATTATATAAGAAATACAAAAATATATGTATATTCATATTTCACATGATATTTGTATCATATCATTTGTGACCAGCGAAATTATTTGTGACAATACAGAATTTAGAATGATTCTATTTAAAATTACAGTCTCAGATGACGTTTTAATTTTTTGGTTATGTAGAGTAATAAAATAGTTTTGACTCAGTAACCATATTTTTTATTCACAACATCAATTATTTTATTCTTAGCTCTGTTGGCTACAACACTATTGAACATTTCGTTCTATAAAGACGGAGGAACTGTTGTTGAAAATATTAAACTACTTCCACTAAAAATATTTATTCATTTTAATATATTTTATGTGTTTAGCTTTTGATAATAATCAATATTAGTTCATCATCTATTTTATCTACGGAGTTCGTTTATTTTATTCATATTTTTTTTCATTCCATTTTACGAAGATATCAATCAAATATAAAATTGCAAATGGCAACTTCTCTTTAAAAGTCCAACGACGTTTCGTATCTGCGGCCAACTCATCGGTCCTTTCTTACGGAGAATATGTTTGTTTTCAGTTCTATATGTTACGAATTGTGACTTATTTATTGAACTATACATAAAAATAGTTTGTAATTAAAATGGAGGTATACTATCTCGTGTTACTCTTCAGTATATTTTGGCACAGTAGCGATGCCATCATGTGGAGCCTGGCACCAAACACACAGAAGTGTTTGAAGGAAGAATTACACGCTAATGTTCTCGTGGCAGGAGAGTATGAGGTTACGGAAGTCGCCGGCCAAAGAGTCGATTATATTGTAAGTGAGTGGAGCAACAGATTTTGGCAAATTTCCATGTTTTTGATTTTCATACATGACATCTACAAAAAGTGTACAATTATTTTTCTGCAAATATAACTATAAATAGGAAACCGAAACCATATGTTATCATAGAATATTCTAAAATTCCACTAAGATATTAAAATATCCACTTCAAACTCTCCGGTGACAATCTTTGCATCATTTTGTCACTTGTTACTGTCTCCTAAACATACCTAGATCTCATGATCTCTCCATATTTCCCACATTTATTCATTAAACAGGTCTTACTGAAAGGTATATGTATACCTTTTTTATTTTAGTCATTATGTATGTTTATCCTTTTTGCTTCCTGACCAAATGGACAGCACCATCAACAAATAAATAATCTGAATGTTGAAGGCATAATATTTTACTAATGTTTTGTGTTAAAAATATTGTATGGACAATAAGTAATTACACCTTGAAAAAGCAAGGTCTCAAGCATTATGTTTATTAATATCTTTATATAGTGCAAATGATATGAAAAACAATTGTCAACTCTATTTCATATTATGTATTATGATATTACAGCTATATTTATGTTTTTTCTAGGTTCGTGATTCAAAAGGTCACATCCTTGCAAAAAAGGACACAATCGGCAAAGGCAAATTTACATTTGTTACAGAGACATATGACACATTTGAGGTGTGCTTCATATCCAAAGTACCCCCAGGTAAACTCTTATACCCTTTGTGCATTATAAGATCCATGTGTTTGCTATGATTTCAGTATAATCAGACATAGCTTCGCATACTCCTTGCAGGTGTCCATGGCTGGCTTACCATCATGTGGACCACTTGTCCACCTGCAACATTCACCATAAAAATAATTGGCAAATTGTAGGAAACTTAATATTTAAACATGTTACATTTGAGATTTTCATGTTTTTCACACATCTAATTAAATGGATCTCAATGCCTAAGTTTACCTTATTTATTTTTCATCTGATGCTACTTCTGATATTGTGAGTGTTGTGTGCTGCAACTTTCCAGACTATGAAGATCAAATGCGGGTAGTTTGTGAAACTGCTTGCAACTCTCAACACGGACTATCCTCCTCTTCAGTCGACTTGTGACCACGGTTGGTACAACCCAACCGAAACATTGAGTAAAATAAATAAGGTAAACATAGGTTGAGACACTCTTTAAATAGATGAGTAATCAAACATGAATAATCCCTTCAAATTGATGGAGGAATACTGATTTGATATTGTATACTAAATATATGGTTCTCTTCTTTTTCTTTCTATGTCACTCACCATTATTCTTGAAGAATAGTGAGATTCCATTTTATAGACAGAGTACACTGGATATTGAGCATTAATCTACTCATGAAGTGATTTGAATACAAGAATATAATATTTTATTCTCGATCATCAAGTTGTGAGATCAAATTCTTCTCAGCCCATCATACCATTGAGTTTCAACTTAAATGATAATTTTAAAAATTGTCACTAGCTCAACAGTGAAGGAAAACATTGAGGAATCTCACATGTTCCAGAATTTAAGCAGAACTAGAGACATATATTCACCAAAATGCAATGGGCCGTGTGTTGGATTACAACTCAAAACCCCCTGCTGAAATGGCCTCTGTTCTGTAGTGGAACGATTAAAAGGCGTGACTGAATATTAATGAATATAAATAGTACAACAAATTATTAGTAAAATCATACTTGGGATACTCGCTGAACCCCGTGTATTTGCTTTTAACCTAACTAGTATCTTGAATCCAGTCACCACCGCAATGCAGTGCAACTGGTATCTATTAGGTTATAACCCAAATATTTATAACTTCATATTTCAGAGCGCCGCAGTGTGAACCAGGAAGTAACTTTAGATATCAAAGTGGGAATAGAAGCTAAAAATTATGAGGGCGTAAGTTAATCATAATTCATTTGTTGATAATAAAAAATATTTTTGCTGCCCAATTTTCTAAGAAATTCTTTTTTTGTTGATAATAATAAATCACTTTTATTCCTCAATTCTTTAAAATTTTTCAATTAAAGAAAAAGTAAATCCAGTTCCAGTAAAATTTTTAGTCCGTTTTTTAATTCAAGTCGGCGATATGACATGTAGAACTGTTAATAAAGTGTCATCTCCATACAAATTTCACTTTGTTTGACAGTTCTACGTGTCATATCCCTGAGTCGTATAAAAATCTGACTAATAATATTCTTATTTGCGACATTATCGAGCAAAAGGACCTTTGTTATCTATATGGACTTAATGACTTTGATTAGGACTTTCTAATCAGAGATAATACAGAGATATAAAATTTCTATAGAGAAGATGGCAGACTAGCGGGTGGGCCACATGATGGTAAGTGGTCACCGCCGCTCATGGACACCTACAACACCAGATTGCTTGCGGGTATGCTGCCAATGTTACAGAATTTTGTTCACTGCTCACTTGAAGAGCCCCATGTTGTAGCGTAACAGAAAATACCCAGCTGGCAGTTAATTTCACAACTTTCGGGTTTGCGGTACAAAGTGTCTTTTTGACCTTTACAATGATAAGGAAGTGCGGATGAACCACACGGCTATGACGATGGTAAAAACCCAAATTTGGCATCAAAAACAGCTCTTCAGAACATTATTTTTAATACAGGCAGTAAAAACTCTTGAGGCCTAGCTCATACATATTTTTTTTTGTCAAACAACTATTTAGTTGTATGTCTAAAGACTGGCAATGTATGGAGGATACACATACTATCAATTCAATAGTTATTCTACAAAAAAATAAAAAATCGGTATTGATTTACTTTTGACAAATCGGTCAAACAAATATCGATCAAGAGCTGTATGTGTATTGGTGCATACGCTCGACTAAACAATCTTACTGCAGCCGTTCAGTCTCCCATTAGCAGTTGAAACCACGTCACATCCCATGCTGCCACTATGGCGGTAACTATTATGGAGGATACGGAGGCGTTCATTGATACCGTAATTGAGTGTATGCGCTAGTCCTAAAGCAATTCAATTATTTTTTTTAAGATTCCACGAATATTAATGATAAATATTGGGATTATTTTTTTAAGATTTGAGGAACTGGAATCCATAAGATCCAGATAATATCACTTTATTTTCCATTTAGTACTTGCACAATACTTGTGTAGAATTTTAATAGTAAGAGACAATATTGAAAATCTCTGTAGAATTAATTACTCTATAGAATGCATAAAATTTATAAGAAAAGACAATGAAATTCTCTGCTTTTTATATATTACTTTCTTTTCTATGTTTAGTATCACTTTTACATTTTTCCCTTTTTTTTCTTCTATATTGATGGACCAACTGTATCAAACTGCACCTTCCAGAATACTTGGGTAATAATGTGTGTGCTTGCAAAAAATATCTAACAAAACTAACAGTATTAAAGTGTGTCATTATCATTAACCATTTGATCGCCACAATATACAAAACATTCAGACTCTCACGATCACGATAGTATATTACAATAAATATGGATTTGAAACATGAATAAATAATTTATCAATAACACTAAGATTTATGTGCGAACAGACATGAAATGTAAAGCTCTTTCACTATTTACACTTGTAAAGTAAAATAAATCTAGAAATCTTCAATAATGAATAAATTAACATTAAACATAGTCTATGCATAGATTTCATTTATTTGAAAATAAAAATTCTAAACAAAAGATTTATTGATGACAATACCAATATCTGTGGTAAATGACATGAAATGATTTTGTCTTACCCTAATTATGAGGCTATTTCACTGTATTTCCAGTTATAAAATAAAATCAAAAATCAAAACTGCAATAATGAATAAATTAACTTAAACATAGTTTTCGGCATGGTCCTCATAGTTTTTCATTTTATTTACAAATGATTCCAAATATGAATGATTTATCAATGACAATAAAATTCCTGTGTGAAATGATATGAAGTAATTTTGTTGTGTTACCCCAATTATGAAACTACATATTTCACTGTACTTAGTTGTAAAATAAAAACAAAAATCAATACTGCAATAATGAATAAATTAACGATACACACAGTCTCAGACATGTATAGTTTTTCATTTATTTATCCATTATAATATTCATAAATACTTAATGAATCTTAATGATAAAAAGGATGAATAATCTTCATCCTTTTTAATGTATCACACATTTATATAAATTAAATCAAGATGTAACCCATTTTCTTTTATCAGGAACTTTCACACTGAAACTTTGCAGAATCCATTCAAATTTATTACTTAAAATCAATATAAGTTTGATTTTTAAGGGTTTACAAATCGTACATTATAAAACAAACTGCATATCTATTACGCAGATCGGTGAAGCAGCTAAACTGAAGCCCATGGAACTCGAGTTGAAGAGATTGGAAGATCTCTCAGAAGCCATCGTTCAGGACTTCACACTGATGAGGAAGAGAGAAGAGGAGATGAGAGACACTAATGGTAAAGCTTTTATATTATTAAAGTTTTATTGAAGGTAGCAGACAAGTAGATGAAACACCTGATAGTAAGCGGTTTTAGTGTCAGTCCACTGATCTTTCAATTGTGATTTTACAAGATCCCTCCCACATACAATACAGCTTTACAAGTTTTATTTCACCCTTTTTTCAAAAAATCTTAAATTCTAATTAGCTCGAAAATGGTTCATTTTGGCATAAGGCATTATAGGGTTAAATTACGTGCAAACAAGCTCCTCTGTAAACCCTTAAGGGGGATAGATCGAATTACCCGTAATAGCCTGTATATCATATATACTGATTAATATATATATATCATTCATACACATAAAATGCATATATATCGTGGTTCGCCCACGGTTTTGACATCAAGATATCTCTAACGCACTATTGATTTTTTTTCAGAATCCACAAACAACCGGGTGTTGTTTTTCAGCATATTCTCTATGGTTTGCTTGCTGGGCTTGGCTACATGGCAAGTTCTGTACCTCCGCCGGTACTTCAAAGCCAAAAAGCTTATTGAATAGCCTATCAAATAATAGTAAGCGCGGGCAAAGTAACGTTTGAAATTCATTTCATACATTATGCAATTAAATTGTCTGTAGTAAATGATAGAAACCGATCAAATGTTTGTCTGTGGCACTGTTTTATCACAAATCTTAAATGTCACTTTTCCCGCGCTTATCTGTGGTGTCGTAAGGACACGTAATATTTAATTGTAATAATAAATTTTTAAATACTTAATACAGACTTATTTGTGTTTTGTTGTAAAAAATCGAGTCTATGTGCGAAAGAAAAGGTGTTTAAAATATTACCTCGTTTTATTTAATAGAAAGACTTGCATATACTTACAATGCATAGACATTTACAGGTCTATGATTTCGGAGTATCAAAGTTGCCATCTGGCAACATTTTTATGATGTTACCATGTGAGCTGCTTTAGTTTGTTTCATCTTATACAACGTGTGACTGAAATAAGGCAAACGCTGAAAATAGGTCGTTCAATATCAACAGTAGCATTGATTCTACCCGTTTTAACAATTTCTTTTTCAATTCTATCATAGTATGTAATTTATCCCACGCGCGTCACCTTAGCCCCCGGTCTGAGTAATGAGCGCTACCAACGTCTTTAGACTGGACAGCAAATCCTTACATATTTGTAACTTGATTGATTCCTTAAAACAATTTTATTTTTCGCTAGGATATTGACATGTTTCGGTTTATGATACCATACCATCAGTATGTCACTCCACTACTGGATATACCTCTCTCAAGGCTCGCCACTACACACGACCTTCACCTCATCATCCAGCTACTACCGGTAACTTCCTTTAAGACCACACTTCACGTGACAGGAGTGAATCTTACTTCCTGGTACGTGGTCTCTTAAATGATTGATTGCATCTTTGATTACAGATTTACTTATTTTTAAAAATAAAATGAAGTCTTCATTAGGTGAAATTTCCTATCTTCAACTTTCCCTTCATGTTGCATCTAAATGGGACACCATGTATATATATTTATTTAAGTTTATTATGCATTTAAACTAAACTGTTTAATCTGGTGGTTGACTAGTACTTAGAGAATGCCGTCAGGCATTAAGTCCACCTTTTAAGTACATGTCAAATACTTGTGTATTGCAGTTTAAATAAATAAAAAATATTTGATTAGGGAGTAATAAAATTAAATGTGAATAACTAAATATTTATTTTATCGTGGCTTCCATCAGATTTACTGACGGCCAGTCACTAAAACCATTTTTTAAAAGTTTAATTTATAAGTAGATTTTATTATTCTAAATTCATTTTAATACTTCCATTGATGTTTAAAAACAAATGACTTTATAAGGGAAGGCAATGAACGCTTGATATTTTTACTAAAACATTACATTTCACGTCAAACATCTTTGCCCTTCTGAAACTAACATGATTCTTCAGTCACTATTGATATCTGTAAGTATAAAAATCCTTCTTCGACAATCGAATTAACGCTGCATCTTTTTTTATCTTCATAATACAGAAAGAGATGCAGTATTAAATGGTTAATTTAAAAAAAAAAGGAATTTTCATAAGTTCTGTAACTGGAAGATGACAAAATAGTGATTGTTGCCACAAACATTATTTGTAATATATAACAATTTTATATCTGATTTTAAATTAGCTAACCATTAGCTGTATTTATGTAGTTATCAATTCAAATAGGTATTTAGTATCAAATATTCTAATTAGTATTACATACTAATATTTATAAGATAAGTTAAAATGTGCGGGATGAAATGAATCTCCAACTTCTGCAATCTTTTTAAAATTACCCGAATGTGACCTTACATTCGTCTAACGCTATACAATACTTGACGATATATATGGCACATCGCAAATTCAAATTTATTTATTTCCATTAAGTAGCATCATACTACATACTTATCTTTATTTCCTTACATTCCAAAATTTATGAGTATATTTCACAGGATGGTTGCGTCCAACACATAAGGCATTGCAACCTACCCACTGCTTAGTAGGTGAGTTACCCCTAATCGGGAGTAATCTTTCCACCAGTGGGAATGCCTATTGGGTGGGTTAGTACGTCTGATTAATTTGATAAAATCATAGAGGAGTCGGTTGTGATGTCATACGTCAACATTTAAAATGTTTGCAAGCTCATGAGAGAGAGATCGGCTTCTTGGTGGAAACTCGGGAACTGAAGGTAGAGTATTAGTTTCATTTATTATAAAAATAGTGAGTTTTGTAGTTTAATAGTGATAGTTATTAAACTGCAAGACTGCGCTTTTCGTGTGCTTCCAAGGAGTCCAATTCTTGTTCTCAGTAAACCTACTATCACTTTACTGAGCGACTCTTAATTTTTCGACGGAGAAAACGCATGATAGAAATCAATTTTCACTTGACATTGGCAAAATAGTCGTTGCGCGTGAGTCTACAATTGATACTGGCATTAATCCAAAGAGAGAGATATGCTAGATGTTTCAATTACGACGTGCCTTATATATCACCGCATTATATGTTTTAACATATCCACCAATTTTACTATGTATTATTATTTTATTCTTGTACAAAACCATATTTGCTAATAAAGGAAGAATTATGGAATGTATCTACAGAAAAATTACTAACCTTGAATCAAATTCAAGAGATACTATCCAATTACCTATATTTGGACATTATTTCTACAATAAATATACAAATTATATAAAGAAATAGAAAAAAACTAAAATACATTAACATGACATTTAAAAAAAAATAATCGAGGAAACTACATTTGCGACATGGCAACACCGACAAGATGTTCGTAGAGTTTGGCTAACGAAATGTGGCATTACGATATACAAAATCCATTAAATGGCAACAAATTTTTTAAAAGTAAAATCTATAGTGTACCATCTACATCTTGATACTTGCTATTTGTTTTGTATCTAACGACAGGTCTGCAAACATGCGGATCGCATGTTCAATAACTATGGAACAATTTAACCGAAACTGAATTATAAGTCGCTAGTTTTAGAAAATAAAGATAAACTGCTTTTTAGAAATCAAAAAGTGGACTACAAAATCGAGCAAAAAGTATTAAAATAACCATGCTGTAAGATCTATATATAATTATTTAAGGCTCGTCTTCAAAGAATTCTAAATGAGCAGCAAATTCTAATTCCGCATTTCTTCGATACGGAGGTGTCGCGCACTGTTCGGTCCAAAAAGTATACCGCGAACCCGTAGGCTGTGGAACGAACTGCCTCAAGAGGTCTTTCCATTAAGCTACGATATGGGGTTCTTCAAGAGAGCTGTGAATAGGATTTTGCAAGGTCGGCGGCGCGCCCGCATACCCCCTGGTGTTGCAGGTGTCCATGGGCGGCGGTAACAATTACCATCACGTGGAACCGCTTGCTCGTCCGCCCACTAGTATATAAAAAAAACAAACATGATAAACAAAAGAATCTATTTTTGAACAACTGACGTAAACAATTTTAAATTACTAAGAACATTATCATCAAGTCTATGTCTTTACTGTCACCAGAGAACCCAAAACTAACTAACCTTACATTTGCTCCCACTGATTTGCTGCCACTTTCAGTATATTATCTGCTGCTCATTTTATTACTATTCATTATTTAATTTCTTTCCGCATTCATTTAGGTTTTAATTTCCTACTAGTTTACCTAAGATTTTCTAAATTTGCCGCCTCATCACTTGGTATCACGTTTCGTTTGCCAGACTAACAATGCAACATTAAAAAATAACCTCAAATAGTCTCTGAATTTTATCACATAATTTGCTAAAAAACATTGGTTTCCTTACATTGATCTACCCAAAAATAATTAAATTGCAGCTGTATACAAACAATCAAAATCAGGCCCGTAGCCTAGGATCAGTGTTCGAAGGGGGACAGATAGTGTTGTAAAAACGAGCGTTGAGTCACTCACTAGGTGGGTTTGGAAGTTGAGGCGCCGTTCATAAAAGTTCATATACCATAGAGGGATAGGGGGCAATGTGTACCGAGGGATAAAAGGGGAGGGTCAGAGGAAACATGACGTCACAAAAATTAATTGATAAACTATATTATAGACGTTACAACAAACAAAAAGTGGGATGCCCTTCCATGGAAGGGAATAGAAAATTTTGTTATTGCATTGTAATATCGTATCATACTATATTATTTCATAATAATACTAATGTTTCTCTGATAAATATTTGATCGATCTACGTTATTTTCATATTATCTCAGGCAAAACTCATGTCTGGAAAATATTGCTATAAAGCGATAAGACGGACTGGTTGTATTCTCGACTGTAAACATTGTTTTAAATTTATCTCTTAATGCAATTTTATACAATAAAGAACATTCTAGTCTATGAACGGCTCCTTTCCTAATATAACCCACTAGATATTAAACCTACTATTTTTCAGACATTTGAGTTCAGTTTCAAATTTGGGGAGCAACAGCCCCCAAATTTATATCCCCCCCCCCCCCCCCCGGCTCCGGGCCTTGGCTAAAACTTACAATACAAATAACCACTCTGTGGTTCTGTACATTTGTGTTGAGCTTAGGATCAGAGAGGCGAGTAATCTAATTGAACAGTCAGATGTTTTACGCCCGCTTCTCTAAAAATCCTTTGCGCTTGTTCCGTCACGTACCTAGGATCTACTTCTCTGGCTACTTCTATCTTTAGCGCACCTACATGGACTTCACTGCAAAGAGTCCAAAAGTGCGGTTCTTGGACCGCATGCACGCCCGCAAGGCCTACAACTCTAGTAAAAAGATTTGGGAGTGCGCGTTCTATGGACGCTGGAGTCCTTTGCATGAGAACACCTGCAGAGTCACGCACTAAAGGTAACACACTAGCCGCTATCAATAATGCAATAGCCATGGAGCAAATCGGATCCGCCCGCATCCAGCCAAACATTTTCATTAATATCGCCGATATTATGACACCCACAGAGCCCAATGTATCTGCTAAAACATGGAGGAAGACTCCTCTCATGATAGCGGATCCTGCACCAGTTGGCGCTTCGATATCGTGCTCGTCGTGCGAGTGGCCGTGGTTGTGGGAATGGTCATGGCCGCCGTGAGAGTGGCCGTGCCCGTGGCCGTGGTGGAACGCGTATATGCCGACAAGATTCACGAGGAATCCGAGAAACGACACGAGGAGTAGTCGTTCGTGTTTCACCTGGAAATTATAAAAAGACAAATTAATCGGTGTGAAGATGCAAATTAGAAACAGTTAAGGCTTCTGAAATTATTCTATTCATTCTTTTTTTTTCTCATTATGGTAAGTGATACAACTGCGGCACATGCCCAGCATCAGTTAAAAATCATGAATGCCGGTATGTCCAGTACTACTTGGGATACTTACGGCATAAGTCAGTCAAAGTGACCAGTTGAATCATTGAACTAGTAAGACTTATATGAAATACCGACCGCAATCCCTGATAGCAGATTCTCGTGAAATCGTAAAATAAAATCGTCAAGGGCTAAAGCGGAATTCGCGCTTGACTGTTTTTTAAATGGTGACCCACTTGGACCTCTTGCATTAATGTCACAACAGCTCAGGCAACAAAAGCCACGAGATGAAAGGAAGGAAATTACGTGCTCGCTTGCCAGCGACGTAGGTTTATGCAACGGAATTTCGACATTTTTCCTACGGTTTAATGTCGAAAGTTGCTTGCCAACGGTACCACTGCCTTTAGAGTCAGCAATGTAAATATGTTTTAAATTAAAAAATAATTGTGACATTCTGTACATATTTGTTGATATGTTTCAACACTGCAATGATGTGGTCATATCGCCAGACTTTCTAAGCATTTTTCGTATACATTTTGCAGTTTTTAATTTTGTTTTTCTAAGTTTAAAATCATAGCATCGTATTTAAAATACGCCCCTTGTGTGATATTTATAAACAACTACAACAACAACGGTGCACAGGGTTGCACCGTGAAGAGATGGGGGTTGGCTCTAAAGCTGGCCAAAACTACACGGTCAACCAATGGGTGTCATAAAAGACGACTAAGGGATAACAGAGCCACTAACCCTAGCTCTGAGGAACTACACTGCCTCTAAAAGAGTGGACTCGACAACCCGCTAGCATCTAGCATGGCCTTTTAAGGCCATACTTCCCTCATGGACAAGATGATATATATGTGGACACCCCTGCCTACCACAGACTGAACGAAATCTATACAAATATTATACAGTCAATGAGATTTTTTGATATTTTTCTGTAACTGTAACTCAAAGCCAGGTTGAGTCCCTGGTTATATACCGCATTTCTTACGCCCAAGTAGCTCGTACTTAGATGAAGTAGACTGGAACCTAAAGTTACATAACAGTGAAAAACATTGAGTGGTAACATGAACATGTTTTCGGCATTAAACCTGGACGAACTGATTTATATTTTTTTATATATACAGATAAACAAGCAGCAGTGAAAGTTTACGGGTGAATAAAAATACAGCAATAAGCAATAGGTATGTAATTTGGACTGATTTTCAACATGGAGCGTAGCGAATTCATCATGCGCATCGTATTTTATAGACGCATATAACGAGCAATAGAAACAGTGAATAAATTATAAAAAATTTAAAGCAATACTTGAAATATGTAAATATCCATTTTCATTGCAATAATGGCAATCTTATTATTATAATTATTTGAGCAAAGGAATAGAACAATTAGAAATTCAATACAATTCTTTAAAAAACAATAGGATGCATCAATCTTAAAGAAATCAATTATTTAACTATTTTGATTCATCCGTGAATATGACATTATAATCTGAGCAAAGGTTATAACCTTATATTGTTGGCATCGACTTAATGACTCTGTTACGATTTTTCTAATTTAGAAAATCTTAAACCAGTTTTAAATTAAATATCAATGTTTTATTTAAATTAAATATCAATATTAAGACTCTTAATCTTAAGAAACATTGATATTTAAGGCAAATTTTAATAGACTCAGGTATCCTGTTTCTTTTTTCGGAATGGCTAAATTCTTTGTGTCCCTCTGTAAAGCTTGCATCCTACGCCTATTCTCTTCACAAGGGAAGGAGTCATAAGCACAGATGGCTAGTTGTTGGCTCGTATCAGTTCCCTTATGTTCTCGGGCGTCCCCGACTCCCGCCGGCGATCATTCGCCACTGGGACCTTGGAGCTTTGGATTATATACTTAAGGTGGGTACCGAGTCCAGAGACCGTCGTGTTTGTGTCATCCGCACTGGTCAGGTTGTTTGGGATGGAGTCAATGTGGGGGGGAGCTAGAAGCCTTAAGGGCTTCCTCAAGCTTGCTCCAGTCAATCTTGGTGCGTGATCAGTCTAACTTACATAGGGCTTCTTGTCCAATTCGCTTTTTGCTGTAATTTGATAATTTCTATAAACTGGATTAACACATCTATTGATGTAGACCACGTGAATGAAGTGGGCAAAAGCTAGTATCACAAACAAAGAATAAAATGCAACCATCTACATATTGAGTACATTATCAGAATGAGTTAAGTAATGTTAAAGATAAGATTAAGTTAGAAACTTTAAACATGTCTAATCATTCAACCATGTAAAACATGATTTAGATAATAAAATAACAATGTTAGGTATAATATGTAATTAATGATTTAAGGTAGGATAATAAACAGAAAAATCTTGTTTCACTGGTTATAGCAAACTCCAAACCTAAATCAATTTTGATAAAATGTCAGTATGTTTTATCAAAATTAAAATCAATCAAAATTGATTTACTACAGAAATTAATGGAAACAATAGAAAAGTTATATTTTAATATCTTTAAAATGAACAATTTTACTTGAAGATCTTTTGGCAGTCCAGGCGCCAACTATACAATGTAACCATGTGTAGTTTAGCTCGGCAATAGCTCATATAGTTACTATTGAAATTAGTGGCAGGGCGAGATTATCGCCACGAGAGACTCACTTGTGTAGTTGACACCTTAATAACTTGACTTAACTTTTCTTGATAAATAATTTATTTGTTAAGGTGGCAAACAGTCCACTAAGTGGTAATTTACGGTCACCTATGTACATCTGCAATACATATGCAAAATAAGTTCAGAATGACAAATGTTGGCATGCCCCCAGATGCAATGTCTACCTTTGGTGATTCAGAAATGGATTTGGAAAATAGAGAATAGGAAGTACAATGGAATAGAGTATTCCTCATTCCAAAAAATGTGCCATTCCAAAACTGATGGAACTGACATGTGCCAAGGCATAAAAGTTACTTAAAAATAAGAAAAAAAATAATAATAACCAGATACCTAAACAGCGAATACTTTAGGCATTATGTTTACCTTTCATATATGTCACATACTTGTAGAATTAAGATAAAATAAACCTGCAATTTTCTGGCCAGTTTTAAAATAGCAGTACCTAATCTGTTCCCAATGGTGTTATAAAGGGTGACTAAGGAATAACAAAGCCCTGAGGAACTACCCCATCCCTGAAAGAGCAGACTAGCTGACCCGTTAGGCCAATGCGCTGTTTAAAGACGCAATGTTCATGAAAAGGTCCATGTCCAGCAGAGGATGTTAAAAGGGCTGTTATGTATTAGTTGTCATGTCATGAATTAAATGCAATGAAATGTTGTCATTATACCCATTACAGTATAAAATCAGAAGTTCTATTCAAGCAATTGCAGTTTTCTTTCAACATTGATAGACTTACATTTTTCAATAGACATTGACACTAAGATGGCTTAATTAAAGGTGATAAATAATGCAATAAAAATATCCTTAAAAAATATTTACCTCAGGTGGCTCAATAGCTCGCTCCACAGCCTCACTCATTATGAAAAATGCTATAAATAATAGGAACAAGCCATTGACAAAGCCGGCCAGTACTTCAGCTCTAGCATAGCCGTATGAAAAACGTTCGTTTGCGCGCCATTTTGATACCAGAGATGCTGCAAGGCCGGCAACCAGACCAGTGCAGTCAAAGAACATATGGAATGCATCCGAAATTAGACCTAAAAATAAGCAAAATTAAAATTCAATGTTGAATGTTCATAATATTTAAACATGATTATGACTTGTATGATTATACATATGGTAGATTTACTTTACATTTTAATTGAATTTACAAGTTTAAATATAAATTAAACATTTGAAACCACTTACCTAAACTGTTTGACCATACTCCATAGAACAATTCAACAAAGGCAAAAGACAAATTGAGTAGGAGGAAAAGAAATAAATTCCTTGAATTCTTATCGGAATAAATTAGCCTAAGCCAATTTTGGAATTTCTCGCGAATTCTTGATAAAATGCCACGCGATTTTGTCGTATCTTTCTGCGTAAGTGGTAGCATCGTGCGTTGTTAATCTTCAGGAAGTTACTTCATGTCATTTCAGACAAAATCACACTAAAAACCTATAACTCAACACTATAAAAACACTGCATACGTGTACGATGTAGTTCATCAAGCAGTTTCTAACCTCGATAAGAACTTGGGTGAGTAAATGAAAGTATCTAAGAGAATAGATAGATTATATTTGCTAAAGGCATAATTTAATCGTATTATGCATGCTTTGATTGTGATTTCCCAATTAATTTAGAAAAAACTACTTCGTAGTCATACTATGAAATAAAAATCAAAAGTCAAATGACAATTGAAATGCGTCCGTGACATTTGACAAGTGACAGAGAACGTCATAGACATCATTAGTTTGTTAGGGATGTCCGATATGATTCTGAAGATTTGTAACTTTTATAAAGAACTCGATTTAACTATCCGATGTTTACGTGCCAAAATTGAGATATAATTCGTATAGACTTAGTCATAGTATTCATAGTGGCACAGCAGGAGATATAGGCTTGGCGGCAGGTGAGTCCGGGTGCCACCCGATGAAAAAAATAAGAACACAAAAAATCCAGTAGGTAGTTTAGTATTACACTCATACACATTGTCGATTATTTTATTTTCGTAGTTCGTTTGATTTTATTAGTCGGGAATAGTATAGCTCTCTATTAATGAAAGAATTTTTAGAATCGGTTTAGTATTTCCAGAAATTACCCCCTACATACAACCAAATTTAACCTTTTTATAATATAAATTTATTAGATATAAATTAATTACGTATATCAATTTTTTATTAATTTTGACAGTTTTATTTCCCATGCTGACTACGCCACTGTTTTTATATACATATTTTTAAAATTATTAATACATTAATGTGGTCAAATATTTAAATTCCTATTTATGTCTTTATTTGTTGAATAAGGCCTAAATTATTACTATGGGTTTATAATAGCCAATCGTAACAGCCGTAATATTTTTTGTCCAACAGCTATTTTAATACTTTTAGTAAAAATTACAATTAAAGGATATCTTATGCAACGGTTATCATTGCAGAATGCATTGGTGTGTGAGACGATTAATTTGCGACTTCAATCAAGTCTATTGGAGACTTTTTCTAAAGACATATATTAAAGGTAGCAAACAGACAGACTACCCGTAAGTGACATTTGAGGAAATTCTCCCTATTATCCATTCACCCTATTACCTTAGTTCCCCAGATATTCACTTTATTGAATCTTAAAGAAATAACGTAGAAAATGTAATTATTTGGCCTAAAATCAAGTGTCTATGCATTATTCTATTTAAAAAAAATCTTCAAACAGGGAAATTTTAAGATATGAAGTCTTAACCAAAGTCAATAAGTCCATTCCGACGATGGACCTTCCATTTATATAGATAACGTCTTATCCACCGATAATATTAAAAGTGAATCAAAATAATTAAATAATCGATTTATCTGCATTTCATGCTAGGTTTTGTTTCTTTCTAAGTCTATATTTTAATATTTCTGTTTTTCACTACAAAAATAGACTTGCAGCTAAGATAATAGTATAAAATATTGTAAAGGTACATGTTGTTTTTCTGCAAATCATTGTGAAAATGAAACATGATTATTACAATTAATTTATATTATTTTTTACACATAAAACAAATTTCAAACACTAACTGACGTGTGATTGGTTATTAACAACTGACGAATGAATATAACCAATACAAATTAAGTAAGTAGTAAAAAACTGTAATTGAAACAAGACTTTTTGATGAGTCATAGACTTTCGAATGACACTCATTTCCGGAAAAGTTTACTTTTGTGTCTATTTTATCGTTTATATTACCTATGGTACTGCAAATATTTTATTTATTTTACTTTAATTTATCTATTGTTAATATGTCTAAGTAATATTGCAAAAGCAATAAAACATTCGTGATATCAATGAAATTTTTTCTTCATAAATTTGCTCTTTTTCTCATGATTTATTTATCGCTCCCGCTCTTTTTTAAATTGATTCCACCGGAAATTCGCCTATAGATGCGTTTGTTTCCGAAAAGTGAACGTTTCACGAGTCAACAGCAACGTCTTTCAAGAACTTCTAGGCTGTGTTTGCGACATTTTCTTTCTTTTATCCGTCATCCAATGTTTTGTGTAATGAAATAACACATTCGTTAGCAAGTATTTTCGTTGTTAGTGTTCATAGCTGTAATTAAGTAACCGCTAGATTACGATTTAATCTAATATGGGAGACGAAAGTCATCCTAAAACTCTCTACGTCGGTAATTTAGACGCCACTGTGACGGAAGATTTCTTATGCGCGTTGTTC
Source organism: Sesia bembeciformis (assembly GCA_943735995.1). Taxonomy (NCBI): domain Eukaryota; kingdom Metazoa; phylum Arthropoda; class Insecta; order Lepidoptera; family Sesiidae; genus Sesia; species Sesia bembeciformis. The sequence continues at coordinate 12,339,085 of OX031042.1, read as the reverse complement.
GGACAAATAGGCGACGTCAAAGGTTGTAAGATTATTCGCGAACCCGGCAATGATCCATATGCGTTCCTCGAGTTTACAACTCACACGGCAGCGGCTACGGCCCTGGCCGCCATGAACAAACGAGTGTTCCTCGACAAGGAAATGAAGGTTAACTGGGCGACGAGTCCTGGTAACCAACCCAAGACGGATACTAGTAACCATCATCACATATTCGTTGGCGATTTGTCGCCAGAGATCGAGACACATTTATTGCGCGAGGCTTTTGCACCATTTGGTGAGATTTCGAACTGTCGGATAGTACGCGACCCACAAACGCTCAAATCGAAGGGGTACGCATTCGTGTCGTTTGTGAAGAAGGCTGACGCAGAGGCCGCGATCCAAGCTATGAACGGACAGTGGTTGGGCTCCCGTCCCATACGCACGAACTGGTCGACACGTAAGCCGCCAGCAAACAGGCCAAATGAAGGCGCGCCTAGCAACAAGCGAGCTAAACAGCCAACATTCGACGAAGTCTATAGTCAGACCTCACCACACAATACAACAGTGTACTGCGGTGGTTTTGCAAGCAATATCATATCTGAGGAGCTAATGCAGAACACATTCTCACAATTTGGTCAGATACAAGATGTAAGAGTGTTCAGAGATAAAGGATACGCATTTATTAGGTTCACAACGAAAGAAGCGGCTGCACATGCGATTGAAGCTACACATAACACAGAAATTAGTGGACATACAGTAAAATGTTTCTGGGGTAAAGAAAATGGAGGAGGAGAAAGCCAGGTGTGTATGGATACTTATACTACTACTTATTTGTTATTTTATCCTTATTTACATACAAATTTGATGTTTATTGTTACTGTTTACAGAGTACTAATAATCCTACAGCTGCCGCACCTGCTATGGGAGCACAAACTCAGTATCCTTACCCGTACCAACAAGGGATGGGTTATTGGTATGCCCAGGTAATTATTTTTCATATTATGAACTTACAATACTTATTATGTATTATTACAATGAAGCGGCTGTCACGATCGCTGAGCAACCACATCACCTCTAAAAGAGTGGACTCACCAATCCAATTCACCACTGTGGTGATTTAAGGTCATACACCCCTCATGCACAAGACAATGTGCATGAGGAGGCCCATGTCCACCAGTGGATACTGAAAGACCTGATTGCATTGTATTACTTATTAATTTGTTCCTTTTTACATTGTATTTAGATGTGGGTCATGTCTTTATGACGGAACTAAATGAATTCTTTCTGTTCATTCACTTCATATTTTTTTTTATTCAATTCAAATGTTACAAATAATTCAATAAACTGATAAAAGAAAACATGTTAGTGAATATAATGAACCAAATACATGAAGTAAAAATTATATGACTAAAACTTAGGTTTTAATACAAATTACTAAATGAAAGTTACTGCTGCTACTGAAGCAATACTAACTAACTAAAGATACTTGACATCCATTGAAGTACTCGCTACATTCAAAGATACTAAAGAATGAATAAAGTGGAATCCTACACTTACCCGAGTCTTTAACTAGTGAATTGAATCACATTAGCAAACTATGATTACATGTTATTGTCTAATTTACTTGGTTATCTAAAGACAAGGAAAATAAAGTAAAATTCATTAACATTGCCGCGCTCCACGCTGTTGGTAAGTCAGTGTAGAATATGGGAATATGGCATCAGGTGAAGAGAATCGTGCTGACTGTCAAATTGTGGGTAAAGATAAATAGGAGTATTGTAAGGAAAAATAATAGATTGTAGAAAGGATTGAAGAATAAACTTTATATGTCATTTCTTTGTATACGGAAGCAACACAATATAGTTTCATTTGACAATCCTTAACAAGAGAAAATAATCGACATTAAATACATTTTATGTGTTTGTAATAGATCCATTTAAAAAAGTACTTCATACTAGCGATCTGCTCTGACCATCAACATCTTTTATTGTTCACTACTGCACATGAGAGTCCTCATGCATGAAACTGTGGATGTAAGGCCTAAAAATGACACTGATCAAGCAGGTTAGCGAGTCCACTCTTTAGAGCTGGTGTAGTTCCTCAAGGCTTGTGGTAGCGGCTTTGTTATCCCTCGGTCACAACAGAAAGGATGACAGCTTTGCTCAAGTGACATGATGCCCTAGGGAACCCAAACATTGCCTATGTTTTCTTCTGCGTTAGTTTTGTTTCCTAAATAGTGGAAGAATTTTCGAAATCAGTCTACCCTATATGTAGTTATTATCTCTCATTCAGTCTTGTTTATCTACTACACACTTTAAATTCTATTTTTTTTTCCTTCCATTTCCCATAATGTTATGCATTTGTATGTATGTATTTATATGATTATGTATGTAAGTGTCTATGTATTTATATATTGTATTCATTTGAAGCGTATATGTATAAAATATTATTATTATTAAGTTATATTATGTTGATCTGATATTATGTAAAATTGCAACCTAACCTACCTTTTATTTTTAATTATCTGTTTTCTCCTTACCACCCTAAGATTACCTGTAAGAGACCGGTTTGGTGATAAGGCTGCCTGTTGTACTTTTCGTGTTACTTACATTGTCTTTTTGCAATGTACATTGGTGTTACAGTAAATAGTTTATCTAACCAAAAATAGGAATTGAATTGAATTGAGCTGTGAATAGGATTTTGCAAGGTCGGCGGCGCGCCCGCATACCCCCTGGTGTTGCAGGTGTCCATGGGCGGCGGTAACACTTACCATCACGTGGGACCGCTTGCTCATCCGCCCACTAGATTTAAAAAAAACTTCGATCTCAATATAAGATCTTAGGTCTGAATAAGTACATGATTCTAAGATATTTAAGATCTTAAATACGGACCCTTGATCTAAGACGCCTTAGATCAAGGCGTTCAAAATTAACCTCTATTGCAGACTTAAGACCTGCAACCTAAGCAGACTTAAGGGTCCTATAAGCAACCCTGACTAATTTTAATAAATATCTGTCAGAAGTATCTGTTTATCCTTAGGTTGCATTTTTGGACACTTCTTAACCTTTATTTACATACAACTGTAATTAATTTAATGTAATTAGGTAAATGTTGATAAAGCAGGGTCATTGCCTAAACAAAAGCCTGTTTGCATGACAAATGCACTTTGTTATAACTAATTGATTCATCAAAATAAATACACCTTCAACATTCCCTTGAAATGAATAGGATATTCTAGGCCTTTTTCACCACCATCTGATAATTTATCTGAAGGAACCAGAAAGTCAGTTATACTTTATCAGAAAGTCTGTATCAGCTTGATTTAATTGGCAGACAATTTATCTATCAGATTGTTGACAGTTACGTTATATCAGGATAATTCGGATAAAGTATCAGATGGTGGTGAGAAAGGCGCTTAACCTTTTAAATAACTGTAACTGAAAGTACTAGAAATTGTCTTGTATGGACAAAATATCTAGAAATTTAACCAAGTTTTAGGCTTAAAAGTCAAATCTGGAAAAGGACCACGCCATTGTGTGTTAGTAACGTCACTAACAGAGTACATAATGCTATGATATTCACGCGTGAGTAACACGAGATAGAATGACAAATATTCTCAACCTCCCATATCTGCCTAATTTTCTAATGAATGTGAAAAATTCTTTATATTCATTAGCTTATCATATTTAGCTTACATTAGCTTAGCTTATCTTGAAACATATCAAGTACAGTCAACAATCATATTTTAATATAACTTTATAGATTTACATACATATAGGATTTATATATTCATTTGCCCCTTATCACAAAAAATAAACAAGCCTTTTGCACGAGCGGACTATGACGCCGCACACAGGTAGTGAAAATAGTAGTTTATTGAATTTAGAAAGTGCCTATATAGGTACAACTTTTTTGAAATTTTGCAAAATTGAAAAAATAACTTTTTTTTATTTAATTACTAGCTGTGCCCGAGACTTCGTACGCGTGGAATTTTAGTTTTTAAACTAAATTGGGATATATTTTCTTCCCGTCAGCCGATTTCGATGAAACACAGCCTATTCGAAGCGCCAACCTAAGCTTAATTAATCTGTGGAAACCTCATGAAAATCCGTTCTGTAGTTTTGGAGATTAACGTGTCCGAACAGACAGACAAAAAATTTCAAAATCGTTTTTTGTATTCTGAATATTCTGATACTCTTCCTTCATCGCCCCCAATTATTATTGCAAAACTATGGCAATACATTTGTTAGTGTTGTATCTATGTACTATAGCTTCTTTCTCTGCAGACTTTTTTTTTGCAATTTTAACATCTGACATATTGACCAAATTAATTTTGCTTTCCATCGTTTTTAATGTCTGTATTGGTATAGCACACATGGTATAGCACAAAACTTTAAATTTTTGAGTTGGAGTCGTTACTAAAAAGTTTTTTAAGGCCACAAGTCAAGGTCACGCACAAGTCTATGTGCATGAAGGAGTGCATGAGTGCACGTTTAGCAATGAACTAAAAAGGATCGGTTATGGTTTATAGTAATAATAATATGTAATGTCATTTTATTTACAGGGCTATCCAGCGCTACAAGGATACATGGCGCCGGGATATTATCAACAATACGCTGCCGCCTACAGTAGCCCGCAAGCTGCCGCTGCTGGTATGAATCTTTCTTTAAAATGTTAAGTACACTGAGTGAGATAAATATTCGTTCTTGCCTTAGACCAACTGTTTGGAAATTAGCCTCTATGCAGACTGTATAAGGTGCCCCTAAACAAGACTCAGACTAATTCTAACACCGAGAATCATCTAGTGAACACTTTCCATCAACCCCACACAATCCTTTTGAGCAATTGCATACCTGTTTGTAGCTCGCCGCTACAAGGCGATACCGTGTGTCCAACATTTGTTCTCGCCTACGAAATGGCCACAAAGCAACCATTCACCATTCCGAGAAGACTACCGTAAAATTTACTTTGTGAATTCCCACTTAATCCTATTCCCCCAATATGTGTCCATGTTTTGGTACTGAGTGAGATATGCCAGAGTATTCTCACTGCTATCCCTCTCCATTTTTCCAACTCTTTATTCAAATCCATTCCTAAATCTCTAAAGGTAGGTAGTGCATCTGAGGGTTTGCCAATGTTTGTCATTTTGGACTGATGTTGGCATGTATCATGCACGTTCTTGGGTGACAGTATCTACTTAGGTACTTAGACAGTAGGTGGGCTGTCTGATTGTCTGCCATTAAAGGTTGAGTCTCAAATGTTCCATCAGCGCTCACTGAGCGTTTCACCGCTCAGCGCCCATTTGTACAACCTTACCCGCCAAGTTTGAATTGAATCATATAACTTTTCCTTTCACATGTTGGTCACTTCGTACTTTTATCTATCTATATAAATAAAAATTAAATGCTGTTCCTTGGTAAGCACTTGAGAACGGCTGGACCGATATGGCAATTTTTTTTTTTTAAATATTTTTAATAATCCGAATGTTTTTAGGTAAAGAAAAATTGGAAAAATTGCCCGGAAAATTGGAAAATGTCGAAAAAAAATGAGTGCCTTTTTCTATGTTTTTTTTGTATTGACTTATTGAAATTATTGTATTATTGAAATTTGGAAAGGACGTCTGTCGGGTCAGCTAGTTTATTATAATATTGACTAACCAGGTGTTCCAACGACTACCAATCACTTTGCAGTTTGTCATCATTCAACTTATTCAATAGTTAGTTAGCTTTGTTGCACCAGCTGGTAAACAACGCTGTAGTATAGACAGTACGTCGGGTTATTTAAAAGCTATCAATCTAACACAAAAGAAAACAAGTTAACGGTTTCGTTTTTGCAGTAAATTAGGAAAAATAATCCATAATTTTTGTATTAAATTCCATGGTTGCTATTTTTTTTTTTAGTTTGTTATATCGATAATTTCAAATAAATTGTTTAATTAATCGTCCGTCTGTACTAGGGATGTTCCGAATAGTGTACCCAACCTACTACACTCTCAGTTGTAAAATATGTAAGTAGGTAATTGTTTGTCCAATTTAGTCATATAATGTTTCTTTTGGGTACAGACAATGAATTTGGTTTAATCTACAGATAGGTACTTACCTAACTTTAAATTAAACTAACAAATCACTTACTATTATAATTAAACTAAATAAACAACTACACAAGTGATTTTTAAAGGAACATTTAATCTCATAAGCGTTTCTTTTACCTACTATTTATATTGGACTTTTACTGTTCGATTAGTATTCGTTTGGTGAATCGCGAATACAAGTATGAATACGAATACTTCAAAATTAGCGAATATTCGCCAAAACAAATACGAATATTGGGAGCATGCTTGTGCCTGCTGCTTACAATGCTTACAATGGTAAGGCTTGTGCCTTACCTCTCGAATGAGATTATTTTCATGTTTTATAGATATTGTGAATACTTATCGTGATTCGGCCGATTAAAAAAATAATACGATTGACATTCAAAGGATTTGGAATACGAGTAGGTATGACGGTATTTTTCGCGATAAAAATAAGCGATACTATACCTTAAAATATCGGTAATCGATCTCTCGATAAACTGTGAATGTATTTATGTAACGTTATTTTTTCACTAAATGTAAATACATATAAATTGAAAGTGTCCCAATACTTAACTAGTGATATAAGTGTACATTACGCATATTTCAAAGAACTTGTCGTACGGTCAGGGGTTTGCGAACCTATGACCTCTCACACGTAAGTCGTAAGTGCGTAACCACTAGCTCGACACTATCACGACGCATTACGTAGTATTCACGTAGGTAGTATGAATTATCTCCTCACTGACCTTGTTCAGTATTATACGAGTATTGTTGTTATCTAAACACTGCACTATGTATAATAATATTTTAAAGAGATACTGAGATTTGCTAATTTGGTAGGAAAGTGGCAGACAGGAAGGATATTGTCGCCTGGGGTAGTTTATACTTTAATTCTTCGAAAGTAGTTTGTTTTGTTGATCAAGTTAGAAACTTAGAGAAAACTCTATAATGTTTTCAGTTTGATTTTAATTTAATGAAACTGTAACGACACAATGTTCGACACACGACCACACGCTGTTTATTTTATTCCAAATAAGCAGTTCAGTTTAATGTATTTTCATGAATTATGTGTTTAATATAATAACTTGATACAATTATCATGGGAAGAGCGCTGACGGTTCTGTGTATAATTCTTTTTATGTAAATACCATTTTATTTAATTCATAACAACTCAAATAAATAGAAAAGAAATATTCTTAAAGGACTGAGTTATAAAAATATTTTTTACTAGAGATTTATGACTAGATTTATGTCAGTTGTCATTGCTCTTCCTAAAATACCTGACTGTAGACGATATTTCATCGTTTAATCAACCTAATAGTACCAACATAAGAATGCACAACAAACATCTTCCACGAAACCAAAATTTTTAACGTTTTTTTCTCGAATGTTATTTAAATGCACTTGTATCATTATTCTAAGGCATCGTTTCTCAACTTTTTGATTGCCGCGACACCCTGGAAAGGCCAACAATAAACTAAATAACCTCACGGCCGCCTCACTAAGAATTAAACCATAATTTCATTTTTCTAACTTACTGCGACGTCGTTCACATGCCATCGCCGTCATCAGGGCCCTTACGGGCCACTGTAGGCTAAACAACTTGTTTCCTTTGTGTTATTCATAATGTGTGTTATATATTGTTTCAGCGGGGTACCGCATGAGCATGCCCGGGGGCGCAGCCTCCGGCGCGGGCTGGAACGGAGCGCCCCAGCCCCTCATGTATTCGTCAGCCATGCCCTCGGCGCCCTACCCCTCCCAGTAGCCGACACGACCCACGTGACGTGACACGCGCGCGACACACGTGATGAACATACGTGGCGGTCACGTGACATACCGACCCTCCCTCAACCCCCCCACAATCTCAATTTCAAGTACCCAATAATTTTGCCAAATTAATAAAACTATACAAAACACCATATTATGCAACTACACCTGTCGTATTTGGGCTGTGACATGCTATGAATCTGAATGGAAAACATTTCCACTTTTCAGTATTTTGGGATTACAAAGTGAGCTAAATTGGGATCAAGGTCTGTCCCACTTAATAGAGAATATAATATGAACTCCATTGCAAACGACTCAATGTCATTTTTGGCTGACATTGGCATATATCACAGATGGCATTCCACTAGCCCTGTTAATGGAGTAATTTTAGTAACAATTTTAGCTCAAAAGACATGTTTCGTAAACAATATACTAAATGAATGAATGATGCAGTTAGTAGCCTAAATACTATATTGCATATACACTGTGGCGTATTTGAGACTAATCAGATAAAAATGAAATATCTAGCTCGAAAACTATGGTTAATTTAGTAAACATAATTTATATTCAACATTTGTCTAAGCTTGTCACAACCCAAGTTAGGAAAAAAAATCACCACGTATACTAGTGATATTTCCGAAAATTAGCCCTTTCTTCGACATTCTCAATGAAGCCTTAATTTTCGTCTGTGTCACGTGACCGCCACGCCATATGACTGGTGCCTTCCGTTCAAACCGCGATTACCTACACGTTACATTCACATTTGTGCCAAATATAGACAAAATAATAATTGCCTCTATTATATTATGACAATTTATTGAATATAATGTCTAATTAATATAATTTGGTGACATCTTCATTATGTCTCGATTTAGCACAATTGGCACCGCCCTGTACGTGTGGAGAATCGAACCATCGCAACCGTCAAATATATCTCTTAGGGGACACGATTGGCAAAAAGTCGCACAAAAACCGAGATAGGTCTACAAATCACGTCACGATTGGTCACGGCAAAAGTTTGTGACGAGCTTTGGCTTGTGCCAATCCGTGCTAATGTCGGCAATGCTGTGCCAATGTTAATTGAAACATTGGTTATGATGTCTATTATCGCGGTTTACAGTTTGAAAGCGAAGGCTGGACCACTCACTTTTGCCATCGCCGTAACACATAGCATCGCTATTTCGCTAGCGATGCTTATTTGTTATGAGTCTAACGGGATAGCGATGCTATGTCGTTGCGACGTTACTCGACCTACAGTGCGACAAAGATCTAAACGAACGTGACGACAAAAACGCCGTCATTTTGGCACGTCATTCGAACTTTTAGAGTATTGTAAAGGCCTGAAATACAGAGTCCTTATTAAGCCTCTTGTTGATAGTGATGCCGTGTAATAATTTTTAAATATAGGAAAATAACTGCATTATATTTTTAAAAATATATCTATTATTGACAGTGAATCAACCAAATCAATAATCAAGTCAAAACAACTTAAATGTTATTAAAAATAGATGAAAATAGCCATCCTGATTTTCATCTTTATATAAATTGCCTGTTATGAATTTTTTTCTCATAAGAATATTAAAAAAAAATAAACAGATAAACCTTTGTCGCTTTACTACAAAACTTTACTTTTGCTTTACTTTACTTTCTCTGTCACTAGAGGATATAACGGCGCTACTGTGTTAGTCACGTTATTAAGACAGTAGTTGCACCTCTGTGCCGATTAAATCTATGGTTAAGTTAAATGGTCACAAGGATGAAACGTGTCTATATTAGCACTTTGTTTTTTCACAAGATTTGAACCAATAAAAATATGTTTCCCCCAAACAAGTTCAAATGATCATTATGTATCACGTGCTCGCGTTCATTCAGGTCCGTGCCGCACCGTACATAGATAGGACAAGATAATAATTTTTTTAAAGCAAAAGTTATAATTATATAAATGGGAGGTAGTGTCGCGAGAGGCCTCGTGTACATACGTTGATATTTATTGGCGCCCCGCGCTAGCAGACTGACTTCCCGGAACTCGCACTCGACGCTCCAGACTTAGACGTATTTATAATTATTGAGTTCACCATGTTGTTTTGTTTGACCTGAATTGTTATGATTTATTGTATGAGAACACTGGTAAGTCAATAAAGCAGTGGGTCTGGGACAAAGGCTGTTTGATTTAAAGTTTGTCCGACAAAGATTTAAATGATCGTGGCGCAAAAAACATCCGTCAAATATCTTTTGTTTTTTCTGTGAAATTTTCAGCCTGAATACTAGCTCCTTTGCTACATGCATTGCCGTGTGATTCTAGACCGCGTTTCAAATTATCACTTCGACAAACCTAACATTATAGTGCATTTCCTTTTGTATTATGATAATTAAAAAAAATGTAACTTAAGGGCAGGCGCAGACCAGGCGCAACCACCTGCGTACATTGGTGAATTTTTGATCTTATTCCAATGTTGACAAAGTTGATTGTTATTTGTTAATTATAATGACGTAGCGCTACGCTTCGCCTGTTCTGCGTCAACCCTTCGATTGTTAGAGCTATTTTCGCACGGTTTATAACGGCTCTAAATGACTGTTTTGTTATCCAAAAGCACTTCTCTGTTAATATTTTCATCCCATTCTGTCGTTAAAATAATATCTGTATTCTAACCCCAAAAAAAGTGAAGTCGCCAACACAATAGCCAGCTTTAAACCCCCTCTCGTCACTACAAAGGGAGGCCTTGACTTTACAACTTGATGAAGATAAATCTTTAACCCTTATATTGAAACGTTGGGGGTTCTTCAAATAAAGAAAATTGCCAGTTTTTAGGGATTTAATAGCAAGAAGTTCGATGAACCGAGAGTATTCGAAATTGTTACAATATGACCGTCGCGTTCAATTAGATCTTTGTCGGATTGTAAACATTATGTTAATTTCTGGGTCCAAATTTGATACAGAAGTCGCCGGGGACGCTACGGTGGCAGAAGTCATACGCGTAGACAAGGTTTATATTTGAATGATGAGATTTATTGTAAATTCTATAATTTACGTCATTTTGTAAGAGGAAAATAAATAGTTTAAGTTTATTTTACATTTGCCTGTTGTATTTTATTAACTTTTCTAAATTGCGACTATTCCCTTCACCTGGTTGAGATATAAATGTATATGATTGTACAAAAGTAGAGGCATTTAAAAAACACTGAATACGAAGCAATATACAATACATTTTTTTTTTTTTTTTTGTTAAATGTGATTATTCGTTTTCATTAATAATAATCGATGGAGTACATAAACATCTTCAACGTGATCAATTGATCATACATTTTCGTACTTTTTCTTTATGGAAAAAAGTTGACAGACGAGCTGACAGTTCATCTGATCGTAAGTGGATACTGTCGTCCACAGACATCCGCGATACAAGATAGCAGGGATAAGTGGAAACATCTTTCTTTCATCCCTACCAGCGGGAATGGGCCACTAGTCTAACAGAAACAATAATATTATCCTGCAATAATATATCTTTATCTTTAAGACTTCAAATAAGGAAATTTGAACCTAAAATCTAGACTAATAAGGTAGTCTTCATTAGTCATTTCAGCTCGTTTTTTTTTAAATATTTTGGTAGCCAAAAAACTTGATGATATCAAATGCAATTCGCAAGAAGTCGTAGACATTTCTTCGTATAAGAGGATACTATCGCCCGTGGACATGCGTGCCAACATGCCAACATCAGTTCAGAATGAGGAATATTGCCAAGTCCTCATATTCGTTGTGCTTACCTTTAAAGAATTAAAAGTAGATTTGGCAAAGGTTGAAAAACATGCGACGGACCCGTGGTCACCATGCAGTGTGACTACGGGGAAATTTATAGATGGGAGTATAACGGGACGAGTGGTTTTCCTCATCTCATTACACTACTTTCTTGAGCGAGGATGGGATTGTATGAGAAACTTGGTAATTAAGAATATTTTCTACTTTATTGAATAATATCCAATTTCATCTGCATCATAATATGCCATCTATCAAGGAAGAGTAGGTAAATACGGACGTTTTAATAAAAAAAATTAGCTTCTTTAAGAAAAATATACAGAGGTCATTTTAATTTGGTTCACATCTTTTTTTATTAAATGTTCCAGTAATCGGAATAAATTGTTAGTCTGAGGGTACAAATGTCTGGGAAATAGGGAGGACTTGGCAACCAAACTCTGAAATTTATTTCTATCACTGCAATATAAAAAAAGACTTAGAAATGCGAACCATGCTAAAAGGGCTTACGTGGCAAGTGGGCCGTTTACAATACTAAGCCGCGGGCGAGTTTACCACTTTTTAGAATTGCTGGTGCTCAACTGGCAGGAAGCAGGAAGAATTTACAGATAGGGGGAGAACTAGCCCCAACCACTTCTAAAGGTTTTATTCTTACACTTGTTCCCTTACAAGACCTACATAAAGCAACAAAATGGGTATTTAGGAACATCTAAAAATGTAGGTAATTGTAAGAATAATTAATCATTGAAAAATAAAGTCCTGAAAAGGAAAAGAATAAAATATTTACAAGTCGTTGGGACTAGGGGCCGTTCAAGTATTACGAAGGGGGGTGCGGGGGTCTTTGCTTTGCTTATTTTTGATGACATGGGGGACGGGGGGGGGTCTGAATGGCGATTACGTCAGCAATATTTATTTATTTACTTTTCGTATTTTTTTGGCAATATTTAGTAGATTCTGATTAAATAAGAAACGATTTTGTAAAAAATATACCAATCCTTACGTAGTAAGCATGGGGGGGCAAGATCTTTGCTTACTTAGTAAAGTGTAAATAAATTTCTAACTATTAAAATTTACTTTGTAAATTGTTTCCTGGCCAGCTGACGACCAGCAATTTCAAAAAGTGGTAAACTCGCTCGCGGCCCCGTTGCTAACTAAGCCGGTAAAATCCCTCAATTCACACCCATTAACCACGAAAAGTGAAAAGAAAATTCCCCGTGTATTTAGTATAATGGGATGAGAGACATCCACTAACCAGTTAGCTCGTGATGTCTCTTTAAAAACTGTACCTAAACTTGCAAAAAATAAAGCCACGACGAGTATACTCGTCATAAAACAAAATATTGCTAACTGATTCATTATCATGGCGCCACTTAACGTGAGTTCAATATAAACTATACTTGTACCATCAGGCTATGTCTCCAATGCTGGATAAAGGCCTCTCCCAAGGCTCGCTACTACACACGATCCTCGGCTCTTCTCATCCAAACCACCACGCGGCAAACTTGTAAGTCGTCGGTCAGGGCCGTCTTTACCAGGGGGTGCAAGGGGTGCGGTGCACCCCGGGCGCCCTTGTCGAGCGCTGAATTCAGTGCCGGCTTTACCTATGGTGCAGGGGGTGCGGTGCAACGGGCGCAGGGTCTTAGGGGGCGCCGAGCGCCGCTCGCGACACCTCCAAAGAGTTTAAAACGCCTACTAGAGGGCGCCCTGCACCCGGGCGCTACATGAGCTAGAGCCGGCGCTGTCGTCGGTCCACCTGCCCGGAGGGCGTCCCACACTGACGGACAATACCCTTCAAACCTCTCATGACACAATATAAACATCAGCGCAAAATGTCGAGGACCGTTCTGGCGACTACGAGCCGCTACATCACACCGCAGTTCCAGTTTTACATTGAACCTGTCTTATATTGCGTAACATACACTTCACTTAACTATGTAGTACCAAATTACAATGTTTCCACCTAAGTTTTTTGCTACACCTATTGATGATCACGGTTAAAGCGGAACAATTCAATCAAAAGGTGGTGAAATGTGGTAACGATGACTTTTAGTAACCAAGAGCTCATTGCTACAATAATCCATAGGGTGCAAAGATTATAAAAGCTGAAATTGTTATGTTGTAGTGGATGTTTGCTGGTGACAAAATGTCTACTGCTACTTAATGAATGGTACACCAAATTGGCAGTCTCGATTATCGCCCACTGACGCCCCAAAGATCATGAAATTGCAAAACATCGGCTAATATTATTACAACTACGAGGGCAGGTCCGAAAAGTTTCCGGTCTGACAGAAAAAAGGACACGTCACGTTCATGGAAGTATTTTTATTTTGCAACTAGCGACCCGCCCTCACTTCGCTTCGGTTTATTAAATTTAAAACAATCGGAATAAGTTATTTTCCTGCGGTAAAATTCAAAGGTAATATTTCAAGTCAGACCTCTAGCAATACATCGGTGAAAACTGCATTCAATTTCATGCAGTAGTTTTTGCGTGATGCGTGTACAAACATACAGACAGACAAAATTTCTAAAAACTTGTTTTGGCTTCTGTTGCTCTAATAAAGACCCTCCATATTAGTTTGTTTTCAATATCTATAATGTACAGACATCGGCCTGTTACAATTTTATTATATGTATAGATATAGTCTATTTTACAAATTTCGGATCGTTTAATTAGCATTTCTATCCCAGTATAAAAATAGGTCAGAAGTTTTGTCTTCAACTTGGGCGAAAACCGCAGCGGTCACTTCATCATCAGTAGAAAATATTCTACCCAAGTCCGCCTTGAGTTTTAAGAACAAATAGTAATCACTGGGAGCCGAGTCAGGACTATAGGATGGGTGGCGAATTTTAATTTTGTATATACCGTGGAACTACCAGTAGTGCTATAGATTCTCTTCTCCTATGACATTATTAATTATCAAAACTGAAATACCCGTACATTAAAATTACCCGTCGACTACCGATGCCACAATCTATACTAATATTATAAAGAGGTAAAGTTTGGATGTAGGAGGTACCTAATCTCCGAAACTACGAATCTGATTTCAAAAATTCTTTCACCATTTAAAAGGTACATTATGTGCAAACTAAATTGACGGGCATGCAACGCACGCCGGCCACACCTAGTCATTTATAAAAGACTAATGAATAAATGCAGAAAAAACAAATGAAGAAAAATAATGTAATATTTTTCTTATTATTAGTATTTTTTTTATAGATAAAAAGCGGCATACGAGCGACAGTCCACCTGTTGGTAAGTGGATACTGTCGTGCATAGACATCCGCGATACATGCCAACATCAGTCCAGAATGACAAATGTTGACACGCTCCCGGATGCGCTGCCTACCTTTGCAGATTAAGGAATGGGGAGGGATAGGATGGGATGGGAATGGGCTCTGGCATATCTCACTTACTACCGAAACACGTACGTACATTGGGAAAATACGATAAAGTAGGAAATGCAGTACATTTCAAGGTAATCGTCTGTGAGATAGGGGTAACGGCCAGTCGAGTGCGCCCAGCAGCTGAATTATTTTTACTTTAGGGACTCGTCCTAAACGAAATCAATTAACACCAATCTTTGACGGTGAAAATGATGGAGAAGAATCCAGTACATATTATCCAACCTTTGTTTGATACCGGTCGGACCAACACCACACCTTCCTTTGTAAGGAACTTAATCATGGAACGAGTTTCCAGTTTAAAGATTTTGCGACTTCCTGTTGTTCTAAGAGTCGAGGAATCAAAATTAACGAGTGTTGAACTCTAAAAATTATACACGAATTATCAGTATAATTGACAATTACAATGACGTAAGTATAATTTGTTTGTTTAAACATCTAGAAATATGCCAGGCCAGATACTTTTGGACCTGACTGGTATGTTAGAATAACTAATTATGGAGAAAATATTTACGTCCTAACTCTCTAACGAAATGCTCAAAATGTATGTCTGTAATTACAAAAATAAATTAGTTTGTAAACAACTATGTATTTCTAGTTGGCCAGGAAATACTTCTGCGTGGTCTATACAGTTGCGCGTGAGTGTACCTATCTAGGTGGTGCCAACGCAAGCCATGATTAAGAATAAAATAAAAACAAACTTAGTTTGCGCTTCCAACCTACATGGTTGCTGAAATGTCAGAGGAACTCGCTGACTCACTGAAGAATCATCCGTTATACCTGAGTTAATTTCATCACAGGCAGCTTCAGTTGCATTCCTCTTTCAGTAAAAATGATCCTTAACCCAATTGTACGTAGGCCCTTGTGCCATCATAATATAATCATTATAAATTTTGAGTAAAATCCGCGCGGGCGCGAAGTGAAATTCGCAATGACAGTGGTCTAAAAATACCACCACTTGCGTGGCGGCGCGGGGCACACGATCGCCTCAGTCGAGGACCAACCGTCGCGAGTTTCAGTCGAACGATCTTAGACAGACAGCAACCATGGTGTACGAGAGTGACTTCTACACGACCCGTCGGCCCTACCGCTCTACATACAGCGTGACGGTGAGTGCCACCGCTGATCTCCTAACACCTTGTACTGAGCGTGCATCGCACCTCGCTCCACTCTCTCCCGGGAGCCGGACGCCCCTCGCACCAGCTCGACCTCCGCGCTCGACATCTTTTTTCGTTCTAACATAACGCTTCACTACAGTGACCTTAGCATTGTAATCAGTGGTAACCGATCGGACGCTCATTTGTCGTCTTCTCGAGTGGTAACAACTTATCTATTTATCTCACAATTTCGCTTGTAAACATAATTGCTTATATTAAGTCCAGTCCGGGGCGAAATGGACTCTCGTCGTCCACGTTCGGTAGCACATTAGGGTTCGATAGGCGATAAAGTAGCATTCCGCAAGTGGGTCAGTTCGCCGAGAATCTGAGTGTCGGTAAACGGAGCTACCGGGCGCGCCAAATATAGCCGCGGCTGGAGATGCCCGCGCCCGCCCGACTAACGGCGACTCTCTCCGCTTGCAGCGGCGCGAGACGGGTGATTGGGAGAAGGTGCCGTTCGTGCCACGTCCGAGCCTCGTGCCCGACCCGGTGACGGCGTTCGGACGTCGTACGAAGCCCGGCGTGCGCGCTTCCGTGCTGGAGCCGGTCGTCAAGCAGAACATCCAGCCGGCGGCGGAGTACAAGCTAGCGCCGCTCGCGCCGTACGTGTCGCCGCGCGATAGGACGCGGGAGCGCGTCCTGAACGCAGTGGGCATGCGCGAGCGCGCGTTCGAAGCGGACCCGTTGGGTACGCCTCGCGATCATATGGACCTGGCGCTTGCGCACGCGCACGGCCGGCCGCAGCACCTGCCGCACCGGCACGTGTTCTACAGCAATTACGCCACGTACTGAAGTGCGCCCGCGTCGTTTAGTGTGTCGCTTCTGCATAGTTAGCTAGTTGGCGCGGCGGTCGGGTCGGTGCGAGGGTGGTGCGGGAGGGCGGCGGCAGTGGCTAAGGGCGCGGTTGTTGCAGACGCCGCGGCACTATGTGGTGGTGGATCGTGAGCCGCTGCCACGCCGCGCCGAGGAGCAGTACTCGTACTCGTACTCGAGCACGTCGCAGCGCTCGTCGGACGGCAGCACGCCACAGCGCAGCACGTACAGCAACACGGTAGAACGCCGCACGGGCAGCGGGCCAGGCGGGTACAACTACACCAGCGAGCGCTCCTCGAGCCTCGGCGGCCCTGGTGGCTACTCCTACTCGTCGACCACGAGCGGCCGCCTGCCCCACGGAACCTCCTACCGTCACTACTCATACCGCGTGTAGCGCCCCGGCTCCCGACCAGCCCAGCCCTCTCCAATCCGCCTCACTCCTAACTCACTCCCTGTCGCTCCCGCTTCCTGTGAACCTAACCAAGAAACAGTATTCGCTAACGCAATGTGATCGCTCTACTTTAATTGTTAATTTAGAAGTAGACGTGAATCTGAGCTTTTTGATAATTTTTTAGTGTATTTTTTATTTATCTTAAATGTGAAATTAGACTGAACGTTTAATAAAGCTTGCATTTCTAATATTTCTATTTTTTTTGTCGTGTTTACACTATACCATACACACAACGATTTGGACTCGATTTTTTACTAACACTGTGTTTTTGTTCAATATCACTGATTTTCTGTGAAAGTGTTTCTTGGAAATCTTTCTTTTTCTTCTAATAAAAATGTAATATTTAAAATTAAACTGTAAAATATAACATTGGCTGAAAGTTATGGAAGTTAAAGCCAATCAAAACAAATATACAACTCAAATCATAATGTAAAGAATGTAATAATAATAAACAATGTACAATGTACCTACCGAAATAGAAACTTCTTAGATGGTATAAATTACGAATACACATGCAAACATACACAAGACATACAACCTACTTTAGCTTAATTCAAAATTTCAGAACGCACTAAACAATAAGGTTTTAGTGCCTACATATTTTATGTACCTAAACTAGAAGTCAGTTCTCGTCAAGAATTGAAAGAGCTAAGGAGTGATATTTGTAATTACTCAAATGATAGGTCAGTTATCTGGGTGCATAATATTAATGATTCATTGTAAATTACAAATGATTAAAACAAAAACAATGACTTCAATTCAATTACACTTTCAATTTTTAACCAATCCCTTTACCACGACAATAAGCAAGTTTTAATACAAAAGGATAATCGACATCGGCATAGACTGTCGACCAATGAGATTAGAGAAGTATCGTCAACCACTATCCACGTCTATTACTTACTAGGGAATATCCATATTTGTTTTGGTGAATATTCGCCAATTTCGAAGTATTCGTATTCGCGATTTCCTAAACGAATAGGTGAATGTAGTTGAAAGTTCTCTACAAAAATAAATGCATATAAGATAAAACGTTCATTTGAAAATCAATTACGTACCTGTTTTATAAAGTTTAATTAGTAAGTGATTCGTTAGTTTAATTTAAAGATAGGTACCTATCTGTAGCTTAAACCAAACTTATTGATCAAACCAGAAAAGTTAGTGCAACTTTAAATTGTACTAAAAATTACCTAAGTACATACTTAGAAATTTTACGAGTGAATGCGAAGTGGGTTAGGTACTACCTATTCGTATTCGCGAATAGTGATTTTTGCTATTCGGCACATCCCTATTGTCTACTGACTATTATGTCTGCTACGTGTTACATACTGTAGTCTATTGCATATTGTTTATTTTTGTGGTAAGAGGTAATCATGGGATAATTTTGATAAAAATGCTCTGAGAAAAATTTCATGCATAATAATATTTCCTTTATTTGACACATCTTAATTTAATTTGTATTTAGACTACTTAATTACAATTAGACATTAGTATACTTACAGATGAAATAAAAATGCAAATACTACCAGAGCACTAGGCGTGCATACGAGAATGTAACTCAATGTGTTCAATGAGATTAACGAGAAATTATTTCTATGTCCGAGGGCAGCCGCTGACGGCAAACTACTATCTAACATCTTTATTCCCGTACTATCACATCCCGTACATCAGGTACATACCAAGGCTGTCCCAGGTGAGTTTCAACGCACATATGTATTCACATATGTAAATAGTTCGAGCGATCGGAGCAGTGTTGAACGCACAGCGCTTCGCTGGCACACTTCACGCCCACCCACTGGATATCATGAACCAAAATGTATATATAATCAATTAATCATTATACATGGCATTGTACACAAACATGACGTTACAGGTCATATTTTCGTGGCTGCTAATTGTAATTTGCAAGCATTATTGGAAAAACTCATCCAGCTCGGAGGACAATCGATCAATGTGAAGATTTGAGACATTGGATTGTAAATCGACATGGGAATAGATGACGCGTCATACGTTCTTATCAAAGAAACCTGGTTGGCAACTTCTAGGGGGGTGAAGCAGATGAGGGAGGGGGGTAATTAAAACGTCAAATTTGAAATTTAAATACTACGTAATAAGAATGTCCCATTTTCAAAACACATATTAAGAATTAAATAAATTTGAGAGCTAGTGAACATAGAACACTATTACTTAGACTGACGTGCCTGCCCTACAGTGCTTGTATAACATGTAGGTATGTATTCTCAAATCGATGTTTTAGTGTTGGTTTCATTGAAGATTATTTTAAAAATCAAACTTATAGGGGAAATGTAATTTTACCTACTAAAACAATTTTTTTACATACCTATATAAAATAGGTAAGTGTGTGTATGAAAATCTGAAGTACATACATTATAATATACAGATACATTACGAAAACATTTTGTACCTATCTACCTTCATATTTTGTAACGCCTGGTCGTTATTTGGCTGTGCCTACAAACATCACAGGTGCTTTTCTTAAAGCACAGCTTATGTGGGAGCTTTTCTTAAAGCTTGAACCCCTGGATTCCGTTTCATGATAAAAATTAAAATTTTACGAATCGTTTTTGTAATAAATTGAAATTTTACCGAGTTTTTATCAAATGTTTTTAGGTTTGCATTGAAACAAGCAGCTAAAAATACTAAATGGGCAGCCAAAAGAACGTCATCAACAAATCTGTAGCCCACTTCCTGTTCCTTTTGTGAAGTTGACGAGGGCTCCAAACAGAAACAATATTTTATACACACGTCCTTTTATTTGGTTCTAAGTTGAACACTAAACTAACTCTAACGACTATGTAGTACGCTTACCCACATTGCTACATTACTTTTTACTTATACACACATCAGTACACATTGTTCCCACCAAAGAACCTAAACCAGCTTTAAGTAAATTTGTTGCCAATTCAGTATTTTTTGCTGCATATTTAATATTTTCTAATTTTTTATACATATTTGCTAAATACAAAGCCCAAAAAGGATACTTTTTACAAAAAAGTACTTAACATCAATTAATTTATAATTATGGACAGAATTCACATTAGGCTTCGAGTAAAGTTTGGTTAAACCCTATAATATATAAAACGTCCCATTATATTAAGATACTTGGACATTTCCAATAAGTAACCTTATTAGTCTAGGCTTTGATCTCAATTCAATGACAAGTAAATCCCTAATTTATAAACAATAACGATATAAAACATATATTATGATTGGTTTATATTCAATTTTATACCACCTCGACCCAATTTTATTAGAATAATACAGATACACAATCAAATTAAAAGCAAACTTAGTCTTATGAAATATAGAAGTACCTACTTATATTTTAATCACTTAGTTACACATTAGCATTACAAAACATATTTAAGAATAAAAGAAACGTTTCACTTTTTACTTCTTTGCTTTCTTACTGAATACGCTTCATAGGCGAGCATACTTAATACCTTAAGGCGTTCTCTACCAGCCAACCTTTGGGTTGATCAGAAAGCTTCAATTTGGAGGTGTGTGAAAGACTCATACTGGATCATTATCCAGAATAAGTATGGTGAAATAAGTATTTACTATAAAGGCTAAAATTATCGCAGGTAGGTAGAAACATTACATGTAACATGCAGGCCAGGGATCGATTTAAATTCTGACATGGATTCCATTGAAATAATCCACCATTTTTAAAAATTGGTCCTATCTTTACCAATTTCAACTAAAATATTAATATCACTGGTTATTTCTGTAATATACGGCGAGGTTCATTCATGACAAGAAGACATCTAAATTATCTATCTAATCTCCAAATCATAACGCCCGTGTTGGCACTGATAGCTTTGAATAACCGAAGCATTATACTCTGCCCGAGATACGTGCCAAATTCGTGACTCATATCTCACTGCAATTCACTTGTACCTAAGCATTAATCTAGAAGCAAGTATCTCATTTATTAGAAGCAAATGCCTCTTATCTACTTACCTTGTATGAATTTCTGAGAACTCTGCGATCTAAATTTATAGGAGACAGAAGGTATTATATATTATGGATTTTATTGAAACGAGCAGTGGGCGGAGGACCCGCCTCGTGTATTTAGTATTTCTGAAACCTAAAATAGTGGGTTCTGCTCAGAGCTGTCTCTAAGTTGTACTTTTAGACTCAAGCAGTAAGAGGTCTCAGATGTTTACTGATAATAAGTAATTGTAGAATGATAAAATGGTTTCCATTCTTGGAGATAGAATTTCAACTTCAACTAATTCACAGATTTACAGATATTTGGTATTAAAGGTGTAAAATATGTCAGGTCGGTGGTAACAACTTAGTACCATCCATGAGAATCTGTTTCAATAAGAGAATCTGAAATAATTCGTGTAGAAATACAAAACCGAATACTAAGAGAATTACAGCTTCGGATTTTTCTAAAAGCAATTATAAACAAACGGAATACACAATTGAAACAGCAGTAATTGCCATAAACCTTTCGTAAACACGTACGAAACTTGTTAAACGCTGATATAAGCACGCACCAGCTATATATAATTCGTGTTTAATTTTACTGCGGCGTACCTACTCTCCATATGTACTTTTAAAAACAAATTTCATGTTAACGCTGAAACATGAGCGATCTGTATATTTTACGAGGAAACGGAAAGTTTCGAAGATTCCAAACTTTTGGCATGATTTCGTCAACATTATTACTTTTATCAGTTAATTATCAATTCAGATATTCAATGCAGACAGGATTTCGGAAAATCTGGATTGAAGATTAAATTGAATCTGGATTTGAAGATTTAGGAAAAGCTATAAAGATGATTTGGCATCGATTAAAAAATCTATACTAAAATATATATGTTTAACCTCTGTAGGGCAGGCACGTTAGTCTAATAGTGTTCTATGTTCAAGTAGCTCTCGAATTCTTTAATTAATGTGTTTTAAAAATGGAACATTTTTATTACGTACTAATTAAGTTTCAAGATTGACTTTTTAATGAACCCGTCCTCATCTGCTTCACCCTCGATAGAAGTTGCCAACCAGTTTTTTTTGTGTTAAGAACGTATGTGTCATCTAGTCTATTGCCATATCGATGGTAATTTGCGCGTCTGTTGACGTGTCAACTATCGTAGTTTTTGACTGATGTTGACATGTATCACAGATGTCCATGAGCAACAGTATCAACTTACCACCAGGTGGACTGTAAGCTGGTCTGCCACTTCTTTCCGTAAAAGATATCGTTAAAAGAAATTTAAGAGAGAAGTCGGTAGATAAGAGTAAAAAAATACAAGAAGTACAGGAGTAATCATTAATAAGAGTCGTTTTCTTGAAATATCTTTTGTTCTGATAGCTTTCTGAGCTCTAATTCGAATAATGTAGGTATCGAAATTGGTTAATTTTATAGAAGACAATGGTAATAACTATAATGATTTTATTAATTTCTCTAAAATACTTTTATTTCGTGTTCCACGTTTATGTAGAGTAATTATCAAAGTACCTAAATGTGTATGTGACACGGCTGGCACAAGGCCAATCTCACTATAATGAAAACGGGCATTCTAAAAGCATTCTTTTACGTAATAAAAGATATAAAAACAAAGCTGCGGAACAATTACACGAGGATCTGTCTAACGACTAAAGTAGTAACTAAAAGAGGGCTGGAAGGAAAGAAATCGAAGTTAAGTGCCTGGCCGGAAGACTAACGACTAGAAAACTCATCAGAGTTTGTCACTATCAAGTGACAAAGACTGAAACCAATCAAGGAATATTTTAAAGACACAATGGATTAGGCATTAGAGACGTGGGTAATGTTATTGATGGTGATGAAATACATGGCACCTACGTGTCTATTTTCTACAGACATTCATTTCATCACCTGGTCAATTCTAACAATGCCATGACAGTGTTGTTTTTGCTCAAGCGACGGGTGTCTGAAGAGCAAAATATACCAATTAAAATGAAAAGTTTGCTAAACATTTCAGTTTCGACCAACTTCAAAGTTTTTTTTTTATTACGTCAAGTTCTTCCTTTCCACCTTCAAAGAACATTGTGCACAATAGAACGGTATCTCCAAATAAACTGATGTTAGGTGCACGTCATTCATCTTAGCCACGATTCGAGTGTTAAATTTTCTGAAGGAAACAGAATTTGGCGGGTGGGGAGGTAACGTAAACATGGAATCTTGGCATCAGTTCGAAGGCCACGTTACTACGCTTTCCTCCTACTCTATTATGCTAAACAATACTCGTACATACAATACACTTACATGGCTTGTAAGTGACGAGAATATTTAATATAAACGCGCAATTATTGGCGAAAGAAATGACGGTTACGAATAAATAATAACGATAAAAACTGGATATGGGAGCTGACACAATTTAACACAATACACAAGCTGACATAATAGCAAGTGAGAATAATAAATATACTGTATAAGCAATAATTATATTAGTAAGCAACATTGTAACTTGTATCAATTGAATTATAAATACATTGTTAAGAAGTTGGAAACATCCTAGTTTTGTGGGATTTTTTTTTAATATATCGACAGCAAATCGATGAAATAATAAAAAAATAATAAAGACAAAAGATAAAAATAATAAAAGTATTAAGACTAAAGTATTCAGATACCGTTTTCGTTGTGCAAGGCCCGGCTACAGTTTTTACACATCTAATTCCTCTGATCTAGAACATAGTCTAGATCAAGACATCAAATCACTAATTCGAATTGCAATTGAAAAATTGGGGATTATAATCTGGTAACGTCAAGAAAGTTGCAGCTTCCCACACTATTCCTGAACGCTACGCATTACATCTAAATTTACTCATGGCGAGTGATTCACGCATCGCCCTCAATGATCGACGTAATAACCACGCAAATAACTCAATGATGAAACAATAAACAATTTTTGGTAAACACAGGCTAGTTTTTGATTTAGAAGCGTAAATTTTTCTTTGGAAGAAATAGCAACTGAAGAACTGACTATAGACAAGCAAGACATAAACCTCCTTACGACAAAAGATAGACATGCTTTAAAACCATGTTTTATGAAGTGTCTAACAAATCCGGTTCGACGAGAACCTGTTAGACAAGGTTTGAAGACGGTTTTAAAATCATCTGTATTTGTGTGGAAATTAGAATTGGAGTGGAAAATTACTTAGAGGAAATTACTGGTAGCTAAACATTTATGAAAAAAGTATATAAACAATAATTAGACAAGGATGTTAAAAGTGTGTATAAGATTCTAAAGAAATCTACGCTATCACTGGCCCAGTTCAAAATTCTGTTGGCAGATTTTAAAATATTTTAAAAAAAAATTGCCGGCGGTTATATAGGTTTCTTTGAATGCATACATTTTTCTGCTTTAAACATTTCTCAATAAAATGTCTTGCTCGTTCAATTTTCATATCATGAAATTTCAGTACATTTCATGACACGCTTGGCGAAACTTTATTTGCAATTTAAAACAACTTCACTTGTTTTTAAAAGTTTTACTCTGCATGGTATTAAGTGTGGTTTGTTTTAAACTTACCCTTTAAATCAAAATTAGTTGTGTTTTCAACTTAACACATTTTGTAAAGAACTAACTACCAGGAATAAATGGCTATGCTACCAAGTGAGATATCTAAAGATTACAGATATTTGTATCTGTAAAGAGCGTCAAGGCTCATGTACACAAGTCGAGTTTTTCGAACGGTCCGGGCGAGAACATTGTGTACAATTCTCGCCTACGACCAAGGGCGTAGTCAGGTTTTTATCCAGGGTGCGGCAAAGCAAACAATTTTCTTATAACTTAAATACAGGTATTGTAATGCAGAAAGTCTCTGTTACTTATTCTTTTATTCTTCCCTATGCGGGGTGGGGTGGGGGGGGGGGGGGTGCTTAAAAAGTCGACCGTAGGGTTTCTTGTCGACGATACCATAATTCTCTTACAAATACAGCGATATCAGTTATAACAATCCTTGCAAATTCTGAGGTCTGACAAGGAAACAATGTGCAATGTTCAAGATAATGGTATCTTGGACATTGCAAATGGTTTCCTTCTCAACAAGAGACTAATTGCTTGTTAATAATTTTAGCTTTTATTCCAGCTGATCTCAAGGACTTAAGTCAGTATTGTGTCATATAATACCTATATATTTGCGGTGATAAACAAGCCATGACACCAAGTTCGTTACAGTAAGATCAGCTAAATTAATATCCGTAGACAGAATTAAATAATCCGCAAACTCCGGACATCAACTAACCGTGTCTCGCTCTAGATACCTTCGACTCTTCTAAAGAATTCTTCGCCAACGTACAACTTACAGGCGGAGTTGATATACCGTCCGACATCTCGCAGCGTCACTCGACTCGTCACATATCCCGAAGTGCCGCACCATATTGTTCGCGTGCGTGTCCGCCCCTCCGTCATCCTTCGGGAGCTGGACCGCATCGCGTATCGCCGCCGTCCCGCGCTTGCCATCTCAGCTGTCGACGATTTTCTTCGCTCGGAATCCACTAAGGTAACGTACTTCTTTATATTGACGAATATTATAAAATTACAGAGGCTGTGTCTGATTTTTATGCCTCTTAGTTAAACGAAATCATGACCAACAAAACAACGAGTATTTCTAAATAAGTCATTTTAAATTACTGAAAATAT
This sequence comes from Sesia bembeciformis, assembly GCA_943735995.1. Classification (NCBI taxonomy): domain Eukaryota; kingdom Metazoa; phylum Arthropoda; class Insecta; order Lepidoptera; family Sesiidae; genus Sesia; species Sesia bembeciformis. The sequence continues at coordinate 12,313,059 of OX031042.1, read as the reverse complement.
CATTACAAGTCAACGGAGTTCGGGCCTGCTAAATCTTTAGTTTCAGCAGAGAAATTAAACCTAATCCAACTTTAAATTTACTGTCATAGATTTTCTGTTGCTTAATTAATTTCTTTTTTTTTATTTATATATAAAAGATAAATTCAAAAACTGCTGGACCAATTTTTAAAATTCTTTATCTTCTAATGCAGGTGGGACATAGTACGTTTGGGTGCCCTAGGAAATCATTATGCCACCTGAACGAAGCTAGAACATAATTATATCGATCGTCCTAATTAAATTTAAAAAAATCCTACATCTTTCTCACACTCTCAAGAAGTTTGATAAAAGTACCTATTTTCTAAAAAACTATGCCTAACAATGTTTGGTGTGCAGTTTTATTATACGACTGCATACCAAATCCTTTTGCAGGACCAGTTCACACTAGCAATGCGAGTAAGTTGTTTCATTAGACAACTCACGATATTTGTCAAAAATATTAGGGCGGTTCCAGTTGTAAATAAATACATTACAATTAATCTTAACTTTTTACTAAGCAAATATCGGCATTGTGCATTCCGTCAATCACTGTGTTGTCCGTGTGAATTGTATATAAGCTATCATATTTGATGCATTTTCACATGAGACCAGAGCTCTATTTCATCACTAACTTCATCGATGGTTGCTCATTTGGAAATGCATTATTACGTTTAAAAGAATTTCAGCTTCTAACCTGAAGTTTCAGACGTTTGAGGATGAAAGCCGTCGCATCCGCGCCGATGCAGCTGCATTACTGCGACGTGCGCGCTCCGTGGTGCCGCGGGCCAGCTCGCTAGCTCCCCTCGAAACAATCTACTCGTGAGTATTACAATTTCTTAGACGTAATGATAATCATATGAGAGCTGTGATAGATAGCCTTTGGTACCATTCTTGACTTCAAATTGGTAAGTTCGTTGATTTAGAACTGCAGTACAACCACAAACGTAACTTAAAATCACCTCGCTCATGAAGGAAAACATCGTGAGGAAACCGGTGCTCGAGAATTAAAAAATAAAGGCATTTGTACTGTTCATCAATACGAAAAGGGGCCATGGTATATGGTACAAAGGTCCGTTGTGATTGCAAGGGGAGGCCTGTGGCCGTAGAGGAACGTTATAGACTGATATCGAACCATATGTTATTTGTCTATAAAAATCTAAATTTGATAACCATTGATTCTCATTTAAATGGATCGTCAAGCCGGATATAAAGTAATGATCTATGGGCTGTTGATACTCGAACTATACACACATATGTGCAAATTGTTATGTACCACATGTGAGAAATGAAGCCGTTGAAATTTTATTTATTCAGGTAAAATAAATTCACAGGATTAGTCTCGATAATAATATTAAAATCATATCGCAATTGGAGTGATGCTATCGCAAGGGGTGGTTGCTTTAATTATAAATTAATTTTATGAACGCCTTGATTACTGGCTGGCATAAACCAATGAAGATGTAAACTGTACCGAGGGCGAGATTATTAAGATTTCATCTCTAAACTTTATGAAAATCAACACAATTGTTTGTCACGTCTTTAATTTAGACCTAAATTCTGTTCCTGGTGACCACCAAACGCCCCGACATTGAAGGTCGTGGTGACGAGACAATGTTGACGCACCTGTTTAGAAGGCTAGGTCAAGTTTTTCTTGGCCTGATGTAGGCGGACAAAAATAGTCCATTGATGTGTCGATCTGACCGCCCTGGCACTGACATTGACGACACAGCATATCAGCTGCAGATCATTTGGCAATGTGACGACGTAACTTGCGTAAATGAAACTTAATTTTTCCTCAATCTTAATGATCTGTAAATGTCTTTAATATTTTAGAACGAATGATTCTTTAAAAAATTGACCGAATATTTTCGTCATGGGTGTTGATTTCACAGCCAAATTCAGTAGTTGCACGTTTTACTCATGACGCGTGGGCCCACTTTTGATGATCACTATTTTAATTATAGACTGGTTAAATGCCAGCTAATGCTTGCTGTCTAGTGTTCTATAAAATGGTTTATCGTTTATTTTCAATGGTTATGCTTGATGTGTTTATTTGGAGCACGTAAAACATAAATTATCACATCCGTTAGGATGATCGTAAATAGTCAGGTTACAGCAGTTTCTCATTTCGTACATAAAAATGTTAATAAAGATATTTATTCTGTCTGTCAAAAACATCTTCAAGACCGCCAAGAAGACTAATGAGTCTTTATTTTATACGTGAAAAGAAAATACTAAAAATACATTTCTAGAATTTCTCTCGTAGGTACTTATTCCCTAGAAATTTCTCTATAGACATCTGTCTCGAAAAGTAAATATTTCATTTATATTTTTCTATAGAATCAACCAGCATCGCGAGCATGTGCTGTTTCCATATTTATGTTCGTATTATCTTCTGTTACAGTTACTCCTACGGAGAACCTATCCCTTACCGCTTCAGCAATGATGCGTACCTTTCCAAGCTCGCTGTGCCCTTGCGCAGCATTTACGATCTATCCTACTATGACCCCATTAGGAGGTTCACAGGTAAGTGTGCGAACACATCTAATTGAAACAACTAATAAATACATCTTATTAAAATTAATTACGAATTACTGGCCACTACAGTCACAGACTTTCAGAACCCAAATCTAATTGTATGTTATTTTTTATGGATGTAGTTGAACCCAACTAACGATTAACTAGTTTCAGTCCAGTGTGCTCCTTGTGGTAATAATAAGGTGTTGTCGTCAGGACGTGGCAACCTCGCATGCGTGCACTACTCCGGTGCCAAGGCCTTCTCCAACCGCATGCCACTCTACAAGGAACTCAGCATCAGGGACGACGTGAACCTACTTTCCTTCTATGCTAAGAACAGGCTCGCGGCCGCAGGCCTGGCTGGCGATAACGCCACAGGTATCTCGAAATTCTCGCGTCGCTAACCAACGCTTCGAACTCTTCGCTTAAATCTTAAAATGAGGTGTAAAAGGAGGTGTAAAAGTTACTTTCCAGCTCTGGCGGCGCCGTCAGGGCTTTAAAAGAGCCACATTAAAATGGAGAATAAAGTCGGTGTCCGTCTAACAGTGTGTGTGGTGTTTCTTGCAGCGGGCGACGCGCCGGAACAGCCGACGGCGGCGCAGTGCGCGTAGCTCACGCCCCCGCTCGGCCGCGACGCGGCACGGGCGCACCGGGCTCACCGCCGGCGCCCGCGCCGCGTCCGCCCTTAGCGCTCTCTGATCTCGGTATAACACGCTCCAACTAACCCAGATCATCTATTTTTTATTCATATTATAAGCAACAATTATTTTTGTAACTTTTTTACAACGAATTTGCAACGAACGATTTCTTTACTATATACATACTTAATTATAATATTATCTTCTAGTCATTATTGTGATAGCGCGGTGCTCTGCGCCGAACGTTCGTCGGTTACCGATGCGTCTTGTTCACATTTAACAGAACTGATTTTTTTCTAACAAATAAAGGATTTATACTGAAACTTTAGTTGTTTTAATCAGTCCGCATGATTTTGTTGACCTTGTCACGCTTAAAATCCAGGCTTATATTAATGCTTCGCTTTTTAACTAAACTTAAAGATACGTTAATTACAAAAAACACTATTGACTGTAAATCTGTGTAATTTATACATATACATACACATTCCTACAATGTGATTCTGAAAACTTATGTGATGTACATTTTTTGGACCATATACAAATACCATTTAACGAAAGAAGACATGCACCCGCGGAAATTTGCGAATTATCTACACGCCTGCATAAAAACGCATTGGCAGAACATGCAATTTTCATTCGCTTTACAGCATGTCATGTACAAAAGACCAACACATGAGATTCCACACACCATGGCACGATATCCATGTAATTTAGGCTTTACCATTGAGCTTCGGGTATTGAGCTCTAACAGCTTTGATGAGAGAGCGTCTCGAGCGGTGCGTAGCTACGTCACCAGAACGACCATTGGGACTGACTACAGAAATAACTAGCTGGTTCTAAAACCTGTATAAATAAGTACCCAGTTAGATATTTCGCCAATGATCATTACAATGGGACATGAATAACGTTGGCCGCGGTGCAGCGAAACTGCTCCCGTGGAGGCCGAGCCGGAAGTTCCAGGCGCCGAAGAGCATAGAAGACCCTACAGAGGAGTTGAAGGCAACCAAGGCTGAACGCGAGGCGAGATGGCGGGCTAACACTGCGGAGCCAGTTTTGGCTCCGTCAGCAGATCTCGGTGAAATCAAGAAAAAGAGACAGGAAGAAGCACGAGCTGCTGAAGAGAAGTAAGTGTCAACTTCTGAGCTTGATTACGATTTCAACATGACAATGAAGAACGAATGCAATAAAAGTTTATTGTTACAGGGCTTTGAAGGAAGAAGCAAAACGTGATGCTGAACGCAAGGCTCAAGTAGGTCGATTTTTCCACATGAAAGCTGTATCATTTAATATTACTCATAAAAAATATTATTTAGCTTCAATAATCAGTGTTAATGCCAGGCTGAACGTGAAGCAGCTGAAAAGAGGAAAGCAGAAGAGAACGCTCGCAAAGCTGAAGAAGCGAAGCGTAACGCAGAAGAAGAAGCCAGGAAAGCCGAAGAAGAAGCCAGAAAGGTAATTAAATATCAATGGGTTACTTTGAAAGAAATTTAATATTGGGAAACAATTGTATGTTATTAATTTTATTAGGGGTACCGGAAAGTTTTGGTCTTAAAATAAAAACAAATTCTCAGCAAAGTTTGTACTTTATCGGGTACTAAATACTTACATGATTTCTATTATGATATATGACACTACCATCTACACGTAAAATTGCCCGGTTTTATAAAATTCCTGACGTTTTGTAACAAAAAGTTGTTCGAGGTTCATTTTAACATGGTTCACATTTCTAAGGGTCTTGTCTCTCAAAATATGCTTTAATCGAAATAAATGTTCTAGCTTGGTATGGTAGGTTCTACCGCTTTCTCCCTACCATACATTGCACCCTCCTATTGCCATTAATTTCTTTAACTGGAATATTTTTTAAAGAAAAAGACCCTTGGAGATTGAACAATGTTAAAAAGACCTTTAAACAACTTTTATTCAAAGCTAGTAATTTCATAAAATGGGAATATTTACTGTAATTGATAGATGGCAGAATATCATAGATCGTGATGGAAACTATATATTAGATACTTAATGACATACAAACTTTTTAAGTGTTAACATATTAAGTGTTAATAGTGTTAACATACAAACTATTAAGTAGTTTATTTTTATTTTAATCCTAAGATAAACTTTCCTATACCTACTTAAAATTTAATAAATTGTAAGCATTTATACAAAATCTCGATGCAATAACAGCATGATTTTTATCTGAATATTCGAAAATAACAATAAGTACTGAAGGTTCTATTGTGTTCTAGGTATCTGTTGTTACTAATTGTTTCTATTTCTAAGACGAGAGTGGGTCTCTGTTTATTTTACAAGATAGACTATCACATATTGCAGATATTCGTAATCTTAGGTTTAAAGTTTAGGTACATTGAACCAATGTACCAGTTAGGTACGTTGAAAGTAAATTACCGTAAATCATGACATGACATACATAGTTACTAGTTACATGATACTAGGCGAAACATTTGTACACCATCGGTTTATTATTATTTCAAAATCTTTATCATTGTAACCTTCGACAGGTAAATATAACTTTATTTCATTTTTCAAAGGCTGAAGAGGAACGCCTGGCGGAAGAGGCTAGACTTGAAGAAGAGGCCCGCAAGGCTGAGGAAGAAAGGCTAGCAGAAGAGGCGCGCAAAGCTGAAGAAGAAAAACTAGCAGAGGAAGCCAAAAAGGCAGAAGAGGCTAGACTCGCAGAAGAAGCCCGTTTGGCTGAGGAGGCGAGATTAGCCGAAGAGGCTAGATTAGCAGAAGAAGAGAGAGAGGCAGAACAGAGAAGGCAAGAGGAGCTCGCGCGATTGGAAGAACTAGAGAAACAGGCTCAGGATGAGCGCGAAGCTGAGCTTGCTAGACAGGTAACTAGGAAATGTTTATCAAATATTTATAATTTACAAAATTTTGTGCTTCTATACCCGATTAGGACACTGAATTATGCTCCTGCCTATTGTGCAAAAGATCCTGGGTTCAATTTTCAGTCGGAGATACATTTGTTTAGAAATGAAAATTTTGCTTCAGTCTTTTCTTGCTTGTGTAGTATGTATTAAGTCTTTTAGTGTGTCTCTGGACCCACGACATCTGATACGTTATTTATTTAAAGTAACTTCCATACGCATTCAGTTGCCAGAAGACCTTTTTAGAAAGTTTTTTTTACAAAACGCTTATGTAAATTTGCCTTTTGTACTAAAAAGAATTGATAGACTTTATTGACAAATTGTTTATAGGCTGCTGAATTGGCGGAGATCGCGAGACAGGAGTCTGAATTAGCTGCTGCCCGTCTTGAGGAACTCTCTCGCAGTGAATCTGCGGCAGTCGTCGCTGATACTGAAGTCGAGTATGCATTTAAATATAATAGTATTTTAGTTCAAACGCTTGTAAGAGAACCACAATATGATAAAGATGTCTAAGAGCCCTGACATATTATTATAACAAGGTGGGCGCGTCTTATCTAAATATATAACAAAAAACACCACACCACGGCCATGGCAAGTAATGCCAATCCCAGCGTCCTTATGTCATAATGTTCATAAAGTAATGGTCATTAATTGCCAAATAGTTTAAAATGAAGTCAATAATATGGGAAACCATTGGACTTCATTTTACAACATAGAGAGCCATTTCTAAGATTGAGGAAATTATAGATACTAAAATGGAATCAATATTTTTTTATCTTAGAACAAGATGACCAAACATTAAAGCAAAATTGAGAATGTAATAAGCAATTTCAAAACATTTAATTATTTACTTATTACTGGTATTATAGCACATATATTTTATGCAGAAAGGTAATATCTTAATGATTTAAAGTATTATCGACCTTTGGGTCGATAATACTTTACATGACGATAATATAATACAACCTTTGGGTTGAGCAGAAAAACACGCTGGGAAATAAGAATAAAGCTTACATACATAAATATGGCGATAAGAAACTCCAAATGGAGAATAAGAGAATATTCACATATACAAATAGTATGACACTATTCAAATCACAGATCTATTCAATCAATAATTTACCTTAATTGTGATGCCCTTTAGAACTGAAGGGGAATTTATTCAATATAATTTTAGAGTAAACTATTGTTGTTGAAATGGTGAATTGTTAGTATTTATTGGTAAACATGTGTAGGTGCATTGACTGCATAAATAACTTTTTTTTTTTTTTTTACAGTGAAGCACCAGCGGAGGAATCTGAACCTGTCATTGAAGAGCCACAAAGTCCTGAAGAGTCCGCTGATGCTCCTGAGGACGAAGCAGCCGAACCCAGCGATGACGAGAGGGCTGAACCAGACCTCACAGATGAGGAATAAACAGCAAAACACATGAAGGAAACAATGAAATTTGTTCTGCATTTACTTTTGGTAAAAGCTAAGTGTGGTAACCAACCACGACAATTGATGACATTAAACTTTGTGTATCATTGAAAGATCAGAGGCAGTTTTATAAACTAAGTGAAGTATCTACATATAAGTAACCTACACAACTACACCAGCAGTTACGTAATACAGAACACTTTCCAAAATAGTTTTGGTATAGAAGCTTCCCAAAATACTCCTCTATAGTTTTTACGTTACGTGTCATTAGACCTATTTTCTGTAAAATAGCACAGTTGGTTAATCAGAGCTAGATGTCATTCATGTATATTGTTTTAAAAATATAGACTAGACATGAAAGACGGATTAGCAGATATGGTAGTTGTTCCTGCATTAGCAGCTGCTTTCTTTTGCGTAATCTCATTACGTACTACTGAAAGTTTGGCCAACTACATTATGTTAAAACCCATTATTTCCTTCATGTTTGTATGTGTATGTGACTTACAACACTACCACCCTTAACACTTATTTTTTTTATTTAAATGTTTTTAGAATTAAGTGTTCAACTATGTTATATTTTGTTAAATTTTAACAATAAAAGACAATAATAACATGGGTCTGTTTTTTTAATTGTACAATCCCCTCTTAAATCATGGCACATAGTGGGTTGATGTTGGCGTGTATCGCAGATGTGCCTGAAGTGACAGTCCACTTATCAAAAGGTGAATTTTGTGATTATTTAGCACATTAATTAATTTAAACTAGTAATTGTTTAATTTAAACATAGACTAGTAATACTTAACTTAATACCACAAACTAGTCAGTGGTGTATGCCACTTCCTCCTTACTTACTAACTTTGTTTTCAGTTTTATATTGTGGAATTTTCACTTCAAGCTTGGTTGCCTTTTTTTTCTTTTTTATTTCCACAAGCTGCTTGTGAATTTGTTGAAGTTTTTGATTTAACTGTAAATACCAAAAACAGTTACTGTTAAAAAATATTAATAGTAGGTATACACAAATAAATATGTACAATATTTATGCATTGTAAGTGACAACTGTATGTAGGACAAGTGATGTAGGGAAACTTTTTGGCTGGCAACAACAGAGTGAAATTTTTACGGAGATGACACTTATGACACTACATGATAAAACCCCGACTCAAATAATCTGACTTTATAACTGTACTCTTTTTATTTAAAAACTGAATGGAATGAAAGAGGTGAAAATCCATTATCTACAGTCTCATTCATAGGGACAGTACCTATTATCTCAGTGATATCACTGCAACAAGGAAACAATATAGATGGAATTACACTATAAACATGTTAAATCTCACAAATAGTCTTAACAAAATTACTTTTAAACATTAGGTAGTCAGATGGTCCCCTCTCCCACCGTGGGCCCTTTCCCCCCTCCTTAAATCGTGCGGTCATATTCTAAATATTTATCGAATATGTAATGCAACGCAATCAGCCCTTGCAGTATCCACTGCAGGACATGGGCCTCCTCGTGCACATTGTCTTGTGCATAGGGATATGGCCTTAAAACCTAAAAGATTCCCAAAAGAATACTAAATGAACAGTAAATCGCGGTCAACAAAACAGATATTTTTTTAATTTAATTTTGTCAGCAGAGAACCTAAACGTTACCCGCCTGTAAATTTGTTACCATCGATTTCCTGCCCAATCAGTATGTTTTTGCTGCACATCTATAATTATTTCTCAATTTAAAATACAGAAAAGTGAAATAGTTTACATCATTTATCAAGACCAAATTAGACGTTGGCTTCATTTTGTTTGCACCGTCGACTTTGGACAAGTTTGTTTTGGGTCCCATTTTAATGTTTTTAGCCATTTCTAAAAGCTTTTTATAGAAAATTAATTACGCTTTAACACAAATTAAAAGTATTTATGTATTTTTAAACGTGATGAAATATTTAATTTTATATCTATCAAAAGTGGTTTACTTTTGATCCTCTGTCTCAGTAAGTCTGTTTAGGGATGGCGATCTGAGATCCAAGAAAATCGATTTTTTAAATCGATAAATTTAAATCCATATTAAGCAATGGATCGATCCAGTGAATCGATCTCAAACTATCAAAAATCGAGATTCGATTTTTTCTGTTTCATCAAATTATTTCATGCGAGTATAACAGTTTATCTTCATGCGAGATACGAATGCAATCATCAAATTATTTTCAATTAGATGAACGCACCCAAACACGTATTGTACTATAAAGACAGTTTTTCACTTAATTAACCATAAACTCGATAGATGGCGATACTGTGATTTATCGCTCGCTACGATGTTACCCTAAAGTTAATATTTATTTAAATGTTGTACCTAATTATTTATTAGGTGTTAGGCTTAATGAGCTACGCCTAAAGCCACCTTTTTATTTTCAATAAAAAACCTAACGTATTACCCTGAAATAAAAATGAGCTAGAAAATAATTGATGCATATTTTGTTTTTGTTTGTTTGTGATCAGTGGTTTGTGTTTGATATTGCGTCCTGATTGACTGACTCTTCTTGTGTACTGCGAAAAACGAAATCAATGTTGATTTTTATTTAGCACAAGTTAAAAAGAAATCGAAAAGATCGATTTTTGAGAAATTGATTTTCCAATGCTCGATTTTTTGTGAATCGATTTTTCAGACTTCGATTCTAATTTTTCGGGAAGAATCGCCATCCCAAGTAGGGCTGTCGATGAAATATCGATATATCGAAGTATCGATATTCTTGTTTAGAAATATCGATATTTATGAATAATATTTTTTGTTACGATAGTTCGATATTAAAATCTTAGTATCGGTGTCGATATTTTTTTACACATTAAACTAGTATTTTTAAAAACTCTTACTGACAAATATTGGTACACATAATTTTTTCAATCTGACAGTAGTGGAGTTTTAATTGACATTATGAGCTCTCAACAACGGAAAATACGCTGATTTAACATTTTTCTTTATTTGTTATTTAATTTCTTTAATGAATATACTTTATTAAAAAACAATATAACTATTTTTTGAATTGGACAATTATTTCTTGTAAATAAATCTGATATATCGAAATATCGATATTTCTAATCTGCCTAGATATACCTAGATATTGATATATTTAAAAATATTGATATATCGAAAATTCGATATTTCTAATCACAGACTACTATGAATGCGTTCAAGAAAAATGCATTTTTTTTGTAATTATTTTATAATCAAGCACATTAATTAATAAAATACATTACACACTGAATTAAATATTTAATAACAAACAATTTTTTGTTATTATTGACCGAAATAGCGAAGACAAAAATATCAAAAAGAGGGCGTGACTTCCCTCCCTCCCTATCTTCCCCCTACCCTTCCCACAATCGACTGATAAACACTGCCTTGTTGCATATACTTTTGTTATCATAGAAACTTATTGATAACGTTAATTTTTATATAAAAAGAGTATAAAACGCCGCCAAAATTACTTACTACGCTAAATACAACGGAGGACATTCCGCCATGGCTAAGGTAATTAAATCTATAATGCCGCTACACCTGTTTAGCTGTAATCATATTTTAATTATTCATGAATATAAACCGGTTACACTAAGATTTAAATAAATAAACAAGTTTACGAGATCGTTCTTTCTTTATAGCTATAAGCTTTAGTAGAAAAACACATATATTTGGTTCATTTTAAAAATACTAAATGGACGACAGTGAAAAAAAGGTATTATTAACATTAAAAATACATGTTTTATAATTTTTTATTACATTTACATTCTTTCGTTTAATTCATATGTAACTTTTTTGTAAAATATGTAATGCACAATTTTCTTTTTTATATAAATTTATACAAGTTTTTGTCTTGTTTTTGTTTAATCTAGCCAGTACTATATTCGTACTGGCGAAGCTCATGCTCATGGCGGGTCCGCATCGCACTCAATCTGAAAGAGATACCCTATGATATAAAGGCTGTTAGTCTAATCAAGGGAGGAGGGGAACAACACTGCAATGAATACAGGGAAGTCAACCCTATGGAACAAGTTCCATCTCTATGTATAGGTAATTTTTTTTTATTGATATTCTTCCTTTACTTCTGAACCTATATAAAGTCGGATTTTTTATTCGAGTTAGGGATATGGCATATAGAACTGTCAAACATAGTGAAATTTGTATGGAGATGACATGTTAGTAATAATTCTACATGTCATATCCCTGAATAGAATAAAAAATCCGACTATACTCAATTCCTGAAGAAATATTCTTATGTATATACCTATCCTAGAAGATGACTCATATGCTTGAAGAAGCTCGCCAGTTGTGTTTGCATGAGAAGAGCCGAGGATTTTGTGTGGTGGTGAACTGCGGGTGAAGCCTACATCCAGCAGTCGAGAGACAGGCTGGTGGTATGGTATATATCTCTTTTGTAAGGGCCTCAAAATATGTCTTAATATTACCTACCTATTGTATGAATAAAAAATAATTTTTTTTTATTTATTTATTCCACAAAATGACAAAAGTTATATAATGCTCTTAATTTAATATTTACACATTTTTTTTTATAGGTGGCAGACGAGCATACAGTCCACCTTGTGGTGAGTGGATACTGTCATCCATAGACATCCACAATACATGCCAACATCAGTCCAAAATGACAAACATTGGCATGCCTCCGGATGAGCTGCCTACCTTTGCAAATTAAGGAATGGATGGCATGGGAATGGGCTCTAGCATATCTCACTCACCATTGAAACACGTACGTACATTGGGGAAATAGGATAAAGTAGGAAATGCAGTACATTTCAAGGTAGTCTTCTGTGAGCAAGGGGTGACAAGGCCTGCCGAGTGCATTCAACGCCTCTGGGAATGTAGCGTGCACTCTTCCCCTACAGTTTATTTATTTATTTACTTATTTGTACAGGCAATCGCCCAATTACAATTATAATAACAAAGGTATATATAAGAAGTTTTTACATATCAAATAAAGTTACATAAGGTTACATAATAAAGTTTATACAATAGGAAAGCAAGACTATGAGAAATCAACTAAAGTAATTTTTTTTAATTTACGTATAAATTCAGTTGGCGGGGAAAATATTATATCAATTTGTAGTTCATTCGCTAATCTACTCATTCTCCATAATGGAGCGTGGTACCAGTGTTTAGTTCTGGCTAATGGTACAGTTAATAATAATTTTCTACAGCTCTTATATTTATTATTAATGGCTAATTGGCATTGGCTAATTGAATAAGCATTGGCTTATTCAATTCAAAGTAAAAGGATTTTTAATATCCTACTGTAGTTTTTATTATTACCTAATAATCTTAACAAACTCGCATTCTGTCTTTGTAATATTGGTATCAATTATAAAACCATTGTAATTTTCTAGATGGGCACACGCTGATTGAATCGCTAAGTATTATGCATTATTTGGAAGAGACAAGACCTCAGAGGCCGCTTATGCCTCAAGACTGCTATAAACGAGCTAAGGTCCGAGAAATATGTGAGGTATGCTCATGTTCTTGGCTTTTATGTTTTAAAAATGAACTGGAAAATGTTAGGAGCACTAATAACACTAGAGTTTGCTTGTGACTTGCATTCTTCCCTCGTGGTCAGTTTGGACTGTCTGACTAACTACGAGGAGAAAAACAACACCTATTTAAATAGATAAATATAACCATGAGAAATGTTATTTCCTTTGGTCCAATGGCCCTTCTGTACAGATCTAATCATAAATGAAATAGTAAACTGTATAAGCATTCAATTAATCACATTAAATTTCACTGTACAATTAATCTGACCATGAGGAACGAACAGTGATTTCACCTGTGCTAGCATAGATAAGTATTAGTTAAATGGTAAGTTCTGCCTAAGCTTATAGGCCACCCACGCCCCTGGGTGGTACTTTGGGGGTTATCCGGTTACCCTAAATCAAGATATAGTGAAATCATTCCGAAATTTGTGAAATAATTTCTAAATCTCTGCTATACTCAGGGATGGCATAATTCTAACACAGTGTTTTAAAACACTTGTTTTTATCCGTGTTTCTAACAAATGTATTAAAAACAAGTTTAAATGGATTGTCAGAAACACTTGTTTCTAACAAATAAAAACACGAAAATATAAATTTCAAACACCTGTGAGTTTTGTCTAAGAACAATAACTTTGCTTTGCACTTCTCATATATTATGTACATAATGTGGGAGCAAGTGATATGTAGCTTTATTATGTAGTGTAGGGTAGATATTATAAGTAAAGAGGGTACCTGATCTATCTGCCCTCATATTATGAGCTCCTATTTCCAAGCAACTTCTCTTGATTTTTGCAATACGTAGCTAAAAATCTAACGTTAACTTTAAGTTCATTGAATGTACTTATAAACAAGCCCGTCAACAGATTAGCTACGTTTGTAATGAAAAATATCAAGGAACAAAATAGACGGGCATCGAAGCTGCTTAGAAATAAAGGCTCTATTTTATAATTAAAAATTAGATAGGTATATCTTTTAATAAATAATCAAGATTGGTAGGTAATGCAAGCATCGTTTATTAAAAATACACAAAAATTAAAAAATATTATGATATAAGATTATAAAGGACAAGAACGTATTTATTGCCTATTACAAATGTTTAAACACGTCGACAAGTTTTGCAGCTTTTTCAGTACCTAGTCGGTTCCAGACTAGGTTAGAGTGTATGAAGCCAAATGTTGAAAACCATTTTTCGCGCTGCAACAGCGGTACGCAGCTGCTTACCCAATTCAATAGTTGTGTTGTTGATTTGTGCCCTTAAAGACGGCCACCATTCTAAGGTATTGACGTTTTTGATGATGTTTTCTTCAAATAAGAAGCTGTGGTGCTGTCCTTGCATTTAATTACATCTGGCATTGCTTCTTTACAGTAAGTTTCTATGTACTACATTGCATTGGTTCCAATAAATTCGCTACAAAAAGTGCTGGTGTCATTGCCAGTTCATACCGTGAACTTTTCTAAGTCGGCTAGGGTATATTCATAACGGACATCAGCATCGAGTTGGATTGATTTATTGGGTATCGGGGTGCAAAGTAATAATTGAAATAAAAACTTAATTTTCTAAAAATAAGGTTCAATTCCACTGTTGTTTTATAAACGGGTTAAGGTATCAGTACTCGGTACTTTCAAAGACGAATCAATGGCGCAATAGAGTATCGACGGACGGATACATTCCTACGCCACCATGTATGTAGGTATTAGAATTATTAGATTATAATGAAAGTAGGTAGTACTTGTTACCTACATAAACTTTGCTTGTAATTAACGTGGATTTAAACATTTCCAACGTGTTACAAACATGTTTTTTTATTGGAATAAAAAACACTTATTTTAAACAAAAAGCAATGTCAGAAACAAAAAAGACTGTCTGGTTTTTTTTCGAAATAAATAATCTTTTTATTCCATCCCTGGCGATATTAACATAGATTTTAAATTTTTACTAACAATTACTATAGTTGCAATGTCTGAAATAAAGGAATTGTTATTACTAATACGTTCTTTGAAATGTTCAGAATCGTTTACTTTTTTAGTAGCTATTTATTTGCATCTTTTCAAAATTCCAGGTAATATCTTCAGGCGTTCAGCCCCTCCAGAACCTGATAGTGCTCATCCACGTTGGGGAAGAAAAAAAGAAGGAATGGGCCCAACACTGGATCAATCGAGGTTTCCGTGCTGTGGAGAAACTGCTCTCCGGTTGCGCTGGAAAGTACTGTGTGGGAGATGAAATTACGCTGGCTGACTGCTGCTTGGTGCCACAGGTGTTCAATGCGAGAAGGTGGGGATGATAGTTTTTGTGCCAATAATAATGATAATAAATACTCTTTATTGCATACAAGTGGTTATAATTATTACACGTGCACATATTATAATCTTTAAATGACAGAATAACAATAGGCTATGGCGATCAATTACAAATAAGTAAGACTGGATGAAAATGACAAGTAATCAAGTGAAAGTATGTTTCATTTCTTATTTTCTATTCACAGCTTTCTTGATATATGTCTGTATACACATTTAAAAAATAAATAGATGTAAATATAGGTGTTGCTTATACATGGTTATTTTTTTTTTATATATATAATTATAATTTCTCTACCGAAGAATGATGTCTATAATGTGATTGTTACCTTGTGACTTCTACGCCTCATGTTTCTTTTTAAATACATATTTTAATTTCATTTTTTTTTATATTGATTTCTGGGATAATTGATTAAGATTTCTGAGTAAATAAGTGTACAATCTTTTACACTGAACATGTTTCTGTTGAACATAATTTTGAAAATTGGCAAAAAAAATATTTCGAAAAACATTTAACACCCTGACATTTAACACAAACCTAATTCTGTATTCACAGTGTTTTTACTGTTATGTAAATGGGCATTTCAATTATTTGATTTTATTACAGATTCCACGTGGACCTTCGCCCATTTCCAATAATCTTGCGTATTGACCGGGAGCTCGAGAACCACCCGGCTTTCCGCGCCGCACACCCCTCTTCCCAGCCCGACTGCCCGCAAGAATGCGCTAAATGAACCAACAAGCAATATTTCGCAACCTCATGGCTCTTTTACACAAGGAGAGTTTTTCGAACATCGGTCAGTAGCTAGTAAGTATAAACAACTGTTATCATGATCTGATTACTGTTATCCCTTTTATCACCTAGTTTGTCTCATCATGTGAACAGTTGTAGGCGAGAACTGTATGCAGTTTGGTCGCATACGAAAGCAAAGTCGTATACAATATTCTCATCCAAACCGTTCGAGAAACTCTCCTTGTGTAAATGAGCCCTCAACAAAGCCGTAAGACGTCTTATGTCCAAAGTTAGATTTTATCATTATTTAAAAGAGCCTTTAAACTACACATTCCCCAATTTTTTCGTAATTTTATCGCCAAATTTGAGAAAATTATGACCAAAAATTCGTTTGTGATTTTGTATTATTTAATTTTTTTGAAAAAAATCCCCTAAAAAATAAAAAAGTTATCGAACAATTTTCAGTTTTTTTATAAAAAGTTGTCATTTTCGGCTTACGGCTTTATTCCATTGAGGTTGCAATTTGTCCACACATTGGCCAAATTGTCCAGCTAAATTGAAGTTACCAGACTAAACTAATTTATAGTACATTTCTAATATATCTTATATTCTACGCGCATTGTACGGACGTCGCCCCCGTCGCGGCCGCTCATTACCCTGTACTGAGTAATGAGCGCTACGAACGTTTTAAATAGAAAACTCCACATGTTTGTAACTTTTTATTTAGTCCCTAAAATTATTTTATTTTCTCTAGAACGCCTTTATGATTTACTTGACACGTCCCAGGTTTTGCGTTATTTTACTGACACGTATACATTTTACGAATGTGTACAAGTAGAAATATACTAAATAATTGTTGAGGGATATTTTAGTTTCATAAAAGAGTTTGTTGTTTTTTAACTAGTTTCGTCAGTAAATTATTATATTACTAACTAATTAACGGTAATTTAATTAATAACAGTATTTATAAAGGGTTCTGGAATAACCTACCAACTTGATGGCAACTAAAAAATAATATAACGAGGGACTCAATTCCGGAAATATTTATTCTTTTTAAAAATTGGGCCAATTTGTGGACTAAGAAAGAATCTCAAACATTTTACATTTTTATACTATTGGGATTTGTTTTATTTTTAATTAATTGTAAGTGTTTTTGTAAAAAATCTAGTCTAGCCGAATACGATAATGTAATTTTAAGTAATATTTGTAGCGGTTTTGGAATTTAGTTTAAATGATTACTTATTTCGAATTTTATATACTGTGATTGAGAGCATTCCATTAAACGGTGTAATTCAATTTTTCCATTAAATGGTTTAAATATTTTATAGAATAGAAACATTTTTATTGTTATTAGGTGTATGATTTATGTGTTTTATTTTACGTTATTTTATATGAAAAAATAAAAAATCATTTCTGTTGTGGCCGTTGTTTTACTGAATGTGCCATTTAAAAACACAAAAGAGAGGCCTACGTCCAACAATGGAGTGACTGCTGGTCGTATATCACGGAATTCACGGAGGACTTAATTAATATCTTCCGTTGGTATGGTCTGTTGTAAGATCACTATTAAAAGAATAGTCAGTTTGTCATTTGTGTAAATTAAACTCAGAATTCTTCACGAAATTTATAAAATGCAACGCAACTAGTAAGTAACCCAGGTCATCTTTTTACCTAATCTTGACCTCCGTAAACATTCGGGAGTCAGGAGCATGGACCATGCTCCTGACTCCCGAATGTTTACGGAGTTACATGGTCATGATTCATCCTCTAAAATAGACAAGATTCGTCTTATTACTTTTAGTACTGCAGACCTTAGGATTTAAATATGTAGTAAAGAAATATCCAGAGAAAGTCAGGAGCATAGTT
Organism: Sesia bembeciformis; assembly: GCA_943735995.1. Taxonomy (NCBI): domain Eukaryota; kingdom Metazoa; phylum Arthropoda; class Insecta; order Lepidoptera; family Sesiidae; genus Sesia; species Sesia bembeciformis. The sequence continues at coordinate 12,295,156 of OX031042.1, read as the reverse complement.
AAGATTCACCCTCTAAAGTAGACAAGATTCATCTTATTACTTTTAGTACTGCAGACCTTAGGATTTAAATATGTAGTAAAGAAATATCTAGAGAAAATCAATTATATCATTTATATCGGACATATTAATTTAAAGATATATTTTAATATCTGTAATTAAACGTGTGATCATAAAATTAAGATTATAAAATGAATGCATCAATAAAGCGACATCTGGTAGTGACATATGTCAACAGTAAGGGTTACCATCGAAAGACTTTTTCCCTAATGGATTAATTGAGATTGTTGGGGACGAATAGTCTCGTGGTTCATGAATATTTTTGATGATAGCCCTGTCTTATTAGTGCAAGTTGACACACTACTGATATTCCGAAACATAAAAAATTAAGCATTTACCAATTGTTTTTGCTTATTTTTAAATCTAGTTCAAGCTTAGCATTATTAAGTAAAAGTAGCTTAAAGGGGTTTCATTGGAAAAATAATATAAATAATTGTATTGTGAATGGACTTTGTCTTTTTGTTCTAATTTTATTTGAAATACGACAACACTGAGCGGCTAATGTCAAACATATCGAACGCCTCGATTCGTTCGCAGGCTGATGCTTTCAGTGATATGAAAGTGTATTGTTGTTTCTATCACGCTTGACACCGGATTTCTATCGTGCTGTGACACGACAAAAAGTATATTCAGTGTTGTGTTAAAATAACGATGTCATTCAAAACGATCACTTAGTGTTGTGCTGTGGAAGTTATACCTTCTAGTGGTGTTCTAAAATGACGGAGAAAAATAAATCTGAAAAGATGACTAATACATCGAAACCTGTTCCCATGAAACTTTTTGCAGCCTGGGAAGTGGACAGGACGCCTTCGAACTGCATACCCAGGTAAGATTTGCAGCATAAAATCTATTTAGAACGTGTTAAAAACTGGAGTTTCTGTTACGATTTTATGGTTGATTCGCAAGTTTGGTATTGTATTGTGTTCGTACACTAACACCGTATTAGTCGCGTTGGGCACTTAACGTCTGTATTCGCAGTGTTTATAATACATCGTACCGCCCGTGGAGATAAATGTTATCATATTTTGCCGGTGTTATTATGCCTGCATTGTTTTACTGTTATCAAAACAGATGTAAAGTTAGGTATGTGATCTATATAATCCTCATAAAAGTTATATATCATTTTTTATTTTTGTTAAATAAGTTTTTGTGACATTAACTGAGAAAAAGGACCTAAATTTAATTCAAATTCCCAAACATGGAAACATTAATAAAAATATAAAATATAATTAAAGAAAATAATAAAGCAAAGTTTAATCTTAAAAAGTCGGGTCTCAGATCACAGTTCTATTTAAACAGAATCTTGAAGCAATTAATTGTTAAGTTAGAACATTTTAACCAAAATCCATACCATACCATCTATTTGTTCAGTTATACATTACATTTATTCTGTTAAATATCTTAAATAAATAATTTTCTCATATTAAATTATAAGTTAATTTCCTTACTGGGTACCAATACTATTAAATAAAATGGGCTTTTAAGATAAAATGTTACTAAGTGAATTAAAATTAATAAAATTAAATAATTACATTATCTGAATGCTTGGTAAATAGTCCAAACAAAGGATAGCTAATGTTCCAATTACTACGGAGTGTACTGAGTATACACCAATAATTAATTTGTTCAATTTATCTAGTCTCATTAGTTATAGTTATTCAATTAGTTATTCAATTTATTTATAGTTTCTATTTAATTTTTCAAATACAATTGGTCCTGTGATAGTGTAAATAAAATTTTTCTGTTGCACTATGACATGGGGCTCTTTAAGAGAGCTGTGAACAGGATTCTGCGAGGTTGGCAGTGCACCCACAAGCCCCGTGGTGTTGCAGGTGTTCATGACCAGTGGTGACCACTTACCATCATTTGCCCGCCTACTCATCTACCATCTGTTCTTTAAAGAAATCTTAACTGTTCTGTTTCTCTCGAGACAAGATAAATAAATGTTACTCTGAACTTTTAAGGTCTTAAATTATACAATATTTAAAGACATTAAATTTTATGTAGATTCCATAAACAGAACTCTAATTAATGCACAGGATAATCTGTCATAGAACCCAGAATGTCTATAACAAGAAATCAACACAATTTACATCACCTCTAATTTATAAAAACATTTTAATAACTTAGGTTACTTAATTCCAATCATATCTTAATCAATAACTGAGTTTTTTAAATCAGTACTTTCTCGAATTGAAAGATATTGCAATGTTGCAATTGCAAGATGCTTTCAATTCGAAATAACACCCATTTAAATAGTTATTATTTATCTTAGAAGCCAGATTGAAGTGAGATCGCATTCAACTAACTTTGCATTAAGGTGTTAAATGAACTCATTCAATGCTACCCTACTATCAGCTCATTATAGTCAATCACCAAATCATTCCTAAACTCAACTTATCCTCTGTCTTGAAGACTTTAAACATTTTAGTTTTAGCATAATGTTGAATTACATCAGAAAATGATATAAAAGTAATTATACTTCTTTCAAGTACCAATATTATTAATTCAATATTGTATTTGTTTATCTGCGTGGATTGTAATAGCATAGCTGCAGTATTCATTGTGTTGTAATGGTTCATTAGTGACCACATTCTGGAATATTCAATTACTTATGCATTCATGTATTTCCTTAACCACATACTGTCCACAATATGAACATACACTCATCCCATATAGAATAGTAAAGACATAACAGTACTTTAACTCGGACCCTGTCGCCAAGATACTTACAAGATACCTACTTTTGATATGCATTGAACTGAGGCGCAACATTGACTGGCGTGGGCCATCAATGTTCATTAAAATTCTATGTAGTTGTGCATGCGGGCATAATGCGGACACGAGCAAACCGTGACTCGTGCGTTAGTATGAAGATAACCTACTGTTGTTTTTTTCTTATGCATATAGGCACCTTAACCAGATAATAATGAATGAGTTACAATACAGTGAAAGAGTTTTGAGTTCATTTGTGTTGACTAACAAATTAACTAGGTATTTAGACCTAGATCTATGAAGAGACATGACAGAGAACAATAGGGAAAATGGACAATCATATAAACACAGAGGATAATCCTTTATAATATTATTGTTTACAGGAAAGTGCATTCTGTGCTCATTGTGTCATCTCTGTAATAAATGTACCTACTACTATCGGGAAATATTTATTCCCATAGTCATACCAGGGTGTCACACTGTGCACTGGTTGTCTGTTGCAACAAATCAGACCTTACTAGGTCACTGGACATTTTAGTACTTTAGACATTTGAAACACTGGTCATTTTAGTCATTTTAAAACACTGGACATTTTGGGACTGGACAATTTAGTGAATTGTTGATTATGATATGGTGGACATTCTGACACATTGGACCGTATGACTCTGAGTGTTTGTTACTTATAAGAATGCTTCAGACAAATTTTAATCTCCACAAGGTGGCTGAAAAAGTAGGCAGGAAGTATGATTGAAACAGAAAGGCTTATTTCGTCCAGATTGAAATACATTAAGTTTAAATTACTATTTTTTATTTCCTTTTAAGCTTCACCCAATTAAAGACGGAAGTAAAGCAATGGATCACCTTCTTGGCTTTGTTGCCTTTGCCTGTATTTGAGATCAATGGCCTTATCATCACTCTTCACCATTAATAGATATTACAACACTTACTAAAGTCAGAAGCTATCACACTTAGTGAAAGCTATAAGTGGCATCCTACAGTCCCGCGGGTTCCTGCACAAACAATACAGGATCTTCGCGGGTGCCGTGAAATGCAAAGCGCTGACTGACACACTAGTTCATTGGTACGTATCGGACCTCAGAAGGTACTCACTAAATTGTTTTCATTGGGAGGCTTCCTTTTGCTTTGTTTTGTCGATTAAAACGCCGTTTATTTCTGCCTGAATTTTTTTTTTAAAAGTGTTGTAAAAGTTCATCTAGCGTCCTGTGGCTTTGACATCTCTGTTGCAGTCCCTAAACAACAAGATAAATGAATCCTCGCCTGCGCGGTTGTCTGCGGGGGCGATGTACCGCGGGGTTGTCGGCCGACAGGGCACCTGCCGTCCGACAGCCGATCTGCGTTGATCATTAGATCAGTCTCTTGCAGTCTCTTGTACAAATGTTTTGCCAAATGCAAGCCAAATCCAGGCGGCGGCAAAGCTTGGCAAATCGCGGCAAACGCCCAATCCACACTTGTATTTGTAAAAGCTTGTCTGGACTTGGCTGGATGTAGCATAAATGAAGACGTTAATGTAAGTAGGCTCCGCGCGGTTCACTTATGCGGTTAACATCCGCGCGGATTCCGCCGCGTCCGATTAAACTCTGAGCTCGCTGCCAATGCCTATGTTCTAAGCAGGATGGTTTTAGCATGGAGTTGTTGGACCTCTTCCGTTTTCAGTTTTACTCACTTATATAGTTTGTCTATAGTAACCTCACTGCTCAGTGCTATCACCTCAAGAAATAATGTCGTCAACAGAGTAGGAAGTGTTCCCGATACAAAATGATTGCCATGTGGGTGTCGCAGTCAGGATGTCGTTGATTCACGACGAATTGTCTGTTTGATAATGTTTTTTAACACAAGGACGCTTTTATTATTCAATTGAGTGTAAATACTTAATACGGACGTTATAGACGTTAAGATTTTGGTGATACAGTGAAAAGATTCAGTTAAAAATCTAAAATTATTTTTGGCACATTCTGAATTTAATTAATGTTCAAGGGGCGTATTAGAAGCTCTTATTGCCAGTTACTTTACGCTGTGAAATAAACTTTCTTGCACTTTCGTATTATAAACGTATTACAACAGTTTTCCTTTGAACGCCCAGTTACTTATATAAAGCTCTTCACTATTATCCAAAGACAATTAAATTAAACAGAAGTCGCTCAGATAATGAAATCTTATAATAAGAAACAAAACGAAACAGTTTAGAGCCGTACTCTGACTGATGGCTTACCAAAGTCCATAATATGCCCCCTGATAACGTATTCGCTAGATGAAATACGCCTTTGAAGAAGGTGAAGATCAAAAGATATAATGACTGAGCATTGACTTTGCAAGACGCGATCTTTAGATGTAAAGTGAGGAAGCAATTGGATACAGGAAAGGGGAGACGTAACTTTCGGACGTCTTCACAGCGATGACTTTTATTTTCATTAGATTCATTCACTTCAGTTTTTGCCAGATTACGAAGTTTTCTTTCATTGCTAAGCTAACCATTGCTAAAGTAGGGGAGAGATTTGGGTGTCTGTAATGGTTGTTTATTATCGTAATAAATGAACAAAATAAAATTCACGCACATGCTTGCATGCATAAAACATTGCATAAAAGTGACTTCTTCCGAGTAAGAAATGTAGTGAAATATGTTTCTCGAAAATAAAACAATCAACATACATGAGTCATGCGTAAAATACCGGTTATGCAAATGTAAGACTGAACACTGCGGAGATACGAATCCGTTTCGTGATTGGTGCAAGTGATGAGCAAAAAGCGCAAGATGTAGTATGTAGTGGCAAATACCCCCGTTATGTCACCGGCAGTATAAGAAGACCAAAATTTAAATTTGCTATTTGCCAACGAAAGAAATATTCGGCGACTTCTTTTTTCCGAATTTCTAAATTCTTGTGTCTCTAGTGGCCTTCCAAGAGTTACCGGACATGTTTACTTCAGGGCGAACGCGGCAGGCGCTCGGCTATCGTCATCCATTTTTACTATTTTTACACTTTTAAGGGTTAAGCTGCTCCTTCTAAAACTGAAATATAATTTCGTATAATCAACAAATTTTAATGTAAAATGTAAATTTTCCTAGTCTCTTCTGCATAACGTGCTTAAAACACTTGTTTCAAACAATTGATGCGTTCGTACCGACCGCGGGTAACCGCGAGGTCGCCTTAGTCGGGGCTGACGCATAGGAGGTTGTTGGTAATTTGAATTATTGCGGTTGGGATACTATGTCCCCTAGTACTGATTCGTACTAGTCCTAGTGCATTCGTTTATGACTTGATATCAAGCAATTGGTGCGCCCGCGCCGGCAGAGGGTGACCGCAAGGTCAGCTGGGAGGGGTGACACATGACTGGGTATCAGTGATTGCGGTCGGGATACTGTTTCTCCTTCTAAGATGATGATGGTATGTATGCATTAGATTTAGCATGTGCGTGCGGCTATCGCACGTTAGATCGTTTTCCTTTTCGTTATTTAATATAACAGTATTTCTTTTGCTTTAGGTATCATTTAATCGAATAATAATGTTTTCTTCTGTTCTAATTGAAGACAGCGTATTAGGCATCTCCGACTGCCCGAGTTACACCACTCACACAAAACTGCTGTGAAACGTAACATGTTTCAGCAGTCAGTGGGAGTCGCAAAACACATTTTTCTTCCCATCCCATCTCATTCAATTGAACTATTTTTCCAGTCTAGTTATATGTAGTAAGCGGGATGAGGTGGTATAGGATTGGATAATGATACTCTCTATTCCACATCCTTCTCAATTCTGTTTCATAAATATGCACACGGAGGTAGACAATACAGCTGTGTTAATGACAGCGTTTCTAATATTGACTGACGACAGTATCCTCTTACCATTAGGCTCCCAGACTTTCTGCTCGTCTTGCACTTATCTAAAAGTATTTAGGCTGAAGCTGTGTATGATCATCAGAATTGCTTCAATCATATAACCATAACCGTTTTTATTATCGAGAGACTTGTCAAATGTTTAATTTTTTTAGGAGATTCTCTCTTTGGAACACACGTTTGTATTTTCTGACTTTTCATCAATTTTTCATGGTTTCTTGCAATATAATTCTCTGACTTAAATACGATTGTGGTTCTGTGGCCTTGTTGCCGTCAGGTAGAGAGAGAACTATTTGAGAAGATACCTGGTTTAAATACGATATAGATACCATACAATCGGCCTATGACCCACCACTGTTGGATATAGGCCTCTCCCAAGCCTCGACACCACACCCGCTCTCTCGCTCTTCTCATGCAGCCACTAATTATTATTTTATCGTAACCAATAAATTGTTGAGATCGAAATTGCTCGCAGACTGCACAACTGCGTTTCCATTGCAGTTGAATATTGCAATTTTATGCAATGCAATGCACATCGGGGTCAGGGTTGTGTTTACAAAATATCTAAGTAATTTAAAACTTATAAAATGGATATGCTTACTCATGCAAGGTCACGTATTGTTTTGTTAGAAAAACAATATACGCGTCGATTTATCATCGACTTAAATAAATTAAATCTTTAATTAAATAAATAAATGATAGTCGATTTAAATAAATGATTAAATATTCTGAGTACTATGCATTATTATGGTGATTAGTATTATAGGTATTATTATGGTCGAGTATGTTTTTTTTATAGACAAGAGGGCGGACGAGCAAGCGGTCCCATGTGATGGTGTTACCGCCGCCCAGGGACACCTGCAACACCAGAGGGTATGCGGGTGCGCCGCCGACCTTGCAAAATCCTATTCACAGCTTTCTTGAAGAACCCCAAGTGGAGTATGTACTTTATGCCGCAAACCCGAAAGTTGTGGAACAAACTGCCAGCTGAGGTTTTTTCCGCTATGTTATCACATGAGAGGCTCTTCAACTGAGCTGCGAACAGGCTTCTGCAAGGTCGGCAGCACACCTGCAGGCCTCCTGATGTAGCAGGTATCCATGGTCGGCGGTGACCACTTATCATCATGTGGTCCGTCCACTGGTCTAGCCGTCTCTTCTATAAAAAAAGGATATAAAATTGCAAATGCTCAGGCGACACTGGCCGCTAATGAAAACTTTTTGTTTTGAAAAATATAAAACTAGGTACCTATCTGATTGTTAATTAAAATAAAGTTTTTTTATTCCTTATTTAGTTATTATTCCAAAATAATGTTTCCAAAAAAACAGTGCTTGTTTGTAACAAATGCTGGTTAGCCATCCTATAGAGCAGAAATAAAACGTAACGTGTTTACGCATCTTTTTTAATTTATTCTATTTGCATTCAGTTATGTACGTACTAAGACTACAATGTACGTATATTTTCGTATTATGTTGTTTTTTTTCTAACTCATGGAATTTTAATTTAGTTAACTAAGGTACCTGGGTCGAATATGGTCACCTTAAGGTTTGGCCTAATATATCTTTTTTTTTTATGACTCAGGAATAGTTTATTATTAATTTTCTGTAAAGTGTATTAACTGCCTATCATATGGCTATAACAAATACTCCACAATATACATGTATTTACGACAATACCTTATTTTTTAAAAACAGGCAAAGTGACCATATTTCCAACCATGTTGGTAAATATGCCCATGGTATGGGCATATTAACCGTATGAGATTTTGAAAATAATAAAAAGGGATAAATAAAACATGTGAGGTAGAATCAAACAGTATTTAATAATTTCCAAAGCGAAAACAAAATTACTCCTTTCATTTTACTCTTTGTAAGATCACAATTTATGCATAGCCTCATGTTAGCAATTCTATCCTCCCGACATACAAAGCAATACCAAGATTTATTCGATGGCCTTTCCTGTATAGCTTTAACTTTCTTTTTCTCTTTTTGTCACCTTATTTTTATTTGTCATGTTATTTACATCTTCCTTTTTCTTAAAAATGTCTGATTAATTCTTGAGCTAGACTGTTAATAGCCTTTTTTCTAGGAACGACTGTTGGACTTGACATTTTTTGTGGAGTTTTTAATATTTTTTTGAATGTATCATTGGAGTCCGAAGAAGTAGACGGAGCTGGAACTGGAACCTCCACAGTCTTGTCATTACAATCTGAAGTTGTTTCCTTAGCAACTGCCAGAGCTGAAGCCTCAGTAGTTAATTCTAGAACTTCAACAGAATCACAAACAGATGGACTTGAGACAGAAGCATTTAAAATTGTATCCTTAGAAGTCTCGATTTCCCTGTCCTCAGATGATAATGATGGTTGGACTGAAGGCATCATAACCTTAGAAGATGAAACTGACTCTCCAGTGTTCCTTCGACTTATGTACTTATGACGTTTAAGGAATCCCCTCAGCCAATCACGACCAATCATGACACCATTACTCGATACGGAAATGTTGTTCAAGTCGCAGAACAACAGAACATCAACACATGCCCATAGTACACGAGATGTTAAAGGATATCCAATACTGCACAAGCGGATGATCCTAGATTTAAGGTCGTTTTCTTGCTCTCTACTGAGCAACGGTTTTCATCGTAAGGATGATTTTTTTTTCTTATTCTTAGTGAGATATCTCTTGAGTGTTCGCCTCGGTATCCTATAATGCTTTGAAGCTGTATAAATTTTCATCGTACCGCGCTTCACTGCCGCCAACGCCTTTTGCATGTTGTCTTCGGCCCAATTGCCTCGAATAACTCTGCATTTGTACCGCGCCATGGCCTGAAACAGCAAAAATAATTGTTACAAAAAAGCATGAAAGTACATACAGGAAATATGGTCACATCGTGACCATATTTACCGGCACCACGTTTTTCTTAAAACCTCTGAATAAAAAATAAAAAAATAATAATATGTAGAAAATATACTTATCCATTGGTAAAATGATATTCAAAGCATATAACAGAATACAGGAATCACAATAAGTCACAGTTAAAATAGAAATTTGAGGCAAATATTTTCGTGATTATTTTAATAAGAGCGACGTAAATTTTCTGCAACGTGTATTCTGGCCGACTGAATGACGTGCGGGCGGCGCGGCGTGCGCGCTGTTCGAAGACATTTGCCGAGAGGTACACGGAGTGAACTTGTCGAATTTCGCGCGCCGTTGGTTTTTGAGATAGTACCTGCTGGGCATATTTACCGACTGGGCATATTCGACCCAGGTACCTTATTTAAAAGGGGTAAAATTCCGAAAAAGTTCATGTTGGATACATGAAACTTTACTACTTTTATCTAAACACTAAAAAATGTAAGAAAAATGACAAAATTTACCTTTGTATTGACGCGTACTAAGATTGTCTCTTTGTTTGTTTTACTGACTTACGGGTTTGATTCCATGTCGAACACTCATTTGTTTAAAGATAAATGTTTGTTTGGGTCTAAGTGATTTGTATTTTTATGTCTCTGGAGCTACAACACAGGGACTTTTACTGTGAGCTATTGAATGTGACGTTTTTTTATTATTGCTTAAAGAATTCCTCATATTTCTTTCTAGATTGGAATCCGAAATCAATAATAAGCAACCACGCAAATGGAATGCTGAAATTAACGGAATATTATGTCGTTGCCCCAATTTTTTAGAGCACAAAGAAGTTCTACAACAAAAAGTTAGGCCGTTAAAAGCCAAAGAGAAAAAATGAGGATTATAAATAACGCAGGTTTCTGCAAGTTTTGGGTGACTACGTATATTATAGGAAGTAGGTCGACTCCGCTCTGTAAACACAATGTCCACGCCCCCGTGGTCCACATTATTTGAATACCTTCCATCGGTCCTTGACCGCTTTGCATTCCTTCTTCTGATAATAAATGTGACATTATCTGGGATAAGGGACCTTATTATCGGTCCTAGTTTCTCAGGCATTTCCACTTTCTCCCTTTATATAGTTGTTCCCTCAATATTCCGTCACTCTTCTGACGAAGCCTGCCAACAACCGTCCAACGAGTCTTTGGCATCGTGGACGGCCTTGTTTTCCGGAACATTGAGAGTACTGGCTACTTAGTCAGGCCATTGCATAAGGTTTCACCCTCTTGGTCTCCTGCCTTATACTTTACCTTTTTTAAGAATTATTTTCACTTTAGTTACTTATTTAAATCTTTAAAAAATCATACTTTTTTTGCTATCTTAACATGTTAAATAGATTAGAGCATGTATAAAGCATAATCTTGAAACAGCGAAATTTCAATATATTCACTTACTTATTCACATGAAACATGGTTATCGCCGCGAAGAACTGACGGAAATTTCACCAGCTGACCACCAAACTTCATTTTGAAGATGACACCCCAAGACGATGACATCGTGATGAATAAAATAATAAAAAATCACACATGAATTGTTAGGATTTGATTTCGTATTCGCTTTTGATATTTCGCTCATTTCTGAGCCACGATCGTGCGCGTGCGGCACGATGAATATTATTGAATTTAGAGATAGATAAAACTCTTTATTGTATAATTGTTACATTTATGAAACAATTAAGGAACAATGTTATGAGAAGAGAATACAAACAATTGCTAATTGGTTTATATAGCAATTTCTTTCAAATTTCAATTATACAGATTCAAATGCAAATAAGAAAAGTAACAAATAAAATTAAACTAATTAACAATAAAACTAACGAATAGTTTACAGCAAAGAGCGCAATATTGATACTTTAACCTAGTTTTTACTGCTCAAGGCCCGATGAAATCTCTTTAAATTTACTTCAAAAGAGTATCGTCACGAAAATAAATTAGATCCCTCGTGTCATTTGTCGCTGCTCCAGATTCAGAAAGTCATTGTCAACTTATACGGCGTGTCAACCGTGAAGTCGTAAACCAATCAGTGAGTCGTTCCACGCAACTATTTATCTTGCTGACGTGAACAAATGACTGGTATACGTTACATGCGTGAAAAAATACGTGAGACATTGGTTTCCGATCGTACTAGATTGATTATACTTACGACAGTTCCGAGTAAAGGGTGTTTTTTTTTAGAGGTATAGAACTTTAAGTGGGCAACACTGTTTTAACTGGCGGCCATTTTGTCAGCTGTCAAGTGATCTGTGTTTAGTTTGGTTTGGCATTTCAACATGAATAGACTGACGCCTGAACAACGCTTCCAAATTGTGCAAATTTATTTTGAAAATAATGGTTCTGTTCGAAATACGTATCGCGCACTACGTCCATTTTACGGTCAACATAATCGTCCATCAGAGCAATTAATTCGACTAACTATGGACCGTTTTCGCACCACGTTTACTCTAAATGATAATACGCATCTACAGAGACGTCGTACAGTGCGTACAGAAGAAGACATTGCTGCTGTAGAGCGTAGCGTAGAGGAAGACCGGAATCAGTCTATCCGCCATCGTGCACAGGAATTGTCCATCCACTTTATGGAAGATTTTGCGGAAAGATCTTGGTTTGCGTGCTTACAAAATCCAACTCGTGCAAGGCTGGCCAGAACGTTACAGTCAATGGTGACCGCTATAGAGCCATGATTACTGACTTTTTCGTTCCTCAATTGAACAACCATGATGTGCAGGAGCTGTGGTTTCAACAAGACGGCGCAACATGTCACACAGCTCGTGCCACAATTGATTTACTGAAGGAAACGTTTGGTAACCGCATAATTTAACGTTCCGGACCCGTGAATTGGCCTCCAAGATAGTGCGATTTAACGCCGCTAGACTATTTTCTGTGGGGATATGTGAAGTCGCTAGTCTACGCCGATAAGCCCGAAACGATCGACCACTTGGGGGACAACATTTGCCGCGTTATTGCCGATATACGGCCACAAACGTTGGAAAAAGTTATTGAAAATTGGACCTCCAGATTGGATCACGTCCGAGCCAGCCGTGGCGGTCATATGCCAGAAATCATATTTAAATTATAATGCCAAAAGATTATCTTTTGAATAAAGTCAATTTCATGTCAATTTTAAAAATTCATTAATGTTTTATTCCATTTCAAAGTTCTATACCTCTAAAAAAAACACCCTTTACATCTATATTATACTTTGCACTTTGAACAAACTATTACTTCGTTTACTTTTACATGACAGCGTTTTTTAGATAATTTTAATAAAGATTTCCTTGACATCAGCTGGTGGTGAGGGCAGAGTTTAGAATAGCACCGGCTCATCTCTTCCCGTGGATTGTCATTAAGCTGACTAAGGGGTAACAAATCCGCTACCACAAGCACTGAGGAACTACACCACCTCTAAAAGAGTGGACTCGCCAATCCGCTTGATCAGTGTGACGTTTTATGGTCATACATGGACGGGGCAGGTGGAGGCCCGAAAGGCGAAGGTTCTCCTGGTTAAAGAGTTTACACCAGTGGTATAGCAAGAACACTCGGTCACTATGCCGGGGTGTAGTTTCTGAAGTACAAATAGCCCCGATGATTACCAACTAGCGATGTTATGGAGCTCTGTAACCGAAATTATCGGATATCTGAATTAAAAAATATTCAGAACCGAATATCGTTATACGCGTTCAGGCCCGATTGACAATATAAAAATGTGTACAAAACGCGAAAGTTAAAAAAGTTATTTTTCTTTGCTTTCAGTTAGTAATACATTTCATAAAAAGTTCATTAAAAATCATATCCGTAACCGAAACCGTATACGAAATAATTTCATATCTGTATCTGTAACCGAAACCGGTAAAAAAGTATACAATGTATCCGTATTCGGATGCGAAATATCATATCCCTAACAACCTTCGTTAGAAGACGGGCGCTGCAAGAAGAAAATTGCATGTGCACACATTTGCGTCCAGTTCACAGTAAGTGCATAACGCGTAAACATTATTTATAATAATAATAATTTGTATAAATCCTTATTTTCCTGTTCTGAGTAATAAAATCCCAACATAACAATTCAAAGTTGCGCGTGGGCAACAACGACAGTTTTAGAATTTAAAATGAAACAACCTTCCTAGAAAATCATGACGAATGAATAAGTAAAGTGACAATCAAATCACTGAATAATAAAACACAAGTGAGAGTATGTCGTCGCGAGGCAGTAGAAGTTAGTATTTTTTTCTTTATAGAACTGATGGCAGACGAGCGGATAGGCCACATTATGGTTGGTAGATTTTGACTTTGCAGAATGGTTGGTATATTGGTAAAGTCGAAAGAAATACTTTTGTTTTAGTTTTCTGTGGTAAACAAACTTACACTGTTATTAAAACCGGAACAAAATTAGTCCCATAGATTAACACGAACAAACACACAGACACACAGACTTCGTTCGAGATAAAGCACGTTCACAATTAATCCTATTTCAAATTTGCAATATAGCCCCTAAACACTATATGATTTGCAAGGTCAGCGGCGCACCCGCATGCCCCCTGGTGTTGCAGGTATCCATGGGCGGCGGTAACACTTACCATCACATGGGACCGCTTGCTACGCCCACTTCTCTATAAAAAATAGCGCCCTATAAATGTTAACCGTTAACTGATATGTTTAACACTATAATTAAGTGAAAGCATAATACATCCGATTAAGTATAGAAGCAGCTTATAATTTAACAAGAGTAATTGCGTGATAGTTATAATAGGAAATTATTCTGATCAGTGTAAAGCCGCGTTCTTCCTAACACACGTTAATTACAAGCGAACTGTTAGAGCAAAGATTAAGAGAGGATTACCATTTTAATATGCATTAGACAGTAACACTGCGTCGTGCGTTCTTATTTAAAAAAAAAAAGTATTTTGTATTTTAACTGTGACAAAACTTTATGAAATAAAACCGTTATTTTTATCCAAAAAACAAAAAAAATAAAACATTGTTTCAATACATATAATACATGGGTATAGGTATAATAAAATCGTAACAGGGCAGTGTCTGTACATGAAATATTGAAAAAAGTGATTGCAATATAAAGTACGAATGATAGTCAAAAACAACAATTTATAGAATTTTAGTCTGTCTATCCATCTGTCTGAACGCTAATCACGCAAAAACCACTGGACGGATTTTAATGAAACTTGACATAGTTATATATTAGCTTATAGGTTAACATTGAGAGTACTTTTCATCCAGATTAATTATAAAGTTCCCACGGGAATCACAAGTTTACCCGAACGAAGTCGCTGGCACTGCTAGTATATACATATAATAAAATCGTAACAAAGCCGTGTCTGTATATTAAATATTTTCTGAAAAGTGATATAGGGTACGAATGATATAGAGACCAAAATAACATTTTTTGAATTTTTGTCTGTCCATCTGTCTTAACGCTTATCACGCAAATCTACTGGACGAATTTTAATGAAACTTGGCATAGTATTAGCTTATGTGCCTGGTTAACATTCAGAGTACTTTTTTTATCCAGATCCTTTATAGAGATCTAACGGGGATCACTAAAGTTCACGCGAAGGAAATCGCTGGCATCTCTAGTAGATGAATATTTGTGAAAAAGACCTTAATTCTCCGTTACCACAAGTGACAACGCAACAAGTGAACACACCCCAATAGATCAAAACATCAATTTCGCGTCGGCCCCGCCGGTGTACCGTTAATTGCAACGAGCTGATCTCAAACCACTTTTTGTTATGGTCGACGACCCGTCTCTACGCTTCATCAAGCCACGTACAATATACTTGTATTGGGTTCACTTTGAGGCTTACGAATTGCGATTGCTGTCAGCCATGTTTCTTACAGCATCTACGGAAGAGGTTGTTGACATTTTGCGGTTGTTTGCTCTTATATAATACTGACTGTGCCCGCAACTTCATATGCGCGGATTTTACGGGCCAAATAAATAGACCCTTCTCGATCCTAGAATTAGTTTAAGACATACGTGGGTGACACTGAA
Organism: Sesia bembeciformis; assembly: GCA_943735995.1. Classification (NCBI taxonomy): domain Eukaryota; kingdom Metazoa; phylum Arthropoda; class Insecta; order Lepidoptera; family Sesiidae; genus Sesia; species Sesia bembeciformis. The sequence continues at coordinate 12,279,630 of OX031042.1, read as the reverse complement.
AGTTTTTCTATCTCAAAAATGAAATCAGATATAAAGATGAAAGTTGTTTTATTGCTTTTCGAAGTATTCTCCGCGACAATCGATCACGATGAAACCATTATTCAGCCCATTATTATTCCAAAACCCTGTGCCTTTGTTCCTTAGTGTGGTTCTTGCCCTGTTTGCACAGGTGAATCTTATACTTTAGCATAAGATGTTCCTTAGTTTAACATGGAAGAATCAAATTGTACCTCTTTCCACTGTAAATGTATAAATGAGAATTCGCCTCTGCACTTATAATATTGTTTTCCGCTGTGACCGCATATTGGTGTCACGTTTTAATGAATTGAATCATCATGTGACGTTGACGTGTCAATATTGAAACGTCGACTGTTCCTACCGTGTTCACAACAAATAACTGGTAGATTTCGATGGGTATCAACACAGTAAACGGCTATCTTTTGTATCGGTTAATTGGCGCATTTCAGCTCCAATTTTACACAGCTAGTTTTATGATAACGTGACTGTTGTGGGCCATACATGCGATAGTACAGTCCACAATACGTATATGTACCCAAAATAACTTTGTTTTAGGACTTACTACTAACTCATTAGGCGTTCATGAGCGTAACCTTCATGATAATAATAATTGGACCGCTTATAGAACATACAATATTGTACCATCGGTCTTTCCATTGTCGGATGCAGGCCTCTCCCAAGGCTCGCTACCACACACGATATTCTCATCATTTCACCGGAGGGCAGTCCGCACTGCTCTTTCCCGGTGTGTGATCTTCTATCAAAAGCTCCATCTACTCCGTCGAGTGCAGGTTCTGTGGCAGATTTAAAGAAAGAAAGAAAGAAATATTAATTAAGGAAAATAATGAACCATTGCTTAATATTTTTCATCACTTTCTAACAAGTTCTATAAATGAGAAAACTATAAGCAATTGTTATTATTCAATTGCGCTGTACCATACTATCAGCTTATGTGTCTCCAAGCGTCGGCTCTTCTCATCCAGCTATCACCAGCGAATTTCTTCAAGTCGTCGGTTCACCCCGGTCGTCGGTATCTGGTGGCGTGCCAACGTCTGTAATTTGGACTAATATTGACATGTATCGCGGATGTCCATGAGCGACAGCATCTACTTACCATCAAGTGGACCCGCTGGTTCTTTCCTTAAAAGAAAAACCGCCCTTTGGGCGTGAGTAATGGTGTTAAAATATTAACCAATCTATAGATATTTCAATTTTTAAAATGAGATCTTCGAATTTGAAGAGTTCAGCCGGACTATACATACATATAACCCCTCATTAATTCCCATCGGTGACCCTTTTATTGAGACACTACTCCTACCCGAATTCAACAACTCTCACATAGGATGAGGTCTCCGAAACTGACATTTTCGTAATTTTCCATCCGGTTTACGTCACTGCCGTGAATTGCAGTTGTCACAATAGGTAATGTACACATCGCGATAATTTATACCATTTACTATTTTTTCCTTGCAATGAAGACTTTATTACAGTTTAATAGAATGTAAAATTATATGTACAATTTTGTAAATGACACTACTTTGAGCGCCTGCAACCATAATCATTTGTAGGCAACTATTGGCAGACAGGTAATTTTCCTTTGTGTCACATCCGAAAATGTGATGAAATCTCCGTGGCTTTTGTTACACTGTACAAGGCCGAGTTATTCATAAGGGTTTTTACTCATATTTACTTGATATCGTGCAAAGTAAACCATTGTTGGTAAACATGGTAAAAATGGGTTATTTCCCCCGTTTGGGAAGCACCCGCCATAAAACCATAAAATAAACTTAACTACCTAAAATGCACGTAAACTACCTTCTAACATTTATTGATTTTCAAAGTTTAAAATTCTATTTTACAAGTTTTTATTTAACTTCACCTGTTAGTTAGTATATTTGGGACAAATCTTGCAAGCCAAATTTGAACCACTTCCTCTAAACTTACGACTTTGAAATTTTGCATGCTTATTCAGTTCTGATGACAATACACTAAAGTAATAGAAATAACCAGATGCCAGGATTGTGTCCTCATGAGGGCACTCCTCAACGGTTAGTAGCACGGACACGAAACTTTGCATATACGTTTAATTTTGATAGCTAAACATGATCTTCACCATGAACTGATGCTGCAGCCAGGATTGTGTCCTCATGAGGGCACTCCTCAACGATTAGTAGCAGAGATTTAAATAAAAGCTTGTAAAAAGAAAAACATATTGTTGTTCATTACCAACGCAATTCGAGATAAAACATCGAGCACTCATACCATTGTATGGCACACACGTGGTAACAAGAAACAATAGGTAATATCAGGATTTGCGTGCACATTGTGTCAACTGAATATGTTTACTCGGAAGCGACGTTTCCTCTCAACGCAATGTTGATGCATTTCTGACGTGCGTTTACCACACATAACAATCTAGAAGAAGGTCGTAATCAAGGCCCTTTTAGAACCGAAGGTAACCTAATCCTTACTTACATCATAAATGCAAAATTATTTCTGTTCGTTTGTAACTGCAACAAATGAACGAACAGTTACCAAACTCGGCATATATATACGAGTAGTTCGTGGGTTGGATTAACACATATTTTTAGTCCTGTCAATACGGGCGAAGTTAAGCAAGAGAAGATTGACTGATGGTTCAATTGTTGCCGACTGGACCATGACCTGCAGGTCCAAGGATGCTGTATATTATTTTGTGGCATAAGTCAGATTCAGGTGTGCTGCTGACTTTGCTGATAGCTAAATGAGATGTCAACAAGTAGAAATGTTTTAGAAAGTTTGACGTAATGACGATGATGCAGGAAAGTAAAACAGTGTATTTTTAATATCTCCAAAGTTTCATACAAAGAAAATTCTTTGAATTTGCCCGAGAAATTTGGCATCCACGTTTCCACGTGCAACGAATTGAGGTTAACGTCTTTGAAGCTTAAGGGCCTTAAGTAGAATAAACTCTCATTCCTGTCTTGAAAAGATAACATTAAATTCTAATTCCGCTAAATTTTAGAAATGGAAATAACGTTTTTAAACCTTGTGAAACGATCTTATGTCTTTCGAAGGCAAAAAAAATAAATGTATTCTTTGTTGTTCCTGAACTATTTTTTGGTGTGAAAGTATAAATTAATTACTAAACACTGGGCGAATCATTAAAACAACAATACATTTGATGTTCGCAAATAACTTTCCTAAGATGGCTAAGGTTTATATACTGTGTGCTACAACCTGATACAATAAGTTTGTACTACAACGTTATTTTTGCGGTTAGCCTCACGTAGCCGCCTCTTTAATAAGGTGATAACGAACTGCAAAGGACATTTGTTCAAATGATTTTTAGTCCAATATTTTATCTTTACACATTGTTCAGATATTGAATCACTCGAAAATTCCACGGTTAATGACACTGCAACACGGCACCATTTATTAGGCATAATATAGCTCTCCCCGACTTATCTAATACTAAGACCTACCTAATTATTTTCGGTCTTTATTGAGCAATAAAGAGTAGGCAGGGAGATAAGGAATGCTAAAGTCGGTAAAAGTGATTTAGTGCGTTAAATCTGTCATAAACTTGCTGTTTTTAACACGCCGTGTGTTTACGCAAAAAATACTGGATGGACTTCATTGGACGTTATTGGGGCCTCCCAATGACTGTTGGCCGATAAAGGTAGATAACTTTTAATATAATCCACGCGGACGAACCAGTGATGAGATGATGGTGATGACGACTTTCGCTCGATAATGATGGCCTCATCTAAGTATGTATGAATTATCCGCGATACGCGGAGTCAAAAGTTGAAAATGAAATTAAAAGTTCTGACCTTGTAACCTCCTGTTCACCTACTCTCGATATTCCTGGGGGCCCCCGGAAGTGCTGAACAGGGATGCGCTTAATAGCGCTCTTGCAAGGTCGTCGTTACACTGCACTGGTTACTGTCTGTTATACCGACTATGTACACTCGCGAACGCCAAGGTCTCCCAAAAATGTGCAGCCTACTTGCACAACAATAGATTGCGATCGTACCGCATAAGGATCAATGGCCGACTCGTACGGCGAAGGGTCAAAGGCTAACTCACTAACGGGCGACCCGCGCCCGCGCAGCACGTGAATTCACCCCTCACCTCGCAGCCCCCGAACAATACCGAACAAACCCCCGTCCCATGCAGAAGAAGTCTGCATGCTACTCCACTGGCAGGCGAGAGAGAGAAGTGACCGCTCTTTTCAGGATTGAGCCACCCACTAGGACCTCCGCAACCCGGGGTATTCCATCCACTCCGCGAAACAAATTAACAATGCGGCCCCGGCGCCAAAACAACGGCGGCAAATTAGCATCCTTGATTAAAACGAGGTCACCGATGCCTGGTGGGTGGGTCTTATCAGTCCACTTAACGCGCTGTTGCAAAATGTGTAAATACTCCAGAGACCATCGTTTCCAGAAACTCTGGGACAATTGTTGCAACAATTCAAAGTGCGACAAACGATTAGAAGCTACCCCTGTAAATGGGTACTCCGGCAGGGCGTTAAGTGGCTGTCCTATCAAGAAATGACCTGGAGTTAGAGCCTCCAAGTCGTTAGGATCTGACGAGAGCGGACACAAAGGGCGCGAGTTGAGGACGGCCTCAATTTTACAAAATACCGTTACTAGTTCCTCAAACGTTAATACCGTTTCTCCGATAACGCGCCTTAGGTGAGTTTTGGCTGATTTCACGGCTGCCTCAAAAATACCTCCCCAATGGGGGCAGCTAGGAGGACTAAACTGCCAGGTGATGCCCCGGCAAGATAGGGACATTCCAAGATCTACCTGGTTAGCATCTAAAAACTTATATAAATCCTTAAGGTAGTGGTCAGTACCCCGATAGTTGGTTCCGCAATCAGATCGAATTAACGCTGGAAGTCCGCGCCGGCTAACAAATCTACTAAATGTGGCAACAAATGCCTCTGTACTAAGAGCGGAAACTACTTCCAGGTGAACAGCCTTGGTTGACAGACACACAAAGACGCACAAATACGCTTTCTCTATCTTCGCTTTTCGAAGTCGCGACGTCTTGACCATGAACGGCCCGGCAAAATCGGTGCCAACTCCGGCAAAGGGTCTGGTTCCCGTGACTCGATCTGCAGGCAAATTTCCCATCATGGGCTGCATCGTCGCTGCCTTCAATCGATAGCAAGGCAAACAACGGAAAATTATGCCACGGATGGTACGTCTGGCTGACAAAATCCAAAATTCACGCTGCAAGATGGCTAACAATGCATTGCAGCCAGCGTGAGAATTTGCAATATGTCGGTGAGTCACCAACAAATGCACTAAGGGCCCACCTTTGGGCAACAACAATGGGTGACGAACCCCAAAAGGCAAATTGGCGTGACACAATCTACCACCAACACGGAGAAATCCCTCACCGTCAATAAAGGGGTTGAGCCTTGCAACGGCTCCCTTGAGTTTAGGTCTGCCATTCCGGAGTGTCTCAAGTTCTAAGGCGAAATGTTTAGTCTGCACAACGCGAATCCAATGCAGAAGGGCCATTTGGCGTTCTTCTGGCGTGAGAACAGGAGACAGCCGCTTTTCCTCCGGATGCCGAGCGTTATGAACGAAACGCTTTATCCAGGCAGTCACGCCAAGTAATTTGGACAAGGAACTGTAGCGATCGAGCAGAAAATCAATGCCCTTGAGGGGCTCAGTCAGGACACTCGATGTGAGCCAACCAATGGGGGGAGGAGTTACCAAGCACTGGTAACGTGGCCAATCAACTTCAGAATGTAACAACCACTGGGGCCCCCACCACAAATGGTGGTGAACCAGATCCGGCGCGTCTAAGCCGCGAGAAGCACAATCAGCCGGATTCAATTCCCCTGGGACATGTCTCCAAATTAAAACCGTCTCTGAATCTTGGATCTGTGATACTCGATTAGCTACAAAGGTTTCTAACGTGTGCACCGAAGTTTTCAGCCAACACAGAACGATCTGACTGTCAGTCCAGGCGAAAACTGTTCCAATGTCTACACTACGCCCGAGCGTAGAGCACACGTGATTTAATAAGCGGGCAAGAAGCGCCGCACCACATAATTCTAACTTCGGAATTGTATGTCGAGTCCGTATAGGAGCAACCTTGCTCTTCGACATAACTAAGTGAATTTTTGTCTCCCCAGTGGTACTTACAGTACGTAAGTACAGCACGGCCGCATATCCACGCTCGGATGCATCACAAAATCCGTGGAGGGACACTGAGCATTTCCCAACAGGAAGGAAGCATCTAGGTATTGCAACCTGATTGATAGCCGGGACGGATGAGAAATACGATTCCCAATCGTGTATCAACTCTCCCGAGAGAGGCTCGTCCCACGAGAGTCCCGCAGTCCAAAGCCTTTGCAGAAAACACTTGGCCTTAAATATAACCGGACTGATCCAACCGTTCGGATCAAAAGTCCTGGCTACCGTAGACAGAACTGATCTCTTAGTCCATACCTTAGAGGAGGTTAATTCGACTCTGTAGGTAAACTCATCGTGGACTGGCATGTACTGCACTCCAAGGAGGGCTATCAAATTCAAGCTATCCGCATTCTCAAAGAGATGAGGGTCTTGTTGGTGGTCCTCCGGCAAACCGGAAAGGAGATCCGGTGAGTTGGATAACCATTTTCGCAACTCATAGCCACTAGTTCCCAGAAGCCCTATCAATTCATCTCTCAAGGCCCGAGCCTCTTCGAGACTAGATGCTCCGGTACAAATGTCATCAACATAAGCATCCGTCTCCAAAACAGAGGCTGCGCGGGGAAAATACAAACGCTCGCGCTCCGCAAGCTCCAACAATGAGCGAATCGCAACAAACGGGCTAGATTTTATGCCGTACGTATTGGTGTTGAGCTCGTAAATCACCATCGGATCCTCTGGATGCTCACGCCATAAAATCAGCTGATATCTCCTATCTTCTGGATGGATCAGCGTCTGACGGAACATCATTCGAATATCCGCTACAAAGACTACTTGATGCCTCCGGAAGTTGGTCAGAATGTCTGAAATGTCCTTTTGTAATTTAGGACCCGCATGCAGACATTGGTTCAGCGAGACCCCGGTGGTCGTAGACACTGAACCATCAAAAACCACCCGAATCTTTCCGGTAGGGGTCTTTAAAACCGCATGGTGGCTCAGAAAATAGTGCTCACTATGTTGCCAATCAACGGTCGACACCGACATATGCCCCAAATCCACGTATTCTCGCATGAAGTCGACGTACTTCTGACGAAGGACTTTATCCTTGAGCATGCGACGCTCCATGGAAATCAAACGTCGTTCAGCAACGTCCCGAGAGCGTCCAAGGGCAGGTCGAACCGCTAAAAAAGGCAAACGGGTGATCAAACGGCCCGAGCGAAGGCGACCAGTATTATTCTGGTAGAACAGCTCGCATTCCATTTGCTCTGGGTTCACCCGGGAAGCTGTAGGGGGCTCTTCCACCTCCCAAAATCTCTGAACCGCATCAGAGAGAACTGAACCTACAGCTACATCATCAAACTCTTGGGAATTGGCAGTTGTTGACACTGGGCCCATTATTACAAACCCGAATGAAGTCGGCACAGCGACTAATCCGTCACGCTGTAAAAGCCGCTTAGGTCCACACAACAATCTTCCAAGGACATCCGCTCCAATCAGGAGATCAATCGGGCCTGGGGTGTGGAAGTCAGGGTCTGCTAAGTCCAAGCCTGACACTACACTCAACACAGCAGACGGTAATTCTTGCTGTGGCAAATCACCAATCATCTCTTCCAACACAATTGCCGACGCCTCAATCTCCGGGTGAGACGAGGTGACAGGTGTACAATTAAATTTTGTGTGACCGATCACACGCACCTGCACCTTACCGATACCTCGCACATTGTAGGTACCGGTGTGGACGCGTAAGCCTAACTTTCTCGCCAAACAAGATGACACAATGCAGCCTTGGGCCCCCGAATCTAATAGAGCACGAATCCTCATGTGTCCCTTGGGTCCTCGTACCATAGCCGAAATAGTTGGCATGAGTACGTACATCGATTGAACGGCTGCAGTTGGCGAGTGGGCATGTAATTCCTATAACTGAGGCCAATTAACCCCGGAGCGCTCCACATGCGCTAACGGGTCCCAGTTATGGTATACTGGTCGGCGATCCACCTGAGTCCGTTCAGGGGTAGTGTTGCCCTGCGAGCGTTGGGAATGCGGCTGACGTCGCTCCAAGCGCGGTCGTTCCGCTAAAGGGGTATAATTGGTAGGAGCACTGCTCCTTTGAGGCGGCAAAGATCTCCCGGCAATCACAGCATAATCGCGACGGCCGCCATCATCAACTCTTCGAGGGGGAGTTACCCGGCCCCCGCCCCTAGGGGAAGTGGAGCCCCCGCCCGTGCGGGGGGAATGACGGCCTTCAAACCTAGGAGGGGCCCGTGACCCTATTCTGGGTGCAACCACCCGACCGCGATTAGCCTCCCAGCCATGACCGTCACGACCATCCCTATGGTCGACGCCATTCCGATTGGCACATAGCAGGGGGTGATGTCGGCCCAAACAATGCTGACATGAATGCGATCTAGCAGGGCACTGCTGAATTAAATGCTCTCCCAAACAACCATAGCACCAGCGGCGCTGAAATGCTATGTTCCGCCTACCTCGGACCGCCAGACCCTCAAACCTTCTACACGAGACCACCTTGTGGCCCTCCGCCTTGCAATATAGGCATCTTGGTGAGGTGCTGCCAGTGGCGACAGCATACCGTTGTCTGGGGATCCGAACATTCCGCTTAGACAATTCCCGTCTAGGGGGCGCTTGGGAAGTGGACGGGATGGGCGCATCCGAATTATCCGCCAACCTACATTCGTCCTCTAAGAATTTTAGCAAATCTACGAATTTGGGCAAATATGTTGCGCTATCACCACCGTATTTATATTCAAATCGGGCCCTTAGCTCCTGAGATAGCTTACCCAACACAATGTGGACTAAAAGAAATGACCAACTATCCACTGGCAACTCAAGTTTACCTAAGGTATTCACCGCCCCCAATAACGGGTTTAACAATTCTAATCTTAATGAAGAAACCCGGGTGACCTTAGGTAGTGCCAGGATTAGTGCCACATGTGTGTCCGCCAAACGTCTCACGTTCTGATAACGTCGGAACAACAGCGTACGTGCCGTGATATAATTTTCATTGTTAACATCCAAATGTTGGATAAGACTGCTGGGTTCTCCCCGAAGAATCGAACGTAGATACGCCATCTTTTGGCTATGAGTTAGATCCTCCCTGGAGTCTACCAAACTATCGAACAGATTTACAAATCCGATCCACTGTTCGAGCCTTCCATCAAAATGTGGGAGATCCAAATTGGGAAGCCTGCTCAACAACGCCGGAGGGGTTGCCTTCCCCTGCCCAGAATCCGACGGCAGACCTCCAGTCTCCTCCGAAAGGGAGACTGCCCTTTCAGTGATGGAATCAGCTAACTCATAGCACTGATTCACATCGGCCTCGATCCTATCCACAACCTCAGAGCCAAGATCCGGCGAAAGCTCGGTAAATTTCGCGTAATGTTGGCCCAACTTATCCAACCGTGCCGGTAAATCCTGATACCTTTTTATTAAGGCACCATGACGATCGGGTCTGTCAATCAGACTAGCGGCCGAAGCCAACCATCGGAGTATCGCCTTTATGTTTCCACTAATGGACAATGCTGACATGGTTGTCACTAAATGTAACAACAAGTGTACAAACAAACAAATAAAATTAATATACAGTATTCAGTTTAAGGATAGTGGCCTAACAAACAAACAGGCCACACCTACAAAGCAACAATAAATGATACAAAACAATAATCCAATATGTAATAGATCCCTGTTACCATATACGTAACTTACAACTTGTTATAAAAAGTAACCACTGCGAGAAATGTTAATATAAACAAACAAAATTCCATTCCAAGTTAGTAAGTGCTCAATACCTATCCGTCGCAGGTAACCGAAACAAAACCGAGTCACTAAAAAAAAGAATGTTAAGATTAAAAACACTTGACAACGGGTAGACCTTGGGATACGTTGCTATTAACAAAGAACTTTTTTAACTAATGTTTACGTTTCACAATATAAGGTCCATATGCACAACCACGCTCTGCTACCAATGAATTATCCGCGATACGCGGAGTCAAAAGTTGAAAATGAAATTAAAAGTTCTGACCTTGTAACCTCCTGTTCACCTACTCTCGATATTCCTGGGGGCCCCCGGAAGTGCTGAACAGGGATGCGCTTAATAGCGCTCTTGCAAGGTCGTCGTTACACTGCACTGGTTACTGTCTGTTATACCGACTATGTACACTCGCGAACGCCAAGGTCTCCCAAAAATGTGCAGCCTACTTGCACAACAATAGATTGCGATCGTACCGCATAAGGATCAATGGCCGACTCGTACGGCGAAGGGTCAAAGGCTAACTCACTAACGGGCGACCCGCGCCCGCGCAGCACGTGAATTCACCCCTCACCTCGCAGCCCCCGAACAATACCGAACAATGTATTTGCTAAAGAACATATAAATTTCTCAGTACCCAGTAAAAATTACAAATATAATACCTACCTACGAAAGTATTGCTACCTGTCAAAACGTGTTACCGTGTCATTCCTAACGGCCGCCCCGTTAGGAATGAACCAGCCCCAATGTTAGGAACCAGCCCGTTTAGCGCCCACTGCTGAACATGGGTCTCCTCACGCACATTGCCTTGCGCATGAGAAATGTATGCCCTTATAACGGCACGGGTGTGTCCTCAGGGTGTGTGGTAGCGACTTTATCCTTCCCTAACGAACTAAATTGAATCTAAAAATCAGTGAAGAGCGCTCATTTTCATTGGTGTTCCATTTTTGTAGACATTTTTTTTAACCTCAAACTACGGAGTAATTCAGACCTGTCAGTAAGTCAAAGAGTCAACAGAGAAAGTTCGCGTTAACATTAGTGAGATGTGTATGTTGACATAACCAAAACTGGATGTACGGAATATCTCTATTACCGAAGTTTAACGTTACGTAACTTCGCGAAAGTTGGTTAACCGTTGACGTGTTAACAAGACCCTTTCATAGCATAGATGAAACTTGATCTTCTAAATCGTAAAGTAAAAAAAACTTGATATGGCTAAGGAACTGCTATAAAAAGTTACATAATTTTTTAAAGAAATGTACACAAATGTGACGAGTTTTTTTTTTATAGAAAGAAGATGACAGACGAGCAGACATGCCATCATCAGTCCTAAATGTCAAACGTTGGCACTCCCCCGGAGGCGCTGCGTTCCTTTGGAGATTTAGGAATGGATTTGGAAAAAGTGTTCAGAAAAAGTATAACGGTACTGTGGTATCTAGATACATTCATAGCTTTCAACTGCTTTACTCCTTGTTTTTTTGATGTTCTCGTATATTCGATGTCGATACACCCAGCAATGAAGAAACACGGGCTAATGTTATAGTATGGTAGATAACATTAAAAATCAATCTCTCACCATAATTTCATCCAATCTCTTATAGATCGTAAATCTCAATGGTATGACATGGCTTTATTGGCGATGTGGCTCCCTCATAATCTCTCCTATTTAGGTCAATTACGTTGCTCTCTGCTGTCATTTTCTTTTTTACACGTGTTAAAAGCTAATTTATCACATTTCTTTGACCGTGACCTTTTTACAATAGAAATGTTTGATGAGATAATACAATATTTATCATTAACGGCAACAATATTACTACTGAAATATCATAACATGTTACAAGGAAAAAGAAAATACTCTTTTTAGCGCATGATTGCAGTAAATTCACACATAAATTCATTTTGTGTATTCTATTTTCTCAATTTTTAGTTGATATTTTTTTTTATATTTAGTCAGTGGTCGTTTTTATTTAACTTTTATATGATGTTATGTTTCATTTTATTTTAAAAGTTCTTTAAGTGTTTGTTGCATTATGGGCCTAAGAAAAATAATGGGGCTGGTGGGTGGTTTAGCTTTGTAAAGATCTTGTTGTTCTGAGCCTTGTGTCACTTTATTTCGCATGGTATTATTTTTTTCTAAAGGTAGCATTCGGGTCTTAGCGACCGCCACGCGAGACCGCGATGCTCGACATATTGTCGCACGTACGGATACGGATACGTACATAGCTTACGGATACAGACGACCGCTACCCAGAATTAATTAGTATTTCGTCTTCTTGAGCAGAAAACACCCCCATTTTCACGCTGGCTGCCGCGCCACCGAGCACCAGTGTTGGCCACGCGCATCGGCCGCGCGTGCGACCGCGACGCGCGACCGATGGGCGCACTTTGGCAAGTAAAGCACTGCGTCACGGTCGCTATGATCGAATGCTACCCTAAAACATTTACCTTTTGTCGTAGAAATTAATATCTCATCAACCTTTTTATAAAGATCTAAAATTAATATGTTTATCCACTGCTGTATTCAGGTTTATCGGCGCTGAATATTATAATAACAACTTTACGTTAAAAAATCTCACATTGAATATTAACAACCTTAAGAGTTACATTAAATGCCTTATCCCAAAGCATGCCATCATGCTTGGACTTCTTTTCTTCTAGCAGGAAGGTGATAGAAGAGGAAGAAAGATTGATAGTCTGATAGAGAAATTCTCGCCTTCTCTTATACCCAACACAGGATTACTTACTTTTATCCATCATACATAAATATATGAAAGCGTAAGCCTTCCTTCTAGAAGTTACTACATATTCTAAAAACAGTAATCCGCATTATCAGATAATCTGATTATTCAATATACACAGCATACTGATTTTATTTACACAGTACACAAGTTGTAACGTGATAACGAGGTATCTATTCCAGTCATTATCTAAATGATGCTCGTCCTTGTTGTTACAATTAACGCTAATTGTAATTACATTAACTGCTAACATCATTATAACAAGTCCGTAGAATATAGTGGATTACGTTAGGGTGTGGAAGATGTCTAATGGTGCGATAGATAACAAATGTGCTGGGACATATATTTGTTGGTACATTGAAATCAACGAGATATGATGAGCTTTGCGTTTGTGTGAGTGCACACCGATAGTTGTCATTGCGAACCATTCCGACAATCGGATTGGACAATTCCGCACCCACTCACACGGGTGCAAAGCTCATGTCTCGTTGATTTCATTGTAGTGGGTGTTAATTTAAATATTTAAACGTAAAATTTTCAATCTTTTTATTGACACAATAAAGACGTCTTGCGTTTTCCGTGTTTTATCGTCTACTGCTGGCTATAAGCTTCCTCGTGCACATTGTCTTGTGTATGAGGGTTGTATGGCCTTAAAACGTCACGCTGGCCAAGCGGGTTGGCGAGTCAACCGTTTTTTTATTGGTGTTCTGGTCTTGTTCCTCGGGACTTGTGGTAGCTGCTTTGTTATCCCTTAGTCACCCTTTACGACATGCACGGGAAAAGTGGTGGTGTTATTTTAAAGCCGACTGACACCACACGACCCATCCCCGTTAAAATGTTTTTTAACGTGTTTCGGTGTACAATTTCACACCCACTGAAGCGGATTCGCCATTAAAAGATTAAACACACAGCACTGAACCTGTGTAAACATTGTTATTATTGTTACGAGCGGAAAGCGGCTTTCCTGTTTACATGTGTTTAAGTATGAATATTACACCTGCGTACATGCGATGTATGCATTGCTATTGACAGCAAGGATAACAGCGGTATTAAAAAGGTGATGATGATATAAGCGAGAGTCCTTTAAATTTCGTTATGGTGACTACGCTTGCGAGCACGTTTCCTTTTTTATTTATTTATAAAAAATACATTATTATACTTACAGTTTTACATTTGCAATTACATTACTATACCTATAGTCACTTAAGGAAACCGTCAAAGTTTACCTATATGTAGGTGGCGAGTCGTTCTTATTAACTAGCATGTTAATAAAGTACCTAAGATTTAAGCGTACTGTGATATTTTTTTTATTAACAATACCTAAAGTATTTGTTAACCAGGCGATGATTACAACTTCCATTACAGTTTAGAAGACTATTTGACGCTCACAACAGAACAACCTTTTGCCGATCGTTCTCAGCTTTTAACTTAACACAAACACAAGTGCAGTCAAAACCTGAAATAAACAAAATAAATAAATAAAACACACAGATACAAATAAAATAGTAATACAAATAGTAATAAATACTTAAAATATACGTTCATATATGTATAGATACGAGTATAATATACCAAACAAATGTAGCAAATGACATCGTACTGAAAATTATCTTTCCTGGCGTTACGCCAAAACACAAACGATCATATGAATTAAATGATCGATATCTTACTTGGCAACACATTATTATTATAATGAGTTGTATAAAGGGCATGTGATCTAAGTGGCATACCTAGTATCCGCCAGTTTGAAAAATCTCGATTTCGCAACGAACGCGAAAGTTGTGGAACGAACTGCCAGCTGAGATTTTTCCATTATGCTACGACATTGGGCTCTTCAAGAGAGCTGTGAACAGGATTCTGCAAGGTCTGCAGCGCATCCAAATGCCTCCTGCTGTTGCAGATGTCCATGGGCGGCGGTGACCACTTACTATCTTCAATAAAAAAACACTTATCATTCAAACAAATTGGCACACAAGGTTGTAAAAAACTGACAGGGCTTAGTCATTCAGCAGTTTATGACTTCACATAATGGTTAACAATGATGACTGACAGTATAGATTTACCAAGTGATCTGCTTTCATCGCGTCACTCCATCTGCCAAAGTCGGGAACCGTCTTTTAATGGTATTGTTCTTGGGGCGATAGAAATGATGGAGTGCGGGATCTCAAATGTAACAAAATCTTTTGCCATATTCACTTATAGTTCAGTTCAGCTTAAATAATAAATTGTTAGAGAAGTCCGTTTAACTTTTATTATGATGTTAGGGGATCCGACATAAAACAGTTTACACGCTTACGTTCGCGTAGCTACCACAATAGAGAAAATATAAAATAAAAATGAATCGTAAGTTAACACAGGCATTACTCTGGTTTAGGCTTTTGCCACCCAATTGCACTACCTGCCACTTATACAAAAGCTTCATTAGGTACTGCTAATTTAAAAATGTACGCCCAAAACTAATTCGAAGTTTTAAAAAAATGTGATATCTGTTTTAGTTAATGCCGGACTTAATCTTCATTATACAGCTAAATATGTAGAAGTATTGTTGTAGGGTACACGTGCTTAAGTGAAATAATCCGCAATAGGTACGTTACGTCACAGTTTACTAGTAATATAGTGTTGACGACGAAACATATGGCTAGGGTACTTATGCAAACATGTATATAGTTTCGCAACTAGTTGTTAAGTTTTTATGTATGTTTTGATAATAATGGAGTGATCCCTGGTATGTCTTTGCGTACTTATCAGGATAAATCGTTGGTGGATAGTGTAGGTGAGGACATACTAGGATCTCAATTGAATGTAAATACGTGTTAGCGATAAGGAAAATAAATGATTCCCCGCGGGTAGCGGGAGGGGTGCATACATGGACCGGTGGTGGGGGAAACCCGCAATTAACCGGAAGTTGGAGAAGTCCATAAACGAATAAAAGACGGACCATTTCCGGCCAACTTCACTTCCGCAGCGGCATCCACTCCGACAACAACAAGAACAAGAAGAAGAACAAGTACTTACCTCTGCGCTACCCCGGCTCTATTGAAGAACAAGCCTTGTTGTTTCATTCACGGAAAATCCTATTATACAGTCCACACCCCCCAGGCGATCCAGTTGGTGCGAAGTACAGACACTAGCACTCTACGTTTAGTGCATACGTATCCCGCACATATAGTTAATAACGAATGTTTACTCAATAAGGAATCTCTACTTGCCGCGTTGTCACTCGAATGCCTAACGGTGGAAATTCCTACGCAAATATAATATATAATAATAATATAATAAATACTAATATAATAAAGAGCGAGAGCGAATTTTGCTAGTTTGTGTGTATGTGGAGGGTAATCTCCGGAACCACTGCACCTATTTGAAAAGTTCATTATTCCGGATGGGCATAGGCTATATATTATGAATATTATGTGCAAATTAGCTAAAGTTATCATGATATTTGTCACCTAAGTCTGAAAAAATACTCTTATAAACCGAAGCGAAGCGAGGGCGGGTCGCTAGTATCATATAGACGTGCAAAAAGAGCCGCTTATATATTAAGTTTGAACTAAGGACAAGATGCGTGTGTGTCGTATGGCTAGTAACAAAACAGACGACTTACATCACTAAATAAGTAAGTACATTAGTTATCTAACACGTGGTCAGCGGCCGTGGTCCACGTGGGAAAGGTGTAAGGTTAATGCATTATTATTGGTTGTCCGTACAGGTAATACTATTTACGTGTCAACTACAAAACATAGTAATTTAGTAAAATTGGATACTTCTTGTTACTTAGCATGGCCTTAGTAAATGTTAGATCTTTGATTACCTTCTATTAATCAATATAAGTTTTCTTAGATAGGTATATCTAGAGCATTTCATTATACGTTCCTATGATTTATCACACTTTCTAGATGATGATAAACCGTAGTGTGATACGGTGTGATAATCCTGGAGTCCTAGAATAGAGACCACATGTCGGGAAAGGTAGCATGGGGCGCCCTCCGACCGGGTGAACTAACGACTTAAATACAGTGGTTAGTGGATGAAAAGAGCAGAAAGTATAACCGTATAACCTTCTGGGATATAAGCTACACTACATAAGCAGTAAACGTCGCAATAAATTCGATCCAGCAGTCCCGAAATTAGCGCGAACAGGCGGAGAGACACAAACTCCTTACTCATTACATCTATACTTCTTTCTATACTAATATAATAAAGAGGTAAAATTTTGTGTTTGTAGGTATGTTAGGGGTAATCTCTGGAACTACGGAACCGATTTCAAAAATTCTTTCACAAATAAGAAGCTACATTATCTGTGTCTAATATATGCTATATTTTATTTTGAAATTAAAAAAAAAAACTTACGAGACGGGTCGCTACTTATTTATAAATTCAGCTGAAAATTCGTTGTCAATTTGTAAAAAGTTTACAAGTTATATTGTTTCATCGTTTATTTATATCTAAGACGGTATACATACGTAAGTAAGTATGCATGTATACATAGATATCGGTTAAAGTTCTGGGCGAATGCATAATTCGTATTTTTTTTCTTATTATTATTAGACAGCGCTCAGTTGTAATTGTAATACATAAAATATTATTATACAAAGTGTTTTACAACATATACTGCCAATTAAGGATTTATTAATCAACTTACACTCGTATATTAACTATGAACTAAGGATAAGATGTGTGTAAGAAGGACGTGTAAGTAAAATTATAAGTGTTTGAGCAATTTGTCGATATCATAGTTTTGTACACTAAATTATATATTTGATGTGTTTCTGTATGTATGAGTATTTATACATGATGCGTATGTATAGGTGAGAGACACTAACAGTTATTTTTCTTGTGTCTTAGTTGTAAACGCAGAAGGAAATATCTATTTGACCCATTTACTATAGGTACATAATGTGATTTTCATAGCTTACCAGATAATAAAGAGGAAATCAGTATGCGTTCGTTCACGTAAACGCAAATGACATTTTGTTTGCGAGAAGACTCGTCATTTGATGTCGTTTAAACATTGATTTCACGTGTCAAAACATTAAGTCTTTGTAACGCTTTACGGAATCTATTGCCTCTCAACATAAAATGACACTGATCAAGATGATTAGTCCCTTTAATTACTATAGGTTACTTGACAATCTGTTATTGCCTGATAACTATTTAGAACTATGGGTCTTAAATCCATTCTTAAAGCTGTTCTGCGAGTCATCGTTAGACGACACATGTGACCATACCATATTATCAGCGGGTTACTATATCATGCAATGCTTCATATGACCGTGTAATGTCGGCTGTTGAATAGCACCACCCCACCCCGTCTCTTTCTGTGGGTGTCGTAAAAGACGATTGTGCATTAACAAGCCCTGATATGCATTAACAACCCAAGCTTTTTAAGAGTAGACTGGCCAGCAGCGTGCCGTTTTAAGGCCATACGTCCCTCACGCACAAGACAGTGCGCATGGAAAGGCCCATGTTCAGCAGTGGACTATAAAAGTTGGTTGGTCCTAAAGTTGGTTTGGGTGTCTTTCAAAACTTAAGTGCACATACGATTTTTCTCATAGCACCAATAACTTTTCATGTAAATGTTTGACAATTAATTATAATTAATGACGTTGATAATTATCAACGTCTATTATCAATCTCATTGATAATAATCATGGTGTATAGTCGCGAGTCTTGGGAGACACCTATATCCACCAGTGGAGAGCTACAGAAGGATTATGTTTGGTATGGTATTGTTAAATATGGTTTTGTAACTGCGAACGTCGCTGAATCACGTCTTCAAAGTATATTTAAGTAAGACCTATGGCGTATTCAATGGCAGACAAAAATTTACATTTTTATCTTAAAACAGAATCTTAAAATCTTAACTTATAACTATCTTAAAATTCTAGACCCTGAGAACTATGCCACATGCCATCAGTCATTGCATGGGGAGTCTATAGATAATTGTTTCCAGAATATTTGTAATATATGCATCAGAACTGCCAACCTTTCGTAACGCACGGCTCCCTTGCCAATTTAGATGTCGTTTCTTTGTATTCAAAGCGAAGTTTACTACATCCTGAGTTTCTCTCAGCAATAAAATCGAGCACTGAGCGCGACACTTTCACCCGGCACGCTTGGCTTGTTCAATCGAGAACGGCAATCTATGAACTGTTTTGTATAGATTTAGGAAACGGTTTTGAAGTCGAGAAGAAACAGAGCAGTAGTTATTGTCCCAGTGCAACAATACAATGACTTTTGAGGTAATTAACGGTTTCAGCGTCGCTTCCGTATTCGCTCTGGTCCTGATAATATAGGAACGTGACATTAAAGCTGCAAGAATAAAATTCAACTGCTTGTGAATTTGTTTACTGCTAATAACTTAGCAGGCGATAGATGGATGAAAACATACTAGAGAACAGTGTTCTGCCGAACCTTGCACCTTTGCATATAACAAGCCCTTTCACACCATTTTCGTAACTTGCATTAACTACCGATCCGTTATACCGACGTGTTTTTTTTACAAGAAAATAAATTATATTCCGGGCATACATCTTCTTAACCAAATTCAATGTCAATTTGCGGAAATCCACTGTAAGTTTGCACATATTAATCACTTCGTGTTGCGAATGTCGAACGTGTTTTCCGTATCGCTACTACACGGTCTGGAAAGTGGTGTCGCTCCGTGTGCGAAATCGGAAACGATGGAACCGGTTATATTCTATCGCCTTGTCCATCGAGTTGTTCACCTATTTATGATAGAAGGCTATTGACAGAGGTGTGGTTCAAGGATTTCTCAAGTCTCAATGTCTTTCCGCTCAGTATCAGCTACAACTTTCGTTTGACACTAACCATTTTTATATATATTTTATGGGGAATATGTTGCATTTTGTTCTTTGTTTTAAAAAGACCAAAGTAGCAATACTTTCTTTCTTAAATAATACTTTCTTCTTTCAATACTTCAATACTTTCTTAGGAGAATTTCTTAAACCTTCCATACTTTGATGTTGTTCACTGATGAGACAGGGTAACTTGGGCAAATCAATGTATGAGATAATTAAACTATCGTGTATGTAAAATATCGCTGCTCCGTGTGCAAATAGGAAACAAATCGATTAGATCGTCTCGTCCATCAAATATAGGAGTTGTTTACCCATTTATTAGGAAGGCATTTAACGGAGGTGTTGTTCAAGGTTTTTCTAAATGTTAGTGTTTCATAAATTTGTTGATTCATAAATGCAATTGGATATTATTTAAAAATCTGACTAAGATGTCCTTCATTAGCAAGATGGGGGTGGTACATATAGAAAAAATAACAGATGTGAAAATCGCTGGATAATGCATGGTGCACTTCTAGCAAGGTTTACAACACTGGAGAACCACGGAATCATAATGAAGAACATCCTGCTATTTACCCAAGTCGATTTTTTTTAATAGAAAATGGCTTCATACAAGCGTTCAATCCACCTGATGGTAAGTGGATACTGTCGTCCATAGACAGGCGCGATACATGCCAACATCAGTCCAGATTGACAAACGTCAATCTGGATGCGTTGTCAATCCAGATTGACGCCCCCGGATGCGCTGCCTACCTTTGCAGATTAAGGAATAGATTGGGAAAATGGAGAGGGATGGGGTGGGAATGGGCTCTGGCATATCTCACTCATATCTACCGATACACGTACGTACATTGGGGAAATACGATAAAGTAGGAAATGCAGTACATTTCAAGGTAGTCTTCTGTGAGAGAGGGGTAACGTGGACAGTCGAGTACGTCCAGCAGAATGCACCATGCATTCTCCCCCTACAAATGACTATCATGCCTCTAATGACAATTAAAATAGCATGTGCTATATGACACAGAAAATAAAATATGAAGTCTGTAAGTGTATGCAAATATGTATAGTTTTTTATTAAGAAACTTAACGACTGGGAGTTACCATAAAGAAGGTATCTTTTTGAATGAGAAACACGAGGACGCTGGAATTACGCCAATAGCTATTCATTGTAGCTCGCACAGCAAAAGCGCTCCAACCGTTTAAAAGTCGATTTCTGCAACGAGATCGTCTAGTTGCCTCAATTCTTGACAATTGGCTCTATTCAGTGAAGCTCGATTTTACATTGTAGGCTGTTAAACATTTCCATACGCATATTAATTGCTTCTTACATCATGATGTTGTCGATATTGGTGACTAAAATCTAGTGAAGTAAATAGATTTAGCGATAACGAAAACATGAATGCAAGCCACAACATGGAAACCTCTTTTTGGAGTAAGACATTAAACTTACTGTACTAAATTATACCAACGCGGACTTAAGACGATATGGCATTCACTACTATAAATTATACCGTAAGCAAACCTTCATTACCAATGAACTCTGTGCCATCCTCCGTTATCGTTTAGCACCATTATACTAAATGCGCAATAAAATGTAACCCGAATCTGCTATACAATAGGGGGTCTGTAGGTCTTAAACCCAGGCGACACCGCTACAAAGAACTGGTTCAGTGAAGCGCAGTGGTGTCGCTGCTACCGTTTGTCACTTTCTCTATTGTGCATCTGCGTCTTGTTGTGCCGCCGCGTCATAGTCATGGCTAACGTTTAGGTCACACCGTTATCTGTTACTTGTTTTTGTTGTCATCTACACCGATTGAATGCTTCACTGCTCCGTGATGTGTCAGTTCCATCGATGCTGCGTTTGTGTTTATTTCTTTACGCTCACAAGGACACCTCTTTTCGTTAGTTTTCTTTTTTAACTTCAATAGAGGACCGATCATTTTTTGCTGATTGCTCACGAAGCATTTTCGTATGAGTCATTATCTGGTACACAACGTATACAGTTGTGTCGCAAGAGAACCTTTAGAAGAAGGTTCAACTACGAGAAACACAGAAGTGTTTACTATTTCTCTTACTGGTATCGAGGAAGCAACTTATTAGCTTTAATTTCGAACTATTGACTTAGTCAACAAACTAGAGTTACTGAGAAGTCTTAACGCCTGGAATGTGGCTCTCAATGAGCGCCTCAAATAACTTTTCCCACGATCGCCGATAACAATTCAAATATGGCGGACTGTATGCGTTCAGGAAGTCTTGGTGTGCAGAAACCGTAAAGTGTATTAAATACTATCGTCAGACATCGAAATGAATCTGACATTTCATCACAAATTATAGACAATTATATATCAAATCAGATCGTAAAGATTGTGAGTCAACGTGATAGTTTTGAGTAGTTTTTTTATGCACGGCAATGAATCCAGCTAATGAAAAGTGACTATCTAATAAGGTACGCAACACCAGAGAGCTGCAGTTTTTCTGACCACCTTTTATTATATATAAATAATAATATAATAAACAGGTAAAATTGTGTGTTTGTATGTTGGGGGTAATCTCTGGAACTACTGAACCGATTTCAAAAATTATTTCACAAATACGAAGCTACATTATCCGTGTCTAATATAGGCTATATTTCATTTAGAAATTTTGAAAAATAAGTATTGAAAAAAAAAAAACAACTTATAAACCGAAGCGAAGCGAGGGCGGGTCGCTAGTTATATATAAATATCAACGACAAAAACTCAACAACGCCTGCGAATAGTGATCGATAAAGAGAGCGTTCGTCGGAAACTTAAAACTGTTTTGGGATCTGTGAGGGGAAATTTATGACTGCGAAACGAGTGTTGCTGGAACCAATAACTCTACTTGTAAGAGTTATTAGCAGTGACCTTTTACCGTCAGGGAATTAACTACTGAATTGCACGCACATTTCTATGTTATACTTACTTGTTAGTGCTTGGCTTTAACCGAAATAATCGTTAAATTTGAACGATTCACTACAAACTGTGATAATGGAAGATCTAGTAATCTTGAGTATAAACATTCTATAATTAGAATAATTAGAAGTTCCGCCGTGGTTTCCGATAACTAAAAGGCATATATATATAGTCGTTACCATAGTAGAGATACTGTGGATCACGCCAGGCCGTTAACTTGATTGCATATAATTACGGCTAATGACTACTGTACTATACCAACTGCCTGTGCCTCTGTCGCCCTACCTATGTTCACGTCTACTAGTATATTTGCCCCACGATGACGGACCTTGTAACCACACACGATCTTCCGTTCTTCTCATTCAGTCGCTATGATACCGTTAATAACTATTTATTAGTCTTCTAAAAATGAACTTCTTAAAGTTCAGGCGCTAATGAACTTTAAGACTCCTAAGCTTAATCGTTTTAAACTCGAACTTTTAACCTCAAGGGTTAAGACCCTTGGTCGACCCCCGGCAAGATAATCCGATGATGTGAAGCCCCTGCAGCTGCCCAGTGGATTACAAAGACCTACCATCGTTCGATGTGGAGACATTTGGAGGAGTGGCTGCGAAAGGGCTGCAAATGATGATGATGAAACATTAAAAAACTAGACAATAACGGTTACGTGCGTTAAGGAACTTCTATCTTTAACTCTCATTCAGCGTCCAAGTATGCTGAAATATATTATACAGTATAAAACAATGCGGCGACTAGCATCACATACCTACTTCTAACTAAAGGTGGTCCTGACTAAAACATTTTTCCTGTACTCTCAAACAAAAATCGAACAGTGCAATCGTACGTGCCGCACGTTCGCTAATGCTCGCATTAGTGCTGTTTATTCAATTAGTGAATCAGTTGACACACGTGAGTGTACATGCCGGGTGCGTGCTGTTGCGTGACCGAGTGTACGTACGTGTGGATGTTGGGCTTGACGTGGATTTGTTTGGGCGTAACAAAACAATGCACCAAGTTTTTGTGTCATGAGCGCAAAAATAACAAATGATTTAAATGTTAATAGTTAACTTTGATTATGCTGAGCACAAACCAAGGTGCCTGGGTCGGTAGGATTATTGTAGTTCTTGCGTGCTTCAGATAAGCCAAACAACAAGTCTAATGATGCAGATACCTACTTGTAATCATGAAGAATTAAGGCAACAAGAGCTACCAGCACACTACTTATTTCCTACTTTATCATACCACTAGTAATGCCAGTGACTACGTTCGCATCAATTTTTTTGAGTTTGTGTGCTTAGTTCATTGTACTCATCCCTTCCCATCTTATCCATCCCATTCAATTCAATCATCACACTCCCTCCCATCCACCCACATTTCATTCGGTTCTGTTCTTGTATTTAGATTCTCAATTTAAATTAATAAATAATTTGTATGACATTATCGTGTACGGTAGCCGTATGTCTGGCCATCCCTTGCGAATAAATCTGAGGACTTTTATTATACAGTAGATGATGAAGATACTCCAGCTTCAGCCCTTGTAACTTTAACAATATCCGTTGTGCAGTGTGTTGTCGTACTTTGTTCTATAAAAGCAATGAGGAAGCATTGTTCCAGCCGCTGTTTAATACTTTTCACCCTATCTCTTCCCGTGGGTGTCGTAAAAGGCGAATAAGGGATAACAAAGCGGATACCACAAGCGCTGAGGAACTACACCACTTCTAAAGGAGTGGACTCGCCAACCCGCTTGGCCACGCATGGCGTTTTCAGGCCATATATCCCTCATGCACGAGGAGGCCTATGTCCAGCAAGGGCTGGTTGCATTGTAGTGCAACTGTCCATCGTATCAAATTACTATATAATTAACTAATGTAATAAATTTAAAATAAGTAGATAATGTACTTCCTTTTATCTCAGGTATGAGGATATTATTTACCTTTTTTATAATATCTAAATATCCACTTCAAGGAACGCACGTTGGCCTACACAAACAATGTCCGCCACTATCTTCCTACTCACACAATTTGCCTTTCCGAGACTTATCTGTTATCAGTCAATGGTGCTCGACCCCTCTTATCTTTGATCATTTGATCGCCCAAATACCGCAGGAAGGATCCCTAAAGCCTCTACCACAATGCGTAAGATTGTGGAAGATTTGGTTTCGGTCAATTTCGATTTCGATCGAGTCTGACTGTTTCATCCTTATATATTTATGTTTCTTTTTATATTAAATGATAAGCTCAGCTCCATCACTAAACATCGTCACTTCTTGATAGACATTATTCATGGACAGACTTGAGGAGGGAAAAACTAGATGCGGCGAGTCTTGGCGGGGGCATTACTGTGCCCCCTGATAGCGGCATCTAATTCTACCAGTGTCATCAGAGGACTGATATATACGTCCTGTGTTGATTAGGAAAATACATTATCTTGTCATTATTAATTAAATCTAGAACATGTATGTGTTATAATAATTATAACTAGCGTGCTAAAAGTTTCACACACGTTTAGTGTGAACGAGGTTTCTGTGAGGATCACGAGAAAGTTGACGACGTACTTAAGCGAACGGCTTATATGGCCCCAAATGGGAGGATATAATCGAAATGTGATGTTGCTCTCCCGCTCCCACTAAACGATAATCGCGTATAACATCAGTCTGCTTGATGTTCCTGTCCTACTCTGTTATCTTAAACGTTCACATTTGTTCCTGTTCTACTGTCACGACATGGCATAGCGTCATCGTGTAATGAAAAGAAAATAGATGCTAAGGTTAATGCTGCTGAAGTTAAATACTCTTATTAGGATTATTACTTTGAGTACTATCAAATGACTTGAGTCAAATTGACGAAGTAAGAATGGAGGAAAAATGTTAGATGACGTATGTAGATAACGTTTAAGGATGAATTATCGATTTAAGTGTACATTGACACTTGTCTTAATAATACTACTATTAATTTGAATGCTATTATATTTTATCCTATTTTGCACCAAGCAGTCGACATTTTTCGATTTAATAATTCGTGAAGCTAATACAAAACTTATTTTAAGCCATAAATTCGAGGATATTTTAAGGTTTCATAATCAAGCAAAAATATTTTCAGTTCTATAAAACTAGTGGGACAATTATTAATTCATTTGTTCTATCATGTAACAACAATTTTGACAAAAAAAAAACGTTCTATGACGTCATAGTTCTATAAAACAAATGGGGAAACTCTCGGACTTACCAAAAGCGTTGGTCGTTGCAATAAAATGTGAATATAGTTTCAGGAGTATGGTTTCCGACTGCCACTCCACTCTGAAGTATTTACAAACTATACACATAAATTGGATTTTCTTAGACTAGTATAATACTTAGTATACGTCGGCCGTGATGCATATTTAATTTCATGGGTCGCAATCTACACAACAGTTTGTTTTCATATTAAGCAGACAACATTAATTTAAACTGGCCATATGGCACCGACGGACACAGATTAGCAAATGTGCAGTGTAGATGCGACATATCTTTTGAATAGCTCAAGAGTAAAGAAAGAAAATTATTTTATTTTCTTTCTTAATGAACTTAATAATCCCCAATCTCTCTTTTCTGTATACCTTCACTCTTGTTTGATTCCATATAAACCGATTCCTTCATATGTGATATATCACCCATTTTAATTGCTTTATTTTCTTCCGTTCTGATGTTATATAACTATCTTTCTTTTTTTACATCTGTAGTTTATTTAGACTAACCTGAGCTTTGTAGAGCATTAGGAATTGCCCAGGGGTGGAGTACCGCTTCGCTCTGTTCAGCAGCTTTTTGGAGGCCATTTTGGCTTTATTTTCCAGATGATCCCTAAATTCGACTTTGCTGGAAATGTTGACACCAAGGATTCCGATACTCTCCGAGACTTAAGAGATATGCTCTGAAAGCGAGGCTGTAAAAAAGGGGCTTTATTAGTATATTATTAAGTATCGGGCCAAGTAGTCAACATTTCAAATGCTTTGGTGGAGACCATGACAATTTTAAAAAGCAGCTGTTTGTGGTTGGCTAGGAACGGTGGAATTTCGGGTGGTGGCGGCTATAACAGGCTAAATCTTTGCATTGCGAAACGACTCTCTCGCCCTCGACTTTTTGTAAAATGTACTTACTGCTTTTCCCACACTTTATTTATTCTATTTTCCAATGTATGAACAACGTTCTCTGAAAGTTGGCATTTTGTTGATTGGCCTTTGTTATTATTATGCTTTAAGTTGTCTTAAAGAAAATTATTATTGTCTTTATAATAGAAAAGCGACTTTTTAGGATTGCAAAATGTAACAACAATAATTAAGGATATAATTAACTTTTAAGGATATAGTGGAGTGAAAAACGCCTGACCCAATTTGACAACAAATTGAGTCAGGCGTTTAATTTAGGGCACAATTTCGACACAGATCGAAATGAAACATAACCATATAAGTATAATACCAAAAATAAAATATCTAGTTAATCCCTAGAAGTCGATGTAGTTAACTGTCGAAATAATAATAATCACTAAAATAATTGTGTGATTAATATATTTTTCACTATTCGCAGACATTTTATGTTCGTAATTAATATTAAATTAACTGTGTGATCCACTGCCTCCCTTGATTTTATTAGGTTAATTGCAAAGACGTGACGCCTCTACGCAATTTATTACTTAATCTATGGTGCGTGTTGCTTCAGCTGTTGGCTTAATTACATTTTAATGTGGAACAATTAGTGGTATGCGCGAATTAAAATTATGTTTTGAGTTTATACATATGTGGATTATGGTTGGTCCGACTTCGATGTGACGTAACTAGGGCTTGGAGTACTATAATTAACTAGCTTTTGCTTACAGCTTCTGTAATTCTGTTAAAAATACCCTTGAACGTATAAAATTTAGCATCCTGAATTTTTAAAAACTGTAAAACACGTTTTTAATTATATTTATTGTAGAATATTTATATTTAATTTCAAATACTACACGCCGCTTATGTGGTACTAGCGACCCGCCCTCGCTTCGCTTCGATCGGTTTCTTTTTTTCAATTTTTTTTTCAAAATAACATTTATCCTTATATTAGACACGGATAATGTAGCTTCCAATTTGTGAAAGAATTTTTGAAATCAGTTCAGTACCAGAGATTATCTCCAACATACAAACACACAAATTTACCTCTTTATTATAATATATTAGTATAGATATAGATGTAAACAAGGAAGAATCTATACATAATAACCCGGTCTCGGGAAGTATCGAATGATCATAAAAACTTCATAAAACGTAAACATGCAAGCATAATATTTTTATACCTATATCTTATCTTATTTTCCTCTAGTTATTAACCTCAATATTATCATAATATTTATATGATAATAAAGTGGACAGTAGTGACGCATCTATAAAAACAAGTGCCAATAATCAATGTGTTATTGTTTCAGGTAAGACACATTTGAAAGTTCAACTTGGAATGGCGATGTTGAACGGGGGTATACATACCTATAACATACAAAAAAAGGAACCTTATTTTTGTTTTAATATTTTTGCACACTTAAAGAGTATTAAAAAGTATTATAAAAGACAAGACAAAAGGCGTCCTTAGGACAATTTGTGGGGGGGGGGGGGGGGGGTTCTAAGATATTTCTACCAGCAAACTTGGGAGAGCGATGGGTCAACAATGAAATGGGCAATTTAAATATTGCGTACTAACATCTATGATACATATATTATATTTTACTCGTGATTCTGAGTTAATTTTGCCTATATTTTGCAAATATGTATGTACCTACAATTTAGTTAAAAAAAACTAAAAAAAGGTTATTTGCTAAAAAACGTTCGTAAGTTGTTTATGTTAATTAAATTAGAATCATGAATGGAATCCATGGTTTCTGGCTTGCGGATTAATTCATATTAATTATATGTTAAAGCTACGTTTTAAATAAGGTTTTGCAATACAGCTTTGAAACGGTCATAGTTCTAAATACGTACTAAGCAATGCGTCTCCATATAACCCTCAAGCGAATGCGGCATTCAAATTACATCCTAAATTCCCATTACCAAATTCCTATTCGCGGCACGTTTCCCGTTCGTAGCAACAAGTGACGGATTTCACTTTCGCATACGGGTTCGCTGACCTGCCTATGTTTGCCCTACCGGCTAAACAAAGCTAATTGCCTATGAATATGAGTGGCCAGTCCAATCAGGCCTTTGTTGTGAAGGAATATAGTGCAAAATTGGGTGTTACTATTGAAGCGGTTGTAACGCAGCCCGCCCGCCGATTTACCTAATCGCGTAAGTGACTGATCGATGACAGTGTTGGTTTTAGTTCTAGGGTTGACACTACTTTGAAATAAAAATATTATGTCCGGTGATTAAATTTCGTTTGTATTAAAGGTAGATTTATTATTATAGAAAAATCTACAGTCTCATTTCACCCACTGCACTGTATACTACAGCTGTAGGTATGTGCATATCTTATATTGTATCAAATCGAAACAAAGAAATATTATATAAACAACATACACTAAAACATTACACAGGAAGAGAAAACGTTAGTAGAAAAAACATGTTTTGGAAATTATCACTGGTTGGACACTGCCTTGTTGAAAGGGTCTCCAGCTCGACGTCAAGCATTCAAGGCTGATTTTCAGCTGGAATTCGGTTGCGCATGAGAGATGCGTGGAGATAAAACGGCACTCTTTTGGACTTGGGTGTGGTTCCTTAGCAAGGTTGATAAAAAATATGATTTTTAAAATTTTAAACAATTTTTTTTATTTTAATCAACGAAATCATGTTTTTTTTTTACAAAGGTAAAATTTCTGCTTTAAAGGGGTAAATTAAGCTAGGCGTCTGGTAACACTAAGTCGTGTCGCGTCAACTGTCACTGTCACCGACTAAAATCTGCGTATTTTGTTGTCATTTTGTTTTTTGGTTGTTTACAAACACAATACAAATAAAAACTAGTTTTAGATGTAACAATATCTGCATGACGAAAGAAAGACGAGATTTGGATCATACCTATTTGAATATAATAGATTTCGCGGCGACGACGAGAAAATTTCGCAGCCTTTTTAACGTATGAATTTAGCGTGCTATATTTCTGGCAACACTGATCACTGGTTGGAAAGTGATATACCGTTTGACAGCTGATGTATTTGTAAAGAAATTGAATGAAATGAAGAATAAAATTGACAAATTGAAATTACAAGTTAAAAGTTTTGTCTTTTCATATTTTTTAACAATTTTAAAATGGAAATTACTAAGGAGAAATGCGATATATTTTACATTTATTTTCAACAAGGGTATAAATGCTTCTAGTGTTCGAAACGAGATTTGTGGTGTTTACAGAGAAGATGCTTTAGCTAAAACTACTGCAAAAAAAATGGTTCAGTCGATTCAGGTCGGGTCAAATTTTGATGTGAATTATGTTCCTCGTTGTGGTCGGCCTATTAAGGTAATGTTGATGTTATATCATTGAAAAAATTGAAGCAAATCGACACATAAGCCAGTTATCAAATTGCGGAAGAGCTTGGTGAATATAATTTCCATATTTTTTTTTATAGAAAAAAGGTTGATGGTAAGTGGATACTGTCGTCCATAGACATCCGCGATACATGCCAACATCAGTCCAGAATGAGAAATGTTGGCACTCCCCCGGATTCGCTGCCTACTTTTGCAAATTAAGGAATGGATTGAGAGAAAGGGTTGGGAAAATGAGGAAGGATACGATGGAATGGGAATGGGTTCTGGCATATCTCACTCACTACCGAAACACGTACATACATTGGGGAAATACGATGAAGTGGGAAATGCATTTCAAGGTTCTGTGAGAGAGGGGTAACGAGGCCAGTCAAGTGCGCCCAGCGGCTGTGGGAATGCAGCGTGCACTCGAGCGAGCGAGAATATGCTAAAACGAAATGAAATCGATCCATTTCTGAAGAGATTATTAACTGGCGATGAGAAGTGTATAACAATAACAATAACTATAACAATCTACTACGACTACGACGACAATATACTACGACAGAGTTCCTCACCATCCCAACCCCCTAATAGTTGAGAGCTTAACCTATATCCTATTATAACCTATATCCCGACGACCAAATTACTGCTGCCAATGCGGTTCGTAGTGTAAGAACTCACAGGCTACACATATACAACCTCTCCGCCGGCGGAGACGAGGACGTCACCCTCGCTACACCGTAAACATACGCCGGCCGGCCTTCAGCCAACACTTACCCACGGTACCCTCCCAAAGTAACGCCCTAAGCTGAAGTCCTAAGCTAAGGTCCTGGCTGAACGCCTTCTGCGTTCGCCCTAAACTATACATATCCTGTGACTCTTGAAAGGCCATTAGGACCCACAAGAATTTAGCCATTCCGAAAAAAAAATAAAGCCTCATGGCCAAACTATTAATTCTGATGTCTACTGTCAGCAATTAGTAAACAACCACTTGAAGAAAAACGCCCAGAATGAATGAATAGAAAAGGTGTAGTTTTCCATCATAACAATGCTCGCCGCATACATCTTTGATGACTAAACAAACATTGATGGACCTTAGCTGGGAAGTTTCAATGTATCCTCCATACAGTTCAAACATAGCACCTTTGGATCATCATTTATTCCGTTATTTAGAAAATTCCCTAAATAGAGTAAAATTACGTTGAAGAGAAGCCCATATAAACCATTCAAATAAGTTTTTCGATCAGAAACCCCAAAAATTTTATAGCTAATGGATAATGGCTCTGCCAGAGAAATGGCGAAAGATAGTCGAATTAAATTAACATTATATCGGTCAATAAACATTTATGTAATGCATAAAAAGTCTTAATTATTTTCACTATAAAAAGGCCGCAAACTTATCCGACTACCGTACTATATGTTGATTAACATAAAATAAAGAATTATTTATTTTATAACATAAAATATTTTAAATTCATATTTGTATATTTTCTATTGTAAACAGTGAATTTTTCCTCCGCCTTGACGTTGATTTAAATCATTAAATAAAATAATAAATAGCTTGATTTTTTATCATTATTTAAAGCAATGATTTAAATCACTTATCCCCCTTCCTCGGGGCGTGTACGAAACCCTCGGGAAGAGCTGAGGTGGTAATATTCTAAAGCCGGCCGAAACCACACCGCTGTGGTACCAGAGCTTGGTAACGAGCACTTCTACCATTTTCTTATCTGTATGAAGACTTCAAATTTCGCAATACGACCGTTAGAATTGCTGCTTAATTCTCTAGGTATATAGAAAAATGAAAACTTGACAGACGTGATAGTAATGTTTGCATATGAAAAAACACTCGGTCCTCGGATCTACATCTACTCAAACTGCGTAGGTGACCCTACTCAATAAACATCGTACGAATATCTGTTGATACACGCTTCCGCCCCTCGTCCATTCGGTCCGCACCTCGCAGGGCCAACGGAATCAATAAAGCTTCATGAGTCCCTGTCTGGACATTAACGCGATTTGCACCTGTTTAAAATGCTTGTCATATTTCACGGAGTAATACGAGATACCTTCGAATGGGCCTTAATCGCTTAAGATAAGTGGCAACGTTCAACATTTGAGAGAGGTGGAAACGGGAGAGAAATCGTAGGATGGAACGATATCAGCTGGGCTTAAGGATATTTTATTCGCCATTTAACGAGAGTTAAATCTAGTTTCTGAATAGATTTTACTTTATTTCGGTATTTTGTTGTGCTTCACTTGAGCACATAAGTGCACAAGGCTTCGTCCGCTTACGATCAGATTTCCAAATCTGTTTGTCACTGACTACATTATCCTCGTACGCTCCCCAATGTCTTTACTTTTATTTCAAATCACCGTGATGAGTGTTATGGATGACCCTTCAGAACAATTCAGAACTGATAAAAAGTATTACCTGCTGAAATAAACATGCTACATAAACAATGAAACCGCTATAATAACTACATACTCCTATGATTGTATGTATGTTTCTGAAGATACAAACTTACAAAGTGCTGAGCGCTGCTTCATCAGCACGCAAACTGAACGCTTTCTCGCTTCTGTTCTTTGATATTATATTCTGTGGTTAGGGCGTTATCATTGAGCTTGAATATAATTTACCTAGGTATCATTAATAAGAGGTTTAGTCTATTTTGCTGTGATTTGTTGCCTGCTATCTGTGCGGGACACGCCCTGCACGCCCGTTTACGGCGACCCTACTGAAAGAGTAATATCTTAACGTCAGAATTACAATAGTTCTAACTTATAAGCCTGAAACTTGCGGATTAAGTCCACCCTAAATACTTTTATTGTTGTTGCCAAACTTCCAAAGTTGGAAGTCTCGCAAGTGTTTATTGAATAACTTTGTGGAGCGATGCTAAGGACGCTAGAGATTATCTTGTATTTAGGCCTTATACGACTTTGCTGAAGAATTCTTTAGTGTATATCTTAAGTAATATCTTAATGTCAGAATTACAATAGTTCTAACTTATAAGCCTGAAACTTGCGGATTAAGTCCACCCTAAATGCTTTTATTGTTGTTGCCAAACTTCCAAAGTTGGAAGTCTCACAAGTGTTTATTGAATAACTTTGTGGAGCGATGCTAAGGACGCTAGAGATTATCTTGTATTTAGGCCTTAGACGACTTTGCTGAAGAATTCTTTAATGTAGGTATTGAATTGGACGTCTATCATAAAAGAATTTATAGATACAAGTTTTAGGTAATGAGCACCGATGAAAGTCAAAAGCCTCGACGTATATTTTATATTCTTTCTTAATTCAGCTGCTGTGGAAAAACAATCGTTCACACACTGTCTGTTACATTGTTGCCACGGTAGTGATCTGTGTCTGGAAGGTGCGCGTCACGAAAGAGGTTTGAACGCTATACCACCATACGCAGTAGAGGAAGCCATGCAAGGGGAACGACGAAACTGAAAGAAAGCCTACGCAAAAGGAAACCAACTAGCTCTGAACCAACCTCTCATCCTGATTTAGGCGGTTTAATAGCGCTAGCAGGCTACAAGGGTGATTATTGAGGTGATACTCATACGGGTGAATTTGCTGCATAGAGAATGTTGCTCGACGTTTTATACGGGTTGCATCTATTGTGATCACGAGAAGACTGAAGAGTTGGATAGTAAAACTGAACAATATTCTTTAATTGTACGGCCATAAGATCCCTTTTACAACATGAAATGTGTACAAAACGTGAAAATATTGAACCAGACTGCTTAAATGAAACGAGGGCGTTGTAAAATCGCTTGAATGGTATCAATCGGTTACTTTGACCTCGTAGATGAAAGGTCGAGAGTCAACGTTCTTGCGGATAGCTCTCCGATAGTTCGGATAATTGTTTGTCAGATATATGCCATAGATATATGAACGAATATGTCACAGATAAAGATTTATCCTTGCTGATCATCTGGGTATTTTGATAGTATTGTATAATGATACATGTATATCAAACTTTGTCGAATCGATTTATTACGCTCTGCTTTGCTCTATTATGTCGATCTAACTAATCAACTTTAAAAGATTAAAGAATTATAAACGGTCGATTTTGGTCGACCAATAAAATTTTGAGTATCTTAATTCTGTAGTTTAAAAGTATGGATAAATATTGCGATATCGACGATTTCATATCCAGCTTATGCTTGCACGGCCAATCCTATGAAATTATCATTCTGATTACATAATCCAACTTATTGTAATCTAATAACCAATTTAGTGTAATATCGAGGATTCCATCAGTATACTCGATAACTCCGTAATGGTATTGGCCATATGGGCATTATTTATTGATGATATAATCTAACCCATGCCAAAGTAGACGTTAGTGTTTGAGATATATACTAATCTCGTGTTGCAAACGAATATATTCGTACCATTGGTCGTTGGAACTTCCAGGGATTCTGGGGCTAGGAGGCCGTGAGTGGCATAGGTAAACCATTTACCACCAATTGGATCACCGGTCTTTCTATCACGTTTTCTGACAAAAATATGTGCAAAATGTAGACACTCGAGGGTATCAGAAAGGTTCTTCCTACACCGTTATCATGCGGGGTCGTTTGCCTTTTGCGCCAGTTATCCAATACCGGTCGCGTAAAACGTTCGTCATCGCACGTTGATCCTTGAACTTGTAACACAGTTTGAGGTGAACGCGGTGTCGCATGTGTAAAATACCATGTACGCTTCTCACCTGCCGTTTTTACACATACTAACCTACCACATTTACACCAGATATTGGTATCTTGGCTCTTCTCACCGACCTGCGGTCCTGCACTGTCCTTCCAAGGCCCTAAGCCGAGGTCCGTTCCTTAACCGATGGTCCTCCGATAAAGAAGCTTTTAAGCTTGTGGCTCTACACTCGTTTTCTTTTTCATCTTCAGATTCACAAGAATTACGTAACTTCGAAAAAAATCTCACCTGCTTGTTTCAGCCACCGAATATTTACATAAGAAATAGAAGGGACTGAGTAGTTTATAGAAGTAGAAGAAGCGATCGGCGGACTGTACGTGTGCGGGGGGTGGGGCAGAACACAATTCAAAAGTTTACATTGCTATATTAAGGAAGAGGCAGCTGCCTCTTCCACGGTAAACAGTCACCGTGTAAGCGTATGACGTGCAAGTAAGTCGCTGCTCTATCGGTGACTAAACGTAGCAGGTCCATTGGACTCGGTTTTGTGGGACCACGCGCGGTAAGTGAGTAACGTATCTTCCTCCTTTTGATTTGATCTAAGATATTATCGCTACTATAATAAGGACATATTCTTAATGTTCAGAAAGAAATTAGTTTAAAAACTAAAACCCTAGCTACACAAAAGTTTCAAATAAGTTTCTTTAGGCCTTTTACATATGGCGGAATGACATAGATTACATGACATTTTACATAGATTCGGAATGACTTGATAGGTCTGAAAATTGAAGACTTCGCCGAACATTGAGCAGATGTTTGTTTACATAGAGAAACTTAACCTCGTGATAGGTGCTGTTTATATTCCTCCGCGTCGCGACGAAACTGTTTATAATTCTCATGGTAAAGATATCGAACATTTATGCTCAATTTATAAATCTGCAAAATTTGTTATTGTGGGTGATTACAACCTACCCAAGGTTAGATGGAAGCGTGGTTATTGTGATGATAGCTTTGAGTTTATTGACTCTCTTTTGTCTGTTAATGCGTTACAACACAACGAAATATCAAATTGTTCTGGTAATATTTTAGACCTTGTTCTTACAAATTTCAACTACATTCCAATTGTTAATGCTCTTGAACCGTTATTACCAATAGACAAATTTCACCCACCACTTAGTTTTGAAATAAAATTACCGTGCACAAATAACTCAAATGACCAAGAATTGAATTACTATTATAATTTCAAGTACGCTGATTATCAAAACATTATTTTTGAGTTGAATAATATTAATTGGATAGAATTTTTTTCCGATGCGGATGTAAACGTGAATATTGCTGATTTTTATTCTTTTTTGTATTTTCTCATCAATAAATATGTTCCGTATTGCCGTGAAAGGAAAAAATCATATCCACCGTGGTATTCCACTTTGCTAATCAACATGATTCGCGATAAGAAAAAACAACATAAACTTTTCAAACAAACTCATCTGCCTATTCACTACAATGAATTTTCTCGTTTACGCGCCGCATGCAATGTCATACAAACTGAAAATAAATTGTCTTATTTTTCAAATCTTGAAGAATCGATCAAATACAACTCGAGGGCCTTTTGGAATCATATTAGCGCGACTACTGATTACAATGAGATTCCTGACACTGTTCACCATAAGTCAGACACATCTAACAACCCTGTAGAAATTGCAAATCTTTTTGCTTCTCATTTTAAATCGAGTTACAACTTTGATGTAAATAATCAAGCAAATGATCATGTTATCTCACCTACTGATTACAATTCTACTTTTTATATGAACTGTATGGAATTATCTCTTAGTGCTGTATTCGATGAAATTGCCAAGCTGGACATCAGGAAGGGTGCAGGGCCTGACTTAATTCCTAATATCTTTTTGGTCAACTGTATATATGCTATGACAAAACCTTTGCATCTTCTTTTCTGTAAATCATTAGCTATGGGCATTTTTCCTGATGCCTGGAAGCTTGGCAAAGTTGTTCCCATTTACAAGAGTGGTGATAAATCAGATGTATCAAACTATAGGCCAATCTCTATTCTTAATTCTATACCGAAACTTTTTGAAAAAATGGTCACTAGTTGCGTTTATAGCAATTTCAGGAATATTATATGTGAACAACAACATGGTTTTATCGACAAAAGGTCTGCGTGCACTAACTTAGTAATTATTAAAAAATATATAACCGATGCCTTTGAGAAGTATGGACAGATCGATGCGATTTACACAGATTTCTCAAAGGCATTTGATAGTGTAAATCACGATATACTGGTCTCAAAGTTGAATAACATGGGTATTGGAAATCCGTTGTTAAGTTGGCTGAAAAGTTATTTGACTGATAGATCTCAATTTGTCGAGATAAAAAATTGTAAATCTAAAGTTATAAAAGTTCCTTCTGGAGTCCCGCAAGGCTCCCACTTGGGCCCTCTTTTGTTTAACTTTTTTATAAATGATTTACCTTCATGTTTAAAATTTTCTTCGATACTTTTATACGCTGATGATGCTAAAATTTATAAGAATATTGAAAACTCTGTTGATGCAGAACTTCTGCAAATCGACATTGATAGTGTAATGGAATGGTGCAATCTAAACTTATTGAAACTCAACGTTAAAAAATGTTCAATTATTTCATTCACAAGAAAGAAGACTGGTATAGTTTACAATTATGTTATGGGTAACGATCAATTGCAACGGGTGGAAACTGTTAAAGATCTCGGTGTCTTGCTTGATGCGAGGCTTTATTTTAATGATCATATCAAAACTATTTCTTCTAAGGCAATGCGAATGTGGGGATTTGTTTATAGAAACACGTCGGAGTTTTCGCGTGTTAGTACACTACTTTTACTATATAAGTCTCTCGTTCGCCCTTTGGTGGAATATTGCTCAATCGTCTGGTCTCCTTTTACAAACGAACAAATTAAACTCATTGAAAAACCTCAGCATAATTTTCTGCGACACGCGGCCTATCGCGATGGTCACGGAATGTCACGCGATAATCATGATTATTCTTACATTCTTAGTAAACTGGGTTTGCAATCTTTGCAGGAGAGAAGAGTAATTTTTGATCTCACTTTTTTATTCAAAATTATTAACAACTTTTTAGATTGCTCTTTCCTAACATCGCACATAAATTATAGAATAAGTGCTGCTGGCACGAGGAACTCTGATGTGTTTTATGTCCCCTATAGAAGAACTGACGTTAGCAAGAATGAAACTTTGATACGACTGATGCGCAAGGCTAACGCTCTTGGTGATACTGTTAATTTTTATGGTAACGATATTGTTGAATTTTCGCGCCAACTGAGAAGTTCTGATCTTATGTTGCTTTGAGTTGTACTTTCTATTTTCCTTTCTTTAATCTGTTATGTAAAAAGGGTATATCCCGTATAAATAAATAAAATAAAATATGGCGTAGTCGCACATCAGTTATAAATACTATTTTTGAGTTTATAAACATACCACTACGGCATATATACCCTTAAATGGTCTCCTTCTAAAGAACCTAAAACTTATTTGAAACTTATTATACTTGGTCCGGTTTTTGTTTTAAAACTTATTTTTTTTAAAACCATTTTGACCCACGACTATGTAATTCTCTAAATACCAGAAAACTATTATCTAAAATTATTGAGCTCGTGATAATATTTTTTTTAATTATGTTACACTAAGACGGGTGTATTAATAACTTTCATAGGGGAATGACAAATTTATTTTATATATAAATTATATATTTATTTTTGTAATATGCACATTAAAACCTTCGTGTTTCATATCCGCTATATATTGGATTTAAATCCTTAATAGAGACGTCATATAGCCCATGTAACGCGGAACATCAAGACGAATCCAACGACATCTCATATGTCAAAATGTGATTATCAGTAGCTACGAGGGAACAGATGAAAATACACACATACTAACATAGACTGTTGAAATAATAATGGCTTTGCCCTTATCGGGTGAAAATAATTGCAACTCATATGTCTACGTCAAGCGTAGCTTGCTGCGGCTAACCGCTGTCACATATGACTCCGGACGTAATTTGCTGGTTTGTTGGCAGCCGATGAGTCGCAAGTATGCATCCCTCTTTACTTTAACGTATACACTATACACCTATAAAAATTATCACATTACGGAACTAACTTGTATGGATTCCACTCGCGATTATGAATCACTAATCAATAGGAAGTATGTTAATTGAATACGATGCGTTGCGATAAATCGTGGCCAATTTGTAACACTTCATTGATTACATTTTCATTGTGACCTAAAACTACCAAACAAAAGGGAACAAGGATATAAAGACTTTCCTTATGTTTTTAAATCAACAGAAGTGATAGCTTCTGTAAGTCAACTTAGTACATAAAGTTCCGTTGATGTTCTAATGTAGTACTGATGATAGGAGAAAATGAAACCGTCAGAAAGGAGTGAGTTGATATACAAGGACCTGAATAGATTTTATAGGGAGTCATTGACGAGCCCACTGGAAAGACCCAACGCTAATAAGGCGCTTTCCTCCCGCCATTCGGTCTAAATAATCAAAAGTTGGTAAGATCGTAGGAAGGTAGAAGAACTTCTCCCTCGGGTGCCTAATGTTAAGTTCGACTCTTTTATAGTAAAAGAGGAGGCTGACTGGCAACGGCCCAAGTGGTGGTAAGGAGCTACCGCCGCCCATGGACACCTGTAATACCAAGGAGTATACGAGTATATACGAGCTGACCTTTCAAAATCCTATTCACAACTTTTTCGAAGAGCTCTTGTGGAAAAAATTCAGAGAAATGGCTCAGGAAACTGGGGACTGGCCTATAACGAGGACAATTTAATTACGAAGGGGACGAACTACTCGTATGTTACAATATGACCACGAGAATAACGAATTTGATCTAGCATGCGTGATCCATACGCTAACTAATCCTTTCTGTATTTATGTCCTTGGTGTGTCGATCATTGTTATTGAACTGTTAAATAGACCGAATACAACATTATTCCACTTATGTTTACCACGAGTTCAGTTATTCGCAATTATTGCGTTTGAGCTTTTATAGCGATTGCTTGAAGGTGTATATTTGAACAGCTAGTTTAATTTGTTTTACATCGTTATTTATTGTTCGATATCAGTACATTACGACCCTTACTGCAGAGCATAGGTATAGGTACAATCATAAAGAGGTTTCGGGCCATAATCCACCACGTGGGCCCAGTGCGGATTCGTATACATTAAACATGCCCTTTTATTATTTTTGGGCTGTCTTCGAGAGGAGTCTGCAAGTAGGAGAGTTTTTGCATCAACTGTGTATCTTTATGTATCTTTAGTTGGAGAATGTCGTGTGAAAGTTTCATGCGAAAATATTAATAATTGGTTAAGATATGGCGAGTTTAAATTAAAATTTGTCAAAAATCGCATTACAAAAAATTTTCGTTTTAGCGGTTTTTTTTAATGTTTAGGTAACTTTCTGTAACTTTTTACTGTAAGTGCTTCTGGGTATATACTCTCAGACAAACTGAGTTACAAGCGGTTACCTCGATATGAACGGTTATGTGTCAGAAATAGGGGTACGCCGCACACCTATGTAATATTTATTACTTTAATGTCACCAGAGAACCTAAACCTAACCCACCTTTACTGCCATCGATTAGCTGCTCATTCACTATTTTCTGTTGCTCATTTATTTATTTCTCGTGGATTAATATAATAGATTTGACACAACAAATAGGTGATTATTAATATGCCATATACATATTTTTTATTACGATTCATGTTTATTACATGCTTGTATTTCCCCACGGCTGAGCAAAGGACAACGACCAAGTGGGCGAACGGATAGCACAGTGCATAGTGCTCATATTTAGTTTTATGTATTTATATAAATAAAAAAGTAAAATAAAAAATAAATTAAAGCGTTTCCTCCACTCCTCTCGGTTTTGTGCTTCCAACTGCTAGTCTTCACAATAAAAATTGTAAGCTTTTCTCCCCATCGTTCAACCAAGGGATGCTTTGTAAAATCACCGAAGCATTGACATCACTGCATATTATCTAAAGAGAAAAGCTGCATTTTGCAGTTGAGTTAGTTCATTCCACTCGGCAGGGCAATTCCAAAGATTTTTTCAGTTATTGACCTGTTTCATCGGTCCATTCATTCAAGTTCCATTATTCATTCATGTGAGTAGAATGTTTGATATGAGATTTGTCAATCAAATATACACGTGTTGGAGTATAGGAAGTTGTAACACTAGTTATGAGCAGACAAAACATTTGCCATGTGAGTGGGCGGATAACGTACTTAGACATCTGTTATCCTGTGCGTTCGCTTTTAGCAGTAACGACATTCCTACTGTCACAAAGGCTTACGGAGCTTACTTACGGTCCACTGCAGGCAGAACAAACCCATGTTCAATTTGGAAGTAAATGTTTTCAAAACCTGCAAATTTTATTTTAGTTTATTCACTTACCTACTAAAACCTGCAGAGGTCCAACAACTCGCTGCTAAAACTATCCTGCGATATATGCAGGCTATAGGCATTGGCGCTAAACCATAAGAAAGGTATCGATCACAATAACATTGACAGGAATCCCGTTCAAATTGTCAATTAATTGAAATAATGTATTGTCATTTTTAGCTACGATATATATTATGAGCGCTACATTTAGTTAGCGCAGTCCAAAACTTTTAGCTTAGTTATATTTGTAAAAACGTTGAGCAAATCGACATATTTGCGTAAGTTTTGAGTAACTATGAACGATATTTTCGAACGTTACCACCCCAATATTTAAAAAAAATCTCGACGTAAATCCCCATAAAAATGACGCGCAATATTTCCCTAAAAATTACTTATGCTGAAGAAACTATAACTTGATTGTAACCCTGTATAAATATTTTCTAGAGAACTTGTTGAAATGCGTAGCTGCAAATGTTATGATGCAAATATCTGCGATCTCAGTAATATCTGTAGGCTCTGTAGCCCACTATCAAACAGTAACAACCATTTGGATGCGGCTGTCATGCCTATAACCATTTACGATCCCGTCCGTCATCAGGGTCCCTTGTATTTCCTATATGAAAATGCACACTAAATCGGTATATACATCCGTTCACACCGGACAGGGTTCATTATTTTTTTATAGCCAATTGCTAGACTTAGCGGCATCACATACTAACGATTTGTTTGACGATTTAACTACCGACCGATGTAAGGGACAAATCAGAAAAGTGTAGACCGTCCAGAACCTAGGACATTTGATGACATATAGAATGGACAAAAGACCTGGTATGCGACTAGCACAAGACACAGGCCAAAGGCGTGTAAAAATGAGGTGGGTTGCAGTGTCTAAATAAAAAAGCTGAGAATTAAATAATGTTGAAAGAGTACATACTTAATCTGTCCAACAAGTCCAAAGGAGTACGATGTTAATGATGGCGTTAATGATGGCAGACGGGCATGCGGTCCACATGGTGGTAAGTGACTACTGCCACCCATGGACACCTGCAACACCAGGGGGTATGCGGGTGCGCTGCTAGCTTTTGTCCGTCTCAAACATAATAATGAATCCTTTTGTTCCAAGTGATTGAATTAATTCCAGCTTGTTCTCAAACCACAGAATACCTAATCCCTTTCTTACGCAGATTTACATGACTATAATTTTAATGACGACCTGGCCCAGTTGGTAACCTCTTCTTAATATGCGAAAGATGCTGGATTCCACCTCTCTTCTCGTGGTAACTAAGAGATAACAACGCATGAGAACTTCACCACCTCTAAAAGAGTGAACTCGTCAAGACAATGTGCATAAGGATTCATATGTTCAGCAGTGGAATATAAAAAGGGCTGGTCACGGTTACAATAATGCGTCTCTGGTACACGAATAATCAAATTGTGACTCATTTGTGTGTCGCGTAATCTCGACTCATTTAAATAAAGCATGCATTTTGCTTTACATTTTTTTTTGTCTAACGAGTTGTTCAACCGCATGCAATATGGAGTACTCGTATGACTCACATGAGTCAACCCGACACCTTACCCTAAAATAGCTCCACAATTGCAATTGCGAGCGGTCTCGTGAATAACCGGCGTGGTATGCGTACACACGTACTTTCCGTAGCCGGTGACGTACTACTGGTATTGTAACCAGTAGTATCATTCATTTGAGACTATTTGTCCTGGGTGCAGTCTGAGGGGGTCTTGATGTACTCTGTAGCGATACCGACACTGGCCCTCCTTGGAAAAGAAGTCACAAGTACATTTTGATAACACTAGAAGAAAATGCAAAAAAAAAAATTGGTAAAATTTTCATTACATTAAATACAAGTTGAAAACTTGGTAGTTTTAGATAAAACAAAACGAATTACTATTGTTTATTCTCTTTTTGTTTATTTTTAATTTCCGAATGTGACATTACTTATGCTTTCGTTAAAATTAAATGTTACTAAATGCCCTTTCTTTCCAAGGGGGCAGGATACGCCGAGTAGGTAGATGGAGGTAGATGGTCAGAATGAATTGTTACACACTTTTAATCTTGTAGTGTCTTTGCTAACTTTTAGACTATTGTTTACTAGCAGTGCCCCCGTGACTTCATTGACGTATATGTTAAAATGTGTGTGGTTAACTTGATTTCCGTGGGAATTATGTAATTGCTCTGGATAAAAAGTAATCTAAATGTTGACCATAAGTTTTAAATAACTGCCAAGTTTCATTAAAATCTGACCAGTAAATTTTTGCGTAATGCGCGCCAAGATAGACAGACAGACGGACCCCAGCAATTCCAAAAATTGTTGTTTTGGGCTGTGTATCATTCGTACTTTAGCACTACAACGACTTTTACAAAAATATTTAAATGTACGAACACGACTTTGTTATGTTTTTTTTATATGTATAGATCACTCATTGTTTCAAAGTTAATTATGTTAATGATGCATGATTTGGTTTTGGTATGAATAATTATAACACCTTTATGCGATTTGCACATAAATTACCCTTACCATCAATTTGTTACTAATAAAAACAACGGTGAATGAATGAAATAAAAATACTTGGTAGTGTCAACAAAGGGTGCGAAGCAATAAATTCGCTAGTATCAAGATATTACGTTCATAATTTCGCCCTTCATCCAGCGTCATCCATATCGCACAGAAAGAGCACAAAATAATGCCGCCGCGTGCCAGGTGACCCGGTTCCCGCGGTGTGGCTCACCCATCTCGCGTATCGAGCTCGCCACTTGTATCTTTTGTGTCGGACCAGATACTGGACGATACATATAAAATATCTATCTAGGGTGACAGTTTGAGTGTTAGATAAAATGTGGAATAATGTTTTACGTAAAAATGTACTTTGTGAATCTATATTATGTACCTATATGTTGACGTGGGATCACGTATTTCGTGACATCCTTAGAGATTTCGAGAAAACTCGGCGTATAGACTCTACGCCATTGAGGCAGCGATTGAAGACCAAGCGATTTCGCGAAACGTCAAAGCCGTCTC
The DNA here is from genome assembly GCA_943735995.1 of Sesia bembeciformis. Classification (NCBI taxonomy): domain Eukaryota; kingdom Metazoa; phylum Arthropoda; class Insecta; order Lepidoptera; family Sesiidae; genus Sesia; species Sesia bembeciformis. The sequence continues at coordinate 12,235,616 of OX031042.1, read as the reverse complement.
TTTGTGGCGTCGACTAATTAAATTAATTAACCTGATCGATTTTTTTTAATTGTATTCCCGTTGTAACTAATTGTGTAATTTAATTACTAACTACATTAAACATAATAACATCCAATAGGCGGCCTTATCGCTAAAAGCGATCTCTTCAAAGCAACCATCCGGCGGCAGTCGAATGGCGAGGAAGAGCAATACAATAAAGTAATACAATACAAAATAATACTAATAACTATATAATAAAAATAATGAAATATATAGATATATTAGAGATGGACCGAAATTCGTCAGCTTTTACCGAACTTGTATATTGTACCTACTGACAAGTCATTCCACAAACATGTCATGACTTGTCGCTCCCGTAAAGGCGCGCGAAATTCAACCGAATTCGGCCGAATTTCTGCTTTGGCATTTTAAACCGAATGTTCGGCCGAACTGGACATACGGTCCATCACTATAATATATACCTACCTACATATACTATAATAAAAAATAAATACATTCGTCCGTACACAGATATGAAGAGATCTAAGTAGATAGAGAAAGTGACTTATAATCATTCTAAAGTACCTATATTGATTGAAGAAATTGATTGAAGGATATGTGTAAAGTCCTTTCACACGTGGCCGTATCATTACGACTCTTCGTTCATTGAGTGGCATTAAGGTTTCCGCACACAAAGGCGTGCGATTGAATAGGGGCGGTGTCGCCGCACTCGTCCCATTTAACTATGACCATGTTAATTGGTGTCAATAGATAATAGATCGCTGATAATGTACGACATTTCAGATTGTATCAGACTGTTACCACTGAATAAAAGAACAGAAGGGACAAAGTAATTTGTGTGCTGTCAAAGCGCTCGGTGCCTTAATTTTAATTAATATTTTGTTCGAATTTAATGGGAGCCACCCTTTTAACATTCACTCCTTGACGCGGACCTCCTCATGCATATTGTCTTGCGTACGAGAGATGTGTGGCCTTAAAGCGGTACGTTGGGCTGGGGTGGGTTGCGGATTCCTCTCTGTTAGATGTGTTGTAGTTCGTTAGGGCTTGTGATATCATATTTGTTATCCCTTAGTCGTCTTTTACGACACCCCACGGGAAGCGGCGGAGACGAGGACAGGTGGATACTGAAACAGCTGGTTCCATTGCATTGCATCACTATCAATTATGACTATTGTTTTATAGGTGTTTACTCTATTGTTATTGCTAGTCATTGTTGATTTACCCACAATCACCGTGAAAAGGCAAACAATCAATATCCCGTAATGGATGATAGGAATAACAGGCTTAATTTTTTTATCGAAAAAAAAAAGTAAATTGATAACTTTAGATTCACTCAATTAAAATTATTTTAAACAGGAAAAATATATACAGTTTTTTTCTATCAATTATCGATAACATTTAACATTGATATATCGATAGTAAATTCACTAAACGCGACCGATAACATTGTTTCAAAAAAAACTATGTACCTACTGTATTTGATATACGCTTATGGTGGAATTAGTATTACAATATCTAGGTACAATATCAGTTAATATTAATCGTCAAGAAATAGCAGTAAATGTCATTACGAAGGGCATGCTTACTTTATTTTAACACTTTTAAACCGGTACAACTAAAAATTTTAAATGAGAAATGAAGTTTAAAGGTTTCATAATTAGCATGGCTCCGCTCCACTTTACATTCGTTGAATTACAAAATAGTTGATTAATTAATTACAAAATTAATTGAAACAAGTTGTCTTGGTTAACTTTTTACATATAATCACAATATGAACAACATCTACGCACGCAGCCACGCACACATAACTAACAAGGACTTATAGCATGTGCATTTTGTACTGAAAATGTTACACGATATATTTTCATATTTGATGTGTAACATCAACATTACTTCTATGACACTTTAGCACCACTTATGTAATGTATCTTCCAAAACAAAGCACTTATACACTATCTCTCTGTCTATAAGATCACTCTAATCTCAATAACCGTCGAGTGGCACTCGATATTGTTTCCACCTTTCAGACGCTTATTGAGAAAGTTACTGAGAAAAAATAAACTTTTGTAATATGGGGTATATTACACAAGTTAATTTTTTCTGTATTCACGTGTGAAGTGTATTCACGAGTCAAGGCCGATTGTTAATTTAAAGGTTAAATATTTTTTTTTTTATTTCCTCCTTACATATTTTTCTAATGTTGCAAGTTAACCTTCAGCGCTGTTTAACTTACGTGATCTCTAGACAAGTCAGATAGCTCTTCCACACTAATTGTTCCCTCTCTCTGATCTCTAATGTTTCTATGCAACGATTTTATTCCTCTTCCAACATACCTTTTACTTTTAATCCATCCCATCGTAATGACTATGAGGTGGTATCGATTGTACTTAAGTGTGATGTCTATCGATATGCATGATCCATTTCGTCATCTTGATGAACTTTTAATCCTCCAAATTGTTATGCTTATCATACAGATGTGATACAGATACAGGCTATGCCTAGTTTCGATATGTTTACCTATGTGGATTATTACTCGAAAATCCACTCGTAATTGCGATTAGAGGCGTGTGCCCTGCAGTGAAACGTTATAAACTGCTATCGTCGTAACTTTGCCCTATGTATAGAACTTTAAAAGCAAGGATCCAACTTGTAGCGAAACTTTCAAAGGCTTGGCGCCCCGAACTTCTTAATATATACAAGTATAATAGTACCTATAAGTATGTACGATGGTATGGGCTAATAATAAGGGCTTATAATCACGTGGAGTGCGCCTGCTCATTTGCCACTATCCTTCCATAAAGCAATGTCGCTTAAAATAAGAATATTATAATAGACTTCCCATGATATAACTTAAACTTAAACATTACAACGTGAAAGCGTGCCGACTCGCCGAGAGAAAATCTCAATGGGAACCGAACCTAACCACAAGATAGATTAAGGGAAAATGTGTAATCTATTACCAGCCGTAATTGAATTATGGCGGAGCCTCGTAGCAGGCAAGCCTTTGGCAATTTATCACGCGAACTGATGGGCATTATTGTTGATTATGGAGCGGAATATGAGAGAAATACGGGAAAACAGCCATATAATGAAAAGAAATGTACGATGTACGAGTATTATTGCGAATATCCCTTGGGCATTTTGTGCGAAATGTGATCCTAATGAAGGATTATGAGAGCGGCGATAGGCCACGGTTTAGGTTAGGATCACTCCGCATTTATGAAAATATGCGAAAAATAGATCCCGTTGACTGGTTTTTTTAAGTCGGCTCACGCCGCGAAGTTACAGCGAGAATTCATGCCGTGAACCTGCATATCCCGAGAACACACCTCCACTCTCACAATTGTTCATAGTCTTATTCACGCATTTATTGGAAATGAACGTAGGTATTATATATAACGGTAGCTGCTACAACTAGAACGTATGAAATCCATTACCATCTTCATATATTTCTTATAACTTATAACTCGATATGATTTTCATCCCAAATCTGGCTCAGACAACTCCAAAAAAAACACTTATTCGTTTCCACGCATCGTGATTTTTTTTTATATAGCGGATATTTGGCGTCCCATAATATTGGTTCATATTGGTAATATTCCAAAAACTTTAATTCTAACTCACTACCTACTCCAACTGTTACTCATTTTGAACAAATACGAGTCATATTATACATCCCCTCGCAGTCGTTTCTCGTGCTGCACTGAGGACGACGCGTGAATGCGGACAGCGTTCGTGGATCGCGCTCGCGAACCCTTTGTCGCGGACACAGCTTAACGACTCTGATCGGGAAGCAAGCCCTGAATGTGCAAGAAGTTCGCGAAAATCATCCTGACTTGCGTTCACGACTTGAGTTTATAGCCTTGATTAGAAATCAGTCGGTGCCGTGGTACTATTGGCTGTATTTGTAGTTTTACTAGTCAGGAATAGTGATGGTGTCTATTTCTAGTTATGGAATGTTTGTAAATAAAATATCTGTGTTATTTATTTTATATCTGTCTTTAATTAAAAACATTGTATAGTACACATTGTACTTTAGTCGATTATCAAAATTTGCAAAAACTTAATGGCTTATAACAGTTGACAGTCTTAAAAGAAATAATAACGTCGCAAAAATTGATTTAGACAGCTCTAATGAACATTGGACTAATGGATCGTCTTTGTAGACACGAAGTAAATACATTAACAATCGTGAGACTTGATTGGCATAAAAAATCGTATTTTGTAAACAGACTACAACCTTGAAGAACAAAGAAATGACCGTATGAAAGACATTGAAAATGTTTCTATATTTACATTCGACTACACCTCAAACTACTAAAGTAACATTATTCTCATGATTTATTAGGTTAAAGTGATAGTTACATGGCAGAATTGTAAAGGCAGTTTTATTTTATTTATTTATTTTTTATGTACGAAGGCGGCAGACGAGCATACAGTCCACCTGATGGTAAGTGGATACTGTCGCCCATAGACATCCGCGATACATGCCAACATTAGTCCAAAATGACAAACGTTAGCACGTCCCCGGATGCGCTGCCTACCTGTGGAGATATAGGAATGGATTTGGAGAAAGGGTGGGAAAATGAGGAGGGATAGGATGGGATGGGAATGGGCTCTGGCACATCTCACTCACTACCGAAACACGTACGTACATTAGGGAAATACGATAAAGTGGGAAATGCAGTACATTTCAAGGTAGTCTTCTGTGAGAGAGGGGTAACGTGGCCAGTCGAGCGCGCCCAGCGGCTGTTGGATTGCAACGTGCACTCTCCCCCTTCAAAATGTTCAAAATTTTATTTATGTGCCTTTAACCCTTTGTAAACGTAGGACGATTGAATACTATGGCATTGGTTATAAACGTTCATCACTATGCGAATCTTCGTCGGCTGGAATATTATGCCCCATTTTTATGCAGCCTTATCGAACACTGGGACCTACTCACCGCTTTCCATAAAATGGTGTTATTTGACTTGCCATCGATTCTTCATCACAATGTGACTTTTAGTCGTATGATCTCACCCCCCTACCCCCGAATAGCGCGGGTGGATACCTCCCTAACACTTCCTTACACAAGAGGCTTCCTTACACCTACTCGTAGAACTACAGGTTCTATACCATGTCAATATTTCTTAACATCCGACTTTTTTGTGTCGATAGCTCTCAGTCTATTCTAGATTACCATGCTATACGATTCCACTGCTAGATATAGGCGGTCTCTCCCAATGACCTCCACCATGCACGGTCTTCTGCTCTTCTCATCCAGCCACTACCGGCGACTTTCTTCAGGTCGTCAGTCCACCCGACCTGAGGGCGTCCTATGTTACGTTTCCCGGTACTTAGCTTCGAGCATAGATTAGAAAAAGAAAAATCGTAGATATGTAATGAAGATTTGCATGAATTACATGAAAGAACAGCATAAACGCAGTATAATAATTACATTGTAAATATGTAATCACTAAACACATGCCTATTTAACGTATCAACAATGATTTTTTAATATTTATCATTTTTCTTCTCCCGCTTTTGGATGGAGTGTCGTTTTACCCTACTAGATATAACTAAAAGGGGGTAATCAACTTCTACTAGAGTGGAAAGAGGTAGGATTTGTTCCAATAGCTCCTTATAATTTATATAATAGAAAACCTAATACAAAATTTTAGAAAGAGAAAAATTAGTATGATACTTAAATAAAGTCTGTAAGTGTCTGTTTCTAGTTCACGAGCACCAAATAACTCACGGTCAGGATGTAGTAGAGGCGGCGCTTAGCAGAGCGCACGCACAGAGTGATGTAGAGTGGGCACTACCGCCGACTGGAAACAGCGGTCGGACGGGTCGATAGTGGCCAGACGCAAGAAGCGGCGCCCGGGTAGAGCACCAGCGCCCAAAGAGCGACGGACCAGAGCTGCGGCAGTCGAGGAGAGTAGTGGCCAGATGTGATGTCCAGGATAGCTCAATCCCCGGAACAGGCGTGTGACTTTTTCCAATACGTCTTCCCTGATCGCTTCCAAAACAAAAACCGACCGTGCGGGGCCTTAGATTTTTCAGTCTTCTTTTTCTTGACAGAATTCGATGGATTTATGATTTTTTTGAATTACAGACTATGATCTCAAACAGTTTTCAGCCAGTGCTATTATTTGTATAGATAGGTAATGTGTTACAGAGGTTAAAAATATTGAATTAGAATACAGATATAAAAATACATAGTAAAAAATACAGAGTACAAAAATGAGCTATTGCAACAAACATTACAGGAGGTAGAAGTCCTTCTACTGGAAATCGTCGGATTTGACCTCCATTATTCGGGACGTTCCTATACGGTTCTAAGCGTTTGAAACAATGATTGAAATGAAGTCAAGACCCCCTACATACTCCATTTAATTGATGTTCTACCCGAATTCTTCACATAAATTGCAAATTTGAATCGCTATTGAAAATAAGACGTTTATCAAAGGGCAGGAACCTAATGAACTGAAGAATATTAAAAAGAGACTGAGTTTATTCATATGTGGACAGCATTACATATGCACCCACAATCGCACAGTTATCAATTACACATATATTACACTACGGTTATTATAGCAAGAGATCTGACAGTTGACCGTTGAAAAACCACAGTGATGAGTCTTAGTTAATAGATTTTTTTTATTATTGATTATAGCTATGAGGATACAAGATTAATCGATCCTTGATAAGAATAATAAGGAATTTAACTTGTCTATTCAATTTATCATTAAACTACAGCCCAAATATAAACTAAAACTAGAAAGTTTGAAGCCAGGACATATAAATGTGTAAAATGATTTGCATGATTATATATTTATAAATATAATAAAACACGATCAAAACAGAAAAATAATAACTACTTTTTAATTTAAATATTATAAGAAAATAATAATATAATTAATACTATATACAATATCAATTATATTACTCTAAATAGACGATCATCAACAATCGAAAAAATAATCGGTTGTTTGCACTAGCACAATTTACATTCCGTTACAAGTGCGTGTGAATTTACATATTAATCGAGGAAAATAAATTTATCCGTTGTTTCGAACAAAATCACGTTAAAATTATACATTAGAAGAACAATGAACACTTGAAATTTATTTTTGTTTTTTCCTGAAGGCTACACGTGCAAGTTGCCAGCTGGACGAATTTGTGGCGGTTCATGTCGTATCTTTGATTTTTTATTTATTTATGTTATTAGTTTTTTATCTTATTGTAACCAATTATATCATTTTGTCCGTCTATCTTCAATGGCTCCACTGAAAACCAGCGCTGTGGTTTGTCCGCGCCATATGTTGAGTCGGAGACCGTTTCCGACGTCGCAATGGACATCTTAATCTTATAGAATAAAAGTCTTTATATTTGTTTTTTTTATTTTATGTTTATTCTGTTTTTCTTTTTATATGTAGGTAATTTGTTTGTTTCGTACCTTTTATCGTGTATTGTGGTGTCGAAATAAAGTTGTCTATGTCTAAATTTGACTTTATTTATTTACACTTTGCACCATATTGTACAGAGGCGGACTTTATGCCTTGGCATTCTGTACCAGTCAACCGTTGGTTAAATGTAAAAAAGTATGATTATTATAATTTTGCGACTCGTGTCTTGCGTTTTGCACCAATGTTTTGTATGAAATAGACATCGCCCCAATCTGTCACAGGTTCAAGTTATAATAACCGGAGTATACATACATAGCTTTACACTTTGACAATAGTTACTGCATCTCGTATACCAGAAGTATGAGTATGAAGTACCTTAATAGGTCTTACACTAAGCGAAGCTTGTATCGCGAGAATTGTCAGACTAACCAACTTACAACTTACAATTGTCAGACTATAGATTTAAACTAATTTAAAATATTAAGAAACAAAAAGTAAAAAAAAAAAACATTTTCTTTTTGCAAGATACGTTATTGATTGTTTATTCCTTCCATTGTTAAGGAGACAATTTTTGAGATTGTACTTCAATGTCCGACTTGTCGATTAGTATAAGTGCATTTCATAGCGATCTGAAACCAAACATCGAACTCTCTAAAGATCCTCATAAACAATACAGTAATTGTCAGTATTCATTAAGCTTCCTAATAGCTTAATAGCTTCCTTCGAATAGTAATTTAAAAATGTAAGTCAGTCGACCATAAAGCTACAATGTGAAAGTTTTCAGTCAAATTAAACAGATTGTGAAGTCGTTTACAGCCTTCAGTGCATCGTAATTACTCTGTGACATGGCAAGGACAATGCATCAGTAAGGTCATGTTCATTGCAATTATTGCACTGCGGAGAGTTCCGTTACCCCACCCTTGGAGCTGTCATTTATTAAAGTCGAAGGTTGAGGAACCATTATGTATTCTGTGATTAAGATGAGTCAGGAAATTGAATTGTTTTTCGATGAACTTACATTCATAACGTTCTACATACGGAAATCTATTGTTGTATTTGAAAGTTTTGAAATCGTTGCAATATATGTCAGGCAACTATGATAATGTTAATGGCACATCTGATGGTATATGACTTAATTTACGGTTTAGTCTAGTTAGAATGACAACAGAGATACAGCCGAAAATTATGTTGGTTTTCATAGACCTGTTAATAAAATTGTACTTGTACGAAATTTGCGATGCATAAACTGGATGGCGCATAATATTGTGATATTATGTTGTTAGATGGACCTCGTGAAGCCACTTATTGATCTGTTCATTCTTACCGCCCAAACGTTGCCTGGACGAGATCGCTTTAGCTACTTGTACAATAGTTATTCTGTGCTTCAGCGATAAGGCCGTCTGTTGTACTTTTTGTGTTACTTACTATATATATTGTCTTTTTGCAGCATGTTTCGGTGTACAATAAAGAGTTTATCTATCTATGTCGCTTCCATCTTATCTTTTTTTTTTCCCGCTGGTGCTTGCCATCGGCATTTTTAATTTTTCTACGTGGCCATGTCTAAATAAATAAATTATGAACCGGGTCTCAACTAAACGACGTGTTTGCCAACGAACGAACGAACGATGTTTCGTAAAGATTGTTTGTTTGCCATAACGAAATAAACATTGTTTGCCTAAAACAAAAAAATAATATCAATGCTTCGACGCAGAGCGCAGTATTCCATGTGGTATTTTTATCATTTTTCTTGAGCAAAAAATAAATTTCCATGAGGCTATATTCATGTATGCGACCTCATAACCGGCAATGTCGACAAGTTCACCACATCACATTTAAAATGCAAATTGTTTGCAATTCAATTTTTATTCTTTGTTCACATAATGTATTCAACTCGTGTGGATTTAATCTTTCTTTTGCAGCTTACCAGCTGCGCCTTCGGTTTTATTTAGGAGTTGCCCGATACATGTAAAGAAAAATATCTCGACTGACTGACTTATCAATGTCGAGCCTAAACCCCTGAAGCTAGAAACATGAAATAAATCGCTCGCACGGATTTTGTTTTAAGAGCATCTTACCACCACGTGAACTTTGTGCTCGTCTGCCACCTTTCAATAAAAAGCAACGATATTTTTTTTATGACACCTATTACCAACGTCTCATTTCTTATTTAGCAACGTGGTTTAGAACGTATAAAATTAGAACGATGACTATGGCCACGAAAAAAAGACAATGATACGCAAACATTTTAATAATTCACAAGACGACTAAATATGGAACAGTGAATGGGGGATTATATACAATCGATTTGTAAGGCTCTCTTTACACTTTTCACTCTTATTTTGGAATGGCCTATGGGAGTATTGATTTTAACACATACACTAGTTAAACTTATTTAGCTTATTAAAGTGGTCTTATTAAACCGACTATGGCCACTAGATGAATTAAGAAAACATTTTTTTTTTGAAAATTTGTTCAATTGTCGTGTAGTCCCGTGATAGTAATAAGCCCGTTTTGTTATACAGGAACTATGTATGTATTGTATATATGGAGAGATTAAAGCCCGGATAATCCATATACACGATTTTCCGTATTCAAATTAGGCCAAGTTTGCCTAGAATTAGTGTCATTAATCTTAATCTTAAACATTTTAGACTCAAACTTTTAACCTGAAAACCATCAAACGTTTAAAACTTCACTCATTCACTTAACTTCATCTCGGGGAAACGCTTGTCGCTTTATAAAGCTCAAGTTAGACCCCATATGGAGTGCTGCTCACACCTCTGGGCCGGTGCACCGAAGTACCAGCTAGACCCTCTTGACTCCGTCCAACGACGCGCTATCCAAATTGTCGACGATCCCACTCTCACAGGTGGTTTAGAATCGCTCAGCATCCGTAGAGATGTAGCATCTCTCTGCGTTTTTTACCGCCTTTATAATGGGGAATGTTCGGAAGAGCTGTTTAATTTGATGCCAACTTCGGGTTTTTACCATCGCACCGCTCGTCATCGTCGTGCGGTTGATCCGCACTTCCTAGATACAGGGTCGCCGCGTGCAATGCGGTCGAAAAGACACTTTATAACGCGAACCCGAAGGTTGTGGAATGAACTGCCAACTGAGGTATTTCTGTTACGCTACGATATGGGGCTCTTTAAAAGAGCTGTGAACAGGTTTCTACAAGGTCGGCAACGCACCGCAAGTCCCCTGGTGTTGTAGGTGTCCATGGGCGGCGGTTAGCACTTACCATCATGTGGCCCGACCGTTCGTCTGCCATCCATTCTATAAAAATAAAAAATAATGAAAAACTTGCCTATAACGCTTACGAGCGTTTAACACTTGATTTTAAGGTTCATTAGCGCTTAGGTACACACCACTCGAGCGTTGAGCGCTCAGCGGGTTTTCATCCGCTAGTTTTTAACCATTTGGTCTAAGTTTGAGCAAAGAATGGTCTAACAAATGCTTATTTATCTGGCCCTAAGTTTGTGGTTTTGCCATAACGATCAGCGTATAACAAGCCTATGCTAACTACGCATTATTGGTTCGTGAAGCCGTGACGCGTGCGCCCTTGACGTGTCGAATTAGACGCATAGATAATATAATGAATTCATAACAATTATAGACACGGTGAATTAAGTGATCGGAACGAAATTGATAAATTGTTTTCTAACATATAATGTGTATACTGGACCGATTCTGTTACGGTTGCCACTGCTGTGTAGCGTGTTTAGTTTATCCCGGGGTTATAACCTATGTCTTTCCACTGTTGGATATAGGCCTCTCCCAAAGCTCACAACCACACGTTTCTTCGACTCTTTTCATCTAACCATCACCAGTGAACATCTCCACCTGGTCAGAGAACATCCCACACTGCTTCCCGGTACGTGGATCCCCATTCAAGGATACGTCTACGTTCCTGCGGCATATGACAAACACACTCAAATAAGAGATTTTTGTGTAGCATCAAATTTAACACTGTTATATAGTAGGTATGTCTAAGAATGTTATACCAATTGTTTTTTTTCTTGTCACCGGAAACGATGGGATTAAATCAAGTTAATCATTCTATTGAATGTAAACAGTGTTTAGCGTATTTTTTAAACTAATTACACCACACAATGCCTACACTAGGATTTCCTTTGTTGTGTCGTAGAGACATACAAAGATGGACTAAGCACTCGGATCTAAACAAATATGTATATCATTTGTTTAAAATGAGTCCCGGAACTGAAGTGGGAATCGTACTCGGGACATCTTGTACACCAGGCGGGAGCACTACATTGGGCTACGTTGTCAATTAAATTTGTTTCAAATTCATTATTTATTGTTTCAAAAACGAAAATATGTATTAAAATAAAATTTTGGTCCCACTATATATTGTAGCTGTGTAGAAGATATACTAATTTATCCAGGAAATTTTAATGTCAATTTTTATTCAGTCTGTCGAGAAATTTTTGAGAAAAGGAAATAGTGGCCTCTTTTAAAGTCATATTTCCAAGAGCGTCATAAACATATAATACCACATTCAAAATATAAACAAAAATCATTCTCGTGCCTCAAATATTAATATTTAATTAAACAATCTTAATACATATTTAATTAAAAAACGCAAATCAATTGTTTTATTAGTCACCCGTATAACGAATGGGTTATAAAAACTTAACTATAACCGGGTTTATTATTCTCATTATACGACACAATAAAAAAAAAGATTATAATACCGATTGAATAAAGAATCTCGAGATGAGTTTAGTAGTAATTATGACTGACCCACATTGCTAAAGTATTAAGTTCAACGTAATCGAGTTGGCGATATTGGCATCGACTCACCAACATCGATAATGATACCCGTAAAGACTTCCTTGGATTTAATCGGTATACTTTGTAAACAACATTAACTCGACGCTGAATCGATTACACTGCCAGCAATAATATTACCACTAAATGTGCCAAGTGTGTGCCAATTGAGCGCTTGTTCGTGCTCAAGTCGCGGTTTTGTAAAAACTAGAGCAAATAGATTTTTAGGAAAAAAATGAGAAGTTTTTTACCGATATTCTGTTACTTTCGTTTTCTATTTGCGGCCGCATTTTAAAGTAGCTTCTAGAATACAGCCACCAAGTGCTAGAATAAAAACCTTCACATATACTTATATAATCAAGACTACACAATCTTTTTCAATGAAAGCCTAATAATTAATAATAGTTAAATTAAGATATATATTAAGATTTATATATATAGTTAATATCTAAACAATTATTAATAATACATAATAAGTTAATGATAAGTAATGCGTGATTTAAGTTTTCTTCTTGTTCTTTTTACTTAAAATTTGTACAGCCGCGACGTTAAAACAGCTGTGCAATAATTTGAATGTCATCTGTAGTTACTTGTTTTAAGCAAATAAATTTAATTTAAATTTGAATTTAATATCACAGTGTGTAACAATACTCTTTCAAATATTCTGCCCTCTTAAGTCACATTTTAACGAATAAATAAAAGACATTATATTCGGAATTTAAAAATAAATAAAGAGGATAAACAATCGTAAATCTTTTTGTTTCATGCAAAACTCCAAGTTCGCGCTTGATTTTAAATTAAGGAAAATTTTGCTAAATTTATTGCATTTTTCTCTAACGTCATCAAAATGCACTTGTGCCGTTTTTCTAAGGAGGGCAGTATTATATACCGGACTTCTTGGTTTTAAATTCCAAACCCCCACTGGCCGCTAATGCATCCGTCCAGAAAAGGATTCTGCAATTCTATTTCTACGATTTATGTAAAAGAAAATATTTTTTGTTACAGGTCAGTATTGCTACTGATGGATGGATGACCGTGCATCAGGACAAATTCCCGCGAGGTGACCTTACATTTAAAGCATTGAAATTAAACTTTCTGAGGTCTCTTAGTCAGATTGTAAAGAATTTAGCTGATAGTAGTTGAATGACAGGAATATATCTTTTATCCAGCTGTGTAGTGAATATAAGCTTATGGTATGGTATGATTTTTTTTGCAGTGAAAGCCTTGACTTTCACTGCAATTGACATTGGTAATTGGTAGACAATCGCTGTATTCATGATCAACCATATTTTTCATAACTGAAGATGTAAAGTATGTTTTTCGAGAAGGTCTTGAACGGCTATAAAGGTGCTACATAACATAAGTAATACATAACATAACTGTCGGTGACAGTATTTTGTTTATTGGGAAATAATTTAAAATTTTCAAACAAAAATGTATCGCCGCGTGTTGGCGTTTTTGTTTGCGGGGGCATTTAAGACGTAAGACCTGAGCCTGAGCCTACTGGCTCTACTGCTACTGAGTCTACGGCTCTACTGCTACTGAGCCTACTCTACTGAGTGAGGAAATATTTTCTACTTTATAATTCAATTTTATTTGTGTATACCATTGGTATACCGATTGTGTTTCATATAATGTTCTTTCACGTATTTTGCGATGTAAACAATCGTGTTTAATCTTCGAATTCGATCGTTAATTCAAACAGATGAAGCTCGTGAAACGGTTTTATTGTCGATTGTGTTTGATGAAGCGACTCTGCGGTCCACGTGTTGAGGATCTGTGTAAACAGATTTATCCGGCGACGGTAATTGTTTTTAAACACTTTTGTGGAGAGAGAAACACACCATTAAGGGTAAGAATTAAGAAATATGAATAGAAGCTTAGATTTGTCTTGAAAGATTTTAAGTAAATCATTCACTTGAAGAATCCTTCATTAGATTCTTTAAGTTTTCACATACCATACTAATATTCGTAATTTTTGACATGTACCTATCGCAATTATCATTTTTCCAATTACCAATTACTATTAGGTCGATTTTCAGCTCGTCTGTCACCTATAAATTAAGTCTATGTATTATTGACATTTTATTATATTATTAATAAATAAAAATATTTATTGACAAAATTCTTCAAACGACAAATTATTTTAAATGTACAATGAACATTAACACCTGTCGATACTATTATTATACTAATACCGGGTACTATTACCAATATTATTCGGATCAGTGATCTCTTAAAAGATATTGTTAATTTTGAGACATTTTCAAAACCGAATGAAAATCATGAACATTGAATATGTAATCTCTGGTACATAAACAACGTTAGTAACGTTGTAACGTTGCCACAACTATATAGTAGGTTTAGCGTGTTCACTTATTCAGATTAATAACCTCTCAAACACAGATGCAGCATTGTTCGCTTGAAAGCAATTTCAATTCTGAATGATATTCGCGGTCATTGAAAATCTACATAAAAGATATTCAACTCAATGTACGCGTAGGTAAATTACAATAGCCGTATTCGAAGCAACGTATTCGCTTACTGTAGGGTTGCCTTTCGTCCCTATATGTCGGCACATGTCCCCGTTATTAACAGTGGTGTCCCGACGTCGAAATACACAATGTTCCCACATATTCTCCCCTCACAAAAACGGACACAAATAAATTTTTATGACATTCGAGAAAAATCCAAAATTTCATTAATTAAAATCAAGCTATAAACTTGGAGTTTTGAATAAAAACAAAAAGAATAACCATTGTTTATTGTCTTTGTTTACTATTAATTTCGAAATTTATATTCCGAATTACATTATTATATTTAAATATGTAACTTGCATTGTTGTTACTTATGTATTGGTTAAGAATGTAACTAATGTCTTTTATTATTAAAAGGATATTATCGTAGTTCAAACCAGAAACAGAGCGAAACTTGAAACTTAAAGTAAGAGTGCAAATCGGGAAGAGTATGTGGGCGGAATAATTTGCAATTTTTTTTAGTGTACTTTATTGATTATATTTTTTTATTATTTCCAAACCACTACTATGACATTGACATGAGCTTTTGTCAGCTTTGAGCATTACTTTACTGTCATTGGCGCTACTACTCATTGTGAGTCTTGGGCTCCCCCACAATTTTCCATCCCCTTTAACGTCGTCGTCATCCTCGGCACGTCCTAGACGACCCTGATGACCCAATTACTGCTACCAATACGGTTCTTACACTACACTCATAGGCTACACATATACACCGTCCCTGCCGGCGGAGATGAGGACGTCCCCCTCGCTGCACCGTGAACACACACCGGCCTTCAGCCAACACTTATACCAGGTATCGGCACGTGCCTGGGCGCTTCTCACCGACTCTCAATCCCGCGGTACCCTCCCAAAGCAACGCCCTAAACTGAGGTCCGTTCCTACCTCCGGTCTACCGGCGGGGGAGCCCTTAGGCTCGTTGATGCACACACTCTTTGTTCCTAGATGAACGCCTTCTGCGCTCGCTCTGAACCATACATATCCGGTGACTCTTGAAAGGCCATTAGATCCACAAGAATTTAGCCATTCCGAAAATCATAAGAAAATAATAGCAAAACGATAAACTAGCAGAACGTCCACGTCGCAAAATGTCCCCATTTGCTAATAGTCCTATAATCTAAATGCCCTAATAGAAAAACATCCACCTCGCTAAATTTCCTGACGTTAAAATACAATCTGCTTCAATATTTCAACTCTATTTCTCTACACACTCATAACCATCTCTTCTGTGGTCAGCCTCGTCGTCTCTTTGTTGCGGAATTCAACCTGTCATGATTTTGTCAGCATTGCCTTTCATGATTTCATGTCATTGTCATGATTGTCAGCATGAATTCAACCTGTCATGATTTTGTCAGCATTGCCTGTAGAAAATCTTGCCTGTAGAAAATCGCCCTTCATGTAAATGTCCCTACGTGGCCACGTGAAAATGTGGCAACCCTACCTTATTGGGATTAATAACCTTTCGCAGGCATTGTTAGTTTAAAACCAATTTCAGAAAATGAATGAGACTCGTTGAAAATTTTTCGGAAAATAAAGTTTACTAACAACCCGCCAACCGAATATTCCCACCATTCGCAAAACTGCTTAATTTGCGTTCGTAAACGAGTTATTATGACGACTATAACATTCATATCCGTTGCTTTAACATATAGAGATTTAACCTTATATGACCTACCGCCTTTTTTAGAAAAATGCCTTCCTGAACTCAGTGCCTTCCTGTATTATTTAAGTGAATGAAGGGAAAAAAGCAGGCCAAATGTGCATTCAAAGGTACCATTACCCTCTTGGGTCATTTCAACACCCTGAAGGGGCGATGCCTTCCTAGTTGGGAACAACGGCTGTAATTTAAATGAACGGGTTTCTTCTGCAACGTTGTATTTGCGGTTGTCGCGGCTTAGCCATCTATAAAATATATTAATATTGAGATGCAAAGTTTGTATCTTTTGAACGCTCAATTTGAATTTTGTTCCTTCGATTAACGTTCTTACTTAATATCGATACTACGAATTCTAGTAAACGTAACCGATATTCTTCTCTGAAAAATAAAAATAGGCGCTGTGTAAATTAAACCGACTTTCAAGCCACCATTATGCTTATTGAAGCAATCGCTTGAAAAACGTCGCATGTGTTATAAACCCTAATAACATTATCTCTAATTCTCCAACAAAATGGCCAGTAATGAATGACAACTGTGTAACTCACGCAACATATTTGAATGCATTCCTTTGCAGCGATGTGAGTGTCACCTGGGCAGCGTGCCAGGGCACGCGTTTGCAACGGTGGGAATAATAACAATTTGTATAATGTAATCAGGTAGTTATTTGGAAACTGACATGAACACGGATATTATGAACATCAGTTTTTGTATAAATCCTGTAATCAATACTCCTATGAGCATTATCTCTTACTTATTCTGTTTGCTTCTCTATTCCTCTTAACCCTTTTTTTATTATAAAAGATGTGCAGACTAGTGGCCGGGCCACATGAAGGCAAGTTGTCACCGCCGTCCGTGGACGACATCTGCAATACTAGGAGGCATGCCGGTGCGCTGCCGACCATGCAGAATCCTGTTCACAGCTCTTTTGCGTGAAGAGCCCCATGTCGTAGCATAGCGGAAAAACCTTAGCTGACAGTTCGTTTCACTTTTTCTGAATGACACCCAAAACGTGGTACACTAGCGTTGAAGACTATCAATCATACCTTTGGCCTTCTTCAGCCTAAAATCTACCTATAAAAAATAAAACTATCTAAATCTATCTAATTGACTGTTCCTCTGTGCTCTTCGCTCCACCAGTGCCACACACGACTTAATGTTTATTTACACAAGGAGAGTTTCTCGAACGGTTCGTATGAGAATATTATATTCGATTCTCGTATGCGACCAAACTTCTTATGATTCTTGCCTGCAACTATTCACATGATGTGTAAATGTGAGCCTGGCAAATTCGGCCATTCAAACAAACCACCCCGGTGTCCACGGGTAAAAATCAATTTGGAATTTCCTACCCGATCGTTTTGTTCCAATGGAACTGAAATAAAAACCGCTATAACCTAAAAGGTATTGGTAAATTTAAACCGGTTTTCTAATACAAAATATCAATTATTACTCTATCGATAGTTTTTCTTTTCCGAGAACATTACCGTGAGACATGCATTGATATGAATTGGTCATACTGGACTTCATTGGAACTGCATACAAAACATACCAGTTTTCTTACTATAATATAATTTGTTACACAGCCTATATTTAACATAGTATATTGTATATAATATATGTATGTACACAAACATTTATAACGTAGGTATTTTGTTATTCAGAAAGTCGAATACCTGTAAAAATGTAATTACTGGTTCTAATTTAGGAACAAGGTTGTCTAGACTACTAAATTTGATATCTGGCGGACAATATTTCTCATACGTGTTCTAATTGTCTAATGTTCTGATAGCTATTTATTTTATTAAACTTCCTTGCAAAGCCATTGTCGACTTCTATAAGTCGCGACAGTTCATTTACATCGAAGTATGCCAAGTCGGCAACTATCTATAATTAGACTAAGTCATGTCAAGCGATCGATAACCTGGATAGACAAATCAACGAGAACAGCTAAGTAATGGTAGCATTGTCTTTGCTATGTAATTTCATACCTTAGTTTGCTGACATATTATGAGCCTTTAGTCAACTTTGATAGGATTTTTGGTATTCAATATCCTGTTCAACATATTTCAATGATCCGTAACCGTAACCAGCCCTATTAGGCAGGCCATAGACGGGCAGCTTGGAGCAGCTGTGGCCAGCAGCACGAGAACAGTCTTGTTGCAGTTAGAGTCGACCGCAAGATGACTGCTTCAAGCAGTCCTATTGCAGTTGGGTTCGACAGCAACACGACTGCTCCAAGCTGCCGCTGCTCATTCAGTTGCAACGTGGACTTCGACGGCGAAACACTGCTTCTTCTATTATTGGGCAAACAAAGGCCGAGCGGGAATATCGGGTTACGGTTACGGAGAGGGGAAGCGGTCCGTCTACGGCGGGCCGGGCAGCTCTCTGCTGCCGGCAGCACGACGAAGCTCGACTGCATTTTATGGTTGCGACCCCAAGCGAACTGCTTGAGAGGTCCGTATACTGCGAACGAGAATTTTGTATTGAAACTAGATCGCCCAACAGGGACAGCTTGAAGCTGTCGGCCCCGACTGCTACAAGCTGCTCTTCTATGGAGGCCCTTAGTCTTGTGCATGAGAGATGTATGGTCTTAAAACGCCATGCTGGCCAAGCGGGTTGACGAATCCACTATTTTAGAAGTGGTGTAGTTTCTAAGGGATTTATTTATTTAATAATTTATTGTACTCACATAACATTATTTAGACTCCACGAGTTTGATATCCGCTCTGAGAAGCTACGCTGACTGACATCGTTCGGTATTTAGCGTTGTGGTTGCCCGTTTAATACCATCCTGGGAACAATCCATTTTTCATCCATTGCGGGACATGGGCCTCCATTTGCACATTGACTATTTTATGAGAGATTTAAGGTCTTAAAATGGGACGTTAGGTAAGCGGGTTGGCGGCTTCACTCTTTTAGAAGTGATGTAGTACCTCAGCGCTTATGGCAGCGTCTATGTTAACCCTCAATTGAACTTAACGATACCACACGCCATCACATACAAGATCGAATTAAATCCAATACAATTCCTTTTACACCAACTGGCTATTAATGTTAAATGTTAGTTAGAAAACCAATAAATATAAACTGAAACCGACATGGAAACCACATTGCTAAACATACCCAATAAAATATAAACAAATGAACTAAAAGCGGTTCTACGTTTAAACTCCGTATTAAGAATGTTTACGCGTTACTTGTTTGCGTTTAAAGCTTTCACTGCGACCGCTGCGAGGTTTTGAAAATGGAGATTTTTACGTCACTTCAATAATATTCACTATACAACATAGTCTTTCAATAATATTCACTATACAACATAGTCTTTACCTAGGCACACTCGTACTCGTAAGATAAGGTTTTACTTACTACTGTAATGTTTAATCTTTATTTGTCATTTAAAATCTCGTCGCCTACTGTAATTACTATACTATAAGGAAGACGACCTTATAGACCTAATAGGTTGATAAGAATCTACCTATTTAATGTCTCTCATCCCGTCCTCGTCTCGCAATATCTCTTCTAGTCTCTATAAGATAGTCCCTGTTTTAATAGTTTTAGAGACTGTCTAAGAATAGTCCCTTTCTTAGATAGTCTCCATTTATCTCGCAATATTTTCGTTATAGATTTTTTACTCTTGTTGTATTCAAAATTTGGCCAATTGGTTAAAGCTAGCTTATTTTATTGAAGAAGTTTCCGTGGATTATAAAGTGGTGCTCAACAACACCTACAACTCTGACCACTGGTCACCATAGTATAAAGATCCCTTAAAAGAAGCAGTTGTTTGAACGACACTACTTGTTGTACAATGACTTCAATTATCAATAAATTCACAAAACAATATAATAGAGTGAATCCATTTCTGTTTCAGTATAACAGGAAGTGAAGACCTTACTTAATGTGTCAGCTTATAATACATTAACGACTTCACACACATAGTCTGACAGAATTAGTCTCAATAAATTACACGTCAAATTCGATAGGCGTTTGTTTATTGGAAGTTGTTGATGGAGCTTTGGTTTACTGGATTTAAAAATTCGTGTAGAGGATCAACTGAAAACATTTTTAGTTTTGGCGTCTAGAGCAGTCACTGTTTGTTATCTTTGCCTATCTTCTCGCTAATTGGCTTCAAGATGAAGATATTCATCTTTGCCATCGATAAATCTATAGACAATGTTTCCGAGCCGAAATGTTATCTCCTTTATTCAACCAATAAATAAACCAAACATTCATTTGTATAATGTGAGTTTATAGGATGGTACATAATAATTAATAGGACATGTTATACTAGCCATTTCTGGCGTACACACATAATAATAATGTTAACACAAACTAAACACTACAAACAATAATTAGAACATAATTTAAATTAACAAATTAGACCATATAATAACTAAAAATGACAAAAATAAAAATAAATAAACATATAGGGTAAATACAGTGTGAAAATTCAAATAAAAGAATAAATGTCAAGAATCAAACAATCAATTAATGTCAAACAAACAATAAAATACTATAAAATGTCAGGACGTGGTGAATAACAATAAATGGAATTATGAATATTATCCTTACAATCAGACCTTTATATAGACCGTAGTTCTAGTAGTTCTTCAAATGAGTACGAGCAGAATGTTTTATCAATTAACTATTTTCTCAAAACATTACGAAATAATTTATGTTGCGATTTAATATATTGCGCAGCAATTATTATGAAAGAATATAAATTCTTATAGACTGTTCTTTGGTATTTTATTAAGTATTAATTTATCTGGATTTCTTAGAGCTTTAATGTGGGTTTCATCATTAAATTACCGCGCATTACGGTTTTCAATATCGCTTCTCTCCATTTTAATATTAGTACAATATATTTTTTTTTATATGTTTTCTTCTATATTTTTTCAATATATTTTATATATTTTTACAAGTACAATATACCTACAATATAAAAAAAGGTATATTGCGCCAGACAAGGTATATTGCGTATTATATCAAGTATGTATTGCGGTTTTCTGGGGGTCTTGCTTGATTTTTCATTGTCAAGTCAACATTGACCAATTTTTGGATTATTTTTTTATAGACAAGTGGGCGGACGAACAAGCGGTCCCACGTAATGGTAAGTGTTACCGCCGCCCAGGGACATCTGCAACACCAGGGGGTATGTGGGCGCGCCGCTGACCTTGCAAAATCCTATTCACAGCTTTCTTTAAGAACCCCATATCGTAGCTTAATGGAAAGACCTCTTGAGGCAGTTCGTTCCACAGCCTACAGGTTCGCGGTATACAATAATTTTTGGACCGAACAGTGCGCGACACCTCAGTATCGAGCTAATGCGGATGGACCGCATTTCTCTGACGGGAGGTGCGGTTGTAGAAACCCGAGGTGGGAATTATATTAAACAATTCTTCAGAGCATTCCCCATTGTACAGGCGGTAGAACACATAGAGAGACGCAACGTCTCTCCGAATGCTGAGGGATTCTAAACCGGCCGGTGAAAGTGGGATCGGATTGTATCTATTGAACATTAAATTATTTTGCCTCCCAAACTTTATTGCTCTGTGACCAAAACTAAATAACAGCATCACATTGTTTACTTTAGATACAGCCAGTGCGTTTCCTAGTTATTATTTCAACAAGTTTATGGACTTTATTATTTATATTTAGATCACGTTTGAAACTGATGAGAACAACTGTTTTTGCATGAAAATATGGGATCTATTTTCAATTTCTACATTCCAAACAAGTTTCATATGATACCGAGATATATTTTAAAACTGTGTTATTTCTAAAGTTTACATATAAGTACATTTAATATTATTACCATAATCACTGATGACATTAAAAAACCTAATCAGGTTTGTCATAATTCTATTTCCTCGGAAGTTGACATTAATATCGTCGATCAACCACAATACGTTGATCGATATTTAGTATGCACATTGCATTACAGATAAGTACAAATATAACAAAGTTAAGAAGAGAAAAGCAAATAATAATTGAAAATCAGAAACTACATAACGAAATACGTAAAAGCATACGAAGAGAGATACAGTGTGACACGATGAGATGAGGGTTCAGCAAAACGTACTCACAAGTGGTACGTGTCAGTATCATAATTTCCACGTCAGAAATAGAAACCGTGAACTTTTCAATGATTCCGCGGAGTTTTCCCTTCACATTTCCAAGTTGATATTTGCGATGGCCTCGTAGCGTGGTTACGGGGATGAAACTCGGTGTAGAGTAGTCGTTTTTGTGGCGTAATGCCGGATGAAGTTGATGGGGGTCGGGAGATTTTACCTCATCTCTTGATCACATAGATGACTAGCTGTTTTATTTTCCATCATATGCAATATTTTTTCTTTCTGAATCAAAATGGTACACCTACATTTTGTCCATAATTACAAATCGTAATAAAAATAAATTCGTATCAATTTGCAATGAGGCCAGATTTTTCATTGAAATCTTTCACTTTAGCCGTCAACATTCCAGGGAGCCAACAAGCGGAATCTTTTTTGAAATGTAATTTATCCGATAACATTAATTAAACACTACCAAACGAAATCTTTAGACGCTCAGCTACACAACGGATGGTCACACATCTACGATTAACCACAATTTCTTTAATTTTTTGACGGTTTCATTAGTGGTAAACGAGGAGGGCCTCTCGGAGCGGTCTTCATCTTTGCAGATAATTCTTCCACGTTTAAATTCCGAACACCAAAATGCAACTGTGAAATATGATACAGCATCAACCCCTAAAGTAGTCAGTAGCAACTCTTGAAAAAATTCTTCAGTATATATTTTGTGACAATGAAATATTTAATTACGGCGCCAACTTCAGTTTGACCCATTCTACTCTCATCGTATCGACACACAAACTTGACAAAAATATTCCACAATTTGTACGTAAAAGGTATAATTCAGCAATTCACGTCGATATATACCAATGAGTTTGACGTTAAAGTAAAAATAAAACTCCATATATCATAACTAGAAATATCCGACTCAGGAAACTTTTTGATCAAACCAGATAAGTACTTACCTAACATTCAGTAACCTACTTACAATCTTGTAGTAAGCTAGCCTCTTCTTTCTACCAATACCATAAATATAGAAAAGCTTGAACTTGTTTTTAAATTTTGATAACTTAGCCTAGGCATTATACAGTATTATTAAATCATGATATGTAATGTTATATAAAACTATATATTATCAAATGCATAAAAGTTTTTCTATAACTAAAAACGCAAAAAGTTTAGTTGAATGAGTGCGACTGAAAAAAGATGTGTAACGTATAAGGTTCAAATCAATCACATTGTATAGCTTCGAGCCTCATAAAGACAAAGCCATCATTTAAGGGTATTCGTTAACGCGTACCCTTTTCAAGGTCATGTGCCGTACGTGATGCGCGTGCCGACGGTAAATTGGATTGGAATCCAATACCATCAATATTGTATTACAAGTTATTTTTAACATGACTACTACTATGACTTATATGTTCATAGCAAAAAAAAAAATACTCTTCACGAATACGAACCTAGTACGCACACACTTGTAAAATTAGTGTAGTAGGTAATTTTTAAGTTCAAGAAATAATTAATAAGTGTTTTTTTAGTTCAGTTTAAAGTTATGTACCTAGAACATTTGTGATTTTCGCGTTTTTCACACATATTTATATATTTAAACGGGTCCATAACAAAAACGTCGCGTAAAATAAATAAGGTAAACGTTCGCGTTAACACCCGTTTACATAAATAAATAATATGTACATAATTATTTTTGTACAAAACCTATTTTACCTACTATTCACGTGGGATTTTTTTACTATTCGATTAATCGAATATTCGTTTAGAAAATGGCGAATGCGAAGTACTTACGAATCTTTTTCAAATTTCTCTCCAACCGCTCCAGTATTGAGAAGGTTGTCTTTGATTTCGTTATTGAAGTTGAATTTTGAATGTTTTATAGTTGTTTGAATTCAACAGCAAGCGTGT
The DNA here is from genome assembly GCA_943735995.1 of Sesia bembeciformis. Lineage (NCBI taxonomy): Eukaryota > Metazoa > Arthropoda > Insecta > Lepidoptera > Sesiidae > Sesia > Sesia bembeciformis. Next base: position 12,211,252 of record OX031042.1, on the reverse strand, counting down.
ACATTAAAGTAGAGATTGCTTGTACTATAAATAGTAACTCCTATTCTCTACTTGCTCTACCCTACTAATACTTGCGCGACAACAATGTGCGGTCCTACTCGGATTAAGGTCTCGTCCCTAAAACTTAATAACCCCTAAACATGAGGATACTTATAATTAAGGGACATAAGGACAGCCTTACGTAACGTTACACTCGTTTCTTATTGCTCAATTTCTACTGTCCAAACTTTCCGACCCTACGATTTTATCCAAAAGATATCTAAATAATAATTGAATGTTTTTTATTTATTTATACAACTTCCCTGCACAGTGTCGTGCAAAGGGCGAGCTTTAATGCCTTAAGGTATTCTACCAGCCGACCTTTGTGTTGATCAGAGAGGTTCAATTTGGAAGTGCACGAAAGGCACAATTAGATGGTAAAAATTAATCAAATATACTATTACATATACATACATCTTCGATTTATTATCTAGGTTGCACTTCAAAGTTCTTGCTACTTAGTTACTTTTAGCTCCCAAGAATATTAATATGTTGTAGTTGTTATATCGTATACAAGGTTTAACTTATTTACGTCACCGAGTGTACAGCCGTATTTTCACGAGTTTCTTGTGAGTTAATTTACTTCCCTTAACTTCGTTGCCACGCCACAGATTGATTTGGAGCTAATAAATACTTCGCAAGAATTATCGACGCTGAAGTGGGTGGAAGTTTTAATTAATCTTGGTACGGACTTGATAACAGAATTGAGAATATTTTGACCTGAAAAAATTTAATTAAGGTTAGCTGATTTAAAAAAAATCAGCAGTAAATCTAATACTAAAGAATTTGTGTACTTTTGTATTATATGTATATGGAGTCCGGGGGTGCCTGTCGCCTGTATAATAGGAAATGTTCGGAAAAATCCTCTGAATTAATTATTTATTGAACCTTTCGTCACCGACGCGCGATCCATATGATCAACTTTTATAAGGAATTGGGGTGCCTGTCGCCTGTATAATAGGAAATGTTCGGAAAAATCCTCTGAATTAATTAATTATTGATGATTTTAATTATTGAACCTTTCGTCACCGACGCGCGATTCATATGATCAACTTTGATAAGGAATTGCGGTGTTAACACAATTTAAGACTTCACAATCCACTTTCTTTCACAAATAAATAAATTAGAATAATATCATATTATTCTAATTTATTATTAATATGTAATTGTTTTCATTGTTCACACATCACACAGCAATCATAGACTACAAAATTGCGATTTCATTTAAGTAAATAAAAAAAAAGAATGTGAGATAGCAAAAAAAAGGCAATGCCTAATGGGAGCTGAATTCTAGAAATCCGATGTGAACTTTCTTACATGCATTACGAGTACGTCGTCGGCCGGTCCTTTAGTAGAAACTTGGCGAAAGTCGATCGTCTTTGCGTTGAATCCTATTGACACTAAGCCGGTCAGGCTTTTAACCCGGAGGAAATGGAAGGATTTTCTCAGTTAAACCTCCGTAGTGGTGCTCACAGGTCTTGAATAAATGGTATAAAAGTTAATGGTTCGAGTTAACTCGAATAACGGTATAGTATAATGGTATTCATTAGTTGCTGAATCTATTGATCCAAGATGTAGATATCTTGATTTGTTGCAGGATTCCGACACTACAATGTGACTTAGATTTTTGTGTCTATAAATAATACAGCTTTTATTGATTCCAAAAACTTTTATTGGTCAGAGAAAGAAAATAAAATATTTATTTACCGTCATAGAAAATACAGTTAATTTAGATCTAAGAGCAATATAATGAGATGTCATATTCATGTACTTCATACAACGGCATAGTCCTCAACTCAACATAATACTTACCCTATCAAGATCTGGATCTCTCATAGAATTCAAATGCCTGTTGAGTCATTCGCATTTAGTCGTATTAAGTAACCATCAACACCTTTGTATCTTCCACCTCCAGCTGACCGAGTATATCCTTTTGTTTATGTCGCAACACCCTGTTGTCCTGTGTTATAAACTGCGTACATTATTATCATTCGAAAAATGTTCTATTATTATATTAGTCATCATTGCGTCGCAATGGAACTTTTGCGAAGGACGTCCGACCTCCATCGGTCCAAAGACTACGTTTCTAATTTCACAGATACTAGATTATATCGTCCCCTTAGGAGTAAAACAGATTATTTTCCCAATAATGATTTAATTGTACCTACACTCAGCTTTTTGAGCTCTGTATACTGGTAAAATCGGTTTTCTGCTGCGACGAACCGTTTCAGAGTTATTGAGAGAAAAACCTATTAAATCCTATGTTTAATTTGCTTCCCCTCTTTTTCTTAATTATCCGGCTTTTTCAATTTGAGCATGAGCATGGCATAAGTTATTAATTTTTCTATTCAAACGGCCACGTGGTGTCGGCCGGCTTTAGGATAGTATCACTTTCCGTGGGTGTCACAAAAGGCGTCTAAAGCCTCTACTACAAGCTTTGAGGAACTACACCACTTCTACAAAAGTGGACTCGCCAACCATTTTGGCCAGCGTGGCGTTTTAAGGCGAAGCATCCCTCATGCACAAGACAATGTGCATGAGGAGGTGTCTTGTTTCCAGCACTGCATAAAAAAGTGTTGGTTACGGTACACTTTCTAGTTGCCATAGTTTGTAAAAATCATCGTCAGACAATAAAAGTTGGTGCCTTATGAAGTAATTTCTATCAAGAAGTATGCTTTTCCATGTGCTTCTCCTTGAGACAACCTTAAAGGAGGAAACAGAGAATAATCCCATCAATACCAATGCGTCAGTCAACACCATTAATAAGTGATTATTGACATTTTGGACGCCTAACGAATGACTAACCACCACAGAGCCATGCCCACGCACATGAATGCATAATAATTATCGTTTGCTATGTCTAACTGCGCAGTTCATTATCAAACATAACGCTTCAATAGACTTCAACAGAAAAGCTATACAAACAGATAAAGAGATCGTATAAAAACAATTCCAAATCAATATTCAATACTCAATTCCGAATCGATTTATTTATAGTATTATTATATTGTGTTTATTGTTCTTCACGTCGGGACATAGGCGGGTTTCAGCAGAAAATCGGTGCTATTCTCACAGACAGCTAAGGCTGAGCTGGACCGCCCATTTGGCGCAATATTGACACACAGGCAGCATTAAAAATTTTACCGATTTTACATATTTTATTTGTACCTGTACCCAAACATTTGTTAACTTAACACTACGTTGTGTTGTAATTGCCGATAAATAAACGTATTTTTCTTTCTTTCACGGACACTTGAAACGCTAACCTAGACAGTAAGTCGAAGAAAAAAAAATCAAAATTACTTTTCGTGGTATGCAGAACTTACGAGACATGCATGATGCTGTGGCTACTGTAAAACAAATCAAGTCTTGTTGTTGTCGTAAATAGTGCTAAGAGGTGAAAAGCGTCTTAGTAGAATATGTTTTTTGTCATTATTATTATATATATATTTATTTTATTGTGCCGGTGAGTCAGGTTTATTCGTTCATTGCGTCTAGCGGCTACCACACGCCCTGAGGAACTAGATCATCTCTAAAAAGTGGACTCGCCAAAGCGCTTGGTCAGCGTGGCGTTTTAAGGCCATACATCCCTCATACACAAGATCATAGACATGACGAGGCATTCCAGCAGTGCATACTGAAAGAGCCGGATTGCATTGCATTATGTCTATTGTATAAAAGAGAACTGTAATACTTGTAATGTACATTGAATTTCTGCTACACAAGCAACAAATACCTTTTTCTTCTTTGACGGGTTTTTTCCGCAATTGATCGATCGCAGCGTCTATTTTGTGTGAAGCTTCTCTTTTCAGAAGTCGAGTATTCTTCCAGCTTGTTGTATGCTTCCGATAAAATCCTCGATTTCCAAGGATCTTTGGTTGTTGGGATGCCACACCCGTGCTCTGCAAGAGTAGGTATACGGTTGGCATTTCTTCAGCTTTCGTGCGTTGAAGACTATCTGTGACATCTAAAATTAATAGAGAGTTTTAACTAACAATAAAACTTACCTATTATTTTTCCAACGATATCCGGAATCCATCTTGAGTCAAGCTCCTGTCTTTTTCACGTTTTTCGTCCTAGCAACTTCCCCTCTTCGACTTCCGGCGCCACTGTCGCCTCGTTTTATCGTTTAAGATGGCGGCGACCCGCATGGCGCTCGGCTTTTACCTCGTTATACTTACTCACGATGTACCAGGTAGGTATTACCTGGATTCCGGATATCGTTGGAAAAATAATAGGTAAGTTTTATTGTTAGTTAAAACTCTCTATTATTTGTTCCGTGACGATATCCGGAATCCATCTTGAGTGATATGTTTGTTATCTCCTGGTATGCCCATAATTATTACAATAATTATGTAGATGCTATAATGTGTTATGTAAAATAAAAAATTAAATTATAATAAGTTATTGAAAAGTAAACAATATTTATTCAATGTTATATATGAATCATACAGTTTTAATCATCAAATTAACCAAATCATTGTTATCGCACAGGTCCAAAGAAATTTGACAAGGAAACTGACGTCGTAAAATCATTATTTCTGGATTGATTCGCTAGCTCTCTTTGATAGTATGTTCTAAAAGTATGTTCTTGCCGCCAATTTCCAGTCTGAAGAATCTGATCAATAGGAAACTTTTCTAGCCAATTGAGAGAGGCTACGGCAGAGCGTACTGAGCCTGGCGTGGCATCGACACCCGCGTCCTTTAGAACAGATTTGATCCAACCACTGATTACAGTTCTAGAAGCTGGTTTTGGATCACCTCTAGCAGTTATAAAAAGTTCTGACAGCATACCTGATTTCCGACGATCTTGTGAAGTACCGATTAATTGACGAGTCCAAAATACACAGTCGAGATTTTTGTTCGGATGTGCTTTTAGTTTCCATCCAGATTGCCTGTTGTTAGCGTCATCCGTCTTCGATCCAAAACAAGGCCACATGACAATAGAATTGCCCTCATCTATATATTGGTCGGCATTGATCCTCAGCAGTGTCAGGTCGTGTACTCGTCGTCCTGCCGCTAGCAAAAGTAATATAGCGGCACGTCTGGATACTTGGTACAAATTATTTTCATCTGGTGTATTATTTTCTAAGTATTGTAATACATTCTTTACATTCCAAATAGGTGGTTTCATTTTCTTGTCCTTTGCAACTGAAATAGCTTTTAAAATATGTTTAATAAGAAAGTTAGATGCCAATGTAGTATTACCTGATAATTTGGTAAAAGTAGAAATAACAGATTTATGGACTAGTATAGTTCGATAAGCCAGACCTTCGCTGTTGTGTAAATACGCCAGGTAACGAGCAACTTGTTCTGGACTCGGATCTCTGTAAGAAGAATTGTTAGAGGAGCACCATACCTTCCATTTGTTCCATGCTGGCATGTAGGTGTTTATTGTAGATCGCCGCCAACTTGACAATAACAGTGATCTTTCTTCTACTGACCATTCTTTGATTTCGTCTGTCCACCCAAAATCAGCCAGGCTTCCAAATGAATGTCTTGAATCTCTGGCGGGTGCATTCCGGTTTTCGTGTCGATCAGAACTTGTGGAAGGAGCGGGATGTGATAAGGTTCTTGAATGGCCCGGGCTTGTAGGTCTGCTTGCCAAAATACCATCTTCCACTTCGGAGCGATCAAGATGTACTGACCGTTCGCTGTGTTCAGGTGAGACAATACTTGGGGTATTAGGTTCGGTGGAGGAAATAGCCACGCAAGTTCGTAGTCCCACTGGTGAAGGAATGCGTTGTGAAACAGAGCCTGCTGGTCTTGCGTGTCCAGCGATACATACCTCATTACTACGTGAGCTGTTTCCGACGCAAATAAGTCTACTTGCGGTGTGCCCCACATCTTGAATATGTTGTCCGTTGCTGTAGAGAGTAGGTGCCACTCGGGGCAGACCTTGCCGCGTGATAGGGCATCTACTTCGCAATTGAATCGGCCCGGAAAGTACTGAGCCGTCAGTTGTAGATTTAAGTGGTCCATCACCTTCAATAGTTGCCGTGTGAGGTTCAGAAGCTTCTTCGATTTCGTTCCGCCTTCCTTGTTTATGTAAGCTACGACTGTTCGGTTGTCTGTTTGCAGTAAAATGTGAGCATTGTGAAGCAGGCTGTTCTCTTGTTGTATTGCCGCGTAGACAGCAAACAGCTCTTTGAGATTGACATGCCATGACTGTTGCCGTTTTGTCCACTGTCCTGACATTTTCGTGTCGCCCAGCTGAGCTCCCCAGCCGAAATCCGATGCATCCGTCGTGAGGAGATGAGAGATCGAGTTTGTATGTATAGGAAGTGAGCCCTGTGCTGCCTTTAACCACCATCGCATTTCGGAGAGTACCGGTTGTGGCAATTTCACTTGTTTGTAGGGGTGTTCCGTGGGAAGGTATCGATTGTGAAATTGCAGGGTTCGACAATGTAACCTCCCTCTGCTTATTACAAAAGAGGCGAAGTTGAGTCTCCCCAGAAGGGACTGGGCCTGTCTGAGGGACCAACTGCCTCTGGACATCTGACTGAGAAGTGCTTTGCGTAACGTTTCGCACTTCGGTTTCGACAGGGACTTCGTGTTGAGTTTGGTGTCCCATGTAACACCCAGAAACTCCAGGCGTTGTGTCGGAACCAGTACAGACTTGTCCATATTGATAGTCCAGCCGAGGTGTCTCATTAGGTTCACCATAAATGTAATGTGTTCGCGTAAAACTTGACAGGACTGATTCACTACTAAAAAATCGTCTAGGTATACCACGCACCTCATATTTCGCCTTCTCAGGAACTCGGCTACCCAGTTCGTCAAGGATGTGAACGTTCGTGGCGCTGATGAAAGGCCGAAGGGAAGGCACGTCATTTGTAGAAGTTGGCCTTTGTAGCTGAGTCTCAGAAATCGCCTGTTCTTCGGCTATGGGAAGGTGAAAATATGCCTGGCTCAGATCTACCTTCACCATCCAATCGTTGCTCTGTAAAAAGCTTGGAATTCGGAAATGACTGAAAAGCTGAAAACCTTTTAGTTTGACAAAACGGTTTAGTCTCTTCAAATTGAAGATTGGGCGAAACGATCCGTCCGTTTTCGGAACTAGAAAAAATGTTGATAGGTAGCTGGGATTGATCTCGGCTTTTTCTAGTACATGCGTGTCTATCATATTTTTTATTAGCTGTGTCATATGATAACTCTGCTTTGTCTCGTAATTTATTATGACAGATTGATTTGGATATATAAGGGGCGGCTTCATCACGAAAGGAATACGTATTCCCTTGAGAAGTTTGCATATGTGGTTGGGCGCACCTAAGTTCTCCCATGCATGTATATATTGCTTTAGACAGCCGCCCCGAAATGATTGCGAGTCATGATCGATTGTTTCTATTTGATGAGTTGTAATTTGATTTCTTACCTCTTGACGAATTGTGGTGTTTGTTCTTGCCATTGGAAGTCTTGTTGCCGGATGCCCTCGAGTGACCTTTGAACTTATCTTTCGACGCTGAAGTATTTTTACGAAAAAAGTTTTCACTCTCTTGCTTGCTTGTCGATGGTTTCGACTGGTTATCATACGCACGCCTCTGGCCGGTAGCTGTAGCTGCAGTTTGCTGCGTTGGCTGGAAGCAAGTGGTTAGTTTTTCGGCCCCCCCAATTTTTTGAAGGTAGGCTGTAAGCATATCGTTGTCAAACAATTGTTCAGCACTGGGTGGAATTTTTTGCAACGCCCCACAGTGATATTCCTCCGAAATTTTCTTAATTAATAAATCCCTGCGCATGCTAATGCAGTCGGCTCGACGGCCGCAAGATATTTGTAAAATATCATCGGTCACTTTTGTATAGCTCGAATCTTTATTAAACATTTGTTCAATCTTATCGAAAAGAGATCGTGGTGTAAGTGTTGTACTCTTATCATTAGACCATTCGACTAAACCTTGCAAAGTTGTGCGCAATTCGTCTTTTTGAGTCAGTATAGCATTGGATAAAGCTGCAAAAGTTCTCTCTATCAAGTACAAACGATCATCGTTAGACATACACGCATTGAAACGTCTCAGTTCATCGTTTACATTGAGTTCTATAAAACCCGGAGTAGTGACGTACTTTTTCTGAGCTTCGGAAAAACGAATTGCATGCCAGTCATTACATTTAAAACGCTGTAATTGGGTTATCTTTTCTAAATGTTTATCATCAGACTTAGGGAATGGCGGATCTTTTAACGTAGTTGATAGCTCTGACAATTGGAGCTGTTGATTATCCGCATCACTCGTGCTCGGCGGTGGGCGTAAGCCCAACTCGTTTGTTGTATCATTGTTGGGTCCATTTATTACCTCGGCAACCCACGAAGTACTCGTTTGAGGCTCACCGTGTTTTTTCGAAATCAAATTCGTTAGAAAAGCCACTTGTTGAGAAAGGAATTCAAACTGTGCGTCACTTACATGGTTAGACCGCCTTTTTCTCCTTCTATCCGGGCTAGACTCCTCCGATGATGTACTGCTCGAACTTGAAGAACGACTTCTCTTCCGTGACACGTGTTCACCATCACTTTGTTCTTTATCAAAATATATTTCGTCCTCCATTACGAGAGGATTTTTTCACTACGTATTCAATTTACGTTAAATTATTAGATTTAATTAAATGAAAATTAAAATAATGATTGCTAAGACGTGTTAACGCTACGAAAAACGACGCTATAATGAGGTAAAAGCCGAGCGCCATGCGGGTCGCCGCCATCTTAAACGATAAAACGAGGCGACAGTGGTGCCGGAAGTCGAAGAGGGGAAGTTGCTAGGACGAAAAACGTGAAAAAGACAGGAGCTTGACTCAAGATGGATTCCGGATATCGTCACGGAACAAATAATAGATGTTTATTTAACGGACGTGTCTTGTTAAGCTTCCTATTGTAAGATAAATATTTAAATAGTGATAATTGGATACATAAATATATTTTGATATTATTGTATTTTCTGTTGTGTTAAATTGCATGTTCGTTGTACCACGAACAGACACAAATTAAGTATTCATAATACTTACAGGTTAAGTGTTTATCAGCTTCAAATCAATCTGCGTGGAGGCGTCAACGTCAAAGGAAATAAATTAACCCACAAACAACTCGGGGATTTGATCAGGGGAAAGAAAATTGGGAAGGTAGGTACAGTCGGCGAGCATTGGCCGGTTTTTTCAATATTCATTACCATAATTTGATACTATCTATGTGTTGGTAATGAACGTGTCATTGCCAACGAAAATTAGAAGTCCTTATTAACTATCTTAGGCGGATTTTTGAATCACTGTGAACAAATCATAAATACACTTTTTTTTTTATAAAACCTACCTACTACCTAAGACGTAAAATAAAAATGCTAGTTTATAAAAAGATCCTAGTTATTTGAACAGGCTCTGATTAGTTATTCCTATGATTTGTATGATTCTTCAATTCTGGCACAGGTTGGGTAATAGGTAGTTTATTTCCGTTGTATATACCTACCACGTACATATATTCATAAAAGATAATTGGATGTAATAAGACTGATCTGCTTTACATACTTATAAGTACTTACCTTCATTAAAGCAAAATATGTATAGAATTGCTAATCTAGCTTTTCCAACAAAAACACACTCCCTGGGAGCTGATTATTGGCATATTGAATGAGCGGCTGGCCAGGTGGCGCCAACCGCAAATATAACGTTGTAAAACAAACCCGTTTTTTCAGTTGCAGTAACGAATGTGGACGTTAAAATCACTAATAATTATAAAAACGATCGCAAAATAAATTACAAGTGTGCGATCGATCGTTTGGCTAACGTTTCAAAGCAAGAATCATTGTATGGTGTATTTCTCTCATATCGATGGCAGAGTAATCATTAGTAATCAATTACCGTCATAAACGCCATTTTATATTGAATTCCTGATAAATTTCCACTGAGTACGAACTAAATAATACTTCAAATGTAAACATGTTTTATGTATAGGTACATTACCTATACATAACATAGGTTTATTATGTGGAATGAAATATCTTCGCCGAAGCTTTTTAATATTATATCGTTATAATTGAGTCGCCAATTTGCGTGCGCAAGATGTAGCGCTCCATGAATTCAAATATTACGTGATAAAGGTACTAAAACTAATTATCTAAAACAAAGATTAAATCTAAAATAGATTTTATCAATAAAGGGGTTAATTCCACGCGTGATCCACGCTTTACTCTTCAATGATTTTTGACAGGTTTTAATTAATCATGTCTGACTGTACTATCCCTCAAGGGCGGTCGGCCTGTCAAGGGATCCATCAGTTTAATCCACCCGTGATTAGAAAGAAAATTGGATTCCAATCGAATCAAATTAATGGCGACGTAGGAAATTCTCGTGTTAACTTCGACCATCGTCAACTGCCTATTACACGGAGAATGTAAAAAAAGATGAATGCTTCTGCTGTTTCACAAATATGCTTTACCATACCATCAGCCCACGTTTCTCCATGGATAGATCTATTCTAAGGTTCGTCACCAAATACGATCTTGGGTGATTTTCCAGTGATAAATCCTTGACTTTCATTATCAGAGGCTCACTAAAGAATATATTCGTGTGTTATAAACAGGGTCCGCTGATATATGTCAGCGGAAATATATCAATTGATAGTTATATTGATATATATCAATTGATATTTATTGTCAAAACTAGAATTTTGGCAGATCCCACACTTAAATTATTATACTGACATAAAACATGATCACTGCCACTGCCAATGATCCAACACTAAAGATTATAAATTAATTTTGACACATTAAAACCACTTACAGAATGAAATTCGCATCTTTTTTATATACATTTATCGGATATTTTAATATTTATTATAAGTATGTGAAGCTCCCTTAAAGCTCGCGCACATTGCAGCCGCACCGCGTCTCACTGCAAAACTGCGACAACGCACATTACAGACGCGGCGGGTCCCAGCTCAATAATTTAAGTCAGTTAGCTGTGTTGACATTCAATTCTTCACGTCGTCGCACAGCTTACAGTAACTCTCAAATTACATCCGTTAACTGCGCCCGTTCAACGCATATTGAGGCGGGTCGCGTCGTTGCATCGCATAACATCGCCGCATGAATACGGCTGGCAAACGATCCGGCAGTGCGATGCAGTCCATCTCAGTATGCCATGGTTCATACAAAATGTACTAAAATGATACAAAATGTACTAAAAAAGAAGGAGTTTTGCAATGGTATGCGCTGCGGTGCGGCCTGCCGTAATATGTGAGAGCCTTTAATGTACTTAAAATAGCCTTTAGCTGGAAGAAAATGCTATATAGCATTAAGTTCGCCTTTGTACACACAATTTGGTGCAATAAAGAATTTATCTATTATGTAGACTTACTGACATTATGTAGATGAGAGGTTACGGTAATGAAGATGTTTTGATTCTAATTTATGAAATAGTTGTCACATTACCAGTTACAGAACTCGTGTAGTTATTATAAATACAAAATATTTATGTAACTAACACGCATTATTACAATGCGTTAAACGCTCTTTTCATAACCTCGAGATTGCTTGATTTTCTAATGTATCAATTTTATTAACGATTTTTTTTACAAACTATCTTAACTCCTGAATAAGGCTTTTTTTTATCAAATCTTTGGCCTATTTGAAAAACATGTTACACGTATTACAGGTGACATAATCTCATTTATGCTTCAACATATTACGACATGTTCTCCCAACAAAATAAACAACGTTAATCTGAAAGGTAGGTACCATAATTGAAGGAGGGCGTGTGTCACGTGGGATCTTTTCGAAGCGAGCGGAGCGTGAGAGTAGGGGACACCACTCCGCGAGATTAATGTGTCGGGTTATTTACTGAGGAACAGAGGTGACACCTGAGGCCCGGGTAAAGACGAGGTTTTGGAGTAAACTTGTACTAAAAATAGTAGGAGACGAGTAAGGTCATTTTAAGGGTTTAAATATTTCGAAATATTTCGGAAAACATTTGTTTTAGATACCTCAAAGGAACTAAGCTATAAACTAAAATAAACGTATCTGTTATAATTAAAATGTTCAAATATAATAGTACGAGTAGGCAGGTATTACCTAGGTAGGTACTATTCGTACGTTCTTGAAGGATAATTATCACGAGGCATATTTATCTTGATAATTTCGAACTCTGGAAATTACAGATCTTCCCAATTGACCGGATATATCAAATGCAGTCGAGTTCATTAAAGTCTCATATTAAAATAAGCAGCAAACCTGTTAGGAATCCAGTAAATGTAATTAAACAGCAATGTAATGAAGGCGCATTCAGATCGCAACGGCGGCGTGACCGCGCGACCTGATTAATTTTACCATTGTATTATGATTGAAATATTGTTTTTAATTTAACGCTGTACGGGAAATACGACTGCAGTACGAACAAGCGTAATGTAAACGAGAATACTTATAAATGTAAGATATGCACCTGAGTAATGTAAAGATTATGGCTGTGTGGTGTCGGCGGGTTTAAGTAGCATAGTGCCACTACATCTCTTACCGTGGGTGCCGTAAAAGGCGACTAACAAAGCCGCTACCACAAGCCATGACGAACTACACCGCGTCTAAAAGAGAACTCACCAAACCGTTTGGCCGGAGTGGTGTTTTAAGGCCATACATCCCTCATGCACAGGACAATATGCATGAAGAGACCCAAGTCCAACAGTGGACGATAATGGGCTGGTTTTGATTCAAAGATATTATGTTTATAAGGATCACCATGTTCAGTTGGGTTCCCGACGCCGCCGCGGCGCAGTCTAAAACAATGTGCATGTACGAGCACAACCAATACTTAGTGCAACCCGCCTTCGTGAGATGAAAGAACTATACCTTCCACATATCACTGTCCGGTCTGGTAGCACTTCTCAGCCAAAGGCACATTGGGCAACCCGGTTTAATCTTCCAGCTTCACACTTCTTAGGAGTCCTTTGATAAATACCCCTAGATGGATATATTCGCAGATAGTGTGTTGCGCAGTTTTTCCCTTCTTTTCTAGATTATAGCATGATTCTTTTTAACTTTATCGGCCCAAGATATAAATTCCCCCATTGTTAGTATGTAACACAAGTTTTAATACACTTCGCGTAAGTTTCGTGATAGTTTTTCTTGTCTATATGGACTTTAAATTTATATGAAACTTCTAGCACACGAGGTCACGGACATGTGGGTTGTGGCGTCGACTGAAATCACCTCATTCGCTTTGTTCGTAAAAGGGTTAATTCCGACTAGCCTCGAGAGGAATCTAAGGCGGTTGCGTTTCAGTGAAGTTGTTAAAGGCAGCGTTGCTCGATTCCACTCGTAACGTCCGCCGGTTTCTGTCTCTGGGGTCCTAAACTCTGACCGACGGTGCTTCGTCGGATCTTGTATCTTTTCTCTATCTATTCACTCACGAAGGAGAGACGAGAAGGTCTGGTACCTACCATCTATTTAAATAATAATAATTTAAAATAAGTATTCTCTTCTGCATTTTGACTCCACGAGGTAGAAAGACCACATGGAGAATTTAAATTTTAGAAAACTACAAATAATCAACTCTGAATAATCTAATATGTACAATTTCCCTGAATATGTAAACATATGTGATGTATGTACAATAAAGTACATCGTATATAACTATACAAATATGTTTGTATAAATGTTTGTGAAATATCGACGACATTACGTGACTGACGAGAATTTAACACGCATTTTTGTTCGTTTTGTGAACATAATACGGTACTGTCGGTTGAAAAAGTTTAAAAGATCAGCGATATAGATCTAAACTTTGTAAATAACGCCACACTGAATGGCCTACACTAGGGTTCCCTGTGTCGTGGGTCCACAGACACACAAAGACAAACACAACACGTGTAACACCCAGACCCGAATAAACATCTGTTTTTATTGTCCGACTGGTAATCGAACCTAGGACCTTGTGTACAGTAGGTAGGGGCACTACGAACTAGGTTAATTGGCCGTCAAAACGTAACTTTATGAAGTAAAAATCACTAGTCGATTAAGGATAAGATAAATCAAGAAGACTGGGCTTACGACGTTCGACTTGACTTGAGACTAATTCCTTGCGCTGTCCCAGACAGAAAGATATGATATTTAAATTTAAAATTAATTATTTCTAATTATAAATTAATAGGAGTTAAGATCAGATTAGAATAAAGACTACGTTCGAAATTAAATTGATTGCGAAAGTTTCATTAACCTTAATTAATCGATTCATCCCAGTTAGGCGAAATCCCACTTTATCCTATTCCCCCAATGTACGTATGTGTTTTAGAAGTGAATGATATAATTATGTCATTCCCATCCCATCCCATCATATAGCAAAAACAAACAAAAAAACAGAAAAAGCGCCAGATTGACACTGACCTAACCCAAATCATTCTTATCACGAAACCGGTTCTAAAATTTAACAAAAATCAAGGCTTTTTCGTTAATTTAGTTTACCTATATCACGAAATGTTATCTGCAATTCCTTCAATAATTTATCAAGCAATTCTTAATAAAAATGTTTTCGTTGTCAGTACTTGTCAGGTACCTAATGTAATAGCGGAAATTCAAATCAACTTATTTTCTGCCTGTCGTATTCAGTTATGTCACGGATTATCATACATTGTATGTTACGCTACCTATACTGTTGTAGGTAGTTACTATGTATAAGCTATATTATTATAGTAAGTAGTATGTTCGTATTACTCGTTTCAATCAGTAATTCAGTAATTATATTCAGTACCTATGTAATGTAGTACCTATGTCTAGTATAGGTTCTAAAGTGACTTACACATTCAGTATAAAATATGTAATTATATATTATAGTAATTAAATATAGATTCTTTATAATTCTTTCACGAACCCCTCTAATTCTAATTAATCTGGACTGATGTTGTCATGTATCGCGGTTGTCTATAGATAACAGTATCCACGTATTATACCATCAGATGGACTGCATGCTCGTTTGCCTCCTTTTTTCTTTAAAAAATAAGCACATACATGCGAAATTGTATTCATTTGTCCGTGATTTAACTTAGTTATCTCTTCAAGTCTAGTTACTCTCATAAAATTAATTTAATATTTCATCAAATTATCATTGAATCTGTTATTGCCTATTAAATATCAGTTAATTATAATTGTATACTATATATTGGATAAGTCGTTGATTCAAATAAATAAATTGTGTAGATTCTTTTTATACAGTTAATAAGATCATAAAATAACTTTGGCTTTACAGCTACCGCGCCAATAAATACATAATCAAATTCAGGATTTTTTTTTTTAAAATGAGCTATCGATTTATAAAAAATAATTAATGTACATCAAAACCCCCAATAACTGTTCTATCACAAAAACTCTATATAATTATAAATTAATATATAGGTATATAAATTAAAATTGTGTTTGTTTGTAAGTGATTTGGGCGAAAATTGATAAAATTAATGTCGACGACGGGACTTCTTTAAACATATCTTTATTTTTTTAATTTCATTAAATTATTATACTGTCTTTAACATAAATGAGTTCTCTTACATAATAAGTTCTTAATTTGTAAAAGTATTATGCATTTCATCAAAGTACACGAGTATTTACTGAAAATTAAACATAACAAACGCCAATAAACGGTCGCCGCCAAAAAATTTCACTGCTTTATAATTTATTTTTAAATCAACTTAAAATAATGGCCAGATTGGATAACGACCAGGAAACGCCGTAACAGCTGTCTATATCACTCATACGACGTGGCACAACAAAGTGTCGTATCTTTGCCAATGTAAACATAATCTTTGAAATGTGTAAATACCGTAGATACGGACATTATCTATAGAAATAATGGCGGCTATTAGCAATATTAAATTAACTTGGCACATTCGGAATATACTCTTACCAATTGACTTATTGTTATATGTACATTGTACATACTTGATTTCCTGCCGCGCATATCGTGACCGAACCGACTAGCCTTGTCCTGTCAGATTTTAAAGTAACGTTATTAAAGGGGCGATACTCAGCCAACACTTTTACACTTTTTTTACTTTAACACACCTTTTTGCGACTGGGGCGCCTTCTGCGCTCGCCCCAAACTAAACCTATCTGGTGACTCTCAAAAGATCACTCCGAAATTTAGCTATTCCGAAAAAAACTGGGCATTATTATACTGGATATGTTCTATACTATCCCATCCCGCTTCCATTGAGTGTTATATGTAGTATTAAATAAAATGAGATAGGTTGGGAAGGGATGGGAAACAAGTATTGACAAGACAACTCTCACTCACTATTAGAACATACGTAGTAGTCGTACGCGTCACGAGAGCCTTTTGTGAGCGTGCAATAATTCAGCCAGTCGAACGCCGCCTAGTAGTCTGTAGGATTACCCTCCCTGTACTCTTGTTCGGGTAATCCGTACACGATACGCTCAATCATTCAATAATCTGATCCAGGTGGCAACGGATTACATTTTGACACTAGACCGCATGGAGTGGAATTTATGGATTGCTGTCGCAGACGTCATATTAATATGTCATAAATAATTCACGTTTAATCGAAACAAAGATTCCTTATTGAAAGATTATTGCAATAACACCAAAACACACTACAAAACATCATGTACCTATTTCATCTACCTTCAGTACATCCTGTACATACATGTACAGTACACATCACGAGTGCTTGACCTCCAGACGTCTCTTTTCAGCGGTCAAGTGTACGCAATGTGCAAAACGCTAATCGTTACTAATATTACGTCTTACAAACAAGCACGACGCTAATCGTAATAACATCTGTGGGATCACTCTGCAGGCTTGGAGTGCATACCCAAAATTTTTTTGCGGCTGCCAAATTGCAAACTTCTCCAAATCTCGACCTCTTTCCTTTGTAATAGGAAGCTTAAATATCTTGACAAAGGCAGGGATAAACTGGTTTATTATATTTGCCATTAGATGTGCCATACTTCTGTGCCAAAATCTCGTATATCCCTCGTAGCAATAACACTCTGGATACCGTCCAAACATTGGAAACATACCAGTTTTAAAGAAATTCGATTGGACTCGTTGGTGATAAATGTGTTTTGTAAAACGTGTATAAATATCTGAGTAATGAGGAGTGCGTAAATTATTTGCTTGAAACCAGTAATGTCGACTGATGGCGCTCTGCTAGCCCTTCTCTAAGCTAAAAGGACTACTTTTACTTGGAATTTTTTGAACTCCGTTTGAAGAATTTAAAAAGTTGAAACGGCTGCTAAAATGGAGAAATATAAAATGACAGCCTCACACAGAAGTTAACAACTACATACGTTCCTTTTGGGTTTGAAAAGAATACTTGACATACCTACTTTTGGAGCTAGGAATTTAATACAGTTTTTAACGTATATTTACCTTAACTCGGTATCTGCAAATGATTATTGGCTTTTTTTTTTGCTGAATTTGTAGAATTATGAAAATTATTGTTAGCCACCACATTATGCCAGACCGGTGACACTCTTTGGTCCGTTGACATTAAAAACTCGCGCGAACATAACGGCTGGCTATATTGTTTACGCTACTTCAACGACATAGAAAGAGACATCCGCGTAAATGTTCGATTTGTAGCCTTTGACCACAGTTGGGGTGCATAGGTACACATCGATATCTTTGACCTAGGGGGCTATTCAACTTATTCAACCACAGTTGAATAAAAACCCCTGACGCGTTAAAGACCTCTAATTATAAATTAAATAGAATTAAATCAACTTTGATTCTAATTTACAAATTAAAATTGAATGCAGATATATATTGTTATGTTATTTATTATTATAAGTATTTATTATATTATATTTATTATCGATATAGTCGGTAGGTATATATTGAACATGATTCATTCTATGGATTTCGGTCATTTTGCACTACCGAGATCCCTTTTATTTTTCTCTATCCCAAGGTTGCCTGGAAGAGATCGCCTTAGCGATAAGGTCGCCTATTGTATTCTATCACTTATTATTTGTGCACATGTAATAACTATTTGTATGCAATAAAGAGTATTTATTATTATTATTACAAAAAACCTTAAAAAGAGTAAATCAAAAACGTAGACGTAGATCTTATAGATAATCTGTAATGTAATAATCGAGCACAACCTGATATCATCGACGTGCATCTGAATTTGATAAATAATTAAGAAATGACATAAAGACATGCATATAGGAAAGCGTTAACACCGCCTTTTGTCCGTTTCATATGTTCATTTATTATTTTATTTATGAACAAAAAATCCACAGAAAAACACAATATATGAACAAAAACGCATTTTACTATGTATACAATGCAAAATAGATAATATGGGCGATGGGGCTTACACGTGAACTATCGCGTAAGACTCAGGTAAATGTATGTTGCAATGTCTATTACTGTCTTGTTTTGTTTTGGTGTGCAATAAATAGTTTTATCTATCTATCAATCTATAGGAACTCTGTAAAGAGATAATACTGATTAAATTGACTTGTTGTAATTTTATTTCTATTAGGCAGTAGCCGGACCAGCATTGATGAACCAGTTTAATTTATGTGGCCATATCGCGCGGTCGGCGAACTTGACCCGATAACAAGAATACGTCTGTACAGATAACGAAATGTATTTTTTGTATTAATTGTTTTTGGCTGTTGTATAGCGGATATAACAAGACATTAAGGATCGTGTTTACTGCTCTACTAAACCATCTGGTATCCAACAACCGACTATCAATGTGTGTCTGATTTATGTGTCTACATGTTATCTATGTATATCTATGTGGTTAGACGTGCTTCTTCTTTAACAGATATGGCTTTCTTTGCGGCTAGCGATGAGACCTTCACCTTGGTAATATAATGATAAGTTTACAGTATTGTTTCAAATTTCGTTTATTTTTTATGTAAATGTTTTTTCTTTCTTTTCTTATTATTCAGCCATTACGTTTTTTTTAAGTAATGATAATCCAATGATAAATTTTAAATAATCCAAACTTATGATTAAACAATAATAAGCATTCCAATGCTTGTTGTCGTGGTTGTTACTAATATAGCGTAATTGGATTCGAAGATCTCAACCAACTTAACTGCTTGAAACCAATTTCAAAGTTATGTTTTTGTACATATTCTTTGTGAATTACCTCTTGCTCACGATATGGATGATTTTATGGATGTCATATTCGATTTATATCTATCTATACACATATAATTAAATTGTAAAAAAAACTGGCTCTATATTAAATATTTTTCGAAGACAATCATTGCCTTGTGCACTATGAAAAATAATGCCTAAAATAAGATTTTTTGGTATTTCTGTCTCTGTTTGAACACGCAATCACCACTATGGCGGATTTTAATTAAACTTGCTTCAGTTATAGCTCATATGCTGGGTTAACATTTAGAGCGGATCATTTACATCCAGATCAATCAATTCCACGGGAATTGCTTTAAAGTTACCACTCGATTAGACTTTTCAGCACGTTAGAATTTTGGGTAATACCTATCTCAAACCGAGAGGAGAAATATTTGTTCGCGGCAAAAAACATCGCCTTCAGATTTCACTTCAAATCCATTACGGCATTTCAAAGATAAGAGCTGCCAATTAATCATCTTTCAGCCGCCAAGGAAAAAAATCCATTAATCATTAAGAAAAATCGTATTTTATCTGCTTTTTACGTAGCTTCGTCTTGTTGCTTTATTTACTACCTTTATTTATTTAAGGAACAACAGCGGACACAGAGTCGAGAACGGAAACAGAGGAACAACAGCGGAAACAGTTTCGACAGACACAGAATAATAGTTACATAAGAATATGAAGATGAAACTATTCTCTAAGATGACTCTTTTACGTGATGCTCAAACAGACAGACATACAGACAAACATACAGAATAAAAATATTAAAACTACTGTGTTTTGAGTTCTGTAGCTTCTACATAGGTCACACTGAAAATTTCGAACGCGTTATTATTTATGTCAATATTTTTGTTTGATATTAAACATTCCAATGAATAATTAATTGAATGAAACATTTATTATCTTATTTAAAATTATAATTTCGAAAAAAAAGCATTTGCTATTATGCTAAATGGCCACAACTCGGCGCATGTTGTGCAACAGACTTTTTTCAGTTTTATTGAGTTTCATTGCATTGAACATTGGATGCATTGAAAATGATACAATAGGTAGGTTCACAAAATGTGGTCTTATCGGTAAAGTGATCTCTTCCAGGCAACCTTGCAATGTTTGCGAGACCAAAAATAATAGGTTTTTAATAGCTTTATTAGTTTCTATTTATTTCTTGGTTTATAATCAAAAATCTTAGTATTTTAGAAAGTAAATTTTAAATGTATAGAAAGGTACCTTAAACATGAACGTTTTATTACAAATTCTTTTAATTCCTGTCTTACTCGTAGGATGTTAAGAAGTCCACACGTCATAAAAATGAATCTATTAATATATTTGTCGTTGCTTTCACAGCATTAAGATAAGGCAGTTGACACACATCAACTGTCTGACCTCGACATTGTCCTCGAATTGGTATAGAGACGAAGTTATAAATAGACTAGTGTGTTCGCCGGGCGTTGCCCGCACGGTTATTTTTACCCGGCCGGCGACTTGTGCCTAATACGTCGCGCTAAGTGGTCTTGCGTGTCTCGCGTACATTTTCGCGAAGTCAACGAAGGTTTTGTTTTCAGAGACGTGTTTAATATTTCACCACTTATTATAGGTATAGACTAGGATTCACATTTGTATACACTTTTAATTAGAACGAACGGCATCCCACAGGAAAGATGACAATATTTGTCGTATTTTGTCTTGAAACACATGACCATGACATAATTGACACAGGTGAATCTCTTTCTACCAACTATCAAATTGTATTTATTTTAATACGACGACTGATTAGTCCAATAATTAGTATTGCCCTTAACTGCTGTGCGGGGGAGGGTTCGATTCCCGATATTACATTATTTTCTTTAAAGACAAATGTTTGTTTGGGACTGGGTGGTGTGGTGCTAAGTGTTTTTGTTTATCTGTAATGTGGCAACACAATAATTTTGTGTCTTATCACCGAATATATGTATTTTTATTATTGTTTAAACTTGTGATTCTCCGTTTACCCAAAGGTTGACTGGTAGAGAATGCCATAAGGCGTTAAGTCCGCCTTTTGTGCAATATTTATGTACAATAAAGTGTAAAAAAATAAATATGTAACATATATGTCTAGATATAACGAACTTGAAGAGACAATTACAGTTTATGCATATGCTGCTAATATTGTAAACAATCTGCTTCAACGTTAATAAATATTTGTACAAATCGCCCAAATCGCAGAAGCAGACTTTATACAGGTGTGCAAACTATATGTAACTGTAACGTATATATATGTAACTTGACTATGCAATACAACCAGCCCTATCAGTATCTACTGCAGGACACGGGCCTCCTCATGCACATTGTCGTGTGCATGAGGTATGTATGGCCTTAAAACGCCACTTTTCCAGTCTTCGAGAGGTGATGTAGTTCCTCGGGGCTTGTGGTAGCGGTTTGTTATCACTTGACTATTGTTGACATGTTATGTCACATACCACCACGTGGACTATCTGCTCATCTACCACCCTCTATTTTTATTTTATTAAGTTCGACGACACACCATACTTTTCCAATCTATACAAACATGATACACATTATCTGGTAGCCTCTTACAGGAGACCACAGCATTCATATTGTAACAAGTGATCGAAATACAACCCAATAAGTCGGAGTGCGTGACGAAATCACTCCAAATGATTAAAATTAATAATTTACTGTTTCATGTAACCATATTTAAGATTTTAACACAAACATAAAGTAACAGAAAAAAGGAAATATGTTCAGAATTTTAACAAGACTCGTTCTCAATTCCTTTCTAAAAATATTAAATGAACTTTCACACACATCTAACCCAGCTTTAAACCATAAGTCATTATTAAGTTTGAAAATTTGTGATAACGGACTATATTTTCCTGCATTACTTCGGTGTCTTAATAAAAAAAGAGTAGTGAAGAAGTATTTTATAAAACTAAGAAGAGTCTATCATCCCATTATACATTATACTCCCCATACATTCCACCTCCCCAAGGAAGAATGGATATGTATGTATAATCCTTATTGTCGTTACAGAACCTATTCTCCAATCTAAACTCACTAAAAGCTGTATAGGTTGGCACAGTGAAAACTTATTATGTAAATAAATACACTTCGGAGAACTGTTATCTATATACATATAATAAAATTGTAACAGGCCGATGTCTGTACATTATAGATATTGAAAAAAAAAACTAATATGGGGGGGGGTCTTTATTAGAGCAACAGAAACCAAAACAACAGTTTTTAGAAATTTTGTCTGTCTGTATGTTTGTACACGCATCACGCAAAAATACTGCATGGAATTGAATGTACTTTTCACTGATGTATTGCTAGAGGTCTAACTTAAAATATAGGCTCCATTTTACCGCAGGAAAATATCTTATTCCGATTGTTTTAAATTT
Organism: Sesia bembeciformis; assembly: GCA_943735995.1. Lineage (NCBI taxonomy): Eukaryota > Metazoa > Arthropoda > Insecta > Lepidoptera > Sesiidae > Sesia > Sesia bembeciformis. The sequence goes on along the minus strand of OX031042.1, from coordinate 12,188,735 downwards.
AATAAACTGAAGCGAAGTGAGGGCGGGTCGCTAGTAATCAAATATATATTAGCACCTATGAAATGATACAAACTTCTAACAGCCAAAATCAACCTAGGAGCCAAAAACATGTTAGGAATGGAACAAAAGCGAACTCAAATAACATAGACATCGAGTCTGTTTTCAATGTGCTATTAGGTTTTCAATAACACTTACGAAGTTGACCCACCTGGAGACCTACGTATATATGTCGTTCTTGACTGATGTCGACATGTATCCATAATTCACAAATCTTCACGGACGACAGTATGACCGGACGACAGTATGGCTGGACTATCCAATCGTCTGCAGTCTTCTTTTTTTTTTATAAAAAAACAAGTGTTTTAACATAACAGTTTTACTCGGGCTTAGTACTCGTAAGTAGTCTGGACACAATAATGACCCCTATTCTTTCGGAAGTAAAACACTTATGGCGAGACATTATGGCTCATAATTGCACGTTTTTAGGAAACAGAATAATAATGCTGCTTGCCATTGCCGCTACCATTCACTAGCTACATAATTGTTGTATAATTGTTACAGCCTTTATTTATTACAGTACTGTATAATTTCCGTGTGTCTAAAAATAGTAATTAGAGAGATTGTTTTCGTTTTAATTTTCGGCAAAATTGCATACTTGCTTTTAGATATTTTTTTTTGATAATTGTAAATTACAAATTTTTCAAGCAATACTGCTAAACGCCCTCCTGCGTCCACTAAAATCCATTGAAAAGATCCACAAGAGTTTCCAAAAACATCAATTGTTTTTTAGCCAATTTTAAAGCCAGTATTACAAAAACATGTGTTCTGAGCACTAGGTTAACAAGATTACCACGTGTGGGTCGATTCGCCCGACAGCCCAATTGCGCGGACCTTGAACACGAAACGGAATATTTTTAGGAAGCATTCTTTCCTTAGGGTAATGCCGCAAAACTAATGAAGGTGATGAAAGAGCTCTTTGCATGGCATTATGTGAATCCACATTGACTATGCAGTGTCACTTGACATTCTCCTGTGCTAAAGCGAAAAGCTTTTTACTGAAATTAAAAAAAAAATGATTTTTGTTTAAGGCTGTATGGAAGAGGGGTAGAGGGGGGATGGCCTAGAGGTTCTTGAGTCTCACTACTTAAGTACGAATGTTTGAAGTTATCACTTACTCGCTATTGAAGGAAAACATCGTGAGGAAACTCACATGTACCAGAATTTTAAAAAAATCTGTAGTATGAATATCCACTAATCCGCACCGGGGGCCCTCGTGGCGGATTATGTTCCGAAACCCCCCTACCGATTTACTGGAGGAGTTATTAGGCTGATATTGATTGTAATGTACTCGTAATTCAATTATATAAGGTAGTGCTATATAAGTTATGAGTTAGTCTAATTCATCAGGGGAAATTAAACTAAAATCGCATTAAAGAGCAAAGGTTTCCTAGGAATATAGTTCTCTTGACATTTGTATGTGTGAAGCTCCCCCGCGATCAGTCACATTCATAACGAAATGTAATGTACATTAAACATACATAATGTACATTAGACTGAAATAACTGTCCGTACACTGTACGTGTACGTAAACATTGATGGTGGCGCTGCGACGGAGCGTACACCCTCGCAGCGCAACTCAGAAATTATATCTGGCCAATGACATTGGCTACTATTAACTGAACTTATTGTACATATTGAAAAAACATTGATATTCAGATATCTGTAAGAATCAGTGACTAAGAATAACTTTATTTGAGTTAATTAACTTTACGTTGGAAACACCTGAATATTTTTATTTTCGCTCAACTTTTCGATTTTGCGAAATGAGTTGTTTTCTGTAACTAAATTGTATGATTTTCTTTACTACCTACCTTTATGGTTAATATTTATTGATTAAATTGCTAGATGGAGGTTGTCAACTTGGTCTGATCACTTCCGCATTGGATGGCGAAACGTAAAAGTTTGTCAATTGCAGCGCCATCGGGCCAAACAGCAAATTTCCTGTCTTCTAATTGTCATACCGTTTCAATGGATTCGTTCCATGTTAAATATTCAGTTCTTTTTTAAATTTCTTTATGATGAACATTTCTTCCATTATTATTCACGAGTAGTAGCGGCACGCCCTGACCTCGTTCGGGTGGCAGCCCGCACATAGCCAACACATAGCCTTTCCTAAAACAGAAAGAATTTTAAAAATCCGTCCCGTAGTTTTTGAGCTCTTACAACTGTCTCTCTTTATAATATTATATTATAGACATGAAATGGTTTTTAGACAGATGGTCTAAAAAAATCCGTTTGTGGCTGTAATTTTCTTGGCTATTCCATCTATCTCTACCGGCTTAGCCTTCTTTATCTGCGATATTTTGCTCTCCTCATAAAAACAAAATAAATTAAATCAATCCTATTCGAATTGCAAATTGGCGTTTATTCGCGGATGGTCCAGTTCGCAAAACATCCAATTCACGGAAAGTACGTTTGGAATATTTAGGTGAATTTTTAAAATCTCAGATAGGCAGTGTTCGGAATTATTTCGTGTTAAGTACCTTAGATGACTGGGAGTGACAAAGGCAGTGGTAATTTCTCTACTAATTTCCCGGATCCCACCGTCTCCGTTTTATTCCTCGGAAATGAAAGAGACGTGAGTTTGTGTTTTTTTTTGCAAGAGGTAAACTCACAACACAAGCTACTGGATAGATTTTGAAAATGCATTCACTTTTAAAAAGCTAAACTAATGCAGTTTGGACTTATAAGCTATGTTTGGGTAGTTTATAAAATCGTTCATGCCACCTGAGCAAAGTCAGAGCGCTATTATTTGATAAATAAATAAATAATGCCACACTCAATGGCCCACACTAGGATTCCGTGAGTCGTGGGCCCAGAGACACATACAAAGACGAGCACAACACTTGTAACACCTAGACTCAAACAAACGCGTCTCGATTGTCCGATCGGGAATCGAAACAGACACCTATTGTACAGCAGCCACTACCAATTGGGCTAATTGGTCGTCAAAGATAAATAAAGAGATAATTTTCAATCTTCAAACAAAATTTAACAAAATTTATAACTGAACTTTTAATTAAGGAAGCTTTTTTTACAAGTTTAAATTGAAATTTCGCAATTCTACTATCTCGCCCCGGCAATAGGGTCAATACAATTAAAATAAAGGTAAAAGGTAATATATTTTGCGGAAGAATTGTAATTGGGCAAACTCCCAATCGTACTCAACATCGTGCCGGGTTATTTTGGCAAATGTTGGTTTTAGCAGCTATTAGAAAATAATAAAATTACGGCTTGTATTTATCAAAAACATTATAAAATATACGTATGTGCGTAATTGTATTTCTTTTATACTGAAAGAAGGAGAATCATTTTTTTTCTTTAATCTTGGTGAGCAGAATGCAGGTTTAGGTGAGCTGTATAACAAACTACGAGGAAATGGCGCAAAATTGTGACGGTTAAGTTTTTCAAATGGAAGCCAATATCATCTATATCTATACTAATATAATAAAGAGGTAAAATTGTGTGTTTGTAGGTATGTTGGGGGTAATCTCTGGAACTACTGAACCGATTTCAAAAATTATTTCACAAATAGGAAGCTACATTATCTGCGTCTAATACAAGCTATATTTATTTTGAAAAAAAAAAAACATGAACTGCAGCGAAGCGAGGGCGGGTCGCTAGTAGCTTATATAATATAAGCTGTGCCAGTGTTGCTTTATTGCTGGATATGGCTCATTAAGATCTACAACTTGTAGCATTTTTTTTTGCATTTAGCAAAATCTGTTTCGCAGACTGATAACGTGTGCCATTGGGGGTCTATTTTGTTTTGTCGAATACCTACCACACGAACAGTGAGCGAATTAACGATGTAATTCATGCAAATACACACATTCAACACAAATTTGTAATGCTAATAAGTACGTTACGGTTCACGGGCTACGTTCATCGCGTGCGGTTTTAACGTAATACGAGTGCTATTTATAACAAAGAACTATTTTTGTGTTCGCTTTAATTGTAAGTGTTGATAGCTGTATGTGTTAATATGGACATGTATATAAATTTAGTGGGTTAGTGCCCTATAATGTTTTAGTGACAAAAAACCGACAATGTACATCATCCATTTTGCAAAAACAAATGAGTCGTATAGAATCAAAGACGGCAAAATAGGTTAGTAAGCAAAAATGAGGTAAATATATGGCAACGTAGAAAATTTTAAACTAAACTGATTTGATTAATACATATATACATATATGTATATGTGTATATATGTAATAACATCCTTGATGGTGAAGAGTTAATAAACTCGTAGTTAATAAAGTTAATTAATAGAGTTAATAAAGAGTTTATGGTGAAGTTACTAACCTATTTTGCTGTCTTTGATTCTATACGACTCAAATGTAGTATTTATCGACGTCACAAACAATATAATACTATCGTCGGCGTGATCTTAGAAGTATGGAAAAGTAGAGACTGATAGTATTGTCTTTTTCTTCTCAATAAGAAATTCTCAAGTTTTATAAACCAGTTGGTTAGTGATGTGGGTGGTCCAGATTATTATTATCATTATTATTATGAGGCATTGAGTACGCCTCTGTATAATATCTATATTATACATATAATAAAACTGTAGAACCAGCCAGTCTGTACATTGAATTACCAATACTGATTGGGGACGATGAAGGAAGAGTATCAGAATACAAAAAGACGATTTCGATAATTTCGGTCTGTCTCTAATCTTCAAAACTACGGAACGGATTTTCATGGGGTTTCCACGGGTTAATTAAGCATAGCTTGGCGCTTCGAATAAACTTTGTTTTATCGAAATCGGCTGACGGGAAAAAAATATATCCCAATTTAGAGTTTAAAAACTAAAATTCCACTCGTACGAAGTCGCGGGCACAGCTAGAAGTGTATAAAGTGTAAATAATATTAGATAGGCTATAATATACCATTCCATAGAATACGATCAGTCTATGTCTCTCCACTGTCGGAGATAGGCCTCTCCCGAAGTTCGTCTCCACATACGATCTTCCGCTTTGCTCATCCAGCCACTACCGCTACCGGCATTTTTTTTCAATTCGTCGCGTTGATCTCGCCGCAGGGCCAACAAGCGATGGTGTAGACGACTCCTTGAAGAGTGACTACCTACTGAGAAGCGCAGTGTGGTACGCGCTTGGGCCACGTGGCCCGTTCGGTTTTATACACAGACATAATAATCTAATAATTTGAAATAGAAAGGGAATGATGCTGCATCTCACTGAGCAAGTCTGTTTAGCCGCGTTATTACACTCTCACAGAACACAATTGTACTTGTACGATTGTGTTTCGCTAATAAGTCAGGTTTGCCCCAGAGCCTCCTCATATTACATCAATTTTCCTTCCGTCAACAAATTATCCCCCCTGTTACCTAATCTACTCAAGTGTATTTTGTCAAATCCGACTGTGCCAATGATTTTTGACTATGACGTTGGCATGTGTCGCAGATAGGCGACAGTAACCACATTCCATCAGACAAACAGTCTATTCATCTTTAAATTCTGTTTATAAAAAAGATCTGCAACTTCCGTATTCTAAGATGCTGTCATCTTTGGAATATTCTTTGCAGAGGATACCGTCCAAAATCAAATAGTCTAACAAGGCAAACATCAAAAAAGCCAAATTAACCGAGCGTTTGATCAAATGCAAACGTCAACTTATTCAACAGGCGGTTAATTGGCGCCAACTGCAAATACAACATTGTAGAACAACAAACTTGTACTTTCAATTAGAGCAAGGAATTTAAATTTAAACTCGCCAAAATAACTCCTTTACGAACGCAAGAACGTTTATAATCGTGTGACTATCTTTATAGCCAAATTGCATTTGCATGTTTACGTTTACCAGGTTGAATCTATAGGGCAATATCATTGGCCTGATACTACTTTGACCTCATAGTAACCCCTCGTCTTAGTAGTATACGATTATGTCGACGTAATTACACCCACTTAATTGAAACGATGATCGATTGTCAGCGGTTGTTGCACTTTGCGAGATAATGACTTAATGATCTTGACGGGTAATTAAAATGTCACCTTAACAAGATAAGAATTAATTATTATTAATTAATTGATTGATGGAGTCTCACGCTATTGATTAAATAATTTTATAAGCTTCATTATATTAATAATATTATTACTAAATCATTATTATTTAAATTTTAATAATTCTCATAAACTACCAATCCGCATTATGTCTGCATGGTGGATTATGACCCAGACAGGTATGTGGCCTGCAATAGGACGTTATAGAGTGATATCAAACTCTCTTCACTCCATCCCTCCTCCCGTTAGAGATTAGAGATATCCCATGCCGTGTGTGTGATCCGTATCTCTTGTTTCAGCTAACCAAAATTACTATATTGTACATTCCCAAGCTTATATGTAGATGTATTTTCAAAAATCTATATTAGATGAGAATGAATATATTGTATTTTAAATACCTTAAAATGAGATAGTTTTCAACATTCATAATGCATAAGTTTCTCGTCTCTTGTGGGATGTGAGATGAGGTGGTGTGGCATTGAATAATGATTGGTACGTTCTACTCCACATACAATCTCCCAATTCTTTTCCTAGGTCCCGATTCGAAAATCCCCAAAGGTTAAAGGTCCCCACTCTGTTCGTGCCAACATTTGTTATTATCGATATTGGCATGTATCGCTTATGAACCATGTATCGTTTATGAACAAACGTAATTGTGATCAGGCACTGTCTGATAGTTTTCTGCCCATAAAAGAACTTCTGCAATAATAGTATTGGAAATTATTTCGCTAAATCAGCCAGGTACTATGCCATAATTGCTAATTTACCTCTTGGTAAATAGTAACCGCTATAGCATTTGCCAAAATTCTGAAAAATAAACTTCATAGCGATTGGCTTTTCTTCCATGACTGTCGTTATTGGCGAGAGGGCTGTAATTCGGAGTACCTTTACAGTGTAAGATCCGAAACGAAGAGATTCATCAAAAGACATAAACGAACAGAAATATGTATCTAGAAAAATCTTTTTTAGAGGGGGCGAGATCCTATCTTTTTTAGCGTACGATGCGATGCATCCCGGAGCCGTTGCGTGCATTCGACTGGCTAAGTTACCCCTCTCTTACAGAAGACTACCGTGAAATTTACTGAATTTCCCACTTTATCCTATTCCCCCAAAGTATTTACGTTTTTCGGTAGTGAATGAGACATGCTCGAGCCCATTCACATCCCATCCCATCCTATCCCAAATCCATTCCTAAATCTACCGTGCCGGCGTTTGTCATTCTATTTATTTTGATTTATTTATTTGTAGGTACGACAACGTTATACATACAAAATATGATTTGGGTATACAATTAGAATAAGACTAAAGTCTAGTATGAATCCCAATTATTACTTACGCTAGATTGTAACACAAAAAAGAATCTCCATTTGAAAACAAAAAAATTTAGAATTAACAATTAGAATTTATAATTTCAAAAGTCGTTTAGATAAATTGAAAAGGTCCAAAGAAATTAATACAATAGTGAATTGCGTTTATAGATTTTTAAACTGATGTTGGTTGATTGACGGTACCCGAGGCATTAGACCCCGGCGATAATAATTTATATTTGAATATCGCTAAAAATGTCCAAATGTATTTCAGGAAATTGTTTCATGAACTATTGTGGGAATCACACATACGAGTTAAGGGAGCATTACGACCAACGTTTGTCCTCCTTACAGGGATAGGACTCTTCGATTATGTCGAGAGCTTGTTTGGTCGGAGCAATGAACTGATGTTGGCACGTATCGCGGATGTCCATGCGCGACAGTATCCGCTCACCACCTTGTAAAGGTGGCTCATCTGCCACCTAATTCCTATAAAAAAATCTCATAAATTATCAAGTTTCGTGCTATTTCATAAAAAGCGACACAATAACGTGTGAAGTAAAGTTACCGATGTTACGTTAGTTGCGTTAACCGCTATTGTTCTAGACTGCTAATTGCGATCGATGCGACGTAACATCCCGATTATGGGACAGTAATGGTAATCGCGGGTGCGTTAACCGGCCGTGAATCGATTGTGCGTTCGATTGCATGTGCTAATTTAAATTTGAATCGGTGAAATTTAACAAGCAGACATGGATAAGGAATAATAACAAGTAATAATTATTATGTACAGACATTTTTATCTTATATTCACTTGACTCCGGTCAAGGTAATACACAAAGGCTAACAAGGGGTTTTCACGTATACTCGTATATACATATAAATGCTTGATATTGTATTCAGTATTTTATCTTGATATATTTCTGTACGTACTTTGCCTGCCTTGTTCCGTTTTGAGTCTCGACCTACACTTTTCTTTCCCAGGTCTCCTGGGCTGGAAGAGATGTCCACAGCGGATAATATTACCTCTTGTATTCCTGTTTTTTCTTTATATTTATTTTCTATTTTGTACAATAAATTATTGAAATTAAATGAATATGTGGATATGTTCCAACGTAGAAGTGCAAGGCCCCAGACGGTTGCCCGATTCGTCCGACCTCTAAATTCGCCACTGGATGTGTCGGTGTGTTGTATTTTATCACCGCGCCTAACTTTCGAATCTGATAAATAACACCTTACGATCCTATTACGGGTATTGAATATTATGTACAAAGGAATAAACGTATTAAAATATTATTAATCTATATATATATATATATATAAATAAAAGAGGATGTTGGTATATCTGATGTTATGTATTTTTTCATCGAGAAGATTTTCATGCTATCGACTTTGTTGTAACTCGCCACTAGATGGCGCTGCAGCACATGAAAATTCAACCGATCGCCATGAAAATTGGTAAATTCAAATACCTATGTGTATTTGAGCACGGAGAATATTTTCGAGCTATCGACTTTGTTGTAACTCGCCACTAGACGGCGCTGCAGCACATCAACTTCTATGGCAGGACAACGTCTGCGGGGTTTTGCTAGTAATATATAATTACTATTACAAAAAAAACTTATAATCAATAATGATACTTATAATTATTATATAAATAAGTTGGTGCAGCTAATCCGGCCGATTGTAAGTGTACGTACTTACCTCTAGATATAGACGCCCTCGGACATTATGCTGACGTTAGTCGAAAATAAGAAGCATATCTTAACACGTTTCCTACCTTTGGGGACCCAGGAATTAGGATTCGCGTAAGAAATTGGAAAGAATGGGGAAAAGGGTGAATCCCATCCAATCCCATTCTGCTTCTTGCATTCCAATGAACTGCCGAAACGGGACTTTACTGCATCTTGTTGCGAGGGATGAGAAACGGTCCATCCCGCTTTCCTCATTTCATAGATTGAGGGAAACGGAGCATTATAGCATGAGACTGGGTGCTTCCTACTCCTACTGGGGAAAAATGGGTTGGATTTGATGGGAAGAAGCGAACTCTGGCAAGTCTTATTCACTCCCAAACCATTCTCTCTACAGTGTGATGCGTACTCTTTATTACGAACAGCAAGGAGTGGAACGGAACTAATGGGTTGCGTTGATAAAACACATTTTATCACGGCGCCGAGCCTCCGAGCGCCCGAACCAGGGTTGGAAAAAAAACTGTTTTTTTTTTAAAGAACAAAACATCATGTTTTATTTGAAAAACAAAAAAAAACATGTTTTTTATTAATGCTTCATTGCTGTTTTAATTGCCTTGTTTTAAACATGTTTTAAACACGTACATATGTATAAAATGAAAAAAAAAATATTAAAAATCAAAAAGTATTTATTTATTAAAATTATAATTATTATTTATTTAAAACAACAGTTACGTTAAAATGCAATCAAGTTCAATCAACTTCCCATCTCTTATCTTCAACTCAACCCTCAACTTCCATGATCTGAAGTTTCTCGAGCGAACTATGTTGGTTAAGAGCCCTCATAATTGCAACCAATTTAGCAGCTTTCTCTGTGCCGAGCTTGTTTCTTAATTTTGAATGTACCAGTCCGAATGACGAGAATAACCTTTCAATTCCTGCGGAGGAAGCAGTTGCAGTAAATAACTGACACGTAATGTCGAGCATCCCTGGATCCACTTTAGTACTCACTGATTTCCACCACACAGACACATGCGTTTTCATTAAAAGGTCTTTTTTAAACATGTACTCCAAAAAAGGATAACTCCTCGCACGGTACGCCAGGACATCTTTCATGGCATTCGGACAGCTTGAATCTAAAAACTCCATGCCTATTGTGTCCTCCTCTTCTGATAGACCATCTCCATTATAATTGGGGTCTAATATATAAGCAGCGAAATGTGCTGGTGTCATTGCGGCTTTAAATCTTGCTTTAAGTTTATCTGCTTCTTCTGGCAACCAGTCCGATGAGAGTAAATCTTTCCATATATGTGTACAATTACTTAGGACGCACAGGTCTTTCTGAATGAGATCGAGAGCAATGGCTACTTTTTTCAGCTTTTTGAGATAGTTCTCAACATTTTCTTTGAACTCAACATCTTGGACCTTCCTTACGATTGTTAAATCTAATACAGACCTGTGCTCGCTGCATACTTTCACAAGACAGTGCCAGTTGTTCACGTAGGATTCGAGACAATCTGCTAATGTATTCCAGCGTATATCTTGAGGTAGTACAAGTGCTTTTCCACCAGCCTCCTTGTACTTTGCTTGTGGAAAATGATGATATTTGAAATACTTAATAATTTTTTTTACATCGCTTTTTATCTCCGCCTCTTCAATATCCTTGGCAAATAAATTAAATAAATGAGCAGAACACCCATATGTTATAACATCGCCAATCTGATCATCTTCTAATTCCGTTAATTGTCTTCGCATTTTTGCCATATTAGCGGCGTTGTCAGTTACGAAGCTATGTACATTGCAACCAAAACTTTGGCACTTTTTGATGCTTTCTATTGCTAGAATTAAGAGATAATTACTAGTGTGACTGTTGCTAGAAGTGTCTATTGTATCTATGAGGTAAACGCTACCATCATTTTCAGTAGTGGTCACACTAACACACACAATAGGCTCATTACGTATGTTACTCCAACCATCAAGAGCCATACAAACCACTTTTCCTTTCAAATTATTTTCCATATTTGATTTTACGGTATCATATACTTCATCCAGCAGTTTTCCGCCTATATTTTTTCTGTTTGGTGTCAAATAGCCCGGTCGAGATAATTGCATCATCTTGATAAATTCTGGATGCTCAGAGTGCCGAAATGGAGTATTTGTGGCGTAAAAATATTTTGCAACCTGAATATCAATTTTATGTTTTTCCTTTTCCGATGTTTTCACTATGTATTGTGACATTGAGCCTCTTGAATAAGACTTCGACAGTGTCGGCACTTGTGGAGCCTGACTCGTTTTCTCAGCTGTTGGGTTGACATTGACTTGCATTCCATCAGCACCGCAGCCTAGAAACAAAGAAACTTATAAATACCCAAAACAACTGTACTTTATTATCTACAAATAGAAAATAACATAATTTGTCTGGTTTTCCGCCCTTCAATTATTCAAGGTTATCATAGTTTAATAAGAAAGAAATTTTTAATATTCCAGGTTGCATTCTTTGTGTCATGTAGGTACTAAGTATATAAAGTTACATTTAAATATGTCTAGGCTGGGTGTTTGTTTTAGCGTGGAGGAAAAAGAAACAGACAAACAAGAATAATTTAAAATGTCAATAGGCAAATATAAATGAAATGGGTAAGGATGTATCAGGACCGGCAATAACAATTATTATTTATTGATTATAAAAATTACAGAATGTTTCTAAAACTGAACAATAAAACAATATGACATTATTTTTCACTGATCACTGACAAATAGTTAATGGATAGATATACATTTATTTACTTTCTTACCATCATCACTTGAATCATTTTCACAGATTTGTATTCTCGAAGAAGAGGTTGATGCACTCGAATTTCTAGATGCATAATCTGAACACTTTTCCAAATGTGCTCACATACGAGCAATCAGGCCCACCATGTTTGTCCTGCAATGCTTGCATTGCGCTCTGGGTGTTTTTCCGCCAACTCCAGTGGTAGAACTCGAAGAGGCTGGAATTTCTATAAAGTTCCGCCAAAGCGGGTCTTTCTTCCGCCCTGTTATCATATTTTTTTCCCAAATAACACACCACACACACACGCACTGTTATTGTTTATTAATAACGCCGAACAAAAATAATTACATAAGTTATGTGCGGCTACAGCAGAGGATTTAATAAAAAATCAATTTTTGATTTTATTTATTAAACTAAGATTACAATTTATAATATTACTAACTAAAATGCTACTCTAAAAATATACGTCTTGACCGATGCTAGGTCTAAAACGAAGTATCTCTACATTTGATAATACAAACTAAAATACTAATCTAAACTACCCGTCTTGACCGATGCTAGGTCTAAGACAAAGTGTCTACATTATAAAATACTACAAACTAAAATACTAACTAACTAATCTAAAAATACACGTCTTGACCGATGCTAGGTCTAAGACGAAGTGCCTTGAAATCCGAGTCATTCGGAGCTGCTGGCGGGAATTACGTCATTGCAAACAGTGCCGTCATTGTTCGATTATTGAGAGCGCTGTTTATCCATAAATCTTTATAAGATTATATAAACAAATAAAGCATGTCGCGCGGTGTCAAGTGTCGTTCACAGTGCCGTTATTGTTCTGAGGGCGATTACATAACACCTCCCCCCGAAGATCAGCGGCTATTGAAGACCTTTGTCGAGAAAGACGCTGAAGGTTGATTCTCGTCAGGCTTTCTCCTTGCTGGAATTTAGGAGTAGGTTTCTTCAACATTTTGTTATTCTTCTTTCCAATCTTTCAGATGGTTCAGATCGTTCAGACGAGTACACATGCACTGAATATGGCCACGTACAATAGGATCGTGGTATGATAAGTATGTGTAGTCTGTACTAGTCTCGAGTTCGATCGGCGACTGTATTGTAATTCTTGTATTGGTTGTATGCAAGTGGTCCAGATTGACGGAATTGAGTTTCCATGATGGATGCGATGCGATGATTTGGCTACGACTTCTTCTAAAGCTGGCTTCTCGAGTGTGACGTAGGATGGCTTGTAGATTTCGCTCCTCTGTTGCGTAATGATAAATTGCTGGATACAATCTTGGGATGACTGGTTCCGGAAGCTGTGTGTTTCGTCGCAGAGGTATCCCTTGCTGTTCTTCGGACATTCTGCCTCTATGAACTTGAAATCTTTTTCGTGAATAGCAAGGAAGGGAAAGGGTGGTATAAGGATTTCGTGGTTTCTATTTGGTATTATGTATTTATAAATATCATATATTTTAAAGAGAACCACGGGAACTCTGTATACTATGACCATTACATTATTAACGTAGTATCATCCTTAATTATATCATAGTACTCCCTAAGATCAATAATACCTTATACCTTATCCGTACCGTAATAACTTGATAGTGTGGTAACATGATTAAAATTATGATGAAATTAATATGTGAGCATAAAAAAATAATTGATAATTTAAAAATTAAAATTATATTTGATGTATCTTATAATTAAGTTTTATATATTTTTCTCTGCATTTTTAATGTTATTAAAATAAAACCATTAATATAACGTTGAACAGTTAATTATCTGCTAATTAGGAAAGAACGTAAACGGTCAATAAATAGCGTCAGAAGTTGACTAAAGCTGATACTCGTATATCGCGATTATAAAGAAGCACTTGAAAATGAACAGCGTCTTATTGAGAAAAGTTTACCAAGGGACCAAAACGAAAATGACAACAATATAAATGATGGAGTAAATGTAGCAGTATACGATTTGCAAGTTGCTATGCAGGTGCCAAAGGGTCAAGTTTCATTATTTTATTACAAATCAAGAATTAACTGCTTTATTTTTAAAACATGTACACAAGGTAATTGACTTAATTTTCTATTAAGATAATTATTGACAAATACAAACGTTATTCTAACATCTTACGCGGGCCTATTTTTAAAATGTGCTTGGTGATATTTCACAATAATTTTAAGGACTTATTTTTAAGATTATATAATTCACATTATTGGTATTTAAGATTTTATAGTATTTAATACCTGTGATCTCAACTTTAAGGAATAATGTGTCTTTATCTTGTCTCTCATTATGCTATCGATCTCATCTGAGTGAGCCATTTCTAAATCCTAAACTAAACTCGTCTAGCCTACTAGAACGCTTAGTCAGCGATGTATCTAAACTACTGTGCCTAGATCTCCTTGGGTGGAGAATTTTGGTGATTAAACCTACACGGCACTAAATACGAAATTAACACGAAAATTGACACAAAAGTAATAAAAATTGACACAAAAGTAAAAAAAAATGACAAAAATTAGATAAGGGATATAGGATAATTTCTTAGGACTAGGACATGGGAATACACTTGAAAGATTCAAGCTACTCACAGTTTCGTCGTTGAATCGAGTTCTGGATTCCTCCTCTGCGCAGCACGCCGTAGATTCTTTATAGCAACAAGATTCGATGTTAGAAACTTTTAGCTATCCTACCGACTGCGCCATTTATGTGCGGCTACAGCAGAGGATTTAATAAAAAATCAATTTTTGATTTTATTTATTAAACTAAGATTACAATTTATAATATTACTAACTAAAATGCTACTCTAAAAATATACGTCTTGACCGATGCTAGGTCTAAAACGAAGTGTCTACATTATAAAATACTACAAACTAAAATACTAACTAACTAATCTAAAAATACACGTCTTGACCGATGCTAGGTCTAAGACGAAGTGCCTTGAAATCCGAGCCATTCGGAGCTGCTGGCGGGAATTACGTCATTGCAAACAGTGCCGTCATTGTTCGATTATTGAGAGCGCTGTTTATCCATAAATCTTTATAAGTTTATATAAACAAATAAAGCATGTCGCGCGGTGTCAAGTGTCGTTCACAGTGCCGTTATTGTTCTGAGGGCGATTACATAACACATATGTAAACAAAAAAAGTACGTGTCCACATTACACAAGCAAAACATGAATTGATCGATTTCGTTCGGCTTTCATTCCGCTTGTCAGTCAGGGGAATCCCATCTAGTAATATCGATGTTGCCAACTCTTTAGTAAAAAACATACCATAAAATGAGATTTTTAATTTCTTCTAATTAAAAGTATAAAGAGTTTTTTTTTATGTGTTTTCAACATGTTTAAAACAAATTAGTTTTAATCATGTTTTAAACGTAATACATACTTTTGTAGTGTTTTAATCAGTGTTTTAAACGTATGTTTAAAACAAATGTTTTAAACATTGCCAACCCTGGCCCGAACCCAATAACGCTTTACGACCTTATTGTTTAAGCATCGGCCAGCTTTAAAAAACGGAGGAATATGATTTTATGACGAATATAATTTTGAACTAAGCCGTGAGAAAGAGCTTCTATTGTTCTTAAGTACAATGAAATTGGCTGATTCAGTTTTACATTTCCTGTATCGTTTTAAGATCGTGACACAAATTGGCGTCACTGTCATATCCTCACATGGTTCTAAGTTAAGAGTTCTGTTGGGAATGTAGCCTACATTTGTAACATTAAATTTTGTTATTTGTTAGGATCTAAAAGGAACGCATACACAGCATCTGTTATTGTTCAGAAGAGCGTACATTTTTAGCAAAACCGCCCATGTTAATTGCTAGCGTGACAGGTCGTTTCTTTGCTACATCAATTTTTAAATACAAATTGCACGCAGAAGCGGAATGCGGCGTCTAATATAAGCGTGTGCAATATAATAGTCACACATACAATTAAACCTATAAATTCCTTAATATATGAACAACGTCTATAGGTCTATCTGTATGACTGTGCTAATCTCGGTTTTCAATACCATTTACAGGTTTTTTTTCTTCATATATATCAATGGTGTAATTAGCACATTCTGCCAATGTCAAGTTTTCTTCAGAATAAACAATGTTTCTAATAACTGTCAATGTCCAGTCCCGTCGAAGTAAGTCAAGAGTCGCTCAGTAAAGCGATATTAGGTTTACTGAGAGCAGAAGAGGACTCCTTGAGAGCACACGAATAAACGCAGTCCCACGCTTTTATTTGATTATCAGTATTATCACGAACACCACGCACGAAAAACACTAATAAACTATCACTGTCGAACCACAAAATATTAACAAATTTTTACAATAATCATACAGAAACTCAACATCACTTGTCTAGTTCTCGTCAAAAGGTTTCACGGTTTTCACTGTAGTGTGGAGTGTTATTCCGGAAGGTTTTATTTTGTATCAAAATTGACCGAATAGTTGTGAAAGCGCAGCGGTCATCGCGGTATTAATATCTGAATGATGATATAATATCGTTACCTAATTAGGACACATTAGACAATTGATATGGAATTCGACTCCAGAGCGGACGAAACCGTTGACAAATTCTATTTCTTTATACTTGTCTCACATATAAACAACCAAACTCAGTGTATCTTTATAATATTAGTGTAGATATGATATAAATACAAATATCCTCCGCTATTCTATCTAATACACAAAGGAATTCGCTCAGACGCTCGCGGCTACCAACTATAACATTGTTTCACTATTTACGTACTGGAATTTCCATTATTATGTGTACAATGTTACGCGGAAGCATGGGCGTATTAATCAATTGTTTCTAAGACGCCGCGCCTAGACTTGCAATATTGTTCTGAAGCCTTAACCTTCTGTTTATAGCTAAAGGTGTAAAGAGCGGAAGACAGGGTGTTGTTGCGTGACTTGGGGACAGGATAGTAGTTTGGTATCGTAATTATTGGTAATGAAATGTTCACACGTTTACGAGTACAGTGTCGGTCAATTGAGCGTTCACACAAATCCAGCGAGGTAATGCCGCGAGACAATATTCTCATGCTGGGTGGGTACCTTCCCATTAATGTATAAATTTGTACATGCTCAATATAATTAAACTTATATAATTATTTATAACTACCTGTACCCGCCACGCGTTGCTGTGGCTGCCCAACAGATGGCGCTTACCCTGTTTTTGGGTAAACCGCATGTTCCTACCCTGTGATAGGTATATAAAAACACGCGCGTATTCGAATGCAACGTTGTGTCCAAATTTCAAAGCAAACGGTGAAGAACTTTCTGAGATTTAAGATTTTGAACAAACGAACGTTTACATTTTTTTATTTATATAGATTAACATAAGAGCGGTGATACCCTAGGAGTATCTATACTCGACTCACATTCGTGTGATCGTGAGTTCATATCCTCGGCCCGAAGTACGGATTTTTAAAAATTGTCACTAACTCAGCGGTAAGGGAAAACATTGTGATGAAACCCGCATGCTCGAAAAATAAAAAAAATCTGTAGTATGTGATTTACCAATCCGCACTTTCCTCACGCGGTGGATTACGAGCCGCAGCACCCCCGTGATTTACTAGGGGAGGCCTGTGCCCTGCAGTGGGACGTTATAGGCTTATACAAATATAATGAAATGCCTATTATATTTTGAAAGAATAGTAATAATGAATGGTATATATTTTTTATTTTCAGGTACATAGCTGATTTGGTAACTTGAAGAACGTGAGTGGTTTCGATTTTCTTTCACCGGTCAAAATGCTTTTATTAACAAATTCAATGCGTCGTAATAGCTTCTTCAGTGGAAACTCCAACAATCTATCTATATCTAAATATCTATACATACATATTATTATAATCAAATCGTAACAGTCGTGTCTGGACATGAAATATTAAAAAAAAAACCATTGGCAGTGTAAATTAATACAGTGCCAAAAATAACAATGTTTTTTTTGTCTGTCTTTTTCAACGCGCATCATGGATTTTATTGAAACTTCGCTGTGTTACAATAACTATTGCGTCGGGTACTATTAAATTACCATTTATCTAGATCAAATACAAAGTTCCCACGGGAATCAAGCTAACCTCACATATTCTGAGACGCACAAAGTCGCGAGCATTGCTCGAATATGAATATGCAAAATGGACTCTGCCTTACCGGAATAATTCTATAGAATATCGAACAACTTTCTACTAGGTAATTCCAAGTTGGAAGAGACAAAGCCTTTACATTCGTGAGTTTGTACGCACCATCCATATTCAATACACGTGACTATAACTTCTAAATGCCTGGATTTAATAATTTGTCCATACACCCCACGCGAACACGGCACCGAGCACGTCCCGGGACGTGACTGGGCGTGATGTACGCATCTTACCAGATGTAACTGTGTACATTGAGCAAATGTTACATTGATTTTGTATTTTGACTATAGCTAGTAAGCATTGTGAAACTGGTTTATTAGCGCGAGCTCTTTAACATGAAAATGAACTTCGAGAGGCTAATAGAATTCTCACGCCAATGGCACAGATTAAATCAGAGCATACAAGGACCTCCTTCTTAACTCAGAGCTGTGGACTGTTATATCCATGCTCTGGAAAAGGGGAGAGCAGAAAAGGGAAACAGGAAAAGAAAAGCTTGTACGTAGGCAGAACAGATGCTCGCCGGAAGGAGTCTACACAGTACGGTCCCCCGATTCGATCTGTATAATTGGAGGGTCAGTACCTCTATGAACGGTGGTGGATCATGTACCATGTGAGTAATTAAATATGGCCAATCAAGAAACTCGTGCCACAATAGGACCACTAATATCATTAAAAAGGCAAAATATTTACGGACCTTTAGGGTTGCGTGCCTCAGGTATGTCGCTGATGATCATTGGTGATACTATGCCAACGTCAATTAAAAGATACGAACATTGGTTCGTCCACAAATGCACTGCCTACTTATGGGGAGTCAGGCTTGAAAAAACAATAAGACAGGATAGCAAACAGAAGAATGATGGACAGCGAATGAAGTGAATGGACATGGGACGAGCTTTATCACTTATTTCCGAAAGACGTTGGTACATTTTGAGGCAGTAGCTGGGCCAGTCGGACATGTGCAGTGGCTTTAGGATGTACTCGTAACAGGGGCTGTAACCCATCTCCGGAGAAAGCCATGTAAGCAAAAATGTTTCACTTCCTTAAGAAATAATATATTTTTGATCGGCTTAAGAAGTTTGACTATGTATATCAGAATTATATCAGTGACCGATAAGGAACAGTGTATATTTTTTTCAAGATTGATACTTTAATTTCCCTGTTTTTTACTTGTACGAGACATTATTGTTGAAGGACACTGAATGTACAAAGACAAATCAGCCTATTTTCCTACAGGATGTAATATCAATTATTTCACGAAGATATTACTTTTCAGTAACGTCTGTGCGAAGGGCCACGCCCTTGGAAGTAGTTCCGCTCACGTCGGACCGCTTCCACTTGTATTTATTGACTTACAACTACGTTCATCTTATTGCTCCTTTATTGACTTCGGTCTGCGCAACATTTTGAATAGAAAATCTTATTCAATTACTATCCCCTTTGAAAGATTTATGCCTTTGTGAAAAGGCGATTGGTATAAAATAGTGAGATGAATAAGATAATATTCTCGTGTGTCAATCTATATCAGGATATAACGTTCAGCTGCAGAACACTGTCCTCCTCTGGTAATCACTAGGGAGTTGTGTCATAATCCACTATGCAGATCATAATCGAGAGTTATAGACCATTCTTTCCCATTGCGAATTCTAAACAGCCCATTGCAAATGTTGATAGTTCACAAGCAGCTGTTAAGACTTAGATATTAATTTTCTTCAATGGACATACTGTTCAGGTGTAATGGACATCGTATTTGCGCGTTCCCATTTTAATCCCAATATTGCGTTTGTTGGATAATGAAAATTATAGCAAAAAAGATTTAAGTAAAACCATACAAGTACTATAATAGCGATTACCATATTACAGTAAATAAATTAGCACATACATTATAAAAGATCAACAAATTGCAATCAATTACAGTGGCATTCCGTCATGACAAAGTCATTAGTGTCTGTACCACACCTGGACTACTCTCATGCGCTTCACCTTCCTCTGCAGTTGCAGCATTCCATACAGTAAGGCTTCGGCCGTTGGTGGACATCCGGCTACATATATATCCACCTGGAATTAAAAGTAGAAAGTATCTTGTAAGGAAGGGCGGCAATCATCGTGGCTATTTGTATTTTTGCTCTTGCCCATACCACTGGTACTACATATTATAAATAGTCAAGGATTACTGTTGGCAATTACCGGTATAATCCTGTCACAGCCGCGCACAGTGGAGTATGTGTAGTGGTAGTACCCGCCGCCGTTCGCGCAACTGCCCATCGACACCACGAACCTGGGTTCGGGCATTAAGTCATAGGTCTTGCGAAGAACTGGTGCCATCTTGTTGGTGACCGTGCCGGCGACGATAATCACGTCAGTCTGCCGGGGAGACCCTCGGAACACCATACCATAGCGATCCATGTCATATCTGGAAATTTAATGGGAATTTTAGTCCCTGTGCTAGTTCTGTTTTACAACTTTTAGGCAAAACCTTCTTCTTTTCCGTCTGTTTTTAATATTCCAATAAAACAGACCTAAGTCGTAAAGACATTAGTCTAGCCTTAAATATTGTTACAAAGAAAACATTGATATTCAATTTTTACATTATTATTTTAGTAGCAGAATTAATGTTATTTTAGAAATAAATAGGTAAGTAATATAACATTTGAGATATTCGCATTTTTCACACATATTTATCTATTTAAACGGGTCTTAACGCGAATATTTAGAATAAAGCGAGTGGAATATCTTGAGGTCAGCAGACAACGGGCATTTATGCCGTACGTTAAAGCAGGGACGGACAAAGTTGGAACAGTATTAAGAAAATACTCCATTAAGACTGTATATACACCGTTCTCCAAACTAGCGGAAAACATACGCACGCCAAAGGATGAGGATAGACTGCAGCTGCGGTAGTTCTTACATAGGCCAAACAAAGCGCACCGTACCAGAAAAGGTCAAGGAACATATTGCAGCCGTGAAAAATCGCCAGACGAATAAACCGGCGATACTGGATAAAACTTCTAGTTAAAAAACCTCTTCCACTGATCGCCACTATTTCTCCAGGATTGTGCGTGAAGCAATTGAAATCCAAAAACATAGATACTTCAATTGAGAAGATGAATACAAATTGTCCTCGACATGGAATCCAGTGATTAATAAAATTAACCTCGCGATTTTTCATCTGACGCTACTTCTCATATAGTGAGTGTTGTGTACTGCAACTTTTCGCACTATGAAGACCAAATGCGGCTAGTTGATGAAACTGCTCGCAACTCTCGACGTGGACAACGTACCTCTTCAATCAGCTCGTGAAACGTCGAGTAAAATAAATAAGGTAAACGCGTTAAGACCCGTTTAAATAGATAAATAAACCTATTGACCAATTGAGCAGCTTCTTTACAGTTGTGAGCATAAACTCGATCATTCTGCTATTTATAATGTTCTTTAATGATGAACATTTTCTTATCTGTAAATAAGATTTGTTTATGAGCTCCTTTGCCTACTGCCGATGAAGTTGTTTTGATTTGTCAACCCCTTTTGTCTTGAAATGGTTCTGGGTGTTATATTCATTTCTGAATAAAATCTTTTGCTTCCGGACGGGATTTCTTCGGATTCTCTCCATCACAGCTTTAATCGTCTGTTTAGTACGAATAGTGCGTGGACGGCCAGACCTTCTGTCACAAACAGACGACGTTTCAATGAATTGCGAGGGCCAATAACCTAAGCCCGCGGCACACAAACATTCGGCTTATACCAAGCGGATGGAAAGTTTTAAAAAAAATGCATTTAGCTCCGTGCCTACTTTGTGAAATGCAATTACAGCATTACGGTTTTCGTTATCACCCTATACTCCATTTTAATATTAGTACAATATTTAATAATGATTGGCGTCAAAATGAGAAAAATATTTATTTTTCACGTGAGAATGACAGATTCCAAATTCAAATATATATATTTTTTCTTTATTGTAACGGTATTTATGGCCAGACTAAGTAGTTTAAGAAAACTAAAGTTCCGATTCAATCGAATCATTGGCAAAAATTGCTCTCTTAATGATAAAAAAATAAAGCTTCTGTAGTACCGAATTGCTGAAAATGGGAGACCATAGACACAATACAAGACTGCTAATGTTAAATTTGACGTAGTACAAAAAACTTAATTATGTTTGACAGCACCTGTTAACACACCGGCCATTTCATAAATACATGTTTTTCGGGACTAAGGCTCACCGAATAGTTGAAGAGGAAAGTCTATCATTTGACCGTCGTTTATTGGCTGGTTTTACAAAAAAAACTACATTACCTTCACTCCGAAACAAATATCCAGAATTAGCTATTTGATGGACTACACGAATCATGTTATTGACATTTAACCTCAAGTCTGCGACATTTAATGGTAAATGTCGACCTCTGACCTTTTTGCTCCGTTTTGAATGCCGCTAATCTCTGCCTGGCTGTACCGCGAATAATGCCACCAAATCATTTAGATGCTTCATGTGCCAATAAATAACAGGTTCTAATAAAAGTGACAGGTTAATGGATCAAGTGAAGATGTATATGTTCATATTAATACTGTGATCATTATATATACAATATATACGTAGAATGTAAATGTAATGTAGCGATTAGCTTAGTGAAGGCAGTTGCCAAATAAAAGTTGTGCTACTAAGACGCCATATATTTATTCCGGGTCGGACCTACCTTAATATATATTAGTTCAAATACAAACAGTTTTGCGTTGGTAAATGGATAATTATAAATCAAACTTCAACAAAATCAATTATGGATAATTAATGGCTATGAAATAAGAAGCGATTATATTATATTGCCCTTTTTAACCCTTTGATCTTTGGATCCATCAAACATAATGGAGGATTGCAGATGGCAGTGAGTGTTCATCTACAATTATCTTATCTCTGCTAAAGAGTACGTTTGTTAAGATAGTTCACGAAGCGCTCTTATGCAAATGTATTGTTTTTATACGAGAAACCGTAACCAGCTCTTTCATCGTATCGAACACGGACCTCTTCATACACATTACAGTAGATGAACATATGTACACATATGTACACATATGTACACGAGGGATGTAAGGCCTTAAGACGTCACTCTGGTCAAGCGGGTTGGCGAGTCCACTATCTTATAGGTGGTAATCGTAGTTTCTCAGCGCTTCTGATAGCCCTTTTGTTATCCCTTAGTCGCCTTCTTAGCAAGACTTATTTCTCACAACCTGCACTATCAGTTAACGCAATAAAATAACATACGATTTTTTTCAAGGAAAATGAACGGGTGCGATTGTGTATCGAGTTTTTTGAAAGACTTTGAATGCAGTTTTTCATAACTCTAAAATTGACTCCATGGTTCCTTAGAACAAATTTCTCTATTTCTAATAGTTTCAGATTTCTCCAGACTGACCCGTCTCAAAAAAGAAGTCTGTATATTTGTTTGCTGGTTATATAAAATGTATCGTAATAAGAGTAGGTACCTCGATGCGGCATAGTGCATCATCTCCAAGGCACAGCAAGCGAGACCAAAGGTAAGTGGCCATAGCGACCCCTTGCGTCCCCAGTTGAGGATGTCGTCGGCCCGGGCCACCACCCAATCGCCCATTGACTGAAATGAACAGTGACAGGAGTTTATACTTGGCGTATACATTTGGGAGGGGATGCTATCCCACAGCCGCTGGACGCACTCGACTGGCCAAGTCTTTCTCACAGAAGACTACCAACAAAGGTACTGCGTTTTCCACTTTATCCTATTCCCTCAATCTACATGTTTCGGTAGTGAGTGAAATATGCCAGAGCCCATTCCTATCCCATCCTATGCTTTCCCCCTTAATTCTCCCAATCGTTTCTCCAAATCCATTTCTCCAACTCTCCAATGGTAGGCAGCGCATTCAGAGACGTTACAATGTTTGTCATTCTGAACTGATGTTGGCATGTTTTACTTACCACCTGGTGGATTAACAGCTCGTCTGCCACCTTCTTTCTATAAAAAAAAAATACAATAGATTCCTTCGATTCAAAAGAACTCGACTCACGTTCACATGAGTCTAGTCGAGTTCTATTTTCATAACGATAATTCTCTACAATATATTATATCTTTAAATATCGTTTTGCACTTATATCCCTTTTACTTTTCAATATCCCAAGGTTGCTTGGAAGAGATCGATAAAGTCGCCTATTGTATTCTGTGGATATGTGCACATGTAATACCTAACTATTTGTATACAATAAAGAGTATTTATTATTATTATTATTATAGACTAGAGAACAAAGACGACTTTCACGGAAACTATTAAGACGCTGCATTATTCGTTCACTATCTGAATACGATACGAAGAAACATTGAAAGCATTCATACGAATGTAACGCGTGTTGAGTCATTGTGTAAACATCCTCGCATTCCGTCAGGAATGAATGACCGAATGGATAAACTAGAACACTCGTACCCCAGAATGAATGACGTAAGGGATTCCACAGTGATTTGTGGCGGCTAAGGCGTAGGAGGATCGCGGTGACTGCGGATTTACGACCTATTTAGCCCCAGTGTGTCACTCACTGCCTATAAATTTGTGCTCAGTTTTTAATAAGCACCTTTTAAAATTGTCTTTCAGACAAAATTTTCAGTAGCAAAAAATATCTTTCAAATTTAACACTTACAGAAAAATGACGAATGAATTTTCTCTAACGACTTATTTATCCTGTGAAGGCAGTCTTAATTTTAATTATCTGATTGAATACGACTTGTTATAAGTCCGTGACCTAATAATCTTAAAATTGACCGTCTTTTGGCAATTTGACATCATATTTGGTGATATAAATCTCTAAATTTAATACAGTATTATATTTTGTTAATTAATCAAAATAAAGAGAATTATTAAAATCGTGATTCCATGTTTTCTTGTATACTCGTAATTCTCGAGTATACCTACTGTGCCCTGTTGAAATAAACGTTTTTTCTTTCAAAATAAAGGTACATATTGTATAAGTAATTTCTTCGTAATAATCACCATACGTCGCCACATGTATCAAATCATATGAATAGGGCCGTGTGATCCCGGTATTCCCTATATTATCCAATACCAATATTTGTGTTCGCAGCACTGACGATACTAAAAAAAGGAATACATTTATTTTCTGGAAATATCACATTGGTTTGCATTTAAATTAGTCTATACTTATCAAAATCTGTAATTAGGACTTTTGACTTAAATTTAGATCTTTAGTTAAGAAGAATGTGCCGTTAATCTAATTCCTAATAAGAAGTTCGTCTTTCCCACACCCTACCATTAAGTTCGATAAGGGATAAGCCCGACCTTTCAAAGGTAATTGGATCCAAATACAGGCCTGAGTAAGCATACGTCGTGTATCGTCGGCAGCGACCTATATGAGCATAGAGATTGGAATGGAAGGAACAACGTGCTGTTCACTGCGTCAGATTCTTAGTTTTGTTTTTACCACATATGTAATGTAAAATGAGCTTTGGGAGAGGCCTGGAGAGACATAGGCTGATGGTATGTTATCGCTAAACTCAGTGGCCCACACTACTATTCCTTGTATCGTGGGTCCAAGGACGTACAATGACGGGCACACCAGTTCACACCATCCAGACTGAAAAAACACCATTTGTCTTTAAACAAATGAATATCCGAGCGGGAATTGAATCCGCAACCTTTTACACAGCAAGCAGGGTCACTACAGACTGGGCTATTCGGTCGTCAAGTGTAAAACAAATGTAATGTAGTGTAAAATGAGTGTCAACTTCGATGACGTTTTCATTTAGAACGGCGGATATATCTTTCGTGATTCTGAAAGCGCACATTGTGAATTTTATTATTAATAAAACTTTTTACAAGATTAAACGTGATAAAACGTTTACACGGAACGACAGATGGATGGGGAATGGCGACGTATACTGGAATTCTTTGGATAATTTTGCAGCTCAGCGAAAATATTCAGAAGATTCAAATTTAATTGTCCATCCAATTTCTTTCCTTTTTGAAGACTGCTCAGATTCTAATTTAATTTACCCATCGTAAAGAACCCAAGGCTGTATTTCTCCACTGTTCCTATAGGCCCCATGCGTAACATCGCCAGCGGCGTGCACTAATTTTGAAACTAAGTATTCGGTAGTAGCGTATCGAGATAAATCGCTGGGTGTTTCGGGCCGTCACCCATCATGCGGGCCCAGGGGGATTGCTGGATACACCAGACTTTTTTATACTTTTTTACTCTTTTTGCTTTTTACTCTCTTTTACTTTTATTTTACTCTACTTTTTTTTCTCGAGCATACGGGTTTCCTCACGTTTTTATCTCTCACCAATGGCCTAGTGACATTTAAAAAAAAAACTGTACTTAAATAGAAACTCAGTGTTACGGGCCGAAGATTTGAATTTACTATCACACCTAGGCCCTAGGCCCTAGGCTAAATCTATCACCACTTTACTTTTAGCCCCGAGTACCCGAGTGTCTACATTTTCAACACGAAAATTTCAAGAGCAATAAGAACAGCAACCGTACGGCGGTTATTTTTATAGAAAAAAGGCGGCAAACGTCCCCAGTCCCCACCTTATGGTAAGTGGTAAGTATCCTCTTACCATCAGATGGACTGTATGCTCGTCTGCAAAAAAAATAGACACCCGTAATACATGCCAACATCAGTCCAGAATGACAAATGTTGGCACGCCCCCAGGTGAAAATGGGGAGGGATGGGATGGGAATGGCTTTGGCATATTATCTCACTTACTACTGAAACATATACACGTACATTGGGGAAATACTATAAAGTAGGAAATGCAGTACATTTCAAGATAGTCTTTTGTGAGAGAGGGGTAACGTGGCCAGTCGAGTTAGCCCAGCGGCTGTGGAAATGCAGCGTGCACTCTCCTACTACCAAACAGCGGTTGCGGTACTAGGTTTAGCGAAAATAAGTGGTAGCTAAATTGTAAACTCTGTTTGTGTGGGTGGCAGCGACAATATATCCTTTTTTAAAGTTTTGTAATATTTTTAACACCCATTGGTTTTTTTTGTTTGTCACATATGTATATTACGATTCAAGAATCACTTCAACTTGTATGAAGTGGTACCAATGCCACTACAAATCGCACACACACATTTACATATCTGCGTTTACGTATCACTATGTTTGATTAATTGATATTTTATACCGAGAAGCAATATGTGTAACTGTCGGAGGAAAATTAAAGATCGAAATCCTATCTGTTTTCGTAGATATGTATATCTTATCCCGACTTCGTTGATAATTTGTTTCCCTAGCTCAATCCCGGGATTGCTTTCTTGTTTGGCGGGATTAGTAAGTTTTGCTCCCTTGATTTGTTTAGTTCTGCTTCGTTTATTCCATATTAGGCTGAGCTGAGTTCTGAAATTATATGCGAACATATTTAATCAGTCTAACCTCAAGCTGAGTTCAAATGAAAGTCGAATAATTTAGTTAGAAACACGCCCAGTTGGCTTCAATTCTTATAATTAATTATAAATTCTTTCTTATATTTGACCAAACTGTTAATCTTCAATTAACCTTCTTTTTATCGTATTTTTATATTTTCTTAATTCAAAGAATTATTATATAAACTATAATATTTTTCATTCATTAATTACTAAATTCGCGGCTGTCTTATAGAGAGAGTAAATTAACGATATTATTAAATTTTAAGCCAATTACAAACCTAATATGAAAAACAATTAATACTTAAATAATCAATAAACAACAATTAATCAATTAGTCCTGTGATAGTCTGTGGTGGTTGAGCAATGTGCAATGTAAGTGGTTATGTACACAACGTGTCACCGAAATAACGCAAAACCATGTCAACAAATTTAAAATATTCAAAACCGTTCTAGCGAAAAATGAAATTACTTATAAAAGTAATGAATTACTTTGACTTTTGCAGTCATGAGAGGAGTTTCTGGCTGTATACGGACTACGCGGACCCAATGGATACTACACTCTTCCAGATTTTTTTATTCACGGCCTCACGATTTTCATCGCCATGGTTTCCTTGGGAAAATTGACAAATCGTTATTTAAGTACAAATTGAGTGGTACGCGTCGGGGTTTGAACCCCTAGATTGTTACCAATTTTATTTTTATTTATTTATATGCGATCTTAATCTATCATTCCTTTAATTTAATTAACAGAGTGCCCAGTTATCTAAAATTATTTTACTAAAGTTGGGATAATTTCATTACGGCAAGGGTATTTTTGAAAAAAAAATCACAATTTCTTACGTTTGAAATGTGAATGTTTTATGTAAATTTACCTCGTCGGGCGTAATTTTGCATATAAATTTAAAAAGTATTTTTAAAACTTTATTCAGAGCATTTAACTTTGAATTTGTTTCGGGAAATATTTCAATATTTATACAAAGTCATGAAATGTATCCCATGACCATAATTTAAATTTTCTTGGTACATCTAAAATGTTAGATCGTTTTATTGAATTATTATGCTTTGAAACTGTGTTTTCTTTGTCTAAAACTATGTAACAAATAAATAACGCCACACTCAATGGCGCATTCCGTGTGTCGTGGGTCCAGACACACACAAAGACGAACACAACACGTGCAACACCCAGACCCAAACAAACACCATTAAACTAATGATTGTCCGACCGGGAATCGAACCTGGGACCTTTTACACAGCATGCAAGGGCACTACCAACTGGGCTAATTGGTCGTCCATTTGCTTTGTTTATGATGCCAATGTTTAGGGTGGTAACTTGTTCCCAATTTCCACCTATTAGCGGTGGCAACTTAGAAATATTAATCTCAGACGATTTTTATTCTCTCTGTTTTAGTCTATCGATTGACTTACCTTGTATCGGGTTTCTGACCGGCCAGTGCGGATTAGTAAATAGTTAAACATCCGTGGATTTTTAAAAATTTTGGACACAAGTTTTAGTGCTTATAGCAGGTGAATGATACGAGTTCGGATTTTAACTCACGACCCCACAAATAGAGTCGAGAATTGATACTCTTATGATATTACCGCTCAGTCTATAAAACGATAATTTATATAATTTTAGTTTATTAATTACTATAAAACAATTATAATTCTCAGTAACGTTAATAATAAGACTTATGAAAGCAATATTGACAATGGCAATAATTTATGTTTCTAAAACTGTTGATATTTCCCGTTTGGAATGGAAAAGGGGAACGTGGCAGCTGACCTAGTTATATTCAATTTGCATCCATGTCAAATTCGTGAAATGTCCACCAAAGCGTGCAGAGTGCGCCCCGCACCGACAGACGGAAATGTTGAACAACAGAATTATGTTATTCAACGAACTCAATTTCATTATGAATTAAATAAGTAATAAGTGTTTTGTCCAATAGAGAATCTAATTGGGAACCTTTTGCATACCAGGCACTGTCACTAGCTACTTTATTCATCGATAGTTATGTTCTGTCCACTGCTAATTCAATGGCAGTATAGCCATTCGATTCGCTAGATCTCAAATACCAGCGACTGGCGAAGGGCGGCAGCATCACCGATGCGAAACTGCGATCACCAAACCGCCTGCCTACACAGCGCGCAGCGTGGTGATTAGGGCATAAACCTCTTAATGGAAACCTATATATGAATAAAACCGATTACTTGTCTAATTTAACTACCTTATAATATCTTAATAAAAATCTATTAAAAACCAGAATGTGACATAATGAAACTAAAGAGTCATGAAGTCAGATTTATTGTACATGCCACGGACTTTTCAAAGCATGTGCTTGATATCGACAACTGATTGCAGATTTAAGGCATATAAAAAATATCTATACGTACGTACATGTAATTAAATTGTAACAAACAGTCGAGTAGCCTAATGCTAATCATTACCTGCCCAGGCCCGTGGAACGGCGAATACTTCCGAACTTCATCTGGTTTATGTGCTTTGTGCCCATGTGGTGGAACCGGAGGATACCTTTTACCCTTCGTGTCGGCCTTCGTCTCGGCTGTTCCTCCGCCCTTCGCTTTCGTCGCTTTATTTCTTTTCTCCGTCATGACCAATTTCGGCTCTACGAGTTTAGTCATTAAAGACGTAGTCGTTATGATCATATTATCTTTGGGTTGGAGGAAAAGGTCCTTGATCTTTCTTGATTGGTTTCTAGAATGATAAGAAACGATGAGTAAGTAGAATATACCGAGCACGGAAAATCCTTTTGTTGAATATTTCGTGTTATGTTAGGGTCAATTTCTACTCGTATCTACGAAATGGCAGCGATGCGACCGATTCGATGACAGTTTACACTCAACTTTAATTATTACTTATTATAAAATTAAAAATAATAAAGATATACTGGATATAGGCAAATACTCCCAAAGACCCGCTACCACACACGATCTTCTACTCTTTCCCTCCATTTTCTTTGAATCATCAGTGCACCTGGCGAATAACCCACGCTGCGTTTCCCGTGGAATCAGCAAGTTGAACTGGGTAGCCCACATCTGTCCCAGAACTGATAACTGATGAGGTAGACGTGTCTTCAATACCACATATCGGGTAACATTTATCTTCTTCTTCTTTTGTTATCATCTCATAACGGTGCTCATCCTGAATCATTCTCTAAGATTTCTGAGCCAAGATGACCGTCTTCTTTATGGCGACCGTGTAACATCTGTTCCATATCTAAAGTATTGACTAACTGAACGTTCGCACGATTTCAAGCTTTTTTGCGTTCATAAGAGTTAGAACTGTGACATTAAAACGAATATGGTCGTTGCTCTAACTAAACGAATAGGCTTGTTTGGCAACGTTATATTTGCGGTTGACGTTATCTATCCACTTATTAAATAAGTTAACAAAAAAACTGCAAAGAAGTTTGTATTTGTGCGAGGGCTTGATTGGCCGATACCATACAACAATTTGTGTGTCCCATTACCTGTATAGCAAACCGCTCGATCCAAGTATACGTATCATCGTGGAATATTGAATAGAACTAGTCTAAATTTAGTTTTTATTATATATTTTAATATGTAATGTTTGTATAACTCGCACAGCTCGAAGTTTGACAAGCTGTCAATAGCACACTGACAAGTCGAAATCCGTTCGGAATTCGAAATGAGATTTCAATACGTTCGGGAGTATTTTAAACAAGAAGTTTCAATATGTGGGCGGGCGTTAGTGGAATTGAATTTCAGTCTAGTCGTGTTTGGTGTTTCTGTGATTTGATATAGCAAATATTGAATATTTGCATATTGTTGGATTTGATATGTTGAATATTGTTAAGCATCAAGCCTATGTAGGTAAGTGTAATGGGTATATATATATACATACATATATATATATATGTGTGTGTGTGTGTGTGTGTATGTATTTATATGAATGTGTGTACGTATACATATACATACATGTATATAATTAGTAACAAAATCTTAATAATAAGGACTAAGATAGTCTATAATTTAAAATCGTTACTAACACTAAAGAATGAAATATGGATCTTGTGGTCTGAAATAAATGAATTATTATTATTATGGCATCACATTGTAAGGCACAGGACCCATTGTAATCATGAGAGCGATTTTGAGCCATAATTTACCAAGCGGGTCCAGTTCGGTTGATCCCCAATGTTACCAACCTTGCTTCTTGTTTATTGACCGAATTACGGAAGGATGTACTCGTGAGGATTTTTATGACACTCTTTCTTGACTTCCTACAAATTCTTATACTATTGCTTCTTTTTTTTAAACTTCCTCGTTGCTAGGAGTTGACTACACAGGGGCTAGGCAATTACACATGCTTCAGAAATTTTACTAAGCCTATGGCGCCCATTGTGATCCATAATAAAGCTTTTAAATACAAGACATTCTTAAGCAGGCTGCTTCAGTTTATTGTTTGTGACACACCGCCTGTATTACTCTAATGTCTGTGGATACACCTGAGTAAAAACGTATATTTTGAAAACTTCTGGCATTTTGTGCACATTTTATATTGTAAAGACAGATTGACAGTATTAAATAATTAAATACATAAATGGCGAACATCTTTGATGTAATATTATAATCGTGGGCAAATACTTGTTAACTTTAAACCACAGCAGCGTTTAAAATTCGAACAAAAGCGCGAACATTTTAGTATTTCACCCAAGAAGCCTTTTTAAATTCAATTGGTTCGTAAACTGTTAAGCGGCGTTTGTTTAGAACGGGTTGCACGGTGCAATGCGAGCGGAACATAAATTGCAGCTCTGCACTTTATTACAGACTGCTCTGCAATTACCGGGATTTTCCCGTGACGCAACATTATTCCGGGATATGTTGGGTTTTGTTGCAATTATATGTAATTGTGTATTTGATAGATAGATTAAAGAACACGATAACTAAAAGTGTTATCAACGGCCTTATCGCTAATGCGATTTCCAACGAACCTTTGTGTGGTAAGGAGAAATCTCAAGATAAAATTAGAGGTAGATAGTGTAATAAAAGAAACAAAAATGTATGGCTTCATACACATACATACACATGTCCTATTAGCTTTTGTATTTATCTGAGATGTTAGAAAATTACAAAGTTTACATTGATAAAACAATATTAGATTAAAAATAAAGCGTTATTATTTCGTTTGAATAAAATATGTATCATACATGTATCGATATATGTAGATAGATAAATACATAGATAGATACAATTTATTGCATTCCAAAAACATATAGAGAAATACAAAGTACAAGTAATTAGAAGTACAACCCTTGGTGTTGCAGGTGTGCATGGGCGGCGGTGACCACTTACCATCATGTGGCCCGCCCGCTCGTCTGCCATCTATTATATATAAAAAAAAAATCGGCGGCCTTATCATTAAAGCGATTTCTTCCAGGCAACCATTGGCTGGTAAGGAGAAATCTGTAGACTAAATGGAGGTAAATGGTGCAATAACGAAATAATGTCTTTATATACATAGATACATACATACATAAATATATAGATATATACACAGGCCTATATACTACATACATATATACAGAGAGATTTAGAGAACTAAAGAAGATAAGGAAAAAATAAAGGAAAATAATTTATATTTATACAATAATAAAAGTAACGCCTTCGATCGATTATAAATAACGCCACCACGATAAGAGTTATTTTAAATCTATTAGACACAATGCACGTAAATGATAAATGTGGCCTTCTACCTCTTGCTTGTAGACCCTTGCTCCTGGGTGCAATGTCTCTTCATAACCTATGTAACCATAAACATGATAGCATAGATATTGAGATATTACTATTTAAGAGATAATTGAGATACTACCTCCTTTTTTCTACAAACAAAAACTATCGAAACAAAATAAATAGAAACGTGTTTAAGTGAATAAAAGGATTATGGATACTCGACAGCGCGACATTTTCACCTCACCACATGCGACTTGTTTGTGTGTGTTTGTTTTTATGACGCCTCTGACCGTCGTCGCCACGACCTGCCCCAACCGTTTGAGGGTTAACGGTGACTCATTAAAATAACTATAGTATTTTAATATGTATATCAAATGTTAACGATTAAAGTGTTATCGATTTTTTGTTTTACTTCCTGCGTTTATACTGAATATTGAAATTGAAATTCAATCTCAGTGTATTGTATTAATTGTATTGTTGTATGATGAATACAAGTAATTGTATTCTGTATTATAATTGTTTTGTCTATGAAGTTAAATTATTTAGGCGTCCTTATCTAGTTTTTTTTTTTTGGAAAAGATGTTGCGCATACGAGCAGATACTCTGTATATGAAACTATGAAGGCTTTCATAGTTTCATCGGAATTGAATCCACTGTCAATTAATCAACTACACTGCCACGAGTGTAGTTCGAGAAAATATAATTTTGCCGGAACCGCCCCGAGGCAAACGTTGTGTCGCCATCTTATAATTAACATCGCTTTATTAACTCGTAAAAATCGTTCGTCCAAAGAATTTTTCAAAAGCTTAATGTTTTTCCACAAAACATTTCAGAAACAAGTAATCATTATTCAGGCCGCGAGGAAGCCTCTCATTATTCTAGCCGGGGAAATTTCATCATTTTTTCTTCGGTGAAAAGTTGTTTTAATAAAAAGTGCCCTTTTGTATCCGTCCTTTCATCTCCCTTTGCCCTTTCTTTACAAGTATTGTGTATTCAACGTTTTACTGGTTCATTGCTCCAAAAAATTACAATGAAGAAATAAATTGTTTTTAAAGCAAATTATAATTGTTTGAAAGTTTTTTTGGTAGTCGTGATGTCGTGAAGCTTATTGACCGTTTTCATTTACTTTTACACGGTTTTGAGAAAATGCATTTCAATTTCACATTACATTTCACGTTGCATTAGAAACACCGCAATGGCATATTAAAAATACACATATTCGCTGACTTTAATAGTGTTTTTCTCAAGAAAGAACATTAAGATTTTTTTATAGGAGGACAAGTAGGCGGGCAAGCGGCCCGCCCACATGAGGGTAAGTGGTCACCGCCGCCCATGGTCACCTGCAACACCAAGGGACATGCGGGAGCGCTACCGATCTTGCGTAATTCTATTCATAGTACTTCTTGTAATTTCTTGAAAACTCCCATGTCGTAACTACAACGAAGTCTCCTTAGGATAATTCGTTCTATGACCTATGGGTTAGCGGTATAAACTGATTTTTGGGCCACATATCCTCTCGTCGGAATGCACCGTACTTCGGTGACGGGATGTGAGGTTATTGAAACCCGAGGTGATAATTATGTCGTTCCTCAGATATTCAGTTTTTCAGATCATTCCCCCGTTGCACATGTGCAGACGGAAGAACACGCAGAGGCTCGCACCGCGCAACGTTTGCCTGAACGCTGAGAGATTCGAACTGCCTGTGAGAGGGAGTCGCGTGTGAGGGGGGGGGGGGGGGACAATTCGAACAGCGAGCGCATCGATGGATGGAATCAAAACGGTCCAATTGATGTTTCGGTGTGCCGGCTCAGGGATGTGACCTTAATAACTTCGACTTCATTCGCTGTGTATTCATTCAGAATGGCTTCATTTTGAACTAAAGATTTCCTACGCTAGCTGGCTGTAGAATATAGATTAAATGGAGTACGCGAAACGAATGTGAATCGAGATTTGATTCTTTTTGGCTATCCATGCCATACCATACAAACAGCCTATGCCTCCCCACTGCTGAATCGTAGCGATCTTAGGTTATCACCGTCCTTTAATGTTAGTTCTTTAGTAATTGACTAATTACTGTAAATAAACACATTAGGCTCCAATATTCTCCCTAGATACACTCCACAATATGTAAACTAATTCAGGAGTCGCGCCTGGCGGCATCTTGTCAAGTTTCCATCCCTCTTGGACTTTGTAACGAGGTTCGACTGAAGCAATTTAATATCGGTATCGACGACAGTAATTGAGTTGCAAGTTTGTTCTGGTATTATTGAAAATAATAATTTACATAATTACTCCAAATGGATGTTGGACTAGGTTCTTCTGAGTGAACACGAAATGAGTTGTGTTTAAATTATTAGAATTGATTCGTGGAACTATCATGTCAATAATATCAATGTAAATATTTGAATGTTTTTATTTAATTACACGATCATAAAATTTAAAAATACTAGAAATCAATCGGTGAAATTAAAAATCTAAATATCTTGAAAAGTTACAATTTATTGTTAGTTTGGAGATCATAAGTTAGATATGAGCCCAATATACCGTGTTAATACCGTCACTATCACAGTAGGTATCATTACTGCTGTGTGTGTGACAGCGATAACCTCTCACCTCAACTCATAATATATACCTACTTATTTTTTAATGAAATTGGGAAAATTCATTACATAGTTCATTGGGGTCGTGCGAAAGGGCTTGCCTTGCAGTAGGAGACTATTTATACTATTTAAGGCGACAAAAACATACAACAAAAGGTTATTTACTGCACAGTGTTCAATTCAATAGTTCCGTGGATATAAAACACATCATTATGTCATTAAGTCCGATGTCTAGACGTTGGAGAAAGTCGATTCGTACCAGCGTGCATATCGGCTTATGACGATTTCGCTTGTCTGAATAACGCAACCCGAAGTATGTACAAGTAAATTAACCACTTTATAAAAGCAAGTTATCAACTTCACAAGATTTTAAGGCTTGTATTTTAACGAGCACCAAAAACTATTTCTCATATTTTAATTGCTCACTATTGACGAGATTCAAGAGAATAAGAATGGAACGTTTTATTACATTTTTTTTAGAGATTTTATAGAATTGGTTAAAAGGTCAATTAAAAATGGTTAAAGTGGTTGAAAAAGTCTACTACAAATTCGATTATATGGGGAGTGTGTAACGAGCATGAGAAAAATACCGTTCTCGTCGCACGACGTACCTTGTATATGTATTATTAATTATTATTCCCTAAATGTTTTATTTTTTTTTCACTCACCCATTATCCAAATACAGGCGGCGCATTCCGAGATGTGCCAACGTTTGACAGTGTTTACTACAGTTGACATGTACCTATTCCGGATGTCCATCGGCGATAGTATACACTATAAAAATTCAGTCTATAGCTATATTATTTCTGTAAAAAATGGTTATAAAACCAAGAATCGATTGTCGTTGATAAATATTCCTTTGTGCTCCGGCCTCTATTCTCCTCTACAGTTTTTCCCTCATTTCTGGGAATCGTTATTCTATCGATCGCATGGTCGGTTGGGGCTACAATAAAGTGACTTTAGGCTTAGCCTAAGCCCTAGTCTGTAGGTCAGAATGACTCGTAATTTAAAACTTACTAGATCCTTTGCAATCTTTGCTCTAAAATTCCTTTAAAACCTTTTTAACGAGGGATAAAATGTTCTACAGCTCGAGCTGCAGCGATATCTCGTCAAGCCAGCATAATTTAGTGTTTCCAGCGGCGAGGAATGGGCTGAACAACGAAAATTCAAAAATATTTTATGTATTTTGTCCAAAATCAAATTTGGAATGAAATATGGCGTCTGGATGAAAATAATGAAATATTACGTCGGGATTAAAAAAGGAACGTGCACATAAATCTTTTATTGAAAAAGGTTTGAAATCATTTTCAGTTTAAATTGTGTAATATATAAACCGTTTTAACCTCAATATAAACCTTTTTAACATAAATTATTACCTACTAAATAGGCCAGTGTTTTCTAATTTTTTTTCATAGAAATAGATATTTTGGGTTCATTGTTTCAGTTTGTATCTCCTTGTATTTATATTTATAAACAGCCACCAACCCGCACTGATCCCATGTGGTGGATTATTCCCGGAAAACCCCTAGGGCTTAATTAGGGGAAGCCTATTCCCAGCAGTGAGATTTTATAAACTGATAGAGATTATAAACTGTAATACAAGTAAGCACTTATTCAATTAAAGTAATTTATTATCTGCAATAATGTTTCAAAGATCACTAAGTTTGACTTGAAACTGCTCCAAAAATTTTGGTTAAGAAATTTTTTAAATTAACGTTTTACGTTCAGAACGAAACTGCTTGCAAGTGCCGCATGAAATTGTCTTTATTTCTCTCAAATTTTATATACCTATCAGATTTTGTGTAAGCCCCTGACTCTCAAACTAGATTAAAATCTGTATCTTGAAAGCCAGTGCCTCCCATTACACACGTTTGAAGTATGAAGAATTTACATTTAGAATTTATTACAAACAAACATAGGTAATAATATATCGATAAGCACACCTATAATAGGTATATATAGTGTGCAAAACAAGTTACGTTTGTCTGTGTGCTGACCGTGTGTTTGTGTAATTGTGTGTTTCTGTGTGTGTATACACATTTAGTTAAAATGTAATTTGTCTTTGTATGTCTTAGTGTTTTTTATCTGGTAATCTTGATGAAATCCTCCATCTCTTCGTTGGTGAGTCTTAGCAGCCACTCAACTACTATTTTTTTACAATTTCGCAAGGTAAGCGGATAAATATTAAGTAACTTATTAGCTTTATTGTATAGAATAGGACTTAAGGAGGAGAAATGACGTCCAGCTAGGGCTGTTCTATGGGATACAACTTGGCAAACTCGATCAGTTCTACGTTTTTTTGTAAAAATATTGTAAACGGAAAATCGCTGTTTACTCATAATAACTCGAAAAACGAAAATTTGCCTAACAGTTAGTATCCTACATTGTTCATATAATTCTAGTTGGAATGTAGAAAGGTTTAGACATCATCATCTTCAGCACCGCTCTTTGCGCTTTTTCCAGTCGGAGGAACAGTGTTTTCCCTGAGCCTT
Source organism: Sesia bembeciformis (assembly GCA_943735995.1). Taxonomy (NCBI): domain Eukaryota; kingdom Metazoa; phylum Arthropoda; class Insecta; order Lepidoptera; family Sesiidae; genus Sesia; species Sesia bembeciformis. The sequence continues at coordinate 12,150,549 of OX031042.1, read as the reverse complement.
CCGATGTACGACAGTGCGGACTGTGCTAAAGCATAATAAACTAATTTAAAGGGTCGAAAGATCAGCAGAAGTTTTAAGTTTTTTAAAAACATATCAATATTCTAACTCGTGCGATAACTGATATTATTTGATGATAATTTTTCATCGTAAAGTGGTATCTATGAGGACGCCGAAATATTATCGAATAAGACACGTAATATTAGTTCACATTTACGGTTATTCGCAGAATGATTCTGATTATTATGGGATATAATACTGTATGTATTAGGAGATTCTGACGATTTTACAGGAGCGAAGGTAAGAAATTTTGTTTTCTCAACATTAAGTGTAAGTTATTTTGGAACCATTGCATGATCACACCTAAAGCGTTCTCCACATACTATATCTACGGGCATCCTGCTAAATAGAACCTTTACGTACGTTCTCCCAGGTTAATAAATGAATTAGATCCTAAATTTATAAAAGATATCAGCGAAAATAATTTAAAATATAAATTAAGAACATATTTCTTGTCCAAATTATAATTTGTTCACTGCTCACAGGTAGGTTTTTAATGTCTCGACTACTGATTCCAGCAGTACTTGTATCTTAGACAAATCTGTATGGTTTATTAGATACAATTATGTTAGCTATATACTTAATCTTTGTAAAATTGTTAATAATAAAAAAAAAAAAAAAAAAAAAACGTGCACAAGCAAACCGGTATCATCCGTATAAGTTGGTCGTTGATGTAAATCAGGAATAGTGTAGGTCCACTGCCTTGGAGAACTCCATAAGTTAATGTTTCATCATTACTAACTACCTACATTGTCAATGACTACACGCTGGGTACGATTAGATATATCTATCGAAGATACTGACTACAAAGGATACTGTTAATGATACTCGAGTACAAAGTTTTTAAAAATACTGAGTACAGGGCCTCTGATGCCAATTCTTTCCATTTTATTTAGTAAAATCGGAACAGCACAGAAATGTTAAGAAAACCGGTTAAATATAAATTATATGAGAGTGAAACCAAAATAAAAACTTCATGGGTCGGTACCCGGGTCTTGACCTTAATAACTTTGACAACTTGTCTATGTTCCATTCTAATCAAATTGGTCCAAAATGTAAACAAAACATGGCGACCTGACGTAACTGATGCAGCTTTAAATTAAGGTGTGAGGTGATAATTGTTAACATATCCATAATTTCATTCATCTATTCTGCAAGTTTGTCCTAGATTTAAAGTTAAATATTAAGATAATTCATTGATGTGATTTTGTTTTTGGCAAATTGGATTGGAACGGACTATGCGTTTAACAGTGTCAATTTTCGGGCACCTTTCACGTTAAAAGGTTTTACTTTCAATATTTGCAAGATGACTTTCGATTGTAATTTTGCTGGATTGAAAACATTCTGGTTTAGAATGTTATGACGCCAGTAAAATTTGTTATAGTGAAACGCCATCTGTTGTGACTGCAAGATATTAAACAAAAAATAATATAACACATACAACATTACATTACTTTTATTTTTATAGTTCTATGTGATACAATTAAAAGTGATTCACAAAATTTATATACAACGGGATATAATATAATGCAAAGTAAAACAGAAAAGAAACTTATGTATTATAAATATAAAACATCTAGACAATACTAGACTTCTAGACAATACTTATATCTTCATAAGTAATTTAGTAGTCAAATTAATTGAAATATAATAATTGATTATTAAATTTACCGATAATTTTTTTTTTTAATTTGAAACAGTAAATAATATCGTTATCTATCATTTATCTTATCCGTCCTTGCCGTACTAGGTTTTTATCGTTTTTTTATATTATTCATATTTCATTAAAATATGCGTAGATGAAGTAATATACGTATAATATACCTAACTGATATATGTATGCAGAAATTGATCTCTTCCAGGATTTACAAGTGCCTGAAGATATATATTATACTCTATTATATATACTTTCTATTGTATTTTGTTCTACAATAAAATATGAAGATAAGAGCGGCGCATAGTGAAATAATTATTTTAATAAAACGTCACAAATAATATCAAACCCAATTTGGGAAGCTTTATCGTTTATCATTAATCTAAGGATTGATTCGGCCCTAACATCTATGAGCGTGGTCAAGGCGCTCAGTAAGAATTTCAGGCGTGATCAGGGCTCCTACACTCTCTCGTTAATTCGTCCCTGAACACTATCTTAAATCTTTATTTTAAATAATTCTTTAGGATCAATGTTAAAATTACTTGAGCTATACGGCAATTATGACAAAACTTGAGCTATATTTTGTAGGTAACACTTGAATCTTCTATTAAGTTTTATACAATTTAACCTTTAATAAACTATATGAAAATGATTTTTTTTAAACCTTTCTCTGTTAATTATGTGTGTTAAGGACAAAGAAGATCTCGCACAGTGATATTATCCATCATGAAGATTGCAACTCTGCGTGCTTTTTTAATTATGAATTTTCTTTCAGGTTATGCACACTACGTGTAACGCGGCTACGTGTGTGCGGAGCGCTTGGCGAGACGGGTGGCGGAGCGGCGGGCGGAGCGGGCGCGGGAGCGGTTATATTAGCCGCACGCATGCACAGCAGTAAGCGCACGCTTCGCTCTAACGACATCGCGGTTCCGCCTCTAGATGTGGAGCTCGACTTGTGTTTCTCACTGCAGTATCCCCATTTCGTGAAACGGGATGGAAATAGGTTAGTATAATTCATCAAAAAGTTGCATAACATTTAACAGCACTTCTGTATATTAGCTGCTCGCATGCATATCTATAAACACACATTTCGTTTATAGAACATCGCGGTTGAATATGGAGCTTCATTTGTGCTTCCCAGTACAGTATTCCCATTTTATGAAACTGGATGGAAATAGGTCATTGTAACGTTATGGCAAATTCTTTAATCCTGTTTAACATGCCGTTCCTATGCAGTAGTAACCTAATATGCTCCACTCTAGCGCACTTCGCGGTCTCACCGCTAAACGTACGAGTATAATCTGCAAAGTAATCTGAAAACCGGAAAAATATCGGGAAGTATTGTAGAATAATTTAAAGAACTATCCCATACGACATCAATGAATTGGTGTAAACGAATTCCTGTACTAAAAACCTACCATAAAATTATCAAATTAAAACAACAGCATAAAAGCGATTACATTCGCAAGCGGCAGAAAAGGCGCGCCACCGGCTTATGTTCTTACTCTTAATTAACTGAAAATGTAAGAGGACTAATTAAAGGCCTGAAATTAAAATTTTACCTTGTTTACTCCTGGTTTAATTAAAAATGTTTTGCCACAGGACCCTAAAAAGGTAAACAGTGTTATAATAAACGTTTGATGTTGACGTCGTGTTCTGATAAGTAATTTAAAATGACATCAAACTTTGTTATTTTGTTTTTTGTTTTGTTTCTAGAACAGTGAATTTTTCGTTTGAACAGTTTTTTGTTTTCTACTTTTGGTTACAAATAAAAAAAAAACAAACAAGCGATACATAGTATATATAAACAAAAATTAAAGTTATAAACCAGGGCCAATACAAGATTACACTAAAAATATAAACATAATACATAATGCCTATGTGTATACTATAACATATTATATTCTTATATCTTATATTTATCTTGATTATATGTGCGTATGTATGTATGTTCGTGTGTGTACGTGTGCGTTTGTTCATTGTTAAAAAAAACAAAAATGCCTAATTGCGCTAAATTTGTCAAAGTAGTGAATCCATTCAATGGATATGTTTCGTATGAGTAAACTTTCTGGATATGTTTCCCATCACTAAACTTTACTCGTGAGTAAAGTTGAGTTTCTGTTTGATTATTGAAAAAATGTGTATTGTGGAATTTGTGATAGTTTATTAAACTTCAAGATGCCTAGTGCATAATGTTTGTGATAATTAATTAAATATAAACGTGAGACTGCTTATCTCGTGTTCTTCCAAGGAGTCCAACTCTGTCCTCAGTAAACCTACTATGACTTTACTGAGCGACGCCTACTTCGACGGAACTGGACGGACAATGACGTGATAAAAACAATTTTGTTTTCTTATTTGCTGTGTGTGGACCAAAGGCTATGCCAATGTCCAAGTAAATTATGAAAAAGAATCGTGAGTGGTGACTTAGTCGTCGGTACAAAATAAGTGACACGCTTAACTGTAGACATGTAATAGACACGTAGACACGATATGACATGTAGAACTGTTAATAAAGTGTAATCTCCGTACAAATTTCACTCTATTTGATAGTTCTACATGTCATATCCCAGACTCGAATAAAAAATCCGATACAATTTCAATCCATACAATTTTACGAATTTGCGTTGTCAATTTATGTCTATGGTCTCAGTCGAGAGCGCTCATAATTCTAGACAATATTTTAAAGGCTAGGTTATGGCGCCAGTAAAACCGTTTAGCTTGCAAATAAAGCGTATTTTATCGCTATCCCGTGCTCACTGTGGTGGCTACCGATCTAGCTGATTATATATTTAACTAGCGACCCGCCCTCACTTTGCTTCGGTTTATTAAATTTAAAACAATCGGAATAAGATATTTTCCTGCGGTAAAATGGAGCCTATATTTTAAGTTAGACCTCTAGCAATACATCGGTGAAAACTGCATTCAATTCCATTCAGTAATTTTACAGCCAGACATACAGCCAGACAGACAAAATTTCTAAAAACTGTTGTTTTGGCTTCTGTTGCTCTAATAATATCTATTAGTTTTTTTTCAATATCTATAATGTACAGACATCGGCCTGTTACAATTTTATTATATGTATAGATGTATAGATGATCCGTGGCTCAATAAAATCTGTTTATTGCGATAAAACTAAGGGTTTCACATAACCCGGGAATAGATTTTATGATTTACCAATAGAATGTAGAGTCCGAACTCCGGCTCGTATCACCGAGTTATTTTTCAGTTATTGAATTTTCGTCGGCACTGGCTCGGCGGTGCAGTGAATGCTGGTAATAGTAAGTTTCATTGGAGTATAGTTCAAAAATCATCTCCCATATTATTATCCCAGCTCGCACTATTCGCAGCTTCTATCCTGGATTATCTTTCCAGTCAATTCGTCACCACTGCCGGTGGAAATCTTTCTAAACGTAAAAGGTAAACAAAGCCTTCAATTGTACGCGTTTAGACACGTTTAGACACGATTCCAATATAAAATACCAGTCTGAAATGTTATGTTATGATGCAGGAAAACTTCCCGAGGAAACCCATATAACCAAGAATTTTAAAAAATCTGATGTATTTGTATCCATCAATCCTCATTCGGCCCGCGAGGTAAATAAAAGCAACAACAAATCACATTCACAAATATTTAATAACGCCACAATCAATGGCTTTATCGACGACTGATTAATCCAATGCGTTTGCTATGTAGTTCAGTCAAATAGTACGAAAAAAGACGACTCCATGCAAAAGGTCGGGTAGTTTGATTTTTGGGTATGTTATTCGTACCGGGACCCTATTTAAAAATCCAAGTTTTTGTCCTCGACAGACAGCCGCGAGCAAAACATAGTCAAAAATTGTGGTCATAAAAACATAGTCAAAAATAGTCAAAAAACACCACAATTTTTGACTATGTTTTGATTTTGGATCTCGACGATTATTTTCAACACTTTTTGTTTTAGAAAAGCCGTATCTCGGGAATTATATGATGTACGGAAACCGTACTGTAGGTACTCACTTTGTAGCAAAACTCTAGTTTAATTTAGGAACGTATAACTTTTTCCACCAAACGCACTGTTTAAGAGATATTTTGCAAAAACGGTGTTGCCACACGACAGTGCCGGCGGTGTCTGCTGAGGTCGAAATCTTGGATTTTTAAATACAACATACTAAGAAATCAAAACTACCCAACCTTTTACATGGTACGATGTATAATTTGACCGGACTAAGTTTTCAATTTTATTTCCGGTCTCATAAAAATTTTCTTTATGCTTATTTCTGTACCCATAAGCGAATCCTAGTCTGGGTTACTAATTTTTTCTCTACCTTGTAAACTTGATAACATATTATATATTTATTTAATGAAAAGAACGTGACAAATGAGCAGACAGTTGACTTGGTGGTAAGTGGATACTGTCGCTCATGGACATCCGCGATATATGCTCACTCGAATGACAAACGTGCTCAACCCATGATGCGCCGCGCTGTCTAATTTTGGGGATTCAGGAAATAGGATTGGGAAGGATGGGGAATAGGAAGTATAACAGGGTGAGAAATTAACGAATGGACGATTCGAGTTCTTTGTTTAATAATCTCCTAGGTATAATAATAAAAACCGTAGCAAACCGAAATTCAAACCATTACTTTCATATAACCAATCGATTCAAAGAACGTTCCAGAACGTCTCGTATGATCGTATTCATATATTCGTAGTAATAAAATAAACTGTAAAACCTGGCTGTGAAATGTACGCAGGAAGTATCCCCGTTTGACCGAGAGTCATAAACTATAACGTTTTTATGTTCCACGGACTGTTACCGACACTGGCACATTATAAATGGCGTTCCGTCGTTGCCAACTAGGGATCCTTTTACACATGTTTTTGTAGGTATACGAATGTATGATAAAAAATCTCGACGTATTTTCCGGCGTAGAATAACCGTTTTATACTCCATTAAATTGTGTATTATTATCCGAAATTTCCGTCTATATATTCCACTTGTGGTTAAACCATCTACTTCTAACAGTATACATCGTGAACTGCACTAGGCCATTATAGACTGTGTAATGAGTCAATTATACAGGACGTCCCATTTCGATGCAACATGAAGGGATAGTACTTTAAATATTGAAGATTTGATATAATTGATCCTTATGATTGACTCTTTCGGTCGATGTCATAAAAATACTGATATATTTTTTACATATTTGGCCGGTTCGTTTCCCAGTTCAGACAGGAGATTTTTAAAAATCTTAAATTGTAGTTCTACTTATTTTTAAAAATAAAATGAAGTCTCCATTAAGTGAAATTTCCTATCTTCAATATTAAAAAGTACTTTCCCTTCATGTTGCATCGAAATGGGCCGTCCTGTATAATTGACTCATTACACAGTCTATAATGGCCTAGTGCAGTTCACGAGGCCTCCCCTAACAATCACGAGGGAGTTTCGGACAATAACCGATCATCCGGATCCAGTGCGAACTGGTGGATATTACTCGTATTTAAATTTTTGAGCACCCGGCTTTCCTCTAGTGATTATTGAAAAATCCATAATTACGTAGAAACGTAATGGCACCAGATCACGAATGTGAATCAGGAGTAGGTACAGGTCAGAATATTTCGTTGAAAACTCGTGACACATCCATGTTTCCAAAATGTCACAAACGATTTCATCGAGAAGAAATCTACTGTAATAGAAATGTGCAATATTTTTGCAATGTTGGCGAGTTCCTGTGATGTCGGTGACAAATCGTACACGATCGATCACAAACATCCTGCACGAGTTAAAAGGAAACATACCTTTACATTAAATAATTTCTTCACAGAAACGGTAACTAGTCCTTTGCTTAGTCCAATTTTGGACACATTGGCTTCTTCATGCATATTGTCTTGTGCATGAGAGATGTAATTTTAAAACGCCCACTCTTTTAGAGGCGGTGTAGTTCTTCAGGGCTTATGGTAGTCGTTTTGTTATCTCTTAAGCGTCTTTCACGACACCCACGCGAAGATCGTGGTGATGTGAGGTGTGACTGCGGGGTGGTGATGTTCTAAAGCCAGTTTAAAATCACACTGTTATTCCTTATTTATGAGTTTTGATGTGTTCCAGATTGCAAATAATGCTACAAAGGCGCAAGAAGTACAAGAACCGCACTATACTCGGATACAAGACCCTCGCCGAGGGCGTCATCAGGATGGATCAGGTAGAGTATCCACGAAATTACTGTTGTCAAAAATCAATAATAATCAGTCTGAACTTTTTCTAGTCTTAATAGTCTGTAATAGACAGATATAAAATGTGTTTTTTACCATCCTTATTATTTTCAATTCAACTACATCACCACACACGCGATAAATCTTTACATTTTCTTTATGATGACTGATTTGCATCAGTTTATCTCATCGAAGTGGTAATGGTTACTAAACTAAGTATTATAAACAGTACCTAATGGAGGTATGCGGGGTACCTGTTCGCCCACGTTAGCGTGCCGTAGATAAGTGTTAGTAACACGTTTCTTTCCTCACTTACTCTTCCAGTATAAGGACTCGACATAGACGACTGGAATGACATATTGCATTCTTTATTCAAAAAGCCATTCCGTCTTCACCCGCCGTCTATGCTACATCCAGCTTCTACGCTACTTTAGGTCGCCTACGCTCATATTTAATGTGAAAACGTTTGGTTTATGTAACTTTTTAGTCACTTAAATAAACTAGGCTAACTAATTCATACGCTGACATTTCCTACATTTTTTTTTTCTGAGTCACCAATTAATGAATAATTAAATACATTTTAGACATTAATTCCAATATGCTATTTCTTTGTCTGTTAACTAACCTACTTTCAGATTTCGATTTTTCTAACTTTCTAAATATAATCTATAAGTAGGTACTTATAGAAGACGTAATCTAATTAACTCTAATAGGTATTAGAGTTCATTAGATTACGTCTTCCTTGTTAAAAGAAGTCTGACGATTGAACAAAAGCTAGCTTCAATAGTCTGGTAATAATTGAGTAAGAAATCGTAATAGAATCACGATTTTAAAATTAAACTATGAATTTTATGAATTTCCATTTCCACGATTTTATGAATTTCCATGTCAGTCTCGAAATAATTTGAATGCATTAATTAAATATGTAGTTTTATAAAATTAGATGAATGTGATGAGAATTGAGACAATCAGAATCTATTTTATTCAACGTGAATCAAAACAACAACTTGTTTACAATTCGTTGGATGAACAGAATTTACTGGAAATTGTGTTCATTTACAGGACTATATTTAGTCGTGGCTTGATTAAAAGTAATGAATATAAACTGATAAGCCACTGCATATCCAGCAATTAGCACCAATTTAAATGCGTCACAGAAACAAACCGAGCGTTTGCTTTAATGAAAATGAAAATGAAAATATAGAAAATATAGAAAAATCGTTAAATTCTCTTATTTTATGCGGCGTAAATAGGCGCATGCCAACGATTGTGATTCTTGACTGATGTTGGTACGTATCGCCGATGTTCATGCGCGACGGAATCTACTTAAAATCATGTGCACTCATTTCGTCTGTCACCTTTTTTTTTAAAAAAAAAGTCGCTACCTTTGACCATTTAGTAATCAGGATTTGGAATAACGGATTGGGAAAAAGTGGCCCTCAGTCGGTTAGATGAGAAAAACGGACGGAGGGTACAGAACTGAATGCACTCGGTGCTGTTCTATCCTATTTCTATCGGTTGAGAGAAACGGAACGTGAGTTTATGGGATACTATTGAAAGGAAAGGAGAGGAATGAGCAGTTGTAACTCATTAATCCCCGCAATTTATACATTTAACGAAAATCTATCTGCGTAGGTTTTCTAGGCTAATCACACACGACCACTCGGCTCTGATGCTGCATCTCCCGTTAAATTAGTTAATAGGTACTATTTTAAACACTAATTAAATCATCTCTTGTATGATCTTCCCAGGTGCTTCAACGTTCCGTGGATATGGAGCTGGAACTAACTGGGGTTGGTGGTAAAGGTGATGCGACTGCCGGCCAGCCGGTGGCGCGGCTCACCATCACCGGCCTGGCCTCCACTCCGGTCGACCACGATACTAAGAACAACAACACGCTACTCATCACTGGTACGTAAATGAAGCTAATTGCCTTTCATATTTGTGCTACACGAGTAGATAAGAGAGAGGTAGATCAGTGGGCTGGCTACATCTCTCACAAGATAGAAAACGAGATAGATAGAACGCTTCAAAAGAAGAGTCCTATAATGGAGACCACGTACTGATGATATCTACGTAGCGTAAACGGCCTACGGCAACGTAAACCGATGATATAAAGAAAGTTGCCAGCAATGGTTGAACGAGAAGAACAGAAGACTGAGTGCGGTAGTGGCCATTGGGAGAGGCCTATTTCCACCAGTGGAGAGATGACTGATGTTATGATAAGAGAGAGTATAGCAAAGAGTATCATAGATATCGCGAAGAAAAGTTTCATAACTTTCATAAGACCGGCCGAAATACGACAAAGTTCCAAATATTTGGACAAATGAATTACCTAACTACTATATGGATTAATTCGCACCACATTGTTAGGCGACATGATTTGTGAAGCATCTTCCATAAACATTCTACATTGTGACAATTGTTGACATAAGTTTAGATCCCTCAAGCTATTATACTTTTGACCTTCAATCGATATCTATTATGTTAGTAGCTTTATTTGCAAGAATCACTTCACTGATCAAAGCACTTCTAGATTGTAAATTATTTAAATGATTTTGTTTTCTAGAGCGCGGTTACTCTGACGAAGAAGAAGAAGGCGAGTTCAGTTCCGTGGAAGAGGCTGACGAGATGGCGTCATACGGTGCGCCTGCGCGGCGTCGCGCGCATAGACAGCTCGCATTCAACAAAGCCGACCTGTCTTATACTAAGGTCAGTATAATCATCTATTAAAGAACCATACTACACCTTGCCTCTCCACTGCCTTACGTTTGGACCCTTTTTAATATCACCGAGTCCAAATTTAAAGAGATACGGTATTGTCACGGTCTTGATATCTCATCTTAAGGTTGGATGTTTACATGAGGTCATTTTTCTTTTTCGTTCTAGATCCTGCACTTCAGAATATTTTTACAATAGATTCAACCTTATGACTGCATGAATAATGTGCCTGTAGATAAAGGTGGATCTATCTTTACTTAAGCTGGACCTGAGTCAAACAGATGACTAACCATACTTTTCGTTCGGTTATTTTGTTTAAATATGAATCCACCAGTACCAACAAAGGAAAGAAATCAACCTTTTGCCTAATATTTTTTTCATTTTACGAATATATTTAAAATAAACAAAACGCTTAATTCTTTTTTTTTTGTCGTGAAAATAGGCTAGTCCATATATTGCTGTAGGAACTTGTTTATTAATGATTGAGAGACGTTAAGAGTTATTTACTTACTTATAAGGTACTGGATCGGAGAGATTTACACGATGTTTTCCATGATTTTTTCAAATGTATTAGATCACAAGATTTTTTTTTTAATGCCTACTTTGAAATATCTTGCATGATACAAATTTAAAAGCTAAGATAACATTTTGGCTTTGCAACAATTAGATCGTAATTAACAATCATAGTTTACAAATGTGCTCAATGAATTTTAACAATAAAATATTGTTGTATTTAATTAATTCTTCAATTTAATTAATTGCATGTATATGAAATGTCAGTGTCAATAAATGCTTTACAAACACCCCGCTGCGTGCGGATGCTGTAATTGAATTGCTATCATTTTACTGAATACAAGGTAGTTTATCTAAATTTAGGCATTAAATGATGTGCCTTATTTTTCATTTTTACCAGAAGCCTTTACAAGAGATTCTGCAAGAGTTTACTGCTGAGTAAGATTTATAAAATATACTCTGTTCAAATGGTATTAATTGGTATTCATGGCATTTCATCAAGCGAGGATGCGTTCGGATTGGCCAATTAACGCTACATTGGAGAGATAATAAAATTTTAACCATTCCTCTTGAGCTATGGGCGAGAAAAATTGCTTACATCCCAACCAAAGGCAGCAAGTCTAATTATAATATTGTTTTTACTCACCACCATAATATATGGTGGCATATGTATGTATATAGAATTACCAGCGGATTATATTGTTATGAAGTTCGCCAATAGACCAGGTGGTTTAAATAACTAGCTTCCAAGCTTCAGCTTAACTTAGCCTTGCATTGCACGCAGCTGTCGCGATCTCGCGACATGAGCTTCATGCAGCGCGAGCGAGAGAGACAGGGCTATATGAGCGCGAAGGCGAACGAGAGGGACAGCGACAGTGAGCTCGAGCACGCCTCTAAACGCAAGGGCAGTCGTGGCAAGCTCGCGGTGAGCTCGTACGCGTAAGCTTATTTGAATGGGAATAGAGACTTACTTTTCGATTATTTATTTAGATTATTTCAATAAATACACAATTAAAACTTTCAAATTTGCAAATAATTACTACGAAGAAATCTTATGTTAATACATCGAGTTTTTAAGCGAATTTACATATGTCTATCAGGATATTTGGGCAGAGGGGTAATTGAGTAAATGCCCTAATTTATAATATAATAATGTCGGATACATTTATAATAATTAAATGTATAATAATGTATCCGCAACATGCTCCACCTTATTCTTATTTGGTAATTAAGAATTGGGGTAATTGACAGTCATAACATTCTCAAATAACATTTGACCCCTGTTCTCTGTTCCAATTACCCTTATTAACGCACAGGCAGCTTGACCTTCTGATGTGATCCGCAATTTCAACACTAAAACGATGCGAATCTACTGAGTTCTCTAAATTTAATCTGATCTGGATGTAACTGTACAGCTGGTTGTTAGGTAGGGATCGCAAACCGGGATCCCGAATCTCGAAAATACCGGGAATACCGGCCAAAAATAACCTGATCGAATACCGAGATCGACTTTTAAAACCGGATATTTTCGGTATTTTCGTCCTAACGTAATGTTTTTAACTTTTAAAATAATGAAAGCGCTGGTTTCGTTAGTTATTGTAACCATTTGCCCTCCGAATTGACCGATAAGACTTTACATACAATGTCATTTATAAAATTTCATCATACATATAAATTTTTGTTTTAATTTAAAGAAAAATTAAACCAATCATTAAATTTTTCATGTTTAAAGACGTGATTTATAAAATACATACTTATTTTTAGTCATTACCTACACAACGACTTGTGTCCTGTTATTATGAAAAAGCGTTAGTGGCTAAACTCTCTCTCTTCGACACCAGAGGTCTCAGCAGAACTTAAGTTATATGGAAAACTACGCCGCACACGCACCTGCACTTGCAACCCACGAGGAGAACAATCGCTGTGCAATTTTAACCCGCCACTACACCGACGATATCCCGGACTTCAATATGAGTAAGCCGCTGGTGAAAACAGTGTGATGTTATGCTTCTGAAAGCCGGAAAAGCTCCCGTCTTACAAGAGCTACAACACTTCTTTAATGCCGTCTTACAAGGTGGCATAACATCGTAGGCGTGGAACAGGAGTGTGGTAGTCTTATTCTTCAAGAAGGGAGACAAGGCCTTTTTGAAGAACTATAGACCTATATCTCTCCTGACCCACGTATGTATACTTTTCTCGAGGGTAATTACGAATCATCTTGCCCGGAGGTTAGAGTTTCAGCCATCAGAGCAGGCAGGGTTTCACTCAAATGATAAAAAATAATTACAAAAGAAAATACAAAATGCGTGCTTATCTCCGTCGAGATTTCTACCAGCAAACTTTAAGCAGCCTTTGTGGACTACGCAAAAGCTTGTGACTCTATCTGTATAACATGACATCTGTATAACATAGGATGACGGTCCGAATCCAGGCCAATCGAGCTGCGTCGAAGGGTGAGCCAGGGAGATGTTATATCGCCGAAAACGGTTTCGGAGATAGCGTTTGTGAACAGTCACAAACGCGCTGGAAGATATACATTTAGGATGCTGGACTGGAAAGGAAATGGAATCAATGTGAATGGTGAGTACATTTTCCATCTTCGTTTCGACAATAACGATGACGCAGAATCGCTGGATGACTTGAGCTGGATGCTACTTTTTTAAGCAACATTGTGACGCGTCGGTCTCAGAATGAACATAAATAAGACAAAAATCGTCTTCAATAAATATGTTCTTCCTGGACAGGTAAGCGTCGACGGCGTGGCACTCAGAGTTATTGACCATTACGTCTACCTGGGGCAAACCATCCAACTAGACAAGTCCAATTTTAGCAAGGAGATCGACAGACGCATTCAACTTGGCTGGACAGCATTTGGGAAAATGCGTAGTTTCTTCTCGTCGGCTATACTACATTGCTTGAAGGAGAAAGTCTTAGACGTTATGAGTTATGACGTGTGGTGCTGAAACGTGGCCTCTAACGCTAAGCCTTATCCATAAGTAAGTTACTTAGCGAGCTATCGAGAGAGCTATGCTTGGAGTTTCTTTGCGGGATAGGATCTATAACGTAGACATTCGCCAAAGAACTAAAGTCACTAACATAGCTCGTAGAATCTGCATGTTGAAGGGGGAACGGGCAGGTCATATTTGCCGCAGGACCGATGCTATCGCAGAGACGAGTCCTCAAATGGAAGCCACATATCGGAAAAGGCAGTGCGGGACGCCCTCCGGCCAGATGGACTTGTGTTTCTGTTTGAATCAAATTAAAACACTGTTATAAACCTCAAAACCACATATGGCAATTGTTTTAAACCTACACGTAAAAAGAAACCTTACCAACTTTATTACAGAAGAAAATACAATGACACGAGAATTACTTCTGATGCGCTTGACGCTCTAACGTGAGTTGCATGAACTACTCATATAGTAACTGTTAGGTCAAATGTTACAGTCCGAATAGTCCAAGGAAACAAAACATGAATATAGAAATTTACTTTTATCGTTCCACTGAGCGTAAATTTAAATAGATAGATTAGTCTCTATTCCCATTTTAATAAGTATTATTTTATGGCCTTCCGCATTTGTGTAGTTATTTGCTTGCTATCCTAGTGTGTAGTTTGTCTTGTAGATGTAAATTAGATATATTTGATTAGGCTAATGTGTTGTCTACTTTACTTCGTATTTCTAAGCATCTACTATGTCTATAATAGAGGGGTAAACAGGGGTAAATGAGAACATAGTTTAAAAAAAATGTTATGTTTTATTATAAATTAAGACGATTCGAATCGACAATGTAATGGAACGAGAAAACCTCTTCGGATCTTTGTATTATTCGCAATTCCCTATCCTTAGCATTTCCATATCCAAATATGGGGAGTTTCTTTCCAACCTTATTTCTAAATCCTTGACAAAATTTTGACATCACAAAATTTTTAACTGATGTTGGTATGTATTGTATACATTTGCCACCTTTAAAAACACACAATTGACCCTGTTTTCAGTTACCCAGATCGGGTCAATCATCAGAATTTTTACTAGACTTACTTTTTGCTTCACTCTACAAATACTTTTTCTATGGCAAGATCTCGTTCATATTCCAAATACACACGTTCAAGTTGTATTATTTTTGTATTTATTCTTAACACAGAATTTTAGATGATAATTTAATACCTATCTCAAACCTATCGTTATTTAAATGCGTGGTTTTAAGATATCCTAATTTTAAAGATATACCGAGTAATACACATTTTGTGATATTTCGCACTTACGTAAAATTCTGATATCGCATTTATAATCGCAACCTGTTATCCTTATGTCAAATTTCATCCATTATTTGTAGCGTTATATAAGCAAAGGGACCTTATTGCCGATATGAAAAGATTTTGGTTAAGATTTTGTAACTTGAAATCTTGTCGTTTTAAAATTATTTTTAAATAAACATGTTCTAACATCTGATTTTTAAGATAAGCCAATAAAATTATGTATTTCAAAGATTTTACTGATCTCTCAATACCTATATAAAAAACTGGAATCGATAGACTCTAGTTCTGGTTAGGTCTCTTAAAAATGAGATACGCCTTTAAATAATTAATCAAATTTACACGTGATATTACATCACAACATTTGATTATACTATCACATGTTGAAGGCTTCTCCGATTTTTATTACATGTTGCCTTATCTTGTAGATAAGATTATATCTGAGTAATGGAGAGTATTTTTAGTTCAGTTACAGCGGTTTCTTGATGGAGGTAAAAGCATTTTTTGTTGCGAAATCTTTATTTTTTTTTATAAACTATGTTTAACACCCTAACCTGTGAAAATATCATTTGAATCTCAAGTAATTAGTTTGAATATAAAGTTTTCAGTATAGGTTTTGAGTTTAAAAGCGAGATAAAGTTTATTTAAAGATGTCTATCTACAAAACTACTAAACACTGGTTATGTATAATCTATTTATCAAGTATTGTTCAGAGATAATTATGATACTAAAACAAACTAGTGGTTATATCCTATCGATAACATTCGTTGGTGTCGCCTTCACGATAATGCTTTTATTTTTCTGTGTACTAATGAATGTGCAAAGTTTTTTTCCTTTATTTCTAACAAATTTGTACTGTGGTCTCGGTATCTGTCAGTCTTCTACTAACCTACATGCTAAGCAACCCTTGACCTACAGTTGTCCTCATTTGTATTATTGGTCGTTTGACCAAGACACTTCATCAGTATGTTTTAGAAGATCTGTCACCATTCGCTTCAGAAATATGAACAACAAAGACTTACCAAAATATGCAAATTGATTTGAATGAAACTTTGTTCATTGCTACAACACACACAATAGCAGATACAGATACATTAAGTAGCAATATTTTCTTAAATTTAACCTAAGCCACAGATAAGAAAATAATATTTGTGTGCTGCAGCAAGCAAACGGTTACCTGGCTTAGCATAGTGTTGTGTAAGTTGTGTTGTGACCTGTGAAGCAGACTACAACGCTGGTATTCTACCAGGACCGATTGAAAAAAAATTCAGTTATTTATTTAAAAAAAATACTTCCCTATATATTTGTAACTATAATTCTTTGCTAAATACTGTTTACTACGTTCTATATGAGTATTATCGTGTTATCATCTGTAAACCTATTAATTATAAGAAATTTGAGATTAAAAACTTATGTTGTCGTGGTTCAACATAAGTATTGTTATATAAACGGGTTACGCACTATTTTATGGTGAATATCGGCTATATAAAATAATTATAAATTGTAATTAACCTTTTTATATAAAGGTTATTCTTTTATCTAAAAATGTATTGTTTATAATCTTTTATGTAATTTACTGTGTAATACAAGAAATTTTGAAAGGAAAAATTCAGTTTGTTCCCAACAAAACAAATATGTTCCTTATTGTTTTTACCCTTTCTAATTATAATTCAGTTTTAAATTCCATCATCTTTCTTCAAATATATTTTGGATTTTACCTTTCAATAATAATTGTTATGTAAATGGGTTACACACGATTTATTATAGGCTATATTATAGGCTAACCCGTTTACATAACTACTATTATGTTTAACCGCGATAACAAAAGTTTAAAATCTTATTTACTATTCCAATGTCTTCAATAGTCACCACTGCAATACCAACATTTCTCTCTATAAAGAGTTTACCCTTCAATATCTTTATCACTGTAATCTTCACAACACAGGAATGATCATAAGTTTCTTGTTTGCTCTCCACTGGTGACAGTTCTTCTAAAAACCGTATCGAATATATGTAGCAATATTAATATTGAACATGATGTTACAGCAACGCAACCTGAAGCAGAAGTTCGCGGCGTTGTTGCGTCGATTCCGCGTGCCCGAGGAACTGTCGGAGCGCGGCGCGGCGCGGGATACACACCATGCGCAGAGAGATATTGACGAACTATTCCAGGTTTGTATTGATTACTTTATACTATGCCAATGTACTGTGTGTTGTTGACTGCCTATAAAATAGCACCACTCCAACTTATCGCGTGGGTGTCGTAAAAGACGAATAAGATATAATAAAGCGGCTACTACAACCCTTGGGGAACTATACCACCTCTAAATAAAAGAGTGAATTCGCCATACCGCTTGACCAGCGTGGCGTTTTACGACAAAGACAATATGCATAAGGAGGCCCGTGTCCAACAGTGGATACTGAAAGAGCTGGTTGCAATGCTAATGCTCACGCGAATGCATGAAAATTGAGATACCTGTCTTTACAGGCAATTACATTACACCTAGTACATCTTAGGTCGCTGGTGTAATACGGCTCGAAGGATCAAAATTCTGAGCAGGTCACTGCTTGGTTGTGATTTCACACAAGTTTATGACAGGAATGTCTTTGTCAAATAAACACATGAGCGACCCTGGTACCTGACCACGTCGCACTCGGTTGACTTGGTTGACTACCTTCTACATACATTTACAGTATATAATATTGTCTAATTTCAATAAGAGGAAACTAAAAACCTAAAAAACCGCACAATATAAAATTGCGAACTTTCCCTTTATCCAAGGAGCTAGAGTCACTATCATGTGGCGAAGGCGAAGACTCTGGTCCCGATCAGATGGACACGATCAGCATCGGCTCTACCCCCAAACCCTCGCTGCGACCCTTCTTCAGCAGCTCTCGTAGCCTCGCCAACCAGGAACACCATAGGCATTCCAATGGTAAGTACTAGTACACCTCGTGGCTTATTAGGAGACCCTATTTTGATAATGAAAAGTTCATATTTGCCACAGAGACACAGTCTATGAGTTTCTAATGCAGGTCCACCTAGTAATTCAACTTAATTTAGTAAATTTATAAATCAGTATAGTGTATTTATGCATTGGTCACAATGTAATGTCACCAGTATTGTGAGATTTCTAGTTGTGGAACTGTGGAATGTTCCACAACTGTGGAATGTTTTATATACAGTATATGTTATATGTTTTATTCATTTTATGTCTTTGTGGCAAAAATTATAAACAGTTTTATATGACATAATACTACATTACGTGTTTTATATGTAGGCGAACAGAAATGATTAATTAATCAAACTATAAACTGTAGTACTAGACTTGATATACATGTTTGATTCGACAATCATCACAGATATGTACGAATATTTCCCACATATATATTCAAGTAGTATTTTTCACGAACTATACTCTGTATATATTGTAATATATATGTTAGACTCGGAAACCTGAAAACCCTTATTAACAAGTAATTATTTCAAATGGAAAATGAACACAAAGGGAAAATCGCGTCGTGGGTATTACTAGTTATGGCATTTGTAAACAACCATGAAGCGAACATTGGTTTGTGGCTCTAGTGAAAACTAAACGTAATTTCTTTGTTGTTGTTTTGCATACGCCTCAACTCGTAACAGCCGCGACGGTTATTTCGCTTTTTAGTCGTTTTCAATTTGCCATAACTAGTCGCTCAATGAATGTTTTTGGATTTTGAGTCTAACTCGTGTAATATTAAGTAATTTACACACACCATAAAAATTACACTATACTAATCGTAAGTCAATCAAAACTGTATATCAGGTCTATAATCTATATAGGATTACATATAGTGAAATGAAACATAGAGTACATATGTATAACAACAGTAATATGCCTGAGCATCGAGCATACACTCAAGAGACAATGCATTGTGACGCTTCACATTTATGTTGCATTATACATACATATAAAAATACAATTAAACAAGAAAAGCATACTTCATAAGAGTGTTAATATATTTTGTGTTTTGTTACGTAACGCTGTGTGCGTAGTATTTAGTGCATGTGTGTGTGAGGTAGGGTACAGAACTGTAGAATGTGGGAAATGTACATATCGTTTTGGTGCATAATGTGCAAATACCTACTCGATATAAGTCACCTTCATTCAATTAAAACTGAAAGGACATTGTAAACCGATCGTGTGCAACGAGACGCTCGCGTAATAAGGATTCCGAACCTACGCTACCTTACAATAAACGGCGCTACTAAATGTCCATAGGCAATTTAAAAAGAAATTATTAGACCGCGCCTCTAGATATTCTAACTTACAAAGAGTTAATCTTTTTGACATTAGTGGAGCTAAATCAAAAATAAGACAAAATTGTATGGGAGCCTCTAAAGAGAGGCTCCCATACACCATTACTTATAAAGAGAGAGACCATTACTTATAAAGAGAGAGACCATTACTTATAAAGAAAGATAAGTAATGGTTTTTAATTAAATACTATATTTCTGCACATTAAAATAATATAATTAACCTAAAAATCTCGAATTCTTTATCACATTTCATTCCCATTACAGATAGACAGGTTTCTGTTTCAGCCCATCTAGTTCAGAACTTTAATGAAAGAAAAAAGAAATGCAAGCCGATCATTGAATAATAAAATGATCAAAAGATTTTAAGATATACTCATGGCATAGAGAGTCGAAGAAACATTAAATTGAAACAAAATAGTGTGAATTGTTATGTGAAAATAGTGTGAATTGTTCTTAACAATTATTCTTATAAAAAACACACACAAATGAATATCATTCCTAAAAGCTATCAGTCAAATAAGAGAAATACTTGATATAATAATATATCCTATATATTGCTACGTTAAAACGTTAATACTTAATACTCAAATACAAATACTTTATATTGTCGTAATCATTTTTTTTTTTGTGTTAAACAAACCCACGTAACTCCAAAAAAATTATAGCAACCAATCATAAAATTAATATCACTTGTGAAAATTCATCAATTCACCATAACGCTTCTCTGACCACAAACCTGGTCTGAAAGTCCACGTAACTATCAGTTAACAGTGCCTATACTCGGTTCCCCCCCACATCACGCACACATTTGCATAAAGTCCCGCATGCGCAGTGACGCGGCACGCGAGCCTCGTCTCCGCGGCGGAGCTGGGTGCCGTGCGAGAGCGACAAGTCGCCACCGTCGGGGCCGCAGGTATGACGCTTGATGGTCGAGAATTGTGTCGATTGGGTGACTGTGATATTGCCTTGAAGTTGAGCTGCAATTTAAAAATCTAGAAACAAAAATTGTTTCCTACATGTGAATGGTGATTATTAAATTGTATTAAAACTGCTAATGTACCCTAGCAAGTATAAACTGCAGTTATCAGAATTCATGCGTATTATATCTAAGAAGAAAGAGCTGTGTTTATACTTACATTGAATAAGATAATTTTAGAAATTTGGAGAAACCTTGAATGTTACTTTCCTTAAATTTTTATAAGTCGATTTTTTGTCTGTGTCAACTGACCTTGACCAAAAATTATAAAATTATTCAAATAATCACATTTGGAACAATGTTTTATATCGCTACAATATATCTTCTAATCTATATATCGGCTTTTACTCTAGGTTTTTAAACCCAATCTTCACAATGTCGACCAAACACATCAAAGCAATGAAGAACTATTAGCAAGCTTTTGTCTGTCTTGTATTTTGTTTTGTTCTATCACTACTCTCATTCGCTTCTGTACTTTCTATATTAGCACGAGCATGCCAGTATTTAGTCTGTAATTAATTTTAATATCTGACCTTCGAACTACTACTTCTAATATCTTCTATGAGCAGTGTATTTTTTTTTTTGTATACGACAGTGGATATAGTTGACAATTCAAAAGCTAGAAACTCCATTTTGTCAACTTGTCTAATAGTATTCAACGGACATGTTTCTTGCAGTTTCGATCACTGTAAAGAGAGTTTCTTCTCTTACAATGTCTGTCTTTCTCCGACGTTATTGGACCGACCACTCTTAGTGTGTGAGGGATGTAAAATTTCTTAACTTTAATCGACTCAAAAAGTGAAATCTTTCCATATATTAATAGCTTTTAAAGTTCTCCATCTTCTTTTTGTACTCATTCTATACAATTTGACTTCCTCTTATTCATATTTAACTTCTGGTTCCACTAAAGTATTGTCAACTGTATCCACCTTATCTCTACTCCAATTCTAATACGAGACCATTCCGTATAGAATCGGAAGCGATCCGCAGTTCGGCGGGCGACGAGCGCGGTAGTGAAGGCAATAGCGATGGCGACGCTACCGCCGACGCGCCCGTCTCCGGAGCGTCCGTGTCAAGTTCACCACCCAACGACATTAAGGTACTGTTATACGATCTACCTATTTATAACAAAATTTCAGACTCCAATTGATAATGTTTTGTGCATACATTCCCAATGCACAAGACAATGTGCATGGAGGATGTCCAGCAGTTGATACTGAAAGGGCTGGCTGCATTGCATTGTGGATAAGGTGTAAAGGATTCTACTTCATCACATTTAAAGTTCGTGAATGGAGACCAGGATGTACCGGGTTTATGTGAGAAGAGCCGAAGGTCGTCTGTGGTGGCGAACTAAAAATTCCCTAGCGTCTTGATCTCACTACAGGTTCCAACTGAAAATCAGCGCTGTGTGTCCTCGCAGGCACACAGCTAAAGTTGAGTTAGAAGTCCATTCAGTACAGGCATAGCATACAAGGACAGCAGGCTACGCTGTCCTTGTATGGACTTTAATTACAAGTCATTTACTTTAATTACAAATTACAAGACATTTTTATTTACAAGGACTTTATTAATTTACTTTCTTAAAATTTCTCTTGTTGTTATGTCTAAATATATATGTGTTTGTCATTTTCCTCTGTAACAGTATTGGCGTGTAACTGTAACGTGAAAAACCATCTCGTCTATCTAAACTTGGGTGAGCCTTAAATGCAGCAAAGGAGAGACATAGTCTGATGGTATGGTATATTTAAAGTCAAAGCCGAAAGGTAAAATCCGGTGCAAAGATCATTATAAAAACCTAGAAAAAAGACAAAAATACGAAAAAAGTATGTAAATATCGCCTTTTGTGTTATTTTGCAGGAAGACAAGCGTTCCCGGCTATTTCGCAGTGCGACCAGTGGGGGTAACTTGACCCCAGCGTCGGGAGGACGCAAGAAGAACTCGCTCGTGATTGGTTCAGACCGTCCGCTCTCTGTACATGAGTTACCTGCACAAAGTCCTACAACTCTTGAGGTAAATATCTCACTCCGTCTTTACGCCCATTTCATTTAATGGAGAGGGCATTGGGACATTTGAAATTCTTCATACCCTTGTACCTTTTATTTTCCATCCTTCCCAGTATTTTTTCCAAAACTTGACTCCCAAATTCCCAAAGGTAGGCAGTGCATCTGCAGATGTGCCAACATTCGATATTTACTGATTTTGGCATGTATAGCGGATTAGTGACAGTATCCACTTACCATCAGGTGAATTGTGAACTGCTCTACTACCTTCTTTCTACAAAATCTCCTTCTTACGGTATTAATTTAGATGTTTATTAAATGCTTTTTCCTCATTAATGCTTTTTTGAGGGGGAGAGTGCACGCTGCAATCCAACAGCTGCTGGGCGCGCTCGATTGGCCACGTTACCCCTCTCTCACAGAAGACTACCTTGAAATGTACTGCATTTCCCACTATATCTTATTTCCCTAATGTACGTACGTGTTTCGGTAGTGAGTGAGATGTGCCAGAGCCTCCCCATTTTCCTAACCAACGGCAGACGAGCGCTCGTCTGCCGGATTTGAAACTCTTTATGTTCCAATTTTATGGACGACAGTATCCATTTACTATCAGGTGGACTGTATGCTCGTCTGCCGCCATTTTCTATAAAAAAATAATACGTTTTTAATGTTTGCCTCAGACGTCGATCAAATGGTGCCGTCTGTTCGCGGGTTGCCACGGTACCCATAGTTCGAAAGGAGATTAATAAGAGTCGCTTGAAAGTCTCCATACGATGTCGCTTGATCTCATTCTTTTTAACGTCCTATTGCAGGGCATAGACCTCCTAGAATCACCAGGGGGATTTCAATGTTACTTAAAAGTCGTAATTTCAATAAAAATGTTGCTTATAGCCTCGTCGCACAATAATGGAGCAGATAGCCCGCGTGCTCGGCGATGAAGGCCCCATACCGGAGTGCGTCGCAGTCGCAAGTGCAGGCGCAATCGCCAACGCACTGCACGCACTTGCTGTGCCCGCGATTATTGTACCGCCACCGCACGCACCCGACCCACGTGCTTTACTGCACGCGCTCTACTCCAGGACTGGCAAACAGTGAGTATATAATGTCCTACAAAAATAGTGTAAAATATTCTGTAGGTCATTCAATGGGTTGGGTAATAGTAGTATTTATTAAAAAAACTATTAGAAATTTGACAGTCCAAATCTTGTAAAAGTGTGATGGAAAATTAGATTCAATTTCAAACATCCTCAAACGGATAACTACCAATTGTGGGTATCGTTTGTAGTACGCCTATGTGGGTATGAACTACGTAAAGCGGGCGCGTTCGAAGGTCAAAGACATTAAAGCGAGTGAGTGTGGATAGTGTTATGCACTTACATTAAAAACTAATTCTTATTTATTTTTAATGCGATAAAATAAACATGAAATACGTCTTAATTTTTTAGGTAGATATATTATAATAGTTTTAGTCTACTGATTGACATATTAAAATATTTGACACTATTTTTGTAGGATTTTTTTTATATTTAGTATATCTAGGCCCATTATACATCTGAATACCTAGGTATAACCTATATAGGTATTCAGATGTATAATGGGACAAATTAATTAGGAGCGAAATCGCCAACACATTGTATGCGCCCGACCCATTTGCGTTTTCAGTTGTTTGTATAAAGAAATCTTGAGTTCTGTATTTACGTTTTATACACATTTATTTCTTTGTAAATTCACTTAAGTTATACACAACTTTAGCTAGAATCATGCGGAATGTAATTAAACTATCTATCTATATATAATCTATCTAACAGGAAAATATATATCCAAGAGAATTTGGAAACGGGTGTTATTTAGTTAGAATATGCGGAATTCGTCATTTAGATCGTTACAATATGGATATATTGTATAAAATGCCCTATTGTAAGAAACAGTATTTCGGGCCCGTCGTATGTCAAATAGTTGTTTGAATACGTGCAAGCCAAGTCTGTACATGTTTGTTTCTAAATAAATAAATGTATTTGTTTATAGGAGCTCGCGGCGGTCTTGCTTGCGGATAGCTATTTGCGGAGGAGACACGGCGACGGCGTCCGCGTTGCGGGCTCATGCGGAATTGGCTACGCGGCGTCCCCATGACGCGCCGCCGGTACGGTTCTACATCATACCTGTTGGTGAGTTTTATGTTTCATCATCATCATTCTCGGCCAGTAGTCATCCTGGTATAGCTCTATTGGGTATAGGCCTTTTCTCTCGCCCTAGGACCTTGGACTAGCCTAATTCATGGCTACCTTGCCGTTCGAATGACACTATCGGACTACCAGGTTTCTAGTCTGCCCATCATTCGTTTTTCTAGAAGCTACCACAATCGTTAGTTAATCCCACAATTGTCAGTCATCCGAAAATAATTTTCTTGTATTTCAACTACTTTCGCCCAATCGTCTTTTATGACCTTCTCAAAGGTCATAAAAGGTGCGAATTTGAATCAAAAGGGATAGTACCTTTGGTATTATTCGAGCTCAAAAAGC
Organism: Sesia bembeciformis; assembly: GCA_943735995.1. NCBI lineage: Eukaryota > Metazoa > Arthropoda > Insecta > Lepidoptera > Sesiidae > Sesia > Sesia bembeciformis. The sequence continues at coordinate 12,125,361 of OX031042.1, read as the reverse complement.
ACTCCAAAGTACCTACACCATTTTGCTTCAGTCTTATAAATAACTCATATCTGTAACTGATTTGTATAGCGTTCAGACAAACAATGGGATGTCTGGGTCTTCTTTCGAAAATATATTTTTTCTATGTTCTAGTTGGTTCTGGATTTTTCGCTGATCGAATGATATTTGAGAACAACTTGTTCGGACGTTTAAGCGATGACAGAAGCTGTATTGCGCTTCAGCGAACACTTTTACTAGGTATCGAGGTATCGGCACGTGCCTGGCCGCTTCGCACCGACTCGCGATTCCGCGGTATCCCCCCATTGCAACGCCCTAAGCCGAGGTCCGTTCCTTCCGCCCGTTTCCGCCCTTAGGCTCGTTGCAAACACACTTTTTGTTCCTGGCTGAGCCTTTTGCGCTCGCCCTAAACTAAATAAGTTCGGTGACTCTTGAAAGGCCACAAGAATTTAGTCAATCCGAAAAAAAAAAAAAAACTACGCAGCGCTGTTCGCGGGCGACTGGTGGGCCGCTATTTGCGAACGAGCCGCCGACTCCTCTATAAATGATATTATACTTTGTTTATTACACAGTAGTTACTAAGACATCCTGGTCTATAGTCATATGAATTTTTACAAATTATTGTCAACTATTATCAGGGGGCAACACAGTGTCGCGGTACTTAGCGGCGTCGGACCCGGGCTACGCGGCGCTGTTCGCGGGCGACTCGTGGGCCGCTATTTGCGAACGAGCCGCCGACTCCTCTATGAACGATATAGCTGAGATGTCTTCGAGGATCGCCAGGTAAACAAACCAAATTCTTAGGCTGTTAACGCCCATTTTAATTAGAATAAACAGACTTGATGCAATGCAACCAGTCCTTTCAGTATCCACGTCTGAACATGGTCATGTTTTGTGCATAAATCATGCGACGCGGGTAAAATAACTATTACCAGTAAATAATTAAAAAAAGCCTATTGTAAAAACTGCTAGAACAGCCTATTTGCAACATTTGCGTTATTTTAGTGACACGTTGTATATTTACATTGCAGGTACCTAAACAGCATCGGCCCTGTGAACAACGTGCCCATCGGCGAGGCGATGGTCGCGTACAGGGAGCGCTCCGGCGACGAGGACGCCAGCCAGACCTTCGTGCCATTTATTGCTGTAAGTTATTATTATATTCAGAAACAACTTCATGTGAACGGAATAAAGGTCTTAACTGAATGATATCGTTCGCACCGTTCTGGCTCGGCCCACGATAGATAGCGTTTTGACAATTTTCTGACCGTATCCGTTCGGCGTCAATAGCAGGCGAACGCTCGCGACTTTGCTCGTTTTTTTCCATAAAACTTTAACATGTCATATCACCCCTTCAGAGATTTATTTTTAAGAAATCCTTTTTAGTAAGTCTTTACGTCATAAAAGGAAGGAACTGTCTAAATTTTATGTTTAGTGTTTCGGCCAGATGTTGGTGACTCAGTCAATCTACAAGATAGTGTGGTGGTATGTGGTCAAGCTGATTCTGCGTCGATACATTTGGAGAGACCCTTAAAATGCTCGAATCACCTTTTCAGGACCAACTTGTAACCGCACTTTTGTTTGTTAAGAGGTGAGAGTGGGTTGATATGAACAGTGAAGGTGGCGTCTCCTCCCTGGAATTGTATGACCTTATTTTCAGCACCACAGGATGCAGAAATTATTTTTTTCTTTTCTTAAATGGCAATGGTGCAATTAGCACATTCTGCCAGTGTTAAGTTTTCTTTGTAATTAAAGTCAAAACAATCCAAAACACACCTAGTCAATGTCCAATCACGTGAAGCAAGTCAGGAGTCGCTCGGTGATGTGATAATAGGTTTACTGGGGACAGAGTTGGACTCCTTGGTAGAACATGAACAACCCAATCTCATGCTTTTAAATACTGTGCACTTTTAAAGTTCAATAAACTATCACTATTAAACCACAAAACCATACATATTTACATATTTTTTTACATTATTAAAACAAAAACTTCGAGTTTACCCCAAAGAGTCCCTTGTAAGCTCAATCTCGTTTGATAGGAGGTGAGAGTGGGTTGCAGTGAGGGTGGTGTGTCCTCCCTCGAGCTGGATGATGGCGGCTCGCCCCCCGCGCGTCCCTCACCCCCCGCGACGCCCGCCCCCGCGGATTTAGCGCCCCCGCCTTTATTGACGCGCACGGAACCACTTGAACTGCAACTTGATTATTGGCTGGTATGTATAGAGTATTTAGTTGATAGTCATAATTTTGTGTAGTACTTACAGTGAAATCAACTAGACATGAGCTTTGCGTTTGTGTGAGTGCACACCGATAGTGTACAGTGCGAACCATTTCGACAATAGGATTGGAAAATTCGGCACTTCTATTTACCCCACTACAGTTGAGCGAAAAAGAATGGTTCGTGAATCTGCCGGCCATTCCGTTGGACTCAGAACCATGAACTGAATTCATCGTTTCGTGAAAGGTTCGAGCACATCTTGCATATAGATATATAGATAAAATTCTTTATTGTATAATATTCATTATGACAAAATTAAGGAACAGTACTATAAAAAGAGAATACAACCATCTTATTACTTTATTCTTTCAAACGGGCTTGAGAAATAGAATTATGACTGACGCAATAATAATGCAGGTACCGTATAATGTACATACTCGCATTAAGTAACGTGATTATTACAAAGCGGTCGAATTAACTGTGCACTCCGCTGGAATGCGACGCCCCCCCCCCCCCCCTCGCTTCCCCGCTGACCTCCCCGCGTTCGTCCCGTCGCATCAGTACGGATAGCATCTTTGTTGGCGATACGCGTCCCAACAATTTGGTTATTTTCGTGTTTTTATTGTTACGTTCTTGGTCAGTTTGAATTGTTAAGTTTTTGAACTATTTTTCTTACAAACATATCTTCGTTTTAATTTCGTGTTGTTATTGTTTCGTTTTTGCACCACTTTGTTACATTTTTAAATTGTTTTTGTTATAAACGTTTTGTTTTTTTTATAGTGAAGGAAGAAACATTATCTTAAATGGTATAATTTTTTTGGAAATGGGGTATGCAAATAAAATGTTCAGCGTGCCCGTAGACCAAGTTATTTAAAGAACCCGTGCTGCAACTGGAGTATCAAAAAGGACTCTGATGAATATAAAAACTGAAGCACTAATACTTTTGAACCAAAATTGTCAACACCGGGTAAAAAGCGCAAACAAAATGCCAAAAAAATTGTATTAGACAATTTTGATCCTTGTGCGTATTACTGTCCATTAAATACTTTCTATAACAGCAATATTACTTTAAAAATATCTACAACTAGCTGTGCCAGGCTTGCGTTGCACGCCCGCCATTTTTTTTTACACATAATATATAAGCCTATGTCCATCTGGAATAATGTACCTTTCAAATGGTGAAAGAATTTTTGAAATCGGATTAGTAGTTTCGGAGATTACCTCCTACATCCAAACTTACAAACTTTACCTCTTTATAATATTAGTATAGACATGGCGTTCATAGTTTCATTTTGACTCAAAATGGACAGTGTCGCCCTTGCTTTTAGACCCCTCATTTATTACCAATCGCACATTAAATAATCGGCCATTATTTATTTCTGGTAGTGAAAGTAAATATTTATAGTGATGCCTTTTTGCACACCATAGGCACACCGATATGTAGTCATCGCCGTGAGGTGCACAGTTAACTCAACCGGGTAGTAATATATAATTTCATTCATTTTCTCCACTTGGCCCGTGGGCCGGACCAACTAGTTGGTCGAGTTTGTTCATGGTTAGAAAGGCTAATAATATACATAGGGCCCGTTAAAGTATTACGTAAGCAGAATTTTAGTCAGTTTTAACCCCCCCCCGCCCCTCCCTTTCAGCGAAAGTAAGCAAAGCTCTTAACCCCCCCCCCCCCCCCTGGCGTACGTAAGCATTGGTTTAAGTTTTACAAAATCTGTTCCATGTTTCTTATTTAATCAGAATCCACTAAATTTTGCCAAAAAAAAAATACGAAAAGTAAATAAATAAATATTGCTGACGTAACCGCCATTCAGACCCCTCTATCCCCCATGTCATCAAAAATAAGAAAGCAAATATCCCCCCACCCCCCTTTGGTGCTTACGTAATACTTGAACGGCCCCATATTGTAGGCACGGAATCAGTGTATTATAGGTAAAATGTATTGAGATATGTGTGTATCCTAGGTGCCCGGTCGTCAGGCGGAGGGCGCGGACGGCAAGGTGACGGTGAAGGCGTCGTTCCGCGCGCTGCACGTGACGCGGCAGAACGCGCACCTCTGCATCACCTACCTCACCAAGGAGAAGAAGCAGAAGAGTAAGTGTTCTGCAACCACTATAGCTATATGTCTCATTGTGAACTCGTCATTCGATATCATATTTCTGTTTTTTCTTCTCTTTCTATTTTATGTAAATTTCTGTACACCCATGTCTCATACATACCTGATCACTATCGTCGAATTTGTTACAAAAGGGTATATGTCTAGCAGTCTATGTTAGTATATTATACAGCGAACCCGTAGGTTGTGGAACGAACTGCCTCAAGAGGTCTTACCATTACGCTACAATATGGGTACTTCAAGAAAGCTGTGAATAGGATATTGCAAGGGCGGCGGCGTACTCGCATACCGCCTGGTGTTGCAGGTGTCCATGGGCGGCGGTAACACTTACCATCACGTGGGACCACATGCTCGTCCGCCTATTTACCTACATAAAAAGGTATGTATGTTCATCTGTTCCCTTGTAGCTACTAAACTCCTCACCACATTATGACAAATGAGATGTCATTGGATTTGCCTTGATGTTCCGCGTAACATTGGGTATATGACGTCGCTTTAAATCCAATATGGCGGATATGAAACATCAAAATACGCATAGCATAAAACATATATTGTGTTTATTATCGAATGAAATGTGCACAATTCAAAAATATATATAAAATATGCCATTCCCTCATGGCCTCACATAGCTCGGACTTCGGCCTCGCATAGATTACATGATGGGACCTGGCTGCCGTTGGAGGGGTAGAAATCCGGATCCCATGATTTTTAATATACCCCTCCTAGTGCAATACATATATGTAATTAAAAAATATTGTCATAACCTCAATACTTTAAGGTATGACTTGTCCGGGATTTAGAGAAATTTACATAGTCGTAGACCTCAAAATGGTTTTAAAAAAAAGCAATTTTAAAAACCCGTCTACGCAAAAGATTCAAATAAATTTTAGGTTTACGCCATAATATGTAAAAGGCCTCCTTCGAAAGAACCTAAAATTTATTTAAAACTTTTGCGTAGTCAGGTTTGTATCTTTTAAATCTTTTAAATGTAATAAACAAATAATGAAATAAATGTTAATTTTTAGTTAGATGTAATTAATTAATAGTTTTAGTGTACTTATTTGACATATTAAAATGTTTCACAGTATTTTTGTAGGACCTTAGATATTTTAGGAACAGTCGACTATTATCATCGACCCTATTGTCAATTTGGTTATTATAAAATGTACGTATGTTTGCAGTAATGCGTCTCGGCAAGAAGAAGGAGAAGGGCGAGACGGAAGTGGGGCGCGCGCAGACCGTGGAGGGCGTCGCGCGGCTCATATGCTCCGCCAAGGGCTCGCACAACGCGCCGCTCAAAGGTAACGTCGTCTAACACTTAACAATATTTCGTCTTGTATGTACTTAATATCCCACTTTAGGGCGCAGGCCTCTCCTGATAAATCTCCTAGTTCGGATTGATGGATACACATACTCCAGATTTTTTTATTTCTGGCGCATGCGGGTTTCCTCGCGATGTTTTACCCTCACCGCCGAGGTAGTGACAATTTTTAAAAATCCACACCCAAGTAAAAACTCAGTGGTACGGGTCAATATATTTCGTCTATTAAACGGATATTAAAAACGATTATATTTATCTTTTTTATTGTACTCGACCGGACTCCTTAATTTGTGACTATGGTTAGTGTAACCCAGCCGAAATGTCGAGTAAAATATAATAAGTATAAAACCCGTTCAATAGATTGGTATAAATCTGAAAAACGCGAGTGTTATAAATTACAGAAAGGGATTTTAAGATTTTCACATAGTCACAATCTGTAAGTCAGGAACACGTAAATCAGGAAATACGTATACTAACAAAATAAAAAACTGATAAATGACAAGATAAGGTAAACTGAATGTTAAAATTAAAGAAGTAAACTGAAATTAAAATTTTTCTACGTTTTAGAAAAAAATATGTTTAGGCAAAAATTGTAAAGCTTCACGAGCTTCATCTAACAACATATCGTTTGTATGTATAGACGATATTTTTTGGGATAATTTGAAAAGTTTATTACGACGGTATGCCGTCGTAATTTTGGAACTGCTAAACGAAAAGATTTGGCTCATGTTAACGGAAAACCGTTTAAGTATTTTAGTGTAAATATTTCGTTTTCCTTTCTATTACACATGTATCTTTTATTACAGTTTACATCGACGGCACGGAATGGAACGGCGTAAAGTTCTTCCAACTATCGACGCAATGGCAGACGCACGTAAAAACTTTCCCCATTGCGACTAGCGGCGCCCCCCTCGCCCCCCCAGAAACTTAAGCCAAAACATCATCTAAACCGGTATTTGCTTCTTTATACGGCCCGGTGCCAAATTCGGGACGAGGAACGAAGAGTACAGGCTTTTTAAACGCACGGATTGTGCAAGGTTTGTGGTTGTTCCAAAAATGGAACACGTGTCCCATAAATGGTACATTAGGCTAAAATTTTGCTGGACAAAACTTGTTTTGCCATTGAATCCCTAAGGGTTTGGATGAATTAAAGTTGATCGCTTTGTGATTTTTTAACCATGTTTACATCAGTGGTGTACACACTAATGTACCTAAAAACTATTCAATTAGAACTCTTGTAACTGACCCATTAAAGGTGTCCATTGGTATAGGTTGGCCTGTTGATGATCGTACATGTCATCTAAGTAAACATTTAAGTACTAAGTTAAATCTCGCGAGACGAAGTCGCGGACAGTCGCTAATATTGTCACTGATCCGAAAATTTTCCAGTCCGTTAAAAATAGTCTATAAATCTGCTTTCATCGTCTATATAGCTAGAATATTCTTTATTGTATAAAATGGCATTAAAACAAAAATTGAAAATAATGTTTACAGAAGAGACATTTTTATCGCTTTATAGCAATATTTTCCAGCCAACCTTGACAAAGATAGTTGCGATTGAGATAATAACATATAAAGTGGAAATATTAAGAGGAATTTGTAGCTAAATGTATAATTACCGAGTTGCAAAAACCACGTCACTGATTTAAACATGGTGTACCAATATGGGTCATTATACGTTTTGTGCCGTTGATAGTGCTCTTCATAATCTCCTATGTAACGACGTTTAACGTCAATACAACATAAAATAGGTCTGTGAATCGAGGCTCTAAAAATATAGTCGATGTATCATTCAATTAGACATTAATTTATCATTTAAAACATTTAGCCTTCGGTTAATTTGCAGTGAATATTTATTACGCTATCCAGCTGCCATTTTAGCGCGTAGACTAGCTTTTTTATGTGCCTTGAATGACCCAATATAAACCTTTCAAGCTACATAATAAAGTTTAAACTCCATGGTTAACTATTCATCATAGTCATTCACTAGTTATGTAATGGTTTATAACTTCGTGTAAAGTGTTAGTTATTCGTGTACTCAATATTTATCGAGTAATGGTTCGTGACATTTCCAATATGTATGTTGTAAGTTAGGGTTATTTATAGCAACGGAATACGGTACTTGACTGCTCTTGAAAATATGTTTTACGATTTATTAGACAAAAATAGTCGAAATTCATTAGAAAATTTGAGAGAAATGCGCCCTGGAGAGCATTTTGAAATAGGGACGTGTGTACTAGCTACCTCTAGCACTTATTATATGAGGTCATCATTCTTACGTTATTTTACAAGACAAGACATATGTCATTATATCTCGTGCCAGACGTCATTTAGTATGACGACACAGACGTCATTATATCACGAGACAGATGTCATTATATGACGAAACAGATGTCCATTATATGACGATACAGACGTCATTATATGACAAGAAGGACGTCATTATATAATGAAACAGATGTCATACATATTATATATGACGAGAAGATGTCATTATATCATGAGACAGTTGTCACAATATGACGCGATAGACGTTATTATATGACGTCATTGCGGTTCTTTTATGACTTGGTAACTTTATGGTCCTTTATCTCGGTAATTTTTCAAAATATTTTTAATTTTGATTCATAAATTTATTTCTAGTATCTTATAATATAAATATTTAATATAATTCCTTCAACAGTCAAGTACCGTATTGTAAGGAGTTGTCGGCACATATCACTGTAGGTTCGTGCTGGGTTCTGTTCATGTCTGTGATTCGAGGATGCAGTTTTTTTTTTAAAACGCAGCAATGGCAATCGCCGGTCAATTTTGTATTTTTTTATAAGTGCAGCTAAGTATACGGAGCTACATTTTTAATTTTGTACATAAAACGCATAGATTTTTACAATATGCAGTAGTGTTAGTTACACTTAGATTACAATCCCGCGTATCTTCCTAGATTATTCCAGTTATCCAATGCTTGTATTTTAATATTTTTGTATTTTTTTTCTAATTGTCTGCATATAGCTGAGGCACCTCTTAAAGTTTGTTCTCATCCGAATTATTGGAATAGTGTTCCGAGCCAATTTGACGACGAAAAATGTGATGCGGCTATTTTTGCTTTGAATGGAGGGAAACTTTAAGTGGCAGTTTTTTAGGGCAATTTCTTACTCATGGCATGTATATTATGTAAATAACGGGACGATATCCATCCCTTTCTTTCACAAGGCTGGTAATAAGTCTCTTTCCCTAAGGTAATAACCCTTGTAGTTAAAAAATTGATAATTTACAAAATCATTTTTGTTAAATTACTAACAAAAAAACGTTATCGGTGCCTGAGCTAGTTAGCCTGCACAAGGCATTTGATTCGTTTTTCTACAGTTTTTGCAACAAAATACTTAAAAGTGTAATAATACCCTTGTACTTTGTGATAATATCTGGTAGGGGGAGAGTGTACGCTGCATTCCTACAGCCGCTGCGCGCACTCGACTGACCACGTTGCTCCTCTCTCACAGAAGACTACCTTGAATTGTACTGCATTTCCTACTTTATCGTATTTCCCCAATGTACGTAAGTGTTTCGGTAATGAGTGAGATAATAATATGCCAGAGCCCATTCCCATCCCATCCTATCCCTCCCCATTTACCCAATCGATTCCTTAGTCTGCAATGGTAGGCAGCGCATCCGACGGCGTGCCAACGTTTATCATTCTGGACTGATGTTGGCATGTACCGCGGATGTCTATGGACGACAGTACCCACTTACCATCAGGTAAGTGCTCGTCTGCTCGTCTGTTGCCCTTTTTCTATAATAAAAAAACTACATCACAGACAATTCGATATTTGGTTTTGTGATATGTATATCCGAATTACCAAATATTAATATTAGACAAATAAAAAAAAATAGAGTTGATATTAATAGAAATTATAAAATATCAAGTTCATTTGGTCCCTGGCTGTAATGAGGGTTAAAAGCATAACATTTATGAAACTGCCGCTCTTTGAATTACGTTTCATTTGTTAAATTCTAAAACTATTTCGTAAGGTCTCAGCCATGAGTTACACGATTTTCGAGTCAATGAGTGGCGAAATGAGTGTGGTGTCGTAGCTTAACAATAATACCACCCCATCTCTTCCCCCGGGTGTCTTAAAAGGCGACTAAGAGATAACAAAACCGCTACCACAAGTCCCGAGAAATTACACCAATAAAAGAGTTGTCTCACTAACCCGCTTGGCCAGCGTTTTAAAACTATACATGCCTCGTGCACAAGACAGTCTGCGTGAGGAAGCACGTGTCCAGAGGTGGACGAGACAAGGGGGCTGTTCAAGTATTATGTAAGCAGAATTTTAGTCATTTTAACCCCCCCCCCCCCGTCAGCTAAAGTAAGCAAAGCTAACATAATGGGATCCATAAACCAGCACTGATTTGTACGGATATTGTTTTTTTTCTATGACATGACTAAGAAATTGCCGTGTAGTAACGATTTTAGTCCGCTGGCCAATGACTGTTGCGTTAAAATTTATCTGTACTCTCAATATAGTATGTAATTTAGTGCGTACATACTCAGTTTCTTATATGTGGCTGTGTGATAGGCTTGTGTGTTCTAGGTCGTTTTCGGATTCTATTCACCTCTCTTTCGTTACAGTAGCTTTAGAAAATGATAGCATAGCATGTCTGTCGTGAAATTACGTCACGAGAAGAACAGTTCCACGTTTACTGTCTCAGTTCTTTGTTGCTGTATAAACCTGCATAGGTATATGTTGCATGGTACATCACTCTACTGCTATCTCCTTTTAAAGCTGCGTGTGAAAAAGGGAACGATAGAGTCTTAAACGTGTTAAGGGCTATTTGACAAGACTTCAAATATTTTATTGAGATATTTGTACAATACAAAAAAAAATGTTTTTCAACTCTATTTCTAGTGAGTCTTACCGGGAAGTTGGGTTATGCCGACGGAAAAGTATTTTCGTTAAAAATTAGAATGTATAATGTAACATCGATTCAATCCACACAGGCTTAGTTATTTTTATTGCAGATTTACTCTTTCTGTATAACAAAACAATTATATAGGTATATAGGTATTTTACAGTCAGTATATAAATGTTATTAAAGTACTCGAATAAGAAAAATACGAATTAATCCTGACTTATTATCCTATTTCCCGTACTTCTCATTTTTTTTCTTCTAAATCTTCAAAGGCAAGCAGCGTATTTGCGAATATGCCAACGTTTATCATATTTAACCGATGCTGGCCTGTTGATATCGTATGCCACATAATTTCTTTTAAAAAAATATTTGTATTTCCCAAAACTGAACTAAATGAATCACGTAAAATATTTGGAAGTCTGTCATAATTGAATGATATAGGTATCACAAATAACTGGACAATAGTTTGGGCGTGTGTGCGTGTACGTTGCTTTCTATATAATAAATTAAAGTAGTGTGCTGTTATCATAGGACGTGTTTACAATTTTAAGGGAATAATGGCGAAGGTTGATGAAATATACTTTTTTTATTTAATTTCGTTTGAAAACATAAAATCCCAAACATACTGCAAGAGCAGACACGTGAGATTTTTGAATCAGCAAAATGTTATACTACACAGGGCGTGTCCTAAACTTTTCCGAGGGCTGAAACCATGGGTTCTGCTCATATACCTACCTGTATAGATACTTTTTATAGGACACATTTTTGCTAGTTGGGTGGTCATTCAAACTAGACCCATCAAGACAACTTCAGCGACATTCGTCGCGCGAAAATAAATCGCATTGGTCACGTTGTCAAAAATCTTGAAAAGTGCTAATATTCATGTCGGGTTCTTCACACCTAGCGTTGCTTTGTACGAACTTCTAACGTCCTGGTTACACACGTCTAACGTATACAAAACAATTCGTAGCCACGCTTAATGTTCAATACGCAAAATGCTCAATACCCATATTGTTCAATTACGCTAAATATACAGTACGCAAAACGTTGAATACGCAAAATATTTACGCGTATTAATAGTTACGCGTTAAACATTCTGCGTGTTGTACATTTTGAGCATTTTAGCGTATTAGACATTTTGAGTATAATAGATATTGAGTGTATGCGTGTTCATTATGCGTAATTGAATATTTTCGCAGTTTGCATTATGTTGAACATTATGCGTGGCGACGAATTAATTACGGATCATTTATTTTTCTTAACTTATCATGTGAATGAATGAGAGAATTTACAATATAGGCACTAAAAGTTTTTGAACGGTCTTGCAGTGTATTTGGGGCATAGCAGTGTGACGAGAGCGATCTCCCGAGAGTTATTTGCTCAGTACTCGGGTTTTACAGTGCTACTTTCGCTCTTATAAGGTTTATGAAATATTATTTATGAGCCTTATAACAGTAAGGTTTATAAATCATATTTATCCCGCGTTTAACATATAATAACTATAGAAAGGTTAAAAATGAATTTTATTTTCTTGTATATGTTTCTATACACGATCTTACCCGAAACGCGTACAATGCTATCTTTGCTCCGTCGTGGGTGAAATCAATTTTTAAAATTTGTGCATTTTGTATAAATGATTTTTATATAAATATATTATATATGTTCCATAAATTTAAATCTGTACTGTGTAGTGCTCCGGTTCTTGAAATTGACTTAAAATCTTTTGAGGCCAAATTGTCATATCCTAGACCAGTGAAGACCTTTCTACGCTGTATATGGTATACTTGGTCTCACTAATTCGTATATACCCATATGAAAATATTTAGCAGTTAGTTTTTCTTCGCATTTGATAAAACTTCAATATTTGCACATGAATATGTCCACAGACGTAAATTATATGACAATATTGATTATAGTAATCACAAATTTAGTTTCATTGGCGAAAAAAATGGTAGTTTTTTGTTATCTTGAACTGAAGTGAAAAGGAATAAGGACAATCAGGGTAATTATAAACGGAGGGGTAATTGTATATGTGCTTTAAAAAACAAAAATCGTATTTTTTATTAAAAAAAAACTCAATTCCGAAATATGCGAAAATAACTCTTTAACAATCTAATTGATACTGCGTCTCTTTCTGTATTATAAGGATAGAGAAAGATGAACCATAATTAGTTTTGAATGAGATTTTCGCGAGTTTTGGAACTTAGTCTGTTGTATAAGTTTACAATTACATCACATACCTACTTACATCACCCTGATTGATGGACCCTGAAGGAACAGTTATATAATACCGTCAGAAAAGTCACGGTAATGACCATGGTATCTAATTGTAAAAATGGAATTAAAAATAGAGAGGTTCCTTATATTGGAGTTTTATCAAATACTAGTTGCTCACGTGAGTCACATTATGCCGTGACGGAAGTAAAACTGTTAATCGGGGCTGCCGTTAGCTGTCCAAACGCATGTAATCTCATATTTGCTACCACTTAGCGAAATTATCGCCCCATATGGCACATGAAAGGGATAAAATCAGGTATTTGGCTACGAATATTCATTAGCCTTACTTAGACCATGGGATCGATTTCATCCAATGTACGTCCGATCCCACTAGCGAAGTGTATGAGCCATAAGACCTTTATGTATCTGGAACCATTCCCAATCAGCCCTTATCCTATCACGCTTTATATTATAACTTTAGAAACCCTTGATTTTCAAACTGCCGCCAAAAGGCTCATATATATGTAGATTAGATTGACTTTTCGCAATACGTACGTCGAATCGCTAAAACCACAGCACAGATGAGTTTATCTTTATACTAGTACGAAAATAAGATCGTAGAATGGGCATCAAGCGCATTAAGCTTGCATTCAATCTGAAGACCAATCGCCAGTTCAAGTTCACATAAATTGTCGGACATAAAACAACGCCATAAAAAGTACTCATAACATATAAAGATGTATATATGTGATGGAAAAACCGCACTGGGTAATGTGACTCATGTTACCACATTCTAATGAAATTGTAATCATTCTAGGTATATCAATTTGAATACTGAAATATATTTAATGTAACAGTTAAATGCGCTCTAGTCTTATCAAATGTGTGCTACTCAGGATGGAAACTTCTTTTTTGTGTTAAATGTTTCCATACTAAACAATACGTACGAATTAAGTGAAGAATCGCACAAATGAACTTGGATAAGTAATTTAATTCATAGGTATTTGTTAAGTAATTGAAGAAAAGATTCGAGTGGCGGGTAACACAATGATTACCGTATTTTTTTTCTTTTTCAAATATTAAGTATGGTCCAGTTATTATAGGAAGAGCAATGAAAGCGGACATAAAACATAACATAAATCTTTGACATGTAGTAAAAATCTTTTTTTTTTCCCCCATTTTTTTATGTTATGAGTTAACAAAGAATCGGTGATTACATGAAATGAAATAAATACAGAACTCCAAGCGCTCTTCCTATGACAACGTGACCACAAGTCGAATGTATTTCATGTTGTTGTAAATGTATTTGAGTAATAACGATTTAATCGTGGATGTGGTTAAAATCTAGTACGTTATTTATAAATATTTACTAAATAGATTGCGGGCATTTTGCGAAGTCAGCCGGTTTGCAAACAACTTGGCCTTTTCAGGAGCGTTGGACTCCGAAAGAATATGTAGTGTATGCGGAAAGGTTATTGTTTAAGCCCTTTTGCATAACGGCTGGTGCACACAGATTGATTTCGCAAAAAGCTTCAACAAATATTGAAGAATATGTAAAAATAGTATAGTTCACACAATATATCCTTTCATGTCATATTCTCCTATTCTATGCAAATTTGTTCCCGGGAGGAATCCACCACTAATGGCATTGATGGGACCAGCCAGGACTAGAGGCGCCGGCGACTTCGTTCGCGTCAACTTTAGTTTCGCGTCAACGCGATCGGGATAAAATACCCTAAATGTTGACCCAAGTCATAAGCCAAATTTCATTAAATACAGATTCATTAATACAGACAGATTCCAACAAAATTCCAAAACTTTATATTTCAATCAGTCTTTTCAATAAAATATTTCATGTATAGACACGGTTTTTGTTACTATTTTATTATATGTATAGATTTACATGTCTTTCACTCGTTGGTGCAATCCGTAAGTTGCTATAGCTATAATATTCCACAACTACTTGTACTTTCAGCCTTTTAATCTCCCACTGCATGGCACAGACCTCCCCTAGTAAATCACTAGGGGTTTCGGGCCATAATCCACCACGCGGACTCAAATGTAAAGCGTACAGAAGATCAGTAGTAAAAAATATCTACAAAAGTATTACCAAACGAAAGTCACCGTTTCGCGCAAGTTGAATTGAATCCAAAATTCAGCGGAGAGCGTTCATAGTTCATTGAACATCATTTTAATGTTGGAGATAATATGGTGGGTAGATAGATACACGGAATAAATGAATGAGACAATCGTACATACGTGGATAGATACGCTGTTTACGCACGACGCGTGCGTCACTCTTAGCTCGTGGCAACTGAGTGACTTCAGTAATTTAATTTCAGTCGACCGGACCTTACATTTTTTATAGGCATATTTTTTTAAATAATATTTATATAATATATTCATTAATTATATATACTTTATGTATTATATTTATTCTTATGTATGTATACGTAATAATGTACAATATTATATTTATTTTACCACACCATCTAAATTGTCTTTCATGCACCACCTAATTGAACTTCTCTGATCAACCCAAAGATTGGCTGGTTGAGAATGCCTTACGGCATCAAGCTCGCCTTTTGTACGATATTGTGCAATGGAGTGTAAAATAAATAAATCAATTACAGAGAATACATAATATTAGCCTTTACCAGTATTGGACATTACGAGACTAAACAAACACTGGACTGGATGGACGCACATGATCTTGAACGGAATATTTAAGGTAATATTGTGCGAACTATATCCACTTATAGCAATCTCCTGGCAATTAAAACAAAATGAAGGATAATTACATTAGTGATAGCCTAGAGGCCTAGCCAAACAGTATGCATATAAATCGACGTTTATAACTTGTATCTTCATTGATTAGTGATATGATAATGCATGATTAAAATTGTATAATGTAAGAATTACAAAGTAAAGTTTCTTTTGTAAAAATTTGATCTCAGCTACTGACTGACATGGTGAATTCTCGACGCTCTGGCTGCGTGACATTAGGCCAATGTTAATAATGTTATTATTTAATAAAAATATAATGTAATTGGGATTATAATAACACTTCATTGTCTTCATGACCATCACAAATTGCTCTGTCCATATATTAATGGCCAAACGAACTTATGAATTTCTTTTAGAGTATGTAATAGGGATTACTTTTTAAGTTGATAAATTAGTACAAAAATATTACATTACGTTTCTTACTAATTGTAACAATGTATAAACTGATCTACTCGTTTATTTCCTATAATGCAGCAACTGTTAGTCAGTGCAATAATTATAATTATTGGATTTATTATTAATTTCCCAAATCGGAAATTAACTTGTCTTAGAATTTGATTACTTTATGATATTCTTATTTGAAGCGATGAGATTTATTTTATGATAATTTGCAAGTATGATTTGTATTTATTGTACAAATAAAATTTTGCATTAAAATGGACAGATTTTTTATTTATTACCTAATTTACAAGTTTATAAATAGTAAACAGTGAACACTTATTCCTTAACAATAGGTAAATATATAACAACATTTAGTACCATTCAGATAAAATAAATGAACATTCTAGAAACCATTGAAAACAAGATATTGATTGCGCAACCCATTTTTGCCTCCCACTCCTCCTTCAGGCAGAACATAGACCAACTTATCATTATCTGCTCTTCGGAAAAACTCCCATAAATTCTTATTACTCTTTGCCAACTCATCTAGCCTCCATACAGCCAAATATCTAGACTTTCCATGCCTACAAAAAACATATACATTGGCAGGTTCAGAATGGTAATCTTCCCCTGGATCACTGACAACGATGACTCCACAAACTATCGCCCAGTGCGCTTTGTGACCCTGCTTCAGACATGGAGAGTGATTGCAGTCTGCATCATATCTGTATTTTATTAAGGAGAAGTTTCTTAAAACAGTAAATATTATAATAGAGACACAAAAGCTTTGGTATTTAGTTGGTAGGTGATAGAATAACTTGATAAGGGAGATTGACAGTGTATTTGCAAAAAGGTAAAACAATTGTTGGATTGAGAGAAGAAATACAACAGTCACTCATGCATCTTTGGACATAAACACAACGATCACAACAGCTGTGCACAATACACATCAATTTAATATAAGATGGAAAGAGATAAGCAGGCGTTAGATTCACAAATGAAAAAGACCAATTTAATAAAACAGCACTTAATAAATCATTAGTTAACATAAAGAGATTTTTAACTAATTGTAAAGATGAACACAAAGAATGACAATTCAAAATATAAACAATAAACAAGGGAGTGAAAAGAGAAATAATTAAATGAGCAGCAGCAGCAAATACTGAATGGGCAGCAAATTTAAAGGTCTGTTAAGTTTAAGTTCTTTTGTAACAATAAAGAAATCAACAGTGTCACTCTGTCATTTTGTGATGGCATTCTTAGTGATTTAAAATTATTTATTTTAGTCATTCTAAAATGGTTTGTTTTGTTGTATTTTTTGCTGCTCATTTAAATACAAGCCAATTTTGACATTCTACCTTATCCAACCACTGCACCGGGTATTAACCAGTATCTAAATGGGTGCTTAAACGAATATTAAATCAATTTGATATAATATGAAATGGCTGCTTTTAGATATTATTAGTGAAAAAAACTGGTTGGATTAGTGGTCAATTTAAGGTAGGTGGTCAGAATTAGGTAAGTTTGTATTAACAGTCTTGTAGTATGTATATCTATAAACCTAAAATAACATTGTTGACTGTGTGGTTAGCACAAATTTTAAAACTATTATTCACATAATGCTGCAAGTACAAAAACATACAATTTTCTTATAAAAGGATACGGAACTAATAATACAGCACCATTCAATAACTGTTCTATCATTTCATGACTGAACAGTCCTCCTTTGCGCAAGGAGCAATTAACTTTTCCTACTTCCACTAAACTGAATACCTTTTTTGACAAGGTAACCATATTTCTACAACTAAACATCTCGCCGTTGTTTGTGTAACCTGCCATTTTTGCTATGTTCAAGATTTTGTCGGCAGTTACTTCTCCATTCACCAACATTGACAAGGCACACAACCCACAAGTGGGACCAACTTGTAATATGGATTCTAAATGTTTATAATAGTATTTGAAAGGAGTTTGGTGTAGACATATGTTGTATTTAGCGCAAGCCTCCCACAGTTGCGGTTGATGCGAGGCCCATTCGCAAATATGCGAAAATTTAAAAGTTGAATTTTCGGTATTATTTGTCTGTTGTGATTTCAAGGTTATATCAGGTTTGGGTGGTTGTGGTGGTAACGGAGGTGGTGGTGGTGGTGGTGCGGGTGGTGGTATTGTACACATTTTCATTACAAAATAAAGTAAAAACAAGGGCTTTGTTGCAAAAACATTTACCTACGTTATCATTTCTAATAACATTTCATAACCTAAATTTATATTACTCCACAAAAATTGGTAGAATTAGAATGATGTCATTGTAAAGTATTTTAAAATAAATTTTTCACTTTTTTACCGTTTGTGCCTTTTTGTGGTTTTTGGCTATTCATTATTCGAATAATTTGAATATTTTTGAAAGTGACATTGACAATTTGACATTTGATACAAGAAATTGGGTACGTTTCGCTAAAAAGCGCTTGTGATTTCCTCGTCAACATGCCGAATATTATGGTGATTATCACCGGAAAGAATAACCGACACTTGCACTCATTCGTTTCTTAGTGTCATGTTTTTGTGTATATATGTGAAACAATTGTGTATATTAAGATGTGCTTCGAGTGTTTCGTTAGTGTTTTTGTCTCGTGTAGGGTATAGTATGCACAGGTTATCTAAACTCGACAAACGAGCAAGCACTATAACCTTATAGTAAATATTATAGTAAACCTTTAAAACTTTAGCGATAAAGGCGTGAGCATTAAGGTCCAAGTTGTTAACGTTTGATGGTCTTAAACCCTTAAGGTTAAAAGCTGGAATTTAAAATGGTCAAGATTCCAAAGGTTCAGTAAAACCGACAGCGCTCGAGTACTCATTTAACAACACTAGTTGCCTTCCATTTTCGTAAAATAACTACAAAACACGAATTTACAAATAATGCTTGGGTACTAAAGTTGGATAGTCATTCAGAAATCGGATATATTGTCGGGATTTTAAGACCACCGCTTAATTGAATGAAAGGCCGATAAGGACGACACGTCATTCGTTCATTGATCTTCGTCTCATTCGCTTCCATTTTGTTAAATTCAGTTCATTCGGTCATTAACATATGGCCGACCGGATTCATCCTTATAGAGTGAAAGTTAATTAATTTTGCCGAGTATATACTTTAGTGTGCTGAGGCGAGAGAAGAAAGCCTTTCTCGCGATTCCAAAACCGGTTTAACAAGTACTACACTCACCATGTCGGAGCCGCGTAAAAACCATCTTAATATAGATGGTGGGCAAGTGAAAGAGGACGAGCACGTCGCTAGCTATAAGCCCATACCGGAAACTGATACAGGTAAATGTTTCCCACATTCAACCTTGTTAGTTGCTAATAAGAGAAAATCAAAAAAATAATATGTCTATTTTTATTAAGAACTGATATCTATGTTACGGTAAAGCCTCGGAATATTGATTGACCCAAAAAATGAGTTCATACGTACTTTGTTATTTTTAAATGATTAGACCATGTGAATGTGATGACTATGACAAGATGTATGGCCCTTTGTTTAGAAAAGAGAATAACCGTCATTGTCTTATCAGTAGCATCTTATCAGGAATGTCAAAAATTGTAGCGCATTGACATGTTATCCTACCAAATTAAGAATACCTTAAAATAATCAAAATGTTTTCATTCATATTGTCAATAACTTAAAAAAAATGAATCGGTTTTAATAATTAAGCAATCTAAACACGTTTTAAAGTAATAACGTTGTAGACTACACTTTTGAACGAAAAGTCAAATTTAAACTTTCAAGTCTTCATCACAACGGAATGTCATTTCATTTGGTCAGGTTATAAAGCGCTTTTTCGGACGAAAGTCAGCGCGTCAGCGCCATTTTGTTGACTGACTGATGTAATGATATCGTGTGTTTGCGTAGGCTTTATTTACTTATAGAGAACATTTCACATGCGAATAATTCTGATTTTTATTTACCTATCGTGATAATTCAAGGAGTGACTAATTCAGTGAATCCAGCAGCTCAATTTTCCAACATTGGGGCGCCTAATTGTCCGCTCCACTTGACTAACATCGTCCATTATCCAATTTGGCTCTATTGAACATACCCGTATGAATAACCTTGCATTTTATACAGGATAAAGGAGGAGAAAAGTAAATCATTACTCAAGATTTAATTTTCAGTGTCTGAAACAAAGTTTACTGAACTGTTGCATACATGGAGTTAAATCAACATACCCGTATGAATAATCTTGCATTTTATACAGGTTAAAGGAGGAGAAAAGTAAATCATTACTCAAGATTTAATTTTCAGTGCCCGAAACAAAGTTTACTGAACTGTTGCATTCATGGAGTTAAATCAATCAGAGGGTATGGACACGGATGTAGCAGATGATAATGAAGACCAATGGGAGTATGACAGTATTAAATTACTCCTAAACCTTTATCTACAGAATGTGGAAAAGTTTAGAAACCCGAAAGTTAAAAAAAAGAATATTTGGGTCGCTATTTCTGACGAAATAGGAAAAGGACCTGAAAGTTGTGATAAGAAATTTAGGAATCTCAAACAGACGTATATAAGATTACTGAAAAGGAAGATTAAAAGTGGGGTGCAAATGGTCAAATGGCCCTACTTTAATATATTTGATGAAATATACAGTATTGATGGAGAATACCATCCAGAGATACAAGAAAAGATACAGGACAGCACTAACGAAAGTATAGCTAAAGTTTTGCTGTCTATGAATTCGCAGTCGAAATATGAAACTGAAGTTCACGAAGGTGAAACTTCAAGTCGCCCAAGTGAAGAAGGGCGAAAAAGAGTAAACAAGAGACGTTATAATGAATTTAGGAAGGTTACATTGGAAATGAGAGATAGACAGAGAACTGTGGAAGAGAAATTAGATAGATTAATAAATATTGTTGAGGAATCTAATAACATACAGCGGGAAAGAAATAGATTGTTTGAGTTGTTTTTGGAAACCGTGAATCATACATCCTGAGAGTAATTAAATTATCAACATTAGGTGTAAAATAATCAGTATAAAGCACTAACTTTTAAATTAAACTGTAGCCTTGTTTCCTTTTAATAACTTTTTTTACTCAGGTGTTTCCTATGTGAAATTTAATGTAAATAAATTAATAATGTCGTTTTTTTTAGTTTTAGAATTGTCTTATATTTACACATTTTAAAAATTTAATAGGCTAGCATTATTTTTTGTAGCATTGGTTTGCTGTACGTTTAGAACCAAATTTAGTCTAAAGCAATCACAAACATCAACTGGCACCCAATAACTGACACTTCATGATAAGATGAGAATTATTATTGTGTAATATAGTAAATAATAATAGACTGTTTTGTTTTCAATTCTTTGGGACTATGATATATCTATTTAAAATAGAGACACTGAATTTCAAAACGGGTGAAAAGTCACCCCTTTGCCAATCTAAATATTGTGTAAAAAGATGAAGATTGTCAAAAAGTGGTTAACTTATTGCTCATTTTATGAATGAATTTATTTTTGTCAATTTTTAAAACTTGTAATCTAAAAGAGTTATTAATAAAAAAATAAGTCTAAACTTTAATTTACTATTCAAATTACCTGTTTCCTATTACACCAAAGTTTTAACTCTATGTAAGACTAATAAATCCCTCGCCATTCTCTTAATAACACAAACTTTGTACTCTATACAGGGTCTTGTCCAGACTATTCTTGAACCATGAATTTCATCATGATTCTGTGTGCATTGTCATGAAAATTATACAAAAGTGAAAAATAATTTCATACATTTTTAATATATGTATAGTAAAAACTTGTCATTTATAAAAAAAAAAACGCGCCACCATTATTATGTTTCCTCTCCTGAAGGGTCGCTGGAAGACAGTGCCATTAAGCTCAACCATAATTAAACTAAAGAATCATAAGCAGAATCCATGTATTCAAGCATCAGGAATAGTCCAAATACACTATATACAAATACTAATATAATATTCGACTATTATCCATTTGTACCATATATGGGCAACAACCAGCCCGCGGGCCGGATCCGGCCCGCTGTAAGATATGATCCGGCCCGCGAGACATTTTGAAAAAACCCAATTAAAAAAATATTACATTAGACACTTATACTCACGGGAGTGACAGTGAGGCGGCAAACATCAAATCCTTTCATGTTTGCCGCATCTCTCTTTGATAATCGCCGCCACTCGGCTTCCTCGATCATATTCTTTGAGGATTGCCGCCTCACGGGCGACACATCAAAAGATTTATTGCTTCTCAATTATTCTAAACTAGTTTATTCCAGATTATTCCTTCATTTTGCCTATATAAGCGGGTGGATGGCCCGAACGTTAGTTCAGTTCTATTTGAGCTACCGAGGTGATAACTTGGACAAGCGATATCCTAGCGAACTGCTCGAGCCGTCAACTTGCTTTGTGACTTTGTGTGCATCTTGAGTGGTTACTAACTATAGTTTGTTATTAAGTTTATTGAACGAAAAGTAATCAAAAATGATGTCTGGTGGAAAGAAACGAAAAGTAGATACAGAGGGTCGCCAGTTTCAAGAAAAATGGACTGAAGAATTCTTTTTTATCTTGCACAATGGTAAGCCTATTTGTTTGCTGTGTAATGAATCCATTTCAGTAATGAAAGAATTCAATATAAAGAGGCATTACTCAACTAAGCATGCTACGCTGCACTCACTGACAGGACAATTAAGAACAGACAAAATCCAGAAGCTTACCGCAAATTTGGAAAAACAGCAACAAATGTTTCATAAACAAAGAACACAACTTGATAATGTTGTGAAAGCTAGTTTTATAGTTAGCTCAAAATTGGCAAAGGCATTAAAACCATTTGCCGAAGGAGAATTTATCAAGGAGTGTATGTTAGAAGTTTGCGGTATTTTGTCCTGAAAAGAAAAATGAATTTGAAAAAAATAGTTTGTCAAGACGAACTGTTGTTCGACGTATAGAAATGATGGCTAATGATATAAAAACAACATTGACTGACCGTATGGCTGGTTTTGAATCATTTTCCATAGCATTAGACGAGAGCACCGATTTGTCTGACACAGCTCAACTGGCTATATTTATTCGAGGTGTTGATAAGGAGTTCACTGTTACTGAGGAATCGCTTGCTTTACAGCCGCTAAAAGGAACCACTACAGGAGAGGATATTTTTATTGAAGTTCAAAAGGTATTCACAAGTTTTGGCTTGCCATGGTCAAAATTAATTGGAGTATGCACTGATGGTGCACCTTCTATGGTCGGCTTACGTAAAGGTTTCATCGGAATTTTGAATGAAAAAGCAACAGAATTAAATGTGCAAAAAGATGATTTGATAGTCCTTCATTGCATTATCCACCAACAGAACTTGTGTTCTAAGTCCATTCGACTCCAGAATGTTATGAATGTGGTAGTAAAAACCATCAAGTTTATTCGATCCCGAGGGCTTAACCATCGTCAGTTCAAGGCGTTTTTGGATGAAATATCAGCTGAATATAACGACGTAACATATTATTGTGAAGTCAGATGGCTGAGCAAAAGAAAAATGTTGAAACGGTTTTACGAGCTTAGAAATGAGATAGCAGACTTTATGAAAATAAAAGATAAACCACTATCTGAATTAAGTGGCCCAAAATGGATATGTGACTTAGCATTTCTGGTCGATCTTACAGGCTATTTGAATGATTTTAATTTGAAACTTCAAAAACAAGGACAGTTAGTAAATGATTTGTACAGCCATTTGAAAGCGTTTCAGATCAAACTACGCTTGTGGGAGTCACAGATGCTGTCTGGTAACAGTTACCATTTCAACACGCTCTCTGCGTATGAAAATATTGCTTATGCTCAATATGCTGAAGAACTCAAGTTACTGTCGGAACAATGTTCGAACAGATTTAGCGACTTCAAAAACATGGAACTGTTTCAGTTTATTTGCTACTCCTACAAAATATAATGTACAAAATGCTCCAATACACTTACAAATGGAGTTGATCGAGATTCAAGAAAACTCACTCCTAAAATCCAAATTTGAAGACGTAGAGTTGTGCGATTTCTACAAAAAATACCTAGAAAAAGACAATTTTCCGCAGCTTAGAAAATTCGCAAGAAGATTGATTTGTGCGTTTGGCAGTACTTATAAATGCGAACAGTTCTTTTCATTGATGAAAGTTAATTAATCAACACATCGTAAAGACTGACTGACGATAATTTGGAAAATTCTTTACGTCTTTGTATCAGTGGAATTAATCCAAATATCGATGGATTAGTTTCCCAAATTCAAGCTCAAGTGTCTCATTGATTTCGGTGTATTTAACTTTCGTAGTTTGTAACAATTGCAAATTTAACGATTTAATTATAATGTACCATTTTTTTAAATTTCATTTTGTTATTTTAATAAATTGTACTATAATAACATTGTCGTATTATTTCATGTCTAATATCTATCGCAAAAAATATTATCACTAGCTTAAAATGCACTAAGTACTTTTAAACGCGGCCCGCGAACGTATTTGCACGCTAAAGTTTGGCCCTCAACATGTCAAAGGTTGCCCATACCTGATTTATACCATGTCTTAGATTACCATATTTATAAATGATTTTTCTATTTTGAATCATAAGAATTACCATGTAATAAATTCTTGATATTTACCATGTAGCGAACAATACAGGACCGTTTCATTACCGCTAGTTTCCGTAACTGTTCCTAACTCGATGACCGATCTACAATGACATCCGATAAGCAGTCGTATTTCTGTCGTCAAGCCTATCGTAGCGTAGCGTATTTGCTGTAAATTGAGTATTATGTATCGTTTTTAGTGTTAAGTAACTTTTATAGGGTGCTAACAGACTGGCAGTTGAATGTAAGTGAGAAATTGCTCAGCAAATTGGCCTATTGAAGACCTCTTTACTTAAACTCATACCATGAACCTATGCACTATGTCCACGGCCGCATATAGGGCTTTGCCCAAGGCTCGCCACCATACACAATCTTCCGTTCTTCTCATACACCTAGTGCTGGCAAACTTCTTCAAGTTATCGGTCCATCTCGCCTGATATTTCTGTATCGAATTCTTTATTTCCCATTTTATCCTGTAAAGAAACTCCATTTAAATACACAAGTACTCAAACGCTGTTTTACTTTTCTAAAATAGTCAATTATTTGTCCCTCGAGCAAAGACTTTTTTCTCTTTTAAGCCCTCGGTGTTTGTCCCTTTCTAACCATTTTAAGAAAAGTACAAGAATTTTTAAGTACCTAATCATGAAATAAGTAGCGTTACTCCCGGATTGTATTTACGTAAGTTTCTTGTACGTAAATTAGCTGATATTCGTTTATGGTATGGTTTGAAATCGATAACTTATATGTTAGACATAATTTTGGAAAATTGCAAAAAAATTACCTACTTTATAAAATTACTGAAGATTATCGCGTTTTTATCAATTACAGTTCATGTTCAGTTACATGTCGGTTAAAATTCATCCCCATCAATATAATTTATGGAGATTTCTATGCCATGTTTATATCTATTTGACTGATCGGGTTAAATAAAAAAATATATAAAAAGACAGATTGCAACGCGTCTCGGAAGGGACATTTAGCTACTTTCCGTACATTTAAATCCGGTCGCACAAATATATACTGATATGTACAAATATTTCTACAAATGTTTTCGAAAATATTTGTAAACTCTTTGCAAAGAGCGGGGCAAATATTTGTGGATGAGTTTTCGTTTCATTATGTACGTAGAAACAAAATAATCGTCCGTTCTGTATAGCGTTGAACAGCTAACCGGATTGTTTGCAGCTAACTGATTATTTGCAAGTGTGTGGGTTTGCGCCCTTTATTGTACCTACGGCAAAAAACCGACAGTGATGCCAATTTCCCATATACGAAATATTTCTACAAGTATTTTCAAATAATACGTAATATTTGTACAAATATTTGCAGTGAGTGTTTGTACATATCTGTACACATGTCTGTGACCGGTGTTAGAAGAAAAGTGGTTAGACTAGATTATGTCGTTGGATAGGGCTCGTGAAGCTTCCCCAACATTGATCAACGAGATCACGAAAAGGACACAGGCCACAAAACTAGAGCTTTACGGAACACGTGGCCGAAGCCGCGGGCAAAAGTTAGTATCCCTATATATTTTTGTGACGCTAAGAAATTCCTAAATTCGAACGTGATCTCTACAGTTCTGTTTGTCCGTCTAAGAGACAAAACAACATAGTTTACATTAGTTAGCATATCTAAATGTGTCTGCCTCTTAAAATGTTTGTTTCTCTCATTTACACACCATTAATGTTAGTAAAGTTAACTGATTTTCTGACAGTTGCGTAAACATTTCAGTTCTAGTAACATTGTTCTAGATAGATTACAATATCAGTTAAAAGAGTTGTCGATAATTAAGAGGTGTATGTACGTATTCCATAATCCAGTGTTTCCCAATCTCTCTTTACCAGTGATTTAATTCAACTTAATTATCGTACATTTTTGCGAAGCATCAGAAATTATAGTTATGTTTTATAAACGTGTCAGATATTTTACAAAAGTGCTTAATTTGCGCATTCGACTGGATCTCGAGATTAGTGCGAATAAACAGACAGACGTGCCATATACAAGGCGTATCAGACGTATTCCTAAACATCAAAACCATTAATTCTTCCCTATGCCAGAGGGGGCAAGCGCCCCAACCTGCCTCACCGTGCCTACGCCCATGCTATCAAATACAAACGAAATCACCGCATAGGTATCCACTTTTCGTCCAAGCAAAGTTAATGAAAACCGTTTCAAACTTTCAAAGCAAAGTTTCCGTGAAAATCTCTGACCATTATAAATACTTATTGTATACACAGAGAGATGTTTGTATATCTAAATACTGCAATCTTTACTTACTATCCCAGGGCATAGGTATTAATATTATGTATTAATACTATATCTCTGGACATATCAAGGTCGTCAGTCTCAATCGTAATGATACTGTTCGCTGTAATGATATCTTTATGTCCGCGACCTAGCATGCGAATCCAGTGTCTTAAATGCATACAAATAAATAAAAAAACAATACTTGTAAATACCGTGAGCCTGCTCGACCAGTCTGCACTGATCCATACTTTATGAACGGCCGTTCGCCTCCCGTGCGCATGCCAGGTGACTTTAAATCGACCTTATGTAATACGACTCACATTTCATCTGCAGAATATAAGAAGCCGAATCTTTCCAAATCAAAGGAGAAGATTTCCTCGGACGGTGCTGAAGAGAAACTGCTGCAGAAAGAGAAGGAAGACGAGGCGAAGATCACCACGAGGGTTGATATGGCGGACGCTAAGTACGTCGTCGGAGACCACAGGAATGGTGACGCGAAGATTGAGTTGGACGCCAATAAGAGGGTGAGTACACGTGTTTAGTCCTCTAATTTAAGATCATTTTACCATTTCAATGATTGTCGCAGTAAATACGTTTAAAAATTAGATTGACTTTTACGGGGCGAAATAATAACTTTCGAAATAATATCATTAAAATACGAATTAACTAGCTGCATCTAAAATACCAATCGGCTCCGAAGTTCAGTTTAACACAAAAATATACAAAAATATCAGCTTCAATCATAACTTATGTATATATAAAAATGAAACAATGTTTGAAATGAATGTTCGCATCAATCGATGAACGAATCGAGCTGAAATTTTGCATAGACCTTGGGGACCACGAAAAAGACATGCGAAACCCAGTAGAAAATATCAACGATAACGTTTGGTTAATAGACACTGGTTATCATAAATCATAATACAAAAATACTGCTGTCTTGAATGCAAAAACCTTCCATAAAAAGTAACCTACACGATAGTGAAAACCGCATCAAAATGCGTCCAGTAGAACCCAAGAAGGACAGACAGACAGATATGCGAACAGACAGAAGGACAGAGACGTGGCGATTTACGTATAAATATACTTAGATGAATTTTGGATTTTATAAAATTGACTATAAAATGTATGGTATTTTTATGAAAGAAGTTTGATAAAAGGTAAACGAACCTTTTAGTTTAAGGGCAGACACTTAAACTAAACTAGGAGGGGGAGAGTGCACGCTGCAATCCAACAGCCGCTGGGCGCGCTCGACTGGCTACGTTACCCCTCTCTCACAGAAGACTACCTTGAAATGTACTGCATTTTCCACTTTATCGTATTTCCTCAATGTACGTACGTGTTTCGGTAGTGAGTGAGATGTGCCAGAGCCCATTCCCATCCTATCCTATCCCTGCCCATTTTCCCAACCCTTTCTCCAAATCCATTCCTAAAGTCGGAATTATAATTCGATTCCACATTTGACATTAGCTACTGTCATTTTGTAAAATAATGATACCACATATAATAGTGTAGTGATGAACACAAAAATCGATAAACAATCGCGATTTATGTTTATGTAATCATAATATTGGTGTGCCAATTAAAGACTAAATTATTGATTTTTATTTAAATAAATACATAATTATTCATAACAATTATTTATTAATTAGTAACCGCTGCTTTATTTTATAAAAAGTTAATATTTTTGTTTTTTTTTTTATATTAAAAACAAAACTTATAATAAAAGAGCCTAGATAGTTTTCTGTATTGGCAACCCGTGCGCGCTCGTGCAGCTATCGCCATTTTGTTTATCTTGTCATTCGGCTTCATTCTCCTAGTCTGACTGCACGAATATCTCGTTTCATTGCGAATCGATATTTTGTTATTTTGTTGGGTTTTTGTTAAAGTTTTGTTACGTTGTGTTTGTTGTTACGTTTATAGTTTTTTGTGAACTTTGAGTGAATCTATTTGTTTTGGTTTTCCATCAAAATGGATCCTCCGCCAAGTACATCACAAAAAGACGTGGATGTTTTCTTGTCTCCAAGAAAAAAACGTCCACGAAAAGCTTTCACTGTTACTGAAAAAGTAATGATCCGCAACGCATATAAGTACGTGAAAAATGAAACTTCTGCGCAATTGGAGGCCTTTGAAGTTGTGGAAGAAAATGAATGTATGAACAAAGTTGCTCACATATTGGGAATAACCTCACGCTCTGTTTGTAACGTTTTGAAGGAAGTAAATAAAGGTGCGCCGTCAACTCCCCCTAAAAAAACTGGACCAAAGCGAAGTTTCAAAGATAAAATTGATGAATTTACATTCTCCGCAATACGACGAATAGTTCATCAGTTTTTTTACCGAAATGAACCTCCAACCATTGCAAAGGTTAGTCAATCAGTCAGACAGTATTATTTTATACCTACATCTTTTATATATAAGTAATGATTCCAAACTATTATAAAATTTACTATTTCAGATTTTACAAGTGATGAACGATGATCCAGAAATGCCCAAGGTTTCCAAAGACACCCTCAGAAAAATTTTGAAGCATCTTAATTTTAAATTTGTTGCACGGTCACGCAAGAGCACACTTATTGATCGAAATGATATAATAACATGGCGCCAGCGTTACTTGCGATCTATATGTCAGTTTCGATTATCAATATATTATACATATATATTATCAAGATGAAACTTGGGTTAACGCAGGTACCTAAGGCTAACATTTTGAATTAATATACATTTACATTAAATTTAATAGTAATATTGAATGTTCATGTACTATATGTGATTTAAGGTCATACTGTAAAAAAAACTTGGGTGGACAAGCAAGTCACATCATCTCGGCAAGCGTTTTTGGAGGGACTGACCACTGGATTAAAAAACCCATCTGGAAAAGGCAAACGTCTCATAATTAGCCATATAGGTAGTGAAGAAGGCTTCCTGGAAGAGGGGCTCATGATTTTTGAAGCAAAGATAAATTGTGAAGATTACCATGATGAGATGAATGCAGTTTGTTTTGAGGAGTGGTTCGCTGGAGTCTTACCAAAATTAAGACCAAACTCAATTGTGGTGATGGATAATGCACCTTACCACTCCCGAAAATTGGAAACGGCACCAAAAATGAGCTGGAAAAAAGCTGCCATTCAAGACTGGCTTTTAAATAAAAATATTCATTACGAACCAGATATGGTTAAAGCTACGCTTTTAGAACTGATTCCACATAACGAGTCTTTTAATAAGTACGCTGTAGACGAAATGGCAGCACAACATGGGATCACGGTTTTAAGACTGCCCCCTTACCATTGCGAGCTGAACCCTATCGAATTGATATGGGCTCAGGTAAAGGGGCATGTAGCTCAAAATAATAAAACCTTCAAATTGACAGACGTGAGAAATTTATTTGAGGAAGGCATTCAAAAAATTACGGCCACCGAATGGTCTAAATGCGTATCCCATGTTGTCAAAGAAGAGGAAAAAAGGAGTAGGCTAGATATGTTAATTGACAATATCACAGACACATTTATAATAAATGTTACAGAAAATGACAGCGATAGCGATAGCGATGACGGCGACGATTTATAAAATAAAATATTACCATAATACATCTATTTGTTTTATTTCTCATGTTCCTTCATGATCACATTTATTTATTTATTTCACACACAATTATTAAAGAAAACTCTCAGATCCGTAATAAAATTAATCGTCATAACTAAATTATCCGTTCACAAATATTTAATTTCCTGATATACTTAGTTTACGAGAATAAAATTATAAACGAGAAGAATCGATCCGGAAATATTCCATTTCCGTATCGAATAATTTCGCAACGTTACTATTTAGTACTTGTCATAACGTTGCAACACTGAAATTGTCAAATCTGGAATCGAATTAAAATTCCGACTATATATCTCCAAAGGTAGGCAGCGCATCCCGGGGCGTGCCAACATTATCATTTTGGACTAATGTTGGCATGTATCGCGGATGTCTATGGGCGACAGTATCCACTTACCATCAGGTGGACTGTATGCTCGTCTGCCGCCTTCGTACATAAATAAAAAAAAAAAAGAAGTAAATTTAGCACGGTGAAATGGGAATTAAATTTTAATATCTATTTGTCTACGTGTTTAATTGTTCAATTGTTGACATTAGAAAACCTTATTAGAAACTGCACTTTTTAGTTCACGGTTTATTGTGTTTATCTAATCTTTCGTTCGTGTCATTTTTAAACGGTAAGGTTTTTAAATTTATATTAAAAAGGTTTTGTTATTATATACATTTCAACGTTAGAAATAGGATTACATGTTTTTACTGTCCCATTTTTTTCCTAAAATGAAATTGTCAGTGACTAGTGTCAAATTTAGCTTTCAAAGCAATGCGTGAACTATTGTATTATAATTTAATAAGATTCAACATAATAATAAGTTTGAATACGTTGGAACAAATACTCTTATTAATAAACACATTAAACAGGTGTCACTTTTAAAGATTTTCACAAATTATGTACATTCTTATTTTCATTGATAAATGTGACGGAATGCTAGATACACATTTGGAGGAGACACCAGCGTGCAGTCACAGTGTACGTTCATGTATCTCTCACACGGCGATTATCTCATAATAATATCTCTTAAGGTTAGCTGTACCGTATCATACCATACATGTCTCTCCACTGCTGGATATATGAATATGAACGGCCTCTTTCAAGGCTCGCCACCACGAACATCTTCGGCTTTGCTTATCCAGCCACCACCGGCGAACTTCTTCAACCTGTGGACTTTTTAATACAGTATCTAAATGAACGCTACCAGTTTTTAAACGCCCGAAAACTGTATTAGAAAGAAATCTAAAAATAGTCGTGCAGAGGCAATTAAGACTACAGTGTGATGTCGGAAGTTATGTTTGTTGGGAAGCATTTTAAATGCGTTAGGGATTTAGCTAGTCAATCCATCCTACCAGTTCTAAACAAGAGTTGCCTGTTTGTTCAACAATTTTTGGGCTTTAGGACTAAAATTAACAAGAAAAGTAACACCACATTCAAATTACAAAAAGAAACGTACCAGCCCCTTTCGGGAGTACCTAAGTGACATTCGTCAGAGCCCATTTCCAGCTGTTTTTTTATGCAAGTAGGCGGCAGACGAACACACAGTCGACCTGGTGGTTCTGTCGTCTATGGACATCTGCTCGTAATCTAGATAGAACCTGTCATATTATCTGTCATCTATCATGTTCCTTATTTTCATCGTATTCTATCTCCTCCAACTCAATTCAGAGGTATCTCATTCAGAGAAAAGGTACGGACTCCCCCCCCCCCCCCCTCTGGATAGAGCTTGAGCCCAGACTAGTTTATATAAGTTATACACCATTTTCCCTGCAGCAATTCTCCGGGCTAACAAAGGAGGAGTTGCTGAAATACGCCGACGACCCATTCTGGGTGCGGCTGCGCTGGTTCATGTTCGTGCTTTTCTGGGCTCTGTGGCTGTGCATGCTGGTCGGAGCCGTAGTCATCATCGTGAAAGCGCCCAAATGTGCCGCACCGCCGCCTAAGAAATGGTACGTATTGAGAATGACGTAAGATACACAGAACAGTGTGTGGCAATAAATACTAGCAATAAATAGACACATTTGTGGTTGTCTATTGTTGTATTTCGTCGTTGGGAATGAAAATCCTCTTTATGTGCATAAAACGTGTTTTATTAAATGTGTACTGTAAAAAAATGTTAGGGCGGTATCAAGAACACTTATATGATTTTATTGACCATTTAAATGTACATTAAGAAAGCAGTTTTGTTTTAATTTCTGTATTAGTCCTGTATTATTATTTAGAAAATACTTTAAATTTAATACTCGCAGAAGAGTTTTTAGTGTCCATTTTTATATACGTAAAAGTTTTTTAGGAGAGAATCATAAGAAATTTATTATCTATATATTGCGTATTGGTTCTAATCGTCATTATTAAAGTTCATTATTATATAAATCATTATTAAGTTTCACATGTTTATTTTAAGTAATCATAAAATCCATAATAATTTTTAATTCTTGTACATGTCTAAATTTGCTTTCCCCAAAAGCTGATACTAATCTATCTTTACACTCTCTTTCATATAAACGAACTTTAAAATCGTATAACATCATTGCACGAAAATGTTCTCGTTCCATTGTTGCAAAGAAAAGTGCGCGAAATGCAATAAAAAAGTGAATACAACATTTTTATTTTTTTCATTTTGACTAAATGGCTTTCGGAACTCGAATTACTAATAAATGATGTTTTAAAAACGGTACAGCTCAAATGAGTTCTCTTTCTGAAATTTGAATATCTCAAAATTTACCTAGTCACATGTACATTAGGGAAATACGATAAAGTAGGAAATGTAGTTGTTTTCAAGGTAGTCTCCTGTGAGAGGGGTAAGGTGGCCAGTCGAGTGTGCCCAGCGGCTGTGGGAATAAATAGTTTATAAATAGACTACCTGTTTATTACTTTCTTTTTTACATATGGATTATCCAAGTATTTACCTCTTTTTTACAAATAAATTGACTTCGTTTTACAAATACCTATGTATTAACTTCTTTTTTACAAATACATGACCTGTTTTTGGAAATCCCTTTTTATGAAATAACTGTGGCAGGCAAGCAGACAGTCCGCTTGATGGTAATCGTGCCTAATCGGTATGGATACATGTATCTAACTTTTGTAAAAAATGACAAATGTTACTTCATACATACGAGTATGATTTAGGAATCAGAATTTGGAAAAG
The DNA here is from genome assembly GCA_943735995.1 of Sesia bembeciformis. NCBI lineage: Eukaryota > Metazoa > Arthropoda > Insecta > Lepidoptera > Sesiidae > Sesia > Sesia bembeciformis. The sequence continues at coordinate 12,091,820 of OX031042.1, read as the reverse complement.
TATATAAGAAGAAAGTAGAATAAGGATGGGATTTTGTGTATGTTTTTTTATAAATAGTCTTTAATATAAATATGTAAATATTTTTTCCCCATTACGCTATGACATGAGGTTTATCAAGAAAGCTGTGAATAAGTTCCGTCTGATCGCGTGTGAACTTGCATCCCCCTTGTGTTGCAGATGTCAGGGAACCCAATTTCCCCTCCTTTACCGTTTTATATAAAAACATATTATTTTGTTCTAGGTTAACATATTCGTAATCAGTGTTATACCAAAAATTATTTTCATCGTTATTAAGAAGAGTAAAGAAAACTGTGATTTATTTGTATACTTGGAAGCTATTCAAATTATTCAAATAGTATTTTATGGATCCCAGAAAAAGTAATTTGATTTTGTTTTTTTCTTAAATCTGGTAGAATACTTGTTAAATTGGTTGAATGAAGCTTACTTTATTTATTTTTTACAATTTTTTACCGTCATTGTTATTATTTCACTTTCCAATAATTATAATCCAATTCCACTTCCATTTCCAATATGGTTTAGATGGGAGAGCAATAACTCTTCACCTTAAACATTCTAAATCTCATACAGTACTACTATATTCCGGACAAACAGGAAGAGACAGTAAAAAAGGAATCCGTCTAACAGTTTTTGCGTGATGCGCGTTCAGACCGACGTACAGACAGACAGTCAGAGAAATATTCCAAATTTTTTGTTATAGGATCTATTTCATTTATACTTTCTATTAACATCGCCTTATTTCAAATAATATTTCTTAAAATTACACATGCAGTAAATTATAAAATTAACAATATATTATAGATATGAATATTATTGTATTTATATATTTATATAGATGAAGATGTATCGTGTGCAAATATATTATTGTATTTATATAGATGAAGATGTATCGTGTGCAAATATATTATTTTTGGTTATAATAATAATAATCCGTTATAATTATATAATTGTCGTATATCATGTGGATAATATGTAGATAAGTTTTAGTATGAGTCACGTCACGTACACATTTGTATACGAGTATGTGTACGTATTAGTACCTAGCGCTGCGATTTCACCACGGGTTCCGGCTGGAAATCAGCGCTGTGTGTCGTTGCAGACGCACAGCTAAAGACGAGCTGGACACCCACTCGGGACAGTCACAGGACACTCGGACACCAAACTACGCTATTTTTTAACATTTTCAAAAAAAAAATCTGTTCTTAGGTAGTTAAATATGTGAGTTTGTATTTTCTTTTTTAACTGTAGTGTCCTGTAACTGTTTTCTCAATAAATGTTTTATCCATTTATCTATCTATGTTACATAGTACACCGTTCAACGTTTGGTCACCGTCGGGAATACGAAGATGGCCTACATATGACCTACCTACATTATTTAATTAGTAGTATTGTACTTAATATACGATTAACTTTGAAGAAATATTTTTGATATGTTTATTTTCTTAAGTATAAACCCATAAAGCATGTCATCATAAAATACAGTCAATCACCGTATTTCCAGGTTCGAGACCGGCCCCCTTATTGATGCACGAGCCCTGGGCGACGACTACAAGAGTATTGAGGAGAAACTGCCACTGCTAGAGAGCAGCAAAGTGCTGGGCATATTCACATTCGGGTGCAAGGACACGTACGAGGTGCTGGATAGCCCCACGTGCATCAATCAGTTCAAGGAATTTGCTGCCAAGGCCAAGAAACTGAGCATCAAGTTAGTATCAAATTAATTGTGCAGTTCATATGCCCAGCCCAATACGAAAGTGTGATTCAAAGCGTTATTGAAATTGCTGGTGGGCGTTTTCAATATTATACATTATTCTGAGACAAAATTGCTCAATTACAATTTATCTCACCAGCCCCAATTAATCGGGTCAGTTATTATTCATCTAATTTACAGATAGATGGTCTAAAAAGTATTAAGTGTGTTATGTTTGTTCGTCAATTTGTAGGTTGTCTAAGTAGTTAGTTTCCATAAAAGCAACAATTGATAAATAATGTTTGTAAACATTAGATGATTTGATTTTTAGACCAATTGCTATTATAAACCACTTGCGTTTCTTACTCATACTAACCCAATTAATCGACTCGCCTCAGTTAATCAATACGCCTCGATTAATCGACTCGCCTCACTTAATCAATGCGCCTCGATTAATCGACTCGCCTCAGTTAATCAATACGCCTCGATTAATCGACTCGCCTCACTTAATCAATACGCCTCGATTAATCGACTCGCCTCACTTAAACAATGCGCCTCGATTAATCGTTGCGGCCCCAATTAATCGACCCGCCTTGACTCATCCATTGTTGACTCTTGACTCAGCTTTCATTAATCGACCCTAATCACTCATTCGATTAACTTTCACTCTAGATAGTTTTAACTTTCGATTCAACTAAATCTAGTCAAGAAATAGTGAATTCCTGATATTTGCAATTCGTAGATTTTCCTAAGAATTTTTGTTTTTCTTACAGACTGATAGTGGATTTGACAGCCAACTTCGTGTCTATAACTCACCCGTGGTTCGTGAAGAGCGAGAACCGCACGGAGGGGTACAGCGACTACTTCGTGTGGGCACCGAACAAGGGGTTCAAAGAAGATAATGTCCCCAACCCGCCTAACAATTGGGTGAGTTGAGTTTTATGGACCTTTTTTTTTATGGACGATGGCGCCAAACGAGCATACAGCCCACCTGATGGTAAGTGGATACTGTAGCCCATAGACATCCGTGATACATGCCAACATTAGTCCAAAATGACAAACGTTGGCACGCCCACGGATGCGCTGCCTACCTTTGGAAACATAGGAATGGATTTGGAGAAAGGATTGGGTAAATGGGGAGGGATGAGAATGGGCTCTGTAGGCATTTTTATAATTATATCTTGTGCTTATCTACATTTATTAATTATTTATTTATTTAAATATTACAGAAGGTACATTTCAGTTTATAAAAACCCATCTATGCGTACATTCTTTATAACGATTTCTCTAAGAATTCCACACCATATTTGCTCAGAACCCGCTCATTTGATAAGAAAACATCTATCTATGTAAATAATACCCAACCCATCTATGTATATAATGCCCAATCCATCCAATAACTGCGTAATATATCCCTCGTGAGAACGTGGCCAGTCGAGTGCGCCCACCGGCTATAATTGTGGATATTGTGGATGACTTAATATGCACTCTCCCCTCATTAAAATAAAATAATTTAAAAACCTTCAATATTTAAAAAGATGTTAATATCGTATTCTGATGACAGTTTCCTGTTGTTTGCACAGATTTCAGTGTCGGGCGGGTCGGCGTGGTCGTGGAGCGAGACGCGCAAGGAGTTCTACCTGCACCAGTTCGCGGAGGGCCAGCCAGACTTGAACTTTTCCAACCCGGAAGTGGTGCGACACTTTGACCGGGTCATCAGGAGTTGGATTCAGAAGGGCGCTGATGGAATCAGGTATACACTTGTTTATGCATAAGTTAAATTCTAACCAGGGTTCGTAAAAATCCGATATTTATAATAAATGTCAAAATATCTGTAATTTGATAGATATCCAATATGTATCATGTATATAAAAAAGACGCGTATTTCATTCTGTACATGGTTTTAATTTGTCAAAATTGTTAAAAGAATTGTTAAGTTTTTATTTATGTCAGTATAACCAATTTAAAATTCTAGTTTTTACGATAAATATCAATTGATATATATCAACGAACTCTGGTTCTGACTAATCGTAAACCGTAATCAGCCCTTTTAGAAACAAAGAAAGAACATTTTTTTAGTATCCACTACTGGACATGGGCTTCACATTATTCGTGCAAGAGGGATGTATGGTCCTAAAACTCCATGCTGGCCAAGAGGGTCGACGAGTACGCTCAGAACAGAACGGCTCCGAACAGGATATTGTGGATGACTTTGTGGGAGACATTCGTAGAGAGGCGAACAGATCAGGAGAGGACAGATCAGGACTGTAATCGTTGTAGGTTCCATAGATTGTAACCCTGCAGGCTGTACACAGGGGCAGATTAAAGGCTTGGGCTATGGTTTGTGTCAGGGCGCTTTTAAGGAGGAAAACATTTTCCCTGGTTATTGAGTGCACATTCTTAAATTGTTTATTTCGCCCGCCTTCCTTAGGTCAATTGATTACAAATTTTTTTTGCTCTACTATAAAGTTTCTCACGATGGGACGGCGGGGTCCTGGACTGAGCTCATCAAGCATCCCCCCATAATCTGACCATAACTACAGGGTGTGTAATCTTGCAGGTTGCACAACGCCCGGCACTTGCTGGTGAACCCCTCACTGCCGGACGAGGTGGAGCTCCGCGGACGCGGCAGCGACCCGGGCGCCGACCACCAGCAGTACTCGTACTGGCAGCACAAGCACACTACCGACCAGCTCGCGCTTGATGCGCTTTTTGCGCACTGGTCGCACATAGTCGACAATAACGCCACTGCGCCCGGATTAGGTGAGAACGTTATTTTATATATTTTTATTACATAAATCTACAGCACATTTGCATACAAAGTTTTCATATTTCCATATTTCGTTATACTAGACGGAAGCCTTTACAGATTTAACAACAACCCTACGTACATTTCCCGGCCGAAAGTAATACACGTCGGCCTTTAGAAAGAGACTATCGGCTAACTTTGGTTTTGTAGAGCGTCGTCTCTGTCGTGTGCCGTTACGACAGAGAGGACGCTCTACAAAACCGAGCTAGCCGATCATAGTCAACAATAACTGTATGTAGTGTGTCCATGGCTAGGTGCAAGGGTGTGTGTGTATGTGTAATGAGAAGGAGGGATATTTAAGATTTTGATTTATAAGTTTTAAGATTTTCGTGTTTTTTTACTAATATTTGTCTAATAAAAATGGTTTTTAACGCTTAACTTTTACCCTTTTTATTTCACTCGAACGTTTATTGGCTGAGTTCCACCAACGAGCTCATAACCATGGTTGATGTAACCCAGCCGAATCGTCGAGTGAAATAAAAAAGGTAAAAGTCACGCGTTAAAACCAGTTTTAATACATAAACATTTTTTTTTATAATGTAAAGAAGCTTACCGCAGTTACAACTACCGGCCTTTTTATCGTCAACTGCTGGAACAATGGACCTCCTTATGCAAATTGTCTGGTGGATGAGGGATGTATGGCTTTAAAACGCTTTGCTAACCAAACGAGTTCACCCCTTTAGAGATGGTGTAGTTCTTTTGTGGTATCGGCTGCGCTTTTTACGACACTCACGGGAAGAGATAGGCTGTTGTTATTCTAAAGCTAGGGCGTGTGGTGGCGGTGTGCCTGGCCGGATTGAATTCATTCAATTATCCCAGCAAAATGAGCAGGTTTTTACATTGTAGTTCTCTATTCGATAGGTGAAACAGTATTCACACTAGCGGAGAGCTCTCGACCAGAACTATACTTGTTGCAACACAACGTGAGCTCTTTACGCCCGCCAAGCGCCGCTCCCATAACCCTGGAGCCAATCACAAGCGAGCGCGTGCCCGCAATGGCCACGGAGATCAAGGACCGGCTACGGGTCTGGACCAATATCCAGGTATGTATTAGACAGTTGAGCATTTTAAACAAATACAGACTATTTTACAGCTCATTATTAATGTACTGGAGGCAATCACAGGCGAGTGCGTGCCCGCAATCGTTATGCAGATCAAGGATCGGCTACGGCCCTGGACCAATATCCAGACATGTAGACAATCGAATATTTGAACTAATATGGATTAAATAAATCAAATGGAATTTCGCCAAAAGTTACTTTTAACTTTAATTTTGCCCCCTAAGGGGTATGTCTATTTAGGATTTGTGAAATAAATCAATCAATGACATACTTATAACGTTTAAGAATTAGAGAAATATAAAAAAAAGAAAATGCGGTAACAGCTATATGATATCAATTATTTGACCTATTTGATAAAAGGCTATTTGTCCTAAAGAATTAAGACTTAAGACGATCATAATAATCAGCGCCGGCTCTAGCCCATGTAGCGCCCGGGTGCAATCAATACCCTGGCGCCCTCTAGTAGACTCTTTGGAGGCGTCGCGAGCGGCGCTCGGCGCCCCCTAACACCCTGCGCCCCTGTGCGCCGCACACCCTGCACCATAAGTAAATACCATAAGTGCCCGCGCGCCCATTTCAAATGAACTTATACTCTACCGGGCGGCAACGTGTCAAACGTACATACATACACTGTCTTTGGATTAGAGATTTTGCCGCGCGCGTGTTGTATTAAATAAAATTGTTATTTGTGTAGTGTAGTAATGCGGTATGACAAGCGCCGAAAGCGTAATAAAAGTAAAAAAAATATTATTGTTAATGACTATTTTTTTTTTGCTTGCGCATACATATTTGTCTTAAGTAACAAGTATATAAAACTGTGCAATGGCGTTAAGTTCAATGAAATATCCAAAAATTCAGCGCTCGACAGGCGCCCCCGGGCGCTCCGCGCCCGGGTGCACCACACCCCTTGCACCCCCTGGTAAAGACGGCCCTGATAATAATGATGTAACACGTTTAAGTCAATAGCCTTTTAACTGACTTTTTCTTTGGCAGCCTGTCTGTCCAATGCTGGACATAGGCCTCTCCCAAGGTGCGCCAAAATGCTCGATAGTTGGCCTTCCCCATGCAGCCGCATATGTTTTTATAATTTTTAATAATTTTAATAATTTTTTTTTGTAAATTGTTGGAAATTAACAGCATTATACCACCACGGTGTATCACCATTGTTTTCCCCATTTCCAGCTGCAAGCCTCGATTCCGGAAGTGAGCAGAGAGCTAGTTGCGTTCTCAGTACTGCTGCCAGCAACCCCTGTGTTGAGCCTAGACCAAATTGTACAAGATGACAATAACACTAGTGTAAGTTGCGTTTATATCTTTTCTACGTTACTTTAAAAGCTCTAACACTAATCAAATATTCGTTACTATAAATTTATGAAATTATGATTGCTTGTACAATAATATATTCAAATACAACCAGGAACTCAATCAGATTTTCGTTCATAAAAAGATAAGTGTAGCAGTTTCCTACTTCCTTAAATAAAACTATTTAACTGGCCGCTTGGACATTGGGATGGAGACGACCATTGACCAGACAAGCGACACAAAGAACAATAAACAAAATTGTAATGGAAATTAAATTATACAATTTAATTTCATAACATCTTTCATAATGACCGACCGATTGGTGCAGTTGGTAGTGACCCAGCTTGCTGTGCTAAAGGTCCCGGATTCGATTCCCGGTCGGAAATATATTAAATAAAAAGACGTATGTTCGGGTCTGGGTTTGTGTTTGTCTTTGCATGTGTCTCTGGACCTACGACACAGGGAATCCTAGTGTGGGCCAATGAGTGTGGCGTTATTTATTTATTTATTATCTTATTTTCTTGAACGACGACAACGATAGAAGACCGTTTAATAAGATTAAATTAGTATTAAAGTTTAACAAAGCGTAAGTTTTAATTGTGTTAGCGGTGACGTCACCTCTGTAGTAAATAAAGACTGAAGGCAAGTCTCAATATATTATCTATTATTTAATTTTAATCTTGGAAAAATACAATCCGCCTCTCTGTTAAATATAATAAAAATATGCCTTTCGCCTTTATTAACTACAAAGGTGACGTCATATTTTTAAATATGGCGTCACCGATTATATTTGGTCAAAATGGCGATGGGCCAAATATTTTAATGATTCATTATTTATTATTTTTTACGAAAAATTAGACATGTCCCTCGCACGAGTTTTATTGTTTTAGACAAATGAAATTATAGCGAGAAATGTGAAATATATGCGATAACGTCACAGTTACGGCTGTATGGATTGCTACTTTTGTTATAATATAAAAAAAAAAAGTAATGTCACCACAGATTAAATTTCACTGTCTCTTGCCATTGAGCTAAACAAAACAAAACATAATCTGTATTTGTGGCAGCAATATCTCTGTTGTGAACTGGCTGCGGTTTGCTATCTTTATTTCTGAGCTTGAATTTCTGGTTTTTAAGACAATATTGCATTCGAAACTGCACAATTAATGTTGCTTCGCCATTTGTACGGGTAAATTCCACTAATTTACCTAAAATTGATACATGTATGATTTTAGAGTGCACGAAGACCAGTGACAAGTCTATCCATGCAGCCATTACTATGACGTCACGCTACTTTTAATAAATGAAGACTTTAAAATATTATAACTGTGATTATCATCTTTCTAACAGTGCCACTTTGTGGTTCAATCTATATTGGTCTATTCTATAAAAAAATACACACTCAGGGTGTTAGAAAAATTGGCCCATCACCATTCAAAGTGATTATAGACCAAAAACCCCTAGTCCACAACTAGGGTGGGTCTATGCCCAGTAGCGGGACATTGTCTGATATGTAGTGTTGTGTCGTGCGCAGGCTCACGAGCAGCTAATGTCCCTGCGTCGCGACGCGAGCATCGAGCACGGCGCCCACATAGTGTCCGCAGTGCCCGCTAACAACTCCACTCTGCAGCTGTTAGCTGTTGCCAGGTATGTGTTACTGCTGCAAGCTACGCTATCCCACTTATCACCGGTTTGTCATCACGGGTAGCGAAAAAGGGAAGATTTTTCCACTTTATTCGTTCATTTATTCGCTCGTCGTCGTATTTTTTATGCAGCCCGCACGGTATGAGCGCAGGTTTAACACTTAAGTCCAATACGTTAATTGATTTTTGTCCAAATTGAATATTCCAAACTAAGTCAAATTGGGTAAATATTTTAATGAGTTAACCCAATAAGCACTATATGCAAGTATTCCTCTACATTGTAACAAAAATGTTGATAATAAACAAGGTATAATCTTTGTATAAGGTATAAGCTCCCAATCTTGGAATTTGCTATTTAGGGTGTGGGGGTGGCCAATAGTGGTTTTTGACAAAATTCTGAATGCATTTGATAAGGGTGCATTTTATCAAAAGATTCTATTCGCCAGCCGTCAGGCGTATCGTCAAACCGTTAGAATCAATGGGGAATAGTCTTTTCACGAAATGCATCTTTGACAAATGCATTATTGTGTTAAAAAGCATCATTCTGCCCTCTTAAGAAGAAAAGGCATTAGTAAGATTTTTAATGAAATAATAAGTAGCATTATTTGGAAATTATATTATATATAAACTGGGACAATAAACGGTTATTTTTTTGTTTTATCTAAATCTTCCACGTTTGTAGCATTTAAATCAATGAAAATTTTCCCAAAAAAGAGTTGCATTTTCTCGAATGTCATCAAAATACACGTGACCTTTTTTCTAAGGAGAGCAGTGTCTATTTATTTAAAGAATGCTTACATTCTTTATGACGATTTCTGTAAGAATTCCACAGCATTCTGCTCATTTGAGAAGAAAACATTTATGTCATTACGCCTCGCTAATATTTTACTAATATTACTTTATAGCACGTGACACCGGTGGTGCATTACGTTGAATTGTCCCGTCCACCCCAAACTCATTGTCCTTTATAAGACAATCCTATATGGCGTGTGTAAAACGTAATCGTATGTTTTTATCTATTTAAATGGGTCTCAACGTGTCTATTTATTTTACTCGACGTTCGGTTGGTCTGTGTGTCATGGTCACGGTTGCGTTGACTGAGTCAGCTCGTGACCACGGTTGGTGCAACCCAACCGAAACGTCGAGTAAAATAAATAAGGTAAACACGTTGAGACCCGTTTAAATAGATGAATATGTGTGATAAACGCGAAAATGTCAAATGTTGTAATGGTATGTTTCGGTAGATGGAAGGCTGGCCACACGGGCTACGTGTGCGTGTGGAACCCCCACGGCGCGGAGGCGGTCGCTGCGCTCGCGCTGCCCTCCGTGCCGGACTTGCTGCAGGTGCACTACGTCACGCCCGCCGTCAGGGCGTACACCAAGTGAGTCATAGTTACCTTAGTTCATGCTGACCAATCAACCAAAATAATAATAATAATAATAATGGATAATTTGTTGTGACAAAAGTGATTCTTTTTATATATGACAATAATTCAATTAGCACATTCTGCCAGTTTCAAGTTTTCTTCATAATAAACAATTGCCAAGTCTAAAACGTATCCTGTCAATGTCCAGTCCCGTAGAAGTAAGGATAGTAGGTTTACTGAGGACAGAAGGTAGGCAGGCATCCGGGGTCGTGCCAACGTTTGTCATTTTGGACTAATGTTGGCATGTATCGCGGATATCTATGGGCGACAGTATCCACTTACCATCAGGTGGACTGTATGCTCGTCTGTCGCCTACGTCCATAAAAATAATAATAATAAAATGAGGCTTCGATGGTACTTTCGCGCATTCTTCATATAAACAAAAGCTAATGACTTGTGGCTTGCTTCAATTTGTCCAATTATCCGAGGAGGACCGGGAGCCTTGAAATAATTAAATGTTGCATTGTTATCGAAAATAGGTATTCAAGGGAATTTTTACGACAAAAATATAATGAATAAGTCTTTGATTATAATAATATGTTAATATCTTCCGATCCAGATTCAGTAACAAACAACTTCCTAAAAAGAAACTCAAAACATATCCTATAGAAGTATATTACAGAAGTGTATCCTAAAGAACAAAATTAGTTAAATGTGCTTAAATCCAATTTCCCATAATACACAATGTAGTGAAAGCGTAATGTATCTATAACATCAGATGACTGAGATGTATCCAATAAATTAGCAATTTTTTTAAGTTAATACTAAAAAAATATAAAAATTGTATTTATTTATACATAATTAATGAAATTAAACGCATCCTGCCTTATAGAGTCATGAAATGGAGGGGTCCATTATTTACCGCCACTTTTCAATGTTTCTTGCCACACTGTGCACGATAGGACGCCGTGCGATGTGCTGCGGCGTTGCAGGCAACGTCTGCCCCCACCACACTTATGCCTAATTAATACGGGCGTTTCTAAATTATACACATTGTACGGCATTTTCTGCATATTTAACTGTTAATTACCTGTTTGGTTAATTATTACATTTCATTGTTCTAGCTTCACAACCCACACGACGTTGCCTCGTGACAACGTGCTCGTGCCGTCGAAATCGTCGGTGCTCCTCTCATACGTTCCCAATATGAAAGCGGACAATTAAACAAACGTATTTATACTAACTGTGGCTTTGTGACCGCCTTGTATGTAGCGGCATTTGTTTTGCATTTCATTTTTTGTACTGTTCAAAGTAGCGAAATATACTTTGTGAAGCAATTAACTCGTTTGATTTTGATTCTGTATTTATTTACACAATCTAGGAGAATTGCAAGAAAAATTGACCATTCCAATAATTGGCAGAGGTGTGTAATAATAATAATTCCATCGATGTTTATAGCAAGAAAAACAATTCGAATGACTGACAGTGTTTTCTACAATCTTGCATCAATATTATTATAGTATTAAAATCCCATTTTCCCGATCCCACTCTCACAGGCGGTTTAGTAGAACCCCCCCAGCGTTCCGAGGGACGTCGTACCCTTGACCTAAAAAAATGTAAATCATATCTAATTTCCTCATTATTAACTTCCATTTTAAAATTGTTAAAACATGAAAAGATAAAACTTTTAACTTGTAATTTTAATTTGCCGCCATTACAAGAAGTCAGCTGTCAAATGGTATATCACTTTCCCGCCAGTTATCAGTGTTGCCAGAAATATAGCACACTAAAGTCATACGTCGGAAAGGCCGCGAACTTTTCCGACTACCTATTATAAGCACTTTTTACAAATATCTTATATTTTTTGACATACAAACAGTTTAGGGAGAATAGGCATCAATAAATTCCTTTTGAGCCCGTGGTCCCGTTGAAGTTGTCCCGTGAGGGGACTACGGGGATTTTTCCCCCTAGAAGTTGCGTGACATCTTTAACTAACACCCCAACACGGATTTGCTTACATAATAATATATTAATTTTGTAAATTATAAATTGAAATGCTGTTAATAGTAATATTGAAATTTTGTAAGACGCGCGCTTACACACGATCCGATCTGATCACCCGATGAGAGAGATGGCGCCATAAGTAAGATAAGGATCAATAAAGATACATTACAGCGTTCCCTTTCTTTCGTATGACACCGTCTCTGTCACCAGTTGATGAGATCAGACTTCAACAGTACTATTGGGACCACAGGCTTTTGAGTACATTTTTCTGATGCGTGATGTGAACAAACAGGATACTGTCGGGCTGAAGCGTAGGATACATTCTGAACCGACCAACTTCTATAGGACTTTATAGGTAGACACCAAGAGCTACATTTTTTAAAAATACAGGTACTTAAAAGTACACGAAATTAAAGTACTTATTAGTCTGATCATTATCGCAAAAGACGGAATGGTCGGACTGTAACGTGTCTCACCGGTAGGTCTATTTAGCCCCTTTGGACCCCCAATGTTGAATGTTGAATACCCAAACTTTTAAATGTTCATTTATGTTGATTTCCCGGACTCCAGTCAGTCAGTTTATATTTTATTTAATATACATCAAAATTGCCCTTTTGGAACTCTGGCCTTATACTTCTTTGTTGTACCTACTAAAAAAAAACCGGTAAGTACCCTTAATATTAGTTTTGCACTTTCTATTGGAACTAATGTCATATTCCGTTTTAGGACGATATTTTAAAGGAATAAAAGGAAATAAATGAAACAGTTATTAGAAAATAGTTATAATGCATTTAAAAATTCCAATAATATCTGCAATGTTAACATTTTAAAAAAGCATAATTTATTTGTACAAATATCATAAAGTTTACTGTAAAAATCTATTCTCACTGCTGTAAGTCGATTACAACTAACCGCCTTACTCATGAACACTATCTAAATTTAACGTTTGTTTTAAATCTTTCCCTTTTCCTAACAATTAGAAGTTCAAACGGGTACAAAGTGAGAGAAAGATTTAGCAATGATTCAATTTAAATAACGGTAACGAGTAAGTGGGTACATTTTATAAAGTGATTTTAAAAATACGTCTTATGTTTAGGTCCCAACATTCTGTCGTATGGCAATGCTATAACTATATTTAGTAAAATATGTTTATTCTCATCCAGTATTAATCATTCGAAACAGAAATTATTCTCGTGAAAGTTTTGTTTTAAACATTGTAATAAAATAATAAAATTGTACACTTCCCGAACCGAGGGGGGGGGGGGGGGGTTAATGGGAATGGTGGTTCAAACCATCTCCAACATTCATCCGAGATGCTCAATAAACCAAAATATTAAAATTATTATAAAATATTTAATGAAAACCGTTCAAGTGCGAGTCGCACGCGCATTGATTGGTGTTACGAAAATCAAAATCGTTTTCGGATCGCTAATTTAGCGCGAATCTAATTTAGTGCATGTCCAGCGCGCTCTTGACCGGATTTGAGGACTGTATGAAATAAAGAGCCATAAATCGAACACTGGAGTTGTTGATCTAGTGTTTAATTATTTTACGTGATTTGTAAAGTAGTACAAAAAATATTATAATAATCGTGTGTCGCGGACGATTTCTAATGTATATGTGATTAAGTTTGCTATTATACTGTCAGCAGTAGTCACGCAAGTTGGGGTTAAGGTTGTCAAAAAATGTTTTAATCAAGTAAACAAGAGAGCAAGTGAACATGAGTTGTAACAAACAATCGAGGTACCGACTCGATGTGACTAATAAAGCTTCCATATTTATCTGACATTCCTCTTTCATTGAGATCCAAATCTTTTAGGAACTAATTTCAAATTTGTAAGTTAGTGCTCGGTTAAAAAATATATACTTTGTGACGAACTTAAGCTTAATGTTATTAATAAAAAATACATTCAAATGGCCAGTAATGTAGCCGATGATTTCTCGATAAGTCGGCTTGGTCAATACCAAGTTAGTTCACTATCTAGTTAGATCAATAAGTACCTGGTGCAATGTTATTGTAGGAACTAAATTGGTCATTGAAGTACGAGTACCACAATAATCAAGTATCAAGACAACCGATTGGTCATTTTGTTAACAAATTGGTCACCTGTTAATAATAAAAATATTTATGTATGATCACATAAAACCTAACATCAAATCAACCGTAAGATCATTATCAGATGCCTTGCATCTGATAATGAAATGACGGACCAGGCTCTAGAATAAACATTACAAATGAGAACCCAAATGAATTAAACGATCGAAAAATAAATCTAAGCCCGTTTAAGCCCCAAATCAGTCTGACATCAATAACCAACCAGTTACTAGAGTAGTTCGATCTTTCACGTCACCGGTTAGTGCCAGTAACCACACGTTTACTTGAGAAAGCAGTCGACAAACCGAATGTATAATGCAGCTTGATCTATTCAAAATGTTGCAGATTTTATACTAACAATCGCACTAACAACGACAGTAAGATAAAATTAGTAACAGCGACCGTAAACATGAAATTGATCGAGTCTTGGTTTCTTTATTGAAATTGTAAAATTGAATTAGAGAAGGCGTGAATGAAAGAATTTCCTTCTAAAATTCTTCGCTAGAGGTTGTCGGTTGCAATTTTTGATAGTAAGTCTTTCCGTTAAAGATGGTTTAGATGGTGTTATCAATTGATGTGTGTCAATCTACAGTAGGCGGCACGTGATGCGGTTACCGGCGCTTGGCGTTGGGCTTGGGCTTGTTGAACTGGTAGGTGGCGCACTTGGGGATGTGTCTGTCGGCGGCCGACCGGTTGAAGCGGCGGTTGCAGTGCGGACACTGCACGTAGTCAGGGTTCTCCGACGGCGGAGGGGGCGGCAGGTCGCTCAGTTTACCTGCGTATGTCATTACATTTTACCTAGCTATTAAATATTTAAAGTATCTATACATTTCTGATACCTCCTGATACCTTATCAGAAGGTGGTGAGAAAGGCCCTAAAATATCAAAAAGTATAATATTTATTAAATATGTCGCCAATGAAGTAAACAATACTTAATAAATAGATGCAATGCAACCAGCCGTTTCAGTATCCACTGCGGGACATGGGCTTTTCATTCTTGCTTTAAAACGGCACGTTGGTCAAGCGCAGTTGGTGCAGCGTTGGTGCAGTTCCTTAGGCATTGTGCTAGCTGCTTAGTTATCCCCTAGTCGCCTTTTAAGACACTCACTAAAAGAGATGGGCTGGGCCTATTCTATAAATAAATACAATTCTTAAAAAGATTTATAATTATGTTTCGCCTTCTATCGGGATATTCCTACTTAAACATGTAAGATGCCATTCAATTCAAATTGTCAAAGGTAGGCCTTTTTCCCGAACGCTAGAGTGGTGTTACCCCTTAAGTAAAGTAACACTTAGTTTAATTACACTTTAGGAAACAAATTTTCGAAATGAAACATCATAATTAATTATTAAACTTTTATTCCATTTAATTCTATGGATTAAAAATATATTTTGTTTGTGTATAATTAAAAACAAACAACTCATTAAATTGATATTTACCCAATCCACTTATTTTTGAGACAATACTTAAACTTAGTTTGGACAATATTCAATTTGGACAAATAAGTCGTCAAAAACCCATTATTAGGACAACTACGGACAACGAGGGGACGTTAATTATTTCATCTATTTATAAAAATGAATGTTTCTTTGTTCGTCCCGTACGCGTTCCTATACCATTCATCCGATTGCGATGAAACTTTGGTGAGTTGTTGTGCGTACGCCCGCGGATGTTTCTGAATTAGTACTTGAAGACCACTCGAACGTAGTCGCGGGCAACAGCTAGTAAATTATAAAATAATTTCATTTTGTCCTGACTATAACAAAGCATTAACAGGCCTATTTGTTTTTTAATTTGCCGCTCGTTTCTTGTTTCGATAGTCTGACTACATTTCATGAGTTCTCATGTATTGTCATGAAGAAGTGTGAGACACTAACCTCCGGCGTCGAGGTGCGCCTGCACCTGCTTGGCGGCGCGTATCGCCTGTATGAACTCCTCGTGCTTCTTCCGCCAGTTGTTGTTCAGCGGCTTGCTCACTTTCGTCGACGATGTGCCGCCGCCCTTGCGCAGCTTGTTCAGGAACGGCTCCGCCTCGGTGCCCTGCGATCACCGACACAGTTTATATAAATTTATTTGCATTATTAACAAGTATGTAATTCATCGCACTGCAATAATTTAATTTCTCAGTTTCCACATGTTTATTTGCTTACGAGTTCAACAGAGAAAACTAAAAAATATGCAGACTTAAGAAGGTCTTTAAAAGCACTATTAGGGCTAAAAGACTACCACGCATTACCGCCACCAGATTGCAACAGCCTTATTGCAGTGATCAAAGAGATGTATCTCGATGGGCTTATGTTGACTGAATATTGCGTGCATACGAGCAAATGTACGTGAACGTTAACTAAGTCTAAGAGAATCTTCTATTTTCCAACCTTAAAGTTTTGGTAAAGATACAAATTGTCCTGAACGATTTTCTATCCCATAAAAAATGTATACGTTAACTTTAATTCACTTAATCGCCACATTTAATAATGAGGCTATAATGTTATATTAAGAATCCATTATTATGGAAATCACAAAATAAAGAGATGTTTAAATAATAAGTGCATTTTACCATCGTGAATTGAAATAGTGGCATTTTGTGTTGTTCACGTAGACAGGCGAAAAAGAGAATGACAAGAATGATTATGTCACTTAGCAACATGTAACCGTTGCTTAGCAACAAATATTTCGTGACACGACCGCTCAATATGAAATGTTATTGCAGTTTTATGCATACATTGTTACGAGTAACAATGTGAACAGAAGTATCAGTAAGAACGGACAACTAATGATAGAAAATATTGTAATTAATTGTGAAAGAATATTAAAAAAAGAATTAGTATTAATCTGATGGTGAAGACTTGGGCACAGTGAAGAAGACAAGTATAGATGAATTTAATGATACATCGAATGAAGTATCAAAACATATCCAAATCAACAAAAGTATGAATATTATGAATAAATACTTAGTCATAAAAAAATGTTAAGGTAACGTGATTAGCGTTAATTATTATTATTTATGAAAGTGTAAAGATAAAAAGGGGCGCTGGCGCATCGACGACAAGCTTATGGATACAATGAATGAAGTATCAGAACACAGTCATAACTATGAAATACAAACACATTTTTGCTTGCCTTATAGTTTGCTGCATCAGTGCCCTGATCGGCAGCCGCATGGAACAATGTAACAAGTAATCATACATGCAAATTATATTAGTTTTATTAAGATTAGGTATTAGGTTAATTCACATTTAAAAGAGGATTAATATAGTAATTACTCATTAATAATCCTATTTTGAAAAATAAAAGTATTGGTTCTAGAATAGACCCCTGTGGGACGGTTATAGGTTATAAAAAATCAATCCACGTCAGACTGTTACATCGACACCTACCTTTCAGAATATAGCACATATTTATAAATATATTCCACGCAAATTAAATAAATTAAACCTGTATAAAGAAACAATATAACCATTTACAAAAGTGGGAATATATATGTAACAGTGTCAAACGCTTACCGCGAGTCGATGTTTCAACGCATCGAAAGGTTTCCGCTTTTTGGTTTGAGTCTTCCGGCAGATGCTCTGGTGTTTCTCAATGCGGTCGGATGCGAATCGACGACCGCACACAATGCAAGCGTCGCCTTCACCGCCCGCTGCCGCAGCGGGAGCGCGCGATGACGAGCCCGCCACGCGACTGGACGACGTCGCCGGCTTGCGAGGACTGCTCACACCACTCTGCGGGTAGAAATATCAAAACGTGAACAATTCGGGTACCAAAACCGTTTTATTGGACGTATACAACGAGACAAACAGGAAACAGTGCAAATTATACAGAAAATGTATTTAGAAATCGTGAACAGTTAATTTGAGTACCCAAAACAGGCATTTAGAATTTCTCACACAGCTCGTACATTACCTTTAAATCCATCACCAGACTGACGTTTCCAGTTGGCTGCTGATAGTTCTTTTCGCCACGTTCAATAAGATCGTTGTTCCACTATATTTGTAGAGTTCCACTATATAATGATAATGATAAACAAAAAATAATGATTTTTTTACTGAAAAAGGAATTGTCAGAATTGCAGGTAATGTTTAGATGTGAGAAATTCTAAATGTCTGTTTTTGTACCCAGCTAGTGGACAGAGGGAAATTAACTGTTCATGTCATTTCCTGTACATTAGCGCTGTTATCGTCTCATCCCTCATTAAAACTTATGTCTGTGTATACTTCCAATAAAACTGTACAGTCTAAATATTAAGTATTTGTTTCCCCCAAGTATAGAAGTTAATTGACATTAAGCATAACACCATCAACGAAACTCTGGAGACATGTCTTACAAGGAATGTACACTTTCCGGCCGAAAGTAATACACATCGGCCTATAGAAAGAGACTATCGGCTAGCTTCGGTTTTGTAGAGCGTCGTCTCTGTCGTGTAACTGTACGACGACTGACGAGTCAGCGACATATCGCCACACGACAGAGACAACGCTCTACAAAACCGAAGTTAGCCAATCATAGTCGATGTGTATTACTTCCGGCCGGGATGTGTATAATGTTTTGTGTTGTTAAAACTTTCTATTGTTCATATATCAGTGATTAGATTCACTTACTAATTTACTAAAGCTTCTTACTATCGCATCGCGTTCTCATGAAGCAGGATTGAATTTAATGTGGTTTGTAGACATTTGGAAGCTCGATATACTAAAATCGGATTTTTTATTCGAGTCATGGATATGACATTTGTATAACTGTTAATAAAGTGTCATCTCCGTACAAATTTCACTTTCTTTGACAGTTCTACATGTCATATCCCTGACTCGAATAAAATATCCTACTATAAGTAGGTACAGATGCATTACGAAAACATTGGCCATCGGCTAGTCCTAAAACATCCGAATGGGTCATCTACATTGTAATAAAATATGTAATAAAGTATCTCATAATAAAGTATGCTATTAATAGAGGTACGCAATTCATAGACGTGAATGACGCGTTCGAGTGTTTCCGGATTTAGCGATGGCCAATGTTTTCGTAATGTACCTGTACTATTGATTCTATAAAGAAGATTTGCAGATAGTTACAATACGTCAGTGAGAGACCAAAGTGGCATAACTCAGTTCATTCCTAAATTATAATTATAAATTCCTAAAAAAATATAATTACTTATATTTCTTACATGTTTAATTAATGCTTTGATATTCAAGAACTAAGAAGTAAAGGAAATTGAAAATATGAACTAAAAGTAGGAAAAGTAAATATAATTTATAAAAAAGTAAAAATAAACTAAACTATAATAAAAGTAGGTGTTAAAGAGTAAAGTGTACGTACCGGCGGCTGTTTCTTCGGTACCTGAAAATATGGAAAATAAAGAGTTAAAAATAAAAATACATACATAAATTAGAACTTGTAAAAGTCGTATTTTACGTAAACTCGTATCGTATATTGTTAAGGGTCGTATTTGTTGCTCTGTGTTTTGTTTATTCTTTTTCCAAATAATCAGCGTATTTATTTTCAAAACCTGTTTTTGAACTGTTGTTGGTGATTTCTAAAATATACAACAGAAGCAATCTTTCGTATACAAAATATTACATCAATATTTGCACGGGGGAGAGTGCACGCTGCTATCCAACAGCCGCTGAGCGCGCTCGACTGGCCGCGTTACCCCTCTCTCACAGATTTTTATCTTACTTTATCTTATTTCCCTAATGTATGTATGTGTTTCGGTAGTGATTGAGATGTGCCAGAGCCCATTCCCATCCTATCCCTCCCCATTTTCCCAACCCCTTCTCCAAATCCATTCCTATATCTGCAAAGGTAGGCAGCGCATCCGGGGGCGTGCCAACGTTTGTCATTTTGGACTAATGTTGGCATGTATCACGGATGTCTATGGGCGACAGTATCCACTTACCATCAGGTGGACTGTATGCTCGTCTGCCGCCTTTTTTTCTATAAAAAAAGTGATAATCACTATAAAACGCACGCACAATAATGGCGGCGGCCTTCCAAATGACAATTAATCCAACGATTGTTGCTATCTCTCTCACTCGACCGGAAAGAGAGTTTTACAAAGGAAAAGAGGACGTGTTACGTTATCATAGAGTTTAAATTAAAAGTATAAAATTTACTCGTGTAACTGTTTAAGCTTTGAAATATTGTATCACGGAATTAGGTGCATCACTTGATTATCTGAGTGGACCTCAATAAATATGTCGACCGGTGACTCTTAAAAGGCCACCAGGGCCACAAGGGTGTAGCCTTTCCGGAAAAAAACCCAACAAATATGTGTTAGTGGAAACAGTTAACGTTTAGTTTCACTCTATTTGTATAACGTTAAATTGATCTATTGTCTGTTTCATTGCTAATTCTGTTTGTTTTACAAATAATAAAAAAAAAAATCTAATCTATAGTAATATTATTAACTAGCTGCGCCCGCGACTTCGTGAGCGTGGAATTTTAGTTTTTAAACTCTAAATTGGGATATCTTTTCTTCTTGTCAGTCGATTTCGACGAAAGAAAGCCTATTCGAAGCACCAAGCTAAGCTTAATTAACCCGTAGAAACCACATGAAAATCCGTCCCGTAGTTTTGGAGGTTAGCATGTTCGAACAGACAAACAGACAGACAGACAAAAAATTTGAAAATCGTCTTTTGTATTCTGATACTCTTCCTTCATCACCCCGTCAGTTTTTTTGGTAAATATATTCAATGTACAGAAACGCTAGTTCTACAGTTTTAATGTATCGAAGAGAGCCGTTTTTTTAAGCCAGAGGTAAAATGAAAAACTAAAGGACCGATTTTGAAAATTCTTTCACTTTTGGGAAGCTAAATTTTATAACTAATTTTAGGAAGTGGATGTACGTGGCCTATGTTTGGGTTCGCTGGATAGCTTGAGCGAAGTTGAGGCGAATTGCTAGTAAAAAGGTAACTTACAGGATGCGAGCCCCGCTGCATGACCCCGCGGCCTTTACTGCTCTCTGCCACCTACAGGCAACACATTACGATCTTTATTCTCCACTTATAATTTCGAATTTAAGAAAAATATAAAACGAATTTAACTGCACACGAAAATTTTCACGACGATTGACGTTTCATGTCAATCAAATGTGAAGGATCTAGAAAAGTTTAAAAATGTGTCGGAGCTGCGTCTAGATCGCTGTTGAATTGTTTCCACCGGGTACATTGTCTAGCGGCCAGTTTTTATTTGTAAACTCACAAGTATAGAAACTTTTCAAAAATACACTATGGTCTTAAAAGTAAAGCGAACATGAAACAGTATGTAAAGTTGAGATTCGAATTTACGAGTGGATAGTATGTAGTCTTTTTATTGTCCAAGTAAAAGTAATTTTATATTTTGTAGGGCGAGAGTGCACGCTGCATTCCCACAGCCGTTGAGCGCACTCGTCTAGCCACGTTACCCTTATCTCACAGAAGACTACCTTGAAACCCACTGTATTTTCTACTTAACGGTATTTAACCAATGTACGTACGTGTTTTGGTAGTAAGTTATGCCAGTGCCCACTCCCATCTCATCCTATCCTATCCCTCCCCATTTTCCCAACCCTTTCTCCCCATTTCCTTCGTTCATCCGCAAAGGTAGGCAGCAGCGCATCCGGGGGCGTGCCAACGTTTATCATTTTGTACTAATGTTAGCATGTATCGCGGATGTCTATGGACGACAGTATCCACTTACCATCAGGTGGACTGTATGCTCGTCTGCCGCCTTTTTTCTATAAAAAAAGAAGAAAATCCGGCAACTCCAGCAATCTATGATAAAGCAGATAGAATAATAAGCGGTTAAAGGGGTTCACAATTTTAATTTATTTAGTTTTTGAATTAATCAATTCGGTGTTAGTTCATGGCTTACAGTTTTCTCGCTGGTGACCTTTCGCGGTGGAGCGGCGGGCGCAGGCGCGGGCGCGACTTTCGTTGGACTGCTCTTAGTTGTTGGACTCCTGTAGCAATTTATTAAAACCGTCATTGAAAAATTATCAACCACTACCAAATACTAGATTTTTATGACTGAATCACTATTTACGGTAAATAGTGACTCAGTCAGCAATAAGTATTGAGTATTTATCATCAGGGAAAATTGGGGCGAAATGGCAACTGATTTTTAAGCTTAAAGATAAAAAAATATAATGAGCGATGTCGTTTTAATGTTTAATGACCTAAATGTTTTCAGAAATTCTCTTGTCATTTTACATCATAAATAATATGGGTGATTATTCAAACTGTAGGTAATTTTCAATCATTTGTTCGCAAAATACCAGATTTTTCCACACATTGGGATATTTTTGTCTTAATATTTATAATAGACTAGCGACCCGCCCTTGCTTCGCTTCGGTTTATAAGTTTTTTTTTACATGATTCTTTCTCAAAATTTCAGAAACATTTCCACCATACATTATATTCGTGTAACTCCTACGGTTATTGCAGCGCACGCCGAAATAGCTCGCAAATGACAGTTTTTTTCCGACTTACTTGACACTTATCGTTATATTTTGGCCAATTTACACAATATCTTTATAAATTATAGCCTATATTACTCAGGGATAATGTAGCATTCTAATGGTGAAAGAATCTTTGAAATCGGTCCAGTAGTTTCTGAGTTTATTCGTTACAAACATACAATAATACAAATCTTTCCTCTTTATAATATTAGTATAGATAAAGTGATATAACTAGTGATATAACGAATATTTTCGCAATTGTATTCGTGTTCGTGTATTTTTCAACATTCGCATTCGTATTCGCAAAAAATAATACGGCTATTTTGCGATTATGTTTGCAACGAAATTTTAAAATACATTTAAATAGACAAAAATATTTAAGAAAGCAATAAGTTTTCAACGGTTTCATTGTAGAGTTGTATAAAAAAGGATTTTCATTTTACGACAATCTTAAAATAATTTAAAATTACTATGTAAATATTCAGTTTTCATGAATATTGGTAATGGGTATTCGTATTCGCGAATGTTCAAAAATCGACATTCGTTACATCACTAGTAGGTATATTATCTACGTTCTATTTTCTATATTATAAATACATTTTTTTTATAATTATAAATAAAAATTAGTTACAATCTTCCTATGAACTACACCTATATCCAATTAGGTAGTGATTTATTGATTCCATGCGGAGTCGTTGCACGTAACAAACAATCTTCCACATTTTTTTTCTAAAATAACAGAAGTTAGTAAAGATTTTCTTACTTCCTGGGTGGTTTCTGGGGCTCTGTGTGCGGCTCGGGCGAGCGTGGCGTGGCCGGCGCCAGACCCTCCGGGAACGTCTCATTCTCCAGCAGGTAGTTGTTGTCTACTCTGTCTAACCCTTCTAGATGTGGCACCAGATCGCCGTTGGTGTATGACAGCTGAAAAGTAGAGAAGTAAACTAAGCGTTTTCGTCAAAGATATTAAAAAAAAACACGTGAGACGAACAACGCATCTTATTGTCGGTACGGTAAGGAATTTGGTTTAAATTTTCTCTAACTTAGCGCTAGTTCACACACGGCGGAATCAGCGCGAATGCAAACCGCGCGGCAAATGCTGTTATTTACAATAGCGTTTTCATATTAGTTCAAGCTTGTCCACGAGAGTCGTGGATCGTTTTGCGAAGTTATGCACATTATGCGAAGTTTATCGAGTGCATATTTTGCGAAATGTCCACTTTGCACATTCTGCACCCAACCCCAACCGTACGAGTAGCTACCACCAGTCGACCACCGGAAACTAGATTCGGCCGGCATCATCGCAAATCTGTTACTGGGCGTTCTGTTGCTCGGCGGAGGCCGCGTGTTCTGGACGCTTCCATTTTCCATTCTAGATTTTTGATTTCTAGTTTTGAAGCGCGGTCGCCGCCACTTTCTGAACAGCTATAAACTTTCACGTGGTTCAAACCGAGCGGACAAAACAGTGTGAATTCCACCGCGTCTGACCTAGCGTTTAAAGTTTCTAACTTATTCAAAGACTTTAAATTTCACTAAAGTATTAGAATCTAGAAACGACAAAAAGGTTCCTCTCCTCAGATAATGTCACATATTAGTCAATATTCTTCAAAAAATTATATCGAAATTTAAAGGATGGAGGAAGGATTACACAAGTCATAATAGGTACATATTATAATAATAAGTTTATAATTTTGATTAATAAAAATATACCTACTAAACTATTGTTTATCGCCGTAAAGGAAGAGAATTACTATTTTATTTAGATTACTGCACATTAGATAATATAGGGTGTCCCAGATTGAGCGTCGGATTTAAATTTCGCGCTATGTTTTTGTTTCGCGGTTGGCAACTCCGACTTGTTTACAGATGTCACATATGACAGTTGCAATTAGTCGACATGGAACGCTACACGAAAGAGCAACGCAGTATGAATTTTAGAGCAGTGTGAAGTGGACCATCATTTTGGCGAAAAAATTATCTTTAGTGACGAGGCCCATTTCCATCTTGACGGATACGTCAATAAGCAAAATTATCGTATCTGGGTCTTGAAGAATCCTCATAAGATTCTTGAAAAATGGATGCATCCTCAAAGTTACAGTTTGGTGCGGCGGGATCATAGGACCATTTTTTTTAGGTAGGCATACAGAGGTATCGGAACACGCTACTGTAGTTTTTTTGGCATCAATCGGAAGATATGGACCTCGATCAGCTGTGGTTCCAACAGGACGATGCTACATGTCACAAAGCCGGAGAAACAATGATATAATTTTTTTTCTAAATTAAATCCGGCGTTCAATCTGGGACAACCTTTATCTTTACTCACCTCATGTTTGACGGAATTCAAATCCGGTTCGTGATTATGGTTGAGATCACCGGATCCATTTACGATGTTTTTTTCTACTTTCTGTAAATCAAAATATTTTAATATTCGCTACCAGGTTGGATAAAAGTAAAAAAGAAGCCTTATAAGCGCTAAATATATGTAATTTGATGTTATGGGTTGTGTTCAGTCCTGTCATTCAATTTCATTCAATGAAATTTGAGACGCGGGATGGGATGGTATGTGTAATTGAACTAAGTAGTAAAAGCCTAGAGATATCTATTCGCGACTCTCATTCAAGAGGTTGTGAGTTCAAATCTCTGGCTTATACCACTGAATTTCTATGGAATTTTAACAAAATATCATTAGCTCGGTTGTAAAAAAGAACATCGTCAGGAAACCCGCATGCTTAAGATTAAAAATCCAAAGCTTGTGTCCACCGAACCGCACTGGGCCCGCGTGGTGGATTATGTCTCAAAAGCACTTAGTGTCCGAAAGCTTAAGGGGCCTGCAGTGGAACATTGTAGGCTGATATCGAAATGATTAATTATTTGCTTTGTGTTCGTATTTATATATCTCTGTATCCAGGGTTGCTTTGTCTGCCGGCTTAAAATAGCACCATCTCGTTTCTTCCCGTGTCGTAAATGGCAACTAAGTGATAACAAAGCCGCTACCACAAGCCCTGAGGACCTACACCATTTCTAAAAGAGTAGACTCGCTAAACCGCTTGGTCAGCATGGCGTTTTAAGACCATACATACATCCCTCATGCACCAGACAACGTACACGAGGAGGCCCAGCTCATGTCCAGCAGTGGATACTGAAAGAACTGGTTACGGTTCCCACGATACAGAGAGGGTTAGAGCGGGCCATTGACTGTGACGTTATTTATATGTTTGTTTATATTGGCCGTATTTTATTATCTGTTTTATCAGGCGTATGCGCTGCTTGTGAAATAGCTGTGGCTTTTTTGCATTAATAATGCGATCTTGACTTTTTATGGACATGAAAGCTTCTCTCATAACAATATTTGCACAACAAGTTTCTACAATGACTTTTAATTTGGTATTTGATACTTTCACTATGCGAACAAAACATTTGCTCGGATAGATATTATTTTCTAGATTTCAAAGATAGTTTAGAGATCTCAGCTTTAACTTTGGACTTTTTTTTATAGAAAGACGAGCAGATAGCCCACCTAGTGGTAAGTGGATACTGTCGCGATACACGCCAACATCGGTTCAGAATGACAAACGTTGGCACGCTGTCCGTGTGCTTGCTTAGCACATTCACGCATCGGGGGCGATGTGCTTGCTTAGCTTTGCGAGATTTAAGGACGGATTTAGAGAGAGGTTTGAGAAAATAGGGAGGGATAGGATGGCATGGGAATGAGCTATGTCATATTTCGCTCACTACCGAAACACGTACATTGGGGGTATATAAATTGGCTAATTAGGTACATTTAACGGTAACATTCTGTGAGCGCACTCACAGAACGCTACCGTAAAATGTACTTAGCCAATCGGGTGCGCCCAGCGGCTGTGAGATAGCATGTGCTTGCATCCTTCCGCCCCCAAAGCCCAATAACTTAGGTATTGTCCAAGATATTTTGATTTTGCTTTGACCGGTTGAAATCTAGTATAATATGCTATTCTGTTGTGTAAGTATCTAAAAAGAAATTACGCCTAGAAATTATCATGTTACAAACTACGCTTTTCCTCTTTTTGGATTATAACGCATTATAAATCAACTTTTCTTAATATTTTTTTACTAAAAATACTTAGATTGTTTTACACCGATGTAATGTTAGGGAGTATTAACAGTAGAATACCACAAAGAATGAAACTATTTCTTTATTGGTTTTTTAATGTGTTGGCCGCCTATAGAATAGCATCACCCCATCTCTTCCCGCGAGTGTTGTCAAAGGTGACTAAGGGATAACAAAGCTGCTACCACAAGCGGTGAGGAACTACACCACATCTAAAAGAGTGGACTCGCCAACCCGCTTGGACACCATGACGTTTTAAGGTTCTACAGAAAGTTCTACTCACATGCTGTTTCTTAACACTAACAGTAGTCGAGGACATATGGGTCTTTGCAGCCTTCCTCTCTACGCTGGTTCTTGAATTGGTAACCTTAGTATATCCGTTAGGTAAGGCTTTCCGAGCCGCCGTCCTTTCGGTATTATGGATGGGTTGTAGTGGGTAGCTCTTGTCGATGCCGGCTTTTGTACGACGCTCCTCGAACATTTGACGAACCTGAACGAATACGAAGAGGTAGATATTAGTTGAATTGTTTTTACCAAGTTATTTATTTTTATCTTCCACAGCATTACACAACATCCACTGCGGAACATATGGTTGTTTAAGTTGTTTCCACTTTGCCCTATTTGTTGTACGTCTGGCCCATACGAAGCCTGCAAATCTCTTCACGTCCTCAGTCCATCGGGCCGGTAGTCTGCCCGCGC
The DNA here is from genome assembly GCA_943735995.1 of Sesia bembeciformis. Taxonomy (NCBI): domain Eukaryota; kingdom Metazoa; phylum Arthropoda; class Insecta; order Lepidoptera; family Sesiidae; genus Sesia; species Sesia bembeciformis. The sequence goes on along the minus strand of OX031042.1, from coordinate 12,064,609 downwards.
TTATTCTTCTCGTTTGGGGTCTCCAAAATAAAACGTATTTGCTCTATCGCTCGTTAAATAGGAAGGAGGGCTGTTATCTCACAGTTACCTTTCCCGGTTGTCGCGGTATTGGCGGCTCTGGCGGTGTGCTGGCCTCACTGACTCCGTTGCTGGGCGAGTGACGCACTCTGTCCAGTGCACGGGCCTGCTGTGATTCGTATAGTGACGCGATCTTCAGCTCTCGCTCCTGCATTTGCTTCTGCTGGAACCGAGCCTGGGGACAATTTCATATTTTCAATTAAACTAAATTCTTTAATCTAGAATGATACGTGGGTGACAATGAAAGTTTTTAGAATCTCAAATATACAATCAGATATAAAGATGGAAGTTGTTTTATTGCTTTTCGAAGTACTTTCCGCGACACTCGGCACAGTTTTTCATTACTTCTTTAGGCACCTCTACAACAGCCGTTTGGAAGGCCGTCACTGTCTCTTCTGCACTCAAAAAACTTATTCCTCTGAGTTTCCTTAATTTTAGGGAATAAATAAAAATCACAGGGCGCAAGGTCAGAAATGCATGGTGGATGACCCATTAACTCTACATTTACAGTAGATAATCAAAAATTGCTTCATTTGTCTGGCGGAGTGAGCTGGGGCATTGTTGTGATGGAAGATCATTCTGATTCGTGGGCATGTCTTCATTGACTGGCTTAAAGTTTGGCTTAATTGGCAGTGAGCAACACTTGCAAGTATGACGACCAGTAAATACTTGCAAGTCTGGCTTAATTGGCAGCGAGCAACACTTGCAAGTATGACGACGAGTAAATACTTGCATGTCTGGCTCAATTAGCAGCGAGCAACATTAGCGATGCGCGCAGGTTAAGTTGTAGACTTTTAAATAATTATTTAAGTATTTTCTGTAAATTGTCCTATTTCGAATTAAAATAATACTGTATCTAAAAATAACATCATATATAATAAATTTATGCATAAAAAAATAAAAACAATCCTTACATTTAATTCCTAAGCGTTATAAGGAACATTATTATCAATAGGAAAGGATCGACAAACATGGCGATTGCCTTTTAATCCAGCGACGTGACATTTATTACATTCCGAAAAAGGATATTCTCTTTTTACTGGTAGACCTTTGATTGGAGCCATAAAACAAGTGGTAGGTATATGTAGTAGGGTGCTTCTTATTTAGGCAAAAAAAAAATTTTTTATATATATCGTGCGTCACCTTTTTATTTTGATCTAAGATACAAAAAACATTTACATTATTTTTTTTGCATTTTTAAAATAATATTTAGGAGTCGCTACCAACAGATGAAAAAAAAATAATTATATTTTTGAAATATTTTGTATTCATTTACAAAATGGATAATGTTACACAAATCGAACCACTTTTACGAAAAAAGCTAAGTACTTTATGCTAACAATGTAGTTTTCTTAGTATTAGGGTACTTTTGCCTAAAATTTTTCACGACCAAAAGAAGAAATTGCTTTTGCTCTTCGTTTGTAGTAATTAAATTATTGTATTCTTCAATTAATGCTACGCCACGCTCGGCAATGTCATTTACTACTCTCATCGAACGTACAATGTTTCTAGAAACTTTGTAGTCTTCATCTTCGTCCCAAAGATGAGCTTCTTTTTTCAAAAATGCGGACGAAATTCCAAGGATTCTAAAAAATCTTAACGTGTTGCTAGACACAAAATCCTCGAAATTTTTTTCAGCAACGTGACTTACATCCAGGCTAATTCGCTTGGGGCTGTAATCTGAACCTTCCTCATTCAGCGCGGTCACCATTTTTTGTTTGGTTTCAAAAGAAACGTCGTCATCGAAAAAAGCAAGTGCGACAAGTTCTTCGGAAAGATACCACAAATGCCCTAGGAACTTTGTCAGGGCTTTTTTGGACATGGCTTTGTTTATGTTCTCGAAGCTTTTAAGCTTTTTTAAAAGCCATAAGTCGTTTCTTGGAGCTGAACTTGTCGCAGGAGCTTGAAACCAGCATCTAACATAAATGATAACAACGAAAACACAAATTTCGGTAATTGCTTTCAGTTCCCGTTTTGTCAATTTAAACTGGTCCTTAAACATGAAAAGCTTAAAGCAATATATTGCTTTTGCCATCCATCGTGCACGATGAAGGCCTGCTGGAGCTCTGAATGATATCCCTTTGTTCGGCACGCCTCCCAGGAAAATTATTGTAAGCTTCAGCAACTCCTTGTAATCTTCCCGAGGTTGATAATCGTTGAGCTGTTTCTCAGCGAATAAAATTGTGCTCCTTAATTCATTCTTTACGCATTTCAAAGCATCAGGGTTCGAAGAAACTGTGCTGAACTTGTTGTGATCAATATTAGGCCAAGCAGTTTTAAAACGTTTGAAAATCAATATTTCTGGCCCACTTGACGGACCTAGTGCTTCACGTACAACTGCTTCTAGCATTATCTCCATTATGTGGTGACGACAGGCAAACTAAAGCACATCTTTTTCCATCTTCTGCTCTAATAGGATGCAAGCACCACCTCTTAAACCAGTGTTGACCGCAGGGGTGTCAAAGCACAAGCATTTTATGCTGTCGCTCAAGTTCCAGGAAAGAATAGTGTCATAAACAGCTGAAGCACACGCCGCCCCTGTTCCGTGGCTAAGTTTGGGAACTGCCAAAAGTTGTTCCACACCCTGCCCGGATACTAGAATGGGTAGGCGATCTACTGTTTCGTGCCCTGTTATATCTTCGATCAATTTGCCATCCCAATGAATAGTAAGAGGAATATCTGCCTTAAAATCATTCTTCAATGATTGGGCTACCTTTTGCCTTTGCTTCATACGCTGGCGACGAATTGACGATGAATTGACATTGAACTCTGAGGGATCGGTTCCTGCACCTTTGAGCGTTGATGTCAAAACAACAGTTGCTTTCCTGTCGCTCATTTTAGCAAAGTCGAGGCTTGAAGCTAATCGTTCATCCACGAGGTTCTTCGTGCCGCGTTTCCGTTTAGGTGGGGGTAGATCTGATGTCGAAGGTCGTGCCCTCACTGAAATTTCCGACGCCGAACTTTTTTTTTCGTCATCACTGCTGGTGGTGGACGAAGACAGTACACACCTTTCTCTTAGGGATTCAGTATAGCTTTTTTCTTTATCCAAAAGCCGTTGGAGACGAGCTTGTTTTTCCTCTTTCTTTGACATTTTTTTAAAATTAATTTTGTCCACGCCCCCTATTATACCAGGGCGTCCTTTTTTCCTTTGCGCAATTAAAAATTGTCTGTCTTCGTCAATGGAGATCTTGCTTAAAGCATCAGCGTGAGCTATATCAAACAGGTCTTCCAAGTTATCTTGCCATTTCTTTTCTTTGTTCTGTAGGCCTTCAGAGCGTTTGATTTTGTTTTCTTTATTTTTTTTTAATTTTTGCCATTCAATAAACTTGTTTTCTATCTTCTTTATGACGTCCTTTTTTAACTTAGTCGGAATGCTCGCTCGTTCCCACAATGCCTTCACGTCTGAAGCAGTAGAATTCGCCGAACTGCGATTAGTTTGCTTCATTTCGATTTTGAAGTGAAAGAATAAACTCAGCACTTCTTTTGTCGTCGGCAACTTACTTTGAATCAAGCGATCTGATGTTTGTCCTACTAACCAAATATTTCTTTTGTTCCTAGTCGTTAAAAGCGATCTAGAGGAGGATGCCATGTTATCACAAAATGCGATGCGTGGCAAGACGAAAACGCCCATCTACTCCCTATCACAGCGCATCGGTTACTAGCTTGTCAAGACGCGCCAGGCGCGTGCTATAGGTTGAGTGGGAAAAGGAGGAGTGGGGTAAGAGCGTACTGCCTCGGAATCATGCGAGGACGACGGCGACGTGCAGTACCGTTTTTTTACAGTTAAATAATGAATTGACTTGTTTTGCGTACATTAAGTTGTAGATAATTATATTATTATTTTTACAAACTTTGACACGCGGTAGCGACCCCTAAAACGCAATATGAAAAATTAAAAAAAATCACAGGTTCGTTTTTGAGGTGATAGAAGCAAATGGCGGGTTGACACGGTTATATTTCAAAAGTCGAAAAATAAGAAGCACCCTAATATGTAGTGATTTGATTGAAAATGAGGTATATGAGGGGGAGAGTACACGCTGCAATCCAACAGCCGCTGGGCGCGCTCGACTGGCCACGTTACCCCTCTCTCACAGAAGACTACCTTGAAATGTACTGCATTTCCCACTTTATCGTATTTCCCCAATGTACGTACGTGTTTCGGTAGTGAGTGAGATGTGCCAGAGCCCATTCCCATCCCATCCTATCCCTCCCCATTTTCCTAACCCTTTCTCCAAATCCATTCCTATATCTCCAAAGGTAGGCAGCGCATCCGGGGGCGTGCCAACATTTGTCATTTTGGACTGGCATGTTGGTGATGTTGGCATGTATCGCGGATGTCTATGGGCGACTGTATCCACTTACCATCAGGTGGACTGTATGCTCGTCTGCCCCCGGCGTACATAAAAAAAAAAAAAAAAAAAAAAGCTGTTAAAATAACGCACGACGGTTCTCATATCTAACTCTAAACAATGTTTGTTTAAATATTTTCTGTATTGTGTATGGATATTAACTGCGCTTTGAATATCTATCTAATCTTGAGTGCAAAGGATTCATTCTTTTTTTTTTGGAAAATTATAATTAATAAATAAGTCTTCATTGAATATATTAAAATTGGGTAATATTATCTTACTGAGTTGTACAGTATTTTTATAGCTGGGCAAGTTTGTCCTCCGTTCCCTTCCAAGCTTCCAAAGTTGTTTTCTTTTGTATTGGGCCAAGCCGCGCTTGACTGGACAATATTTGTTGTACGTATATAGTATGTATATAATCGTTAATGCAGATGTAATTATTATAGGGAAATAATTAAATAAGCAGAAAAAAAACTGAACGGGCAGCAAATTGATGGCCGCAAAATTTAAAGATTGGTTAGGTGTAGGTTCTCTGGTGAGACAATAAAGAAATAAGAGTTCGTGGACTCGGGGTGCTGACATTCTTAGTAATTTATAATTATTTATTTTAATTATTAAAAAATAAGTCGTTTTGCTGATGATGATTTGCTGCCTATTTAGTATTTTTTGCTGCTTGAATATAAGCTATTATTTTTATCATCTCCCGCTCATTTCGTGGCCTGTGCAGAAGTAGCGCGAGGGCGCGAGGCCGCGCGCCCACGCTCCACTGCACACGGAGACAACCTGTCAATCCGCGGTACACTTTATTGTTACCGACTTCCGTCAAACCCGATCACCGTGGAGAAGGTCGGCTGACACGAAAACAATAGCTACCTATTATTATTTAATTGTTCTTAGAAATCCGTACGATTAACAGGAATTTGAAACGGCTTGTGAGTATAATTTAGCCTAGTTTATTTATTTTTTAATAGAAAGCAGGCGATATTCGAACACTCCTTATAGTTAATAATTAACAATCCCCCTTAATATTCCACCTACTTGCGAGGGGGTTACTAAAAACCCGACGTAGGGTAGACATATTTGTGTGTCAATATCAACAACACCGTCACCCGCCTCCACAGTTTCATCACGACTACGGTTCATGTAACTGCACCAAAATATTGGCTATAATAAATAGGCTACCGTTTACATAATAATTATTAGGTAGATAATATATATTATTTAGTCCAATTTTCCCACCAAAAATATCAATCTAGCAATCCAGGAATCCAGGAATAAATAGTGAGAACACTTCTGTGCGGATTTTCTAGGAATAATTATAATGGCTCGTTTGCACAAGGAGATTTCCTCGAACGCGAGCACGAGAGAACATCTCATCATCATTTTAGCAATATTATCCGTGTTATCATCGAGTTTTTATCATGATGTGAACAGTTGTAGGCGAGAATTGTATGTAGTTTGGTCGCATACGAGAATCGTATACTATACAACATTCTCGCCCGAACCATACGGCCAACTCTCCTTGTGTAAATGAAGCCTTTACACCATTAATTATGGCAGTTAAGAAGGTAAGCAACAGTGCCTACAATTGCTAGAAAACCACTTAGGTGCAATCAATCACAACTCAGTCGTCAGCATTGAGACTTTTTGCCAGTTGTCTGTACAGCCGTCTGGGTATTCTTTTGTTACCTAATTGAATATGGTACATGTTATGAAGACTGATTCAAATCTCAAAGGTTTTTGCTGACGGTGTGAACAAAAACGCGATAAATACAGTTAGGCGGTCTGTCATAAAGCGGCGGTGTTATTAAAAAAAACATTTACCTAGCCTTAATCGATTTTACAGTCTAGTCCGTTTAACATTCTCACACTGAAAAATATTCATGAAATTTTAAATTCCTATTTAGTTTATATACAGAGTGTGTAACCGAATCTTTTCCAAAGGCTGAAAACTGAAACTGTTCAGAAATTACATTGAAATGAAACTTTTATGAATTCTAATTTATCCTCAAATTTTTCATATAAAAAATGGGTGTTTTACAAAAAAGAATACGTAACCTTATAATATGTAAATTAATTTATAATCATAAGCAGAATCCCTGGTTTCAGGTATCGGTAAAGGTTCGGTCACATACGGTGTATAAAGGACAACATTTTTCTGTCAACATTTTTGTTTGATCGCAAGAATTTCTAGATCTACTGGACTGATGTCGTTGTATAGTTTTATGTCCACACAAGGCCTACATGGCGAGTTACGGTCTGAAACCCCTGGTGATTCCGCAAAGGAGATATGATATACCTATGAGTTGACTCACCAACCCGCTTGGCCAGAGCCCCTTATGCACAAGGCACGAGGAAGTCAATGTCCAGCAGTGGACAATAGAAGGTTTACGATAATTTGCTCTGATTGCTCCATGCTATCATTGAGCCCGACAAGAATGTGAAAGGAAAAAATGCACTAATTTAAATAACATAAAATATGTAGTATCACTTATTCACAATAATCACGTGGGTGGATAATCGATTGAATGTGCGTAAATTCAAATCAAGGTTAATACGGCATTTATTGTACAGTCAGACGTGTTAAACATGCCTTTTTATATTTTATTCAACCCACAATGTCACATTTGCGAGGACTTTTTCTTACATATTCCCCTAAAAGGGGGAGGGGTATGGTGCACGCTGCCGGTCATTCAATTTGGCGCGTTGTCCGACTAGCCGGATTATGATAGTTTATTTTCCACTTGGTCCAACTGATTTGATTAAGTTCATTGATCCTAATCATTTGATTAAGATTGGTTCCTCTTGATTAGATTGAGCAAAAAAACCTAGTCGCTAACAATAATATTTTAATGAATGTTATAATCAATAAAATACAATATTTAATTAATTTTATATTTTAATAACCTGCGGGAGCTCCAAATAGCCTGTTGGCACGAATCTGGGCAGGACTGAAATATTCATCCAGGTCTACTACTGATGCATTAGAACGCATTGTAAAACATGTAGGAATAGCACAATGCCACCATGGTGATACCACTATACCAATAGTGAAATAAATTCTATTAGATTCGTATTTTTTTCGGACAAATCATAGAATGCAATAATAATAAATACAAATAATACTAATTATTATTTATTATGTTATTAATTATCCTTTTCGCTGAGCTATGTTGGCTACTATAATTGTCTCGTTTGTTTACGTTAACATAGACGGTCTTGAAGTTGGCAATGTCCATAAACGGCGTGCGCGCAAGGCGATTGGTCGCGCGCTGACTCATTGACTGTCATCGACCTTAAGGCTGACCAAGGAGCACCGTAAATACGTGCTCATGATGAAAGCGAGAAAAAACATCATTTATTTGAACTGCCAATGACAGAAAGCAAAATTAGCTGCAGGTAAGCTTTTTTCGGGACCACCGAGTAAAGTACTACTGTTTCTAACATTGATATGTTTTATTTCTTATTCTATTTACAACTAAACAGTAAAATAAACATAGGTACTTATATGAAAAATATGTTTCCTCAAAATTGAGCTTGAGAATATTTGAATTCTCAAGAATTAAAATCAAACTATTTTTAGGATATATATTTAAATGTATTGCGACAAACTGTAAAGATATAAAATTCAAAAATGATCTTACCTATCTCATTCATTAATTGTAACTAATACTAAATTATCAGTGTAAATCATTGATTTGAGTTTACATACTAGATATGTTATACAATTTAATACTGTTCTATGTTCAGTAGCTCTCGAATTATTTAATTCATATGTGTTTTGAAAATGGAACGTTCTCATTTCAAATTTGACTTTTTAATGAATCCCTTCCTCCTCATCTGCTCTCCCCCCCACCCCCGTATGTTGCCAACCAGATTTCTTTGATAAGAACGTCCATCTTATCATCTAGTCTATTCCCATTTCGATGGTATAAACGCTTTTCAGTGGAGTTACATAAGTATAGATAAAAAATAAAACTCAGAAAGATAAAACAAAACCGCAATCCGCATGGATGACGTTCACAGAATAATTACCTATCCGTTTTTATATATAACTGAACAGACATCATTGTTGACAGTGATATAACGAGCATAATGATGATTTACGTCAATATTACTTAGCATTGGCACGATTATAGTAGATACATGACACAACAGTCTGCGAAATCTTTGGTCAATACTAACTGAAGTCATCAACCGATAAAAACACGACACACAAGTCGTGTTCACGGAATGACTTTGTTCAGGTACGTATCTGCTATTTGGTTTCGCGGGGGGTCAAAAAGCGTTTTTTGTGTTATTAATATTTATTCATACAAAATAAAAAGAAAACTATATGCAGTTTTATCTCACAGCCAGGCTCTCTCTGGCGTTACATTAAAGACACATACGATACTAAAATATTTCAGCATTAATAATTTAATTGAAAATTTATTGCAGACAAAATAATTTCATGTGTTTACAATGTCTGTTACTGTCTTATTTTATTTGGATGTGCATTAAAGAGCTTTATCTGTCTGCCTATCTGTACAGAAAACGGATATAATGCCTTAAGGTCTTTTCTATCAGTCAACTTTTGGGCCGAAAAACATAGTAAAGTTGGTATTATGAAAAATATGTAAAAATACATAACAAATATAAAATGTAACTATTAACACAAACTTAAAATATGTTTAATAAAGAAAATAACAAAAAAAAAAAAATATAACAATGTTCTTTTATTTAAAAAAATCACAAATCCTTATAAAGTTAATCTACGGACTTAGTTATTAACTAAAATCACTAAATCAGTAACCAATTGAATCAGTACTGATTATAACGAGTATATTCCAGTGAAGCTTAGCATGAGCTTAGTTAGCCACTTGTGGAAGATGGAAGGGCTTCTAGGGGTCCGGACCACTGATACATGATAAATACGTGCCTGGATTTGTCTTATTCAAACGAGGACTACGAACGACATGTAAATGTTTTAAACAAATACGAGTACGTTACTTAGAAGTATAATTGTCGTCTAAGACAGTCGTAAAACGTAACACAAACATTTGTTTTAGCATATTTATAAATTTATTTCGGCATCAGACAAAATTATTGACCGGACAACATTACACTAAGGCATAGATTTTACTTATAAATAGACAGGCATAGATTTTACTTATATATAAATAGATTTTTTTGGCCTATTATCCTTTTATTGATCGAGACGAATAGCTATACCGAAAGCCGGTCCATTACAACTTCAGCTTACTACTTTATTTAGATTATGTCGGTTAATTTCGTTCTTTGACGCATGACTTTGTTTTAGACTTCTGGACTCAGTGACTTTATCCAAAAGCTGATGGATTGACCACACCGTTAGTGTCCGGCACTAAAAACTAACCTGAAAGAGATTTTACAAAAAAGTCTACTCATTGCTAAAAACAAACCATACAGTCACCATACAATAGGCCACATCACTCATCAATCAGAATCACGTAAACAATAAAGTTTTTGCGAGCATCCTCAGACCTAAAACGGTGTGACTCACGAGGCCATATGCAAATTCGGTGTGATGTAATGCCACTCACGACGGCCTACGATGCCGTGACTAAAGCAGTGTTTAGTAAACATAGCCTTATGCACTCGCTGTTTACTTGTACAGACACACGCAGAAGTGACTTTTTGTCCAAACAATGTCCTGATCACTTACCATTGAAATATCTTCTAATACTATGTTGAGTCAATAAGTTGGTGAATGTCATGTACCTAATTTATGCTACGCTACAGATGGCATTCTGCTAGCATGCTGACGGCCAACAATTGAGGTTAAATAGTATGTCCTAGAAGAAGAGTAGAATGGAATGTCCCATTCTGCTTTTCTTCCCTTTAAAGGTTTGTATTTAAAGGAGCAGAAAAAATACTTATTGTATACATTCAAGTGATTGTGAGTTTAAATCCCCTGCCCGTACGTCCGAGTTGCTACTTAAGAACGAATTTAAAAAAAAAAAATGTTACTAGCTCGGCGGTGAGGGAAAATATCGCGAGACAACCCGCATGCTTCAGATAAAAAAAAAATTGGGAGCATCCGCATTGGGCTCGCGTAATGGAATAAGGTCCGAAACATTCCAGTGATTTACTGGGGGAGGCCTGTGCTCTGCAGTGGACCTTATAGGCTCATACACAACACTTTATTTATTTAACTCTTATACAATTGCAATATATTCTCGGTATACATAAATGAGACTGAATTAGACAACCAATTTTTAATAACTGAAGTAAATAATTTTAAACCACTAACAATTACCGTCGACCAATCACATGGTATCGACAAATCGACACAAAAGCAATTTATTTTTCTTGTAAAAGAAGTTAAAAATATGATAATTAAAGTTACTGGGCAAGTCTGCGCATAGTGATATCCTTAAATGTCATATTTTTAAACAGGTATTCTTTTCCGAATTCGAATTCCAATAAAATGCCTCTATGTCGATTTGTCCATTCTAAAGCCATTTTTTTCTTCATATACGGCTATCTAGCAATTAGTACATGCCGCCAGTGTCAAGTTTTCTTCATAACAAACAATTTCAAAGTTTAAAACGTATCCTGTCAATATCCAGTTCCGTCGACGTAAGTCAGGAGTCGCTCAGTGAAGCGATAGTAGGTTTACTGAGGACAGAAGAGGACTCCTTGGAAGCACACGAAAAATGCAGTCCCACGCTTTCATTTGATTATTATAAACACCACGCACGAAACAACACTTTGAAGTTTAATAAACTTTCTATTATTATTAAACTACAAAACGCCTAATACATATCTTTTTCAATAATCAAAGAAAAACTCAATTTTACTTCTCGAGTTCCCGACAAAAAGTCCCTAAAACCTATTCCACCCTCCGTGGACTGGACTAACAAGAGATTAGACAATCGTCAAATTAGACAGTAGTTAATTTTTTATTTGTGGTCGTGACTGTAGGAGCCATTAAGTCCTGCGCATTCCTACTGACATGTAATTACAGAGGCACGCTATTGTCCTGACGACTAACTACTGATTGAAAGCGTGCGATGCGTGCTTGCATCATACGCTGGGACCAGTAGGTAAGATACACCTACAATACCTACATGAATGCTTAGGGCATGCGCATACTGGCGGACCGCGTTGCAGAGCATCGAAGATCATCCTCTGGTCACCCGTGCATACTGAGGAGGGCATACGGGAGTCACTTGCGCAGTCTCGAGCGTCCCCAGGTATGTTCCGGCGTCTGCGTAGGTACTTAGAAAGAGGTAATTACTTTACGATAGTTTTTTAAGTTACGTCGTATGATTGAAACGTTAATTCAGAAAGGCAAACTTTATGATTGGAGATATTGTGATAATTTAAAAAAAAATGCAAAAAATAGAGTAAGGAACTGAATCACAGAATCGTTTCTCGAAGGTTGCATTATTGCCCAGTTTTGAGGCATTTAGAAGCAAGGAGGACAATAAGGCAACGCTCGAAAAAGTACTGTCCCAAAGTACATATTTCATACTAGTTAAAAAATGATTTGGAAATTCAATAGGTATATTCTGTATATATGAATTCGTAAGGGAGAAAATCAAAGAAAAACTAAGGTTGCCGACTTAGCTCAAAGGATCAGAAATCTGAAGTAACAATGGGCAGGCCATATATGCCGCAGCACCGATAACCGATGGGGGAGACGAGTCCTCGTATGGTACCGGGAAACGTAGCGTGGGACTCCCTTCGGAAAATTGGGCTGACGACTTGAAGAAAGTCGCCTGTAGTGGCTGGATGAGAAGAGCTGAAGCCCGTGTCTGGTATGGAATCCTTGTTGGTTGAACGGAATTGTAAAGACAATTTCTGAGAGGGGTTTGAATGATCCAAGAACGCAAAGGAAACTTTGAGTGCGTGCTTGCATATTTCCCTACATTCTCATAAATAATGCAGTCACGCACGCAGGTAAAGTTTTTTTTACTGAAAGGCGACGTGAAGCCAAATATGGTTAGGAAACTATGATCTATCTATATGAATGTAAGAATTCGACGAATGTAAGAATGTACGAATTGAAACTAGTACGAATGTAATTTCAAGCAAATTTACAAAAACTTGGATAGATTTTATACAATCAAGTTAATTTTTATAAAATCCATACAATGACAACTAAAGAAGACGTGACAATATAAGTTTTAACGATGACCATTAGCCCTAATTAGGTTGGACAGCTATCGATCGCCAGAAACCACACCTGTTACTTCACGAGAACTGTCTAAATATAATAATGTGGCTCATTTATAATGTATCAAACTTTGCCACCGTCCTTACTTTTGACGTAGAATGGATGATCTTAACGATATTTGTCTGTTGACTCTGATCTATATATGGGTACAGAAGATGTCCAATTTTAATCAAATACGATAAATAATGTCCCATTTAAATAACCGATATTGGAATATCGATTATTTTATTTCGACTCATTTGGATTATTTTAATTAGATATTGGTATATCGAATATTAAACAGTATTTTCCCTTTTTTTAAAGTAATCGGAATTTTTTATGACATTTATGAACAGGAGATTCGCAGGTGATGTGACTGAACGTAAATTCACGTGAATAATAATAATTATATTGGCCACGAATTAACTCAATTAACTCTAAAAGACGACTGGCCAACCCGTTTGGCCAGCGTGGCGTTTAGAAGCCACAAAATTCCTCATGCACGAGACAATGTGTACGTGGAGGCCCGTGTCCAGCAGTGGGCAAAAGATAAGAGCTGGTTACTGTTAATAAGAACTCGGAATAGCCCGGCTCCTTAATTAATCATTTAAAGTTCTATTGACGTATGAATGTAACTGCCTGTTTAAATTTTCATTCGTCTAGATGGGACGGTGCCAGTGTCACGGTCAAATTGTTTTGCATAAACAATTCAATACTTCAGTTTTGACATAGACGGTCAATATCCGTGACGTGGGAAAATAGGCCTACCCAATAAGCCTATTTGTCTTAAATTTATGCAAATGATTTCTAACGAAAAGGTATAGGGGCCCTACTGTAATTTCACGCAAAATTAATGTAAAATTTATTATATAATGATAGATTACTGTCAATATATTTATTTAATTACTCATTACTAATATTCAAAAACAAAGTCCGGGATCTACTAAAGTTTTATCTCATACGACTAAGAATTAAATTGAAAAATATACTGTATAATTCTTCTTTATTCTCATTTTTTGCTTATATTTTTTTAACACGTTGAAACTATTCACAATTATTTGATGGCCGAAAAGGAAATTACATTTTATATTCTTGGTGACAAATGTACAGGGACTATTTGTAATATTTTTATTCAATTTGATTGATAGTATGTCTATCTCTGTATTTTCTCCATAAATAAAAGTAATCTAGCTTTACAAAACAACACAATGGTATTGGACCTCAAATATTATGGTTATTATAAAATTTGATAATGTAATGTGTCACTTACCATTCAGCCCTTTTATCGTCCACTGCTGGACATGCGCTTCCACATGCACATTGTCTTGTGCATGAGGGATGTAAGGCATTTAAACGCAACGCTGTCCAAGCGGGTTGGCGAGTCCATTCTTTTAGAGGTGGTGTAATTGGACAGGCCTGATGGTAGTGGCACCTAGCGGTAGCCCTTAGTCACATTTTATGACACCCACGGGAAGAGGTGGCTAGTCTTTTTTTATAGAATGGATGGCAGACGAGCGGTCGGGCCACATGATGGTAAGTGCTCACCGCCGCCAATGGACACCTGTGGACACCTGCAACACCAGGGGGCTTGCGGGTGCGCTGCCGTCCACGTAGAAACCTGTTCACAGCTCTTTTAAAGAGTTCCATACCATAGAGTAACGGGTATTCCGCTGGCAGATCATTACACAACTTTCGGGTTCGCGATATAAAGTGTCTTTTCGACCGCACAGTACGCAGCGACTAAGTGTCAAGGAAGTGCGGATCAAGCGCACGACGATAATGAGCGGTGCGATGATAAAAACCAGAAGTTGGCATCAAACTGAACAGCTCTTCAGAATATTCCCCATTATAAAGGCGGTAGAAAACGCAGAGAGATGCAACATCTACGGATACTGAGCGATTCTAAACCACCCGTGAGAATGGGATCGTGACAATTCGGATAGTGCGTCGTTGGACGGAATCAAGAGTCCATCTAACTCGAGCTTTATAAAGCGACAAGCGTTGCCTCGGAATGAAGTACTGCTTTGCTCTATTCAGTACACCGAGCTTTTTACTAGCAAGTTTAATCTTACTCGCCAGATGACTCCGAAACTCAACTTTGCTCGAAATATCGACACCAAGGATCCCAAAACTCTCAGAGATCTTGAGAGGAATGTTCTGAAATTGAGATGCCACGACAAATGGAGCTTTCTTAGCGGTGCATGCACAGGCTTGTGTCTGGCTGGGGTTAAATTTTGACAAGTTAAGTTTACCCCAATTCGAGACTCGGCCTAAGGAGTTCTCGATTTCGGACCCACCACTTTGATGCCCCGTCCAGCCAAAAAACTGAAAACCCATTTGCATAATCCCTCGGGTAACCCGAATGATGGTAACTTGGAATGCAGTGCATTGTGCCAGATCCGGTCAAAAGCCTTTGCGATATCTAAACTAACGACTATAGTCTCACCTCTACTCTCAATGGGGTCAGCCCACCGGTGCACTAAAAGATCGCCAGCTGAGCGATTATGACGGAATCCGCATTGGCGATCGTTTATCAGCTGGCGATCCTCTAGATACCCAAGGAGTTGTGCGTTGATAACACTTTTCATCACCTTGGATAGAAGGGAAGTTATCGCTATTGACCTGTAATTGGCCGGGTCTGTACGATCACCTTTTTTAAACCCAAGTCTAAACCCAAACGACACCACACGGCCAAACATGGCAGTCAGCTTAATCAATATTAGTGTAGGTAGATACATAATAACAGTTGTGACAGCGAGGTAGAATAAGGATGAAAAATAAATCAGTCTGCATCCTACCGACTGCGCCATGTCAATAAACAGCGAGCGTACTATGTATGCATTTATTAACCCGACACTGGCAGCTAACTATAGTTGAAAGTGATATGTTTTATAGATTATTCGGTAACTAGAAAAAAAAGAGACTCATTGAATAAGGTTTTTGAGCTTGACAATATTTGAAGTCTGGAGGTATCGTACTCACGCGTGGCATTACAATGGTGCCATTACAATACAATGTTACTGACGTCCTCACTAATAAAATATCAGTGACGTCATTAGCACGGCAGTGCAGTTCTTTTTTAATTTCAACTTCTAAGCATAATAACTCGTTATTTTTTTATTTTTACGGATCGTATTCTATTTATTGATACACTTCGATTGCACAATATTGTACGACAAGCGAGCTTAATGTCTTCAGGCATTCTCTACCCACCAACCTATGGGTTGATCACAGAAGTTCAATTTGGAGGTGTATGAAAGGCACTATTAAGATGGCGTGGTAAAATAAATATAATACATTATTTCATATACATACTGTGTTATCACATGTACATTTACTCATATATACATAAAAAATTACACACATACATATATACATAAGAATAAATAGAATACATACAAGGTATATCTACATAATGAATGTTTATATTTTTTGTATGGTAAGTTATTTAAGTATACTTATAGGTACATGTTAATATATTAGTTTTAGGAAGAGCATTTTTTTCAAAAATTCGGAAACTACAGTGAGTCTACCCCAGGGTTAGCAGATATGAAATTACTTTTTCCGGGACATTTCAATCTGCATGTCCAATTTCGAATTTGCAACGAAAAATAAAACCTCATTGATGTAACAATGTTTTGTTATTTATCTAATAATTTATAGTGCACACATAAAATGATATGTACAAATAAATAAAAAGGAAGAAAAAGAAAATATGTATAAAAGGCAAGCTTGTCTCCCGGGGAGATATCTTCCAGCAGACCTGGGAAAATCAAATATATGTCAAGAGAGAAAGGCAGTCATAGTGCGTACGGGAAATTTGTATGTATTTGTACAATGGCGACTAAGGGATAAGAAAAACCTCTAAAGAGTGGACTCGCCAACCCGCATGGCCAGCGTGTCGTTTTAAGGCCATTCATCCCTCACGCTCACGACAATGCGCATGACAAATTGTATATATTTTATATACATTCATAATACATATACTTAAATAATAAATATTATAAGTGTATATATTTCATACATATTACCTACTCGTACAATAAAAACTATTTAAGAAATAGACAGAGTGGTATATAGATCGTTTTTTAAAACTAGTAAGAGATGGAGTATTTCGACTGCTGTGAGGGAGAGCATTATATAAGCGTACGGCTTGAACTGAACCTAAAAAAAATCTGAAAATGAGCTAAGAAAATTATTGTGAGAAGGGTTCTTTAACAGGTAATAAGTAGGTTTGGGGTTCTAAGGAGTCTAGATCTAGGAAAAACATAGGAGATACGATCACGCAAGTAAGAATGAGAAGAAGAATTGTTAAGAACATTACTGAGGAACGAAATAATGTGATAATTACGGTGAGAAGGAATAGGTAGCCACTGAAGCTTCGTCGTAAACTCAGAAATGTGGTCGTAAACGATCTTGCGTAAACTAAAAATTAAGCGAATACTCAAGTTTTTTTGCTTTTTATTCACAATCAACTACCTACTACAACTACTATACAAAGTCTAAAGTTTTAAGTATCATAAACTTATTATGATTTGCAAACATTCGTGCATATTTGAGCTGTCTCAATGACTGTGTGATTGCAAGATTATATAAATTGTATACACAAAATTAACGTACAATTAAATATTTTTAGTTGCATCGCAGATAAATCGACATTCGGTTTTGTCAAGTGTTTATCCAAATATAAAATGTCAAATGTTAATATTAGAAATAAATAAATAAAAAATCAGCCTATCAATTCGTTCTATCTAACCCAAGTAACAGTATAAGCGGTTTCCAAGTCTTAAAAGTAAGACCAACAGTATCTTTAAGTAAAAAACGTTTTCAGATAATTTTCACCTTTACCTTAGGATTAGATAAAGTGAGCCATCCATTCCTGATGTCTCCAGGGTCTGCACCTTCCAAAGACACTGAAGATACGCTGCGGGGACCACGGAACCTCCAGTGCTCGGGCTCCCACCAGTTCACATGGTCCAGAGACCGCGATATGTTTCGGGACACCATATTAAACAGTTCTTTTTAATCTTTACTTTTATTAGGAAATTGTCCTAGATTCTGATTGGCGGTTAATTATTTTTGAGTTGAGCGGATTTCACACGTTCTTAATTCTTTGGTTTTTAAATATTTTTATACTGCAATATCTTTGGATTAATATAAGGCAATTATTTAGAAAAATAATCCTTCAACATATTTATTAAACTGATGCTATCACTAATACTACAGATTTTACTTAATTCCTTAAAAAAACCGCATTCACTTTGTATTAAAATAAAAAATAATAATACGCAAAGTAAAGAGAAAATAAACAAATGAGGAAATTCTAATTTTGTAGACTTAGTGTAATTTTTTAATTTGTTTTCGAGGTTTCGCGTCCTTACGTCCCGAATAAACTATTTGACTGAAAGTGTGATGTGAACAGGGGGGTATGTTTGTTTGTGCACCGTTCCTTGGCAACAGAACACGTGGATTTCAATGTCACGAACCATGACCTGTAAACTACCGCTAGTCGACTTCAATAGCATTATCACTCAAATTCCTACTTTTCGTTTTAAAGTTACAGTACAAAATTAAACGGATTTCAAATTCTAATTGTTGGAAGACGACTTATTTTCTTTGATATTTCTTTCCAATTTTTGTTTTCTATTGTACTTACTCTTCACTTGCACCTACCAATCATCACTAAATAAGGTTGGTCGGGAGAAAATGTTTGTTAGTAAAAAGTGTAAGTAAAGGAAATAATTGCTAACTTTTTCTGTTCCTCAATAATACGAAATGTAATAGATTAGTATATCTGATTAGTATAATAATTTTGACAAATTCAGTGTCAATTGTTAGGTGTTTTATGACTGAGGTGTAAAAAATAATTTGCACAAAAGCAGAGTAAAAATGAGTCTGGAAGAGCCCGCGTAGTACGACTCATATCTACCGCGATTCACTCCGTATAACCGGAAAGTTGGACCATAGGAGAAGGACTTTCTGGCCTCTTTGTGGACATTAAGTTACAATTATGGGAGGGGGAGAGTTCACGGTACAATCTAACAGCCGCTGGGCGCACTTGACTGGCCACGTTACCCCTCTCTCACAGAATACTACCTTGAAATATACTGCATTTCCCATTTTATCTTATTTCCCTAATGTATAATACGTACGTGTTTAGGTAGTGAGTGAGATGTGCCAGAGCCCATTCCCATCCTATCCTTCCCCATTTTCCCAACCATTTCCCCAAATCCATTCCTATATCTCCAAAGGTAGGCAACGCATCTGGGGTCGTGCCAACGTTTGTCATTCTGAACATATTCTGTATGGAGAAATTCTGGGCGTTTTCGTGATTTTACTAGACTCCTATTTGCACTTATACTGAACTTGTGTATCTGCATAGATGTATTTAGCCTATGTAAGATTTGGTAAACAGGCAATCTTTAGATCATGTCCAACGCTTAAACTGAAAACAACGAAAATTTCTATTATACCACCAGTCGTGCAGTCTAAGCAATCTCTACACAAATTAAATAAAATCCTTACGCTTTCTAACTTTCCACTGCGTGAATAAAGGTGTATTCATTTCTTAAGATCACTGAGATAGCACAATGCACCGTGCAAATACATTCGTCTACTAGTCTATGAGTTAAATTCAACTTTGTTGCGTGGGATTTCAGTCCTGTTTTGATTTTTGATTGTAAGTCGTCGCCCACGTGTGAGTTTGAGGATCAGTCCATAAGTGTCTAAGGCTGTATGGTTGACTCATTGGTCACCTTGTATGGTGCCAGAGCGAGGTAACATCACTTTTGATTGTGGTTAATTCGCAACGAAAGTGACCGTATCTGTATTACGAATTGCAGAAAGTTACTATCTATTATATAAAAGATGTGTTTGTTCGTCGTGTACTTCTCATCTAATTCACACTGGAAGCGCCATACCCAATGGGACGATAGGATTCTAGCGACATTCTAGCACTAGAACTCAAATGTTAGGGATAGTGTTGTTAAAATGAGTGTTGATGAGCGCTCGATACTCAAGCTCTAAATTAACGCTAATAAATCTTTAAGACTTGTTTTTAATGAGAGTTTTTAACGTTTGATGATCTTAAACCTTGAGGTTAAAAGCGGTCATTTGTGGGATTGGTGACGCCTAGCTCCCCAACCCAACGTGATAATTAAGGCATAACTCTCTCAATCGGTCACCTGTTCCTTAAAAATACACGGTAAAAGGTTTTAAACTAACTAAACCGTCACAATTTCCGTTTTTTTTTTGGTAAGTACTTAAGATGTCAAAATGTCACTTTAGCCAAAACATATTTACATTTAATTTTGTGCTAAAAGCCAAGGCTCTGTTTAGCAGACGAGGTCAAAGCCAGTTTAGCCTGGCCTTTCTCATGTCACTTGTCACTGCCCACAAAGTATGACAAATAGGGTTGATAGTGAAATTTTGGAGATCATTACAATTTGGATAGGAAATTCACAAATGAGTTTTGGAGATGGCAACGACCTCTTGTAATTGATAGAACTCAGAAGGCGTTAAAAAGAACAAAGAAACTTATGTCTATAGAGCATTTATCACAATGCGGTCTACGTTTTACGGTTTAAGCAAAGGATTGCGAGGAAATGTTTTTTTTTTTACAGAAAGAAGGCGACAGACGAGCATACAGCCCACCTGGTGGTAAATGGAGACTGCCCATACGTACACATGCGATTCATACAAACGTCAGTTCAGAATGATAAACGTCGTCACGCCTGCGCATGCGCTGTCTACATTTATAGTTTAGGAATACACTTGAAGGTTTGAGCAAAGAGTGAGGGATATGGGAATGGGATGCCACTGGGCTCTGACATACCGTATAAGGGTCACCATTTGATTCCAAAACACGCATTTAATAACAGGTTGAAATGAAATTTGGCGAAAAAATTGTTTGGTTCTATATGTCGGATAAGTTTAAATCATGTTTAAATATGAGCCAAATATGTTCATAGTCGAGAATGATGGGTTTTACTTGCTCCTGAAAATAATGTATAATGGTATTAAAGAACAGATTATTGTCTAAAATTGCAGTGTTTTGTGATTACTCGTGCACTTCACATGCCCGCTTACATCGATTGATTAACGATTGCCCGTAAATCGATACATCGAATTCGCATTGGTGTCAACTCGAAGGAATTGAATAAATGCGAGCTAAACGTCAGAGTAATTGGCGTAACTCAGAGCCAATAAAGCGCTATAAACTGGAAATGCCTTTTAGGAAAATGTGTCGCGACTCCGCTAGTACTTTATGCTAACGATATTGAACAGGCGACGTGAATTGAGTTTTAGTCTAAAATGTTATTCGCAAACAAGTGTACCGTATTTACCTACTAACACATAGTGTTCTAAAAGTAGCGTTGGCTTAGGAAAAATGGCGATACCCTGGGATGGCCCAGGGGTATCATTTTTCCTTTAGGGGCAAATCGTCCAAAAAGCAAATCGTTCTAAATATGCTTAAAAAAAGTTTGCTAAATGGAATATTTTCGCAATTTGAAGTATCTTGAACATTGTGCATATCGAACATTTTATGTATAGAACATTATGCGTGGCGACCGTTATCTCAGCCTTGTATAATTTTAAAGAAACAAGAAAGGGCAATGAATTTGATGATCATTTTCTAAAATTCATTTTGGAAAAAATGCTTTATACAGTATTTGCTTTTTGGACGATATGTTGCTCCTAAAGAATATTCAAAACTCGGTTTTATTGTTTTTACTTAAGTATAGATTTTGCAGGGTGGTCTAGGCTGGCTTTAAAATGGTATCATCCTATCTCTTCTCGTAGGTGCCGTAAAGGTGACTAAGGGCCTACCACAAGCCCTGAAGAATTATATTACCTCCAAAAGGGTGAACTTGCCAACTCACTTATTTGTTAGTTGGCTTATGTTAGATAATGTCACAATTTTTTATAATTTATTTATATATAGTGTTTATATTTGGTTTTATGTAGGTATTATACAATAATTTTAATCCATTTTAATATCTAATAAATAAACTATGGTAAATATTTTGAACAGCCGAAATTTTAAACTTACAAATTGACTCCATATCAGCCTATAGCATCCCACAGTAGGGCACAGCTCTCCCCTAGTAAATCACGAGAGGATTTCAAGACAAAATTAAATTACCCGGACCTAGTGTCGATTGATGGATACAGATGCTCCAGATTTTTGTTTGATTCTCGATTATGTCGAGTTTCCAATCGATGTTTTCCTTCACCGCCGAGGTAGTGATAGCTCTATGTCGATCCTAACTAATTCAAAGCGAACTAGTCATTTCAATTTGTTTAAAAGATGCTATAAACGGGGTCAAAGCTTTGTTTACGAGGAAAATGGGCGCGTTTATTAAGTAATTTATTTTTATACAATAATTAGATCGGAGCACGCGCAGTAGGGACGGGCGCGGCGGACAATTTAGTACCTAACCTAAATGAATCATAATTATTACAATAATTAATTTTTGTTTTATTATAAAATATTTGTATTTAATTAGGTTTCTTTTTATAGAGAAGTGGGCGGACGAGCAAGCGGTCTCACGTGATGGTAAGTGTTACCGCCGCCCATGGACACTTGCAACACCAGGGGGCATGCGGGTGCGCCGCCAACCTTGCAAAATCCTATTTACAGATTTCTTGAAGAACCCTATATCGTAGGTCATGTCATATTAAAGATATAGGGTTGACAAGCCAGGGGCATTAAGATATAGTTGTTGACAAGCCAGGGGCATCTACTCTCTACTCTTATTTCGTAAGTTCAAATCCTCGGTCTGTAGTACTGTGTTGAAGAAGAAGAAAATCAACAACATGTTGTGACAATGAATATTTCCTTTCTTTAAAATATGTCGAACAGCAACATTAAAAACCTACTGAAATTACACAAATCAAAATTATTACTGGATCCCTGCCACGGTGTTCAAACCGACAAATGGACTTACAAAACATGATGACACACGGACAATTATTATTGTGCCACGTCGAGTAGAACGTGCATAGTTGTTGGGGGACAATAGGAAATTGTCGGCTAATGGAGGAAAATTATGTGTTGACACTACGTTATGATTATGACGGACAAAATATACGGGAAACAGGTTATAAATGTATGTTTGTACAATAATAGAATGATCTCATTGTATGTACAAGTTTATTTTAAATAAGTAAACATTATTTTTGGTGTTCAATCTTTTTTTGTATTCTCTTTACATCTTTACGAAGATATCTTAGATGTCTTTCTGATCTTATAAAATGGGCATGGCATACACACTGAGAATATTAATAAATTTTTAAACAAGTAATACCACGCACTGAGAAAAATTAATCTTGCGCCTCTAATACGCCGTAGAATGGTTTTCCGTTTAATTTAAGAGTATTTCTTTTTACTTTTTACTAATAATTAAATGCAATTTTGATAATACAAATCGACTTAATGCAATATTGAAACGACAAGACAACTTCTAATTTCAACCAAAAGTCTGATTATTCTTAATATAATCGAATTTTGGCTGCAACTGGTCAGATACATACTAGAATTTTAGTTGCGATATTTCTCAGTGCGAATTTGAATCAAAAGGGATAGTAACTTTGGTATTATTCTAATGCAAAAAAGCACTCCAAAGTACCTACACTATTTTGCTTCAGTCTTATAAATAACTCATATCTGTAACTGAATTTTATAGCGTTCAGACAAACAATAGGATGTCTGGGTATTCTTTCGAAAATATATTTTTGCTATGTTCTAGTTGGCTCTGGATTTTTCGCTGATCGAATGATATTTGAGAGCAACTTGTATGGACGTTTAAGCGATGACAGAAGCTGTAGTGCGCTTCAGCCAACACCTTTACGTGCCTTTTACTTTTTACAGCACCTGCCTGGGCGCTTCGATGGCGATCCCGCGGTACCCTCCCAAAGCAACGCCGTAAGTCGAGATCCGTTCCTTGCGCCAGTCAACCGGCGGGGGAGCCCTTAGGCTCGTTGCTGCACACACTCTCTGCTCCTGGGTGCGCCTTCTGCGCTCGCCCTAAACCATATCATGTCCGGTGACTCTTGAAAGGCCATTAGGGCCACAAGAATTTAGCCATTCCGAAGAAAAAGAAAAGAAAAAAGAAGACATTACGATTGGAAGAAATTATATTTTGGATATAGCAGTCTATCTTAAGTACGCTCAAAACCACTCCAGTAGCATGTTATTGCCCTCCTGTATTGCCCGGTTTAATTGAATAGATTATGTATGTAGAATGACTTATTGAGTACAAAATCAATCGATTGCAGAGGGCACTCGACCCGTCTTCTATTCTGAAGTAGCTCCTATATTTAGGACCATATGTATCTGGTTACATTTATCGTGCGTTTACAGTTATCAGTCAATAAATTGTAAGTAGGTCGCCAGTACATGTTTTTTAATCAATCACTTTGAAGTAGTTCAAAATATATATTAATTTACTTTCTAATGATAAATTGACTATGTGCATTGAATGACGGCATATCTCTTATAAATAAAGTTAAATGCATGTCTGTTACTTTTCCTTAAATCACATTTTAGTGTTTTAGTGCACTAAAATTTAACATTAAATTATTCCACAAAAATGATAGATTCGAATAGTAGTAGATTTCGAAGAATCTACTATTGCGGAGATCATGACACGACACGACTGACACGGAAGGATGAGGGAACCCACCGAGTCTATTTTCCCAAAAAAAAAACATCCATGGATGCAAGGAGGAGGAAGCTTTCGTTAAAAATATTACTAATGCCTTTTTTTCTTAGGAGGGCAGATACAGTCACCTACGGAAACCCTCAAGGTTTACATGTAGGCGGCGAGTCGTTCTTGTTTATGATTATTTATGTTTTTTTTTTCTCTTCATATATGACAATGGTGCAATTAGCACATTCTGCCAGTATCAAGTGTTTCTTCACATTAAACATTTTCAAAATATAAAACGTATCCTGTCAATTAGTGTCAATGTCCAGTCCCGACGAAGTGAGTCGGAAGTCGCTTAGCAAAGTGATAGTAGGTTTACTGAGGACAGAAGAGGGCTCATTGGATGCACACGGAAAACGTAGTGCTACGATTTTATTTGATTATCACAAACATTACGGACAAAAAACTATTTGAAGTTTAATAACTATTATATCACGAAACGCACAGTACACAAGTTTTTTTATCAAACAAAAATCTAACTTCATTTAGAGTAATCTAAGTTCGCTGGAGTTCAGTAAGCGCAGGTTCCCACTATATCGAACCGACACATTGTCGAGGCGATAAAAAAGTCGAATGCCTTTAGGCATAACGATAAGCGTGTCGGTCCGACATAGTGGCAACCCGCTCTAGCTCTAGGTTAGTGACACTAGGATTCCCTGTGTCGGTTTAAAGACACACAAGGACTAATATGAACTATCTAGATGCCAAATTATAAACACTCATCTCTAAACAAATGTTTGTTGACCGGGAATCGAACCCGGTACCCACCAGTCACCTAGCCGGTACCTACCCTGGATCACTCACTACCAGGCTGTTATTGTGTGAAATATTATTATATTGTTATGTTTTTTAAAGAGATAAACTCAAAAAGTAGTGAAGCGATTTTAAAATTCTTTCTCTTTTGGGAAGCTGAGTGATGTAGATGGAGATGCTTCGGTTCTCTGAAAAATCGGCACGTCAGCTGAACGAAGGCAGTTCGTTATAAATAAGTAAAAATTTATATTATAATATAAATTTATCATATTATCATATAATTTATATTATCACACACATGTATCGTTAGGTTTTTATCGATCGCAGGGCGCAGTCAATACAGCCTAACCCATAAACCTATCTCTCATTGCTGGCAGCGACACGCGTTGTTTACAATATGCACAGCTTACTTATAATCTATACATATAATAAAAATGTAACTTATCGCTGTCTGTACATGGAAGATATATGAGAAAAATATTATTGGGGCCTTTATCAACGTAATAGAACCCAAAACAATGATTTTTAGAATTTTTGTCTGTTTATCTGTTTGTCTGTGCGTTTGTGCGCGCTAATCTTAGAAACGGCTTAACTGATTTGGGTGCGGTTTTCACAAATGTATTGTGGTAAGCTTCACTTAAAATTTAGTGTTTGTTTTATTTCAATCAGTTCATAAATAAAATAGTTATATCAATTTAAAGAATCACGTCGAACATTTGTTCGATAAAAAATAAGCTATAAGAAATAATGTGTGTGATCGTTTTTGAAAATACCAAATACCCCTAAGAAGGTAAAGACGGTGTTTATAAACTAAAGTCCACGCGGACGCAGTCGCGGGCAACAGCTAGTATTAAAATAAAAACTGAATTAACACATCCGCGGACACTACGGCTACTCGTCACTTAGCAATTTGTCACAAGAACTTCTCATACAAACAAATACAACTCATACAAGCACAGCTATCAGCCTGTTGCGGAAACTCGTTGCAGCTATATATGATTCAAATGTCTGTTGCTTAGTGTTCAAATGCTTTGTACACATTTGTAAATCTCTTCCGCAACAAAAAATATTTCTATAAGAATTTTGCACATTAATAAACCGTTTCTACAATATAATTGTCAAGAAAAAAATATTTGTAATTAAAAATATGTGTAGGTGAAACAATAAACATATATCCACGACAAAGCTCCAGAAGCTTCTATTATTTACATGTAAGTAAAATTATATGATAAAACACTAGACCACGTGGTTCTATGGCATTCTATAGAAATCCTCATATATGTATACATGTCTCATCATGTCTACATAATGATGATATGTGATATGTATAATTATATGTGTGTACGCATATGAGTAGCGACGTTTTCTGTTCAATTAATTTGAATGGCAATTGATATAGTGCCATATTAAAAGCACCGATTGTACGTCTGATGACGTATATTCATGAACGTGATAATAAAAATACATTGTTGTGATTACTCCAATCACACAAAGTACAAACGTGGCGGGCCATTCGCATAATTGTGTGAAACGATTACTCGTTTCACACAATATTAAAGTGATCGAGTAATGTTAAAGTTTTAATTGTGATTTGTGTAAGTATGGTAGTTTCATTTACTACGTACTTACACACAAACAGCAGTTTAGTTAGGGTATGCATCATACAGGCGGGGCCAATAACGTCATACTTTATCACAGTTACTTTGTAGAGTGGCTTAAAATTAGATATAGAAAATGGCAGTTATTTCCGAAGACTTAATCGCTGGTAAATATTACTAGTAAATTAGGAGTATCGAACCTATAGCACTAGCGAGTACAATTCTGTCTTGATTGTGTTGTCACCGTAACCAGTGCTTTTTAATGTCCGCTGATGTCACAGTGTTTTGTGTATAAAGGCTATATGACTGTAAAACACCACGCTAGCCAAGCGGGTTGGTAAATCCACTCTTTTAGAGGTGGCGTAGTTCCTCAGGGCTTGTGGTAGCGGCTTTGTTGTCTTTTAGTTAGACTTTTACGTCAGCCACGGATGAGACGGAGTGGTTCAATTCTAAAGTCGTCCGTGTCCAAACGGCCAGATTGATTGTGTTGTGTTAAGGATTAATTTTTATAAAATTTTGATAAAATATTGGAAAATCTAGAAAAGTTCGACACCTCCCACCTCCGTTTGCCACACTTTGTTAACCGCTAGCAAACATTACGTCAGAATTACTCGCACCCTTATTGACGTAAAATTATTGATAATTTCGTTTAAAGGTCTGTTGACAGTAAAAAACTAGAGCCAATGAAGGGTAATTTCGGGGTCTAACAAGCCAAGCCGCGCTTGTCTTAATAAGGAGTTGATAATTGTTGCAATGCAACCATCCCTCTCAGTATCCACCGCTGGACACGGGACTCTACGTTTTTTTTATATAGGTAGGTTTTATTATAGAGGTAGGGTTGGGAAAGTGGGGAGGGATAGGATAGGATGGGATGGGAATGGGCTCTGGCATATCTCACTTGCTACCGAAACAAATACGTACATTGGGGAAATATGATAAAGTAGGCAATGCAGTACATTTCAAGGTAGTCTTCTGTGAGGCAGCGGGGTATCGTGGCCAGTTGAATGCGCCCAGCGGCTGTGGGAATGTAGCGTGCACTCTCCCCCTACAAAATTTAATTTTAATTAAACGTCGTGCTCTCTAAATCTTAACAACTAAATGAATAACAAAAACATTCCAATTGTGTTAAGCAAAGTCTAGTAAATTAGAAAAGGATTTTAAAATTCCATTTCTGAAAATTTTAAAGATTTCCATATCAGATCTGAAGGCATAAATCATTTCGAAACACGTGTCATTTTAACTCTTATAAGCCAAATTTTACGAGCGATTTAAAAAAAATGAAATAACATCCTGGAGCCTCCAAAAATGTCCATGAAGCCAGTCCATAAGTGGGTGGTAATATTATGCCAAAGATTTGGTCTAGATTTGCAGTCGTCGCCCACGACGCTTTGTGCAGGCAAACTGCGTTTCAAACAATAACAATTGATAAATAATAATTGATTGTTGCATTTGTTCAATGTCATTGTTGACAATATGCTGAGTGGGAAGTGTATTACAGGGAAGTGTATTACAGGGAAGAAGTATTACATAAATGTCTAGATGTATAATGTGAATAGTGATCAAGTTACCTTATGTTAGTTTAAAGACAGGATAGAGCAATAAACATTTTGATCTACGACTTCTTAATTCTGTATTTATTATGCTAGGCTATCTCCTCTAGGTTAAGCGGAGATAGCCTAGCATAATTTTAGGCTCGATGCTGTACACAAGGACTCCCCGCCGGTAGACCGGCGTAAGGGACGGACCTCGGCTTAGGGCGTTGTTTTGGGAGGATAACGCGGGATCACGAGTCGGTGAGAAGCGCCCAGACACGTGCCTATACCTGGTATGTTAAAAGTATTGGCTGA
Source organism: Sesia bembeciformis (assembly GCA_943735995.1). Lineage (NCBI taxonomy): Eukaryota > Metazoa > Arthropoda > Insecta > Lepidoptera > Sesiidae > Sesia > Sesia bembeciformis. The sequence continues at coordinate 12,036,088 of OX031042.1, read as the reverse complement.
AGGCCGGTGTATGTTCACGGTGTAGCGAGAGGGACGTTCTCGTCATTTTAAGTAGATCTCAGTGGTATGGACCGAGGATTTGAACTCACGATCACACGAATGTACGTCGAGTATAGATACTAGAGGTATCTAGAGGCTATCACAAAAAACGTACGGAAAATAGCGAAATTTCATGGGTCTTTTTGTTTTTAATTCTTAGGCATATTTTTGTTTCCTTACTCACGATGCGTTCCTTGAGTGTCGAACTAGTAATTATTTAAATTTTGTAGTCGTTGAGCGCTTAACATGTCATGTCATGTTTACGTGTCATGTTTACAACGCTAGTACTACTGTTAGATGTCTACGTGATCTAAGACAAACTGGGAATATTCGAAAACCCTTCCCTATTATGCTTTTATAAAGAATTCGGGACACGTGACATGTTACACACTGTTACACATTTCTACGTAATATTTGACAATATTCAATACACGTTGATGTAGGGCATCGGTTGTTTTGTGTGTCGTTAACACGGAGTGACCCGGATAAACACTTTTGTCAGCCATCAAATCGAATGTGTAAGTGGGACACTTTTCAAAGGGTGGTTTGTCCCCGTAATTGTAAAACATTACGTTATTTAGGGTTTCAGAAATTAGGTACATAAGAGAAAATAACTAATTTGTACTCTGACTATTTTTTATATTATATTATATATCTTTAATAGTGGGGTGATTCAAGCAAAGGAGTTTCGATTGTGCAACTCTATGAATTTTTCAAATTATTTAAATCAGAATTCGACACAGTTTTGCATTTTTACTTAATAAAAATAAACTGAAATCATTTCGACGATAATTTTTGGAGACAGAATTTAGAAAAGTTTCAGATTTTTGAGATATTTTTCATATTGTGAAACGATTCTGATGGTGTTTTTTTTTAAGTTCGAATTTGGCGCAATGATAGACATTAGATACTCGAAATGCCCCTGAATTCTTGATTACGGTGATTCTTGATCAGGGTTCGCTGATATCATATATCAGCGGATATATATTATGATATATGTCACGATATATATCAATTTATATTTATATTGGTATATTGATATAATATGTAATATCAAATGATATTTATCGTCAAAACTAGAATTTCGGTAGATCCCACGCTTTTAAATTGTTATACTATGTAAAAATAAAGTAAAAAAAATTAAATAAACTAAGTAAAAATTATGATTACTGCCAATGATCCCACACTATAAAGATTATAATTATAATTTAGTTGAATGTTGATTAAGTAGACTGATGATTAATCTTAGACTCTAATTTTTTGTTACTCTAATTTAACTCTTAATTGTTGTTTTATAATAAATAAGTCTAATAATCAAACGCAGTTTCATTTAACAATTTTGACACAATAAAACCACTTACACAATAAAATTCACGTCTTTTTTATATACACGATATACCTATATCCGATATACATCGGATATAAAATCTATCAAATATCGGATATTTTTATATTTATTATAACTATCGGATTTTTACGAACCCTGATATTTATACGACATTATACGAAATGATATTTATATTTACACAAGCTGTACCCGCGACTTCATATGCGTGGACGTTAGAGTATATCTGGTTAGCTTGATTCCCGTGAGAACTCTAATGGATCTGGATAAAAAGCACCCTAAATATTAATCCGTCACATCAGTTATAACTATACTAAGATTCATTAAAATCCGTCCAGTGGCTTTTGCGTGATGTACATTCAGACAGACAAACAGACAAATTTTATAAAAAATGTTGCTTTGTGCTCTCACTCGTAATTTCCACTGCAACTAATTTTTTCAAGAAACATTAAATTTACAGACATGCCTTCGTTGCGATTTTATCATATGTATTGAATACATATTTAAAGTACCTACGTAAAACAGAAACATAAAAGATAAGTCTTTCATTAAACTGTGGTTCCAGTGACTGCTTACGACGCTCAGGGCAGTGTCACTGCAAAGGTCAAGGTTCGCATCCCAGACGCCGAGTGTTCAAACAAAACGACCGTTGATGATTCATGTACCGTTTTAGATAAGGTAATGTTTATAATTTACGAGAACAAGAAATGCTCCTACTGATTGCAAAACTGTATATCTAATTATCTATTATAGTTGCATACAACGTTTTCTTTATAGTATAGATGGCTGACGAGCAGGCGGGCCACGTGATGGCCACGTGTCGTCACCGCCGCCCATGGACACCTGCACCACCAGGCGGCTTGCATATCATGCAACAGATGTAAAAGAAAGAATATACTACAAAAGAAACATACAATTTAACTTAGGCGTTAATAATTGTAAATACAATTTTCAATACAAGAATTACTACCGATACGAGTACACAATGATACAAATTTAGATCGAGCCCAAAACAAAAAAAAGAAACAATTTATACCTAGACTACAGATTTTAAAGATTAAGAATTTAAAAGATTTTAAAGGAAAATTGTGAAAATTAGAAACTCCGTTCAAAAACTAAATTTAATAAAAAAAATCGTGTAAACACGAGTTTCTGGAAATTTTCGGGAGCAAATTCAAGTTTACCGTTACATTTTTTACTTAGTTATTATACTATAAGTACTATATTACTATAAGTTACTATAAGTACTATATTTTCCACTGATTTCCATTCTACCATAATTGCCAAAACCATATGTTAAAAATAATCCAATTTGTTAATTTTCCGGGCTTATCTTCTTATCTAGGAATTTGAATACCTATTCAAATTCCTGGAAAGTTATCAGTATTTATTTATTACGTTATTAATTTCAACTAATATGAGTAATACAAATGTTAATACCGACAGCTGTAATGATTCTTAATATATTGTGCGAATTCCAAGAGCTGTTTTTGTTAAAGAAACGGTTCAACGAGTCCTTGAACTCTATGTACTGAACCCCACCGCAAGACGAAACTGGAGGATGTGACGTCATTTTACATACGGGATAATACGTATACGCAAATAAAGTTAGACTTGCTTGCAATATTTTAAAGAGATATTATTTCGCATGTATAGTTTAGAATAGTGCATTTTTTATGGAATCGATGGCAGACGAGCGGGCGGGTGACATGGGCACCTTCAACACCATATGTATACTGGTAAAGTCTCACGTTAAATAAACTCAAAAACTATTAATTAAAGTATGTATTTTGATTAAAGTATTTCATAGAAGGTATTTGACGTGTTGTTTTTATGAAAAATATGCACTGTAATTTTGGTAATATAGCGACTAGTAAAAAAAGCGTGTTCCATGCAGGCGAAGCCGACGGCAAACTATAGTAAATGTCACTAACACACACACACACACACACACACACACACACACGAACACTGGCATAACATTTGTTATGCATAAACAGTATGTTATTGGCATAACATACTGTATAATTTTGTCTAAATATTTATAAGTGCTGTCTGTGACTTTGTTTATAATTAAAATTACAACATAAAATAAAAGAGATCGTTAAAGAATAAAGTCTCAGGAAAAGGCTTATGGAAACTTCACGCAAACAGATATAGTTGCGGTAAATATATATGCGATGATAATAAAAGGAAACTCGAATCTAATCTAAAATTCGTTATGTAAAATAACTCTAAGGAACATTATTAGATTATATAAATAGAAATAGTGAAATTCTTCTCTAAAACTTAGGTTAAACTTGCAACATCTTACAGCAGAACAAATTAACAGTACCTACGTATACCAGTAATACCTACAAAATTAATACCTACAAATTCCTAGTAGGATTTAAACTATTGGCTCCACATTAAGAGCAAAATATATTTTATTTGTAAAAGTATGACAATATACAACAGTTTATAAATATTGTAAGCATGTTACCTGCATCTGTAGCAATCTTGATCCACCGGTCTTCTCCATAGTTGCAGTTTGACACAAATACAAATGAAGCACAAATAAAGTAGATTGTATATTACTTTAAATGGAAGACAAAACGAATTTTATTTATGTATAGTTCAAAATAATTGCTATCAATATATTAAACAATCCCAAAACACACAGAAAAAATCAAAACTGACGATTTTTGTATAGTCCGTAAATACCACAGATCTAATATTGTAAATTCATAACGTTCACAAAATTTGACACTGAAATGACGCGACCGTTGATGTTTCAAAAACTCTCCCGCTTATTCCTATAATTTGAATTTAGAGCATGCGTCCGGAAAACGCGATAATAATCCAGATATTCTGGTTATTTTTTTTTAACTGACTAACGCACGGGCGTGTTGGTTAGAAGTGCCTTTACAAAGTAGCGATCTAACAAGTCTGCGGTCGCCAAGCGACTCAGCTGTTTCGAGGCATCGCGAATCACCGAAAGATGGCGGGAGGGGCGCGAGCAGCCTGCATGACTGTACGCTGACTAATCGACTACTGGCTGCACCTACACGCCCTATAAACCTCGACCAACTGGCTTTGTACCTTTCCAACTACAATTTTGTTCTGTCTGAGCTTTAATACCGTAATATACCGACTGTAATCCTGCACTAACAATGACTAAAAGTGCACGTATACTTTTGGCATTAATTGTCAAATGCATGCCGGACTTTTGGATGCGAAATTAATCAAAACTGTTCTTAATATCTATGCGTTAGGAGCCTCAGAATCTAATTTTAATTATTATGTCGGAAAGAAAATTGCAAGTCCGCACCGAAATTCAGTGAAAGCGACATTATCTCAGACAAGTCTACTTTTATTATTAAAGATATAATCAGATAAATAATAAAGTACCCGAGTACCGAAGCGCCTTCGGTAATTTATTATGATAGCATGAGACGTAATCTTGCATAACTTAGTGATTAGTGGATAGGGAACTACAACATCTGGTACTATGTACAGTAAATACAACAGTCACTTATATCGATTATTTACTTTACATAACATTTAAATAAATAGACTAATGGCAGTGTCAATCGGATTATGCTATTTTCGGAAGTTTAAAACATGTCTTTGAGACTTTTTGGCTTAAGGCTTTTCGTGTTTAAGGGAGCCCGAGAAGTAAATTTGAGTTTTTGTTTTTATTATTGTATAAATTGTATATTGTGGGATTTGAGGTTTAACCCGGCGTGAATGAGGTGAAAAATAATGACACCAGCTACGAGGTGGGTGTGACGACATACCCATATATTAAATTGCAGATTTTGATAACCGAAATAACTTTACAATGTTATTCATTTTTGTTATGTATTCATTACAAGGTCGGGTATAACGTACCCGCCGTATTTTTGCGCTTGTATATCTCCCACTGGTGTTGGCGCAGCTGTGTTTCCATCGCTAAAAATCACTCCTCGCACAATTCCCGCCCCTCCAGCTACCGGTCCAGGAATCGCGCAGTTAACAGATATTGTGTGTTTTATAAACGGTCGGGTATCTCACGCCGGTTTAATAGTGTTTAATAGTGATTTCAAAGTGCCTAGTTTTGTGCATAATGTTTGTGATAATTATATAAAAGCGTGAGGACTGCATTTTTCTTGTTTTTCCAAGGAGTAAACCTGCTATCAATTTACTGAGCGACACCCACTTCGACGGGACTGGACAATGACATGATATAAACAATTCTGTTTTAGTATTTCCTATGTGTATGGAACAATAGCTATGCCAGTGTCCAATTATATGATTAAAAAAGGTACACGTGTGTACAAAAGTCGTAGAGCTTTTACAAGCCCTGTGTAACAACATACGAGTACATAAGAATATGCGCCGGAATTTCTTTGTGAATTCTTTGGACGGTTTCTTTGGTACCTATCGCTATAATTTTGTAACTAGTGAAGCGATTTGACTTATCTTTGAAACTTAACCAATATTTAGATCCAAATTATTTATCTATGCAAAATTTAATTACAATCCGTTAAAAATGCGCCCTGCAATTCATAAACCTTGAATCTGATTGGTGATTGCGTCTCAGCCGATGACTCTTAATCGAGATATAAGGAAAATTTTTCGAAATTCAAAAGTTACGACAACTTAGTACCTACTACCTAGAAACTAATTTCCACCGAATTTCAACTAGGAATCTAGTTGTGTGATTCTCCAGAATATAGAAATATAGTATACATTACCTGAGGTAGGTATGTATTTGAAACACTATACTAGCAAAAAAGAATACAGTAAAAGGATATGTAGTTTGATGGGTAATATATTTAATTTATTCACAATATTATTAGTTTTTTCTTGTAACAGAGCTTGTACCTTATACAAATAATTTAGCTTTTAATAAAATATACTATACTCGCGACCCGCCCTCGCTTCGCTTCGGCTTACAAGATTTAACTTTTTCAATATTTCAAAATAAAATATAGCCTATATTAGACACGGATAATGTAGCTTCCTATTTGTAAAATAATTTTTGAAATCGGTTCAGTAGTTCCAAAGATTACCTCCAACATATATATAAACACACAATTTTACCTCTTTATTATATTAGTATAGATGAGTACTATATGGCTTATGGGAAGTCTTTCGTGTCATTATATTCCCTACTCCCTTTATCACCAGCGTTCACTGCTGTATATAAACGATGACCGAGCGGGTTGGCGCGTCTACTCTTACAAAAGTTGTTCCTCATAGCGTGTGGTAGCCGCTTATTATCTAGTCGCCTTTTACGACACGCTCGGGAAGAGATGGAGTGGTGGTAAAGCCGGCCGACACGACACTTCCATTTTTTCATAGATTAAGGTGTGTATTTATTATTGTCTATGTAAGATAGTCGTAGTAGTGTCTATGGTTGATCATTTATCTACTGTAAAGTCAGATTTTCTATTCAAGTCAGGGATATGACATGTAGTGTCAACTGTCAATAGAGTGTCATTTACACAAATTTCACTCAATTTGACAGACTTTAGAAACCGCAACAGATCAACATTTTTTTAAATAAAACACCGCACGACAGCCACAGGGGCATTTAATATAAAAGTTACATACAAACATTCATAATGAACATCACTATCTCTGCATGTTTACGTACATGCATGTTACACACACGACGTCGATCTAGCTAAGTACGCACGACTACGCATCTTATTTGTCCACGCTTCTCTCGTTTCTATTACTATTAACTAGCCGTTAAATTAACTAGTGGTATTATCTGAGTTAACGGAACGTTAAACGGGCAGATGTATCATAAGTAAGGCTGCCAATTGGGCAGAATCCCTAGAAACAAGCTCCAATCCATTTTTGATGTTATTCGATGAGAATACAAAAAATTGCTACAATTTTACTTCAATTAAAAACAAGTTGGAGTTTGAGATAAAACAAAATGACTAAGCATCGTTTAGTCTTATTAATCTTTTCATTTACTTTTAATTTTGGAATATAATTTACATTTTACAGGTCTAAAATCTGAAATAAAGGAAAATACAATTATTAACTACATTTATAATCCGCGTTCTGCATAAGTTTACTCATGTAATACCATCAATTAATTAGTTTAAACAAAATTCATCGTCACGTACACACGAAAAGCTATTAAATTAGTTCTATATGTAATTATGATTTTCCGAAAAATTACTGTATTCTGGTTAACGAGAACGAATCAAGAATCACCGTTTCATCTGTTTTAGCCAATGCGTAGCTTCCCGTGTACACCTGATATATTCACGCTTAACCAAGCACTCCCCGTACATTACAATATTAAAAATACGAAACGAACACATTGAAAATTTATTAAAAACATTAGGAAAATCAATATGCAAGCATCTCTTACAAAAATATTATGTATCGACGTAACCAGCGTCCGACATTATTGCTGTCTACAATATAATCCGTCTTGTCTTATCTGTACATTATAAAAATAATTTATTAGAACAAAGCAAGATAGAGCATTCCAAATAGATTTAAAACAAATTTCTATAAATGGAAGAAAGATAGAAAATTTTGTAAAATCCATATCACATGTAATATGGAATTTAAAAATGATTTATATAGGTATTTATCTATAGAAATACAACAGAAGTGTATTAGTTATTAAAGTGTATGTATATTAACAGAAGGATCTCACCTGACTCAAAGTTTATAATGTAAACTAAACATCGATAGGAGTCCAAATAGATAAAAAAATTTAAGAAATTTTATTAAATTTAGAAACATATTAAGGACCCAAAATATACAAATGCCTATTCCGTAAATCTTCGAACTTATTATAAATCCCTTAACAACGTCTAATTATTCTAATATCGCATAATACACAATTAACTACAACATCTATGGCTGCATTGCAAGATTGCATTGCAAGCTGCATGGATTTACGACTAAACATCCATTGATCATCTGTAACTGCCAATCTTCCTGTGCGTCGTACCTAGTCAATGGATAAGAATCATGCGGATTGGTCGTTTTAGAGACTTAAGGCTTTACCTTAATTTGGCACAAATAGGGAATCAAAGGGAAATCTCTTAATGGACATCTATCGGGGACACTCAACAGTTAGCGTTTGCGAGCTTCTGAAATGTCACCCTGCCTGGCAGATATGTCTCCTCTCTCTCCTCTCCTCTCTACTCACTTCTTAAGGTGACTCAATGACAACTGTAAGATTATGACTGCAAATTCTTCACAATAAAGCACCCGAACTTATTTTTAAATATTTGAAACCTTGCAATGCAGCGTTGCTCGCGGTGTTAGGGACAATCGCCATTACCATGTCTAGGGTAACACACAACACAGGTATCAGGTAGGTAATAATAACTTTAGGCAGTCTTTGGGTAGGTCGGAAGATTTAGCGACTAATATACTTTCTATATAATTCTTTTACTCAATAATTGTACTAATTTACAATACCACACCTACACGCGCGTTGTAAACGCAGGTTTCAATTAGATGGTGATGAACCTTGTAAAAATAATTTTATTCTACATCAGTGACTCATTTTAAGTTTCAATTAGTGACTCATTATCTTCAAATTGCATAAGCCGGTAAGACTATTCCGAGCGGCTAACTTTTGAGAGAAGGATGAGGGAGGGAGTAGTTCTGGGTGTGTTGGTAATTTGAAGAAAAAAATAGTTCAATTTAATACAATTGAATAAGTAACACAAGAGAGACAAAGTGATAGTCAGAATCAAAAGAAACGTTTAACAAGACTTTAATAATAGTCAATTTAATTTAAAATGGTCCGGGCGAATTAAAAAAAATAGACAGAATCAAGAAAATGAATCGCAAAATGATAAGTAATCTTTATACTTTAGATATGAATACCAAAATAGACACAACATTTCTAAAGATAAAATACGTAGACACACAAGTAAGAATTCTAGAGATCTGATAACATCAATGACATGTTTTATTAACAATAAAACATTGATACTGCTATCCTTATGAGACATTTCATAAATCAAATTATAGTGAAATATCGCCATAAATATGCTACATCAACCACAAATCAAATCGAATCTGTTTCAATCAAATCGGATAAATTGTCACTGTCCTATACATTGATATGAATACATGTATTACTGTATTTCTTATCAATGGACCAGTATATTGACGGAAGTCTAAGTTCCCATGTCTTTGCTTTCTAAAAAAACAAACCACGCTTGTTCCCGATTTCCCGAATGATTCTTGATTGAGAAGAATTGAGAAGTTGACATATTGTTTTTAAAACTTCTTTTAATTTTGTGATAAGAGTGTCTGTCTGTCTTCTGCTGAACCAGAGGAGTCTCCGTGTCCTTTACTATTTCTCTTTTTCAATGCAACAATTCAATATTTGAATGTTATATTTCCAATAAAATTATTTTTAAAAGGTCCCAGAAATTGAGTGCTTCAATCAATTTACGGTTCTCTACCGACCACATTCTCTACAACTAACACCGAGTAACTTATCTATTATTACCAATTACTTCACAAAATGTGTTTTAATGTATAAGCGAGTATACCTTGACGTAGGTATATTATAAATAAAAAAGGAAATTGGTGAATGTGTTTGTACGGTTCTCTCAATATTTATATATATATATATATATATATATATATATATATATATATATATATATATATATAGTAAAGACATATATATATAGACTCAGAGGATACTTTCTGTATTTTTGCTTATTCCAATGTATATAAAGATTTGAAAATATCATTACCCTGATTAGGTGTTACGTAAAATATTTCAAAAGTTAAACGAATATATGATTTTGATTCCAAACATTTTGTTAATAGGTTTTAGATCTCAAAATGTGGGTAAACATTTAATATAAAACAAATAGTATTTTTTTTTCAAAAAGAAAAGACAACATCAAAGGTACACATTGTAGATCTAGTAAGAGATTTAAAAACTATTACTTCTAAGTTATTGAACATTTCACAGTATAAGTAGTAGGCCATATTATTTGAAAATCTAGTTTTACAACTACAGGGCATGCAGCTATTCGTCATTTGTCAGAACATGTTTTCATAGATTAGCTTACAATCATTCGGACAGTAATGTAGCCCGATCTCATTGAAAAACTGTTAAAATGTAATATTCATAAGACGCTTTGTGTTTTCGTTTTGCACATTATATCATTTGTTTTAATTGGCACATCAGTATAAGTTCATATTTTGTGACCAGCACAATATTATTCCTCTCTAACATTGAGCAAAAACCATTCTTGTATAATTCTAAAAATAATAGCAATGCATTCCAAAATTTCAATAACAAAACAGCTATTATGAGCACAATAATTTTGTGCATTTTTTGTGATAAATAAGTTAACAGTTAATCCAAATTACGCCCATGATAGTGAATTGTTCAAATCGGGACTGGCTTCTTCTTTGTTTAAAGCATTGGTATTCTTGAAAACCATTAAAATAATCTAATTTTTGAATGTAATGATACGTAATAACTTGTTGTTATCCCAAAAAATTGGAACGCACTTTCAACCCCGACTTTTATAAGATGTAAATGTTTGTTCCATATTAAAACAATATATTCCATCTTGAGCTCAGTTGCGTTTCTTAAAACAATCATTTATATCATGAAACACCGTTTTACATCATGAAATCCCCACAGTCTACCCCGAAGTCCCAGTCGTCTGAGGTTGTGGCTGCGTCATCATACTCGGCCAGGGCTTGCTCGTATGCTGCTGCTTCGTATGCTGTTACTCCATCGAGCATAGAGCAGGCTTGGGAGACGTTAGTGTGGTGCATGATGGGCATCGCGTGGAGTGCGAAATCGTCGCCGTCTTGAGACCAGGTGAGACCTGGAACCAAGTAATTTAAATGTTTAAAGAGATGAAAACGCAACTACTCAATCGGAATAGAGCATCTGTTTCTGTCTCTCTCTATTTTAGTCGCTTCTTGCACATAGCTTCTTTCATGGTGCAAGAGTTTGGGAATTTGAATCAAGAATACCTACCACTAGATTATTTTTATAATTCACAGTCCACCTGGTGGTAAATAGTCGCCCATAGACATCCGCGACATATTTTATTTTGTTTTTGTAATAAACCAAACAGTTGTACGAGAAAATTATTATATATACCAAAGGAGAATAATTTACATATTATACAATTTACACCAAAATAGGCTTTTATTATGATAATAAAATAAAGAAGAGAACATTAAAAAATTTAAGACTCATCTTAATGTCTAGATACCACAACAGAGATTTTAAATAATCTGAAATATGAAGCGTGCAAATATGAAGTTATAAATATTAAAAAAGTAATTAAAATATATCCACAAAGAAAGTAAAATTAATAAAAAATTTGCTGCAACATATTTTATGTTTAATTTTACATTTGAATTCAATAAAATTATTGTCTGTGATACTAATGTCGGGGAAAAATGCATCATTACAACAACGGTGAATTGGCAAAAAAAAAATGTATTTGTGCAAAATAATCGCATGTTACGTAATGACATATTTATGTCATTAAAAATAATGCTGTTTAAGCCATGGATATCTTCTAATATATAAAAATTAATGTTTGTTTGTTCGTCTATTATGCGTTCCTAAACCATTCACCCGATTTCGATGAAACTTTGGTGAGTTGTCGTATGCGCCCGCGAACGTTTCGGACAAAAAAAAAAAACTAACGCATTGCAACGCATGCCGGGCAGAGTTAGTTTTATATAAAAATAATACGTTAAATAAGAAGGGACGTTGCTGCAAGGTAAATGGTAAAATAGAACGAAGGGATTGATTGGGAAAACGATATTTCTTATATTTTCATAGATCGACCGATTGGCGCAGTTGATAGTAACCCAGCTTGCTGTGCAAAAGGTCCCGGGTTCGATTCCCGGTCGAACATACGTTTGATTAAAAAAAATGACATGTGTACGGGTCTGGGTGTGTGTTTGTATTTGTTTGTGTCTCTGGACCCACGACACAAGGAATCCTAGTGTGGGTCATTGAGTGTGGCATTGAAAAAAAAAGCTTTATAAATAACTTTTGTATTTTTTACATAAGTTAAGTACCTTGGATCCCAAATTACAGGCAAATTCAAGATGACAAGTGAATAGTATAAACATTTAATATTATTTAAATATCTAGAAACTTTTAAAGGCTCAAAGCAAGGTTCCTTATAGAAACAGCCTCAAGAGGAAGCTCAGGGAACACTATCTCCGTAATTCACACAGCTAATGGTATATTTCTCCTTTTTTCTCTAAATGTGTGTATTATAATTATATTTACTTATTCATATGTATGGCATATATATTTACGTATATTTATATATTTCATCGTGTAAGTATATTATCAAAGTATTATTATTAAATAACAATAGTAATAACTATTGTTATTTATAGAGATCAGTTAAGCTTTACTATTTGAGTTCTTCTTCACCCGCTTAATTTTTTCCATTTAACCAACTGTCGACTATTAGAGAACGCCTTAAGGCATTATGTCTGTCTGTGTACAATATAGTGCAAAAAGAGTAAATAAATAAATATGAAACCTAACATTTTATAGGCTATTTCTGATACATGTGCAATATGTCGGTTATATAATAGTTTGGAATCCAACATAATATTTATCTAGATCCCTTACGCAATCGACGCGTTTGATTACGGAGCCATTTGAACTATAATTGAAACTATATGCTAACGTCAGTCCAAAATAACAATTGTTTGCACGCCCCCGGATGTGGTTTAGATTACATCTGCGCTAATTATAGATGTGCTTTATTATTTGATATGGGAGATATAGGAACGGACTTGGGTTTCTCCCAAGTCCGGGTTAGGAAAATGAGGAAGGATAAGATGGGATGAGAACCGCCTCTGGCATATCTCACTCCCTACCGAAACACGTGTGTACATTGGGGGAATAAGATAAAATGAAAAATGCCATTGTATTTTATAATCTAAATCGGGTCTGAACGCGTATAATTGTTATACGCGTTTACCTTTGTTTACTTTTTATTTCTACTCGACCTTTCGGCACGGGTTACTTTAGCCGTGGTCACGAGTGGTCACCAGTTGACAATTACATTATAAAATTAAATTCTAAAGACCCGATTTACATTTTAAAATGTGTACAAAACGCGAATGTTTATACAGTTATAAAATGCCATATACTTTGCGGTAGTTTGTAGTCTGCAATGGGACGTTATAGGCGATGTCGACGCTTCCCTATCGGGTGCTCTTTTATGTACCTTGCTAAATAACCAAATAAATAAAAAAATATTGATGATTGATGAATGTCCATTTGTCCTGTTCGATGACTGCCACTGCGTCCAAAGCTTAAGTGCTTTCATTACGCTTGGCCATCACATTTCGTTAAACAGGAAAAAGTGTTCATTACTATACTTACGTCCGCTCCAAACTCCATTCGGCAGTGTGACCCACCCCCACCCTTGTCCCCAGGCCAGCTCGTGTCCCAATTGCCCCGCCAGCGGGACCTGTCGCTTAATAACTGCCACCAGTCCACGCCCGTCCAACGCACCGACCGCGTTGCGACTGCTACGCGAGTACACTTCTGATGACGTCGCTGCTGAAATCAATCAGAGTAGCAAATCTTTAGAGGATGTCCTTTTCCAAATCAACGCCTATGTGCACCTTAATCACTATAGCTTACTAGCCCTTTTATTGTCCACTGCTGGAAATGGGCCTATTCATGCACATTTTCTCAAGCACGAGGGATGAATGGCCTCACAAGGACTCGCTGGCCAAGCGTATTGCCGAGTCCACTCTCTTAGAGGTGGTGCAGTTCCTCGAGATACTTCTAGAGGTGGTTGTGGTAGCGGCTTAAATGGGCTTTAGTAAGGGAAAGAGATGGAATTGAGCTATTTTAAAGCCGACCGACACCACACGACCACTAAGGCCACATGATACCACGAGGTACCTTAATTATATTACAATTAATGCTAAAATAGTGTAATTTACGGTGTATTAACGTGATATCGTTTGGACTACACAAAGTGAAATGGATCACTCCCGGAAGCCTGAATCCATCGATTCTGTTCATTATTCTGTGTTCATTCTAGATTATTATTCATTATTCTGGATCTAGATTATTCTACTTAGTACCTACAGATGTCAGCATACATTGTCCTTATGAATACCTACTTGTAAATTTGATGTTTTTGTAAACTAGGTACATTATAAAAATATGTAAATGTATTAAATGAATAAGTTATTATTATTATAATGCTTTATAACATCAAAAAAACTAAATATTCAATCTTTTAATAGCAAAGCTTTAAACATTTTTTTTGTGAATCATTTTTTATAAATACAACTGTTTAGTCTACTTTTATGTTTCGTACACGTTTTATAAAGTCTCGGGGCGAAAATCTTACAGCTATTGTGACAAGGATACAATGAAAAAGGTTTAAAAATATCCTATTATTAACTAAAAATACACAATGAACAACTAAAACGCCTATCAACTTCAAATAGCAATCATTCAAAAGTTGTAACAACTTTGCGCTGCGTTGTTTGTTGACAATGTATCAAATTAATTGTTCATCCGAGTTAATTAATGGAAAACTGTACTTTTGTGTCGTGCTGCCATCCCAGGCGGCACTCATAATGAATCATTCGCCAAATCGAGTGTCAAAGACCTTTTGGTTGGCTTCTTAAACTTCGGGAAGTGAGTATCTAAAGCAGCCAACCGACAATTCGTACTTTAATGCCCAGCCTTTATGCCCCACTGCAGCGCTCATGCCTTCCCCAATGGGGGGTTTAGAGCCTTAATACACCACGCGGGCCCAGTGCGGATTGGTGCATACACATACTCCAGATTTTTTTCTTTATTTCTGGAGCATGCGGGTTTCAAGTTATCAGCGCTTTGTAGCTGATTATCAATATATTCAATAAACGGTTAGGTAGCGCCAACCGCAAATATGATACAATTATGGTAGTTTATTGTTTGTAAATTTGATAATAAATAAAAAAAAAACGTGAAGCAAAAAATGTTAAGTAGGTAAATTGGACAGCAAATCATGATCAACAAAACGAACTATTTTTGAAGAACTGAAATAAACAATTTTTAATTACTAAGAATGACAACACAAAGCCGACGGAGTCCCACTTTACGGGGCTCGTGTATTGTCACCAGAGAGCCTAAACCTAACCCATTTTAAAATTTGCTGCCACTTTCAGTATTTCTGTTTTTTTTTTATATGAAAGAGGGCGGATGTGATGATAAGTGTTACCGCCGCCCATTTCTGCGCCTCATTTAATTATTTCCAATTTAATAAGGTTATCCTGTCATCAAATTTTTCATCAAAATCGGTCCAGTAGTTCTGTAAATGTTGGATTTTATCACATACAATAATCCAATTTAAGGATAAGCGGAAGAAGCTACGTACAAAAGTTTATAATTATAATATATAAATAACCGAAAATTGCCTACCTACGACCCACAATTTTTTCCCTTTAGACTAATAAATTCATTAACCGGCCATTTTAAGGCCGCCCCATAAGTCTGTAATAGGGTAATCAAATCCCACGTCTGGCCTTTACGGCTTACGCCCACGTGGTGAGGCAATATTCAGAACCAGCTATCTTTATCTTAGTTTGTATGTTCATGTGGCAAATGAAGAAAGCGAATAGTATTAGCGGCTTCGTTCACTGGGATCCACAATCAGGCTCCACAGGTAGGTCCGTGTATAAATTTTCCGCCTCTTCGATCCACACGTGGTTCCATGGATATTTTTTTTTTCGTCGAGCCACATGTGGATCCATGGATAATTACTCCCGACTGTTAAATCCACTGTTCTATAGAAGTATAAATTTATAGAATAAGTGTCACTTGAGATAATAATTTGGCCGCAAATTATGTACATGTTTCTAAATATGTGACAATGGATGAATTAAAATACATTAATAATAAAGGCGTTGTGATGCTTCATCGTGGCCATCAGTACCATAAAAAAATGGTGAAGTGTAGCTGAAATCAAGCTGAAGTGTAATGGAACATTGAACGTATAAGTAAGTGATGTATAAAGGCTTTTAAAACCAAAATACCAAGACTATTTTCACTTATTTTTATTATTCGTTTTGGCCTCGTATGCGATGGGAACGGGTTCTGGCATATCTCTCTTAGGCGCCAATTACACTCGCGGCGATAAACTCGCCCGTACCACTAATTTCAATAATAACTATTTATATTTAATGAGTTATTGGCAAGCCAACACACATGGCAGATATCGCCGCGAGAGAATCGCTCGTGTAGTTGGCGCCTTACTACCGAAACACGTACGTTCAGTAGGCGAATGGGATAAGGTGGGAAATGCAATACCTAGGTTGCTACTTACTCTTCTTTTTAGATCATTGTAATTGTACAAATAATTGTATAATTGTTCCGGCTATGATTACCGGTCAATTCATTTGTTTAAAGACGTTTGTTTCGGGTGTTCGTCTTTGGACCTATAAGCCCCTGGACCCACAATAAAGGGAATTCTAGCCTGGGCCATTGAGTATAGAGTTATTTATTAATCATTTTCAATTATTACTCTCTTTCTATGTTTTCCTTTATAAATCTTTACCTACTCTAAATACAACCTACTTATAAGTGAAGGCATTGTTTGAGGCGCGACGACACGGATTACGCATTACAACTTCACGGAGGGGGCCTCGGAACCCTGCGGGGGGGGGGGAGTACTCTGAACCTTTTTAATTTTTTTTTCATTTAAATGCTAAAAGGCTTGGTCGCCCTTGGCAGTGTTTTAGTGTAGCGACGTTATAAATTAAAATTTTTGTGCGGTTGAAATAAATAATACTGGATGTGAAAAGATTACGCGAACTAAAGGGGTGATTATTACATGAAATTCAAAGCGATGTGATGTAATTTGTACCTAGTATGAACTGTAGTATGTTGCGAGCGATGATAGTCTTGGGGTAACTATACTCGACTCACATTCATGTGATCGTGAGTTCAAATCCACGGCCCATACCACTGAGATTCTCTGGTAGTTCGATTTTTTTAAATTGATCCTATTATAGCTCGGCGCTGAGAGGAAAACATAGTGAGGAAACGAAAAATAAAATTTTGCGTTTAAAACAGAAAATAAAAATAGAATTCTGCGTGCTCCAGAAATTAAAAATCTCGAATACGTGTATCCATCAATATGCACCGGACCCGCGTGGTAGATTACGGCCCGAAACCCCCCAGTGATTTATTAGGGGAGGCCTCTGCCCTGCAGTGGAACAAGCTGATACAACATTAACTCTATTGGCGGTGATAGCCTATTGGTGGTATCTATTCTCAACTTCATTCGTAAGGTCATGAGTTCAAATCTTCAGCCGGTACCACTCAGTTCCTACTTAAGTACACATTTAAAACAACAACTCGCTCGCAATTCACATGTTCCAGAATTTAAACAAGCACAGCCGCTGGGCGCACTCGACTGGTTACGTGACCCCTCTCTCACTGAAAACTACGTATTCAACAATATAGTATATACATTCCACGACAGAGATTCAAAGTGCTTAGCCAAAATGCATTATTGCATGTCTATCAAATGATGTAATAAACATCTTAACAGTATAAAAGCATTTAAGATTAATCTATTTAAGAAAAACTAATAGATGTTCTACAATATTGAGAACTACATAAATTATAAAATTTAATTATTATTTAGACTGGATATGGATAATTATATTAATAATATTTGACAATTTTTATTTTGAATTAGATACGAGAAATTTAATAATCTATTTAATAATTTGATACAGAAACCGCTGAAACCAGAAACATGAAATTTGGGCAGTAGCTTTCTTTTATGACGTGAAGGATCCCTCTAAACCCAACCGGCTACGACAACAGGTTTGAACTCACGATCCCATGAATGTGTGTAGAGAATACATTACCTCTATGTCATGTTTTTTCATCCACTGCACTGCAGATGCACATTGTCTTGTGCATGAGGGATGTATGACCTTAAAACGCCACGCTGGTCAAGCGGGTTGCAGACTCCACTCTTTTAGAGGTGGTGTAGGGCTTGTGGTAACTTGTGTCGTGCTGGCTTGTGGTGGTGTAAGCTTGTTCCTCAGGGCTTGTGGTAACCGGGTCGTTACCCAATTAGTCGCCTTTTACGACACCCACTTGAAGAGATTGGGAGATTCTAAAGCCGGCGGACACTACGCCGGCGATATTGTAAATGTTAATTAATGATTAACTTTATTGTTTGCCATTCAGCGTAGTACTGAAAATTTACCTCTAATTTTACTCAAAATGACTGCACGCAATCAACAATGGGGAATCTTCCTAAGATTTGCCTTAAGACGCCGCGGGGCAATAAGAGGGGCTTACGGCCGTATAAAACAACGCTCGCTTTACGTTAATTATCACTTAAGAGAATAAGCCGAGAGGAGTGGAACATTATTAATAGCACTTTGTGAACAGAATGTGAACGGTCATTATGAAGGATGTAAATAGGTGCTGGAAGCGACAGAACTCGGAGCGAGCGTACTTTAACGTTTTTGCGAATTTCAAGTGTCACTAGTCCTCGGTGTATAATGATATTGAATCAAAAGTGGCTAAAATAGACGATGAGACAAAAATGTGAAGTTGTATGCGCAATGGGACCTTACTGTCAGGATGTATTTGACTTTGGTTAAGATTTGCTAATTTGAAATTTCGTTGTTTCAAGAATCTGTTTGAATAGAAACGCTCTAACATGTGATTTTTTTATATAACACATTTTCAGACTATTATTATTATCTAATAAAATATATATTACGCAATAAAAAATGCTTTCTTTATACGCGTAAAATGAAAGGTTTTTGTTTACCTTTCATTTCTATTCGAGTTGACTCGTAACCACGGCTGGTGCAGCCTGCGCCGTTATTTCGAGTAGAAATAGAGGGTAAACAAAAATCTTTAATTTCACGCGTTCGGACTCCATTTACAATATAAAACGTGTACAAAACATGAAAGTTTAAAAAGTTACACGACAGATTTTAATATTATCGTACACGTTTTAATTCGGATTATTTGTAAAATCTACTTATAAAATCTATTCAAACAATTCAGTCGGTGTCGCGAGTTCAATGTAACGCATACGCTTGTACCAGTGAAATATGACCGCATACCGTCAATATTAATCAATTTAGCTCGCATATATGGGACACTCATTTTGGTAAACAAACTCCTGTAAACTTTGAAATTTATACTAGGTTCTATACCCTTATTATACTAGCATAGTTTATACAAGCCTTCAATACGTTAGATTTCCTATAAGTTATTTTGTGTTGTTACACGGTCCACAAAGCAGTGCG
Source organism: Sesia bembeciformis (assembly GCA_943735995.1). NCBI lineage: Eukaryota > Metazoa > Arthropoda > Insecta > Lepidoptera > Sesiidae > Sesia > Sesia bembeciformis. Next base: position 12,016,407 of record OX031042.1, on the reverse strand, counting down.
TATTTGACACTTCCATTATCTCTACCTCATTAACTGAACGTCATTATGGTTTTGCGGGTGCTGACTCAGCGAACAGTTTGGTCAGTTAAACTTTAATTGCAGCCCGGAGATGGCCGAGTGATCTCGGCTTGGCTTATCTAACATGTTGTAACCAGTTACCTAAACGGGGGCAGTCATCAAGATAAGTACTTAGGACGTTATAATGAACAGATTCGGAATTTAACATAATCTAGTGTGATAATGGAGAGTACTAATTTATGTTTTGTGAGGGAATATTAGGAGCGGTGATAGCTGAGGATAGAGAACCTAAGTTTCTATTTAAGTACGTGAATTTTCAAATATTGAAGACGGATCGTCGCCTTTCGATGAAGTGATACTGGAACCATGCCGACGACTGAGCGTCATTACACGCGGCACACACGCATTGTATACATAATATGCGTCATATTTTAACTTTCTGTCAATCATTTTGTCGGTTAGTATATTTTCGAAATTTGATGTGTCCAGGAAAAATTATGTCGATGGATTGTTTGTCACTCTCTTGCTCTGTAGAGCCCCTGTAGGCCGAAACAATCCTCTCGAAATATACTTAGTCTAGCGTTTTAGTAGGGGACACTGAAAGTCTCCGGAATGAATAAGAAAAAAATACAATGAATGGCCAAAATAAACTTATTGTTTCTCAAAATATTCTCTGTGAGCCCCAATACACTTCTTCATACAAATAAACCAATTTCCATAACATTTATTCCACTCCTCCGTGGCGACTTCGGAAACATGTTTTTCATACGATTCTCCAAAACAACAGTAGTTTCTAAAAAAAGAAGCGATCATCTGCTTCGCTGCACTTTGCACACGCGCCACTTTGGTGGGGTTCGGCTCATCTGGAAAGACCCAAATGGTCGATTGCTGCTTTGTTTCGGGGCGGTAGCTATAAATCCATGTTTCGTCACCTGTCACCAAATTTGACGCCCCTTCGATGCATCTAGTAAGCATGGCATTTTTGAGCCCGAGTCAAACTATTTGGGTTCACCGCGAGCACAGTTTTCGCACAGCCAAATGTTTGTGTAAGATTGGTTGTATCTAACTCATGCCTATGCCAAAGGATGTTCGAATCTCATGGTAGGTCACATGCCTGTCTGTTTCGATCACATGGTGCACAGCATCGATGTTTTTGTTGTTGACAGCGGTGGACGGGCGACCTTCACGAATGTCGTCACTGAGATTGACACCACCGCGCTTGAATTCTGCAAACCAGCTATAAATTGTCGTTTCGCTTGGTGCTTTATCGCCAAAAGCAGTTTGAAGCCGGGCGAGGCTCTGCTGAGCTGTCAAATTACACTTAAAATCGTAGAAAATCATACAGCGAAAATTTTCACGGTTTAATCCATTGTAGTGCAGACACGCAATTTTTAAAATGATGCCACAATGATAAAACAAATGACTGTTAGATGAAACAAACTTTATTCTACAGCCGAAGACTTCCATTTTCAAATATTATAATTACTTTTTAAATAATGTTTATGTAAGTGGCCAGTTCCGGAAATTTTCAGTGTGACCTACGTAGAGTCTTCTTCTTTTGAATAACTCTGTATGAACGTATAGAAAATGTGATAGAGTTAATTTAAATAAGACTGCTGATAAGTAAAAGGTACAAGTAGTGCTGCTCTAGGCCATCCCACAGATTATATAACACTAAGCCATCCTATCTCCATCTCCGTTACGTAAAAGTAATCCTATATTTGCAAGCGTGAATTTATTCGCGTCACGAAACTCATCGACTATAAGTGAACGACACCACAATATTGGCACTATTGGCACTATTGACTTCCTTTCTTATTATTGTTGAAGCTCTTCTTGAAAAGCTCCTGCAATATTGAATACATATGATCACCATTTATTAGATATTTATATCACACATCGATATGGGAATAGACTATTCTCAAATCGATGATATCAAAATACAATTTGAGATATTGTTTTAAAAATGAACGCTGAGCGCTCGACGCTTGAGTGCTAAGTGAGCGCTAATGAACCTTTCCAGACTCGAGCGCTTTTTGCGTTAATATGGCCGTTTTGCATATCAACAAATTATGGACTAGATACAAGTTATATCGGCGTGTGGGTTATGGGTTATATCCTCGTTTGATTATCATACTGAACGTTGTAATCCTTATAACTCGAAGTATCGGAGACCTTTTCGCATATTACATGTATTATTTCTATTGCTATTACATTGGTGCTCTGTTCTATACTAATCATGGATTAAAGGCGACTGGAAGACCCAATGGAAGGTATGAAGTGTGTAGTGTTTGTTAAGTTTCATATATCGACAGACCGACAAAATTTCTAAAAACTGTTGTTTTGGCTCCTGTTGCTCTAATATTAGTTTTTTTTCAATATCTATAATGTACAGACATCGGCCTGTTATAATTTTATTATATGTACCTACTAGCGACCCGCCCTCACTTCGCTTCGGTTTATTAAATTTAAAACAATCGAAATAAGATATTTTCCTGCAGTAAAATGGAACCTATATTTTAAGTCAGACCTCTAGCAATACATGGCTGAAAACTGCATTCAATTCCATGCAGTAGTTTTTGCGGGATGCGTGTACAAACATACAGACAGACAGACAGACAAAATTTCTAAAAACTGTTGTTTTCGCTTCTGTTGCCCATAAAGACCATAAACACCCCCCCCCCCCCAATATTAGTTTTTTTTCAATATCTATAATGTACAGACATCGGCCCGTTACAATTTAATTATATGTATAGATAGATGTGTTTAGCAATACCGGCCATGGTATATTTTGGTACTTTTAAAAGGATTCTTATTACGATTACGGAATTGTCAAGATGGTGGTCAATAAATGATAAATGTATCAAAAGATTAGTTACAGTTATTTTTCAAATTGAATTCGTGCGAGTCAATTCGCAATTAGATTTGGCAAAGTACAAAATAGTAATTGAAGTAATAAAGTAGTTATTAAGTAATAGAGTACAATAAAGGATAAATTCTGTCTAATTTAAAGATATTACAATAAACTTTGATCAATTACGATATCGTTTGACCATCTTACCATTTACTAAGCGCCGCCCATCACTTAATTTCAAATTATCCTCAAATTATGGGGCGGATGCCCTCATAATACCTATTATAAAGTGATTTTCATTTTACTTAATAATACGTAATAGCAGTTAACAAAACGTACGTAATAAAATTGCTACCGATGAATATGGATTCAGTTGGTGGCATTGTCTCGACGTTTATCACAAATTTATTCAGAGATTCATTCATTTAAAACTCTACACACGAACGTTTTGAAACGTTGCGTTCAATATTCGCTTTGATTATTACTACTGCTGGATTTATACACAGAAGAAAGAAAGGAAAAGATAGAAGAAGAGGGAGTATACTCCCGAACGCCAAGCAGTTATTTCGGGCAGCAAGTTTGTTGCGTTCTGATGTCGGTGAAGATGACAAAATTTTCAATCAAAACCTCTATACAAAAACTGTAAATAACATAGACGACAACAAACCACGTAACTGCAGCCGCTTACGTCGTTTGCAATCTTTAACGTACGATGGGAGGTCCTAAAGTTACTTGCCTGACCAAGAAAAAGGACACTGGACTACATCAATATAGTCTCCGTCTATTTGAACACACTTTTCGGATCGTTTAATTAGTATTTTTATCGTAATATAAAAATAGTCACAAGTTTTGTCTTCAAAATAGGCGAAAACCGCAGCGGTCACTACATTAGCCTTGAGTTTTGAGAACAAACAATAATCACCGGGCACCTAGTTAGGTGGACTATAGGGTGGGTGGCGAATTTCCGTGGAGCCACACTTTGAAACAGCAGCTTTTGTAACTGCGGCGGCGCGACGTGGACGAGGGTATTGTCACGGAGAAGCCGCACACCTTTGCTTAGTTTTCCACGACGTTTGATTGCTTCTCGTAATTGCTCTATAAGGTTAATATAATAACTTCCAGTCATCGTAGCAGTATGATATTCTCATAATCTTTGCAGCGCATACGCACTGATAAATTAACTAAATATACATGGCAATAAAGATCAAAACGAAACTGCAAGTTCACACAGTCACGACATGTGCGGCAAATGCTGCGTTTCGCCCGATAGGAATAACCGCTGCTGCGTTTATAAAACGCCAATCGGAATGGGATCTTAGCATTGATATGGTTTAAGATTAATTTACATATATTCCTATTATTCCGAAGCCTTTCGTTGATTTCAAATTTAAAGCTTTGTGGATTTGACAGACTGGCATTACTTTATCATTTGTTCTGTCGTTTCCCTAGACAGCACTCAATACACAAATGTTGGAAATTCCAAACAACGTTGAATGTAACATTGACTTGTATCAAAATATGTGGGACATTAAAAACCTGTGTTTGACTTGCGAACATGCTCATATTCATTTCCATATGTTGTAGTCACTTACTGCAATTTATGCATAATACCCAGCTAAGAATTATTTTCTACAACGTCTAAATTTTTTAGCCCCTTCATTAATATTTTTTAACTTCTTTACGAGTTAAACATTCGGACTTACGATTAAGTAAAAATTTAGTGGTACGTACTGAAGATTTGAAATAACCGACTTCAAGAATGAGATTTGGAAATACCGCCAACACTCTAATAAAATTAATAATCTACCGAAGTATGTATAGTTACACGAGTAGAGGCAATTTTGAGATTTATGTTTTTGCGTGTTTATACTTATCGAGAAAATTTAAAAATCTGTTTACCTGATCACTTAGAAACGTGGGTGTACCGACAGAACAACTATATTTTTTTTTTCACCTAATCTAAAACTTGTTAAATATTTGAGTCATTGCAGGAATCTACCGACGGGTAAGAGTGTCGGGTTTGGCCCACTAGAATATTTAAAATATTGTCTTGGCCCGGCCGCCCTCAAACATTGATGTTGCAGCTTGTTGGAACTTCTGTTAATTAACCAGAATTAATCAGAGGTGGATGCTGTGCCTACGACCTTCACCTTTACATTGTTTATATGTGTGATTAATTTGTGTTGTATTCATTGTATCTTATATGCATTAAAATCGTTAAATTTGATCTACTTGTCTTACAAGATCCGCTATGTATTCAAAACATTTAAAATTTTAATAAAACTATTTTGAATCCTTCCGAAATAAATATCCTTTACAACAGTGAATATCATATCTTAATTTGTTAAGGCTTTCGTGTTAATAGCGAATACACAGACTAACTCGTTTCCGGGGGCTTATTGTCGTGCAGAGTTTATTGAATGTAAAAGAAACAAGATGATAAAAGGATGTGCACGACGACGGTGAAAGGTTGTATTAAATTATTGCAAATTATTAATAGTACTGGTTCATGTGTTTATTTTAACCTATTGAAAGTAAATTAGAGTTTATCAACAGTCGCATTGGGGTTTTGATTTTGTCTCTAAATTTTTTATATTTGTTTTTTTAACCTCAATAATAAGTATACCTACATAAACATTTTAAAATTCTACTCTATTGTTTACTACTGAAAACTACTGATTACTGCCAATGGAACCTTACATATATACAAACATACATACTGCTAAATTTACAACTGTTCCTTTTTGGCCTTGCCGTAATCGGATAAAGATTACTTGAAAATTAAAACAATATATTATTACAAACACCGATACATTTTTTAATATAAAAGGAAACACTAGCTTTGTAATATTAAATTGAAGAATACGCAATCAAACAACAATCCATGTTCGTTCAGGCAGCAATAGATTTGAATTTTGATATCGCCGGCTGACGACGGGTCGCTCGAATTAATATGTCGGAACGAATCAATAACTCGGATATTTGAAAAAAATCAGCCATCATTCACCCATCCAATTTCCTTTGACGGAATAAAAGACTGATTTTTAAATCCTCTAAACCGTAAATAACGATGAATCTGGAAGCATCTGTGAGCCTTCAATTCCAAACAGAAGCCATGCGCAAAGACTCAATTCAACTAACGGAATGGCTATTTCGTTTGGCTCGATTTTATTGTTTTCAAAGAACTCTTTAAAACCGGCTTAACTCTTGGTGAATAAGAAACAAATAATTGTCAAGTTTGTAATCACGAGATTGGTAAAGTACTGGGACATTTTAAAATAATTGTCAAGGATTATATTTCAAAAGTGTTTTCAACATATACCTACTTCATACACAGATCAAACCGAATTGTCTTTGGCCCTCAAAATACATTCTGCATCTTCTAATTACTTTTCTTCCGTATATTTTGGTGAACAGTAAAATATATCTATCTAATTCATATTTACCTTCACTATCGGAATCTTTATTTAAAAAAATACTTTCCTAAATTTACAATGATATAAGGTGCATCTGCAGACACGACAACGTTCACCCTTCGACACGACAACTGATGTTGACATACAAGCAGGTGAATTTATTATAGTGTTTTTTCTCTTTACTTACTGCCATTAATTGTCTTGTTATTTGTTTCTTGATAAATATATATATTTTTAATTTGTATCTCCGTATTTCAATCGAACGAAACTGTTCTAAATGTCTATTTTCGATTGTATTATTTGTTAGTTTGTAATATTTTAGAATGACTGTGTTTAATGAATAAAATAAATTATAATAATAAAATTAATTTGTATTAAACAAATTTTGAAAGTGGATAAAAAACGCGATTTCCTTGTAACCGAAAATCAATTTTACCTTTATCTAGCGGAAATTAAATCGAATACTTTTTCACTTGTCGACCATCCCTTCGTCCTTGATTAATGCGAGAAAACGAAATCGACAATCGATAGGTCGTTCAACGATATCTCGATTTTTCAATATCGAAAATTGTAAAGTGACTTTGGTTGGGTCGTTGCTCTTTGTTTACCACGTTAACGATAAGAAAGAAAACTGACGCGTCTGGAGTTTTGTTTTATGTTGACTTTGGACATATGTTTTCAATATTTTAAAGCGAAACTTGCAATCTGACAAAATTTTGAACACAGGCCACATTTTTTAATTTTCGGTGGATAATTTAGTGTATTGAAACCCCGCTTTTCTTATTTTTGTATCTATTGATTGTATAGGGTTCATAAACAAATTGGAATTGTTGAAAATGTCACTCAAAGTCATCACCAGCTGTCTTCAGTTGCACATGGGCCTCGTCATGCACACTGTGTTGTGTATAAGTAGGCTTGCCATCCGTCCTCTTTTCCCCCGGACACTCACTCTCCTTTTGAAGGGTGCCCGGAGATACCCGGGAGGATTTTCCAAATGTATCAGGGGCTTTTAAGATATGCATCATAACGCACGACGAGGACTGTGGACAGATTTATGTTTGTGATGTTCAGTGTATCCGGAGTTACGGACGCAATGCTTGGGATTTTAGGTCACGAATTCTAGGTTCTTTAAATTTCCGATGGCAACAGCCTATGCATGTCCTGAAACGACACGCTATGGAGTTGGCTGGCGAGTCTACTTATTTAGAGGTGGTGTAGGCCCCCAGCGCTTTTGGTGGCGGCGTAGTTATTTCATAGTCGTCTTTTACGATACCCACGGGAAGAGATGAGGTTGTTGAAATGATTAAATATAATTACGGAAAAATTTAATAGAAAATAAGAGAACAATGCCGCACAAGCTATTTCATGTTGACGAGTTAATTCTTTTTAGAGGTTGGCCCCACGGCTGGAGCCGCCCTGGAAAGTCAACAGGGTTGTCTCAAAACGTCGGCACGCCCCCGGATGCGCTGCTTAACTTTGGAGATTTAAAGAAATGGATTTGGTGCGAAAATGGGGGGGGGATAGGATAAGATGAGACGAAAATGGGCTCTGGCATATCTCACTCATTACCCAAACACGTAAATACATTGGGGAAATAGGATAAAGTGGGAAATGCAGTATATTTCACGCTAGTCTTCTTTAAGAGATGTTTAATGTTTAACGGTGGCCGTCCGAGCGCGTCCAGCGGGGCTGTAGGACTTAGCGTGCACCCTCCTCATACCTTATCTGGTCAGTTCACATTGCGCAGTTCAAGAGTTAAATCTGAATTTGTTTAGTCCGCTTTGTGCCAATTCAAGTGTGACCCTGTGCGTATCTTATCATTTCTTATAGTCAATATGTACTTACGTCTCACTCTGACTGTGGGCCTCTTGAACGCTGTGCGGAGATATGGCATTGACATCACCAGCTCGATGTACGGAGGCGGCGGCAGCTGAATAATAAATTGTAATTAATATTTAATTATTTACATTAGGGAAAAGAACAGCTCAGTATTGATACAAATTAGTATTTTAACATTAAATATTATACTATACGAAAACTTTTTAAATTAATATTCTTACAGGAACAAATAGCTTAAATACAATAGAAAAGAGTAAATAAAAGTTGATTTTTGCAAATTTCGCTATCACAGATATCGTTCTCCATAAAAAATAACTTACCGTTTTTGAAATGGCTGCCATCCACTCTCTTCGAAAGCGGCATAAAGAAAAATAAACATTAGCTATTATATAAATAATTTCTAAAACTATGTATAACAATTATCTAAGGTTTGTATGACAATGTCCTCACAAACGAAGTCGCGAGCACAGCTAGTGGCTGTCCGTTTGAAATTTGGACAGTCCGATGTAATCAGTCGACTGTGGGAGGCAGCAACGTTCTCCCTGGTCTTTAAAGTATCGGCCAATTTAGCGTTCGCACCTTTGCAGTTCATATACAATAAGCGATTAGGTAGCGCCAACTGCAAATATAACGTTATAAAACAAACATATTCATTCAGTTAAAGCAACAAATCTGAACGAATATGAATCACCGCAATAATTCGTTTACGAACGCAAAAAAATGTTTGTAATTGTGCGAATGCCGTGCAGCAACGTTTTCTACCTTTTTTTACACCTTTGCTCGGTCCATGCTTAATGCGGATTCCAACATGTTTTATTACCTAATGGTCTACTTTACTTGGTCATTATTTCACTAAAATCCCAAAAGAATCGCTCGTAAAAGGTGTGCAAAGGGCTCAATACGTCACGTGGCGGCGACCCTTTAAAGCGCGTGACGACGCGGTCCCTCCCAGGATTAATTCTGCTCGAGAGAGAGCCCTAAAGACCTTTGCTGACAAAGGTAAAACGACAAAAAGATTTGATAAACATCAGGTATTTTGCTTAATGGACCAAAATTATGTTTAGTCTCTTTGTGGGACTTAGGCTTCGTCCGTGTCTCCTTGTAGGCGGACTTATCTTATGCGACATTATCTGAGAAAAGGGACCTTGTTCCGTATATTACTAGACCTTTAGTGTAATCTTAAAAAAAATATAATACAATACAGTTTTTAGGTAATGAAAACTACTCGTTATATAATAACTGTATTGTTTCTTTCCCTATACGTCATTTTAATTAATACGTCGTATTCCTTAACTACGTAATTTCATAGCTCGTCTTCTACATCAATTCATCTTATTTCCCACGTGACAAGGTGTCGCCTGGTCGTCGCGACAAGCGATCAGGCGACCACTCACCAGAAACTCGAAAAGAGTTGTATGGGGTCGCTGTGAGTGTTCCACACGGCATCGTGCTGTTGGGCGTTCCGAGCGACTTGATCGTGCCTGAGGGTACGCCGCTATAATAGGCTTGAGGCGCTATAATAGGTGGAATAGAGTCGCTGCGTACAGTACGGTCAAAAAGACACTTTATACCGCAAACACGAAAGTTGTGGAATGAGCTGTCAGCCGAGGTTTTTCCATTACGCTACGACATGGGGCTCTTCAAAAGAGCTGTGAACTGGCAGGAGCAAGTCGGCAGCTCAACCGCAAGCCCCTAGTATTGCATGTGTCCGTAGGCGGCGATGACCACTTACTATCATGTGGTCGGCCCGCTCGTTTGCCATTTATTCTGTAAAATATAGGATTTGTAAGTCACAGCCTACGCTGGTTATTTTCTGGGCTTTCGACAAGCGGAAACCTCCCGGTGGGCTACTTCCGCGAGGACAGTGTGAAGAACTCTGAGGCGGCATTACGGCCCACTCCAGGGATCTTGTCGAACTGTACCTTCGCTCCCCGTAACGGGGAGCCAGAGATATTCACTGGTGCTGTCGCGCAGCTTGATGGCTGGTGGCGTGATCGACAGCGGCCACCCGCTAGTATCCGCGGTTGGTGTCGCCTCTGTATGCTCGGGAATTCTTTTTATATGTTAACCTATAACACGATAATACGACTGAATCCACTAAAATTTTATCGATAGGTTTCGATATGTTATCGCTAGTTTTAGCAATTTGCAGTGCGACAACAAGACCAGCCCTGTTAGGCCCTAAGTATACTCGATACTTTCAGCAGGGGGCGATCGGCGACTTAGTCGTTTATGAGTAGCTAACTGTAACAATCGAAAGCTAAACCCTGCACATTCAAAAGTGCGATCGCAAGATTTCTTGTATCTTCACGCCTTCCTTATCGCCCGTTTGCCTAGCGCAAGTCTACCTCTGAACAGCATCGATTCCGTCGCAAAAATGCGCGACTATAATGCAGCGATCCAGTGAGGAGAGTCGCCAAACCGCGATATAGCATAGATGCAGTCGCAAAAACACGCGAGTATGATGCCGCGATCGAGCGCTGAGAGTCGCGAAAAAGCGATTGATAATCGACGCAGTTGAAAAATCGCCGTTCGCCGATGTTAACGTGTATCGAGTGTGCTTATAGCCTTACTGGTCGCTGTGATCAGCGACACCGTGTACTCGACGCCTAAAAATTCCTTGCTCGTTTAACTGTCCACCTGAATACCTGTGTGATTAATGATATATATTAAACAGAGAAGCATCGAAGCATCCATCTAATTTGATGGGACCGAGTTGCCGAACAACAATTTTTCATTACATTTTAGTGACTTTTTAATACCTGTAGCGACTAAAAATATGTTATTCTATTGGCGATGTGAATTTTGTCTTTAAATACGGGTAGCAATACCGAACAGGTTAATATGCATGTTATACTAATATACAATACCATTAGCCTATATCTCTCCAGTGCTGGATACTTTTCCAGTCTCAACTTTCATTGCCAGATTCTACTTAAAGAGTAATAAATCAACGGCCTCTAAGTAAAATATCGAAACTGTTAAATGTACTTTACAAGAGAATGAACTACTTGATCACTTTTCACTTACGTTACTTTTAATTTACCATTCATCTGACAACTTCGTTAGAACAAATTTTGAGGTTATATTTTACTTTACTTAGTGGCCGTATTGAGGTTATGTATTCATACAGAATGTTATGTATATTATTGCGAAGTATTATTGATAGGTACATTTACAAAGTCAGATAGTCAATAGATAGATAGGTAACATTTACAAAGTCACATAGTCAATAGATAGATACAGAGAAAAAACGATAATATATAAATAGAAATTATCAAGATGTCAGCGGTACTCTACAATTCAACATTAAGTGTTGTTTTATAAAGTATGTCAAATATAGGGTATAATGTATATTCTATTCCAAACCAATTTGCCCAAAATGTACCAAACATGGCGCCCGAGTGTAACTGACACGAATTTAAATTAAACAATGCCATAACTAGATTCATTGAGACTGCAAGTTTGGCCTAAATTTAAAGCTAAATGTTGAGATATTTAATGTTGCTGTAGTAATATCGCCCGCCTGTTCTACTTCTCTTGTAACTTATATAATTTGTCATTTGCAACATGCCATTGTGTTGGTGTGGTGGTAAGTGTTTATCTATCTGGCCAAATTATACGTAGCTTCACGGTTTACTGAACATACCATTGTTTCGTTTGCAGTTTACGTTCAACAAACATAAAAAAACGCACGATACGAGATATGGCTTTTGTCATAATTTTCATGTTAGCTTTCCATTACATAACGTTTACCGAGCACGAAGGGATTGTATGGAAACTGTTTCAGGGTTCTTGTTGTTTTGGCAAAAAGGCGAACCGCAAATGGAAATAAACTGTTGCGAATATATTGCAGTAACTACACAATAACAAATTCGATTGTGTATTTGCGTCTATAGTAACTTATGGCGCAAGTGAATTGCGTTGTTATAGAAATAAGTGCCGTGTGAATAGCAACACCCTATCGAGTGAATTGCGTTGTTATAGAAATAAGTGGCGTGTGTATAGCAACACCCTATCCAGTGAATTGCGTTGTTATAGAAATAAGTGCCGTGTGAATAGCAACACCCTATCCAGTGAATTGCGTTGTTATAGAAATAAGTGCCGTGTGAATAGTAACGCCCTATCTTTTCCCGTAGGTATCGTAAAAGGCGACTAAGGGATAACAGAGCCGCTACTACAGGGGAGGAACTACATCACCTCTAGAAGAGTGGACTCGGCAGCACGCTTGGCCAGCGTGGTGTTTTAAGGCCATACATCCCCCGTGCACAATACAGTATGAGGAAGTCCATGTCCAGCAGTCGATACTGAATGGGCTCATTGCATAGAAAGAAAAAGAACATATTCTTTCTATTTTATAGATAAAAACTGGCAGACGAGTACAATAGTGGTGTAAAAGCGAGCGCTGAGCGCTCAAGAAGTCAAGAGCTAAGTCAGTGGTAATGAAGCTTAACAAACTTAACCGTTTTAAATCCAAGACTTTATTTAACCTCAAGGGTTCAAACATAACGCTCGCGAGCGATTAACGTTCGAATTTTATAAGTTCAAAATTCGTTTTTCCCACAGTAAACAATTAGATTTAGGAGTAAAGAAAAATGGAATGGAAGGTAAGTCTTAGACATTAAGTCTAAGAGATAATGGAGACGCTGTGTGGCACGTGGCGCCGTCTTGTTGAAACCACATCTGGCTAATGTCCATATCATGACTGACGGGGGCCACAATTAATTGGTTACCATCACCCGATACCTGTCTTCGTTGACATTGCAGTGGGTGCAGCTCCTTGCTAATTTTGGAAAAAGTAAGTGCCGATGATGCCTCTCAACCAAAATCCACACCAAACAGTGACTTTTCTGGATGCATTTGACGCTCTTGAATTTCCTGTGGATTATCATCGCTCGAAATGCGACAATTTTGCATGTTAACGAAGCCATTCATCCATAAATGGGCGTCATCGCTGAAGATTATTTTTAGACCAAAAACAGGGTCCACTTCCAATTGCTCTAAAGCCCAGTCAGGGAATATACGGCGCTATGGTCTATAGGTCTATGGTCATTCGGTTTAAATTCTTTCCACGAACAGAAGAGCCATTTTGATAGTAAAGTTTAATGATTTCCACGCGTTGTTGAATCGTGTAATTTTCCATAATTAAATGGTGAAGCTTAATAAACATTACTGTCAAATACATATGACAGGTATATCTTTTTAAAAATGGCCGCAATAAGCTTTTTACAAATCAAGCATCCCTTTTGAAAGACCCGTTATAAGACATTGTTGCTTTCTAATGTGAGCGCGTTCTCCATGCAGCAAACGCTGTGATCCAGCCTCAATAAGAAAGCGAGCACAGAGTACGCGGTTTGCTGCGTATATTATTATTTTATAAGAGAGAGCGTACGTGTAACTAATGGTACATATAACACTGTGATACTTTCTTGGAATTTTTATCTTGATTGCACGCGTGATCGCTCGTTTCCTTCATTGACAGTATTAGTTAAAACAGCCGAATCTCTTGTATGTTATAACCGTTTATTTACATTTAACAAGTCACACAGGTCCTCATACTAGCTAGTGCTGCACCACTACTGCTTATTGCGATAGTGATGGGATTCCATCACAGAGTGGACGGGGAATACTAAATACCTATACTTATATAAAAATGAATGAAAAAAATGAAATTATATGCGTTTGTTTGAAATGTTTTCACGCATGAATCGAACTGAATTTTTTATGGACCCATGAAGTAGTTCTCGTGGGATAAGATTGAGCAGCTCGTCGGTACGTTCCCCGCTATAAATTATCTAATTCTAATTTAGATCATTTTGATGGTTCATTCCTTTGTCACTCTTTATTTTCTTCTTTATCCCCAATAGATTCTACAAGCCTGACCGCTTGGCCACATTCAATATCAGTGAGAATGAGACCCATGATTACAGGATTTATTCGCTACTAAATCCACATATCCTTGAATTCATGGTTATTCCCAAACGCTTTACTGCTATTGTTCTTGGCAATATAAAAGTATGCATTATCTACTTCCCATTTATTATGACCAACCATACAGATGACAACCTAAGTTCGTGAAATTATATGGAAGCGTGTCATGAATAAATTTTAGTGATTAGAAACCACACCTATGAAACGAAACATCATATCTTAGCTCAGTTCATCACATTTGACGATTTTTTACAATTGATTATAGCGTAATTAGGCATTTTTGTGTTTTAGAACAACGCCTTGCTAGCGACACGGGTTGGAAAAGACTGAACGAGTAGCACGAGAAGTAGGAACTTATCGCGAACTTCGGGCACGCAGCGACGAACTTGCGATATCTATCGCTCTATATCTGTGTGATCAACGTTCTTGTTTGCGTTTTATTTTCTTTACGTTTCGTCCTTACGTTCTCCAGCTACTCAATATCTCAAAAGTGTCCGTCTCCTCGTCCTTGGCATAGAAACGCGATCTTATCTCATTATTTATAATAATTGGGTGAAAGCGGATAAAGGAATACGAAGCCAGCTCTTGGAGACGGAGATGAGACGGGCGGTGGTAAAAAACGCAATTCATCACGCTCCTCAGACGGATAGTCACGTGATCTCGTTACAATATGCGTCGGATACGATAATTTATGTGAGTTTATTTGAAACAATTTTAGGTAGATTTTGAATAAATCCAACCATTTATTTATTTATATCTTTACCTGAGTACGCTTTACAATATTCCCATCAAAATGCAGGCGCATTAGAGCCCCTTACAAATTTTATTTATACTAATGCAAATCAAATGCTGATAACTTAGAGCCTCTCACAAATTTTATTTATACTAACGCAAATCAAATGCTGGTAACTTAGAGCCCCTTACAAATTTTATTTATACTAACGCAAATCAAATGCTGATAACTTAGAGCCTCTTACAATTTTTATTTATACTAACGCAAATCAAATGCTGGTAATAATAACTCTATAATAAAACTATGCTAACGTAATCAGTACTCTAAATCCACGGTTGCTCTGCGAAACGTCCGCAAGGTGCAGTGTGGTATGATACAGACCTCGCGACAGAAATGATGAGGCCCGTTGCTCTGAGTTATTAGTAATTAATTAGGTAGTCTTATAAATAGTAAATGCGATCTTACGATTTATGTAGGTATATTAATAGGGCTTCCCTAAAGTCCAATGTACCCTTATCCTTTTGGAAATCAAGTTCTAAGTCGGCGAAAAACTAGTCAGGAGCTATCTATGTACCCCGTATAGGAGCCGTCCGAGACCCCGATTGTTTGCGCAATGTTTATGTGACTCACTATACTCGCTCGACAATTTATTGCTTTAGTTTATGTCTTCTCCCTATCACAAAACTTTCCTTTTTTTTTCCACGTTTCAGAACGAAATCGGTTCGAAATTGCTTCTTCGAAATGTGTCTAAAAATTAGAAATTTCCTGTCATTTTTTTGCAATACAAGGGGTTAATTTCAAACTATCACAAAATTGGTAGTCAAATCAGAAATCTTCCACCAAAAATGATGATCAATTTTATTGCGCAATGTTTTTGATCCTTTAGGGAGTTTTTTTTATATTATGAAAGCGGTAGACGAGCCTACAGGCCACACCCTCGGTACATGCCAGTCCAGAATGACAAACGTTTGCACGCCCCCGGATGAGCTGCCTACCCTTCGAATATGTAGGAATGTATTTGCAGAAAGGGTTGGGATAGGATGGGATGGGAATCGTGTGTTTCCACTTACTATCGGCGATATTATTGAAAATCCAGAGGAACTCCCTCCAAGTTCATATGGTCCTGGCACGGGAAGGTGGAGGGACCTATACTCTCGTGGTCCTACCAACATTATGCTTATCCGAATTGTAAGGGCAGCGCGCCGTACTTGCGTTGGTTCTTTCCGACACACCCTTTCTTGACTCCCTACAAATTATGTACGTGTGCCTGTATATCAACCTCTGGCGGCATATTTACAAATACTCCATAATTCACACCTCGGGTTTCTACAACCGCACCTCCCGTCACAGAAGTGCGGTGCATCCCTCGATATGGAGGTATCGTGTACTGTTCGGTCCAAACAACATTTTACACCGCGAGCTCGTAGCCTGTGGAACGAAGTGCCTCAAGAGGTCTTTCCATTACGCTACGATATGGGGGTTCTCAAGAAAACTGTGAATAGGGTTTTGAAAGGTCGGCGGCGTACCCGAATACCTCCTGGTGTTGCATGTGTCCACGGCCAGCGGTAACAACTTATCAACACGTGGACAGCTTGCTCGTCCGTCTACTTTCCTATAAAATAAAAAACTACAGCGCTGAGTAGCTCCTACTTCTTCCGGCTCCTAAATTTGTCTTATCGGTGTGCGAACTGACGCAACCGTCGCTGTGCTGTTTACTGAATATCTGAACAGTCTGCTAACTTGGTCTTGGGTTATGTCGGACCTTCGCGTTTCAAGTTATTACAGCCAGGACACGCTGAACTGCAACACCGATGTTTAATATTTTGTCGGCGAAGCGTTTAATTTACGAAAACATATCACGACTGCGTAGGATAATGAGATTACATAGATAGATAGAAATTTTATTTCGTACACACAAGTGATCGCATAAATAACAATTTCAAATTCTAAAATGTCTTAAGCGTACATAAACGACGGCAAACAAAAACCAAGCCGATAAAACTGCGCGGTCCCGTGTATGTCGGAAGGGCAACTGTCTCAGCACAAGCTGTATACCGTAAAAACGGCATACAGCGCTGATTTTCAAACAAAACCGCGAGACGATTACCAAGATTACGTCTATCAGTGTCTTTTGTGCTGCTTAATTGCCAGCTTGCTGCAAAATGAATACGCTTGTTGATAACATTCCGTCGGTATTGTCATGTCCGCTAGACACAATTCGCGACCGACGTTGGCGGAAATGACATCAGGATTTCATCGAATGTCGTGTCGACAAACGGATGTCGTAAATGGAAATAAAATCAACAAAACAGTGTCACAACAGTATTTGTCGGCTCGTGAAAACATTGGTATACCTCCTACATATCATGAACATATTAATTTGAAATTAATTTATCAGTGATTTGTCCAGGTCTCCAGCTCAACAGCTGAAAATATTTTTTCAACATATAATATGAGCCTAAAACAAACAAAAGCGGCATATTGTTGGGAATAGATGTTGTAATTAAAATAAATTCCCGTCTACACTGAATCCCTATTCTACTGGGCATTACACCCTTCCTTCGCAATAACAATATTTTTTGTTTCCACCGACTCAGCCGGAATACACGTAATCGCATGTTAGACAGTGTCACGACGTCCCCTACCATTTGTTAAACCCACCACGGGAGAATAAAAAACATAATCGTGTGTTTATTTTTAACTACATTCTTTTTTTTACTTTCCGACCGCAAGTAACCACAAAGCAATGAAATCGCCTAATTGTATTTTCTTCATAAAACATAGTTATCTTAATGTATTATAACATATTATGTCAAATAAAAAGAACACGTTTACTTATAATATATCATTTTTCAATACGTTTTTTAAATTAACTTTCACAAAAAGGGTTACATTTTATGTTTGTTGCTACAAAACACAACACAACCACAAACAGAGTGAAATTTGTACGGAGATGACATTTTATTGACAATTCCTCATGTCATATCCCTGACTCGAATAAAAAATCCGACATTAATAGATACGACTATGTCCCTTGCATATATCCTAGCACTGCCTTAGTATGCGATACATTTTGATCTATGGTGCGTACATAATTTATTATATTACCGGTTTTTAAATCCTGTAATTATAAAATTTTACTTACAAATATATATTTAATTATTTCAATAAAGTATACATTAATATTGGCTATATATTTTTATTTATTATAAATATATTTTGATTGTTTTAAGAAATACAAAATACACTCGTCTACAATCATCTATAAAAATTGAACGCATCGAATTTACAGGAATGCACAGGCTCATGTCAATGGGCACCGCACTCACACTGATATGTTGACGATTGATGTGATATATTCACTTTTGTATTAATTTTATTTCGTTGAAATTAAGTTATTAAATTATGTCATTTATCTTTAAAAATAAAAACAAAATTATGTTAAGGATTAAATTGAAACTAATTATTTAAGAATGAAGTAAAACTTAAAAACATTATTTGTGAAATTATAATACGTGAAAAAATATTTATTATTTTAGAAAGCGAGATTTAGGTATTTTCAAAATCTGCATCTTTAAATTATTTACTACACGTTCTAAATAATGGCGGATCCGACGAAAAGTTCGCACGAATTTCTCCATTACAACAAATCGCATGTTAGATCGATCTAAGTCGACGAAAATCATGACTCGATCTAAGTTAAGGACGGTCTCGTGCTTATTTGCGCGCTTTAGAAATGTCTATTATAGTGACAAACGATACTAAGACGTTGCTTAGATTAGACTCGATCTAAGCACGTGCTCGGAATCGTCTATTTATCTCGCCCGTAATCTACGCTAACATAAGTGAATACCTGAAATGTCGCTTATTATTAAAGTTAGACTTTCGAGAATCGCTAGTAGGAGCGGCTAAAGCATAACGAAAATGGTTAGGCGTCCCACCAATAATAAATAGCTCCTGGGGGATTACGACCCACATTTATTGAATTTTTATCTACGCTAACACTACGCCATCTAGGTACTCTATGTAGCTATGTAGGTAGATTTAAATTTATGTAAGTGAATATTTGGACAGTTGCATAATTGAGCAACGGAAATCTTCGAGGATTGAAGTAACATAGCTAATTTAATAATTTATTTCTTATAATTCATGCATACAACGTTTAACACAGTACATGTACACAAATTCCATAACTAAGGCAACACAGTGAAGTCCATTGACGCCCACACTAGGAGCAATCCTGTATTATGGTGTACCAATGGTAGAGATCATTGGTACGCCTTGGATCTGCATAATCTGCAGTATACACACTTTTATAACTCACATATGCTCGCGCATATTACATAAATATTGCATAAATCCTCCTGAATAATTTTCATACAATTTGTTTAAACCAACCACACTCCAGGCCGGCCGCATCGCGCCGCACTGCTGGATCGCTTGCCAGCCGTATTTGAGAGTCGATCCGGCCTATATTATGCGCTGCGACGCGGGTCGCCTCAATGCGCGTTGAATGGTCGCAGTTAACAAACGTAATTCGAGAGTTATTCACTGTGCGACGATGGTGAAGGATTGAATGTCAACAGCTGACTGACTTAAATTACTGCGTTGAGCTGCGGCCCGCCGCGACCGTAATGTGCGTTGTCACAGTTTTGCGATGCAGCGCGACGCGGCTGTAATGTGCGCGAGACTTCGGTGTGCGCCGTTGTACACAAGTCTTGGGCCTATAGGGTGTGTAGATATTTGTTTTTATGGACGAAGGTAGCAGACGAGCATACAGCCCACCTAAGGCGTATTAACTAGTGTAACATTAATTAATATGTGTTATGTGTTATAAACATGTCAAAAAAAATATTATAAAATTAAAATTAATGATAGTAATAACAATTAGTCACAATATTTTTTTTATACTTTGTGTACTTATGCTACGTTGAAACGAGTGAACCTTTAGATAGTTGCTTAATTCATTATTATCTAATACCTTCGAGGATTGGTAGTAAGAGTAGCTCAATGAAAGTGGTTGGAAGATCCACCGACAAATATCTCTCGTAGGATTACGACCCATATTTATTGACGTTGGCCCATTCATTCCTCGTCGCTTTTTCTCCTTTTGATATTCAATGATGTTGTTTTGCGAATTCCAGTTCCTTACGAATGAACGAAACTAGACGTGGACTATAGAAATGTGATATAAATATTTGTTTATGGGTAAAATTATTTGTACTGACGAAAATAATCTATGCCGGGCGTAGGAAGTCTAGCAGTTAATTTAGTATTTATTTAATTTAATACACTATGATAGGAATTCATTGATAGGGGGATGCAGGTATTCATTATCTAACTCTGTACTTTAAATATTTTTTTATCTCTAAATAAAAGTCTAAATAGTGTTACACCTCCTTTCAATTGTGTTTCAGTTCAGTGTGACCTAGTAACGTTCCAGTTGTCCTTCGAATGGACATGAAAAGAGGTTCACTCTGAAAAGATTCTCTGAAAAGGGCTTACTAAAGTCTTGGCGATATTTTTCTGTATCATTATTAAACAAAATGTAACTTAGTATCAAAAAAATCTTCTTAACAGTCTAAAATTTGTAAGAAAATTGCTTGGGTAAAAAGGTTTTCAGTACACGTACTTATTTTATTGAAAACGTTGACACGTTTTACGTTCTTTGCATCGTTAAAACAAACCTTGTTAGGATTTAAAAAGGTAGCTAATTAGGTACAGTGCTACAGTTAAGTATTGCTCGTTTTTGAGGGAACGCTTATTGTAAAAACCTTTTTTTTAATATTTTTTCACATAAATTCCTTTATTTAAAAACTGATGGTGCAGACTTCCAACATTCGAGTGATTCCCTTGAGAGCTCTATAACGGATCGGGATAAAATGTACCCTAAATATTGTCTCAGAACTAGGCTCAGTTTCATTAAAATCCATCTAGTAGTTTTTGCGTAATGTGCGTTCATACAGAGAGGCAGAAATTCCAAAATAATGTTGTATCAAGTTCTATATCATTTGTACTCAATATTGCAATCACATTTTTGAAAAATATTTCATGTACAGACACGGCTTTGGTTACGATTTTTTAATGTATAGACAAATACAGATTATTTTTATATTTTTTACATATCGATAATTACGAGAAATTAATGAGGTATCAACCAGGTATCAATCAGTTTAAGACTGTTCACATGTCCGCTTGTTAACGCCCATTTAAAAGTACATGTTAAGATCATTTGCCATTCAAATAAGTGTGCCCTGTTAGCGACGAATTTTGATCAAATGTGACAAAAACTGTCACAGAATCGTATACGATACTGTACTCCGATTTTTAAATTCGTGGAAAACGGCCCTTTCTTGGAGTTACCAGATGACAAAAATGCTCCTACAAGAAAGGAAAGAGATTCCAATAACATAAAAAATATCCGACTGTGGTTTCAAGCTTTAAATATGTAAAATCGTAATTTTGTAATTAACTCGTAATTATTATAAAGTTATTTTCATTTTAAGTTCAACGCTAATAAATAATAATGTCGAAACAATTAGTTGGGGAGAACAATAAATTGTGACGGATGTCATTTTAATTTCAGGCATATATAGCAAACCTTTTTTTTATAATATTACTTTTGTTTTTCTTCAACGGCACGTAACGGCGTATCGCAAGTCAATAGAGAAAATTAAATTTATATTGTGGAATATAAATAAGATTTAATACAATATAATTAAATAAATAATTGAATTGAATAAACTAAAAAATAATAGCATGTTGTCAGAAATAATAAGACTTATAAGATGTCGGAAGTAAAAGAGTCAACAATATTGCCACAGTTAATGATAAGACTATAGCCTATGTTATAAAAAAAGAGGATAAGCTATGCCTTGACTTGACTTGACATAGAGTCGCTATTGGAGAAACCTCAAAAAAAAGGTTTCCGCCACTTGACTCGAAAAAACTCAACGTTCATTCATCTATGATGCAAAAGGTCACATAAAATGTCCACATAAATACAAGTTGCCACCTCGTCGTGGTCACCGTGGTCTTTTGATGGTTTTTGGGGGGTTTATTGCAGTACTAATATTAATAGATATAGTTATTGCAGCTTAGTCGCTACACATCTTAATATATTGGTTAAAATTTTGATCCGAAGTTGAGAAGAATAAATGAAAATGTCACATTCGACATACATCGATTGACTACTGATATACCCGAGTTCCCTCGGCGCATAATACGACGAGCCAGCTGTAGGACAGACTCTGTTACATCTTGAAGTACCGTTATTGCATCGATTCTTGTTTTTTTTTATTCAAAGTTGCGTACTAACCTAAAATTATTTATTGATTTAACAATATATAGATACTAAGATTTTTTGTCTAGTTTGCTTACAATGTCACGGCTGTCTGTGGGCAACTAACCTGATTTGCTTGATTTTCTAATAACGAGAAAGTACCGAGCATCCATACGGATATATATCTAGGGTTAATTCTTTTGTATTATCAAACCATATGTAGATATGCTTATCAAATTTGTTTTATGAATCCTATCGAAATAAACATATACCGACGTATAGTTGTCATATAGAAAAATAGGCAACAATCTGCCTTTAAAAGAGTCGATTTATAACAATTTTAACAGTTACTTACTTCATTTCAGCATCTGACTTGGCTAGCATCCACACGACGTGTCCGGGGTTTCTGCGGGACCCCAGCGCCATCAGCTGTGAGAGTTTCGCGCCGAGTGGAAGCGGCGGCCGCCGCGGGACCTGCCCAGTCCACGTGGCGATGGCCAGCATCTCGGGGCACTCCTTCACGAGGTGCTTCTGGGTCGCCAGGCACTTGCCTGACGCGTCCTGTGGACAAGTAAGACATTAAGTATATTTTAGTAATTTATACTTTTATAAAAGGAACTATAAAAGGAACGAATAGAATAAACATGAACGAAATCCATGGTTTCAGTCCATGGACTACGTTCATGATTCTAAATTACCATAAATACCGTAACCAGCCCTTATATCGTCCACTGCTGAACATGGGCTGTCTCATGTACATTATCTTGTGCATAAGAGACGCAAGACTTTAAAACGGCACGCTAACAAGTCTAACAGTCAATATGTAGGACACCGTATTTACTGTACAGGAATTTGTTAAAATATTTATCTTTACAAAATCTTGTAAGTTGTGGCATTAATAAGTTCTCAGTTAGTATTTCTTATTTCAGAAATTTCATCAAGAAATCTATTTCGAAATTCATAACGCCCTCTCCTTTGCAAACATCATTAATGACATACACGGCTTCCAACTTTTCCGACAATACCGAGAAAGGGTCTTGTAAAAAAATCGTAGCGTTCGGGTTGACGGCGTGGCACGACGAATAAAACGATGGCAGTGCCGGTGACGGGGGAAGTTCGTTGAGAGCTGCCGTCCTAACTCGTAAATATAGAAAATATATTTGAACTACATACAATATATTATGTTGTAATGTTGAAAGTAAAGTACGTGTGTGCTAGTGGTAGTATGGAACAAGTGATGACATGATACGAGATAAGTACAAGGAAATAAAACAAGGAAGAATTATAAATTAGTCAATTCCATATTTAGCCGGGGATTGCATGTACTTGGGATGTTCAGGAGCTAGGGGCGCGTTTGCCGTACTCTGTCGTAGATAGGCTTACCTTGCGCATGTAGATGATTGGTTATCAACCACCACGCACACAATAATTACCACACGAATTAATTTTATGTACGTACTCACTGGTTCATTTAAAAAGGGGCCTTGAAATTGGGTAGATTTAGATTACATGTACACACAAGGGCACTCAAAAGTATAGTTTAAATTAATTGGATTGTCGAGTATGTTCGTTTGCGAAATCTGTGTTTCAGTAAATTATAAATAAAAATTATATAATATAATTATAAATAAACCATGTCAAACCTAATTTATTATGTTTGTATCGAATAAGATCGCAGACAATGTCGTATATTACTTATAGAACCTTATTATTACGGATTGCAGAGTTGATATTCCATCGCTGCATCGAGGCATTCGTTATGGTAAGTTAAAGGAATGACTAACAGTCGGACGAGTAAACCGTCTAAATTAATTTTATCGTTACATCGGACTTTCCACAGCAGGAACCGGCCATTTCACGACATCGTCAATTGTTTAAACCATTAGATAGTAATTGAGCTGGTAGGTGCAAACTATAATTTTCCACATATTATTATTGCAAGGTTCTGACATTGAAATTGTATCTAAATTCCAGTGATAAATGCCGAACAGCATCGCCGGACTGTCGATGGCGCTTGCCATGGCTACAGGTCGCTGTTGGCTGTCGCCGCAGAGCAAATTAAAGCTAATTATTTTAATGTTCATACACCAAAAACGACCTTAAAAAAATGTCTTTTCGAATTATTGAATGGGCCTCCTCTTAGGTTAGCTACACGAGGCATATATACTATTGACCTATAAAAAGGGATAAGTTGAAATCGTGCGTCAGCTGGTAACTGGTAATTACCTACAAACCATCTACAAATGTACAATCCATCACTACGAGTTAGGTAAGAAATGAGCGAGAACGAACAGAACGAAGTGAGTGAACGAAACAATTATAATGGGATCCATCACTGTGACGTGACTCTAATATTTCTGAGCCATTCGCAACTTTTTCCATTCAACTTTATGTTGGCTTGAATGAGGACGATCCTTTGAGTAAAAACAAAACAATAAGTTGAATCTTTTTTTCTCGTGATACAACTTCGGTTTAGAGAAATTTATTACTTAAATAACATGAAATAGTTCACTAGAGAAAACTAATCTTTATCGTAGGTTTGCAAATAGTCCAGTATACAAAACAAAGAAACTATAATGCTCTCAATCTCTGGCTAATTTCAAAAGACTCGTGAAAGAACACTACCTCGCAGATTAAGAGTTCTCTTACGCCCAAATTCTTTTCTTTTATCTTTCTGTATGTATATTTGTATGAATGCATGTATATATTAATGCCTGTAGGTATCTATATATTTTATATATTTATCTATGAATGTATATACAGACATTATTCCCTTATTGCACCGTCTACCTCTATTTCGTCTACTGACTTCTTTTTACCACCCAAAGATTGCCTGGAAAAAATCGCTTTAGCGATAAGGCCGCCGGTTGTAGGTACTTCTAATAACTTGTACATTGTAGTATTACTCTGTATGTTTTTGGTGTATATTAAGTGTATCTATCTACCTATTTATATTCTTCTATATTGTATACTATAATAAAATAGTATAATAACAAAGCCGTATCTGTACACTTTGACTCGCTTCACACTTTTGACGAGTTTTCATAATTGATAAGACATTTCTGTGTTTTGTAACAACGAATTGCTAGCGACGCGAATCGGAACAGTCTGAACGAGTGGCTCGAGAAGTACAATAAGAGCTTAGTACTTACTTCGAGCATGCAGCAACGGCCAGCTTGCGTAATCTAATATCTGCGGTCTTTATTATTAATACTATCTAGTACTAATAAACTTTTCTCCCAAGGAGAGGTCTATATCCAGCAGTGGAGAGATACAGGCTGATGGTATGGTATGTAATAAACTTTTGTTTCTAAATTTTAAATCCTCACACGTCTAACTCATTAAAACCAGTTAAAATAACATAACCCGACCTAAAACACTTATTTATCACTTCAAATTTAATTTGAAGCCCCAAGAGTAAATAGTCGTAACTCGCATTTGTTGCACGTTAAAAATGACTTTATGCCTATAATCATAAGCGTCACTCTTACGCCACACCTGTTCCGCTAATGAGAGGCTGAGTACCAGCCAGCCCCATAAATTACTCGTACAATTTCCACTTACAAGATTACAAGGCGCCTTCGGTGCCGAAGGACGAACGCTCCTAACACTGTTATTTTATTAGATACTAAAGGGTGAATGTCGCTTTTTGTTACTTGCTAACGCGATGTCCGAAACTGCGACTTGGGTTTTGGCTACAAGTTGCTTTTTGATATTTTTTTATCAAATGTCCTAGATGTGAAATAGTTGAATCCATTCCAAACGCACTTTATAATAAACTAGCGACCCGCCCTCGCTTCGCTTCGTTTAAAATTTTTTTTTTTCAAAATTTCATAATAAAATAGCCTATGTTACTCAGGGATAATGTAGCATTCTAATGGTGAAAGAATCTTTGAAATCGGTCCAGTAGTTTTTGAGTTTATTCGTTACAAACATACAAAAATACAAATCTTTCCTCTTTATAATATTAGTATGATGAAAAACTGAAAATATAATATGTACATACATCATATACAACGTGAAATAACGCAAAGTTGAATATAGCTTGTTCAGTGTTGAGAATACAATCGATTCTAAAAGTCTCCATAATAGGTTTTTTAAATTCAATTTTTATTGTACACACAAATGATAAAAATCCCAAATGATGATATCCCTTAGGAGATTTTTACCAGCAAACCTGATATTAGTATTAGCGCACTAGTATTAGTGAGTATTAGTCTTAGTTCTAGAGCGAAATTTTTATGACCTAAATAAGTAGAATAAAATATGGTTCTTCATAAGCCAGCCCATCGGGTTGAATTTCTTAATAACAAGACTAACTGTTCCGCGCAGCTTCGCTAGCTTAGAATTAATTTTTAATTGTGATTAAAATAATAGAGAAAAAGAATTGAGAAAATAGAACTATGAAAAGGGTGCTCAATATTCTAAAATATCTGCGTTGTCGAATCGGAAGTCATTTAAGCTTAGAACGGTAAGGGGAGACCTGATATACCTACATAGGTAGATGTTTTCTTCTCAGATGAGTGGTATGCTGTGTAATTCTTAGAGAAATTGTTATAAAGAATTTACGCATTGGTTTTTATAAATAATGAAGGTATATGAATATACTCACGTTTTTTTTTTTCGGAAAGGCTAAATTCTTGTGGCCCTAATGGCCTTTCAAGGGTCACCGGACATGTATAGATTAGAGCGAACGCAGAAGGCCGTCAGCTAGGAGCAGAGAGTGTGTGCAGCAACGAGCCAAGGACTCCTCCGCCGGTAGACCGCCGGAAGGAACGGACCTAGGCTTAGGGCGTTGCTTTGGGAGGGTACCGCAGGATCGCGACTCGGTGAGAAGCGCCCGGGCACGTGCCGATACCTGGTAAAAGTGTTGACTGAAGGCCGGTGTGTTCACGGTGAAACGAGGGTGACGTCCTCGTCTTCGCCGGCGGGGAAGGTGTATGTGAGTGTAGTGTAAGAACGGCATTGATAGCAGTGATTGGGTCGTCGGGGTCGTCTAAGACGTACCGAGGAATATACCCACATGCAAATGAGTTAATTGTAAGAGAATCATCAATACTTCTCTCTTTCTCTGGTCCTTGACATATTCTGCCAACAAGCTAATGCTTGTGTAGTCCCGAGGACACCCAATACTATCTGCAATACGACTTTCACCCTAATGAACTTGCCCCTCATTTATTCCGATTGATCGATGTATTCACGATTCCAATCGCTCGTTACTTTATAAATTGCGAATAACCCGATCGTGACAACGCTTGTGAATTTTACCTTATTTCGCAAGGTAAGGTAATTTTCACGGGAAATTACCCGTAAATACGCTCCACATGTACATGTCGCGGGGCGTTCGTGTAATCCGCCGCTTTGTAAAGTTCTCGGAAATTTATGAAGGTATATTGTTACTTTCTCATAAAAATTGTAAACGGTTTGTTTGGATTTTATGAAATATTTTTCGTGAAATAAGACTTTTCTATTATTATACTACCTAAGGTCCTGAATTTGAATTCTAATCTCAACTAATATAGGTATATATAGGTATCACCTAATCCTAGCTAAGGTTGACTTGTGTGTTACATAAAAATAACTACAAAATTTAATGAATAGGTAACTTTAATAAATCTTTATAGTTGTATAGTTTTAATATAATATCTTTATAGTATAGTTTGTGAAATCGGAAGTTCATACGATGATGAGTTTCTGAAATAGATTAATAAAGGAGAACAGTTTTTATCCCGATCAATGTGAATGAAGCCGCGTACAACAGTTAGTTTATAAAACGAAGTTCCAGCCCTTTTATAGGTCATTGCTGGACATGGAGGTCCTCATGTACAGATACATTACGAAAACATTGACCATCGGTTAATCCGGTAACACCCGAACGCGTCATCCACGTCTGTGCAATAAAGTGTTTCGTAATAAAGTATGCGATTACAGGTACGGTAATTCATAGACGTGGATGACGCGTTCGGGTATTTCCGGATTAGCCGATGGCCAATGTTTTCGTAATGTATCTGTACACTATCTTGTACATGGGGGATGTATGACCTTAAAACGCCACACTTGTCATGCAGGTTGATGACTCCACTCTTCTAGAGATGATGTAGGTCCTCAGGGTTTGTGGTAGCGATGGTGGTTTGTGGTAGGAAGAGATGGGGTAGTTCTATGCTAAAGCCACACAACACCACACTGCCTTTTATAAATACATATAAACATGCGTGCAAAACGCGAAATTATTAAAAGTATATTTATCTCGTTCCTTGTAACAGACTCAATACCTCTTAACATACTACAGTTATATATGAATATTCACCAGGTCTAACCCCTCTAAATAAAGGTGTGAAGAGTACTTGCGAGTAACGAGGGTGTGCCGAACTCTGAGCGGCACAACAGACACCTACAACGCGCCTCTCTAGCCGTAAGAATCTTGCGAACAAAGAATTATTTTATGGTACCCTTAGATACTTTATTTATTCTTTATATACTTTTACCCTTTCAAAATGGCTCCTATAATATAAGCTCTGCCTAATGTGGAATCCTATAGTGTTCCTATTTGACACCCTGTACACATTCACCGTTATTCACCGTCGCGTGACAGTGAAGACGCATTCAGTTCATCTCCATCTCATTCGGGATATGTTAATCACCGGGTAGTGTAGGAAGGTAAGCATCAGTAGTGTAATCGGTAGTGTAAGGTTCATGTCAGAACATGAAACTGAGCGGTGCTGTGACGAGCTCTGACGAGCTGAGTTAGGGCCGTGATACATATGCCAGTAAAAAAGCATTTCAGACTGTAGTACCTGGCATACTAATAACTAGTACATGATGACGACTCAATACACATGCCAGTAAGAAGCATTCTCAAGGAACTGTGCTATGTGATTTGTCGAAGCTGTGCTATGTGCATCACGGTGCAACTTGATTTCATATTGTTTGCTTGGGTATTTTGTTCAGCTGCGCTGCGAGGGATGTCAATATGTACTATACTGACATGCCACGCTGTGATTAAGACAGTTCTCAATAATCCAGCGCAGCACGTTTCATGGTATGTTGTTTATAAATAAGCGAGTCATCATAGCATATATAGCACTAACTAGCGGAGCGGAACATAACAGCATAGTTTTTTTTATTTGTTGTAGAAAAAGGCGATCGACGAGCGTACACTCCACCTGATGATATGTGGATACTGTAGTCTATAGACATCCGCGATACATGCCAACATCAGATCATAATGACAAATGTTGGCACATCCCCTAATGCTCTGCCCACCTTTGCAGATTAAGGAGTGGATTGGGAGATAGGGTTGGTAAAATGGGGAGAGATAGGATTGGAATGGTCTATGGCATATCTCACTCACTACCGAAACACGTATAAATACATACATTGGGGAAATACGATAAAGTGGGAAATACAGTAAGTACAGTTCAAGGTACCGTTTGAGAGAGGGGTAACGTGGCCAGTTGAGTGAGCTCAGCGGCTGTAGGAATGCAGCGTGCACTCTCCCCCTACAAGTATTATAATTAGTATCCTCATTACGCTCATTACGGTTAGCATCCTCATCCTTACGCGCAAATATTTATAAGTAATGCGTCATTTTGATTCTTGTAGTAAGAAGTTGCACTAAAAGAAGTTTGTCGTATGTACAGTAAAATAGACGTCAAAGTTCTCAAGTACATATTTTGAAAAGAACAAAACAACAGTTTTAAGTGTTACCAAATCACGCCGGTTCTCAAGTGGAATTCCGAAGTTAACACAACTTGGGAGTTCCATAACAGTTTGGCGACAAGCACCGAGTGATATAGAGGGAGAAAGTATCGGGTAATAAAGTGGGGTTGATGAAAAGTATCGTTTGTCGCGACGAGCGGCAGTTATACCGGCGGCAAAGGAACACCGCGAATAGTCTGTTGCTAAGAAAGAAAATGTTTATATTTACCGCTTCAAATTAGTACGCTTCAGTAACAGTTGTTATTTACAAATTTTGTATTGTGGGGAATATTATTTTTTCTTTTACATAGTAGAGCCAAAAGATTGTAGTCATTTATCGTTATCACCACGATACCACGAGTGACGTGAGATTTGTTGCGACACACAACACTCACAATGTCTGGAGTATCGTCAGACGAAAAATCGAGTCGTTTAATTTTATTAAATTTATGAATCACAGGATTTCATGTCTCGGACCAGTTTGAATAAGTAAATACATATGTGTGAAAACGCCTAAATTTCAAAAGTTTATAGTCATTTTCCGTGCAAACCTTACAAACGAAGGTCCAATCAATTTCAAAGTAATTTGATATAGGGAGACGGTTCTACATCTTCATTATGCGACGCGTATGCTCGTTAGATAGAAACTCGGTAACGACATTAACAAGCTTTTGGAAAGTCCCGTTGATAGGAATTCCTGGATTTTTTTTATTTTTATCTCTGACTAGCTGTGGCTGGCGGGCATTCGTTGCATGCCCGGCAATTTTTTTGCACATAATATATATATATATATACTATATATATATATAGTGTATGTCCGTCTGGAATAATGTACCTTTCAAATGGTGAAAGTATAATAATTTCAAAGAGGTGCAGTAGTTCCGGAGATTACCCTCCACATACACACAAACTCACAAAATTCGCACTCTCTCTTTATTATATTATTAGTATAGATTTTAAAGAAATAGTCCGAACATCTTGGTTCTATTATTATTATTATTATTATTATTATTGAGTTAAAATATGAATTTTACGGAGTAAAAAATGTAATTGCATTTTCATTATTTTTTTAAATAAACTCAGTCATCGCAAGGAATTGTATTTTTACAGACTTTTCACATACATGACGCAAATTTTTCCGGGTAAATTCATGTACATTGCACAGGTACCATCAGTCTATGTCTCTCCACCGCTAAATATATACCTCTTCAACCAACTTCTCAATCAACCACCACCAGCGAATTTCTTCAAATTATCGATCCACTCACTTACTTTACAATATTGTACATTTAAAATGCTTAGCAATATAGGTTGTTAGCAGCACTATTGTTACCTTATTGTTCACTTCAATATCAACAATAACAGCTGTATATTGATTAATGTTACTCCAAAAGAAGCCGCACGGAAAGCTATCGTGTGATCGCTCTAGTTCGAAGTAGACACAAGGTTATTGCATTGCGCGCGCGGTGTGAGGTGTGGGGGTTGTAAGTCATGTTTTTCGTAATTATTTGTGTGGTATACTTTTGACCGAAATATTTAAATTAAAAATATTGACTTTTACCGATATCGATATACCTATCCTTCACTGAGATCATTGCAGTACAACACTAAAAAAACATGAAACGGTCACATTCCTTCCGCGCGCATTCAACTCGTTCCGCACATGTGTGAAGCACGAGGAACTATAATGCCCGTGTGCTCCAACCGGTGACGATACTGTACACTCACTATCATTATCTCTAGCACACTACACAATTATATTGTTGTCACAATTATAACACCTATTTTTAAAAACAATGTTCCTAAAAAAAAATCTAACATAAAAGGCACGAAAACAAAGTAAAAGATTACTGTGCAAAGAGTGAGCGGAGCGTGTAAACTGATTCCCAGGCAAATCGACCGGTGCAAGGTATAAGAGAAAAGCGATTTTAAGGTATTGTAAAAAGTTTCTACGCTGTACTACTCTGTGATAAGCAAATTATACACATAACTTTGTATTGACATTCATAATGCTCGTATAAGTAAGTGGAATAATGTATAGTTCAAATGGTGAAAGAACTTTTCAAATAGATGCAGTGGTTCCGATGATTACCCTCCACATACACACAAACTCACAAAATTCGCAGTCTCTCTATTAGTACAGATTTGTGGTGTGTTTCATGCTACCATTTTTATACTCAGTTAATTTCCCGCTAGTCGCTTATAATTTGAACCAAACAGTTTCCGGAAGTTGTTATAACTTTTTGTCGCAATAATCTTCTGAGAGTTCCGGAGTCGAGCGAGTGGACGTAACTCGTTTAGGTGAGGGGAATAAATGGCGGAATTCCTATAATATTTGATCCCTTCACGGGACTTACCTATCTTCACTTTGATTAAAAAGTCCATATTACTTAACGAGGGTTGCTGTTGTAATACTTTGTATAATACCGTTGTAATGGGGGCGACACTGGGGTGTAAGGTTAAAATGTTTAATTGAAAATCATTCTTGTTTATGCTTTAATTATATTGAAATTTTTAGAGGAAATATTGTTTGTGATCAGAGTGTAGCGGCTACATCAGAAGGTTGCCTTAAATCTATCCAGCTATAATGACCTATGGACCTTCAAATGTTCTCTTTTGTATTTATGACCCTATTGGACTAAATCGCATTTGACTGGGAAAACAATAAAGGTCCTCTAAAATATTGTAACAACTGTAAACACTAATTCACTAAAAGTGGACTGATTGGTTGGGAGCGCGGGAGACGATTGACGACCGCCGAACACAAGGATTTTCGGTCCTTCTAATCTAGTCATTAGGTTGGTAAGCGTTTTCTGCCAATGGGTAAAAAAAACTTATCAAACATAAAGAAAACAAATGTAGTCCTATGTAGAACAACGCTTCCTTACAACATTAAATGTAGTCCTATGTAGAACAACGCTTCCTTACAACATTAAATGTAGTCCTATGTAGAACAACGCTTCCTTACAACATTAAATGTAGTCCTATGTAAAACAACGCTTCCTTACAACATTAAATGTAGTCCTATGTAGAACAACGCTTCCTTACAACATTAAATGTAGTCCTATGTAGAACAACGCTTCCTTACAACATTAAATGTAGTCCTATGTAGAACAACGCTTCCTTACAACATTAATAAACTATAATTGTAATTTTTATGTTCAGTAAACAGAAAAACGTATATTTTCCTATTTTCTCCCGTACTAAAACCGACGGCCCAAACGAATAAAGCGATAGTTAGTAAAAAGTATTCGTTAAAAACTAAGGGTTTTCATGTGAAGTCGCGGGCAACAGCTAGTAATTTATATATTCTAATTCTTCATATATTCATATAAATTGGATTGCTCTATTTATTTCATATTGAGTTTTTCACCTTACATACTTACATTATTAATAATGCAATAAAGATTATATTACTAAATAGTATGATACTTTTGAGCTACTTCATATGATACTTGAGCTGAGCTTTAGTATGATAAACATTTACAATAGAAACTGCTGATTTCTTTTAGTGGAATGTTCAGTGATTTCTCTGAATCAAAGCAAGTAACTGACTTTGTATATGTATCATCTATTAACAGTGTTTCCCTCTTTTGTCAACCTTGTGATATACAGGTATGCACTACAGAACGGAGAAACAGTCATTTGAGCTTCTAATTTTCGACGAAGATTATTATTGTTTATACAATCTGTATGAACATGTTTAATTATTTTTTTAAATATATAATATAATATGACTCAACGACATAAAATTCTATATACATTGCTGTATATAGATTATTGCTCATATTTTTATTGCTGTGTTTAATTTTATTTACATAACTAGCTCAGTTATTTCAAAAACTAAATACCTTTGTCTTACGAACATTCGTGCCTTCTGTCACATCAGGATTACAGGGCAATTTAGATAATGTTATTACTGTTTGATATCTTCTGTAATTAATTGATAAACATTCAATAATACAGTTATTATAAAGTGTATTAATATATACTGTGTAAAATACATATTACATGAGAATTATCCATCATAAAATTTATAACCTGAGTTACGTTATTATTGATAATTTTTAGAATTTCTTTTTATTTATTTTTTTATTTTTTACAGTTTACACGCAACAGTAGAATAAAGGCGTAACCTGTTGAAGCGATCTCGTTGAGGTTCATGTTGTTGAGGTTATCGTTAAAAAATTGAGGTATTGCATTCCTATGCATAGAATTGAAACTTGCAATATAATTATAAGCTATGGTTGAGTCTTTGTTCGTTTGGGCCGTGGAAAAGTATTTTTGACAATTTGTGAAAGCAACGCCCACATAGTTTAATAACGTTGGGTCTCGCAAAAATAATTTTATGAAAAACCTAATATTAATTTTTCCCTGGTTTATAAATCGGGGTAACAAATATTTATGCCCTGTATTATTATTTCAATAAAAGTTATTTTAATTTGTGATTTTGTTTTTAATGTGTATTTATTAAATAATATAATCGTATCAGAGCTCTATGTATGTACATGAAATATTCTTTGAAAAAAGTGATTACAACATAAAGTAAGAATGATATAGAGCCCAAAACATTTTTATTGTTTATTGGAATTTTTGTCTGACCGTTTGTCTGAACGCGCATCACACAAAAATCACTAGACAGAATTTGATGAAACTTGGCATACTTATAGCTTATGACTTGGGTTAACATTTAGAGTACATTTTATCCAGATTCGTTACAGAGTTCTCGCGGTAATCACTCTAAAGTTCACGTGAACGATGTCGCTGGCAACGCTAGTCTATACATACCTATATAATAACAGAGCTATGTCTGTACTTGAAAAATAAAAAAAAAACATTGCAAGTGTTACTGAAACAGAACCAAAAGGCCATTTTTAGAATTTTTGTCTGTCTTTCTGAACGCGCTTCACGTAAAAATTACTGAACGGATTTTAATGAAACTTGGCATAATTATGGCATAGGTTAACATTTAGAATAATTTTTATTCAGATCCTTTATATAGTTCTTGCTGGAATCACACAATAGTTCACGCGAAGTACTAGTACCATACCATTCCATCCGCCTATATCTCTCTACTCCTGGATATAGACCACCCTCTACAGCTTGCTACCACGCACGACCTTCTGCTCTTCTCATCCCCCTCGTCCTCATCTCCTCATCTCCTCGTCTTCTCATCTTCTCATCCTCGTCTTCTCATCTTCTCATCCTCGTCTTACTCGTCCTTCGAGTTCGTAGCTTAATCCGTGCTATCGCACTTTGGGGAATATTCCATATGTTAGCACTTTTTGAATAATTCTGCATACATGCGATCGCATTATGCCCACATTTCTGTTTTTCTTCAGCTACTCTTATGTTTTTACTATGACTGGAGCGTTTCAAACCGCAGTACCGCGGTAACTTTATTCAGTTAACGAATTCGTAGCAGTTCTACGAAATGTCGTAGCATCATATACCACATGAGCGTAGAGGCGTTTTGTAAATAACTTCCGGTTGTACAGAATGTTAGTTAAAACTTAAATAGATAAAAGTTCGTAAGATTTATACAGGGTGTGTTAGACGTATTACAAAAGATTTAAACGGAAATGTTACCTAACTTACAATTTTTGGAGATTCGTGTTTATGAAGTGGGAGTATAATGTCGAAATCTCCCTATAAAAGTTTAATAATAATCAAAACAATATTTTTGTAAACTGTGTAAGAAAGTCATGTATAAAAATTTCACGTCCATGCTGTTGCGCGCGCGCACGGTGCGATCTTCAAGACATATTATAACGCGAACCTGAAAAATATATCGCAGTGACCAGTTACCGTCATATTGGTCGCTTGTCCACCAAGTTTACTATATAAAAAAGAAAAAAAATCATTAAGTCCGATAACGTAAATCATCTTCTGAAACACGCGGCCGAATTCAAAGAATAAATATTAGAAAGTTTATCAAGTGAACAATAAATCAAAGAGGACGAAAGGACGGAAGATTTCCTTCGCAGATTCCAAACTTTGTTTACTTGTCAAACAAGAAAAACCAGAAGTGACGACTCGTCATAATTTTAGGGGTAGATAAAAACTGCGGACTCTACCGTTAGGTTAGGGATACGACACACAATGCGTTTCGTAGTCGCAGCGAGGAGTGAGTTGATTCTGTTCCAGATCCAATGTTTCCTTGTATTTTTAAACACGCGTAAGTTCTCTGGTACTCTTTTTTTTAACTATCACGTGACTATCTGCAAAGTTGATCAATCGGGCTTATAAACAAATACAAAATGTTTTGCAGTAAATACAATGTTGTAAAACAAAATATGAGAGACTTCCCGGATGGCCACGAGCCGATGGTATGATATGATATGGTGTGATATGACATGGCATGGTAAGAACACGTACTTTTAGTTAGAACAATGAATGTGTACGTTATAGTTATCATTAATTATAGCTAACTTCCAAACGCAAAATAGTTGGTGTAATCGTGCAAACGCTCAGTTTCTTTTCTTTTCATATTATGGTGTTATTAACTGCACATTCTGCCAGTGTCAAGTTTTCTTCGTAATAAAAAGATTCCAAGTCTAAAATGTATCTTGTCAACGTCCAGTCTCGTCGATGTATGTAAGTCAGGAGACGCTCAGGAAAGTGATAATAGTTTTATTGAGGACAAAAGAGAATTCCTTAAAAGCATACGCAAACGCAATCCTATACTTTTATTTGATTATCACAAATATTAAACACAAGGGACACTTTGAAGTTTATTAAACTGTTACTTTTAAACCACAAACCGTACAATACACAATTTCAATAATAATCTATCAAAACCTCCACTTTACTTATTGAGTTCTCGCCAAAAAATCAAACGCTCAGTTAGTTTAGTCTCTAGTAATCTCCGTATGTGACGCCGGTGACGCGTCACCTGCGCGCGCGATTTTTAACCGCCTTGTGTGATCTCTCTATTAAACGAAAAGCCTTGGACAAAGCTTACTTCACAATTTTTCAATGACTGGAGGAATTATTTTGCTATCTCTACAAATTGTGAAGAAGTTGTTCACTGTACAATACTGAATTAATTTTAAAACTTTCACATTTACTGACCTTCTATTGAAAAGTTTTAAAATTTAAAAGGTAAATTATGATTTGTTGCCGAGGACTCCTAACTTCATGGCTGATATTGTGGCTTACGAAATTTCTATCTGAATGATTAATTGATAATATTACTTAGTTTCTAAAGGTGGATTCACACTATAAATGATGTAACTATTGTATTCCCTAAGATTGCAACCAAAAATTTCGTTCATAATTGTGAATAACATGTAAATTTAATACATTATTTATTTATTTATTTATTTATTTATTTATACGGGATATACCCTTTTTACATAACAGATTAAAGAAAGGAAAATAGAAAGTACAACTCAAAGCAACATAAGATCAGAACTTCTCAGTTGGCGCGAAAATTCAACAATATCGTTACCATAAAAATTAACAGTATCACCAAGAGCGTTAGCCTTGCGCATCAGTCGTATCAAAGTTTCATTCTTGCTAACGTCAGTTCTTCTATAGGGGACATAAAACACATCAGAGTTCCTCGTGCCAGCAGCACTTATTCTATAATTTATGTGCGATGTTAGGAAAGAGCAATCTAAAAAGTTGTTAATAATTTTGAATAAAAAAGTGAGATCAAAAATTACTCTTCTCTCCTGCAAAGATTGCAAACCCAGTTTACTAAGAATGTAAGAATAATCATGATTATCGCGTGACATTCCGTGACCATCGCGATAGGCCGCGTGTCGCAGAAAATTATGCTGAGGTTTTTCAATGAGTTTAATTTGTTCGTTTGTAAAAGGAGACCAGACAATTGAGCAATATTCCACCAAAGGGCGAACGAGATAGTAAAAGTAGTGTACTAACGCGCGAAAACTCCGACGTGTTTCTATAAACAAATCCCCACATTCGCATTGCCTTAGAAGAAATAGTTTTGATATAATCATTAAAATAAAGCCTCGCATCAAGCAAGACACTGAGATCTTTAACAGTTTCCACCCGTTGCAATTGATCGTTACCCATAACATAATTGTAAACTATACCAGTCTTCTTTCTTGTGAATGAAATAATTGAACATTTTTTAACGTTGAGTTTCAATAAGTTTAGATTGCACCATTCCATTACACTATCAATGTCGATTTGCAGAAGTTCTGCATCAACAGAGTTTTCAATATTCTTATAAATTTTAGCATCATCAGCGTATAAAAGTATCGAAGAAAATTTTAAACATGAAGGTAAATCATTTATAAAAAAGTTAAACAAAAGAGGGCCCAAGTGGGAAATATATTATTTATATTATTTCAATATATATATTATTTCAAATATATTTCTGTTTTTTTAATTTTCCCTATATTTTCATACCTTTGCCTTTTTAGTGCCTTTTTCATGCACTAAAAGTAACTGGCTTCCTATAGATGGTGAGGTAAGTGTTATAATAATACACGGGTGTGCCACTCCACTGATCGTTTATTACTGAACATCTCCACGACTACCACAACCACATGGCATTCAACTGGACTTTAACTGAATGTTGAATATTTGCCGTGTAAAATGTTGAAATTCCAAAATAAAACGAACAAAAATACAATTTCATATCAAAAGATTCAAATATATTTTTCAAGGAGTTCACAATCGAATTAATTCTTCTTCGTAAAACAATAAAAGGGACAATTCCATAACATGATAGTAAAGGAGCATAAAAGAAAATAAAAGGTAAAGGAAAGAAGAAAGGAATCAATACAAACAATTGGAAAATGTTATCGCAACAAAAAGCCACTGAAGCTGATCCTTACCTAACTCAAGATGTGAACGCCACACCCTTTGCTAAACTTATACTTGATACAATACACAAGTAAATAACTTTAAGCGGAAATAAGAACTAAAATACAATAACTAAAGTAAGAACTAAGGTTGTCTGAAAGAGATCGCTTTAGCGATAAGGCCGCCTGTTTCTTGTTATTTACTTATATTGTTTTTTTAGTTATTTTATTTGCAACAAGTATTAGTGTACAACAATAAAGGTTTGTCTATCTATGTAAAATATCAGTGGTGATAGGTGATTGGTGATCTGGTGATGGATGACCTGGATAGAAAGTAAATAACTTTGAAAAAACTGAGTCTTGCGTCAGAGCTCGCTTACGTTGACTAAATTTTAAAATTAATATGTTATGTGTAATACTACACACAAGGGACAACAAAGCGGCTACCACAAACGCTGAGGAACTACACCACCTATAAAAGAGTGGACTCGCTAACTCGCTTGGACATCGTGGTGTTTTAAGGCCATACATCCCTCATACACGAGATAATGGACATGAGGAGGCCCATGTCCACCAGTGGATACTGAAAGGGTTGGCTGTATTGGATTGCATTTACATTTCAGCCGGATTACACTGGCTGTGGTCACGGGTTGACTTATGATGGGTCAATATACCACCGATACATTAATAAATAAAGTTAAATAAACGCGCTTGAAACCCCTTTAACATTGGGAGGTGGAGAGTAGACGTGCACGTTGGGTAACTTAGCCAGTCGAGTGGGTACGCTGTGGGATTCCATAGCAGACGCACTCGACTGGCTAAGTTACCCCACACTTTATCGTATTCCCATAATGTATGTACGTGTTTCGGTAGTGAGTCCCTCCCTCCAAAATTTTTCCAACACTTTCTCCAAATCAATTCCCAAATTTACAAATGTAGGCAGCGTAACCGGAGGCGTGCTAACGTTAGTCCAGGACTGATGTTAGCGTACGTCGGAAATGTCCATGGGTGGACTGTATCGTCTGCCGTTTTCTTTCTATAAAAAAATAACACCTATAAATATCTATAAATAACGCGACCGATTCTCGTTGAGACCAAACGCCAACGAACCCTTAGATATTACACAAACTGTCGAAGTCCACGTTCGTAAATTATTTCCCTCAGAAGATACACAGGGAACCCCGCGACGGCTCACCCAAGTCTGGACACACAAGTTTCTTAATCAACAAATCGAAACTTGTCATAACTTTGCTGTAAGTGTAGTGGAATAATTTTGTAATATCGAACTGCACGGTGGCTTATCTCACTACTTTGTTCACGCAAAACATTTTTTTAAGGAGTAGATCTTTGTAAATTTCGAATAATCTATCTAACGAATTGAAACGAAATTTGGCGGGAAGATAATTAACATGAGCAACATACAATAATAGCATTATAATATAATACTAGTAAAGATACTATATGGGTAGTGTTCAAAATAATTGTACATGTTACTTACATTAAGAATTAGGACTCATATACACTGTATATACTTTTTGGTAGATAAATAAAAAAATACTCATATGTAATTTGAAATCTAATTTTAATTTAAAAAATTAAGGTAAGTTGGTTAATTTATATTTGCTAAATATGAGATGTCAATATTTAAAAATGTTAGGAAGTAGCTTTTTAGAGTAGATATTTCATTAACGATGCCCTTCGAGTTTGACATATCTCTCTCTGCCTGTAATGTCTTTTCGGAAAAAATGTGTATTAAGAATAAACTCAGTTACTGTTTTGGAATCAGTCTTTATCAGTTATAAGCCCAGCACGCTGCCATTGCGCTAACCGTTGCACCACAATAATTGAATAAACAGTCTGTAATTAAAGTTTTAAACATCAGGTGTTTTCTGTTTTGGCCGGAGACAAATACAAGGACAGAAACGAACACCACTTCAATCACTAATGAGATCATGTAGTCGGTCAATGAATAACGAACATGTGAGTAACGCTGTGTAATGTACAACGACCTTTACCTATGTTAATTACGTAATATTACTCAGATTTTTTTTTTTTTTTTTTTTTTTTTTATCATTGTAAAGGGCTTTGTCGCACATGCGATTATGCCGCCCTGGTTAGGTACACAATCAACTTAGGATAATCTTAGTATAGCTAGT
The DNA here is from genome assembly GCA_943735995.1 of Sesia bembeciformis. Lineage (NCBI taxonomy): Eukaryota > Metazoa > Arthropoda > Insecta > Lepidoptera > Sesiidae > Sesia > Sesia bembeciformis. The sequence goes on along the minus strand of OX031042.1, from coordinate 11,975,697 downwards.
TTGTAAAGAGTTCTAGCTGTGCTTGATAGAGGCTCAGCCAGAACACTATTACAGTGACCTACATCCATAGACCTACTTACTGATCTATTTCTAAAACCATCGTTGCGGACGCACTCCATTAATATGTGATAGACATCGTCGACGGTGTTGCACAATAAACAATTTGCAGTCGTAGATTTTCTCATTAAATGTAAAACCTTATTGCATGGAATGTGTCCGGAACGAATTCTTAGCGCGATGACAGTATCTTGTCTATTTAAAATCTGATTATCAATCCACGGTGAGCTCAAAGGATGTGGTTTGATCGTTTTGTACCAAATTCCTTTTTCTTGGGACCTCTCATCAAAGTACTCCTTCCAAAGAGAATAGCAATCCTGTTTAATTTTTGGAATAAAATTAGTAAAGTAAGGGGAAAAGTTTAGAGGTATTCCATCTGATATTGCTTGTTTGGCTAGTGTATCAGCAGTCTCATTGCCCTCCAGGCCAACATGTGATGGAATCCACTGAAGTACTATGTTCTTTCCTAGAGTTTTTAGTTTCAAAATAGTGTCTAATATAGTGTAGGCTATCCATTACTCAGATGTAATGAAAAACGTCGAGATAACTTCTAAAAATATGTGAAATGAATAAATATGGGCAAATTGTATAATAGATAACTATAACGATAGCTCATTTAATGCCGTTACTCAGCCTATGTAACTCACATGTAAAAATTGTGCGACATTTTTCCAAAATATCGTAATGAGACATTTTAAAGGGATACCCTATATATAATGACAAGAATAAAAAAATATGTATTCTATACAAATAAATAAAATTTTACAGTTTAAAATAAAAATATTATGAGTTATATGTATGTTGCGCTTGCGACATTGGAATTTTATATGAAAGTAAAATCTAGACTTATAATATATACATTAATGATGTCTTGTTTACTTATATAAAATTATCAAAATTGCATAGACTATAAATGATAAGAAATAAACTATATTAAAAACCTATCCCGAAACCAAAAAAATGGATACAAGTATGACAAATAAAGCTTCAAAGTCTTGGGACCAAATTGTTCAATGCGTGTACAAATATTTTAACTACAAAACATACATATACATCACTGTTAACCTTATGATTGATTAGGCTGGCGTCGCATCTATCAGTATCTACTAAAGGCAATTTAATAATTGAACTTTATCACGAATTGTTCTTTCAAATGAATCAAACGCGAAATTGCTCAACATTTTCATGAGCACATCGTACTTATGCTTTTAGATTTAATCCCGCGCCTTATTTTCCGTATTCAAGTGGTGAATCATCAGTTGGAAAAATACACAAGCAAAATCATCCTTCACAAATAGATAATGTAGCCGCATTTTTAAATGTGATAATTTTTTCCATTAATAAAGGAAAAATAAATACAGTGATGTACATACGTCCCAGATCCCAACATCCTTACGTATAATCCCACAGTAATGAAATCACGTAACAGCCGTCTCCGGCACGCTAGCTCCCGGCAACAATAAGGCCTTTAGTCCACCATAAGCGTAGATAGATTATTAATGATCATATGCGTGACTGTGTGGTGTCCGCCGGCTCATAGCGCTGCGCTATCTTTTCCTGTGGGTTTCAGTAAAAGATGATTAAAGGATAACAAAGTCGCTAACCACGAGTCCTGAGGAACTACACCATCTCGAAAAGAGTGGACTCGTCAACTCGGTTTGCCAGCGAGGCGCTTTAAGGCCATACATCCGTCATGCACTAGACAGTGTGCATGAGAAGATTCATATCCAGCGGTGCACAATTAAAGGGCTGGTTACACTTTAGGAGTTTTAATGTTGAAAGCGAGAAGAATTAAATTAACTCAAAATAATGCTACAAATTAAAAAATAATAATCTAGATGCTGATTACAGATTTGGAGAGCTGACATTCTGTAAGTGAGAAAATTATACAGTAAGTTCTGTACTGTTACAGTATACCACTGTATAATAAGTAAAAAAACTAGAAAGCGAGTAAAATTACTAATTCAAACCAAATTAATAAATTATAATATGTAAAAATGGTCCAGATGTTGGCTTTAGATTTACAGTCGTCGCATTCTACTGTAAGTAAAAAATAATACAATATTTTCACTATTGTATCTATCTATTGTCCTGCAGCAAAACGGAACTAAAGGTCCCAGATTATCGGGGTTATATGTCTAACAGTACCTTATTATATTATATTAAGTTCCCACACGGTATATATGTTGCAATAAATGTTTTGGGAAATAGAGTTTCATTTCTGGTGGAACAAACATTTGTTTTAAAAAAAAAATGTATATTTTTTTTTCATCTTTGTTTGTTGTTTCTATGGATAATAGTAATGTGTGAGTTAGTGTTTTTATTTCATTATTTATAACATGCCCGATTCTTTCAATTACAGTGATTAATATCCAATGACACAGAAAGACAGTCCAAACCAAAACAATACTCGTTATCACCTTTATTAGAGCTTTATTATTATTACCTTTATTATTATTACCTGTATTGATTTAGACATCGTATCGCATAACATAGCATAGCGTTGTCAGTGGAATGAGTGCCTGGTGCATACAAGGATTTCTTCCCCGTTTATATCTCGTACTCTTCATTAAAAATAAAAAGACTGGGACGTATCGGATTCTTTTGATGTAACAAACAGATTTGTTTTGCTAGCAGCGTTTATAGCATATACGTATTATATACTCGTACCTAAAAGCGAAATAAATGGAATATTTTCAAGATTTTAAAAAGACCCACACGAGAATTATGAAGTTTTCAATGAAAGCACTTAGGATACTGAATAGCTTTTGGCAGAAGAAATCATATTTTGTTAAAAGAATTACCACTATTTTTATGAGTCTGGCTCACAGAATGAAGGGATTTCGCCCTTTCGCAGAAAACTGCAGATTTAGATCTACGGCAGTATCACCTATCATCAATCGGAGTGTATGCCCCGAACTTCTTTCTATAACGAGTCACTGGAATAACGCAACAGCCGAAAATAAGTTGTTTAGTATTGAAAGTGAGAGTCGTGAGAGAGAGTTTGCAATATTTTTTTTTATAACTTATTGTTCATTTCTCGAATATATTTATTCTATGTGCTGTGCCCGCCCAGGAGCCCGGTATGAGTAATGAGTACTACGAACGTTTTAGATAGAATAACTAAAATTACATGTTTGTAACTTTATATTTATTCCCTAAAACAATTTTATTTTTCACTAGACCTGTTTTATATATTTCAATTAGTTGACGTGTTTCAGTTTTGCGTTATTCACGCAATATTTTGATAACAGTAGTTGATGAAACTGTTCGCGGCTCCCATCCCAGGACTATCCGCCTTTTCATTCAACTCGTGACCACGGCTGGTGTAACCCGCGCCGAAACGTCGAATAGGAATAAAAGGTAAACAAATACCTTTGTTATACGCGTTCAGACCCGATTTAGAATATAAAACATCACCTCACTATTCAATTTAAGGCCGTGTCAGTTGTTTGTTTACCATATTTGTTTACATTTTGAACAAATTGGATTGGAATGAAATATAGGTCTGTCTAGCTCCGTCTATCCGTCAAGTAAAGTACCTATATCAAACAGACCAATACCTGTCAAGGATACTCAAGTTCACATAAATCGTTTTACGTACATGTGTAGACTTCATGTGGGGACAATATCGATTAATAATAATCGAATCGAGATTAGATTAATCGAGAACGGAAGTCAATCGACTGGCTTGAAACTATTTTAATTAGTTTGTGGGAGACGTGAAAGTTTTAATTGTTTAAGGAAGACAATGGATCGGGCGGGGATTTTCCTATGGCTTTATTAGAGACGGCAAAAGGACATTGTCACAGCGTATAATGCTCCAGTGAATATGCAACTTATGCATTTGAGGCAGTAATATCGCTTGCAATCAGAGGAACGCATATGAAGTATAAGGCTGCTGCTTTTGAGACACGTGATAACTCCAAACGTTCAAGCGACAACATGATTACCATTATGTCACCAAATGATTGAAAATTAGAAACATAACCTTTTTCGATGAATTTATTGTATATAAGTAGTTTTAATAACTCTAGACCAGAGCTCCACAATCGGTGTGCCGCGGCACACTGTTATGCCGTGAGACCATGTTAGATGTCCAGCTGTGTAACCATTCAGATTACACAGTGGGACACCTAGCATCATTTCAAGGCTTACCAGCAGGATAAGCGTGATAAACCATCGGTTTTACACACTGTTTCACTTATTCAGTGATCTTTGACTATTTAATTAATAAATTAGTAGAATGCACGTACCTTTTATTATGTTTTAATCCTTATACCTACTTTTAATTGCATTTTCAGTTCAAGTTTGACGCCAAATCTCGAAAAGAATATAAATTATATACCTACACTTAACTGTGTCGCAAGCGAAAAAAGGATGTGAAGTAAATGCTCGAGACTTATTTAGACTAATAAATATTATTTGCAAATGTCACCAATCGCATTGGCATCGAAGATAGTGGTGGGTAATCAAGACTTCTCGGAGTCTTTTAACTCACGTAATCCTGCTCCGCTTGCGGATACGACTCCTCTTAGTTACTCCTTAACTCTTTTGATTCATCTACTTAATCACCTTCCGAGAGCGTTTCATTCCATTTTTCTAATGGTTGTTGCATAAGCAAAAAAAAAGGTCATGCCATCTTTGCATCTCGATTTTGAGCCCCCGACAAGTACCGATGCGCGATTACACTCACGATCATTATTGATGCCGGAGTTGAAATCGGAATGCATAACAATTTGATGGAACATTTAAGGGATTCCGCTCCGGATTCAACACTTTTGATTCATTAACTCCGGAGTTACCCATCACTAACGAAGATTTTAAATTACTCAAAACGAACGACCGCTAGAGGCGCTGATTAATTTTCTATAGATACAGACGAGATACGACGCAAATACGATAATGATAGGTATTAAGCTCGCCATAAATGAATAATAATCAAAACTTATACTAGGACCTCTAGGACCCGAAGGTCAGTATGAACTGTCAGCTGTTTTCCCGTTACGCTACGACTTAAGACTCTTCAAGAGAGCTGTGACGGGTCGGCAGACGGTGCAGATATCCAGGGGTGGCAGTGACCACTTACTATATCTATACCACAAACACCACACACCCTAATTTTTGCGTTAGAGTCGTACCTACCTAAGATCATTTGTATAATATGTACCTAAAATCCCTTGTGGCCACAAGAATAGTTTAATATAATAATGTAAGCTCTGTTTTAATTGGTTTCGCTGTGGATTTATGTTAATAAATAGGTAAATACATAAGTGTAATGGCTCATTTACACAAGGACAGTTTCTCGAAAGCGAGTTTCTCGAACACCGGTTAAACTGTTATCATCATCTGAACACTGATATCCCCGTTATCGTCGTTCTTGAACACCGGTCAAAATAACTGTTATCATCATTTTATCCCTGGTATCATCGAGTTTTCAACATCACGTGAACAGTTGTAGGCGAGAATTGTATGTAGTTTGATCGCATATGAGAATCGTATAAATACAATATTCTTGTCCGAATTGTTCGAGTAACTCTAAACGAGCCTTTAGTCTATACTTACTTTAAACCAAGCCATGGTGGAGTCGTCGTACAGCACCACCCACTCTTCAGACCACGAGTTCCACAAATATTTACCTGCAGAAAATCATAAATTCACTTAGGAACTCGTTTAAAAGCACGTTTTAAACGCGTTTCAGGTATTTACTTATTATATCTTTTCTTGACGTGCGACAACACCAAATATAAAGGCTATATATCGTAAAAGGTTTTCTTTCTCAAGTACCTAAAGTTTGTTTGGAGCCTTTAAGGAGTTGGATTTTAGTTTTTGACTTAAATATTTATTCTGTGTTTTTGTAACTTAACCTAACAAGCTATTTGATCTTCAATTGCCTTTTTTGTATCAGTGTCCTTATTAGGTCAAGGCGCTTGAATGGTAAAAATACAATTCACATAACACACCAAAACGCATCTTTAGTCTTCTTTCCTACGCTAACAATCAAATCAGATACATATAGATAGATAGATACAAATAGATACAAATCAGATACAAATAGATACATAAACATATAGATAGATAGATAAAACTCTTTATAGCACAACAAAACAAAATCAGATAATAACAGACATTGTAACATTTGAATTGCAGACAACCTTTGGGTTGAGAGGAAATAAAATATATTTACATACATATATTATAATTTTTTTTGCTTTAATAAATACTTCATTAACACTCATCGGGTTAAAAACATACATCTATTAATCTGTATCCATCTGCTTCATGTATGTCAAATTTGACAGTCGATGACTTGTTACAAAGTTATATAGTACTAGCAAAACCCGACAGACGTTGTCCTGCCATAAAAGTTGATGTACTGCAGCGTCATCTAGTGGCGAGTTACAACAAAGTCGATAGCTCGAAAATATTCTCCGTGTTCAAATACCTATGTATACCAATTTTCATGGCGATCGCTTGAACGGTATAGAAGTTGATGTGCTGCAGCGCCATCTAGTGGCAAGTTACAACAAAGTCAATAGCATAAAAACCTTTTCCATGAAAAAATACATATACGTGCCAACTTTCATGGTGATCGGTCAAACGGTGTCGAAGTCTATTAATCTCAGATATACCAACATCCATACATTGATTCTGTGTTTGCCCAAAGATTGACTGGTAGAGAATGCTATAGGTATTAAGTCCGTTTTTTTGTATATTTCGTCTGTGGAATAAAGTTGAAATAAATAAATACATATTTTTTAGGATTCTATTCCCATTCCCTTTGATATAATGCATTAGAAAAATATATATCTATACATATACATAAAATCGTAACAAACAATACAATAGATTTTTGGCCTTATGGTGAGGTGCGTTGATTGGAATTTATTTCACAGTTGTTTTGTTTAGGAATGTATGTGGCACCGTTAACTGTGCGAGCTCTTGACTACTACTGCCGCGGCGCGGCGCATGCGCAGAACTCCTGCGCACCGAGCCGGCCGGCGCACGCGCGGCGGTTTAGCTATAAGCGCCGAGCGAATCTACCTTCTTGGTGTATCATCATTTTATATGTGCCTCCACCACATTACTCCCTTCCAGAGACCGTGCCTACGGGCGATAATAATTTGGAAATCTTACAGTACGTCCTGATCTTGTTTGTCTCTGTATGTTTTCAGGTGGTGGAGGTGTGTCGTTAGGAGATTTATCTGTAGTTTTGATGTCGCTGTCATCTAATATGTAGGCTGGCTTCAAGCGGTCTACTGATACTGTGACTGGTTTTCCTTTAATTAATAATTTGTAAACTTTTTCAGTTCTCTCCAGGACAACGTGTGGACCCGTGTATGCAGGTTGCATGGGAGCTCGTACTGCGTCTTCTCTCAAGAACACATGGCTGGTAGTTGGTAAGTCCTTGAAGATAAATATGGATGGCTTGGTGTGTCTCGAAGCAGGTGTGGGTTTTAAATTGTTGGCAAACGAGCGTAATCGGGCAGTGTAGTCTGTGACGTCAGCTGTTCCAGCTGTGCTTGGGTCGAAGAATTCTCCCGGTAAGCGTAGTGGTTCTCCGTACACAAGTTCTGCAGTGCTCGCTTGAATGTCCTCCTTATACGCGCTTCGGATGCCAAGTAACACCAACGGTAAGGCTTCCATCCAGTTTTCAGTTGAATGACGGGTAATAGCAGTTTTTAGCTGTCTGTGGAATCTCTCTATAGCTCCATTGCATGCAGGATGATAAGCAGTGGTCTTTTTGTGTTGAAATCCTGATATTTTGGATAGATGTTGAAATAGAGAAGATTCGAACTGTCTGCCGCGGTCTGTTACTATGTCCACGGGGGATCCGAACCTCGATATCCATCCAGTAAGTAAGGCTTTTGCTACTGTTTCAGCTGTTGCATCGGGTATAGGTATCACCTCAGGCCATCGAGTGAAACGATCTATAGCGGTGAGGCAATAGCGATTTCCATTACATATTGGAAGCGGTCCGATGAGGTCAATATGCACGTGAATAAATCGTGCTCGTGGCAGCTGGTAGGTGCCCAACGGGGAGGATACATGCCTAGTTGTTTTGGAACGTTGACAAGCTAGACATGTACGCGTCCACTCTCTGCAGTCTTTCTTCACACCGGGCCATACGTAGCGTTCTGCTACTAACTTAATTGTTGCGTTGGCACCGGGATGGCTTAATGCGTCCAAGCTATCGAAAACTTGCTTGCGCATAGGCTTCGTGACGTAAGGTCTTGAAATGAGTGTGCTGACGTCGCAATATAATTCAGCACGGGTTCCAGGTAACTTCACCTTCTCCAGTCGTAATGAGGTTCCACGTTCCAGCATCTCTTTTAACTCTGGGTCGGATGCCTGTGATTTAGCGAGCTGTGAGAAATCGATCGACAGTTCCAGCTCTTCCACTCTACTCAGCGTGTCCGCGACCAGGTTATTCTTCCCCGAGATGTGTCTCAAGTCAGTTGTAAATTGGGATATGAAATCCAGATGACGAAACTGTCTCGGCGAACACTTGTCCTTGCGCTGGTGAAAAGCGAAACACAATGGTTTATGGTCGGTGTAGATTGTGAATTCTCTGGCTTCGACCATGTGTCTGAAATATTTCAGTGCTTCGTAAATCGCGAGGAGCTCTCTATCGTAAGGAGAGTATTTTCTCTGTGCTGTACTAAACTTGTGCGAGAAGAAGGCAAGCGGTTGCCAGTCACCATCTTTGTATTGCTGTAAGGCAGCGCCAATTGCAGTATCTGATGCATCTGTGACGAGGCCTAGTTTGCATTGGCAATCCGGGTGTGCAAGGAGTGCTGCACGGCAGAGGCTTTCTTTGCAATCCTCGAAGGCTTTCAGAGTGCCTTCACACAGGTTGATAGGATGGGAACCTTTTAAAGATCCAGTCATGAGAGCGTGTAGTGGTGCCTGGACTTCAGCAGCGTTAGGAATGAATCGTCTGTAGAAGTTTAGCATCCCCAAAAATCTGCGAAGCTCTCGGACTGTTTTGGGGGGAGGGAATGACTTAATTGCTTCCACCTTCTCATTCAGTGGCTTGATCCCGTTGGCTGATATATGGTAGCCCAGGAATTTGACTTCAGATCGGCCAAAGCTGCACTTTGAAGTGTTGATGACGATACCATGTTCCTTCAGTCTATCGAAGAGTATACGAAGATGTTCTTCGTGGAGATCCTCATTTTTCGAGAAGACCAAGAAATCGTCGATGTAGGGATAGACAAAATCCAGCCCGCGGGTCATCTCGTCGACAAAGCGCTGGAATGTCTGTCCAGCATTTCGCAATCCGAATGTCATGAATGGGAATTCATATAACCCGAATGGTGTCGTGATGGCGGTCTTGTGGATATCTTCAGGATTTACTGGAATCTGATGGTAAGCTTTGACAAGGTCAATCGTTGAGAATACATTACAGCCTGATATGCTGTGTGTGAAATCGTGCACATGTCTGATTGGATACCTATCCGGTATGGTGCGAGCATTCAGCATTCGGTAATCTCCACAAGGCCGCCATCCGTTGTCTTTCTTCGGTGCGAGATGTAACGGTGACGCCCAGGAGCTCTCCGATGGTCGTGCGATACCTGATTTCAGCATAGACTCGATTTCAGCTTTTGCTATTTTTAGTTTGTCTGGCGCTAAGCGGCGTGGATTGCAGGATATTGGTGGTCCTGATGTGGTCCTGATGAAGTGAACGGTACGGTGCTTTACTTCAGCTTGCTTTCCGGATGGGTTGGTGATTTCAGAGAATTCTTTCAAGATTTGTTCGTAACGCGACTCGCCGATTGGTATCTTGATGGAAGAAATCGCAATCGACGAGTGTGCAGGTGAGCAAATGACGGAGAGTGTTGTAGTGTTGTCTAGCAGGCGTTGGTTACGTATGTCCACTAGAAGGCCGTAGAACTTCAGAAAGTCAGCTCCTATGATTGCCTTAGTGACGTCACCAACGATGAAACGCCATGGGAAATCGCGGCGTAATCCAAGGTTCAACTCCAGGTTTGTAAATCCGTACGTGCTGATTGATGTCCCGTTAGCCGCGGAAAGTTCAAAATCAGACTTAGGACGACGCTCATGCAGTGCTCGTCGTGGGAAGACACAAACGTCGCTTCCTGTATCGATAAGGAACTGTACCTTCGACCGACGATCTACGACGAACAGGCGTTGGGAACAGGAAATTGGGATGGTCGTTTGTCGCCTTTACCGACCTCCCTGAGCGTTTCCCGCTTGATAATTGCACGTTTTCACGCAGCGCTTCGATTTGGATCCAAATTTCCAATGATACCAACAATTAGGCCACTTTTTGTAGTTGGATTGGGATCTGGTTTCAGAGCGGCTGCGACTTTTTTGTCGGGTCCGGGGGCGAGATTGATGCTCCAGCAGTGTCTTCATTTGCCTGCGGAGCTCGGCTATTTCCTTGGCCATAGCGTCCAGTGACGAACCAGGTGCAGTTGCAGCTGATATTTGTGGTGTGGCAGAAGCGATGTCTTGGATCCGATCTGCCAAGTCGGATAGTACTTCCAGTGACGCCGTATGTTGCGCGGTTATCACCGTCTGTACGCTACTTGGCAGTCTGCTCGTCCAGATGGTCTTCACAAAATCTTCTGGCACGTTCGGTCCCGCTAAGCTTTGTAAGTGCCTTAGAAATTGTGACGGGCGACGGTCTCCTAATTCTTCATGCATGAGAAGTTGTTTGACTTGCTTTTCACGAGAAGCACTCAGGCGCTTGATGAGCTCTGTCTTCAATTTCTCGTACTTTTCCGTCGGTGGAGGGGATATAATGATATCCTTCACCTCCTTCGAAAATTGGTGGTCAAGCTGTCCAATCACATAATTGAATTTAGTCACGTCTGAAGTTATATTCGATACAGCAAACTGACCTTCGACTTGTGCGAACCATATCTCGGGTTCTTCTGGCCAGAAGGGTGGAACGCGTATCCCCACTCTAAATAACTCGGCGGAGACAGTAGAAACATGTTCTTCATTCTTGTTCGGCATCGTTAAAATTTTCGTCAGCGAAAGTGTGAAAATCGCTATCCGCTTGTGACTTATACCACACAACTTTTTCGAAGTACCTCACGCGTCTTTTTTATTTTCTTCCAAATTCTTTAATTTGCAATGCTTAAATAATAAGATATGCACTGCACAGGACACTTATAAGTTCAATTTTGTCCTTGACTCACGGTTTTAGTCCTTGAACGGGGTCACCAGTTTGGCCTTATGGTGAGGTGCGTTGATTGGAATTTATTTCACAGTTGTTTTGTTTAGGAATGTATGTGGCACCGTCATTGATGTACATATGACTAGATTAGCAGTATTCATTAGTTAACGTTACCACTTCGTAGATGCCTGCAGGCATATCTGACTTCAGTTGCTAGCTTGACGTCGGTGAGCGTGAACGTATCTGCGGCCTAACGATAAAGTTACCAAAATGGTGAAATGTGGCGTTAAAATTTGTATGTCACGGTCCGAAAAGGATGATAAAGCAAGTGGTGTTACTTTTCACAAGTAAGTTTGCACAATTTTGTTCAGATTTTCCAAAATAACATTACAAAACGAAGTAAATTTATCACGCATTGTGTTTGCCATCAATGTTGCCAGTAAAAACTATTTTGATTTTCCCACACCGTTGGGAGGTTTGTAAATGATGAATGACTGTAAGTCAAAAGTATTAATAGTAATTTATGTTTTTTATCATAATCTGTAATCATCATAAAATAGTCAGTAGTAGGTAGAATGATCTCTTATTTGTTTTCCAGGGTACCTAAAGATCAGAAGCGCAGGGAGGAGTGGATAAAAAATATAAGACTGTTACGTAAAAGGCAATTATATAACAAACTCATGTTACACAGTGGTGTTTGATCAATATAATAACTTTTGAGGTTTAAAATAATATATTTACAATTTAATTAATTTACAATTGAAATATATTTTTTTAAAATGATTGTCATAAACAAAAAAAATATTATTCCATTTTAAACAATAATAATTTTACACAATGTAAATAGTCTTAAAATATAATATTTTCGTTAACGCATATAAATATTTTTTCTTCCTACCTGTAATCCTTGTCAATTTCATTAGATCTATATGATCTATTGAAAGTTTCATTACAATCTGTTAATAATACCTGTTAATAAGAGCCTTTATACCCAAGTAATTCATTAATTCTGGGGAAATTATTACTGACCACTGGCAACTCTCGCCATTTTTTCCGATAACAATGTCTTGTTTCATTTCGACGTGATTAGTTTAAACGAAGAAGTTGTGTAGAAGAAACGAGACAAACATAGTTTACTTTGGAATATTTATCGGTTTCAAAGCTACGTCTTTTGAAGTCGCAAGTGGTTACATATTTCTGAGAACAGTTTGTAAGACGTTGCCACTCTAGTATTTAGAAGCTCACTGGGCACCGTTAACTATGCGAGCTCTTGACTACTACTGCCGCGGCGCGGCGCATGCGTAGAACTCCTGCGCACCGAGCCGGCCGGCGCACGCGCGGCGGTTTAGCTATAAGCGCCGAGCGAATCTACCTTCTTGATGTATCATCATTTTATATGTGCCTCCACCACAGATTTTTATTTTTTTTGTATCTGTTTGCTTGAACGCGCATGTAACAAAAACATCATTGGCGAACATTGACTCGTGCCCTCGTTACCTTTTAAGATATAGGAACCTATCAGAAAGGAATAGCACAAAAAAAAACAGATTTTCTGATAGTAAAATCGCATTTCCACTGAAGCTACGACAGAATCCAAGTTCTTATGCCTCTTGAGAAATGCTTGCGCTGCGAATGAGTGGATCAAGTGCTTTGACCCTTTCATTTTTCAAGGAGCTGTGACTTATGGCTGCTCTTTGGAGACTGTTGAAACAAGCCGACTACTGTTCAGTATGTAAGTATGTAGTCAAAAAAACAATACACATTTTCAATATAGGGAGCCGATTCTACTGAGACACACACCTTACTTATTACACCGAAAAGTTTTTGTTCTTTTAGTATTTACTATAAAATAAAGACAAATTAATAAAAAAGATGGTAAAGTTTGTTTGTAGGTCGTGTGCTACCGGCTCGTGGGTGTAGAGGGCGGCTAAGATAAATTCAGATAACACTGTTTCTTCTGCATATCAACGACCTATTACAAGTCAGTAATATGCATTTCCGTTACGCTGCGATGTGGGGCTCTTCAAGAGAGTTGCGAACAGGATTCTGCAAGGTCGGCGGGCACCCGCAAGCCCCCTGGTGTTGCAGGTGTCTAAGGGCGGCGGTGACCACTTACCATTATGTGGCCCGACGGCCCGCTCGTCTGCCATCTATTCTATATAAAAAAAAATACTATATAAGTGCTTGTAAGTGTAAAATCTTCAAGTGTGCTTCCCGAGTTAGAACATCGTAAACCCAGCACGTGCGACATATTCTATATATCTTGCATATTTTACGGGTCCCCAACTTTCCGACAAGCTGACGTGCTCCAAGAATTTACGATAAGAGAATGTTATATAGAAACATTTTTCTCAGAGCTTTGTATGAAGTATCTGTGTATGCATAATTAAAGAGCAAAGTGTATCTGCCTGTTTGTACTTTATCAGGTTGTAAAATTTGCATCTTCGCATCTCTTTTCAAATAAGTATATAAGTTTCAACTAACCTGAATCATTCTTAAAAGGTTTTATCTATTTAGTATAAAAAGTAGTAGTAATAAGAGTTTTTTTTACGGACGAAGGCGACAGACGTGCATACAGTCCACCAGATGGTAAGTAGATACTGTCGCCCATAGACATGCGCGAAAGTTGCCAACATTAGTTCAAAATGACGAAAGGTTGGCACGCCCCCGGATGCGCTGCCTACCTTTGGAGATATAGGAATAGATTGGGAGAAAGGGTTGGGAAAGTGGGGAGGGAAGGATGGAAATGGACTCTGGCACATCTCAGTCACTACCGAAACACGTACCTACTTACATTAGGGAAATAAGATAAAGTGGGAAATTCAGTACATTTCAAGGTAGTATTCCGTGACAGAGGGGTAACGTGGCCAGTCGAGCGCGTCCAGCGGCTGTTGGATTGCAGCGTGCACTCTCCCCCTCAAACTAATCAATGTCTTAACAATGTCAGATACAGCGCCTCTAAATATATATTAATTATCCATAATTACTAAATTTATAATACTCGTGTTATGCGACTTGATTATACATGAATAAAAATTATATAAGCATACATAAAGTTAATTGCACATATAAGATAATAAATAATCGAGATACATAGGGGTGACTTGGTCAATTTTGACAAACTCAAATTTCAGAAAGAGAACTCATTTGAGCTGAACCGTTTATAAAACATCATTTATTTGAAATTCGAGGTAGGCAAAGGTAGGCAGCGCATCGGGGGGCTTGCCAACGTTTGTCATTTTGGACTAATGTTGGCATGTATCGCGAATGTCTATGGGCGACAGTATCCACTTATATAGGTGGACTGTATGCTCGTCTGCCGCCTTCGTCCATAAAAAAAAACAAGTAGTCTAGTGTAGTCTCACTAACGTCACAAGCCCAGTGTGAGATCTATAGGTAAGTAAATCTCAGTAGGACTAAGAGTAAGTAGAGCATACAATAATTATCTTTCATATTCAACAAATGATCTAATGTAACTTGAGCTATGTCAAAATAAATGTATTCTTACTATTTGCGAAGATACTTACGTTTGTATCGTAGCATGTAACCGCCCTTGATTTGTGTGCCTCCATGTTCTGTAACGAAAATACTTAATTTAATAAACTGATTGATTAATAATGAGGTGGACTGTATGCTCGTCAGCCGCCTTCGTCCACAGAAGAAAAAAATTAACCGACGGTATAACGTTTCACTAAAAGACATAATTGTTTCCTTTGCCGTTCCGTTATGAGTTACGTTCATATTTTTTAAAAGATTTTACCAGTTTTTATACAGATGTGTTAAATACAATAGCCTTCTGGAAAGATTCGAGCTCACTCTGTATAATAACAATTATAATTTGATAATTCCTTGGTATATATAGAGATATATGGTATGTTATATATATTTACTTCCCCTGCGACCCGGTGTCAGATTTAACATGTAATAAGACGTTATGTCATATTTTAACATAAAATATGACAAATATTGATTTTTCCTATATAAAACCGCTCCCCGTATTAAAGCAACAAAATCCAAAATGTATATATATATATATATATATATATATATAAATCCGCCCCTGTATCAATATTGTACCGCATCTTTACATTTTATATTTTCTTTTGTACAAAAGGCTTAATAGAACAAGTAAAGCGGAAAAAGAGAAGATAGTAAAGAATTGTATTGTATAGTATCGTCTGAAATTAGTGAGAACAATAGTGTGAAGATGACTTTACATTCGGCCGTGGGCGGAACAATGAAAACGCGAGTGTATAGAAGCGTACTATAAATGTTGAAAAATGTGTTCATTCATAATTGTTCATATGTAAATATAAAGGGAAATATTCTGACTGACTGACTGACTCTCACTGAAGTCATGACGCCCAGCCGAAATCGCTGAAGCTAGAAACATTGTAATTTAGACAGTAGCTTGCTTTTGGACAGTAGCAGTAGCTTGACAGTAGCTGACAGTAGCTTGTGATGTAAACACTCATTAAGAAGAGATTTCTCGAAATCACCTATTATTTATTCATAGATAATTTTATTTCTTATTACTAATATTTCTGAAATATTATTTAATATATTAATTCTTATTGTTTAATGTAAATATATTCCTTCTTACTCATAACGCTTTATTTTAATAATAGTAAAATTTACCCAATTTGATATTCTAATTGCTGGAAGAATACAAATGATTAAATTTTAACACCGTTTATTAGTGAGGGGAATTATCTTAAGATTTTCGGTGGAAAGAGGAGAGGCATTTGGGAAGCGAGTTGGATAGTCCAGTCTTTCAGAGGTGGATGTAGTCGCCTTTTACGACACCCTCGGGAAGAGATGGTATGGGGATATTGTAAAGCCGGTCGACACTACACACCCAAATGATACGTATTGGTAATTCGTCTGTATAAGTAGTTCATCTATTTCAAATATACATCAATCTAGCAGCGGCAAAGTAGCAGTATAAACGTAAAAAAAGGGTGTTAGCGATCCATTTTGATTCGCTCGATACGCCTTCGACCAGTTTCCGCCTAACATTTTACCCTTTCCAACATCTCTTATTCAGCTGAGTTACGGCACAGAAGTCATGTTACACGAGCCGGCTGAAGTTTTGGAGCTGGGCGGCGTGCCGAGAATGGTGAAAAGTTACAAATTGCATTTTATAGGTATGAAGTTGAGATTATTTATAAACTGCTTTTATTCTGTGGTGCATAAGACAATATAGACAGAAATTTATAGTTTATTGTACAACAAAACATACAGAAGGGAGACACAAAAATACAAGTAATTAGAAGCACAATCGACAACCTTATCAGTAAAGCGATTACCTCCAGGCAACCTTTGGGTGGTAAGAAGAAGCCTGTAGGCGAATAGAGGTAGATGGTGCAATGAAGTAATGATGTCTCTTTATGCATACATACATAACACATATATAATATACCAAACCATCAGCTTACGTCTCACCACTGCTGGATACATGCCTCTTCCAAGGCCCGCCACCACGCACGTTCTATTTATCTCTATCTCTTACGAATTCTGGGCCTTCGCCCTAGGACAATTTTTTGGATCACATTTATCAATTGGATCCGTGAATCAATTTTGGATCACGCTAAGATTAAACAAAAAATATTAAAGAGTATCTCGAATAATCTATACATATACTAAAACCGTAAAAGAGCCGTGTCTGTACATTAAATATTATTTTAAAAAAAGAACATTTCAGTGTACACAGAGCTAAAAAGAACAATTTTTGGAATTTTAGGCTGCCAGTACATCTGTATGTATAAACGAACATCACACTGAAACCTTTGGATTAATTTAACATTAATTTCAAAACATTAAAAAACATGTCGCTTTAATATTTAGGGTACTTTTTATCCAGATCCAATATAGAGTTCCCGCGGGAATCAACCACACATAGTCTAATGTCTACGCGCACCATGTCGCGGGTACTGATAGAATCACGTAAATTTTAATAAGCGCGTCCATAATAACTGGAAAATAGTTTTGCTTGGCACTTTTGTCACATAGTATTCCTACACCCACCAGAGCCCTATTTTAACTTTACAGTTTTGGCACTTTGGCACCCATATACAAACGAACTAGTTATACGAGTTGTTGAACACAATTCTATGTTCCCGACGCCATCTATCCTTCATCTCTAATAAAAGTATCATGGTGGACAAAATTATTGATGTTATACACTAGGCATAGTGTTATATCTATGCACGGTAGGAGTAAGCTGATCAAGTTGATAAGTCTAAATCAGTTCCAAGGGCACAGTTTTAAAGTTTGTTTGTGTTTTCGCCTTAAATATACTTAGTCTGGCCATACAACAAAGAAATATAAATAAATTACATTTGAATTTGGAATCAGTCATTCTCAAGTGAAAAATAAATGTTTTTTTCTCAATTTGGCGCTAATCATTGTTAAATATTGTACTAATATTACAATGGACTGGGATGATAACGAAAACCGTATTGCTGTAATTGTCTTACACAAAATAGGCATGGAGCCAAATGCAAGTTTTAAAACTTTCCATCCGCTCGGTTTTAGACGAATGTACCGGGCTATTGAAACATTGAAACGTTTTCTGTTTGTGACAGAAAAAGCTCTGGCCGTCCACGCACTATTCGTACTAAACAGACGATTAAAGCTGTGAAGGAAAGAATTCGAAGAAATCCCGTTCAGTAGCTAAAGATTTTATCCACAGAGATGAATTTAGCACCCAGAATAATGTCACGTATTTTAAAAGATGATTTAGTACTCGCTGCTGACAAAAGACTGGTCATTCTTAACTGATAATTTAAAGAAAGAGAGGGTTGACAAATCAAAACGACTTCTTCGGCGGTACGCAAAGACAGCTCATAGAAAAATCTTATTTACGGACGAGAAAATATTCACCAATAAGGAACTTTTTAACAAGCGGAACGATCGAGTTTATGCTCATAATTCTAGAGAGGCTGCTCAATTGGTCAATAGGGTGCAACGTGGCCATTATCCGGCTTCAGTGATGGTTTTGTGGGGTGTTAGCTATCAAGGAATGACTGAACCATATTTTTGTGAAAAAGGCCGGCTGAAGTGTATCAAGATACGATTCTTGAGAGGGTTGTTAAGCCTCTTAACAACACCCCGTTCCATAACCAAGAATGGTCCTTTCAGCAAGACTCAGCACCAGGTCATAAGGCTCGCTCAACACAGGCGTGGCTAGAAAGGAATATTCCCGACTTCATTAGAGCTGAAGACTGGTCATCATCTAGTCCCGATCTTTATCCGCTCGATTATGAGTATTTAGAGAGCATGCATGACATGCTCTAAACGCCATAATAATATTGAATCCCTAGAACATTCTATAAGGGTGGCAGTTGCCAATTTTCCAATGGAAAGGTTTTAGAATAATACATTTTTTTCTTATAAAATATTAATCTAAAAGAAAAATAATAATGTCTTTGTAACAGTATTTATACCTTTTAATGCTGAAATATTTTTTTCTGAAGCTATCGAGAACTGAAAAAAAATATTTTTTTTAATTATAAATAAAAAGTAATACAACGTGTTAGAACTTTTTATTTAAAATTGCATATACGTCGAATCATCAACTTGTGCGGATATATCACATCGAAAGATAATAAACACCGAAAAGAAAAGTATACGACAAAATCGAATAGAAAACCTCGAGAATATCATAGACAATTGGGACAAAGTATCTTCGTATGTTTCATCGTTTGTTGTCATTTTGAGAAAACCCTAAAACATCTTGTTATGTCCCAGCAACATCCATGTACGTTATCTATAAAATCTTTTATAGTGTCTATAGATGAAGGTACCTAAGTGGCCTCGAGAATGTTAACCACAGCTATTTCAATGGTAAACAGGAAGTCGCTCTCAAAAAGAGGGGCGCTACTAAGAGGAGCGTGCTCTGAATAGCCAATCATGTTGAGCTCGATTCATACTTAAGGGATTTTCCTTCGAACATATTCTTTCATTAATATTTTGTTTTGTTAATTGAATAAGTATGCTCACGTAAAGAAAAGCAACTTGGAATTAAAGAACAGCCACATCTTTATGGAAATAAGGCGGCAGACGAGCAGATAGTCCACCTGGTGGATAATGAATATAGTCATCCATGGACATCCGCAATACACGCTAACATCAGTCCAGAATGCAAATGCTGGTACGCCCTTGGACGCGCTGCCTACCTTTACAGATTTATAGGAATTGGGAAAATGGGGAGGGATAGTAGAGAATGAGATGAGAATGGACTCTGGAATATCTCACTCACTACTAATACACTTACGTACATTGGTGACATTATAAAGTGGAAAATGCAGTACATTTGACGGTGGTCTTCTGTGAGATACAACAAATTTAAAATATTTAAGGGTTGCCATAAGTCAATGCTCTTGATAGCTTAATAGGTTTCAACAGTCGGAGCAAGTCAAGATTGAAAAGGCGTACGGTATTATTTTACAGGAAACTGGCAAATGGCGATTGGATGGGGAAGACGAATAATCCAACATTGTAGACGTTCATGTCCAGCAGATGATAGAGACAGGCTAATAAAAAAAAAGAACAAAGTCCGGCCATAAGAAAGTTAATCTTTCCAATGGTAGCAAGATCAGAAATATTATGTTACACTTTTAGAGATTTTAAAAGAAAAGGCCCCGTATAATCTAAGAATATTTTTGGAAAGACTGCTATATCAACATTTTATCAATTTTCAATTAACTTTGATTTATAACAATAGACTATTTGCTAACCGCTTAGGACAATACAGCATGCGAGCGGAAATACAAACATTCACTGCGCTACCACCCACCAAATGAATATCAAACATACCCCTGTGTGTCCGACGTGAGCAGTGCGTCTAGCGTCGCGTCGCGGCGCTCGACGTGTGTCAGACGCGCTTCCTTCCGTTTAATTAAGACTTATTTTGCTACTTGCCTTTCTAAATACTTTAAGTAATGTTTTTCACTGAGTACCTAATAAGCGACAAATTTTATGCGTTGTCATACTAAAATTCGAATCGTACTGGTGGCAATCAGCATCCACTACTCCCACGCAAGACAACGCGGCCGCGACGTGACGCGCCGCATCGCAACGCTCGACGCAACGCGTCGCAACGCGCTACTACCAGGACAAAGTCCTAGAGTCCCGACAATCACGTGTATAAAGTGATTTATGGTGTATTAGTGGACGCCGTCACACACATATACAACGTTCATCCTGATATATATTGGATTATTATATTTTTACCAAATTTATTTTTAAAATGTGTAAAATTTACAATTTTACACATTTTTCAAAGCTAAATGGAAAAACTTATTGCAGTTAAGGTAGACAGCGCATTCAAGGACGGGCCAACGTTATCATTCTGGTCAGATGTTGGCATGTATCATGGACAGTAACCATTTATCACCAGTTTATATTTACATGAAAACTAATCGTTAGAATTCCTTAAACGTTATATACTAAAGCCGTCTTATTTAATATCATTAAATACTTACTTGAATAAACAATTCAGATGTAAGCAAATAAACATAACAATTGGTCGGTCCTCGTGGGATGACGAGAGGTTAGGTGAATTGGCGGGAACTACGGAATGTGGGTCTCCGAGGAAATCAGTCGCAGCGGTCAGGTGTCGCATCTGTTACGGCATGCATATTATATGGCGAGACATCCAGATGTATGCGATTATGTTGATATAATGAAAAATAGCGTTTTATAATCTTAGTATAATAGAAATAAGAATGAACAGATTGGAAAGTTCTTGCTGTTAAATTTTAGTGTCACACTGAACGCGATGTACGTAAGAAAAAACATAGTGGTACGGGCCGGGATTCGAAAACACAACCTCATCACATCACATAGGAGATTAAATCACATTTTGGCCAAATTTCATGAAAAATGGTCACAGTGAGACTTTTGTTATTATGGATAAACTTTCAACTGTATGAACCATGGCCGTATGAACCGCATTGGCGAATGAACGAGTGAAGGTGCGTTTGCTATGAATAAACAAAACCTGTCGTGCCTCTATTTTGTTCACAGAAGACTATCGTAAAATTTACTGAAATTCCCGTTTTGCTCTATTCTCCAAATGTACGCCAAGTATTACGGTGATGTGAGCGATATGTGATAGCCCCTTCGCATGCCATCCTATTCTGTCCCTTTCCATTTTCCCAATCCTTTCTCCAAATCCATTCCTAAAATCCAAAAGTAGGCGGCGGCATCCGGGGGTGAATCTTATCGACTTACCACCAGATGAACTGTCCGCTCGTTTGCCACCTTTTTACTATAAAAATAATCTTGCGTCGTATGTCATTTATAAGATGATTCTTTAAGCTGTATCAAAGAATTTCTGTTCTTTACGAATCGTTATTTGTAACACAAAATTATTTGCAAATTATGAAATCGTCTCACGTTTCAGATATGACACAGCCCTAACGTAAACCAGTCATGACATCCAACCGCTTACAATAATTATTTGGTGAATTGCGCAAATCCTCTCGGTTTGTGTGTTCATGAAATAAAACGATAATAGATATTTGTATGTTTATCAGATATGAATACTCCTTCTTTTCATATATGGCAATGGTGCAATTAGCGCATTCTGCCAGTGGTAAGTTATTTTTGTAATACAATTATAATGTCTACAACGTATCCGGTCAATATCCAGTCCCGTCGAAGTAAGTCAAGAGCACAGATCTTATATTTTATAATTCTATAGTTAAGAGTGAGATTTACTGAGGACAGAAGAAAACTCCCTGGAAGTACACAAAAGCAGCAGTCCTATTAAGTTTCTATTTGATTATCACAAACATTATGCACGTAAAACACTTTGAAGTTTAATAAACTATCACTATTAAATCGCAAAACGCACAATACACAATTTTTACAATTAAACAAAAACTAACTTCACTTCTGGAGTTCCTGCCATAAAGCCCCAGGATATATTAGGGCCTTACCTATAAAACATTATAGTGGCCACTATGAACTTCGTTATCTTGGAATTACAAATGCAAATTAATTAATTTAAAGCTAAGACATTCTCTTTCAAAATCAGTTAATCATTTGTTTATCCATCAAACGACTTTTTTCTTAGATATCGTTGTTTGCGACCATGGAACAGTTAAAAATGAGTTCCGTCGTGGCAGCAACGCAGCACAGAGGGCTCGCAATATCAGCGATGTGTACGTTGGTTTGATCGTTTCCGTTCTTAAAATTTCGACCGCAAGAACTGGCTCCGAAGACGACCGTCTAATTCCGAATAATATTAAAGACCTTCAAATTAAAATTATTTATTTGCACAATGTGAGTACACGTTCGATCGTCACATTACCATTCACGACATGCAAATAATTAGCGATGGGTAACTCCGGATTCAATGAATCAAAAGATCCGACACCGCGAGCGGAGCCGAAACTCTTAATTATTCCGGCTAACTGTTATCGACTCCGAGGATTACGGTACATTTTACGGTACTCTTCTGTGAGATCGTGGCCAGTCGAGTGCGCGCAGCGGCTGTGGAATTGCAGCGTGTACCCTCCCCTTATTCTTATTCCTCTTGCGCGGTCCATAACTTATAAAAACTCGGCAACCAGGTGCCAACCGAGAGACAGTTGAACCAATATTGGTTTTATGCTAATGCCTATTGACTTCATCGAGATGAGCTAAGTCCGCACTAGCCTGCACGATTGTAGGGGTACCAAAAATTCTTAAGAATAGAAGAAATATTCGTAAATGTATTTTTACAGAGATTTGGAAAAAAATATCTATAGTGGAGATCACTACTTTCAAATTATGAATAAAAAATCACCAGTTCGGGTTTATATCTCGATTAACTAACTTCGAACATGAGCAAAATCGATTTAGCAGTCCCAAAATTATGACGGTTCGAAAATCCCAAAAATAAAATCGACGTCTATATATACAAACTATATTTCAATACATATTTTGTTTAAACATTTTTTCCTAAAACGTACGGAAAATAGGGACATTTCCTTTCCGACTGGCGCTGCCATCGGTTTTTTATTTATAAGGAAATTATTATTTAATTCATGTAGAAGAGGAAAAGTGGATAATTAGAGCATGAACTTAAGCATGAAGCAATTAGAAACCAGAGAATATATGAACTGCTTCAACTTACAACGATAAACCAAATTGAGGGGAAGTGATTTGTTCGAAGAAAGGAAATGTTATATTTGCACAACATCGAAGAATGGACGGACAACGCAAGCGTAGAACAACATTTTTTTAGGCGAGAGAAACACAGAATTTCTAAAACCTGATGGACAAACTCTAGAAGTAGAAAGACGAAAAATAAACAACAATAACATTCGCTTTTTCCTTTTCGTGAAACTGCAATATGATTTTATCGCAATTGAGGAAACATAGAGATATGTAATAACAAAACGGAAACAGAAAGTAGAGTAGGAAAGAATAAGAAGGAATGCGAACATGATAGAACAGACTAGAAATGAAAGAAGAGGTTGAGAGTAAAGTCTTTAAATCTTTATAAATAAGACTACATAAAGTCTGGCAAGTTTTATTTGCTAGACTCCAGCAGTTGGCTAGAAACAATCGTAAGGTTTGCTAAAAATAAAATCTATATAAATAAAAATGTAAACGTTCGTTTGTTCAAAATCTTAAATCTCCGAAAGTTCTTCACCGATTGTTTTGAAATTTTGACACAACGTTGCACTCGAATACGCGCGTGTTTTTATATACCCACCACAGGGTAAAAACATGCTTTTTACCCAAAAACAGGTAAAAACAGGCTAAGCGCAATCTGTTGGGCAGCCATAGCAACGCGTGACCAGACACAGCTAGTATTGTATAAAATTGTAATCATGGTAACCCTACATTTGCGATCGACTTTTGAACGAACACAATGGAAGTCTTTCGAGTACCGTATCGAGAGAAAATGACTGACTGATATATTATGGATATTTATGTGACATTATCTGAGGAAATGGACCTTATTGTTAATATCTCTTTATTTTATTTTGAAAAAGTAAAGATGGTTTAAAGTTCTAGTGGTACAGTGTAAAACAACAATTTTTGGATTTTTTGCCTGAATACGCACCACGCAACAGCCGCCGAACGGATTCTAATAAAACTTGGCATAGTTATGATTTATGTACCGGATTAACATTTAGGATACTTATTGTCTAGATCAATTACAAAGTTCCCACGGGAATCAAACTAACCAGACATACTCAAACGTCAACCCGTTTGTTACCAATAACTAAATAAAAATTAAGTAATTTTAAAAACTAGGGTTTAAAAACGTAAAACGTATATGGATATTAGTACACAAAAATAATAAAATTATGTAGTTTGATTTACAATCCAGCTACTTGTCTAGTCTGGGATACCATTAGGTCCAACAGAATGAGAGAATACCAGGTAAAGACATTGATTTTACATTATAAACTTCGTTGTATTGTTGCACACGTCAGTATATTTAGCCAGATATATATTTGTATATATATATATACAAAAGTATAATAATAACATTCTAGACCCTTCTCACGTCTGCTCAGTCTGGAATAATGTAAGTGGTACAGTAATATTATAGATTATTTTTGGAGTCGAAGTGTTATTTTTGTAGCTAACAGAATAAAAACAATGTTGTTTATCCACAGATTAAATACAGAACCAAATCTAGAGTAACAAATCTTCTAGGGACCGTGAAAATATTTACGTATCTACTTAGAATAGCACCCATTGACATGTACTCTCAGTCAATAAGTGAGGATTTAATCTACGATTGGGCGTCACACTCAATCCATTGCTGTTTATTAACTACGTTTTCTTTTACGACGTAAATTGAGTGGGCAATGGACGTCGTTTGAATGGGAGAGTAATTGCAGTTGACATTTCGTGGTAGACGAGGGGCTCCATATCGATCGAGCTTAGTTTTATGAATGGCCGCCTTTGCCCCGCTCCGCGCTCCGCGGCGGCCCCGCACTCCCGCCCGGCGCCCTCCTGACACCTGGAGCCACTAATATGGGAGGCACCCTAATTTCACTCAGCTGATTTCTGACGTGACCGTTAAGCTGTGAGATTAACTTAAAAGCGCCGGGTTATGTGACATTTATTAAGGTGTATTTTATTGTGAATTAATTAGTGTGCAATATTTAATAATTCAATATACATACATTTTATGGCTAGTTTCCTGTCACCTATCTACCAGTTACCTACCTAATCGTACCTGTTACAATAGTGAAGATATCGCACAACTCATTTCCTTTCCCATTCTATCCCGTCCTATCCCATCGAATGGAGTATATACTTAATAGAATAAAATACTCCTTTACTTTTATTCTTTTCTCTGCCACCCGAAAGGAATGGGAGGAGTAATGCGATGAGGAGAACTCCTCATTCCGTTCCTAAACTTTTCTCTAAATCCCCTCCTTAATCCCTAGAGGTAGGCAGTGTATCAGAGGCGTGCCAACATTTGTGCTTCTGTACTGATGGTGTCATGTATCGAGGATGTCCATTTACACATCCATCCATTTACCACCATGTAGACTATATACTCGTCTTATTTCTATAAAAAATACAAGAGTTATTAGTTATAAAAAGAATTAGAGTTAAAGTTACAAAAAATACAAGAGTTACTCTTTTAAAGGCGTATGCACACAACCCACGACTTAGGGTATTAACTACGGTTGGCTACTGTCCTGATTCGCTTTTTCTTTTTTGGGTCCCGCTTTTTGGGTCCCGCGTCCCGCTGAGGGTGCCAGCGGGACGCAATTTGTCCAGTTTTTTTTTTCACTTCTACTAGTTTTTGTTCCAAGTTAATGTGGAAATAACTTAATTAAAAAGTTTAATTGTTGGATAACATCAAATTTTTTTCAATAATTTATTGGTAATTCGATTATTAAGCAAACATATTTGCTATCCATCGCTAATAATAAAAATAATTTAATTACATTGTTTCATATACACCGAGTAAACTTCAGTCACGTCCCGAATTCTCTTTGCTTGTCCCATTTTATATATATATCATATCGAAAACGAATTTTCGTAATTTCCAACTGCAATTAGATATCGGATGTCTTTCCACTACTGATTACAGCCAAGCATCGCCACAATATCAACTCGTATAAAATCGTAGCAACGTCATTACTAGTATCTATTATTTAAGTGAAACATCAATAATACACATATACATGACGCCTAAATGTAAATGGTGGCTCTTCCAATCACTATATTTCCTCGTACAACACTGAATAATATATGATAGGACCCTCATCACACCTGCAAGTGGTGGCTGGATATTTTTAACGATTTTATCTATTTAACTAGTCATTACCGTCAAGTAACCACAGGACGTAAGTGATTTTTTGAATGGAAGATAATTTTCACTATTATAATTAGATTATTTAATAGAAAGAACGCGGCAGATGAGCAGACAAAACGTAGTGGTAAATGCTTCGGTCAGCCCATGGACATCGGCAGTACGTGCCAACATCAGTTCAGAATGAGAAACGATTGGAAATTTAGAAACTGATTTTGAGAAAGGGTCCTTTCCTGGTAATACAGGAAGGGATAAGGAAAGGATTACCATAAGAAAGTCCACGTCTAGCAGTGGACAACAAAAAAGGCTGGTTACGTTACTATATTTAAATATGTATAATATAATCGGCAACACGTTGACGCATCCAAAATGATCAGCCTATGGATATATGAAATTTAATAATAACGCAGTATGTAATGTATGTGTATAAAAAAATACATTTTCCTTTTATTGCACCATCTACCTGTAATTTTATCTTTAAATACTTCCTTACTTCTCACAGGTTTCCTGGAAGAAATCGCTTTAGCTATAAGACCGTCGGATATAGTTTCAATAACTGTATTATGTAACTTGTTGACATGATTTAGCGTAAAACAGTGTTATTTTTTAATAGAAAAAAAGCCGGCAGACGAGCATACAATCCACCTGATGGTAAGTGGATACTGTCGTCCGCGATACATGCCAACATCAGTCTAGAATGACAAATGTTGACACGCCCCCGGATGCGCTGCCTACCTTTAGAGATTAAGGAATGGATTGGGAAAATTGTGAGAGATATGATTTGATGTGAATGGGCACTGGCGTATCTCACTGACTACCGAAACACGTACGTACATTGGAGAAATACGATAAAGTACGAAATGCAGTAAATTTCAAGGTAGTCTTCTGTGAGAGAGGTGTAACGTGAGCAGTCGAGTGCGTCCAGCGCCTGTGGGAATGCAGCATGCACTCTCCTCCTACAGTAACTGTAACTGTAATTTATCTGTAACTCCTTACACTTGCGCCATAAAAAGTTAGAAAACATTAAACAACGACGCGGAATGTAATCCTTAATGTAATCGGATGTTTAAAAGATGTGGTACTACTTACCGTGTTCATCTTTGTATCGTCGGCATAAGGAAAACATTCTGCAGTTTGCCCTTTACGGGATCTGTAATCAAACAAAAATGTAACTTTTAATACGAGGCATATTAAACAGTTATCAAGGGGGGCAACTATTGTTCGAACGTCAACCTATGATGCCCGACTGCAGGGCACAGGCCGCCCCTAATAAATACGGTTTAAGAATCTACATTTTTTACCAGGTGGAACATTAACTAAGTATGTGACTCTTACGCCGTTTTCTAAATATATTAAGTGACTATGCCCCTTATTTTTCTGTAGTTGCGCTCCCTAAAATTATATGTTTGTCTTGCCATATCTTGGTGTAGGGCATGGCAAGCTTAGATTGATGGCATTTCTTATGCGAATTTTATTGCATAAGCATTTACGTATTTTTAAGTTGTATGTAATTTTGCACGCCTATATTGACAAATGTGTGGATCTAACTATGTATTTACCCACCTTTTATAACGTATATTGCAAATAAATAAACTGAAATTGAATTTCATGATTTTCCTTGGGAAAATTCAAAATGGAGTGCACGTTTCCCATCTTATATTTTTCTAACAAGGACTGATACGTGTAATTCTGAGTCAAACAGTTTAATAAATTACTAGGAGCTATAATCCACCACACGGGCCCAGTGTGGATTGCTGGCACGCATGCGCCAGATTTTGTTTTAATTCTCGAAAATTGGATGCGATGTTTACGTCCACCCCCGAATTAATAATAATTGTCTAGTAAGTGATAACTTTCTAGCTTCTAATTACCAGTAATTGTGTCCCCAACTAGTGTGTGTTTTATCTAGTTCTTTATAACAAATTCCTCGTCCCGTTATACTTCGTATTCTAAATTTTCCTACCTCATTTTTCCATGTTTATTATTTAAACACGCATACAAAATTAGAAAAGATACTTAAGAGCTACTTGGTGCCGTTTATATGGCACCAATCTGACAGCCATAGGCGAAACTACACACTTACAACATAACAAAGAACATGAATCCCCGCATATCCGCATATGGCCGCGCTCCTGTGCATATCTAAGCCCTAATGGGAATTGGATAGTTTCGCCTATGGCCTGGCAGATATATATCAACATATGTCTGGACATATATACATATGTATACATACATATGTCCAGAGGCCTGCCTCTTCGTGTTATATGGCCAAAGTATTGAAGCATCCGGCGTAGGCATGCAGATGAGTGTATCTGTTTCTTATTCATTTTTAGTTTAACTAAATAATTCGCTACAAATAGTAATTTCACTTTGTCTACGCATATGCTACGCGAATACTACGGCCACCGTGCTACGTAACAGCGCTACGAAGAGTGGACTACGTGGGGTACTACGAAGGCACGAAAGTACGCTATATATTTATTACTATGTCTACGCGTAACGCGAGTTCCTAAAATAATAGACGGTCATAGACTTATTGAAATATTTATTTTCCCACTTTTGGATATTCATTGGATATTGGATTGGATATTAGATAGTTCATATTATATTTTGAGCTATAAATAAATATTATATTTGTAACTATTTGTTGGCCGCGACTACGCCCGCGTGCTATTACCTACGATTGAATCGGTTCTTTGTGTTAAACCGTCCTACAAAATATTAATCGACATCAAACATTAACATTAGGCGACAGGACAGTGAAAATCTCGTTAAAATCTCTTCGATAGTTTTGGAGTTTCGACATAATTTTTTAAAATTTTCTTTGTTACTCCCGATTTCATATCAGTTCACACAAACACATGTTTTTCTTCCGGATACTTAACTATACATGACTTCGGTGGCGCTCGATCATAAATAATATTGTTCGCTGTCGAGTTGACTACTTCTCAGTTAGTGATCAAATCGACCAAAAACCAAGCCCTTCGTGGTCGAGTTGACTCCTTATAATAATAGGTGTGGTTAACTCGGGATATTTCCAAAGCCTCGGCCCTGGCAAACCAAGGGCTTGGGTTGTCATCATCCGACATTTGGCTAAATACATTCAGCACCACCCGCGGGACGTGTAGGGTGCTTGAGACCTCTCAGAGCGCTGAGACCTTTCAGAACCCCTACGGACGCAGGCTGTTGCCCGCTGCTACTCGTCGTTTTCTGGCTGTCTATCCATGGACGGCGGTAACACTTACCATCACGTGGGGCCACTTGCTTGTCCGCCCACTAGTCTATATAAAAAAACACCCTGTCATTCAGGGATTTAATATTGCAGTCAACCTCTCGAAGCACTACGATATCTATACTACGGTGTAGGCGCCTGGTACTACACCGTAGGCGCTTGGTACTACGCCGTAGCGCTACGTCGAGTGGCGGAGCCGTAGGCGACACGAGTATGAGTATTAGTAAATTAGTAATTAGTATTAGAGTATTAGTAAGCTACTCTAGGTTTCCTTCTAAAATGTTTATATATGGTATACCAAAAATATGATTACAATAATATTACAACATACTTAACATTGGACCGGATGAACATATTGATAACAGGTATACACTATTTAACGAATAGTTATTATTTATTTATATCAATTTATCAATATATCAATATATCGGTACGGCTAAATGCAAATAATGTAATGTAAATTTTTATAAAGCTTTGAAGTAGCTTTTCAGTTATTTTCGGCACAAACGAGCTTATCGGCAAGAGGAAAACGTCGTGAGGAAGTTCGCCTATCAGAGAATTTAAAAAAGTTAAAGTGTGGATTACAGCTAGAAACCTCCTCGCGTTTACAAGGAAAACCTTATACCCTGCAATGAGATGCAATAAGGTTATGTCAGTGAAGAAATAACCCTAATAGTAAATAAGAAAATTTACACTGAAAAATAAAACTGTAAAAGCATTACGATTACCAGTCGGCTGGTCACCCTCAGTCGAGATGTAATATTTTTCGAAAATAGTGAAAGACAATAGAGCAAACGGTCCCACGTGATGGTATCTATTACCGCCACAAATAACCTGCAACACCAGGTACGCCGTCGACCTTGCAAAATCCATTCACTACTTTCTTGAAGAACCCCATATCGTAACGTAATGGAAAGATCTCTTGAGACAGTTCGTTCCACAGCCTACGGCTTCGCGGTATAAAATGATTTAGAACTGAACAGTACACGATCACCTTCGTATCGAGGAAATGCGGATGGACCGCACTTCTGTGACGGGAGGTGCGATTGTAGAAAGTTGGGAAGTGGAATTATGTTGAACATTTGACCAATTTGACCTTAAGCTCCTATTGCAGTAGATAGTCACTTCGTCTTCCGTATGGAATATGTACTTATATAAATAATCACAATAACAGTTTTATCAAATTGATATACTTAGTTCCTCTATTCCGTCTCTTGTTTAAGAAGACTTCTGTCTGGGGCAGATGTCGCGTGTCACGCCGCGCGACACCCGCCCCTCACAATCCCCATTATTTTATTATCCAATTAATTACGTAATTTATTAACTTATCTCTAGGTGTACTTTTTGTGATAGACTGTTTAAAGGTCCATTTGTATTTATTTTGTATCACTAAGCAAGATATCAACATAAGAGTACACAATTTAATAAAGAACACTGTATTATTTCATCTAATTGACATCTCAATGATGTGACGACACCGTGATTAACTTTTTTAATATAAAATTTAATTATAAATAAGCTAGTGTTTAAAAGTAAATAAAAAAATTAAAGTAAACTAAGTGAGATCAAAGCTAAGGGATTTAATTATGTCGCTCTGCAGTTAGAGGGCACTTGACTGTTTATTTTTTTAAGTTTTTTCGGTTTTGACTTTATATGTATTTTCGTATATAAATCATTTGTAATATTAGGAGAGGGTATGGATGCACGCTGCAATCCCACAGCCGCTGGCGCACTTGACTACCTTAAAATGTATTGCATATTCTTTATCTACATTAAGAATCGCTACGGTATCGAATACCACTAGTCTTGTCTCTCCACTGTTGGATACATTCCTTTAAGGTCACCACATTCGGTGTTCCGCTTTTCTTATCCAGCGATTTTCTTCAAGTAATCGGTTTACCTGGCCGCAGGGCATCCCACGCTACTTTTCTTTTATACATACTCCAATCGAGGACTCCCCGTTAGTTATGTTAATGATACTGCATCAAATATGCCCTGACTAGAGGCTCTTTAGCTCACTGAATCTTTGTGCTACGTTGAGGGTTTGGATTTTTTCTTTTGTTTTGGAAAACTTCATCCATCAAAAAAGCATCGAGCATAGCTCTTTCCATTCTCGCTCTTACCATAGAATCTGCGAGTAATATGAATAGATCGCATAAAAAATATTAAAGAATATTTTCCGCACACACTGCGTGTTGGAAACGCTTGATGCATAATTTATTTATATATTTTTAATTTTATCTATGATAACAAACCATTGATGATAAAAAACTTTTATTTGGTCTACTACAGATGACATATTATATACTGTGTGTTCTAGACCCTAAACTAGGATTCCCTGTGTCGCGTGGTCCAGTCCCTCTTCGTACTTAAGTTTTTTTTTTTATAGAAAATGGAGCGGCAGACGAGCATACAATCCACCTGATGGTAAGTGGATACTGTCGTCCATAGACATCTGCGATACATGCCAACATCAGAATGACAAACGTTGGCATGCCCCCGGATACGCTGCCTACCTTAGCATATTAAGGAATGGATTGGGAGAAAGGGTTGGTAAAATGGGGAGGGATAAGATAGGGTGGGATAGGAATGGGCTCTGGCATATCTCACTCATTACCGAAACACGTACGTACATTGGGGAAATACGATAAAGTGGGAAATGCAGTACATTTCAAATTAGTCTTCCGTGAGGGAGGCTTAATCGAGTGCTCCCAGCGGCTGTGGGAATGCAGCGTGCACTCTCCCCCTCCAACGTAGGTTTAGACAATTTATAACAAATATATTACTGATAGATGTGTGGTGTCGACCGTCTTTAGAATAACACTATCTGTTCCCGTGGCTGTCGTAAAAGGCGACTAAGAGATCACAAAGCCGCTACCGCAAGCCTCAAGGCTTGCGGTAGCGGTCGCGGAACTACACCGCCTGTAAAAGAGTGGATTTGCCAATCCGCTTGGCCAGCGTGGCAAGCCGCAAGCCTCAAGGCTTGCGGTAGCGGTCGCGGAACTACACCGCCTGTAAAAGAGTGGATTTGCCAATCCGCTTGGCCAGCGTGGCATTTTACGTACCAGATAATTTGCTTGAAGAGCTCCACGTCTTAAGTTGTATTGCTAATTGTTACCGTGTCCGTGTCGGCGTGTGAGTGTGATAGTATGTGAAAACTAGCACATTATTATTTAAGAGTGCTTTTATTAAACGAAATAATAATATGAATGGACCTTTGGGCAAAAGATCCTGGCGATAAGTAGTTATTACAGTTGTCTATCTGCTGTCATATTTGGCGTCCTCTCTCGTAATGACTCTCTCACTCATTCCACCGAATCAATAACACTTTTATTATTTCATCTATCGGGTTCGTGTTTTGATTGCATGCTTGTATCAATAATAAGGGAGAATTCCCTCGCAGTCTCGGTGGTAATAGTTTGATGAAATCTTATTTACTTTTCATTATATAATGTGCGAATGAAGCTCATGTGTAGTTATAGAATTTGGAAGAAGTGTATCGTAAAGCAATGTTAGTACACAGACTTATTGAATGTGTGTTGTTATCGGATTTACATTCAACAACATTTAATTTCAGTGAATTTAATGTTCAATAGACAGTGAGAGGGATATTTTTGAAGTTGTTAAAATGGACACGCTCTATTCTTATGATGTGTAAGTGCAATAATTAGGGAATCTATTTTGTACAACAAAGCGGCTACCACAAGCTCTGAGAAACTTCACCACCTCTAAAAGAGTGGACTCGTCAACCCCCCTGGCCAGCGTGACGTTTTAAGGTCAAACACCCCTCATGTACAATATAATGTACATGAAGAGGTCCATGCCCTGCAGTGGACATTGCAGGGGCTGGTTGCATTGCATTGCGTTGCAAATAAATTTTGAATGGAAAATAAATCTTATACTTTTAGTCAGATTCAATGTTTCTAAAGAATTCTGAAGTTTTTTATCAAGAACAAACATAGATTTTTTTTTATGGACGAAGGCGACAGGCGAGCATACAGTTCACCTGATGGTAAGTGAATACTGTAGCCATACACATACTAACATTAGTCCAAAATGACAAACGTTCGCACGCTCCCGGATGCGTCGCCTACATTTGGAGATTAGGAATAAACTTGGTGAAATAGTATAAAATGGGAAGTGCAGTACATTTCAAGGTAATCTTCTATGAGAGAGGGGTAACGTGACCAGTCGAGCGCGTCCAACGACTGTTGGATTGCAGCGTGCACTCTCCTCCTCAAGTAATATAGATATAGTTAAATATAGATGCTATATAAAATAGAAAAGAATATTTTATTGGTTCTAAGTACGGTACAACAGTTAGTAAGTCAGCATAAACATGCATCGTCCATGTTCTTAATCGCCTCCGGTATACAAAATTACAATTTTTTTTTCTTTTATAGTGAAGGAGCAAGCGGTCCCACGTGATGGTAAGTGTTACCGCCGCGCATGGACACCTGCAACACCACGGGGTATGCGGGTGCGCCGCCGACCCTGCAAAATCCTATTCACAGTTTTCAATTATCATTCAATTATTTTTATTATTATTTAAAAATAAAAAAAATAAATAAAATTATGGATCATTATTATTATTTACAGATTACACAATTATAAAGTTTTAAAAATTACAATCTTTTTCGGAATTAACACATCATCATACTTTAATACAAACATATCATACAAATATCTACAGCCATATTATTATAAATGTCAGATTATATATTTATTTTATTTAAATAAACTTATTTGTGAATCGTGGATTCATCAGTAGAGTAATAGCAATGGTCAAGCAGCCATTTATATAATTTGGTTTTAAATGATCTTAAGGGTTTTAATGATTATACTTCTAAAGTATATTTATATCTAAATATAAATAAATATTATAAATATAAATAAGCAATATACCTACAATTGAAGTGATTTGATGAAGTTCATCATAATTATGTTATAAATTAAGTTTTTTTTTATATATAAATATAAGCGGGCGGACTTGCATGCGGTCCCACGTGACGGTTTTCTTTCGAATGTTTTTTCTTTTCCACAAAATATTTTAATGAATTCATGTAATCTTCTACATTACTCGTACATGTATTTAGACCGAGGCCTGTTTTCTATGTTGTTTCTTTTATTTACAGTATTGATATAGTAAAATATATTGAATAAAGTATATCTGCCTAACATTTAAGATGTTTACATATAAATATGTATTTGTTTATTATAAGTGTCTTAAACTCGTATTTTAGGCATTCAACGTTTCAGCATGAGCTAATCAACTTGGTACAAGCCAGCGGGAACCTCGAGTAAAATAAATTAAGTTTATGAGATGAATACATATCTACCTATTTCTACATTTAATCACACAATTTAAACTGAATTTTTATATAAAATAATACCAAATTAAGTTTTATTATCAATTTTGGTAATGGACCTAATTATTATTATTTATTATTCGGCTGATATTATTCGCTATTTTTTCAATTATTTCGAAATAAACGTCGTGTACTATAAAAACGCGGCTAATGCAAGTAATAGTATAGTATCTAGGTACACAAACCTTAACGAGTGGCCTAGAGTCGCCGTCTGACTGAAGTCTCGGTGATTCCCATTTTTAGCACTTCAGGTTTAAATTAAAAATACTAAACTTGGTTCATGAAAGTGTTTTTGTTATTAGATAGCCACTGCACTCTTTTAAAAAAAAGTTTTTTAACATGTGATGAATGAGAGGAAGCGCTTGGAAGGTGCGGTGCGGTTTCATAAGCGGATGGGCAGCGACTGGATGGTGGAGCGGCATCGGACGGGCTCGGGAATTGTCGGGAAGGTTCGACTGAGACCCGGTTC
Organism: Sesia bembeciformis; assembly: GCA_943735995.1. Lineage (NCBI taxonomy): Eukaryota > Metazoa > Arthropoda > Insecta > Lepidoptera > Sesiidae > Sesia > Sesia bembeciformis. The sequence continues at coordinate 11,940,126 of OX031042.1, read as the reverse complement.
GGCATAGCCATTTCAGGACGAATGAAGACTCCATCAGCAGAGTTACGAAGTATGTAACGAGTGTATAGTAAATTTTGAAGCTTGTCAGGAGCGATTGTATAGCGAATATATGCGCGTTTGCGGACGTTTACAGGCGATCGTAAAAATCGCTGTTTAGATACCTTCTGTTTGTTACTAAATGTTACGCATATATATAGTGGCCTTCTAAGCAGGAAAGGCATTAATAACATTTTTAACGAAAGCATAAATAAAATTATACTCCGAAATTTAAAATAAACAATGGTTATACTTTGTTTTATCCAAAACTCCAGTTTCTAACTTGATTTCAGATTAATGAAAATTTCTCCATTTTTTTGTATTTTTCACGAATGTCAACCAAATGCAGTTTTGCCTTTTAAAAATCCATATTGATATTGTGAGAGCTGATTTCTATGAGAAATTATAGATAGTTATGGTATGTGATTACAAACAACAAAATTTTTTCATCTACAGCAAATTATTTGCAAATTTTTCTTGTAAAATAAGTTACCGATGAAGTAACTTTGGAGCTTGCATAATACCTTTGAAAGCGCGATCCACCCGCGACCTGACCCCTATTGAAAATGGAGCGATTTCTTGCGTGATTTAACATTTTCAGTAGCACAATTCAGTCTGTCGATCTTTATTTTCATTGAGCATAAAAGTGTGAAAGTAGTATTTTAGTATATAGCACGAGATAAGTATGATTTTCACTCAGTTTCCTTAAACACATATTTATTTTGCTTCTGTGTTTCAATTCCATGCCAGAAATCATATATGTACTAAGCTCCGCTGTCTACGTTCCGCACTCTAAGATCCGTTGTCCCTATTATGACAAACTCCGTTGTCCTAAGAATACTATCCTAAGCTTCGTTGTTCATAATATAGTAACCTCCGTTGTCATAATATACTAAGTTGCGTTGTCATAATATACTAATCTTTCTTGACATAATACATTAAGCTTCGTTGTCATAATATACTAAGTTTCGCTGTCCGAAGTATAATTATACTCCATTGACCCAAATACATTGAATATTTGGAATGGTGGTAAGAAGTATTACTGTAGCATTTATTTTTGTTAACGAAAAAAAGATAATTGTTTATATAAAGTTTAAACTGCTTTTGCTACACTCAGAAAAAATAAACAACGAATTTTTGGCCAGAGAAATTGGACCGGGTTTCTCATATTTAGACGTTTAACTCGCTTTAGATCTCACAAAAAATTAAAGCAATATATTCGTAAATGGTCTTCTGCTCAAGTTCGACGTGGCATGTCAATGGCATTACAGAAGACAGCACAGTTAACATTTCTGTTCCATTTACATCTTTATATCGAAGCAGTAAGATGTTTGATGTGTTGCCGTCTGTACGCCTATATTGGTCTATCACTCACGTGTCGAGGCCGGCTGCCCAACGCGCTCTTGCTTTTTACGTTTCTGGGTATGACAAATTGCAATTTGTTACATACGAGTAATAAATAAAGTAATTATTACTTATCATACTTATTACATAAATACTCGTTTGTTTTATTATGTTTTAATTAAAATATTTCTTTTTAGGACGACAGCCGACAAGAAAGCACTCTCTGTATTCTTTATCACCACCTCCTGATAAAGGAACTGTTAACAATCTGCTTATCTGCCAATTAAACCTACCTGATACTGACTTTTTGATACCTTCAGATAAAGTAACAGAAGGTGGTGAGAAAGGGCCTGAATCTCCTGAATAGGTAGAAACATTTAGAAATGTGCCAGCCCTAAACATTAAATAACATGATAATAAACCTACATGCTCTAGAAATAATAAATAAATCTGGAGTATGTGTACCTATCTACCAATACGTACTGGGCCCGCGTAGTGGATTAGTACGGTCCGAAACCCCCCAGTGATTTAGTAGGGGAGGCCTGTGCCCTGCAGTAGGACATAATGGTGACATTTTATATGGCGGATGGATTAGAATTTTCGCTAAATTCTTAGTTTTATAGCAACATAGTGTTTGACCCACGACGACACGGTGTTCAATTTATAGTTTTTCATAGCAAAGCTTTTTCAGTATAGAGTTTTTATGCGTCCTGTGTCCTGCGCTCGGCGTCGCCATTCGTCTCCCGCACTACCAACTGAGTAGTTCAACTTAAGTTTGTATGTATGTATTTAAACTAATGTAGTTAGACCTTCTGATATGACACCAACATACACGAATTAATACCAACGTGAAATCTGCCAGTTTTCACTCTTTATCGTCTCTTCACATCTTTATAATTTAAACAAAAAATGCTACACATTTTTAAATAAGCTATTATTCCAACTCTATTAGCATTTATTAATGTAAGTGCAAGTAAACATGTAAATTGTTCAAGTACGAGTGCCACTCGAAGGAGGGAGGCCCGCGGACGTATCTCCGGGAACCGGGTGTCGGCTGACCGCGCTGTGGAACTGGGTGACCCGGGCGGCATCTGACCTGGTCACAACATGACCCAGTTACGTTGCACTCGGGGGTGCAGGCCGCTTGCAGCTCGCGATTGTAATATATTTGTAATAGATTTTACTGAAAGGTGTGAGCAATGTACAGCAAGTAAGTTTAACATTACAAATAACAGTTCTCTTCCGCTCCATAGTATTTTTCACCTGATTTGTATTTATTTTGTTTTTTCTCTTTCCATTTTAGTTCCCTAGTTATTTTTATATTCCTTCTACTCTGTTATATGTCAAATAATTATAGTAATGTATTATAATTATGTAATCTAATTGTGTGCTTGTATACATACATGCACATGTACATGCAGGCGTGTACATGTGCATGTAGGTAGAACATTTTTATATTGTAAATTTGGTTTATATTGTAGATAGATATATTTGATTGTAAACCAAAAACATACGTATAAATAATAAGTACAAGTAATTAGAAGTACAACCGGCGGCCTTATCACTAAAGCGACTTCTTTCAGGCAACCTTTGGGTGGTAAGAAGTCTGTAAACGAAATAGAGATAGAATATTATTAACTGTAAAATAATTATTGTAAATCATTATTAACTTATTCTGTAGACGGTTAAGTAGCGCCAACCGCAAATTGCAAATGAACATGTTCTTTCAGTTAGAACCGATGTATGTCAAAGTCATCATAATAACTCGTTACAAACTTTAATAACCCTGCGAACACTATATTAGTCAATGCATTAGTCTATATGTAAGTAAGATCCTTAAGATCTTAAGGACATCCTTAAGATGTCCTTAAGATGTGTGTATCTTAAGGAATTAAAAAAATCTTAAGAAATTAAACGCATTGGTTGGATTTTTAAAGACATGTTCACAATTAACAATTCACAAGTATATATTTAAGCTTAAAACATTATTTTTCAAAAGAATTTAAATCCTTCGAAAACGTGCTATCGAAAGTTGGTTTCTCAACAATAATTGTCGGAGAAAACATTTCATGAGTGTCCTTCTTTAAATCCTTCTCAAATTCTTTATATTCTACATCAGAACTGAGCGATATTTCCGGTAGCGAAGGAGTACAACTTAACCCTTTTATCACTAACTTTAAGATACGTTTCATGCTGACCAATTCCTTCCTAAGTTTGCCAACTAAATTCGATTTTGACTCTAGTAAAGTTTTCAGTTTCTCATTTTCTAATTGCAAGCTAACAATTTTCGTTTGACTCTCCAATTCTCTATCACTAACAACTTGTAAATGCTTCGTCATCTCGTTAATTACTATCCTGAAATCATTCTGCGTGGTTACCAGCCTGGAATAGGCATCACTTAGGTCGCTCTTTAATGATACAATTTCATTATTAACCTCTTTCGGGATATCGACATGACTTGAACTGCTTGTTTCTTCTTTCTTCCTGCGTTTATTTGCAACTTCTTTAATTATTACTTCAACAGCGGTGGTGTTATTTCTAAATATTTCGTAAGAAGAAGTACCAGGATCTAAGGCAGTGGCGTTTTTATTTTCTACTTCTTTAGTATCCAAAGAAAACGCTGAGTACATTTCTTTGGCTAGTGGAATTTTTGGTTGAAACTCGTTCATGTCATAATGTCTTCTTACAGCGATCACACTTGTAGTTATTTTATAATTTCATAGAAAGGCCACAAAGATTTTTATTTTGCTGTTGTTTGTTCACGAAAATCTGTCAAAGAGATTTGACAGAGTTAAATAAACATCACACATAAACATTTTCGTAGGATGTATATATGTTTTAAAAAGTGTCCAAAGGGTGTCTTAAAAGAATAAGTTGTACAATAATTCCCGAGTTCATATCAGTACGAATGTGTAGAAATATTTAATTCCATTGATAAATGATCTAAATTATTATTGAAAAAAAAAACTATATTAATGCGCTTTACCCACACTACATAAAGTCTGATCTTTAGCACGTACTATTTCTACCATATTCATACCATAGCTCACAATTGCTTTTTAGAAGACTGAAAATAACCAAGCTGTACGAACTGAGCGAAGGTAAGCTAGAAATAGACTAATCACTTATGGGCGAAATGCTGTGTGCATTTTAATTGGTCGCTTGATTGGCTTAACTGATTAAGCCAATCAGTGAATTAAGTGCTTTTCATAGCGAGCTTATGTAATTAATGTCACGATAGGTCGGATTTTAAAACGTTCGCATTAAAATTTAAAATCATTAAACTAGTTTTCGTAAGCAAACGTTAAGGATGGGAAGCTTAAACATTATTTACAAAGGACACAAAATAAATATACGGCAATTTGGTCTGTCACAATTGAAAATGACTATTCATTCTGCCATGCCGTGATACTGCAATGATGACCATGTCATCGACGAAACGTTTACATTGATTCCACGTCATTTTCAATTCGGCATCATAAATGTATCTTTCAGCGCGTTTGTGAACAGTTTCGGAGATATTACATCTCCCTGTTACCACAACACAAACAGAAACCACACAGTATATAATACAATAACAATAAAGTAAACATATACAGCGTGTTTATACAACAGCCCGGTTAGTAGTTCATTCAACGCCCTAGTTTCCCGACCTAGCTCCCGTGCCCTAGCCTAGCCATACCTACCTAGGCTTCCTACAGTCCTAGACAAAAGGCATCTTGCTACCTACATCCTTTATTCAACGAGTACTTAAGTACTACCTTTGCGTTGTTAAGACGTTTTAAAATGAGAACATTTTAAAAATTTAGTATTTCTTTAAATTAAATTACCGTTAATTAATGTTTAAATATGAGGTTGATTTGATAATTCAGTGACTTTGGAAGTAAAAATAAATTTATAAAAGTTCTTTTCCTATAAATAAATTGTAAATTTAAACCTGATTTTTTAAACCCTTCCAAAAAAATTTTTTCCAATTTGACTAATATGCGTTACATGCCATTTTAGAAATATCTCGTTAAAACCTGCCTATTGCCGTAAGAATAAATAATAATACTTGTATTATTTATTATTCTATATTTGTATTATTTATTATTCTGTACTTGTATTATTTGTCGTCCACTGCTGGACATTGGCCTCAACATTGTTTTATGCATGAGAGATGTAAGAGACACCCACGCCAGACACTACAAACGCCACGCTGGCCAAGCGAATTGGCGAGTCCATTCTTTAGAGATGGTGTAGTTCCTCACGGTTTGTGGTAGAGGCTTTGTTATCCCTTAGCCGTCTTTTACGATACCCGCGGGGAAGAGATGGGTTAGTGCTGTTCTAAAATCGGCCGACATCACACAGCCATAAAACATGATTATAAATTGAACTTAAAACCATGAACTATAAATATATTGTAAACAGTACATTACAATTGCAATAAAAAATTGAAAAAATAATTTAATATCGATTCCAATTCATTTAGACCGGTTTAAAAGGAAAATCAATTCAAAGCGATTAAATATAGATTAAATTAAATATTCGATTAGGTATAGTTTTCACTGATAGTAAAATAAATAATTTAATTAGGTACGGCTATACAATGTTATTTAATTAGGTATTTACACGCTAGCTATATACATATATTATATAGTATTTAATATTATTATTACAAATCTAAAATTATTATTGCAAATCTATTATATTACTGTACTTATTGCTTATACTTAAACATTATATTCGGTCATCATCATGAGGTGCCATTAGAAATCGGCAATGCGTAACAAAAGGACAAAGATATTTATTGTTACAAAAATGTGTAACAGATGAGATAGTTACGTATACGTTGCCATAGTTAATCGATATATAGGTATGACATCATCTGAGAAAACGGAACTTATTGTTGGTTCTGTCATAGTTTGAAACTTTAATGAAATCATAAAAGAAAGTTTTTAATTATTTATCATAAAATCAATTATATTTCTATTTAAAGAGAAACAACGATATTTCATGTTTGCAAATCGCACTGATAACAGCACGTTTGATGTTACTACATACAGCTCATATTGGAAAGGTAAGTCAATCTTTGATTTTTGATGGCTTCAAGACTAGCAGCGCTGCCTTAATGCAAATCATTGCAAGCCCGTTCACTTCCGCAGCTAACAACTTGCTACGCATAAAGTGACTTTTTTGTAAAAAAAAAAAAAAAAAATTGAAAAAATTCGGATTTCAAGCCTAAACTTGTCCAAGGTATTTGAGTTCTTTGTCCGGATTCAATGATTTTACCATGGCAGCCTTAAATCATTGATTTTTTTGATACATTGGCGACACTAACCCTAGCCCGCCACCTAACACAGGCTGACTTAGCCACAATTTCTTTAAAAAAATACATATTGTAGGGGCTAATGAACGCCAGGGATGCAAAAAGAAAGTAAGTACTGTGACATTGAGTACAATTGTTTCAAATCATACGGTCCACTGGAATGAGACACTGGAGTGGTTAAAAATAACAACCTTATTTATCAGCGTCTGTTCACGAGGGCTAGTCACGTTGAGGTCACGTGGCACCGCCTGCGGGGCAGTGCCTACATATTGGTACGTACCTACATGTGAGGTGGACATGTTGACAAGAATAACATGCATGCTTAGTTTCTGAATATTGTCTTGTAGGATGCTTTATGTAACGTAACGTAAGACGTAATTTATGGTTAAATGCAACGAGATTTTTTATTACTACAAACATTATCCCAGATATAGAGGAATAGATAACGCAAGCTGTCCTTCGCTGCATGCCCGAAGTTGGCGTTAAGCTCCAAATTCACGCGCTGCACGTTTAGTCTGTTCCGACCCGTGTCGCTAGCAAGTCGTTACAAAAAACGAAAACGCCTAACTGCGCTATAATCAATTGTAAAAAATGGTGAACCGAGTCGAGAGAGATCTTTCGTTTCATCGATGAGTTTCCCATCACTAAAGTATACTCACTAAAGTGAATCTTGAAAGAACAAAGCTCGAAGATTTAGAATCGCAATGCCCGAAGTATCGTTTCCTACATTCTTTGGAAATGCAAAATCTCCAAAAAGTTCCAAAATTATCCCAAAAAGAATATTTCTGTAAACATGTTGCCAATCCTCGCTACTGTTTGACCGATAAAAGTTGTGAGATCTAAATGTCGTTTCTATTCGTGAATCTATACAATTGGTAACGTAACGATTCCCTTGTGTGAATCGGCCAAGCCACAATAAGTAAAATATAACGGATTATACAAGTCTCGGCGACTTATACATCTCACGACTTTTATCGGTACTTACTATTTCACTAATCATTAACTTATTTCACTACAGTGTAGTAACAAAATCCTTATTTGACTTAGGTACTATTAGTTGCTGTAGAAATGCATTGAATGTAGTAAGAAGTGTGTTTTTTTTTTTATTTTATCATATTGATGATTGGTGCAAATGTAGCCGCAGTTATGGACTCTGAAGAAGGTGGTTCGCATTAGTCTCTTCTCAAAATAACGTTTGTTTTACTTTTCTCTTTTTCTAAGACAAGAAATATATTCAGAAATTACCACAATTGAGTTTAATATGATAGTAACATCTCCCTCTCCCTTTGGAGGTGACCAGAGTGGATAATATCCATTTTCAATTTTCCTTAGGTTGTATTCTAACCTCTATCAGCATACCAAATGTGAGCTTCCTAGCGCCTCGGGAAGTACTTTATATTTTTGATGATTAGTGAATGAATGAGCGAATGACAAAATTGTGGTTTCTCGTTTTCATATATCATCAAAACTAAAAGACGTAGATACTTGAAATTTTGCAGTTTAATTGAGCTTCTAAACTTCTAGTCGGTGTTTTATTTTGAGCCGTCTGTGTTTCTCCAGTGTAATATGAGTAGTCAAGAAAAGGCCGAGTTGCTTCTAGAAAGATGCGTGTTCGGTAGACTCGCCGTCTTGGCGGGGGCCATATTCTTTACACCACATTCTCAAATTTATGCTTTACAAGTACATACAAGGATGTGTCAACTGTTGTTCATAGGACTTACTTTTCAGCAATCTACATGTCCTCCGGGTGCGTCTAAATTGACAACAGTCGAGTATAATCATTAATACAAGTAAGAAGTTAATAAATATTTATTCTATATATAAAATGTGTATTATGTATTTGTATCTTTTGGTCTGCAATTTTCCTTTTACTCATTCTTAATGTAGAGGTTGCTAGTTGTTGATGTAGAAGTTGCTTGTCGAGAGCAAATAATAAGCTGCTTTTTGGAGCTACGGATTTAATTGCACTACATAATTATAAAGTAATCTATTTTAAAGGCGCGGGGAGCACGCGCGAGTAGCGCCGTTTTCGTACTGATTAGTTTGATTGCTGTAGATTAATTTATGTCCGCGTTACCGCTGACTCGGCGATGTATGGTTGTGCGTAGCTACACCGTACATGCTCCCGCGCGCGAAATAAACACAAATGAGAAGAAAAAGGAGAAGAAAAAAAGTTACAAGTCTTCCTTAAAAGTTACTTTTCGTGGTAACGGGGAGGTGGCTATAGTTCGTTTGTTTGTAAACTTCACTTCACTAGGCTGACGATCAGCCACAACCACTACACTGTTGACTTCAGTAGGCGGGGCTGTATCTAACGTGACAGTCCTTTGGTTCCTTCGCCTCCATAGGAACACGGCTGTTGCTACCAGCGCTGCCCCCACAAGGCAGTAGCTCACTGTGTACTGATGGACATCGTGAGATGATAATATAACACCATCTATTGATTCCTCTTTGCTTAAACGACCTCCCACTCGTAAGATGGCATTGCTATCCAAAAACGCATTTAATTTTAATAAATTACTTCTATTGCTTAATTTGTTGTATTTTTTCAAATGATTAATATCACCTGAAAATTCCGTTCTTTGTACATCTTTTATTATTAATTGTTTAGCATTTTTTAACTCATATAACGTCAGATATCCAGGTGTGTTGTTATGTTTGCTTGTCGCTATAGTTTTGCTCGCTCGTAATATTTTGATTGCTCGTAAAGTCCATGCTAATATTTTTGTTATTTTAGTGAAACAACTGTATTTTTCCAATAGTTGCTGTATAATATTTTGTTCACTACTTGTTTGCGTCATATTTGCTTGCATTGGCGTTAATGTACCTTTTTCTTCTTGATTGGTAGTGTATTTAATATTAATTGCTGCTGATTTGTCATCAAATGACTTTAATGAGTGTGGCCCTTGCCACCATAATAAATGATTCTTTAACTGAGATGCCGACAGACCTCGACTGGCGGCATCGGCCGGGTTGTCTTCTGACTTCACGTATCGCCAGCAGTTTGGCTTAATGACCTCAGTTATACTTCTTGTTCTGTTTGCTACGAATGTTTTCCAGCGTCCCGGGTCACCCTGGAGCCATCCCAGGACAACCATTGAATCACTCCACCCATATATGCTGATGGGTGGCTCGCTTAAACAATTTACTACTTTCTTCATTAATTTTGCTAATAAATCGGCGCCGCATAATTCCAACCTTGGCAATGATACTTTTTTAGAAGTAGGTACCAATCGCGTTTTGGCGACGAGTAGCACTACAGTTGATTTATTTATCACGTTTCTTGATACGTGCATATATTACCGCGGCATATGCCTTTGTCGACGCGTCACAATAGCCGTGCAATTCAATGACGTCACCGGGTTGGTACCCGATCCATCGAGGTATTTCAAATTGATTTATTCGCTCAATATCTATTTTTAATGCTGTCCATTCCTTTCTGATGCTTTCAGGGACTTCGTTATCCCAATGCATTTTGTCTATCCAAAGCCTTTGAAATATTAATTTCAATTTGGTTGTTTATCGGCGCTAACCACCCTAAGGGGTCGAATAATTTGGATATTTCTGATAGAAGTATTCGTTTAGTCAATTTTGATACTTGATTAGTTGAGTTGTATTTGAACGTAAACTTGTCATCTACTGAGTTCCAACGTAGACCTAGCGTCTTAGATGTGTTTTCTGATTTGAAATTAAATATGATCTCGCCATCACATTTCCTGTTTTGTATATTTCTAAGAAGCTCTGGTTCATTTGCAGCCCATTTTCGCAACGTAAATCCGCCTGATTTTAGTAATTTATTTAATTCGTCGATCAGCTGGTTACCCTCTTCGATAGAATGGGACCCATGTACTAGATCATCAACGTAAAAAGCTTCCTCTAGGACCTTGGCAGCTTTGGGATAATTAAGGCGTTCGTCAGTCGCTAACTGCCTCAAGGTCATCATCGCTAAAAACGGTGCTGCTTTAGTACCGTATGTGACTGTAGTCAATGTATACGTGCGTAAGGGTTGATTTTGTTCGGCTCTCCATACTATTTGCTGCAATGGTTGGTCAGTTTTACTTATCACAATCTGTCTGTACATTTTTTCTATGTCGGCAGTATACGCATATTTATACTGACGCCATTTTAAGATAAGATTTTGTAGGTCCTGCTGCAGATTAGGCCCTTTTAACATCAAATCATTTATGCTGTCTCCGCTAGATGTTTTTGCCGATGCGTTGAATACTACGCGAAGTTTAGTTGTTGATGATTCCTTTCGTTGCACGGCATGGTGCGGCAGGTAACATGATAGTACTTCATAGCCCCTGCCGCGGCTCGGCGTCATATGACCTAAGGCTATGTACTCATTGATAAATATTTTATATTGCTCTGCTAACGAAGGCTGTATATTAAATTTTCGTTCCAAGTTATGAAACTGCGCTATGGCCATCTCCTTTGATGACCCTAATTTTTTATTTGCATCTGGATGCAGTGGTAACTTTACTTCGTATCTTCCATCTTCTCGGCGTTTTGTAGTTGCTAAGTAGTAATTAATACAGTCTTGATCTTCAGACGAGAAATTTGTTCCTTCGGTGATGTCTTCAATCTCCCAGAATTGCTGTATATCGCTAATATTATTTAGTGCAACATTGCATTGATAAGATGTAATTTCACTACCGCCGCCGTATACTATCCACCCCAGCTGTGTTTGCTGTGCTACAGGCTCTGTTACACACTCTCCTTTTATAAGACCATTTAATAAAATCATCCCGTGTACACTCGTGTTTAGTAATAATTCTATCGGGCGGCTAACGTAAAAGTTCGGATCAGCTAATTTTATGTTTTCAATATGTGACCATTGTGGCGCGCTAAATGATTTGCTCGGTAAATCTTTTAATAAATCATTCATAATAAGTACGTTTGTACTGAATGTAAAATTATTGTTATAGGAAGCGCAGTTAATTGTTAACATGCCTTTGCATTTGTTTTCTTTTTCTCCGATACCGTATATTAAACCCTTGCATCGTGATCTCTGTAAGCCTAACTTCTTAACTGCACTTTCCTTGATTAATGAGACTTGAGATCCTGGATCTATGAGAGCCCTTAGAGTTTGGAAAGATCCATCCACGGCTGCTACTTTAATCAACGCTGTCGCCAGCAAAGCTTCGTTTATCTCTCGCTTATTCTGCGTGGGGTTGGTAGTCACCGCCACATGTTTATTTGTTTGATTTAAGTCCAAACTTGTTGTTGCTGTGTTATTCGGCTGCGGCCTCGTTTTTACGCAGACGTCATGTATGACGGAGTGGTGACTTCCACCGCACTTGCGACATCGTTTCGTCGACGTGCAATGCTGACCATTATGATTGAACAAGCAATTCATACATAGTTTTAATTTTGTTATTGTATTTAATTTGTTATGATTTGGTAATTCTAAAAATGTTTTGCAATCATACACGGCATGCGATAGATTGCAAACTTGGCATTTGATTGTAGTCACGTTAAATGCCCTATTTATTGTTTTGGATTTATTATAACTATCCACAAATTCATGGTTATATTTTCTTGCTATTTCGTTATGAGATACCTTTTGATTTGGCTGACTGTTGAATTTTGCTTCCCACTTCTGACCCCACTGACTGTTGAATTTTGATGCTGAATGATCTTGCTTCCTGCGTGATGACTCCAGACTTGTAAATTTGCTCTCTAAGTAGCCTAAAAATTCTTGTAATATCGGTAGTTCTTTCGGATTTTTAAGTGAATCAATGTAATCACTATATGTTTCGCTGTCAAGTTTCTGCGACAGTAGGTGCACAAGAAGTGGATCCCAAGTACTGGTGTTGATCCCTAAGTTGCGAATAGCATGAAGGCTTTCTAATGAAACGTCATGTAGTTTTTTAATATGCGCTAGAGATTGATGCTGTGCAGTCGGTAATCCTAGTAAAGTATTAATTATGGAAGTAAATATAAGCTTCTTGTTATTGTATCTATTGTTTAGTATTTCCCAACATGTGTTGTAGTTGAAGGAAGATATCGATAGATGCTGAATCAGTCTCTCGGCTTCACCTCTTATCTTGCCTTTTAAAAATTGCATTTTTTGTGCGTTGGACAAGGAAGAGTTGCTATGTATAGCTTCATTAAAAAGATCTTTAAAAGATAGCCACTGTTGACAATCACCTGAGAAACTAGGTACATCCATTCGGGGCGTTGACTGCTCTCTATTCGATACATTGTATAGCTTCATGTTAATCGCCTTTTTTAATTTATTGAACGTCTGTTCATGCTGGGTGAAACTAAATTCGTAGTCGTCATCTTCTTCACTGATCTCGCTCTGTATTTCCCAATGGAGAGAATCAATTTGAGACCATCTAATTTGCAAGGTCTTTAGTGCATCATCTAACTCCCATTTATCAAGGATCGACTCTAGTTCAATATTGCTCATTGTTCGCTTGAATGCTTTGAAATTAACCACTTGTTTACGTAACATGTCATCTAGTTTGCTTGTGGAACCTCGGGATTCCATGACCGTTACCGCTCTTGCCTCTCCTTCTTTTTGGTGCTTGTAACTCGCGGGTCCTGCTTGCTCTTGCTGTTCCTGCTCTTCCTGCTCTCCCTGCCTTGTTTGAGTACGCTGTTTTGATGCTGGAATATTTTGCTTGCTTGATAGCTCTAAACGCTGTTCGCTAATAAATATTTTAGTGGATGTATAGACCCTTTTTGTTTCCTCATACTCATTGTCTTGAAAATAAATATGTTGTGTGACCCCATACTCACAGATTCGCTTATGATTGCTGTGATAATCGGACCAATATCGCTCCAGTAAATCTAACCTCCTTTTGAAGTAATCTTCCGATTTTCTATCGGCGCTGTCCTTTTTAATATTCGTCACTATCTTATGTATACCTTCATTTATCTCGCATTGTTGGTTGTAAAGATCTTCCATGTTGCTGTTATCTATTAGTTTATCTATTAGTTATAAAAAGGAAGATCTTACTTTTACTAATCGTTCTAGCTGTTGCTGATGCTCTGGGTGTCTATGACCCGCTGTTGCTGGTGTCGACCACTTTGCTGACGCCGACTGTTGAGCTGCTATGCTGCTATTCTTGTCTTGACGCTCTCGAGTTGGTGAAGTCGGTGAACTGACGTCCACAATGCTGATTCAGTACGATCGCACTCACTAGTAGAGGTGTCGACTGTTTTGCTCGAAGGACCATGTAGAGGTTGCTAGTTGTTGATGTAGAAGTTGCTTGTCGAGAGCAAATAATAAGCTGCTTTTTGGAGCTACGGATTTAATTGCACTACATAATTATAAAGTAATCTATTTTAAAGGCGCGGGGAGCACGCGCGAGTAGCGCCGTTTTCGTACTGATTAGTTTGATTGCTGTAGATTAATTTATGTCCGCGTTACCGCTGACTCGGCGATGTATGGTTGTGCGTAGCTACACCGTACACTTAATGCAGTAGGTAGTTAGCAACTAATGAAATCTGTGTACCTATTTGTGTATCTGATTGATACATTATTGAGTAATGACTGATTTTTGAATAATCAAAAATAAATCAACCGCCTACAACGATCGCCCGACTTATTGCGAACCGCAGGGTCTAAATAATCAAAAAAGAATGTATTACAAACTACTAATGGTCAACGCAGCTTTTTAAAGCCCTTTAAACACACTGATTCGACAGGCCTGTGGCCTACTAAAAGCCAATATTGATTATGGTTAGGTATACCAATTTTTCTCTGTGGGGATATCTAGACCCGCGAAATTGAATCTTAAAGCTCAGATCGAGTCGATTAGGCTAAGCGCTCTTTATAGATATTTCTTTTGCTGTAATTACGGTGGAATTCATTGCGTAAGGCGGAGTGAGATATATAAATATCTGAATTACTACATTTCATAATACAGTACCGCAGTGATAGCCAAAGGAGAGTGGTAATAATCTATTCTACCTATTCGTGATGTTGTTAGTTCAAACCCAACCTACTAGTAAACCTACTGTCTGCGCTTGGAGACACTGCGAGTTTTAGTCCTGTGGCGAAATAAAACCCGAAAGGTTTGCTCGTATTGAGTGGTTTTTATAATTAGATACAATGTTAATGCGTTTCGGCTCAAGATTTGGATTGACTGAATTTATATGTGTACATGTAGGCAGTGCCGGCTCTAGCCCATGTAGCGCCCGGGTGCAATCAATACCCTGGCGCCCTCTAGTAGGCTCTTTGGAGGCGTCGCGAGCGGCGCTCGGCGCCCCCTAACACCCTGCGCCCGTGTGCGCCGCACACCATGCACCATAGGTAAAGCCGGCACTATTCGAACGCTACTTTAAATATTAAACTTATTAAATTTTACTTAAAGAAATATTTCATTCTTAGATTTTAATCAAAATACAAATTTCTCACAAAATTAATTGTCTAGGTAGGTACCTACTCCCAATTAGACAGATCCATTTTCTTGATTTTTAAGATTTATGCTTTTAACAAATTCACTCCGCGGACCATTCGTATTGTCATGGTGAATATAGAGTTTACTCAGATTTTAGCAGTTTAACATACCTACCTACTTAATGCGGTATGACAAGCGCCGAAAGCGTAATAAAAGTAAAAAAAATATTATTGTTAATGACTATTTTTTTTTTGCTTGCGCATACATATTTGTCGTAAGTAACAAGTATATAAAACTGTGCAATGGCGTTAAGTTCAATGAAATATCCAAAAATTCAGCGCTCGACAGGCGCCCCCGGGCGCTCCGCGCCCGGGTGCACCGCACCCCTTGCACCCCCTGGTAAAGACGGCCCTGCACGTAGGTAAACACGAAAGTAGGTTGCCCATCTTGGCGGTAGTAAAAGATAAAAATAAAAAATGTTGAAGCGGCGATGTGGAGCCGCGAAACCTACCCTGTCCTACGGATAGTACGGACTTTTCAATTATCACTAGCACGTGAAAAATAGGTAGGTATTTGAAGAATGCCGCGTGCACAGAACAAGAATGAGACATGTGTAAATAGGTCTGGGCCCGCGTAGAGAGTTATAGCCCCAAATAATCCCTCAAACAAGAGACCTGCACCTTGCAGTGGGATGTTATCAATCAATCGATACATCCGTCGTAATATTTAATCCAAATTCTTAATCCTAAATCTCCAAATATCATCATTCGTCCGTTTTGATATTGGCATTTATCGCAGATGTCCGTGGGTAACAGTATACACCAAGGGTGAAGTCACGATTTTATCCAGGGTGGGGCAAAAACAAACAATATGATCCAGGTTGGGGCAAAAACAAACAATATGATCCAGGGTGGGACAAATACAAACAATATGATCCAGGGTGGGGCAAAAACAAACAATATGATCCAGGGTGGGGCAAAGCAAACAATTTCCTTATAATTTTAATAGAGGTAGTGTAATGAAGTCTTCTGTAATGAAGAAACTTATTCTTCCCCGTGCCAGGGGGGGTCAAGCGCCCCATCCTGCCTCACCGTGGCTACGGCCATGGTACTTACCTCCAGTCGGTAGTGTTGTAAAAATAAGCCCCGACCGTTCGAGCGTCGAGTGATCGCTAATGAACCTTAAAGACTCGAACTGTCGTCAGCGTTATCGTTGAAATTTTTCAAAGTTCAAGTTCGGTCCCTTTTTTTTAACCTGGAATCTAAAACTGTTAGCGCTGACATACAGTTCTAGCGCTCGAGCGCTCAGCGGTCATATTTACAACTGGTTACCATAAGGAACTGTCTGCCAATCTGCTACCTTCAAGCCAAGCGTAAATTTATTTTATAATATGAAGCAATGAAAGAATCTTTGTTTAAAACATTTTTATTTAAATATAACAATAATCTGAGTATAAACCTAAAACAATGGTGATTATTATGATATTATTATTAGGAGATTACAGTTGTGAGATTTAGTCATGTTACAATAACGGTTATTGTTTAAAAAATCAAATATAAGCATATACCATTTATCGCTAATTTTAATTATTTTAGTTTTAATTGTTAGAGACGAATCACTGTATTTTCTATAGTTTTAGATAAAATCACCGGGCCATTACTTGTTAAGTACCTACTTAACTGATATTCCAAAAGTTAGAACGTAAAAATTCAAAAATTACTACGTAAGAAATGGTACATTATGATACAAGTGTGCTAAGTTGGTCATTACAGTGGAGGCTGGATTGCAGACCGAGGGTAATGGAGCCGAGAGTGTGACGACCGATCCTCACGCGTTTCATACGTTTTTCAACACACTTGCTCGTAAAGTGGCCCTTATTGCAGCGTTTTTAGGGTCATAATGCAGCATATAAAACTCGCGTACTTTTTACTTTACATTATCGCACTAAACAATGAAATTATTAATAATACCATAACACGATACGATGCAAGTGCCGACGAAAACTGTTGCGTACCATTTTAATAATTGTACTTTCAGTAATTGCTTCAATAATTGAAACTTTTTATTAACAAAATAAGACAATGAAATCTTATTTATTTTCCCTCGCAAGTGTGTTGCAAAACGTCGTATGAAACGCGTGCGCATCGGTCATTGCACTCTCGGCTCCTTTACGCTCGAGCTGCAATCCCCCCTCTACTGCAATACCAACTTAGCACACTTGTATCATAATGTACTATTATATATTGAGTTTCAGAGTAGCATTCTTATTAGATTAGGTACCTGTACATTATGAAGTATATTTCTGGACTAGTAAAAGTTATCAAAACGTGAAAAATTATTAACAAATCTTTAACTGGTAAAAAAATCATTAATTACTAAAAGTAAAATAGCACTTATTATAATAAGAAAATATGTATTATTAAAATGGAAAGAATAAGATCGCCTCTATAGCAGCGATGGCGAACCAATGGTGACAAAATAATTTGGGCACGCCATTAATTAAGGAATTTAGGTACCATTAGGTACCTAAATTGACCTAGGTACCTATGGGTACCTAGGTAGGGAAATAGGTACCTAAATTAAGACGAAAAATTTATTTTTCGTCTACATTTGAGGTCATAGTAACAAAGTTCATTGTGAACAGAGCTATCGGTGCCAGATTGAAGATTGAAGATATCTTCAGATACATTTTTAGAATTAGCATTATCGTGTATTACACAATCACCCGTTCCCGCTTGCCTCACTCGGGGCGCGTAGCCAGGTACTTGAAGATAGGCTGTAGTCATATAAAACTTTAGCATTTTATTCACATTTTATATTGCAAATCGTGTATAAACGCGTAAAATTCAAGGTTTTTGTTTACCTTTTATTTGTACTCGACCTTTTGGCACGAGCTACGCTAGCCGTGGTCACGAGTTGTCACGTTGCAATAGCAAATAGTGTAACAAATATGGCATACTTATTTAAAATGTTAACGTAACCAATTACGGAACTCAATTCACTTGTTCTTTAAAAAAAAAATATCGACACCATCAAAATCATCGGACGCTATAGGTATTGTAGAATATCGTTTTAGTCAATATTTTTTAATTATTCTGAAGATCTCTATCGAAATCCGTTCTGCGACGAATCCCTTCGAAGAAGGGGCGAATCCCTTTTAGTAAGTATTTCGGAATATTAAAAAAAAAAGAAAATTGTCTTCCCTATGACAAAAATTAAGCAGATTTCAAAGTTTAAGAAAAAACGAAGTTTTAAACTCGAAATGCCCATTGGATTTACAAAAACAAACTAAAATAATTTCATATAAAAATAATACAATAAAAATCAGATATTCAATTATGAATGCCTTCCGTGCGGAGAAATCCGAACAATTTTACAAATATATGAATTATGATTCAACCCAGTGCATGTGAATATTTTTTTAATTATCACGCAAGTAGAAACATTTTGTAAACCTGTTACGATGTATTTATAGGATACTCCCGGATACCCCATCCCAAAATGGGTATTTTCCAAATACCCAAATATTTAAAGCATTTAATTTGTCATTCGTTATAGCTAATAAGATAAATCGGTATTCTGTAAATACATTAATATAATGATTATAAAAATAAAATGTGTGCGCCCACGCAAAGGGGGCCCAGATCTCGGCTTCTAGTTTCGGAGGAATTCGCATTTTACTTTTCCTTTTATATATTATGGCAATGATGCCTTTCTCAGGATGCACGGATATAAGAAAAAAAAAATACATTTCTTGGTTTAAATTGTGTATTACTCCTACGGTCACTTACCTACAATTTCATGCCACAAGCAATTTTATATGAAGTTTCTAATTCACATATTATAGACAGAAATGTTACTAAACACCAAAAAGTGGATTTTTTTTTATTACAATTAGACCGTTTATTCATGTATCTGTAATTTTTTCAGTCCAAAATACCGCCTATTTGAGCCCTCTCGTGCTTGGACGTCCACATTTATAGACATAATCATAAAATGTATAGTGGGTAAAGTAACACTATACATTTTACACCTCTCTTGAAATATTAATATTAACATACATTTTTCTGCATACATGACATCTATCAACTTATTTATTATTATCTATATAAATAAAAATGTAAACGTTCGTTTGTTCAAAATCTTAAATCACCGAAAGTTCTTCAACGATTGCTGTGAAATTTTGACACAACGTTGCATTCGAATACGCGCGTTTTTATATACCTATCACAGGGTAAAAAAATGCTTTTTACCTAAAACATAAAAAAAAACAGCATAAGCGCCATCTGTTGGGCAGCCACAGCAACGCGTAGCCGAGCACAGCTAGTTATAAATAAGAACTAATAAAAACATTAGACATATAGTTAATAATAGAAGTGTTACCAATTCGTTTATATAACATATAATACGTACTAATTTATATAACAACAAACACCACATTAGTGACATAAAAAAAGTGAGATTGGTAAGTGACGGACAACCTTACATGACATACCATGCCATAAACGTTATATGAAATCCATACATACAATTCATATTATAAATGTCGTATTTCTTGTACAAAGTGAAACAAATTTCCAAAATAAGAATTTGTATGTAAAGGGCGGCATGTAGAGGACATAAATTGGTAATGGCAATGACATCGTTGCACCTACAATCCACAAATAAACATTTTGATTTGATTTGATTTGAAAATCACTGGAAGTGGTATCAAACGAGAATAGACAGACTACTTTCTAAAAAAATAGCTTATATAAGGAAGACACCAAGCATTTTTAAATGAACAAATTTAACGAATTATTAATTCAGATATAATGAATATCTGAATTAACAGTGCGAGAGAAGACTAGGAATTATTAAAATAAAATATAATTAAATTCAGGCAGTTTATTATGTGTTGATGACGGCGCTGCTCGCCATCATATTCAGACCGCAGGTGCCATCACCTCGATACACACGGTAATAACCCTGCTCACCCCATAATTTACCCCATGAGTTCTTGACTATCCAGTATGGGAGGTGTTTGTTGAAAATCGGGTAGTCTGAAAAGTAAGGCACATTGGTAAATTGACGCATAATTTTATGGATGCTGTATAAGTTGCCGGTGGTGGGTGGATGAAAGAGCGGAAGTTTGTATGTGGTAGTGAACTGAGATAGAAGCCTGTATACAGAAGTGGAGAGACATAGGCTGACGGTATGGTATGGTATATCCAGCACAGTAAAGAGGTATAGTCCGATGTTATAATACCATATCATACAATCGGAAGTAAGCAGTAAGTCACAAATATTTTACTTTATTATAAAAATGTATCACATATAAAAAATGTTTACTACATCGGACTAGTTTTCGTTGCTAAGCAACTGTTTGTCATTAAACATTATCGATTTTGATTTGGGCACTATTTGATTTTGGGTTTCTCCGTTACGCTACGATACGAGGCTCTCCAAGAGAGCTGTGAACAGGTTTCTGCAAGGTCGGCGCGCACCCGCAAGCCCCCTGGTATTCCAGGTGCCCACGGGGCGGTGGTGACCACTTACCATCATGTGGCCCGCCCGCTCATCTGCCATTTATTCTATAAAAAAGGTGCATCATCAACTTGTTTATCACTTTCTTTCTACAAAAAATATAACTGATTTTTTTGAATGAAAGAAAACAATTCAAACGCACCTTTAACACCATAGCCTACTATGAGTACGCCATGATCCAGATTCGTGGGGCTGCACAGCATCTTCCAAGGATGTGATATACCGCCAACGTAGAACTGCATGGCGTTCGCGTTTATACCTACAAATAACGATAGTTTCTTAATAAACTTGTAATAAAAATTATGCACCAGGCCAACCGTTAATAGTCCAGATTTGCTACACTCTAATGGCGTGAATAGGAATGCAGGTACATATTTAAAAAATGTTTTAAATCGACTGGAATTTTCCAGGAGCAATAACAACACGAGAATTTGCCTGCCAGCGTTGCTTAGCGCAAATAAGTATTCATTAAATGGTATTCGGTCTGTTTGACTGTTTGTATGGAATGCACGACCAAATTCGACACAGTTGCCCAATATAGCTCCAAGGTATTAGTAAGCTAAATTGGCTGGCCATGTCTGCCGCAGGACCGGCGACCGGCGGGGTAGATGAGTTCTTGAGTGGAGAAACGCAGTGTGGAACACAGTCCGAAAAGATGAACGATTTATTTAAAGAACTTTGCTGGTAATAACTGGATGAGAAGAGTGAAGTGTGGTGGTAGGCCTAAATGGTAAGCAGGTATGGAGACATGTATAGTATTATATATAATAGGCTATTAGTATGGTGCTGAAACGAGACCACTAACGGTAGGGCTCATAAGCTCAAAGTCACTCAGCAAGCTATAAAAAGAGCTATGTTCGGAGTTTCTTTGCGAGATAGGTTTCGAAACGAAGACACTCGCCAAAGAACTAAAGTCACCGACATAGCTCGTAGAATCAGTACGTTAAAGTGGCAGTGGGCAAGTCATATTTGCCGCAGGACCGATAACTGATGAGTAGACGAGTCCTCGAATGGAGCCAATGGAGAGAAGCGCACTGTGGGACACCCTCCGGCCAGTTGGACCGACGACTCGAAGAAGTCCGCTGGTGATGGTTGAAAGAGAAGAGCCGACGATCGTGTGCGGGGGGAGCCGTGGGAGAGGCCTTATCTAGCAGTGGCTATGTCTTAGCCTGACGGTATGATATCGTATATGATGGTAAAAATTATTAAACACTTGGAGACTAATTAAACACACTTTTTAAACATTAAATAAACACTTGTAAAAATGACTTGGAGGGATCTTACTCCCTTCAAGGGATTCCCAAGATCCCCGTCTGATATGCACTCACACTAGGATATTGTTTTCCCGACGCTACTATGACGCTATACTGTCTCCCAATCTCTGATTGTCTCCTCCCTCACCTACATACCGGACAGGAGTGCCCCTCCCCGCTATCGTCGCCCGCGGCACATCCTGGACGATCCCGACGACCCGATCACCGCTGCCAATGCGGTTCTCACACTGCACTCAAACACAGCACACAGACACCGTCCCCGCCGGCGGAGACGTGGACGTCCCCCTCGTTACACCGTTAACACACACCGGCCATCAGCCAACACTTTCACTAGGTATCGGCATGTGCCTGGGCGCTTCTCGCCGACTCGCGACCCCGCGGTATCCCCCCAATGCAACGCCCTAAGCGAGGTCCGTTCCTTCCGCCGGTTTACCGGCGGGGGAGCCCTTAGGCTCGTTGCAACCACACTTTTTGTTCCTGGCTGAGCGCCTTCTGCGTTCGCCCTAAACTAAACAAGTCCGGTGACTCTTGAAAGGCCACTACGGCCACAAGAATTTAGTCAATCCGAAAAAAAAAACCCTAGGATATTGTTAAACCACTGTCATATGAATGAATGACTATTGATAAAAGCTTGATAAAAATTTAATTACGTACATATATAAATAAATTTCAAAAATAATATTAATAAATAGTTATTATATCAAATGATTACAACTCAGCATATTCTGCTACACGAGGTACAGTCCTGCTATTTTATCGCGGCATCAACGATGACAGACAACCCGGGTGATACATATCCCCCCTGCTATCACATAATAAACATAACACGTTTATTGTACCCAGTATATACTGCGCGTATCAGTAAATGTACCAGTAACCTCGAACCTCGGAAATAATTACGTAGAAATGTGGTATAGGTTGATTTGTATGACAAATGTTAACTCACCGATAGAGATGGGTCCATTCTGCACGAGCCACTTGGCCATATCAGCCTCGTTGGAGGAGATATTCACAGCACCACTGATTTGCACTCTCGCCAGTGTCTCGTTGAATATGCACTTGTCGTTCTCCCCCTCGTAAGGGTAGTCACTCTCCATCTCCAAGCCACCCAACTGTTCTATGGCCCTGAAAGTAATTTTTAAGAATGTGTTTCAGGAAGTTTGGTAACATTTTAGAGATTTTGATGAGGGGATTTTTTATTAAAGGCGGCAAATAGGCGGACTTTAACATCAGCTGGGCACATTATGCTGAGTGTTTACCGTCTCCCATGGACACTTGCAATACAGGAGGATTACAGATGAGCTGCCCACTTTTCAAATACCCGTCACAGCTTACTCTTGAAGAGCTCCATGTCGTAACGCAGCAGAAAACCCTTAGGAGGAGAATCTTTCAGAATTAAATTTATTGATTTGCAATGTGTGTTATAAAAGGTTGTACACATTTGCCAATAATGGCGTGCTAAATTACATACATCTATCATAAAAATACATGAATGCCTACAAAAAACACAACTAAAGAACACAACATTTAACACCATACTTAATACAAAATATCAATTAGCCTTATATACCTAATAGGTATTCATATTCCCGTGATAGTACCAAATATAATGGTAATACGAGTAAATCATAACAGTAATAATGTCAGAACAGAGATGTAATTTTTTATAACAATTTATATTTATTTCATTATCCATATGTCAAAAATTTTATAAATAAATGTAAGTAACATAATATAATAGTAACATTTTATAATAACATCACTATTATGTCAACAGTTTAAATTAATTTACATATAATAAAATTGTAACAGGCCGATGTCTGTACATTATAAATATTGAGAAAAAAACCCTAATGGCGTGGTGGTGTACATAGTCTATATCAGTGGTCGTCACACTTTTCTGGTCAAGGGCCACATAGGACAATGTGAGGTATCACTGCGGGCCGCACATTCTTGGATTGTTTAGTTGACACCACCAATCAATTGACATATTTTTTATGAGCTGTCAAAATGCATTTGCCCCATAGATTTTGTATGGCAATTGCTACCTGTGACCAATGTGAAGTCTTTATTTGCCAACTCAATGAACTAACTAGCATACAATTAACGGACACAAAGAACAGGAGGAAGTTTATACCTACCCGCGTACTTCTATTTAGTTAACTTCATGTGCAAAATCATATTTTGATATTATCTACTAAAATTGTTTGCTTTGTCGCGGGCCGCACAAATATCGCCCGCGGGCCGCAGTTTGACGACCACTGGTCTATATCGTTGACTTAAAATATTCATTAAATAATTTCAGTCAGACTTAGGAAGCCCGATTAGCGTACGATATAGAAAAGGATGTCACGATACGATTTATTTAGGAAAAGGCCTTTGCCTTTATCCTGTGATCTTTTAAAGGATCTTTATCATGTGAGCTTTTTAAGGCCTGAATCCTAATCGCGCGTCACGGCAGCGGCACGGTACGTAAAGGTTGTTTATTTTAATTGTGAACTTTATCTACAACGTACATAGTTTCAATTTGTATAACGCTGCCTTTTGCTTTCTCGTTTAATTGATTTTTTTACAGCTCGATCGATTGACATCAGCATATAACATCCCACTTCGGGGTTAGGGCCTTCCCCTATAATCACGATTTACATTTTAGAGTCGATTTAATAATGATATAGAATTTATTTCGGGCATATGGGCATACCCATATACATAAAAATACACAAAAACAATATAAATTAAAAAATAAGGAAACATTAAAAATAAATTAGTATAAACGGACAATACGCAACGGCACTGATATGCGCCCCAGTCCAGTGCCTCAGTATAGGGCAGTCCACCCTCTCCGCCAATGTCGCCAGATTTAATGTTTTCTGTAAATGTGTAAAGGACTTCCCCTACGCTATTAAATCTAACGCTATGTTAGTGGGTCATGAGTTCATGACATATCTTCCATACTAACATGGCGTGGTGTTTATGAAAACAAAAATGACGTATATGTAACTATTAACCGCCATCATGTCAATATACTCTGGCACAGATAAAATAGTATATTGCTTGAATTGCGTGTTAACCACAAAGTATGATACACTTTTAATTAATTTTAATACTTCACCATAAATAATTAAATAAATGTCATTATTAATAGTGAAACAAAAACAACTTTATCTCAATGTCGTGTTTACCGATGGACTGCAATGTATCGATCAATTTTTGATGGAAAAAGCTGGCATTTAAAATTGGAATTACTTTACTTTGGTATGTTCCAAAAGACACGCATCTACGAGCAATTGTCGCCTTAAGTTTATCGACAAGGTTGCGCGTGTACAAAAAGCGAATGTAAATAAATAAGTAATTTTCCTCTTGGCACAGTTTGCATCATTACCGTAACCGTGTGAATACAATTTTTCTTCCGTTGCATTGTTTATCGTTTTAATTTTAAAAATGTTCCGCATTTCTATTCTGCAAAGGTGTTTACAATCAATTACCTTGAATTAGTCACACCTACTCGTAATTCTAAATCGATTAAGGGTTTCGCTTCATCCTTGCGTGTAAACATTACGCACAACGTGAAAAATGCAGGCGGTTTTGTTTCATGATACAAATAAACATGTTTGCCTAAGAGCGCATATCCCGGATGCAAAAATCAATACAGTCAATTGAATGCGTAATCATTGTGAATTACATTCTAATTAAACAGTGAATTCTTCTCATTTTAATTTATGAGTGGAACTTGGAATCATCAATGAAGCGTTCCAATAAATACAAACTCCTTTGCGATTCATTATCAACTTATTCAATAGGCGGCTAGGTAGCGCCAACCGCAAACATAACGTTGTGGAACAAACCTGCTCCTTCGGTTAGAAAAACGAATATTAACGTTAAAGTCACCGTAATAACTCGTTTACGAAAGCAAAAAAAGTTTGTAATGGCGCAGTTTAAGAAGTTTACTCTTTGTACCATATTACCGCTTTGAATATCCTGTTATCATTATAATGCTGAAATCAATTTATCTGAAGCTATCGAGTATTGAACGATATCTATTTTTTTATTATAAATCTAAAGCGTATTCGAACTTTTTATTTAAAATTTGATGTATCTTGATTTATTAACTTATATTCCAGTCGTTCGCAGTTATATTGGTTATCGTTGAACTTTAGCAGGTCAGACATTATCATGTTCGGTGACTTGGGACCACTGACTTTACAAAGGGCACGAACGCAATAGCTGCTAATATTGTTCATGAGAGACGGTGTCAGTGTATGTGAGTATGTGATCCACCAATTCGTAGTGCGCCCGCGTGATGGATTACGGCCCGAAACCGCCCAATTATTTACAAAGGGAGGCCTGTGGTCTGCAGTAGAACGCTACAGGCTAACACAAGTAAAAATTGTTCATGTCTTTATTTTTTAGAAAGTAGCAGACAAGCAGAAAGTCCGCTTGGTGGCAAGTGAATACTGTTACCTATGGACATCCGCGATCAATAAGAAACGTTGATAAATGAATAAATGGTTGTTAATTGTTCGGCCACAGCACAAAACAAAAAACTAGCCTGGCGTCATAATGTTTTCTGCACTAGAGGATAGCATCTAGAATTATCTGCGTATAAAAGATGAGAACACACTATAGTAGAAAGTGAAAATTAAGATTAAAATATCGCACTTGAAATATTAAGAATTATTAATAAGGAGTACATTTTATCCTATTACACTGAATACTCCATTGAGTATAATAGGAAAGGACGGGATTAGATGGGATAGAATAGACAAATGGGCGCTGGTATTTCTTACTCACTTCCGAATTTTACAGCAATCTTCTATGAGAGAGCAATCAATTTTACAGCGACAGTGTGACATGAGCAATCGGACGCGTTCAACTGCTGTGCAAAACTCCCCCCTCCCCCCAAATATAAACGTCATGTAGAAAGACATTCGTTCATTGCTTAATTTCATTCATTCACAGCCCTTACATAAATATAATTTAATTAAACGTATGCGTACCTGTATGCGTTATCCGGCAGTCCACCATTGCAGCCCTCGTCCAGCTTATCACAATCCACCAGCTCTTGCTCCGATAATGATACCAACGCACCTGACTGTATCTTCCACTGACCCTCGACGTTGCCTGCGAAAATTAACATAGATGAAATATTATTATCTATACTCGACGCACATTCGTTTATAATATTTAATAATTATCGTGTAATAAAGGGTGTCTCAACGAAAACTTGAAATTCGTATCGCGTGCCACTTGCGATTGTCAATTGTTCCGTCAGCCGTATTTGGTTGGGGCTTTGTTAATTGAAACATTGATATTTTTGAAAATGCCGAGTTACAGTTTGGACGAACATTTATTAACAGTGAAAACCCATTACAAATTTGGAGAAAATTTCACAGTAACAATTCGCAATTTATGTGATCATTTTGGTGTGCATAATCAACCGTAGCGGTCCGCTACTGAAAATTTTAACCGGAAATTCATGTTCATTTCTTTATGTTTATTTCATGTTCCATGTCAATAATTGACCTTGTTATGTAAATAAAAATTTCTACGAAATTCATTCAAATATGGTATTTTATTTCCTTTTATTAAAAATTCAAGTTCTTGTTGAGACACCCTTTTTTATGCATTTCATGGTACCTTTCAACGTGCCTCTCTGTTCAACCCAAAGGTTGGCTGCGAGAGATTGACTCCAGGGAAATAAATGAATAAAAACATGTCTGCATATGATCATTTATTTAGGGGAGGTGACATCATCTCCCCCATTGAAGAATGGTATGTTAAATGACATAAAAAAAACTCCCGTTTTTATACCGTTATACTATCTGATCCCCATTATTTTCCAATTCTCTTCCAAGTTCCAGTTCATGATTCGTCCATCGGCGACAGGTAGACCTTACTTACTACCAGGTAGACCTCTAACTACTAGGTAGACTGTTTGCTCGTCTGCCAAATTCTTTCCATAAAAAACGTAGCTTCAGAACGTGACGTACTCAATTGACTTTAATTACGTATTTGAGTTTAAAACAACCAATCGGCCTGTAAATTATTTATAACTTTATTGCATTGACGATTTTAGAAATTTGTCATGAATAATGTATGAAAATTAAATTCCATTATTTTACGTTATCCATAATGATGAAGACATTATACTCGAAGAGGTAAATCGGAGGCGTCACATAATAATCGCTTCTCAAGCTTAAGACAATCAAAATCTATGATACTCGTAAAACCGTAATGAAGTCGTAGTTGTATTTTATATGAAATAGGATATTCATAAAATATAAAAATGGACGCAAACTTTTGCAGATCTCCGGAATTTCGTACCTTAGTGGCATAAACCATTTACACAAAAAGGAAAATAATAAAAGCTCACCAGTAACACTGAAGGCCCAACAACTGCCGCAAGAGCCCTGGTCCTTCACCTCTGTAACTGCATCATGCTCCCTCCAATCGAACTTCTCTGGAAGTTTTAACTTGGGAATGTGAGCTTTCCTCATCGGAATTTGATTATGATCCCTGAGCCTTGTTTTTAAACCCAAATGCTTGCTACTGAATTCTTCATATGTCAGATCAGCGAACCGAGTAACCGCATATGTAGCTGTCCCACGCTCATTCATGTTTAGTTCGTGAATTTTTTTAATGTTGTCCTTGAAAATCCTGAACCGCCTGGACATCTCTGCGGAATCTTTCGTATACTCGGGCCTATATTTATCGATGAAGTGGTAGAACAAAATTTCAGCTTGTATATCATGATAGAACTCATTATTAATGCTCTCGTCGTAGTCGCAAGCGACGCGGTAGGTGGGAGGATTATCAGTCCATGGACGTAGCCATACATTAACGCGGCAGAACCGATTCGGATTGTTACTCTTAATTATGGTACAGTTTGTTACAAGACTCAAAGCCAAACAGTTAGTGTAGCCTACTTCGATTTTCAATTTATAATGTATACCAGCAATCGCTTGCTTATGTATTGAAAATATCCTTACAAGTTCTTGTTTGCGATAATTTGGATATTTCGCCTCAATGTGTTTCACGGCTCGATTAGCTAAATAAAGCGCAACTTTTGCACTGTCGAAGTCTATTTGCGTTTCTAGAGGGATCTCATCGTCTTTACAACTGACCTCCATTAATTTACTACCATTCACCCATAGCTTTTCAAAAATATGTGAAATGCAGTTTCTTCTGGGTAGATTGTCAAGAAATTCGCAATCTGTTATGTTATCGACCCATTCGTATTTCAAACATGATGTATAGCCTACGTCGAAATCAATAGTGGTAATTTCACCTGACGCAAGTTTACTCGAATAACTGTTTATCTCAATAATTCTTTGCTTATGCCTATGCTTAGAGTGCATTTCTAACTTTTCCAACGACTCTTGAGCCAATTTTTGTATTCTTCTCTCATCGTCAGTTGCATTCTTTGCGTCTGAGCTTGCAAACCGTTTCTTGCGAGAAGACTCTCGCGGTCTACAAAACGCATCAAGTCGCTGAATGCTTTTACTGTTGGGCGTCATATAAATATAAGACGTACAGGCTTTAGCTGTTTTAGAATCATCGTTACACAAATCAAATATTTTATTCGGGTCTATATCTTTAGTGCAATTTGTAGAAACTACTACTAGACTTAACTTCATAGGCACCCTGGAGTCTAGGCTGGGAGTTAGTACTGGTTCACTTGCGGGCATGAGCTTGTACTTAATTTCTGGCGACTTTTCAAGTTCTTCAATCATTGTTTTAGTTAACACAGTCACTGATATACCAGTAACCTTTTCAAAATCTTCATCGTCTTCGCAAACTACGTTAACTTGCTGGACAACTAATTCATCGTCCGGTGAAGGATATATCCTGACAAAACATATTCTGTGCCGCAAACCCTCAAATTCATCACACGATTGTAGCTCAAAGTCTGTATCGCCTCGCAAACAGTACGTGTAAGCTGTTTCAATGTACATTCTGACCATCGCTGTGTCCATATGTATACCGCTTTGAACAGAATGTATTGTTACTAATTTCTGTAAATTGTGTGTATTTGAATTTTCGTTAATATTTGACACAGCTCTTTCCGCGTAGTAATGACTCAAATCCTCATCGATATCATCGTCCGCCTGACTTTGTCTTTTTCTTCTTTTCAAAATGTCACCCCCTCTTTCTATACTCATTCTTTTTTTAGAGATTCGGCTTCGTTTCTTAAGGAATACATTGCTACGATCATCAATATCTGTATCCTTAGGTTCTTCATCTAATTGTTCTTCGTGACAATGTACTGCAATTGTTTTTTTCATTCCACTTACGGGATCGGCAATCTCAGTATGACAATAAAACACCGAATTACTATCAACCGGTTGGCAGTTCAATGCCTTTGAAGAATTTATAGAACAATTTGTTGGAGCAGCCTTATAATCAATTTTGTATAGAAAACCGGACACCACCTGTTCTAATACACGCTTCACGTTCAATACAATATAACGGACCTTACTTTTCTGTTTACGTTCATATTTACGCAAGGATTCTTCTGCTAATCGTTTATATACAGATTTAGTGGCATCTTGTTTTTGTAGACCTCCTACCATGGATCGCTTTTGTCTATCTAGATGGTTGGAAAATAATGATGGATTCATATCACAGTTTACCGATATTTCCCCTTCCACACGCCACGGCTGCTCCCATACTTCTGTATGGCAACTTACAACATAGGCATTGTTCTGTACCTCACAATATGATGAAGTCGGTGCTCCATTACTGTCCAATAGGCAATTTGTTGGAGATATCTTAAAGTCTATTCTGGTCAGAGTTCCTGACACAACCTGAAGAGTAACTTTTTCCACCTTAACGACGTTATGGTGTTGTGTGCTACCGGATGTCAATAAATACTTATGAAGTGATTCTTCTGCTAAAGCATAATATTTAGGATCACTAGAATCTTGCTCTGTTTGTCCACCAGGAAGTTGTCTCTTTGTTCTAGATCGTTGGTCATCGAAATTACAGTTTACGGTTATTTCTTTTTTATTCAGCCAAGGTTGTTCCCATATTTCTGAGTGGCAACTTATGGTATTGGCAGCAGGCTGAACTTCACAATTCGATAAAGAAGTTTGTCCGTTGCTGTTCAATTGACAATTTGTCGGAGAAGCTTTAAAGTCTATTCTGGTCAGAGTTCCTGATACAACCTGAACTGTTACTTTTTCTACCTTAACGACGTTATGTTGTTGACTGCTACCGGATGTCAACATGTATTTTTGGAGTGATTCTTCTGCTAAAGCTTTATATTTGGGTTCATTAGCATTTTTTACCGTTTGTCCACCAGGAATTTGTCTCTTTGTTCTAGATCGTTGGTCATCGAAATTACAGTTTACGGTTATTTCTTTTTTATTCAGCCAAGGTTGTTCCCATATTTCTGAGTGGCAACTTATGATATTGGCAGCAGGCTGAACTTCACAATTCGATAAAGAAGTTTGTCCGTTGCTGTTCAATTGACAATTTGTCGGAGAAGCTTTAAAGTCTATTCTGGTCAGAGTTCCTGATACAACCTGAACTGTTACTTTATCCACTTTGACGACGTTATGTTGTTGACTGCTACCGGATGTCAACATGTATTTTTGGAGTGATTCTTCTGCTAAAGCTTTATATTTGGGTTCATTAGCATTTTTTACCGTTTGTCCACCAGGAATTTGTCTCTTTGTTCTAGATCGTTGGTCATCTATATTACAGTTTATGGTTATTTCTTTTTTATTAAGCCAAGGTTGTTCCCATATTTCTGAGTGGCAACTTATGGCATTGGCAGCAGGCTGAACTTCACAATTCGATGAAGAAGTTTGTCCGTTGCTATTCAATTGACAATTTGTCGGAGAAGCTTTAAAGTCTATTCTGGTCAGAGTTCCTGATACAACTTGAACTGTTACTTTTTCCACTTTGACGACGTTATGTTTTTGACTGCTACCGGATGTCAACATGTATTTTTGGAGTGATTCTTCTGCTAAAGCTTTATATTTGGGTTCATTAGCATTTTTTACCGTTTGTCCACCAGGAATTTGTCTCTTTGTTCTAGATCGTTGGTCATCTATATTACAGTTTATGGTTATTTCTTTTTTATTAAGCCAAGGTTGTTCCCATATTTCTGAGTGGCAACTTATGGCATTGGCAGCAGGCTGAACTTCACAATTCGATGAAGAAGTTTGTCCGTTGCTATTCAATTGACAATTTGTCGGAGAAGCTTTAAAGTCTATTCTGGTCAGAGTTCCTGATACAACCTGAACTGTTACTTTTTCTACCTTAACGACGTTATGTTGTTGACTGCTACCGGATGTCAATATGTATTTTTGGAGTGATTCTTCTGCTAATGCTTTATATTTGGGTTCACTAGAATCTTGCTCTGTTTGTCCACCACGAATTTGTCTCTTTGTTTTAGATCGTTGGCCATCTATATTACAGGTTACGGTTATTTCCTTTTTATTAAGCCAAGGTTGTTCCAATATTTCTGATTGGCAACTTATGGTATTGGCAGCAGGCTGAACTTCACAATATGATGAAGTCGGTGCTCCATCGCTGTCCAACAGGCAATTTGTTGGAGATATCTTAAAGTCGATACTGGTCAGCCTTCCCGACACAACCTGAAGAGTAACTTTTTCCACCTTAACAATTTTATGGTGTTGTCTGCTACCGGATGTCAATAAATACTTATGAAGTGATTCTTCTGCTAAAGCATAATATTTAGGATCAGTAGAATCTTGCTCTGTTTGTCCACCAGGAAGTTGTCTCTTTGTTCTAGATCGTTGGTCATCTATATTACAGGTTACGGTTATTTCTTTTTTATTAAGCCAAGGTTGTTCCAATATTTCTGATTGGCAACTTATGGTATTGACATTAGGCTGTACATCACAATATGATGAAGTCGGTGCTCCATTGCTGTCCAATAGGCAATTTGTTGGAGATATCTTAAAGTCGATACTGGTCAGCCTTCCCGACACAACTTGAAGAGTAACTTTCTCCACCTTAACAATTTTATGATGTTGTCTGCTAGCGGATGTCAATAAATACTTATGAAGTGATTCTTCTGCTAAAGCATAATATTTAGGATCACTAGAATCTTGCTCTGTTTGTCCACCAGGAATTTGTCTCTTTGTTCTAGATCGTTGGTCATCTATATTACAGTTTATGGTTATTTCTTTTTTATTAAGCCAAGGTTGTTCCCATATTTCTGAGTGGCAACTTATGGCATTGGCAGCAGGCTGAACTTCACAATTCGATGAAGAAGTTTGTCCGTTGCTATTCAATTGACAATTTGTCGGAGAAGCTTTAAAGTCTATTCTGGTCAGAGTTCCTGATACAACCTGAACTGTTACTTTTTCCACTTTGACGACGTTATGTTGTTGACTGCTACCGGATGTCAACATGTATTTTTGGAGTGATTCTTCTGCTAAAGCTTTATATTTGGGTTCATTGGCATTTTTTTCCGTTTGTCCACCCACTAACTGTCTCTTTTCTCTAGATTTATTACTTGGAAAATTACAATTTACGGAAACTTCTTTCTTTTTAAGCCAAGGCTGCTCCCATACTTCTGAATGGCAACTTACAATGTAGGCATTATTCTGTACTTCACAATATGATGAAGTCGGTGCTCCATTATTGTCCAACTGACAATTTGTTGGAGACGCCTTAAAGTCGATTCTGGTCAAAGTTCCTGACACAACCTGGACAGTCACTTTTTCTAACTCGACGACTTTATGATGGTGCGTGTTTCCTGATGTCAATAAATATTTACGAAGTGACTCTTCCGCTAATACATTATATTTAGGTTCGTGAAGATTCTGTAATTGTTTACCATAATTCAATTGCGTTTTCATCTTAGCCACTGAATTATTCGTATTTTGTATCATTAGTGTGTCAAAGTTGAATTGTGCTGACTTTTCTTGGTTTACAACTGGAATCTCGTTACTCTCTGTATTGAATATACTATTATTCGGTTTTTCCATACATCTGTAAGTAATATCTGATTCTTTTAACCAAACGTGTTCGTAGAATTCCACATCACAGACGTCTAATCCCATATGATTTAAAACTGTACAATCTTTCCTTTTAACAGATGTTTTGTTGCAGTCCATATAAGCAAGTACCACAGAAATTTTCGTTAAAACATTTGATGGTGATGTTCTTTGAGTATTTCCATCTATTATTTTCAGAACTTTCAGAGAATTTGGATATACTGATTCAGTCTCAATTTTCTTTGCAGCATGTAAAGCTAGTTTTATAAGTTTCGGGTCATTTACGGGTATACTTTTTACTTCATTCATACTAAATTTGTTCTTTGTATCGTGACTACAAAATGCAGTTAATATTTGTGGTTGTTCTTCCTTAATTTTAATTATGCCATAACATATTTTGTCTGTGTTGTCTACATTTTCACATTTTGGTTTATCACACGGAATCGCAACAAGTACTTTTATGTAAAAGTAGCGTTGGCGATCATCAAATTCTTCATCCGCATCGATTACTTCCTTCAAAGCTCTATTTTTAAGTTTAGAATCAATTTCGTTAAGGTAGTTTACAATTTGATCTGCTAAAGTATATACATATTTAGCATTGTTAATTTTATTTTTCAGGCTATTAAATTTTTCAGCTGTAGCCATGGTGCGTAAATCATCCTCGTAACTTCTCTTCATTCTGGGTGAATTTTGTGAAACAACTGTTTTACTATCTATGCCGGTAACGTCGAAAAAATTAATCAAATCATCTATAGCTTTTTTCTTATCCTCTGTTAATGAAGTAGGTGTATAGTTTTCCATGGTGTGTTTAACTGGAACAGAGCTGCCAGTATAATGTTTGGCTGTTTCATCTTCAACAGCATGCCTCTCAGAGGTATCAGAGGCTTTAGGAGAATTATTAATTGCCAGTGTTTGTTGAAATTCACTGTATGGGATTATTTGCTCTTCTATACTTCTTAATTGGTTATCTGTTAAAGTTTTATCATTGTGTTGTTGAGCTTGTAAGTCTATATTATGTATTACTTTAACTTCATCATTACTGCTATCTGTTCCACTCTTTTCTTTATTGTCATTAGGATCTTCAGATATAACTTCACCATTATCACCATATTGCCATTCCTCTGTACAATTGTTAGCAAGAATTGCTCTGTACTTAGATCCACTCGGTAGTTTCATCCAAGGTTTCTCTAATATAGATATTTTACATGTTTTATTTTCGATGCATCCCTCGGATTCTTCCGACGTACAAGTATTGTAATCCACCATTAGTGTCAAGATATATCTAACGCCATTAACGACCTAAAAAATAAAGTTAAATTACAACCGTGGCACAGATTTTAATTATTAATGTGTTCATGAATATTGATCGTCATCCACTTATAACCCTTATTCTACATATTTCTAATCTGCTCTCAACTGCTCGTCTGCTACCTTCGTTCCATAAAAAAAATCCAAAATTGATACGATTGTTCCACAGTTTAAATAAACTTAGGTCAATTCCTTGCAGGGGGCGATGCATTCTGCTATCCAACAGCCGCATGGCGCACTCGACAGGCCTCGATATCCCTCTCTCACAGACCTTCTGTGTACCTTGAAATGTACTTTCCCACTTTATTCTCATAATGTATATGTTTCGGTAGTGAGTGAGATATGCCAGAGCCCATTTTGGCCTGAAGTTGGCGTGTACTGCGGATGCCCATGGGCGACAGTATCCACTTATCACCAGGTGGACTATATGCTCATCTGCCGCCTTCTTAATATAAACAAAATATATTTATTTTTGATATTCTAATTTATTCAAGGCAGTTGTATTATTCTTTGAATAGTTGCAGCACCGCTACTGGTTAGGGTGAACAATAAGAACAATATTTATTTATAATTC
The DNA here is from genome assembly GCA_943735995.1 of Sesia bembeciformis. NCBI lineage: Eukaryota > Metazoa > Arthropoda > Insecta > Lepidoptera > Sesiidae > Sesia > Sesia bembeciformis. The sequence continues at coordinate 11,904,421 of OX031042.1, read as the reverse complement.
CTCTTAGCCAGCCCACAGCTCTTAAGGTGGCCAAGAGGAACATTTTATTTTCGGATTCGTATTGTCCACCCTAGAGGGATTAACTTGGGGTGGAATAAGAGGAATAATCCACTACCGCAATGTAAGAGCGAATATGATCTTTAATGATCACTAGCAAGTCGTTGATGCAATACAAAAATACGTCTTTACGCTATAACCAATTGCACGAGGGCCACACTGAAAGTTTATGGAATGAATAAGAAAAAAATGAAATGAATAGCCAAAAATCAATATATTGTTTCTCAAAATATTCTGAGTGTGCGTCAATACACTTTTTCATACGAATAAACGAATTTCCATAACATTTATTCCACCCCTCCGTGGTGACTTCGGAAACATGTTTTTCATACTCTTCGACATCCTCTTCTGGCTGTTGACGCGTAATTAGTTCTTAATTGTTGGAAACAAAAATAAGTCACAAGGTGCCAAGTCGGGACTGTATGGAGGATGGCTCATGAGTTCTACGTTTATCGCCTTTAATAAGTTGTTTGGCCGTGTGAAAACTGGCATTGTCATGGTGCAATTATGCAGCGTTTACGGTTGTTTTTAGAGTTAAGTCAATAACTTTCGGCAAGTAAATAGTTGTGGTTTCTTATCACTAAAATTTACTTGTGACACTTGGTTTTCATACAATTTCAATAACGCCTTATCTATCTATGGCTATGGGGAGGCCCAGATCCTGGAGAATAATGTTATAGGCTAAGACAGAACTTACCTGAACTTGTCTTTCCACTTCCAAGACTTGGTTTAAGTTATGTTTTACGTTTGGTTCGTGCCTGTCAATATGTTTGATGCCTAATGCAGCCAGTTCAGAGACCCCTTGAGCTTGGGGATTCACTTGAGAAGCACAACCTATGCAAGGTGCACTCGGTTCAGGACGTGGTATGGCTATGAAATCCGCTGACGCTATCTAAAACAAAACATTTTTTTTATTAACATTATTTTTATGAGACAAACCCACACACGCGCATGCACGCACGCACATCCTCACATGCAAGCGCACAAACACATTATTAAATTTAGATAACTTTTATTAATATAACACATTATTAATTTATATAAGCTTTTAAGTCCCTGCTTGATCGTTTGTTAAATGCATTATTTATTACTGAAGTCATTCTCTGCACATGTCCATATTGAATTAAAATATTTGATAGAAAAAATAACTCCGTTATTGGCAGTAGATTGAAGTGTAATTTTGGCTAAATATTTATAAGTGCTGTGTGAATTTGTTTATATTAAAAATAAAAATGTATTAAAAGAACTGTCTCTGTGTGTCAATTGAGTGTCAATTTTCAAGCTATGTTACTCGTATTATTATTACGTTTATTACATTGGTACAGATCGTAAGTATTACAATACAACTAAAAGGAACGTTTTGGTAATAAAATTATGAAAAAGTTGGGTGTGTAGTTTAAACTTATTTTTTTTTTTTAGTAAATATTTAGTAGTTATTTAGTAAATAATAATAAAAAAAGGAAAAATTTAGAAAAAAGGATTTTTTGTTTAATATAGCCACTGATGATGAAAAGTGGATATTGTATGATAATTCTAAAAGAAAAAATCTTGGGTAAATCCAGGGTGGTTAAGCGATAGAGATTATTGTGAAGATTCAATTACATTTTGTACTTTTTATAATAAAAAAAAATATAACTTGTTAAAAAAATCAACGAATTCATTTGTACACTGATGTATTTTTGCAGGATAAGATGCTAAATTGGTAATGCTATATCTGCCTTACAAACGGTAAGGTAGACGAGTCCTTGAACGGAAACCACGTACCGGCAAGAAACATGGTGTAGTGTTGGATGTCCTCCAGCCAGATGGACCCACAAGATAGTCGCCGATAGTGGTTGGATGAGTAGTCGCAAAATGTGTCTTTGGACCTTATAACGTATTTTTTTTTAGCTTTTTTAACGTCTCACAACGAGGCACAGACCTCTTCTAGTAAATCATACTTTGATCAGACCTTGATGGAACTTGGATGGTTTTTTAAGTTTACGCCCGCGTAGTGTTTTTTTATCAACTCTTATGTCTCGTAGACAATTGTAACTCCTCTCTCCTCGACATGAGTGAGCGTCGCCGATAGTGTCCTTAATAAGTTGAGATAAGAACAATTTATCTTTAACAAAGGGTCAATGTCGGGTCAATGGTCAATGCTTGTAGTGCTGAGAGATCCCACGCGTTAAAAGAGACCATAATACGCCTACAAATACATTGACACGAAAGCAATTCTTCGCGTGTACGTTATAATTCACAAGCGAAATTGACGCATGCGAGTTGTATGAAGTCTTTGATGCTTTTCTTAAATGAATAGCTTTTGATAAATGAAAACAAGGGCTCTAAGAGACACTCATATAGTCTGATAAATCGGTCAATTTTTATCTTAGATTATACATCTTAGACATACCGATGTACATATATTTAAGATGTTTAAAAGTTGTGTCTACGAATTATGTTTTTAGAGACTATACCGTGTACCATGGACTATAGTCAGTGATTCCTTATGGAGGCGGTACCGCCCTCCGAAGGTGTTCAGATAACGCAAGAGGGCGACCGACGGTAACTTTGAATTTTTCCCTGCTCCATTCCCATCATTCACTTTAATAGTGCAGGGGACCATTGTGTCTTCATTCTTCCGAAAGTGGGCGGTAATCCTAATACGGCTGGGAATCTACAGTCTAAGCAAAGCACGTTTAACACCCCAAGCACAGTGAAACACAAAGGGAGATCGCGTCATTTTTAAACGTACAGGAAAACCCCTCCAATTCACATAGCCCCGCTATACAATTTATGCATAAGATGCATAATTTATATGTATGCAATAAGAAAATCACAAACATCAACAAATAACAAAAATTAATAAAAAATGTCACGCTGGTATTTCATGGATGTGTGTATTGTGATGCCGGAAATGGTTTCCAACTCAGCATACGCTGTGACTGAGTGTCAGTCACAGTGCTGATTTTCAATGCAGCCATCGGTGACGCACAGACAAGTTTTTTGCTTTTATATCTTTACTGTTGTAAGTATCGGGACTTTGGCATATCTTACTCACTACCGCTTACATATATTGGAGAAATAGCATACAGTGGGAAATACAATAACATTTTACGCTAGTCTTCTGTGAGACTACCGTAAAAAGAGACCAGTCGAGTGCGCTCAGCGGCTGTGGGATTGCAGCGTGCACCCTCCCCCTCCCTTTAATATATATCGCAATGATGTGATCGTACTTAACATTCCCGCAAGTCTGTGCTGTAATCTCATATCAGTACTTTAACAATACATACATTATATAGATAGGTAGGTATACCTATATAGCTGTCCTCAAGAATAACAGTTTTAATTGGAAAAGAAATAACCGTTCGTTATCGCCCGTCTCGCTCATGTGGCGCACCACCGCAAGCCCTCAAGCCATTGACGATACAAGTCAGCATTATTATTATTCTGAAGAATTCCATGAAACCAAGTTCCTGGTACGCCACTATACGGGTCGTGTGGATGTGAACCACCGCCGATATTTACACTACGTCCTGCTCAACAGCACCCTAGGGTGGACCACTCACCACAGACCACAGAGGTGCCGTTAAAGGGACCGGGTAACGGGGGAAAAAAAGAGAACATAAGGATAGTTCGAAAAGGCTATTCGTGTGTTGTCAATATTGTATGGACATGTAGTGTATATGGAGCGCTATAGATGACTACATTTATAAATATTCATGATTATGTCATTGCATTCTTAGGAAGGACTTCGTTAGCGTCTCAACGATTACTTAGAGAATGACTCCAACAAGACTCGAGACTGAGTAAAGCATCACATTTATTTCTGGATATAAACATAATCATAGAAATTGTTTTTTGGAATTTACTAACAGTAACAGTAAAACATAACATTTTATATGAATTCCTATTCCTATGACTCAAGTTGGAAGCAGTGCATTGTATTGTAATGCACATGACATTTATTTAAGTTATGTTGTACAATAAAAACGTCAGTCATTTATTATTATTTGCGGTTTATTGTTTAGATCATTAATGATGGGAATTTTCTAAGTATTACACTGTTTTAAATCGGTAAAAATTATCGTATAACAAGTAATAACTGAGGTCTCGGTTATTGTTCTATCATCGCCTTTATGTAGACGCAACAAGACTTGCTATTGTTACGCCGAATACGCTCGCGTTTTGTGTTCTTCAATTTTACAGGCAAATTATAAATAGGTATGACGAGAATCTCGCTATCCATACACTCATACACTTAAGTACAGTAAAAACCCATTCTAATATATCAGCCACTTTGATGCCTACATTACTCATTTCTTATATTGTGCAGGTACTTATATATGCTCCAACAAACTTTTTATAAGGTCAAATGTCACTGTACGAGTACCATTGGTAACTAGTTATCTTACCCAAAACCATTTCATTTTAGTATCTATTACTTACACTTCAAAATGGATAAAGATACAAGTAGACCGGCCCCCGACCGTACCTATTATAAACTAGCTTTTGCTCGAGGCTTTGCCTGCTTAGCACTGATTTAAATATTGATTAAGCAAAACACTTTATTTTTTTAAAAACCTGCATCAATTTGGGTAAAATAACACTAAATACCGCAACAGAAATTGAACTGGTAGTTTCTGAGATTAACAAACCGACAGATATTAACCTTTACATGTATATAGAGATAACATAATTAATTTAGAACATACAAAATGAAGTGACAGTGGGATAATGGACATGTATGTTACATGTCGAGGGAGTGCACGCCACAATCCCACAGCCGCTGTGCGCGCCCAACTGGCCGAGTCCTCCTCTCTCACGACACCAGAATGATTAAATTTTAGTAGATTCCTACTTTATTATGTCACTAGATTTCGTATGAAGAAAATTTTAATACTATTTGGTGGATTTTAAAATTACGCATCATATTACATTGTACACCTTGTAAAGTGATAGTTAAAGTAAAGGAACATTATCACGTGACAAGATCATTACAGAACTTAACAGCAAACAATATCTGCATATATTAGGTGTACCGGATAGTTATTCCGTTTTTCTTGGTATTAAAATAAATACAAATTAATATAACAGTTTGAACTTCACTGCAATGCAACCAGCCCTTTCAATATCCACTGCCCCCTCATGCACATTGACTTGTGCATGAGAGATGTATAACTTTAAAACACCATGTAGTAGCCGCTTTGTTATCCCTTAGTCACCCTTTACGACACCCACGGGAGGGAGATGGAGTGGGGAGTGGTGGACGACACCACACGGCACTGTACTTCGATGAATAACATATTTTCCATCTTAACCTATGACACTACCAACAACCAGCAATTCGGATTTATAAAAATCCTGGCTTTTTGAAGAAAAAAGTTCATAAGTCCTTTTATCATAGTTCACATTATTATTTTTTTCTTACAAAATGTTCAAGTGACCGAAATAAATTTCCTGGCTTAGTTGGGAGATTCTACCACATCCCATTTACCCACCAAACAATGCACCCTGAGACTACCATTTATTTCCGTCATTTTTATCACTGTACCTACCATGTTAAAATGATCTTTGTAAAATTTTATTCTTCAAAAAATCAGGAATTTTATAGAACTGGAATATTTACACTTCCTGGTAGATGGCAGAGATAAACCTGGTAGATCACGATGAATCTAGATATTTCTCAATAAATACGCAAAAAAAAAGGGAAAAATCTTTCGGGTACCACTCCTTAATACAAGGAAAAGAAACACATGGAAAATATAATTTCAAGAATATAATATTATTATGTATTAATAACATAGTATCATATATTATCATTGGATCTATTTCAAAGTACATTTTTCCAGATGTTTCCTTTTGTGGTATCATCATGTTAGCATCTCATTAAAGCTGTAGAATAATGTTATTGAGCCATGACAGCAATCTATTCTATCTACCAGCAGCTGGTAGCAATCTATCAGCCTAGCGGTATCTATTCTGAACTCTCATTTGTGAGGTAGAGAGTGGAAATCCTCGGCCCATACTACTGACTTTATACATTTCACTGGCTCAGCAATGAGGAAAACATCTTGAGGAAATGTACATGCTCAAGAATTTAAAAAAAAAAATGAGAATATGTATCCACTAATCCTCACTGTGGCCGCGTGGTGGATTTTGACCCAAATACCACTCCATATGCTGTATAGAATGTTTTGGAATAACATTTGGACAAACATTTAGGTTTGTGAAATGTATTTTATGTGACTTTTTTGACCTATACTCAGAGCATATAATTCTATTTCAAATATAATAATGAAAGATACCCTGAATATTCTATTTTAGTGAACAATTTTCGCAATTTTGATATAGAACTCAAATCAACAATAGTTGGATTTTTGTTTGTCTGTCTGAATGTGTAACATGCAAAAACCACAAGATGGATTTTAATGAATCTGCATATGTGCATAAATTCCGTATCATTAGAACCTATGTTAAGGGTCAATATTTAGGGTACCTTTTATCCAGACCTATTATAAAGTTCCCAAGAGAATCAAGCTAACCAAACTTTAATGTCTACACACACAAAGTTGCAGATACTGCTATTAAATAAATAAAATACAAATTAATATGTACTTACATCTGTGTTTGGCTGAACTTCATTATCTAGATTTATAGGTCTCTGTTCATATGGAGCTTCATCCAGGTTTACTTGTTCCTGGGTAACATCATTGCCAGAAGCCTCTGGTTCAGGTGCAGGCTGAGTGTCTCGACAATAATCATTTTTTACTGACATTCCCTTCTCGTCGTCAAGGACATTGGCTGTACAGTGCAGTAGTTTCAAAGAGTCAAGATTATGAAGTTCTGTCACTTTCAGGTACACATCAATATTGTAATAATTTGGTTCCTGTAACAATAAAAATATAATATTGCATATTGTCCACCTGATGGTAAAATGATATAGTCTGTGACATCCACCATTCTTACCAACATCAGCCCAGAATAACAAGCCCCCCATGCTTCTATTTGGCCTCAACCCAAACCTTTCTTGATGAATATCATCATTATTGGAATTTGGAACTTCAATATCTTGGAACTGCATTCATCTCTATTTATATTCATTTAAGTAGTAGATTATCTTTTGTATGATCCATGATAGCCTAGAGCAGTGATTCCCAAACTTATTTCGGTCATGGACCCCTTACCATACCAAAAACTTAACTATGAACCCCTAAGTGAATTAACTTTTATGATATAATAAAACCTACTAAAATACTTTATTCTGTACTCTCTGATGAGAAAATTGCATGTAGGTAGGGGTCCATATGGACCCCTAGCGGTCCGTATGAACCACTTTGGGAATGACTGGCCTAGGGGTACCAATTATTGACTCATTTGTAAAGTCATGAGTTCAAACCCTTGGTCTGTGCCAATGAAGAAATACTTATGTAGAAACATAAGTATAGATTTTTAAAATTACCACTATATTGGTCTTGGAAAAAACATCCTGGGAAACTAACATGTGTGAAAATTTAAAAAATCTGGAGCATCCTCGCAATATATTATCGAAAGCCTGTGCCCTGCAGTTGGGACATTATAGGCTGATATTAATTGATTAATCTTAATCATAATAATACCTATTGATTAATACTCTAATTTAAACCAGTTAATGACCCATTCTCCTAGTTGCATTCTCCCACATTTTCTCTCGTGTTTGTTTAATCTATTGTCTCATTTTGTAAGGAGTAGACAAAATAGAGACAAAAACGGAAACAAAACAGGAGATGAGATATACCCAGGCTAAAGTAGGCTGGGGATATGAGATATACCCAGGCTAAAGTAGGCTGGGGATATGAGATATACCCAGGCTAAAGTAGGCTGGGGATATGAGATATACCTAGGCTAAAGTAGGCTGGGGATATGAGATATACCTAGGCTAAAGTAGGCTGGGGATATGAGATATACCTAGGCTAAAGTAGGCTGGGGATGTGAGATATACAGGCATAGGCAAAAAGACAATTCTTGGTCTTAGTTAATCTGAGTGGTTTGTAGGCACCTGCGTCTGCATATAGGCTAGTTTCCACTACTTCACAGCTGTTTAAAATGAAAAAAATATACTTAAAATATTAAATTATAAATAAAAATATTTAAATAATGAAATACTCTTATATAGTGCCTAATTTTCCTAGAGGTAAAAAAGCCAATATATAAAAAAGCCAATAAAAAGAATATTTTGCCTGACAAAAATATTACATATGATACCATTGCTTTCACTCTATTTTTAATCTGTAAAGTATATATATAAATTATTTAATTATTTCCGATGTACGTTACAATATATTCAATTTATTTACAAACTTTTAACATTGTAAAAATTGTACATATTTATTATAATAAAACAAAACATGTCCATATGATAACCCCAAGAAACACAAACAATATAAGATCATTAAGATCAACCTTTAACACTGAATGGCATTGATTTAATTCAATTAATTATTATTTAATTACTCACAGTCTTCTGCACATTTTGAAGAATCCCATCCTCATAAGCATACTGTTGATTTGGTAAACTATTCAAGTAATCTATGAACCCGTTTAGGATCCTGTGTTTCTGCTCATCACTAATATCACCCAAAGAAGTGGATATTAAACTCAAAATAATGAACACGAGAGCACAATAAGTGCGAGCCATTACGAAACTAATATATGAACATGGTTTTACAAAAATTTAAAAAGACTAGACTATGATTTAGCACAACTTAAACTATTCTGCGGAACCAGCGGATCGATATTTGTATTTATTCGTTTTATACCAAATATTATAATCATAAGTGCGTTTCGACGTATTGAACGAATTCTACTAATTGACAGATTGATCAACTTTTTGTTTTGTTCAAATGACGTAAACAACAAGCCATAACATTGAATTCAGTTTCGTTTTACGAACATTTTACGCATTCCGAATGTAAGAGTAACAACATTCGAAATGATAAACATTTATAATAAATATAATGTTATAATATTTTGCCTGTTTGTTACTGATTGTATATTAATTTATTCTATAAGATTAACAGATGTATTTTAATCACTTTAGCGTATATTTTCTGGTTTATTTAGAACAAATATAACATTTGAGACTTTAAATTGTTATAAAATTGCCATTTAATAGATATTAACAAGGATCCCATATTGCAAGTAAAGTTTAAAGTCCAGTTAAATAGACATGAGACCATTCTGTTGTAGATTTAGATCGAGTGATTCAAAACTTACCTATAAGCAAACTGGATAAGGTCCTTGTCGGGGACTTACTTCACGGTTGGCTAATCTGAGTACTCATTTTATACATAAGGTATCCATCAGAATACCACCATATCACATGTCTTTGTACGAATATAATATATAAGACATATTCGTTCTGTGTTCCAAGATCTCTTGACATATTGTGGAAAATCGAATTATCTCGGAGACACAGAAGATATGAAGGTGAAAAGCTCCTCCTCATTGTCGTGGTCGCCGGTAAATTGCTCATACACAATTGATGTAACTTTTCGCCGCCTGGTCAGACTACAAGAAGGCACTCGACGCGGTCCTCCATTCATGGCTCTTGAGGATCCTCGAGCTGTACCGAATCGACGGTGCACTTCGACTCTTCCTCGACCCACGTATGGGACAGTAGATTACCATCCTGTCTTTTAGGCGAGCGAATTACTGCTGCGGATTACCGAATTTGGATAAGTAGGGGTATCTTCCAGGGTGATAGTCTGAGCCCACTTTGGCTCTACCTTGCGCTAAACTCTCTACACTCTTGGAGGAGTTGAAGACGGGCTTTCAGTTTCGGAGAAGAGGTACACGAATGACCCACCTTCTCTACATGGATGAACTCAAGCTGTTCATCTCCACTGCTGACAAACTGCAGGAATTGCTAAAAATAACTGAAGACTAGCAGTTCCATCAGAATGAACCTGGGCGTTGATAAGTATGCGGTCCTGCATGTAGAGAGGTGACGGGTCGTTTGTTCCGAGAAGGTCGAGATCGGCGCCAATCGCCTAAAAACTCTCTCCGAAACAGAAACATACCGTTATCTGAGCATGTCCAAATCGATAGCTAGGTGTTAAAGAGGCGAACGTAAAAACAGTCAATTTGCGAAGTATTGTCGAGCACACAAGCCGAGCCTATAACGGCTAGGTCATGTCCAAGGTACGTACACTTTTGGCGTACTCAGATGATCTCAAACCGAACTTGTAAATGTCCACAAAACCATTACTCCACAGTCAGGGCCGGCCCTACCATAGGGCGAACGGAGCAGCCGCCTCAGTGGTCCTGTGAGGAGTGCAGTGCCAACGAGCATGGCTGTTTTCAATCGACAAATTAGGCACAGACTTAAGATGTTGTCGAGATCTTCTAAGTTCCATGCTTGCACGCATAACTGGTATGTATTAGGGGCAAGCAAGGGGGCGCCATAATTGGATCTCGCTCCATCCTAAAACTTGCCTCGGGCCGGCACTGTCCACAGTATATATAACCCGAGGTCTTTGGTACAGAGATCCCACGGAAATGCAGCGATCGAGGCCTTTAAACGCCAAAACCGTGCCCCGGGTACTGAAACTGTTGCAACACTTGAACTGGTAGTCCATTTAACCATACCTCGGGCACCCTCTCCGGACCCCTTCCAGCGAAGAATATCATCATCTCAGTTTTGGAAACATTATACTTTAGACGATGAGCGTTAGCTTGTACTTTTTTTTTTACAGACTAGTGGGCGGACGAGCAAGCGGTCCCACGTGATGGTAAGTGTTACCGCCGCCCATGGACACCTGCAACACCAGGGGGTATGCGGGCGCGCCGCCGACCTTGCAAAATCCTATTCACAGCTCTCTTGAAGAAACCCATATCGTAGCTTAATGGAAAGACCCCTTGAGGCAGTTCATTCCACAGTCTACGGGTTCGCGGTATTAAATAATTTTTGGACCGAACAGTGCGCGAAACATTCCGTATCGAGGAAATGCGGATGGACCGCACTTCTGTGACGGGAGGTGCGGTTGTAGAAACCCGAGGTGGGAATAATATTAATCAGTTCTTCAGAGCATTCCCCATTGTACAGGCGGTAGAACACACAGAGAGACGCAACGTCTCTCCGAATCCTGAGGGATTCTAAATCGCCCGTGAGAGTGGGGTCGTCGACAATACGAACAGCACGTCGTTGGATGGAGTCAAATGGGTTCAGTTGGTATTTCGGTGCGCCGGCTCAGAGGTGAGAGCAATACTCCATATGGGGCCTCACTTGAGCTTTGTAAAGCATGAGGAGTTGCCCGGGGGTGAAGAACCGATTTGCTCTGTTCAGCACACCGAGCTTTTTGGAGGCCATTTTGGCCTTATTTTCCAGATGACCCCTAAATTCGACTTTGCTGGAGATGTCGACACCAAGGATCCCGATACTCTCCGAGATCTTAAAAAGTATGCTTTGAAAGCGAGGTGCTACGACAAAGGGTTTTTTTTTAGCGGTGAATGCACAGACTTGCGTCTTACTGGGGTTGAAATCCACTAGGTTTAGAGAACCTCAAATCTAGACTAGATCTAAAGAGTCTTCGATTTCAGACACAAGCCTGGCGCGACTCTCTTCCACTTCGACCCGAGGGATGTTGGCGCGGCCTCTGTACAAAGCGTCTCTAGTACTGTCATCTGCATAGCAACGTATGTCACCAATTTGCAATAGGTCGTTGATATGCAGAAGGAACAGAGTTGGGGACAGCACGGAGCCTTGAGGGACGCCAGCGTTAATAGATATGTTGTCGGAGCAGCTACCATCGATAACGACTCTGATGCTTCGTCCAGTCAGGAAACTGGCAACCCATTCGCATAATCCCTCGGGTATCCCGAAAGATGGTAACTTGGAAAGCAAAGATTTGTGGCATTGTTCAGAGATCGAAAGGTTTTGAGACTACTGATTGAGGGGCCGAGCAGCACCATATTGTCTACGTAACATTAATTGCTTACGCAGATGTCTCCAATGTGGCATTCGGCTCTAGTGGTCCTCAGATTTGTAATAGATACCGTGTCGCCCCATCTTACGTTAGTTGTTTTTTTTTTTTTATGGTCGAAGGCGGCAGACGAGCATACAGTCTACCTGATGGTAAGTGGATACTGTAGCCCATAGACATCCGTGATACATGCCAACATTAGTCCAAAATGACAAATGTTGGCACGCTCCCGGATGCGCTGCCTACCTTTGGAGATGTAGGAATGGATTTGGAGATAGGGTTGGGAAAATGGGGAGTGATAGGATGGGAATGGGCTCTGGCACATCTCACTCACTACCGAAACACGTACGTACATTGGGGAAATAAGATAAAGTGGGAAATGCAGTACATTTCAAGGTAGTATTCTGTGAGAGAGGGGTAACGTGGCCAGTCTAGTGCGCCCAGCGGCTGTTGGATTGCAGCGTGCACTCCCCCATCTGTTTAGTTTCCATTATAAAATTTATAGATTTATAATTGGTTCACGTATCTCAACGTGATCTTAACAGATTTAGAACTTCGTTTGGCAGTTGTGAACCGTGCAATTTGTTCCATAGAATGTCATAAATTACCAGGTCAAATGCATCAAATGTTGAGAATAAAACATCGACATCAAATAAAGTTTTAAAAAACCTCAGAATTAGAATCTTACCTTTTTTTATTTATCAGCAGCTGTTAGTTATTTAATTGCTGATCTAAAATAAACTCTATTACCGCTTTTATTTACCGTTCTATAACACTTAATGGCCGGTTTTAATATGAAAATACTTTTATATGAAATAGTTTTAATATTTGTAATGTGATGTTCCTCATATTTTTATGACAGTGTCACGAAAAAACAATTTAATAGTGTGAACTACGCTTGGCTATCGGGTCATCGGATCCTTTGCAATGCAAAGTTGCATCCACCTTGCCAATTTTTTTCTCTGTTCGGTATCAGGTCGAAAAGATCCGATACATTTTTTTTTTGCACTGTCTTGTCAAATAAGATTTGACGAGGTAGTTATAAACAGTATTTGCTTTTTTCCCTATCTACTCTCTTTGAAATAAAATGTATGCATCCCGCAACAGGCATTGGCAAAGGGTTTCTACGCCCTCACCAGAGAACAGTTGTCAGGTTTTTCAGTCCTGTTAGGATAGGACATTCATAACGCAGAGGTAACATTCTGTTGGCTCAAAAGAACTTGTGTCCAGAGCCAAAAACTTATTTATATCCGCTGTCAAGTGCCAGCTGTTAGTATCGTTTATTTGTACTTCATTTCAATGTTTACCGTTATTTAGTCTATTTTACCAAATTTTTAAAAGGAATGTAGTAAATATTAACGATTATCATAAATTGAATAATGGCACAAAAAGGCAAAAATACTTCTGTGTCCACGGCGAAGCCTAAATTGTGTGTAAACTTTCACTTTCTTTACACTTCTACCGAACAATTTTAAACCATTATATTTTATGAAGTATTGAAACCAGGATCAAAAGAAATACTACTTTATCAATCCTATGTTGTTCTAGATGGTGGATTGTATTTGGAGTGATTTGTGGTGCTACTTTCTTAACGAGGTTTTACAAAGTTCTAGAACCCGATCACGTATGGTAAGACCTTCAGTTTGTTCAATTTTCCAACTGTTCCAACCAGCGTCGGCCTTAGCCATTCGGGCGCCCCGGGCGAGATTTTATTTCTTTATTTCTTATGCGAATAAAATCAGTGTTCTCAGTTAATCAAATCAAAAATACAGCCAAGTGTATGTCTAGAGTAGTCGAAATTAAAACCTAGACCTCTTTCAGTTGAGTTAGAAATTTGAAATTTGGCATAGAGTTAGGTTTTTGGATACTATGTAAAAGATACAATCAGAAAACGACCAAATGTTCACCTTTGCAAAGCAATGAAAGAGATGGGTAGTTATTATCAGCTACACACTTTGGATCCGTGATTTTCCATTTTTTTTATTTTCTCTTGTTCTGTGGTGGCACTACCCTTTCTTAACTGATTGATTCCCTGGTACGCGGCGCCCCTCTGGCTCTGACGCCCCGGGCAATCACCCAGGTTGCCCCACCCTAAAGCCGGCACTGGTTCCAACTAATATCATAACTATGAATTAGTTAAAATATATTTAATAGTTAAAATAAATAAAATATATCTGAAAGTTGGTTGTAACCAACTTCATAAAGCATAGTATGAATACCAACTTTATAGCATGTATGTATGCTATAAATTTCAGATTATATTGAACAGCAAATAAATTTCATGCCATGGTGCCATGGGTTAAATTATACGTATATAATAACTTCTACCATGTACATACTCATTTTTTAATATCTACCATAAAGCTCATTGTGTATCTTTTACTTTTAATTATTCTACTTTTATAGCTGTTTTTTTTAAATTTTTTAGTTGGGATGAGACACATTTTGGTAAAATGGCAAGTTGGTACATAAATAGAACATTTTTCTTTGATGTTCACCCACCACTTGGTAAGGTAGGTAATTATTGAATCAAGGATCTGTAAGTTTGGATATTAAAAACAGTATTACACAAATAAAAACAATTTGTAGAATTAAAAACAATACTCTTAAGAAATATTTTAAAAGCAATATTGAAAGAAATTATTTATCAAACAATTAGCAGCTTTTGTAATAAAGTGATTTTTTTCAGATGCTAATAGCTTTGTCTGGAAAACTGTCAGGGTATGATGGGACTTTCCCATTTGAAAAGCCAGGGGACAAGTATGAAGGAGCGAGATACGAGGGGATGAGAATGGTAAGTATTTCCTCTTATGGAAATTATCTTATATTTTGTTCAATCTTCTCTTCAGACATTATTAATTTGTCTATTAGAATAAGTCTATTTTCATGAAATGTTAATATTGTGTCATTTTGTTGTTAAGTGTGAGAAATTGTAATATCTTCCCCTAGTGCATTTTATTGTTATCAAAAATCCAACTGAATAAAGCCATAAACTGTGTTGTGAGTTTTGGAAAATTCAACTCCATATATATATATAAAATAATATTATGGTGTAAACTTTATATTATGGCTCAATTACACTTGATTGGTAAAGACACCTTGTCAGATACTTGAATGCCTTTACCCAAATTCAGATACTCAAAAGATTGTTTGTAATAGTTCGAGATCAAATTCTAGTCCAACCACAGAATCCCTAGCTTTGCTCATTTGTCTTAATACAGGTGGACCCCAATTAATTTCTGATTCTTTATTTACATTGTTTTTTGCCCAAATTCAGACACCCAATGATGGCTAACGACCAACTAAAATTGAGCCATTCCCATTAGTCATTTACTTGGAGAGGTTACACTAATATCTAAGCCAAATTTGAATTTCGTTTCAGTTTTGCACAACTCTGGGAGCATTAATAATACCTTTAACATTTTTAACTATTTGGGAAATGACAAAATCTGTTGACTCGACGGTTATTGGAACAATGCTTTTGCTATGTGGTAAGTTATTTAAAATTTCTGTCTCAGTAAATAGTTTGTTTAACAAACTTACATTGTGTAAATACCCACTTAAAGATCTTTATGCAATATGTTATTATGTTGTCTTGCAATTTAAGTTTGAGGGGCCTGATAAGGCATTGTTTTTTTTTTATTGACTCATAAGAGCCGATACTCTTAGTTTAGAATATACATTTATAATAATAAAAAACAAAACAGAAACAAAAAAAATGAAATATATAATGAAGAAGATTATTCCTCACTTCCTAAAAAGATTAACTATTCCTTATGGTGACCCTGAAAATAGATATGAAACTGTATATTTGCTGACATATCTAAATTGCTCTGATTGATATTGATTTAAGATTTTAAAAGTTCTATAAAAATCTAATATTTGATTAACTTATCCTATCATACAGCTAAGTCAGATATATATAATAATATAAATCATTTGTATAGTAAGCGCGTGCTATGTTTCGGATCATTGGGAATATATTAAACTCCCGCCTTTTGACGTTTATACGCCTATTAAGTTTCGGAAATATTGGTAGCGACCCTTTAGTGCCAAAACATCCATTTCCCAGATTGTCCACTTCCCAAAATGTTCATTTCCCAATACGACCACTTTATGATTTTAAGTGGTCACTACTTTAGATTTCCCAAAACGTCTACTTCTAATTTCCCAAAATGTCTACTTCTGATTTCCCAAAATGTCTACGTTTGACTTCCCAAAAAATCTTCTTTAATTGTAGCTCAACGTGACAAAACATCCACTTGCCCATAATAACCCTTTAGGTTCACAAGATACAATATGACCAACGTATCAGAATGTCCAATTATACAAAATAACCAGAGTATTGTAAGAGGCAAAATGCCTCAAAGGCTACCCACCACAAGCCGTAGCGATCAAATGAGCTTAAAAGAAGTTATAGTTATAAGAAGACGAAGAAGTTAAAGGTTACCTTACATCAGTTTATAATTTACAGGTTCGAATTTTAAAATGAAACTTCATATTATAAACTTACAATAATCACGAAATTTCATAATAACGAAGGATTATTCAAATATTGTAAAGTACTCCCAATTTATAACAAAATAAACTTTCAATTGCTTACAGAACATTATAAGCTGAATGGTGCGGTAATACCCGCCACATACAATTATAATACAAAATAACCAAGAAACCAATACCGCGGTCACGCAATTTCTATGGCAAACGTGCAACATCATAGATGATACGTTGTATTATGAACAGTATTCCAATTCAATTGAGAGAAATCTCTAATTGAAAAAAATATTAATCTTAAATTAAAAGAATATTATATGAATAAACTAGTAGAAATGATTAATGAAAAATAAGTTATTTTTTATTGTATTTTTTTTTTAGTATTTTCTATTATAAATATTATTTATTATTTCTTTTTTAGTATAGTTTTTTATTTATTTTTGCAATGAGAGAATAAATAAAAATAACAACAAACCAAAACCACTAAATACAAAATTATGAGTATGATTATATGTAATATCATAATAATATGTACATAATTACAACACAATATTCATATTTACTTATATCTACACGAAATTAAGAACTATATAATACACTCTCATGTCCATGTCGTTCCATATCAAACCGCATGACAGCCGTCGTAAACGCTCTTGGAGGCAATACAAGTAACTGAATAAACGTTTTTTTGGTAAACCATTGTTTTCTTCAAAAATCCAATAAAAGTCTTCCCCATGAGAAAGGCATACACACATGTCACACGACTTGTTACACTTAAATTCAATTTTTTCAGTACTCTGATTTAAAATTTGGAACAATTGCATACTGAAATGATGGTTAAGATGCAAGCTTCAAAACTGCATAGAAACTGTTTGATCAATTAAACATTTTTTAAGCTTCAGGCCATCAAAACTGAAACGGCACCGTGGATCGATTCAGGTGTCCGGAAGTGTATTTAAATTACATGTAATATTTATAAATACAACAAACAAATATAAATATTACAGGAATTTCCATAGAATAATAATATAAATAAAATCATACTCTTAATAAATAATAAATTATGATGTAACGTTGTAGCAGCCTGTATCCGACGACCTTGAGGAACCGGCTTCTCTGTACGATTGGTAGCTTCATTATTATGACTGATGTGTTACGTGAATTGTATTCATTATTAAAAATAACAAACCAGCACAATGTACATATTCAAATTTTAGTAATTAAGTTTATATACGAATGTGCAGTGCCTGCACAAACCTTCTAGGCAACATAAATGTATTGTCTTTGGTATATTTAAATAAATGAAAAAAATGAAAAATATTTACCCGCCAACCCCTCCGCCGCCAATTAAGGGTGAGCCTTATGTCCAGCAGTGGACGTCTTGTGGCTTTATAAAGTACATAAAACATATCAGTTTTACTTCATATCAGCCGTAAAAGCTAATCAGAAAAACTTAATTCGTAACTATGGACATTTTGATATTCTGGATATTCTTAGCGATTCATTTATTTATTCAGGAACAAATAGTCACATAGTAATTTGAACATAATAAAGTTCAATAGATTTATATCCAGTAACTGTTCCATAAGAGCAATAAAACAAAGCGTTGAATAATACGTACAATAAAAACTTAACAAAATAATGTTTCATCCACTATCTCTCTAAATTTAGAAAACGATAGTCAACGCCTTGTTTACGTAACATTCATTAAAAAGTATCCCTTTGCGTCCTATACGACATCCTTAATTTAGCATTGCATTTAACACATTTGTAACCACACATCTTACGCCGTGACCTAAGATGCGTGGCTAGAACGCTCAATCCATTCACTCAGCCCGTTAATCACGGTTTTTTTTTGTACCAATGAACAATATGTTTGCTGAATAAAGTTTTCATCAAAAATACTAGGGTAGACCCCAATAACCCAGATCCGATAAAATAGATTACTCACACAGTAATTCCTATGCTTAAACTGTATTTTAAGAATTGTAGGTAAAGCACCGCTAATAAACACCCCCCGCCCAGTTGACCATTGAGGTCATCGTGCGATAAAACTGACGTCACATGTTTGTTGCAGATGTCGGGTTCTTGACACTAAACAGATACATTCTACTCGACCCAATATTGTTGTTTTTCATGAGTTGTTCCATTTATGGAACTTTTAAGGTAAGAATATAACATTAGGATATTTTTCCTTCAGTTGGATACTTAACTATACAAATTTACAATAACATTTAATATACCAGAAATTAATTCCTAAAATCAACATCGAAATATCTTTGAAAATCAACTATCGTAAGCTTAGCATGGTAAGGAACTTAAAATTTAGAAGTTAAAAATGGGCCGCGATGTAGGACGATGACGTCATTCTTATATAGTTCTTTAGCCACTACTATCGTGCATGAGTAACAGAGATAGTTCTCTGTTACTCAAATATTCTCAGGTTTATATCACACCAATTTTCTAAGTAATTTGAATATATCTATGTTTGTTTCTTAGGCCCTTGAATAAATCGTAAGACATATTTAATTTCATTTAAATACTTATTACTTACTAGTAGTACTATTTAAATTAAAGAAAATTATACAATTAGATGTTTTAAGATAACAGAAATAAAAATATTTAAAGAAAGGTGAGATACAAGGCTTAGAATTTCCAAACTAAGAAAGGGACGGCAATATAAAATAATGATATTATAATAACGTACTTCCCATGTGTAACAGAGATAGCAATACATTTATATAGTTCATTATCTTCCTAGTTTTTAATGACATTGTTTATAATGTGTGTTTTAATCTCTAGTTGTTGAATAAGTTTTTCGTTACACAGGTACACACTCTAACCGTAGAAGGATTCCCTCCGTTCTCTTCCCGAATGTTGTTGTGGCAAATATTTCTAGGCTCGTCACTGGCGTGCACGGTGTCCGTCAAGTTCGTCGGTTTGTTCGTCGTGCTGTTTGTCGGACTACGAACTATGGCAGACTTGTGGAACGTTCTTGGAGATTTGACGAAGCCTGTGGTGAATTCCTTTTTTTTTTTTTGTAAAATGTACCATCAGCCCGTCTCTCTGCTGCTGGATATAGGCCTCTCCCATAAATGAAGCAAGAAGTATGCAACGTTGTCAAACTTTTCATGAAAGAGAATAGAGCTTAGATATAGGCAAAAAATACTAAAGAAGTGGGACGAAAATAAATACTTTTATTTTTCGGAGAAAATACTTTGCCTAAAAAATATATATTAAAATAAAAGATGTTAGTTGTAATGACAAAAATTCAGTCTTAAGAGGCTGCTCGCAGTTATCACGCATTTTTAATGTTTTTCACGGACAATTGTGGCAAAATAACTGTAATTGTGAAAATAACCATTGCTGATATAGAAAGAACTGTCCCTCCTCACGACATTCGCTTGAAAAGAAGTTTCATTTGTATAGGTCGCGCCAAACGTCTTGTTCGCTCTAAATCCGAGGCGAGTAAGAGTTCGCGCAGGTACAGTCAAGTACACAATACTTAACTCTATTTATTTGTGTATAAAATCAGATATTTATTATTTATTTAGTAATTAAGGCATTTTGTTTGCCTTTTGTAAATGAAATAAACGAAATCATGTCGTTAAAAACTGTCATTTAATTTAATTTTTATAAAATAATAATAAATATGTAAATAAATTTCTTTTACTTAGGTATATAACACAAAAATGGCTACGTAACACTTAGAGTTATATAACTTAGACTTATATTTATTAGATTTATTGATAATTAAATTTTGATTACAAAATTTATTATTACAAAATTATCAATAAATATCAAAATTATTTATTCCTTGAATTATATACGAGTAGCCAATCGCCATTTCAAAAATCGAACTTTACTTAAACTTGACATCCACAAATTCGTGAGCGGGGCCTTAAGAGGTCGCAGGTATTTTTTATTTAACTTTGTATAAACGTAAAAAAACCGACATGTCCGAGATTGAACTAAAAGAACTTGGTGCATGTGCCAATAATATCCACCAATTGTCAATGGGCGCGTCTGGTGGTTTATAACTTGAAACCCTATTATAATTGCAAGGGTAGCCCTGTGCCCTACAGTGCGACGTTACAGGCTGATATTAATAACATTAAAGCTCATTTACACAGAGTTTCTCGAACGGTTCGGGCGAAAATATTGTATACGATTTTTGTGTGCGACCAAACTTCATACGATACTCTCCTGCAATTTTCACATGATGATAAAACTAGATGATAACGGTGATCATATGACTATACTTATATATAACAGTTATTTATATTAGGCAAGCATGTTCTTGAACAATTTTCTCTCCGGCACGCGGTCGAGAAACTCCCCTTGTGTAAATGAACCATTACATTTGTTTAAACGAGGACTAATTCAGTTTATTATTTACAGAGTTTAACCATCAAACACTTAATTGGAAGGACTATAACATTGATACTTTGGCCAGCATTACTCTATGTATTCTTTTTTTGGATTCACCTCACCGTTCTTAGCAAAAGGTAGGTAGTGAATATATTTTTATGTATCTACCTCCATCTTGTTCGCATGGAAAATTTATAACTTTTTTTTCAATAGTGGAAATGGCGACGGTTTTTACTCATCCGGTTTCCAAGCCCGTCTGGAAGGGAACAGTTTACACAATGCAAGTGCACCAAGGGTTGTTGCATATGGAGCTTTGATAACATTGAAGAATCACAGGACCGGTGGGGGGTATTTGCACTCCCATCACCATCTGTATCCTGTTGGAGTGGGTGCTAGACAGCAACAGGTAATCAAAATAATTATTTTTATTATTATTTATTTATTCATTTTGAAGAATTTTATTTCTGTACATCGAGATGTACCCTTAGTCAAGATTAAGGGTGACGAACTGAATTTAAAACACCAATGAGTTTTGAGATTTATGGAGTAACTACACAGGCATTTCTTAACCGATTGAAATGGAATTTGACGCAAACATAACTTGTGTCTATACCTTAGTTAAGTTCGTAGATGACCCAAATCGGATCAGTAGTTCTAAAATTGCAACAGTGTAAACTTTAAAAAAAATCCCAAATGAAATATCAACGTCAATATATATATTCTTGAATATATATATATATATATATATGTTCTTGAAAGCTCAACAACCTTGTTTTAAACAATTTATTTCTAAAACTTATGTATTATAAAATCCACCTTCGGACCGCCACGTGCGATCAGTATATGTATAGCTAATTACAACAAACTGTCTATAATTATTAACGACTAGCTGACCCGACAGACGTTTTCCTGTTCAAATTTCAATAATACAATAATTTCAATTAGTTCATACGAAAATCCCATAGAAAAAAGCACTCAGCTTTTCCCGAATTTTCCATTTTTCCGGGCAACTTCCAATTTTTCTTTCTCTAAAAATCTTATTCGGACTATTACGAACATTTAAAAAAAATAGCCAAATCAGTCCAGCCGTTCTCAAGTGATGCGCTTACCAACGAACAGCATTTAATTTTTATTTATATAGATTTATTAGAGCCAATAGCTGAGAAGCTGCCACTACTTGAAAGCATTATTTAGCACCATACATATTGTCCAAATTGCGTCATACACAAAGACTAGAAGTATCGCTGATATATATTACATATACGAGTATATGCTGCATCTGACAAACGTACAGATCTCATGAAACTTGCATTCGCACAGATAGAGAGCGCCACACAAATTCTTTATATTAACACTTTATCACAACATTTTGTCCAGATAACGACATACACACACAAAGACGAGAACAATCGTTGGCTCATCAAGCCCTACGACCGTGAGCAAGTGGACGGCGTCGTGGTAGTCCGCAGCGGGGACTTGGTGCGTCTCACACACATGCAGACCGGACGGAACGTGCACTCGCACAGAGAGAGGGCGCCACTCACCACCAAGTACATGCAGGTTACTGGATATGGAGAGGTAAGGAGGATTGAATATGAATCTTTTTAATTTTATTATTTATTTATTTAAAGCATTAAAATTGTATACGAATATGGTTACAATAAGAAATAATCAGCATTAAAATATAATACACTAAACAAGAAACCCCAAAATATAGCTTGGTATTGCGAACAGTGATGACATTTAGAGTGAGTACTATCGTATATTTGAGAAAACTACGTGGTTTTCACCCTTATCAATCTTTCCTCGTTTATTTCCTATTCGTGTATGTACTTGGCGAATGAGGTCAATAGAAACATGACGTTATAGATCATGTGCATCGTTAATGTCATGTACCCCGATGTACGCTCAGTTTGTTAATTGGGGTCTATCAGGATAATTGGGAATAGAAGTTATTGATTTTGATGTATTGTAGGGGGGAGTGCACGCTGCGTTCCCACAGCCGCTGGGCGCACTCGACTGGCCTCGTTACCCCTCTCACAGAAGACTACCTTGAAATGTACTGCGTTTCCCACTATCGTATTTCCCCAATGTATACGTACGTACGTGTTTCGGTAGTGAGTGAGTTATGCCAGAGCCCAATCCCATCCCATCCTATCCCCCCCATTTTCCCAATCCATTCCTTAACTGCAAAGGTAGGTAGCGCATCCGGGGGCGTGCCAACGTTTGGACTGTATGGTCGTCTGCCGCCCTTTTCTATAAAAAAAAATAACACCTGTGGTCCTAGCATGCGCGCCACGACAAAATTTTGTCTACCCCTTTTCTCGTATTATCTCTCTATGTCTACAGTAGCTAACATGCGTGCACGTGATACTCTTCTCGTGACGTCAATTGAAGAGATAACAAGAAATTTTAGTTTTCTATGGTATTTATCTCTACGGGAGCTAACATGACATCGTAATTTTGTCGAATTTTGACGTGATTTTGACGTTTGAAGAAGAGAAACTACTCGTTGTCAATATTATCGACGAGAAAGACGACGATAAACGAAATATTTTAAAATTATAAATATTATTATAATATTTTTTGTATACCATGGCGTTTCCGTACTATAATTATGTTATTTCGGTATACGAAGAGCGGGAAGCGCGAAAAATCGAGCGCAGACGTATTAGAGACATTTGTGATCCGTTCGATTTAAGCGATGGAGAATTTCAATCGCTTTGGCGGATCTCAAAGCCAATGGCTCTGTATTTAATAAAAAAACTTGCCGTTGATTTGGAGCCACAACAGAACAACAACAGCCTGCCCGTTCATTTGAAAGTAAGTCGGTATACTTGTTAACATTTGTATGTTTAAAGTACATAACTTATTAGAAAAGTGAATTGACATGACATAATATAAATACTCCACCGAGATAAAAAGTATTCTAATATATGTTAATCAAGATCTTATTCTATATGTGTGCAAAATTTTATTCAAATCCATTCAGCTGTTTAAGCGTGATTGTGTCACAAACCTCCTCAAAAACTTTCGTATTTATAATATCATATTAATCCCATTTGGATTAAATACATAATCATGCAAATACTAAAAAAACGCTGTTATTATAGGTATTGTGTTGTGTTCAATTTCTTGCCAATGGAGGGTACCAGAGGCAAATTGGGCAAGACCACAGCATGTGTCAGGCTCAAACAACAGTGAGCAAATGTCTAGACCAGTTTTTAAAGTCTATTTATAAAAGGTACCAATAACAATATGTATTTTAAATTATTGTAAATGAAAATTTACCTCCTGTATTCATCTTATTATTTAAATTTCAGACTCTTAGCTGAATGGGTAAATTTTCCTGCCACAGAACCAGCTCGAAGGCGTGTCGCTGCTGGTTTTGAGGCTAAATTTAATGTGCCAGATGTATTGGGAGTCATTGACTGTACCCATGTCAAAATATTTTCCCCTGCTGGACCACAAGGCGCCCACTACAAAAATAGGAGAAAGGATGCACACTCCATAAATGTCCAATTGGTACGGGTGTGTTTTCATCTCACTACAACTAGTACCAAAGATCAAGACCCTGTTTTACAACATTCAATTTAAATATTACTTGACAGTATTATCAATTGTTGTTACAAAATTGTCAAATAGGTATAGAATTAAAAAGCCATTGTTCGGTAAACAGAAAATAACTTCATTAAAAAATCATGTTATTGTTACTGAAAAATTAACCTTTAATAACAATAATAGGATAACTTGACATATCAAACCTTTCTTCAAATACTTTGTTATTAAAATTATTAAAACTTTTTATGCTTTCTTAGTCTACTAGCCACTGGCTTTTCAGTTGTATTCAAAGAGTAATTACTTAACAGTTTAATTGTAGGTGGTGAAAGACAATGAGTACACTCGTTTAATAACAATTATTGAGGCTCTGGCTATGTTATCTTTTTTAGTTATCCATTAGACATAACGCGTCAGACATAACATGTAACTTCAAACTTAAGATATTATTTTTGTAAAAGTAGCCATTTAAAATTCTTTTTCACTATAGATTTCATGAATAATTTTACAGGTTGTAGATGCAAATTGCAAAATTCTAAATGTTAATGCCCGATACCCTGGCAGGGTACATGATGCTTTTATTTGGCACCACTCGAGTGTCAGGAATGAATTAAAAAGGCTGCATGAAAGAAGAATTGGAAATTACTTCCTGTTGGGTATGTCAACTAATAATAAATTAACTAAGGGTAAAATAAAAGCAATGTAAAATTATATTTATATTTATGTAGACTTATAAAGAATGAAAATTTTTGAATATTGTCATCACATTTATTTCAAAGAACAGAAAATAACCTCTTGTAATAAAAATAAAAATCTTGTAATTAAATAAAAATCTCTTGTATTATAACTAGTTGTTATATAATATTAAAAAAATTAAATAAAGAAAACTTAACCATAATATTGCTAATATTTTTATATTGTAATCACATTTCAAATATAAATAGAAACCAAAAGTTACCTTTATCACAGCCTGTATTATAATATCTAACTTGCTAAATATATATCTCTTGTCTTATAACTAGTTGTTATATAATATTTAAAAAAAATGATGAATTTTGGTATAAAATAGGAACTTAAATTTAACATACTAAATTAACTTTATATATATATATTGGAATCATCACAGCTTAGAATCATCACAGCAACAGGGTTAAGAGTCTTTTATTTTTCTTTCTCATTTTCTTTATTAGCACCACACCTGTAAAAAATATTTATTTTCTTTTATTATTGCAGGTGACTCAGGTTACCCATTAGAGCCATGGTTAATGACGCCAATACTACATGCGGAGCTCAACACTCCAGAGAAGAAGTACACAGACTGGCACTGTCGAGCCCGCAATACAGTTGAAAGGGCAAATGCCTACCTCAAAGGTAGCCTAAGATGTTTAGGTGGTGACCGGGTCCTCCATTATGCTCCACCAAAAGCAGCAGAAATAATTTATGCTTGCTGCATTATTTTCAATTTAATGAAGCATTTTGGGTATTAAAATAGTTTTCAGTATGCATTGTTCTTTATTATAACTTGTGGGCAATCTTTAATGATGTATTGTTTATTATAGTGTACCACTGGAGGAAGAGGAAGAGACGGAAAATGAGCAGCAGATTAATGAGCCTAGAGGGATGGAAGAACCTAGGCAGCTCATTAGACTTGGCGAAATTAGACGGGCCGAGATAATTAATATTTATTTTAATTAAATCAAGATTTTTAAATGATTGTACTTGTAGTTATCATTACCTGCCACCTGTCCCCACTTTGCTCATTTTAACCAACCCTAGGACACTCCTTGATAGTGCAGATACCCATTAATGATATAATTTCTACAATAGGATGACTAGTTTCAGAGATTAGCCCAATGGTATTAATTAACAACCATTACCTCTTTTGTATTGAAAATATTAAGTTGAATTTTGCTGTTATTTTTAAACAATACTAGGAAATTTAAATGATTGCTATATCTTCGAATACTCACATGAAATTGAGTCGTTTTTCGCTGAGGTCGTTGCTGCGTCGCACTTCTCTGATTAATTCCTACAACCAAACAAATTTACAGTAGGTACTTACACACGGTTAGCAAGCTAGGAATATAGGGGCAGATGTAGATACTGCTGTTTTGTTGAAAAATATTTTTAATTTTAATGAACAAGATTAACTTACTTTCATTAAATCAATGAACAAGATTAACTTACTTTCATTAAATCATTTAACTCCAACTGCGCATTCAAAAACCTGTCATGCGGTAGGGCCTGGCGAACTCTTCGTGGTGCTCTCCTTGTACTTGTAGGTACTACTACACGCTGGCCTGAAGTTGTGGCTTCTGTAGGCTCTTGATTGAACTAAAAGAAAGGGACATTACATATATACATTGATGTTTGAAAATAGAAAGATCAGTTAAGAGATCTTTTAGAATTTATAATAGTGTAAATACAGAGAATGATTAAAACTGAGAATACAAGGTTTTACATACAATATCAGAATTAAATATCATCAAAATAAAGGTCAACTATTAGAGATTCAAGGGTGAAACAAATCCACCTTTGTACATATTTAATGCATAATCGTAAGCATTTATTTATTCTGTTACGTAGATTTACAGAAGATATTAATGATTGAAAATTGTTTAATATGATAATAACCTAACTTTAAAAATAAAAAGGCTAACCCTAAAACTATGAACTAAATATTTAACTTACACCTACTGGTGACTCCTCTGGGCCACAACCTACTGGTGACTCCTCTGGGCCACAACCTACTGCCATCTCCTTCCCAATTGCACTGAGCACCAACGAAGAATTCTCTGATAATTTTGGGAGAACAACAAAATTCCCCGTCGTGTTTTTGGCCTTGTTCAAGGCTCCCGCCTCCTCTCTGGCTTTTTTTTTTTGATCGCGCCAACACTTAAAGGAAAAATTTATATTAAAACATTAATTATGATATCTAATAGTACTTTAAATATATTTTTGTGAGAGTTGTAACCCAAAATTAATATAATTTTAATCATTCAATTCATTAATGTAACTTACACTAAGAACAATGTAGCTCATGTACTTTAATAACTTACTATTTTCCACTGGTCCACAGATCTGTTTGGACCAAGTTCGTCAAGGGCTTGCTTTAATACAAGCCACTGCTCGTTAATGTTCTGCGCCCCAAGAGGGGCCCGGAACTCACCGGCGGCAAAGCTGGGATTTTGTGCCATATAATGGCACAAATATCTTATTTGCGCCCTGTTGCTTCTTATTCTACAACAATACGTGATAGAATTACAATTATTTAATGTACGACAAGATATTAAGCACAACACAAGCATAGTGTTACATATATAATTAAATTTATTTACTTACGTCTTTTTATTTTCCATTTTTCACACGCGTTAATTTAAAACAAAAATAGAAAAAATAGCCTCTATAACGTTCTTAGATTTTCAAATCGGAACTAAATGTCAATCTATTCTCAATGTAGATTAAACGTAGTGAAAATTTAGAATTATATCAGTGTTGCATTATAAAAATATTGTTTATTTTTTTGTAAGGGCAGCACGAGTTTCTCTACTCGACAAGGTGAAGTCTTCGGAAGAGAATTATGTCTCTCGTAGTGCGCATGTTAGGGTAATCGAGAAAATACTCGATGTAGACATTATCTATCTCTCTCGTCAAGAGATATCTCGTTGTACGCATGCTAGCCCTACTGGAAGTCTGAAATTATGCATTCACGATTTTGAGTCTATTGACATGAAAATTTTACCAATATAAAAACATTTTCACAATTAACAAATTACATATTTTTATTTTGATTTGCTTTGATTAACTCCAGCAATATGATATTCTTCATTAACTTCAATGTGACCGTTTTTGAAAGTCGCCATTTTAGATTGATTTCAAAAAATATATATCCTAAGACTTAGGTCAGATTAGATTTAGACCTCATTTTCTGAGATCAGCACAGTAATTTAGGAGTAGTGATGGAAGTCATGTAAAAAATTTTGTCTTTCATTTCACCTCAATCATCGCCACAAACTTTACGTACAATCCAGTATTATATAATAAAAAAACAAATCGTATTTATATGTGTAATTTGTCGTAGGATGGCGTGGGCGATGCTAACGACGTGTGGAAGGTCATAATTTCTGGCGGCAAGGATGGTGATGAAGTCCACACTGTCAGGAGTAAACTTATGTTTGTGCACTACCTACAGGTTCGTAGTAACAAATGCTATAAAGATGGTTTTTGAATTTATCTATTAAATGGGTGTTACACACATTGGTAGGTACATGAGTACCGAGTGTAACTCCTGATCTCCTGTTGTCAAATGTGCCCAATCTTCTTTAATTCAAATATGGAACATAAGCACATCGTTGTAAAGACGAAGCTGACAATATATTAGTGGCATACTGTTTTTTAAATGAATAAATACTTTTTGCATAGCTCCACTCAAATAGGTATTGCAGGGATGATCCTATTTTTTTGATGGTAAGTGTATAAGGACAAATGCGGGAAGACTCTCGCAGCTTTCGTCGTAGACTACCCGCCACCAGTCAGCTCGTGACCATGATAGATGCAGCTCAAACGCGCGGTAAAATAAAGAAGTGTGTGTGTAGATAAATTACAGATGTGTAATATTTAGACGTCTACGGTATGCCGCTTAATAGTAATTAAAGGTTTAGAGCTTTCGCAAAAAATGCAAGTTGTAAAATTGTAATTGTAAAGAAACAATAAATCGGTAAAATAGTAAACGACCTCTTGATTATATTTCCAATTCAACACCAGATGTAGTTATCACGTTGCGTTAGATTGCCATCTCTGTTTATGAAGATAGAAATGGATGCAACATATCTAGATAGTCAAAAGCGCAATTATTTAGAACTCAGCCTAACATGAATCGTGTACAATATGTTTTAAAGGCTCTATGTGGGCTAACGATCAAGTGTAATTGAGCCATTAATCTTTTCCAGGCGTGTGCACTAACAACTTCTGGCAAGCAGTTGCCGAAGTGGGGTTACGAACAGCAAGAGGTAGCTTGCAACCCCAACCTGCGCGACAATAATGGACTGTGGAATGTGGAAGACAATATTTTTGATGAACGTGAGTATTTAAAAGAGATTTTGTCAATTGTGAACATTTAATATATATATTTATAATGTAGTTTATACTTACATCAAATTTACAAGTAGGTATACATAAGGACAATGTGTGCTGACATCTGTACTAAAATATGTAATCTGTTTTACAACTGTCAGCGCCTGCGCTTAGATCTATTCTCAGTACTAAGTTACAGTTATTTAAGGAAACAACTTATTCAGGTGGTAATTATTGTGTATAATATATGTGTTTTGTTAATTATGTCTATATGTGAATGTGTAGGAGTGTGGTTTTAGATATTCGATTTTAGAAAAAGTTACCATAGATTCAATAATGTATGAAATTGAGTGTGAGTTGATGTGTGTGTGTGTGAATAAGAGTTACAGATGCTAAAATGAGAAGTACAGGTTGTTAACAAATATTTAGCGCATTGGTATAAGTAAGGATTTGGTGTCATTGTAATCATGGTTTAATAGCCAGTTCTTCATTTTGTTTCAACGACAATTTCATTTCACGCAATCCTCTGATAAGTCGTGGTATAATTGAGGATGTCCAACACTTGTTGGTGGAGTGTTCTCGGAATGAACCTGAGAGGAAGGCTCTGATAGGGACAGGTGAACAGGTGTGATGTAGGGATGTTCCATAGAATTTTGTCCGAGCCAATATCGAAAGATGCAAACATTCCGTGCGAATTTGCGAGTCGCTATCAGTCATGGATAAGTTAAGAGTTAAGTAGGGAATTAATAAAAAAAAACCTTTATGGGTACGATGGAGCTGATATATACAAAAGTGTAAATACAAATGACAAAGAAGAATGTTCAATAAATTTTTTTGCAGTACCGAAAATGAGTTTCGAAGCATACGCGTCGGGTTTTATCGAGCGGTTCCTAGAATCCCATGCGGTTATGTTCCAAGGAAATGCTGGACTTAAGCCCAAGGAGGGGGAGGTCACTTCGCAGCCGTGGCAGTGGCCGATCAATTACAGGGTTAGTGGATGTAAAATAAATATTTTACATTGGAAATTGGACTTTAATTGGGTACTATTAAAGACTATTGTTTACTTTTTATTTGTGTTCGGATATTTTGAGCTCGTCATGGGCCCTGTAAGGGCCTGAGCAATATTAAATAACATTATAAATATAAAATTTACATGATTAACATTTGAATCTTATATTACACAGGCCCAGGTTAGGGCATAGGCCTCTGCCAAAAAAAAACCGGCTTTAAACCCCCTAATGATAGGTTTCGGCCCGCGAATTGTGTCAGTCTTTGTATGTCTCTCTGGACGCATGACTCGGTATCCTAGTGTTGGCCATCTAGTGTGCAATTATTTATTTGTTAATTTATTTATTCCAGGGCCAATTCTTCTCAGGCAGTGGTCATAGAATCTACCTACTAGGCAACCCTGTGGTGTGGTGGACGAATCTATTGTTTCTTGCCATATTCTTAGTTATATACGTCATCAATGCTGTAAGAGAGAAGCGGGCAGAAGCCACTGGCAAACCTACTCCAGGTAACCAATTTTAAAAAAAATCTAAATCGACTAGTTCTATTCATGTACTCTACAGTAATACATATATTAATTTTAGGCAAATTAGTTGAATGTGCCCCTACAAATGGAGCAGCAACATTCATCGTGCAGTTTAGAATACAATATTGTCGTAAATAATCAGAAATTCAAGCTCAGAAAGAACGAAAACAAACCACTGTCCTGTCGGTTCACAACAAAGAGATTAATGTAACAAATAGAGGTTACGCTCTTGTTTGTTTAGCTCGATGGCACGTGACAGTAAAGTTAATTTTGATCTGTAATGACATTACATTTTTTTTTAGACAGCCGTAACTGTGACGTCATCGCCTATAATTTCACATTTTCCGCTATAATTTCCTAGTTCTTTGTTCAAATATATTAAACTCGTACGAGGTGTTGTACATGTCCAATTCTTTGGAAAAATTAATAAATTTGGAATCAAAAAAAAAAATTGGCCGATCCCCGAGTAATATTGAACGGTGTAGGCGGCGAAGAGCGCGGCCTACTAAACGCGGCGGGGTGGAGCTTCGCGGGGTGGGCGCTGCACTACGTGCCCTTCTGGGCGATGGGCCGCGTGCTCTACTTCCACCACTACTTCCCCGCGCTCGTGTTCAGCTCTATGCTCACTGGTGACTACACTTCATATTATAAATCTATAGATATTATCTATATACATATGTACTATTTGTGAGAATTATTAATCAGTAGTATGTATTTTCTATATATGTGTGCTTAGAATAGAATAACCACCTACTAGTATATCTTCCTTCAAAAATAAATATCTATACATGTTGCCTGATGTACTGGACTTCTTTATAATGAAAGGTCTTCCACGACTGTTCTATGAAATCGAGAGTTGTCTGGATGGTTCCTCAAATCATATTCCAGTCATACTGTGCATATGTGCTAAAGTATTGAACTCCCAAAAAAATCCGAGAATGTATAATCGCCAAACAAACTGGGAGAACTTTAGATCACTACTAACGGACTCATTAGAACTAAACTTGACCCTAAAAACCGAAGATGAAATTGACAACGCAACCTTTAGCTTCACAAGTGCGGTCCAGGACGCATGTTGGAAGAGCACAGAAGAACAAACACACAAAAATTCAAGACACAATCAAGTTCCTCAGGAGATAAGGGAAATGATATTGGAGAAGAGAAGGTTGCGCAGAGTATGGCATACTAGTCGAAACTCGGATGACAAAAGAGCATATAACAGCTACATGAAATTACTCAAACAAACTATAAAGGAAACTGAAAATGCTACAATTGAAGCAAACCTTCTGTCGCTCACTGCCACAGCCTCAACGGACTATGCGCTGTGGAAAGCCTGCAAAAATATGAACCCTATAAGAAATCCAAAACCGCCTCTTCGACTTCATGGAAATATCTGGGCTAGGTCCAAACAAGAAAAAGCTGACGCATTTGCGCTACACTTATCCAAGGTTTTTCTCCCAAATGAACCAAAACCTGATTCCGACGAGGCAGATATACATAGCAGAAATCCTCCAACGTGACCACCAACTTGAATTACCACTGAAAACTGTAACGCCAAGAGAAGTGATCAGGACTGTCAAACAACTTGACAACAACAAGGCACCAGGGTTCGATTTGATTGACAAGAAAGTCCTCATGGAATTACCACAAAAGGCTATCACATACCTGACAACACTATTCAATTGCATTATCAGAAGAGGTTATTTCCCGGCATTGTGGAAGGTGTCGCAGGTTATTATGATCCATAAACCTGGAAAACCACCACACGAGGTGACATCATACAGACCAATAAGCCTGCTCCCAGTGCTCTCAAAACTGCTGGAGAAAATACTCCTACGACGACTATCACTAGCCATGCATGAAAATTCTGTAACACCAAACCATCAATTTGGATTTAGACCTGAACATGCCACGATAGAACAGATACACAGAGTGTGCAAATACATTAGCAATAGTCTAGAGCAGAAAGAGTACTGCTCTTCTGCGTTCTTGGACGTGCAACAAGCCTTCGATCGAGTGTGGCATAAGGGGCTCCTGTGCAAAATCAAATTACTACTGCCCCACAATTTCTACCCTATCATAGAATCTTACCTCAAGGATAGAATATTCCAAGTAAAAGAATCAGATTGCATATCTGGGTTCTACGACATCCTTGCTGGCGTACCACAGGGTTCAGTGCTTGGACCGGTCTTGTACACCATATTTACAGCAGACTTACCAAAAACACCAGGAGTAACTATCGCAACCTACGCAGATGATACTGCTATACTGACATCTAGCAAGGACCCTGTGCAAGCCTCAACTGTACTTCAAAGAAGCCTAGATGCAATCAACATATGGCTAGATAAGTGGAGAATCGTAGCAAGTGCTAACAAGTCCGTCCAGGTCACATTCACATTACGGAAAGGAACCTGCCCTCCAGTAAGACTGGGTGGTAGAGAACTACCCCAGAGCAACAAGGTCAAATACATGGGCCTGCATCTAGATCGTCGATTGACATGGAAAAACCACATCGAAGCCAAAAGAAATGTGGTCAACCTTAAATACAGAGGCCTATACTGGCTACTAGGCAGAAACTCTAAACTGTCAATAGACAATAAACTGCTTGTCTACAAGTCCAGCATAAAACCAGTTTGGACCTATGGCATACAACTATGGGGTGCCACATGTGCCTCAAATATAACAAAAATTCAAAGAACCCAGAATAACATCTTGAAACAAATAAGTAACGCCCCCTGGTTCATAAGAAACTCTGAGGTCCACGAACATCTGAACATGCCCACAGTTAAGGAGGAAATAGTAGCACATGCCAGAAGATATAGGGTTAGATTGGAAAATCACCCTAACCTGCTGGCCCAGCAGCTTACTTTGCCAGACTGCATCACTCGCCTAAGGCGACGCCGAATATTAGAACTAGGCAGAATATGAGTCAATATGTCAATATAGCAATATAGGTGTTATTCCTAATGAGGAATACACCTCACCGACAATGTTCACACAACCCATCTGCTCATAGTCAATAAAGACTGATTGCACGATACGCAAAAAAAAAAAAAAAAAATACATGTAATAAAGTCGTAATAGAACTGTGTCTGGACATGAAATATTTTTTGAAAAAGTAATTACAGTTAACACGACTTCTCGAAGTGTTTCGGCTCACTTAATCCGGCTCCTCTCGCGGATCCGACTCCTCTTAACGATTCCTTGACTCATTTGATTCACCTTTATATATTTTATAAGAGCCTGAGAGCAAAAAATGAAGGAATAAATAACTCCTCGGAGTCGATAACAGTTAGCCGGAATCATTAAGAGTTTCGGCTCCGCTCGCGGTTTCGCATCTTTTGATTCATTGAATCCGGAGTTATCCATCGCTAATTACAGTCGTACAGTCAATTAGAGCCCGAAACATCAATTTTTGCATTTTTTGTCTTTCTATCTGCACGCACATCATGCAAAACCCGCTGGATTAATGAAACTTGGCATAGTTATCTTATAATAATATGCTAGGTTAACATTTAAGGTACTTTTTACCCAGATTATGAATTTCCCACAAGAATCACAAGTTCACGCGAATAAAGCAACGAGCACCGCAACTTAACAACTGCAATTGCGCGTAGAGTACAAAAGAAATATACCTACTAGAAATAAACAATAAGTTGTTGAAAATAACCCGTTTTAAAAACTGGTAGAATGGATGCTACGCTGGACAGTGAACTGCCTATTTTCATATTGTGCGTTATTTCAGTGGCAAGTTGTATATGTATGATTATTTTATTAACATAATCGTATGTATCATGTGGGTACAATTATTAATATTTATTTATGTATAAGTTTGTAAGGGCACCATATACTTGACAGTTATTTTTCCTCAACTCTATACAAAGGCTATTTGGAAAACCTATTAGCAATAAGCCCTTTTTATGTTTTAGTCTTTAGTATTTAAACTAAGAATGTTACAATCGGAGACACGGCTGTTGGGGTCCAAGTGAAGTGGTGGGGATAAGGGATAAGAAATGTACATGCACACTTCGGAACAAAAATTGTTTATTTACAAATAATAATTAATTATTATTACAATTATTCATATTATTTGCAATATTCATTTTATTATATTACTAGCGTTTGGCTGCGGATCCGTTTGTGAGGGATTTCGGGTATTTGGCGAAATATTTCAAGGAAATTGAATTTGTTTTTAATTCTTTTCTATTATGGATATTAATATAATAATTTTAAAAACTAATTAAATACATGTTATGTATATGATAAAGAATATTAATTACTTTAATTTAATAGCGATTAAACGACCTTGAAACAGGTGAGACCTTGAGACCCCAAGATCCGTATCTAATATCACGAAGTCTTCCGGGACTCCTATACGTTTGTCGTCACCAGAGAACCTAAACCTAACCCACCTTTAAATTTGCTGCCACATTAATAATTTCTCCTGCTCTTAATTATTCCTCTTTAATAAAGAATATTTACTAATCATATTTCACGATTACAGGTATTCTAACAGAATATTTACTGAAGAGCATTAGGAGCTACCTCAGTGAAGAACTCGGCAAGACTGTGTACCAATGTACCATCGGTGTCATAATTTCTACCACTGTATACAGTTTCTACCTGTTCTCCCCTCTGGCATATGGCATGAATGGACCACTGGCACATGAAACTAATTCCACAATGACTGGTCTCAAGTGGCTTGAGTCATGGGAATTTTAAATTTGTATATCGGAGGCACACTATCGTAAGTCATCCACTTAGTCTTAATTAATAAAACAATATAGACTTAACCGTAACCAGGCCCTTCTTCCTCCACTGCTGGACATGGGCCTCCTCATGGGACAATGTGTATTATCTCGTGAACAAAGAATGTCTGTTTTTTGGCGTACATCAAAGGGCGCAAACACACATACTTGCAAAGAGTCTGTTAGCTGTTTGATGCTATCAAGAATGGACGATTATTTTGTTTCTACGTATATAATGGAACAAAAACTGATCCACAAATATTTGCGCTCTTTGCAGTTGTACAAATATTGCGGAATACATGTAGAAATATTTGACATATCAGTACACATGTCTGGGACTGGCTTTAGAAAATAATTGTTTTCTTTTTAAATTTTTTTACAGTACGTACTTACTAATTTAATAATACTTGTCGGCCGGCCATCTTCGTATTTCGTTCAAACGTGAAAAGATGAGTAAGAAAATAAAACACATCCAAACACATTTTTGGAGTTTATTACATTACATTGTTACTATTATTTATTACTACAACCACTCTATGTTATATACATCTTTCAGCATTCGGTGACGGTCGGAGAAGATTAAAAGGAGATGAAGGAAGAGAAGGAGATGAAGAAGGTATTTAATTAGCACTATCTACCGTACAAAAGTAAATCGATGAAATTTATTAATTAAGCCCGTCCATAATTTATTTTTATGTATAATATTAAATAATTTTTAAATTTTGTACACATTTTATATTTTTATAAAAAAATATTTATATTTAAAATTTCGATTGTTTTATTCATTACCTCTTGATATCGTTGACTATAGTTCGGCCAACTTCGTTGGCGGTACCTAACTGTTCGCATGGAAGATTCATTGAAGAATATATCCGTATATGGTAGGGATAAGTGGTTATTCAGTTGATTTTGACTTCAATTTATTCCCTCCATATGTACCTATATGGATTTCCCCCACGGCTCGCCACCATATTTCTCCATCTTTGGTTCTTCTCATGCACCCACCATAGGTGAACTTCTTCAAGTTGTTTCAATTCACCTGACTGAAGGATGTCTACTTGTGTTCAGATATGCGGTAATTATTTTTAATTTGACTACATACAAACATCGCTAATAACTTAATAATTCAATGATATCACATCACAGTTACAGCCATTGTTTTTTATATTTACAACTAGTTATATTTCATTACTCTTTGCATACATCTGAGTATTACGTATCAAACATGACGGTATTATAACACGGCAAAATTAAGCAGGATTTTTTTTTTTAATATTGAGCATTGTGGCCAGTGTGACCGTTTTAAAAAATGGTGATCTACTAAAACTACAAGGTGCCAGTACTAAATAATACCAAAACACATGCTGAATTATACTAAAATAGAAATAAAAAGTAGAAGAGGAAAAATTGAATTAAAACACTTATTATCAGTTACTTTTTTTAATTTTACCAATTACACACCTTCATTATACAGACATATTAAAATACAGAATAATAAATATTTACAATAAGTTTTATTACAAATAGTCAGTATTCGACGGATTATTTTTTACCATATCTTTCGATGGGTCAAATGAGACACAACCTACACTCCCTTCACTTAGACGTTGCTTAACATGCAACAGGCACGCAATATGTTTAGCTAGAAACCTGTTTCTGTATTTAGTTTTTATATGATTAACTTTTGAAAAAATTCTTTCGCATTCAGCGTTTGAAATGGGTATGCACATTAGACATTTTACAAAATTAGTCAAATTTTTGTACTTAGGAACATTTTTACTGTTAACAATACAACTTAATTTGCTCCAAAACTGTTCAACATTTACAGCACTAGCACTACTACTAGAACCACACATCAGGTTTTGTACCTCTGAATCATACTTAATTTGACGATATTCCTCGTCAATTAATTGTCTTACTGTATCATTTGTAGTAATGTTCGGAAACCTGTTCATAACGCTGATAAGAGATGTAAAATTTTCATAAGCCGCTACTTGTGGGTCTATGAAACGTAACTCGGAAAATATTTTTTCATTAATGGGAAATCGACATTTAAGTTGAGTACATAACTCTATCAAAAAGCTTTGACACCTTTTTAAAAAGTCTCTAATTACGATACTACTGTTACTTGGTTGATTTCTTAACAGCGCTATTTCTTTAGATACTTTTATACCTAAGTATATCTCATGTAATATTACTATTAGGATCTATGTCCTCAATAGCAGTGGCACGAATGTAGCTGCTTTTCATGTAGCAACTTAATATTGTTTTAAATATGTCAGTCAAATCCCGATAAAAAGTATGAACAACACATGCATTACCTTTAAAAATTATGTTAAACTTGTTGACTATATGCAAAATATAATCTAAAAACAAAAAGTAGAGCTTTATTTGTTTATTTTCGAAACTTTCATGTAAAAAAATCGCCGAATGGCTAGGGTTATGTTCTACGAGATGTTCTTGCTGAAAATACAGCTGAAGTGCATTCCACTGTTCTACTATGCGATTTACACAGCCGTGTAGGGAGAGCCAACGTATGTCGTAGTGACGTAAAATATTGTGATGCTCTGATTGATTGATTGATTGATTACTGATTGATTACATATGTTTGAACCCAGCAAAACTATCTTTCCATCCCACAGAACCAGTTCGGCATGTATCATTTATACCTACACTTTCATTTATGAAAATTTCAAAATTCAGCTTTCTGAAATCGCTTGAGAATCGATTATACATGTGTGTACAACTGTACATGTACACTGGCCAAGATCCATCGGACATCCTGTACAAGTAGGACATTTAATTTATGTGCCAAAAAAAAATAAGGGACAATAATCTTATAAATATGTTTTCAAGTTTCAGTAATTCCCCGCGACGTAGAGCATGTAACGTAGATATGTAGCTAAAGCACGATTCGCGGTTTTGTTAGCATTAACCGTTCGAAAGAGACAAAATGATACAGTTGCGGTAAACATCAGACAAAGACAAAATTATGTGAACGAAATACGAACGAATGGAAATTAGTGTTGCCCGCCCAACCCAAAAATATATCAATAATGTGTTTAAAAATGTTGAAAGTTTAAAAATGTACCAAAAAATACCAGAATATGAAAGGATACCAAAAAAAAACTAAATTAGTTTTACGGAGCCCAAATTATACCAATTTGGTACTGAATATACTAAAAACGGTCACACTGATTGTGGCTCAACAATTATTTCCTGACGGTACTATTGGCTAATCTGTGGTTATTACCAGCGTGACCAGATTTAGTAGATTTCTACTTTTTTGGTAGATTTTGAGGTACTGGCAACAGAATTTAGTATGTAAAAATTATTTGGTATATTTTAGTAGAATTCACGCTTTTCAGTTATTCTAGTACTTTTTGGCATATCGGATAAATGCGGGGTATTCCCCCTTTCATCGAATGGATTGTAACTATTTAATTTTCATTCTTTTCGTTACCATTCGTGCCGTGAGCATAGAGTGTGATATACCAGTGGGAATTCCTTTATTGAGAATTTTTATAATCGAGTTTAAAATGAAACGTAAATATACACAAGGATATCGCGATGAATGGGAGCAAGATCCCTCATTTAAAAGTTGGTTATGTAAATCTAAGGTAAACACTACGAGTGCTCATTGTAAAGCATGCAACTGTGAAGTACTAAGTAGAGTGGCGTCTTTGAAGGAACACATGGCTACATCAAAGCATATAAAAAATATGAAAGGATATTCCGGCATTTCTCAGGTATGCAAGTTACTTACGTTAATATGTGGAATGTAATTCTTAGTTAATTATTCTTGTTAAGACTTTTTTTTAATACTTTCAACTTACGCAGTAGTGTGAACCCGTATTATGTTCTAAAGTTTATGAATTTGATTTCCACTCAAAAGCAAACATTCGCTGTTTTATGTACGTTTATTACCTACGCATTTACATAACAATTACTATACAACTATGTGTGTTTATTCATGTTAAATGCTATGTAAAAATTGCTTAGTTTTTGATACTATATAGCGCTATATGAAATGTCCTGCATACTTATTTTTAACTTCTTTGGTTACAGATTGATACGATTTTCAAAACATCAACCATTTCGGAAGAAGTAAAAAAAGCAGAAATCAGCATTGTAGCTGCCTTAGTTGAACATAATATTCCTTTTCGCGTAATGGATCATGTAAGCGAAGTTATTTCAAGGGCATTTCACGACTCTGAAATCGCAAAACGTTTTTCCTGTAGAAGAAAATCTG
The DNA here is from genome assembly GCA_943735995.1 of Sesia bembeciformis. Classification (NCBI taxonomy): domain Eukaryota; kingdom Metazoa; phylum Arthropoda; class Insecta; order Lepidoptera; family Sesiidae; genus Sesia; species Sesia bembeciformis. The sequence continues at coordinate 11,864,392 of OX031042.1, read as the reverse complement.
CCGCAATTGCCTACAACGTCTTAGGCAATAACTTCGAAGAAAAAATGCTTGCAGAATTACGTTCAAGACTGGAAAATGAAACTGAGAGAAGCCCAGTATTTTCGCTCATTATCGACGAGAGCACATTTGTCAGTACTACCAAGGTACTTGCAGCAGCAATAAAGTACTACTCCGAAAAAATGCAATCTCCACAAACAAAATTTTTGTGTATGGTGGACTTAAAAGGTGATACTGCGCAGGATTTGTTTGATAGTTTAACATGTGCCTTATCTGAAAGAAACCTTAACATAGCCAATTTAATAGGGTTCGCTGCTGTTACCACGAATGTTATGTTCGGCGAAAGGAATAGCGTGGTACCTATCTAAAATTAGGGAAGTCAACCCAAACTGCATTTTTTTCAAATGTATTTGCCACTCAACAAACCTTTCAGTGAGTTATGCATGCAAAAAATTACCTCGTTCTATAGAGTTGTTTGTCAAAGATGTTTTTTCATACTTCTCTCACAGTAGCCAACGACAAAGAGAGTTTGCCGAATTTCAAAATTTTACTGACACTCCAACTCACCATATGCTTCGTCATTATCATATCAGGTGGCTTTCTCTACATCAATGCATTCACCGAATTATAGAGCAGTGGTCAGCATTAAAACTTTTTTTTCAAAATGAGTTTTTAGGGAATAAGAATGCAAATGCTACTTGTCAATTTATATTTGATCACCTTAACAGCGATGAGACAAAACTTTATCTTTACTTTTTAGATTTTATATTACCCATAACTACAAAATTTAACGTTATTTTTCAGTGATCAGACACTTATTCATAAAATTGAAACAGACATACAAAACATGATGAGTTCCATTTTGAGTTGCTTTATGAAGATAAATTATATTAAAAACTACTCCGCTTCAGTCAATAGATCCAAGTTCAAGAATGCATTTCCTTCCTATACAAAACATGTACCTGGGCACAAACGTAGCAATGACATTGGAATCATTAAAAGATGATGTTCGAATGAGATCTAAAATTGAAGAATTCCTTAACAGATGTCAATCATTTTTGATCGAGCTTAGTAACCAATTTCTGCAAAGACTGCCAGTACAAGATGATTTTTTGCAGGATTTGTCGTTCATCGATCCCCAAAAAGCAGTGTATGGTGAATTGCGAAGTCTGATAAGAATACCCAAAGGTTTCCTAACTTAGTTGCAACAGAAAACATGCAAATTGTTGACAATGAATATAGGGAATTAATTAAAATTAGATGTTTCCGTGTCTAATTTATTGTCAACTTCTAGTTCGACGTCTGAAACTTTTATGGTGGATAAATTTTGGAGTGAAGTCAGCCAAATCTGTGATGCGAATAGCAAACCAAAGTATGGCAATTTGTCCCGATTTGTGAAGCAAATGACGATACTACCTTTGTCAAACGCCAAAGTAGAAAGAATATTTTCCGATATTAATAGGATTAAAAATCAAGATCGAAATCGATTTAATAATAAGAATGTTGCTGCAATAGTGCATGGAAAAGAGGGGCTACGACAGTTGGAAGGAGAATGTAGCAGATTTGATCCTGACAGAAGTATGATCAAGTTAATGGACTCAAAACAGCTTTATGACAATGTTACCCAACATAAAGACGAAGAATCTTAACTTTAAGTTTAATTTTATTATTTTTTTTTTAATTATATTTTTATTTAGAATTTAATTTAAAAAAAAAAACATTGGTTTCTTTAATTAATGGTGGTTTCTTTGTTATTTTTATTATTTTATCGTTTAATCAAGAAAACATTCATGTTTTTACGTTGTAACACGACAGCAAAAAAATATAATAGATTTTTAGTATTTTCTCGTTCTCTTTTGGTAGAATTCAGTAGCTTTTAACCTCCACAAGCAGTAGATTCGTCAAATGAAATCTGGTCACACTGGTTATTACCTTAAAAATAGTTTTAGCGTATCAGTAGGACATGAAATGTTTATAATTATCAAATAAAGTATAAATAATGAAACCTGGTACAATTTAAAACTTTAGGCAGTTCAGACTCATTTCACAAAAGACGAATTTGATAATTTATATTTTCTGTTATAAAACAAGTGGATCGAAAAAGAAATTCACTCAGTTTTTAAGTTTGCCAATCTTTTCTTGTGAATTGTGTGAAATGTAAGGCTGCGTTCTAAAACGTACGATTTTATCACACGACACTAAATCATGTTGCGTCTGTTTATGTATTTACTAGCTTTTGAGCGCGACTTCGACCGCTCGGTCTACAAGAATAAATAGCCTTTCGTGTTGATCACACAGATTGATCGGGATTACAACCTACCTATTTGCCAAGTTTCAACTAAATCTATTATGACGTGATTGATCTTCTCGAAAGAGCACAGCGCAGAGCAACCAAAATGGTCCCATCTTTGAAAAACTACATATGAAGTTCAACTCCAAAAACTAGGTCTAACCACCTTAGAACAGCGAAGACAAAGAGGAGACTTAATAGACATACAAAATACTAAATGGACATTACAACACACCAAACATGACAAACATGTATACTATGAACGAAAACAAAAACCTGAGTGTCCACTCACTTCTCACAACTGTGCTGACTACAAGCAATCTGAGGAAACACTTTTTGCCCAACCGTGTAGTGAAAGACTGGAACAAATTACTGGAGACTGTTATTAGTGTCCCCTCAGTGAACTGTTTCAAAAATAGACTGGACAATCATTTAAAAAAAGTACAACAAAAGTCAAAACAATGTACAGGCATCGGCTTAAAGCTGCTAGTGTATCGGAAATAATAATAGTAATAATTTGTTGAACTTTTAAAGGCTGTAAAGCATAGTTATAAAATAATATAAATAAAATCTTTTATTAATTTAGTGGGTGTCACAGAACCGAATCTGTCAACCCCGAATCCACGTGGTACAATCCACGAAGGGAGGGCAGCCCTCCCTTCGCTGCCCGCTGTTACACAAGGGAGAAGGGGCTGCACTTCCCGTAGCGCCGGAGCAGTTGCAATTCGTGCGATGCCTTTATGAAAATCCATTGTCGTAATTTTGAGGTTAGTTTGTAAGAAACTTCAAATTAATATTTCTCACTAACTAAGCATCTCCGCAGGGGAGTGGTACCAGGGGGTTACCCCGTCCCCCCTCTCCCTCCCCGGTCCCTTTCCCCCCTTAAATCGTGCGGTCATATTCTAAAGATTTACCACAAGTGCTATCAATAAATAATTAAAAAAATATCCATGGCAATCTGTTTATGAAAAACCGCAAATACTTTTTTGGTTACCTGAGTCCCGATAGGAAACTTTTTACACATAATCGTAGTTGACCCTAAATCCATATTTGTCACTCGATTAGTCGACTTACAGATCGATCTAAATACAAAGTAAGGGGTTTTCCAATAGGGACTTGACAACTTTCCTTTCACTAATCATCGAACTGTCACTGTCAATTTATTCAGTAAACTTAACATTTTTGTCATGGTAAAGTACACGAACGAACAACGTCTGCAAATTATAAAAATTTACTACAGAAATTCGGAGTCGGTGACCGCTACTTTAAGAGCGTTAACTCCGATTTTCGGTCGTAATTCTCGCCCTAGTAGACAGGCAGTAACAAGTTTAGTGCAAAAATTTGAGTCTACATATTCGTTGTGTGATGTTGCCGTGCCAGTGAGACAACGGGTTGGTCGAAGTGACGAAAATATCGCTGCCGTTGAATCGTCCGTAGCAAATGATCCAAAGCAGTCAATTCCACGGCGTTCTCAAGAGTTGGACATCGCCCAGACCACTTTATGGCGAATTTTGCGTAAGGATCTTGGTTTACACCCATACAAGATCAAGCTGACTCAGGAATTGAAGCCGATGGACCATTTGAAGCGACGTACGTTCTCCAATTGGGCTCTGGAAAAGATGCGCCAAGATGATCAATTTCATCGCAAAATCATCTTCAGTGACGAAGCTCATTTTTGGCTCAATGGGTTCGTCAATAAGCAAAATATGCGTTATTGGTCGGGTGAAAATCCACATGTGCTTCATGAAACACCACTTCATCCACAAAAAATAACTGTTTGGTGCGGTTTGCATGCCGGCGGCGTCATAGGGCCATATTTTTTCGTCGACGATAATGATCGTCACGTTACTGTGAATGGTAATCGTTATCGCGCCATGATTACCGATTATTTTTGGCCCGAATTGGAAGATATGGACTTGGACAACATGTGGTTTCAACAGGACGGTGCCACAAACCACACAGCACACGTTACAATCGATTTATTGAAGAGTAAGTTTGATGAGCGTGTTATCTCAAGAAATGGACCAGTCGATTGGCCGCCTCGTTCGTGCGATTTAACGCCTCTTAGACTTTTTTCTTTGGGGCTACGTCAAGTCATTGGTCTATGCCAACAAGCCGACGACGTTGGAAGAGCTCAGAGCCAACATTGAACGCGAAATAGCAGCCGTTTCGGCCGAAATGTGTGGCCGAGTCATCGAAAATTGGGTCCAACGAATCGACCGCTGCAAACGTGCCCGCGGTGGCCATATGAACGAAGTCGAGTTCCATTCATAAATGTTTTGATTGTACTTCAACCCGATAATAAAGATTTTGAAATATCTCAAATGGTTTGCATTTTATTTTGAAAAAAAGTTGTCAAGTCCTTATTGGAAAACCCTTTATCAGTTCTTACAAAATATTTGTCTATGGTTTTATGGAACTTGGTCGTTTTTTATTATAGCAACATTCTTTGGTAATATTTTTAGACGGGAAGGTTATTTTTAGAAAAATACATTTCCTACCAATTTACAAAAAAAAATTGTCTATAAAAAATAATATATAGTTATTTGATTTTAGAAATCAAGCTTTTAGATAGATAATAAAGTAATTAAAAATATACACTTGTTTGAAATATTCATCAGTTTCCGACAGTGAATGGTAGGTTTTAGTTTTATGACTGACCACTTCGACTAAATATATTTGACATAAAAAAATATAATTACAAATGGCGTTTACGTAGAATAGACAGATGTGTTCACGGCCACGATGGGCGATGATTCTTTGATATTACGAGAAGATGGTTATATACGTATGAACTTTCAAGTTGTTTCTCTAACATACCATAGTAACTTAAATATAATTTTGGTGAAAACTAATTCACGTGTACACGTTTTGGACGTGAACTCTGGAGTGATCCTTCAATCGTATCATATACTAGTGGGTAAGTACTAATTTACGTGCTTGTTTTATTCTTAAAAATGAGTTTTAATTGTTTGTTTTGATTGTAATTTGTCGATTGTTTCAATAAAGGTCTTATATGGGCAATAGGAATCTTGATAGATCATCTTTCCGTGCCCTACATTGTTTGGAGTTTGACAGTTCTCGATAAACAATTCCGATTGTTCCGGTGTTATATTTATTGTTTTATCTGCAGAGGATTCTGAAAACTTCCGTGTCGAATACGCATCGGGCGCCGACAGAGTTTTCTTGTGGGATAACCACGCCGTTGGTGCCCGCACGGACTACAATGGAGTCCTGCTCTTGCACACGGCCCTGCAGCGTCAGCTTCCATCCTCGCAGTCCGACAAAACAATAGGAATAGAACTTGTTCTCTCTGAAGTAAGTTACCATTACACTTACCATTAAAAAAAAAAACACCTGATATTAATGCCATCTGAAAATTAATTCCAAATCATTACAGGTAGTTTTACCTATGCATTTTAATTCAAGTGAAAAATAACCAGAAAGTTATTCTGACTTTATAATTGTTATACTTTATTCTGACTATATTCTTAGTACTATTTACTCATCAATTTGAAAATACATACTAGATATGTTATACAAGCACTTTAGGGTGGACACATTATAATCTAATAGGGAGTATCTAATAATCTATGTCTCTCGAGTTCTTTAATTCATATCTGTTTTGAAAATTGAACATTCTTAGTAGTTTCAAATTTTACTTTTTAATGAGCCTCCTTATCTACTTCACCCCCCCACCCCTGGAAGTTGCAAACCAGGTTACTTTGATAAGAATTTATGATGTGTCATCTAGTCTATTCCCATATCCAACATATTTATTAAGTATTTGTGTTATTATTACCTGTATATTATTGCACAATAATTTTCAATTGTATTTTATAATATCCACAATAGAAAAACAGAGAAAGCAAAAAGTCAGTGAATAATATTAAAATCTGAAAATGTAAAAATGAATCAAGCTGTTATCTTATAGACATTATGTTGTTTAAAATACTGTATGTAAACAAAGGACTTGTACATATTTCTATCTCTCAAACTAACCCTGAGATATTTATTAATTCTAGTAGATTTTATTAATATGTATTCTGTATTTTTTTTTCAAATTATTCTGTTTTTACAAAAATAATGTTTATATTTATTTAATTAATTAAGAAATTAGTATAGTAAAAATATTAAAAACATAGTGGCTGAGTGAATAAAGCTAATGTAAAGTAAATAACAAGGACAATAAATATGTAATAAATAAAATAGTAAGTTGATATTGCTTACATAGATGATAATATTTAAATTAATTCATAAACAAAATATTTTTTAACAGTTGTAGGTAAGCAAAAAAATACTATTCTTTACTTTTTAAAGTAACATACGTTGTATATAGATAAGCCCTATATTTTAAAGCATCATTTCTCAACCTGGAGGCTGTGGTCACATATTCAAGGGGGTTTCAGTTGGTTAGGAAAAATTAAGTGAAAATCTCTTTTATATTAATTAATTAATGATCAAATTTTAAACTGTAAAAAAACATGATTAAGGCCTAATTATTAGTGAGGGGATCATGAGACTATTTACTTTATTTTTGGCTTTTTAGAGGGTTGTGACACTAAAAAGGTTCAGATATGATATTTTAAGGCTTATAATGGTTCTGTCCTTTTACTTTCCAACTGTTAACATGTAACTGTAATTTATTTATTTTTAATTAACATCCACCTATTGTTTTCATACCCAAGGTCACTGCACTCATGCAACTCTACCCATGAGTCCCGCTAGATAGGTATAATATATGTCTCACTCAAAGGCTGCTTAGTAGAGATTGCTGGATGAAGCCACTCTTTGTTTACCTTATAACACTGTTGCTACTCATAATGCCTGCTAATAGTTTATTCATTAAATGTACAGTGGAGAGTACTTGCTAATTAATAAAAAAAGAGCCTATGGTATTAATTTCAAAAGTTATTCTCTTATTAATTTAACCCTTCTTATTACTAATAAAATAATAATATAATACACCCCCACACCTGAGTTGAGCCACCCTGTATTTTTATGTATAAAGGCCTGAAACAAAAATAATGTTAGGTCAAAGAAAAATGCAGTTTTGAAGCTGGCATATTCACCAGCATATTTTGGTGTGATATTGTTTCAAATTGGAATTCACGAATTTGAACCACAGAAGAAAAGCGGAGTGAGTTCATTGTTTTAAAAAAAATAAGGAAGCAGAAAGTCTGATTTGGAACAGTTTTTTTGGTTTAATGGTGTTGTTTTTCAATAAAAGTTTTGTTAAATTGGTTTTCCTTACATTTGAACCGATTTTGACCTTAAAATTATTATGGATTATGGATAGGATGAATCCAATATTATGCTGTATGGTAATAATGAAACGAGGAAGGTCAGAGAGAGCATTTTGTGCAGTGCTGTATTCAAGAGAAAGTGAGTTATGGTGGGGCCTCATGGATAGTCTGGGGAGGAATTTTTGTATAGGGTAAAAGTGAAAATCAGGTTATGACAGGACCACGGCTGCCACTACTAAACGTCGGCGGTTACATTCATCAATGCCTAGAGGCTCATATGATGCCATAATTTTTATGCAGATTTAAGGCCAAGATTTAATTTTTATGCATGAACACTGCAGCAATCATCAGGGAATACCTTCATAACGTCGGTATCACAGTCATGGAATGGCCAGCAAGAAGCCCAGATATGAATCCCATAAAACATTAATGGATGAGCTGAAGAGGCATGTTCGAGCTCACCACTCAGCTCCGCAGACTGTCGGAGCTGAAAACTGCCATCGAGGAAGAATGGGAGGACATTCCACAACATGTCATCGGCTCGAACTCGCGACCTCACGAATGTGAGTCGAAAACCCCTATGCTATGATAAATAATATAATGTCATAAGAAATAGCTTGAAACCATGATGGTGCAGGAATTGACTTGCTGATTGGTCGCCGTATTGTGACGCGAACAAGTGCCGGAAGATATTACTCATACCTGTTTACATTAATTTGAATTGTTTCTTTGTTAGGTATTTGATTACTGATTAACTGATTACTGTGTACGGTTTTTTATTAAGATTTCGAAATATTTACCTATTGACGATTTTTTCTATCACTGAGCTTGAGTTGTAGATTATGGTCCTAAACTCCCAGACAAGGAGAGGTGATGCTCTACAGTCTGTCATTATTGGTTCAGATTGTATTCGCTAATAGATATGGCCTGTGCTGTAAGCATAGCAATTCATCAAGCATGAATGCATGATACATTCACTTATGCATCTTTTTATCATCAAACAGATAATTAAATATTTATTGAATACCATACTTATAATTGTTTTAATTTATTATCCACATAAAGTTAATGTTGTATGATTAGGGTAATTGGGAACATGCTACAAATGAAGGCATCTTTTCAGTTACCTCCATATTTCTAATGACCGCTACCAGTTCACCAGATGCCGCTACCGGAAATTGAAAAAGTTGTAAAAGGTTGAGATTATGCTGTGATTACTAGCTGAAGACATAATTTATTGTTCTTTATTTGTGTACTTAATATCTTTGGAAGAAAATACGCAACGTGCATTTTTTTGAAATCTCACTAACACTGGTGACAAATTTTAGCGGGGTATTACCTTAATCTGGGGGTGATATATCGGCCTGAACGAAGTTTATTTGACATTTGGGACTACTACGGTCGTACGAAGCAACGATCAAAATATAGATTTACTCATCTGATATATATCTATTATATAGATTGATATAGATCTATATCAAAATATAGATATAGATTTGGGAATACCCAAGTTATACGGATCGGACGTCAAATTTAACGATAACAATATCTCTTTCTCCTTTTAAATAATCGGAGATACCCAATATGTACTACAGTGGATCAAATATTAACCGCCCTTTCTTAATATTTTTTATTGAATAACTATTGTACAATACAATGTTTCATTTTTCTATATATATATTCCTTCTCTTTCTATATACATTCCTTCTCTTTCTATGATTTTTTCCAGCAAATCGGATGTTTTGTTATCCCTGTATCGAAGAAAGAAGGAAAACGTGTCTTTAACGGGTTGCACACGAACTGCTCCACTTGTTTGCCGTTGACAAAACGCTCTCCTTCCAACGCAAGCGCCCAGGTCTCATCACATGTCACAATACGATAAAGAAATCCTTCCACTTCATAACGTGTCAACAACCTTTGAGAAATGTCAACACCCACAGTTCTTTGTTCTTCATTCAAAAGCCTCCGAACCCATCTTGCCGAAATTTTTCACACATGCAGTTTATTTTTGTCGATGGATTGGACAGTACCATAGCTAATCCCCACCAAATTGTTACGCCCAAATTGTTTTCCTTTACCTTTCTGTATGTATATATGTATTAATAAATGTATATATTATTATTTATTAATACCTGTAGGTATCTATATATTTCTGTATGTATCTATCAATCTATATACAGATATTATTTCCTTATTGCACCATCTACCTCTTATTTCGTCTACTGACTGCTCTTCACCACCCAACGTTATTTTTTATAGAAAAAAGGCGGCAGACGAGCATACAGTCCACCTGATGCTAAGTGTATACTGTGGTCCATAGATATCCGCGATATATGCCAACATCAGTCCAGAACGACAAACGTTGGCACGTCCCCGGATGCGCTGCCTACCTTTGCAGATTCAGAAATGAATTGGAAAAATAGGGAGGGATAGGATGGGATGGGATTTCACTCACTACCGAAACACATACGTACATTGGAGAAATACGATAAAGTTTGAACATTTGAAGGTAGTCTTCTTTAAAAAAGGGGTAACGTGGTCAGTCAAGTGCGCCCAGCGGCTGTGAGAATGCAGCATGCACTGCTACCTACACCAACCACCAATCGTTACACCAATCGTGATCATAGCTGACTGTTGAAAACGGGTGGACCAGGTCGAGAGCTGTCAGCAAATTTTTTCAACTAGCCGCAGCCATACTGTTACGAAGACCAATCTTCATAATTATTATTATTATTTTGTTTCAGGCTGTACTCCTATACCAATGTCTGCAAAGTCTTGACGCGCACTCTATTGAGGGCCTCAGTGACTTCATTAAGGAACTTAAGGACGCCATCGACTACCAACCAGTTCGTAAGGGTGTAAAGGCACAGAAGGTAATTTAAACATTTTTAATATTGTGCAATATAGGTACACATATTTATACATATAATAAAATTGTAACAGGCCGATGTCTGTACATTATAGATATTGAAAAAAAAAAACTAATATGGGGGGTCTTTATTAGAGCAACAGAAGCCAAAACCACAGTTTTTAGAAATTTTGTCTGTCTGTCTGTCTGTATGTTTGTACACGCATCACGCAAAAACTACTGCATGGAATTGAATGCAATTTTCACTGATGTATTGCTAGAGGTCTAACTTAAAATATAGGCTCCATTTTACCGCAGGAAAATATAAATCGAAGCGAGGGCGGGTCGCTAGTATTTTATATATTTTTATTTTCGATATAACAGATTTGATGGTAGAGATCTCCTAAGGAGATAAACTCGCCTTTTGTACGTCTTCTCTGTTAGAATAATTTTATTTTTGTCGTTATATGAGCAAAGGTCAATACGGACTTATTGTTTGGTTCACACTTTAACTTAAAATTTCTTTTCTTTTCAAGATTCTGTTTAAATAGAATCATGCTCTAACATCTTATTTTTAAGTTAAAGTAATTAGACTGTGTTATACATGACTTAAATTACATAGTCGCGCCAGTAGCCTCTGGACGGCGAAATTAATTTATGTTAATAAATAATCATACCATTGTTCCGAGTCTATAGGACACATACCACCTACCACAGAGGTTACTCAAACATACCACTGCAACCACACCACAAAAAAATAAATAACAATACAAATATAAAGTTCCTTTTCTCAGATAATGTTGTAGTATTTTCTTTAAATAATATATTTTGTTTTCTACTTTATGGGGTTTATAATAATTACACAAGTATTATGGATGATAATTATTTCTATTAATTCTATTAACTATTGCTAATATTTTTTTATACTTCCATTTTTTTAATTCTATTAAATATTTTTTTTATCTCATTTAAAATATGTTAGCTATAGTAAAAATAAAATTAGTCGGTAGCTATCGGGCACGTGCATGATAGATAAGGCTCCATAACCGATTCTTCTTTACTTTACATCATTATTTCTTCATATAAGTGTGGCATGAATCTTTTTTGGATGCCGCCAGCAATTATATTTGGAGGATTGAAAGACTATGTAAAGTCTATTCGAATGGTACACAAACAATTTTTTTTATTTTAGGTAAAATAAGAGTAATATTGGCTATTTTATTTTAATGAGTTACGTTGAATCTTTTATTTTAGGTAAAATAAGAGTAATATTGGCTATTTTATTTTAATGAGTTACGTTGAATCTTTTATTTTAGGTAAAATAAGAGTAATATTGGCTATTTTATTTTAATGAGTTACGTTGAATCTTTTATTTTAGGTAAAATAAGAGTAATATTGGCTATTTTATTTTAATGAGTTACGTTGAATCTTTTATTTTAGGTAAAATAAGAGTAATATTGGCTATTTTATTTTAATGAGTTACGTTGAATCTTTTATTTTAGGTAAAATAAGAGTAATATTGGCTATTTTATTTTAATGAGTTACGTTGAATCTTTTATTTTAGGTAAAATAAGAGTAATATTGGCTATTTTATTTTAATGAGTTACGTTGAATCTTTTATTTTAGGTAAAATAAGAGTAATATTGGCTATTTTATTTTAATGAGTTACGTTGAATCTTTTATTTTAGGTAAAATAAGAATTACATGACTAAAATCCAACTAGTTTTAGTTTTGTTATTTTTTTTATTATTTTAAAGTAGTTACATAATAGTTTTACATTTTTTATTGTAGACGCATGAATAGTATAGTATATCTATACTAATATAATAAAGAGGTAAAATTGTGTTTGTTTGTGGGTATGTTGGGGGTAATCTCTGGAACTACTGAACCGATTTAAAAAATTCTTTCCCAAATAAGAAGCTACATTATCCGTCTCTAATATAGGCTATATTTTATTTTGAAATTTTGAAAAAAAGAAAGCGAAGCGAAGCGAGGGCGGGTCGCTAGTATATATATAAAAGATAAAGATTAAATAGGTATCAAATAAAATAAGTTCATGGACAATGTTCACTGACTTTTTGCAATAAAATAAAGATATCGACTATCAACTTATAACGACTATTATTTCATAGAAGGCTACGGAACCCTATTAATGCGTCTCCGACACACTCCTCCGGTTATATAATTATTCCCAAGTCATCTCCAATCTACTGTCCTTTACTTGTTTATAAGAATCGATCGATATAACTCTTGTGTTATCTAAACAACGCATATACGTATGCCTAAAGAAATGGATGTAACTCTTATGTTACCTAAAATAAAAAAATCATTTGTATACCATTAGAATAGGTTTCACATAGTCTTTCGCTCGTCCAAATATCATTGCTGGCCGCATCCAAAAAAAAATGATGCCCTTTCTTCTTAATGAGCACAGAAATTGGAAAGTAATGGCGCTGTGACATACAAACAAACATGAGAAAACTTAAGGTTCCTATGAGCTATGAGACCCTAAAAGGATGAGTTAACTTTATTTTTTATAAAATGAAGGTGGCGTGGCAAACGAGCATACAGTCTATGTGGTGGTAAGTGGATACTGTTGCATAGTTGCATATGGCATGTAGCGTTCGCGATCAGCGCCGGCTCTAGCGCATGTAGCGCCCGGGTGCAATCAATACCCTGGCGCCCTCTAGTAGGCTCTTTGAGGGCGTCGCGAGCGGCGCTCGGCGCCCCCTAATACGGGCCCTGTTAGTACAGGTGCCGCGCCAGGCGCCCATTTCAAATGAATGAACTTACACTTTATTGACTTAGACTTAGAGATCATTTTGCTTCAAGTGCGGGCGACCGGGCGGCAATGGCAAAGGGCGCAATTACTCGCCTATGACAGACGCACAAGTGCCGCGCCGCGCGCCCATTTCAAATGAACTTACACTCTATTGACTTAGAGATCATTTTGCTACCGGGCGGCAACGTGTCAAACGTACATACATACACTGTCTTTGGATTAGAGATTTTGCCGCGCGCGTGTTGTATTAAATAAAATTGTTATTTGTGTAGTGTAGTAATGCGGTATGACAAGCGCCGAAAGCGTAATAAAAGTAAAAAAAATATTATTGTTAATGACTATTTTTTTTTTGCTTGCGCATACATATTTGTCGTAAGTAACAAGTATATAAAACTGTGCAATGGCGTTAAGTTCAATGAAATATCCAAAAATTCAGCGCTCGACAGGCGCCCCCGGGCGCTCCGCGCCCGGGTGCACCGCACCCCTTGCACCCCCTGGTAAAGACGGCCCTGTTCGCGATACATGCCAACATCACTCCAGAATGACAAACGTTGTCACATCCCCAAATGCGCTGCCTACCTTTGTTGCTATAAAATCGATTTGGAGAAAGAGTTTTGGAAATGGAAAGGGATGGGATGGGAATGTGCTCTGGCATAGAAACGAATGAGTCATAGCTTGCTTGTGTGCTTGCTGTTTTGAAAACCACAACTACACAGAATTGACTAATCGTAGTGACATACTTTGAAACCAAATGATCTTTAGTTACGAATACGAACATCGCATCTATAAAGACAGCTTGTCTCTTTCTGTCTTTATCTGTTATAATTTTTGAGCTGTGAACTGGATTCTGCAAGGTCGGCAGCGCACCCGCAAGCCCTCTGGTGTTGCAGGTGTCCATCTGTCGTCTACTCTATAAAAAAACCTCAAGAAATCTTCTTGAAGAGTTAAGTTTTTCGTTGGCAAACGCTGACGCGTTTGCGTCAAGTTTTTCTATTGTATAAAGAATCAGCAGCGTTCCCTTGCAGACGTATTAAAAAAGTTGAAATCTTCACACAGGAAAAACAATAGCTGTGAATGCTGCTGTAGTAACAACGTTTGTAAATGATGGAGACTTCTAGTCAGCCCCCTGTACCATTTAAACTTCATCGATATGTGACTAAAACTACTAATTACATGTCATTCTTAATTAATCGTTATGTTACGCTTTGCTTTTAGTGGAGTACAGTATTATTCCGGCTACCGCAGTCTGTCCTCCGGTTGGTTACTGCCGGCGTAGTACAAGAGCTCAAAGGTCAAAACCGCCGGATACCCGCACTAGCCATCGCTTCGGCCGTCGGCCAGAGAGCTAATGAATTGACGCCGTGCTCTCGCGATGAGGAGTCGAGAGCTTTGATGTACTCTGAAGCTGAACGCAAGCAGACGTTCAAGCGATGGCCTCATATGGATTATAAGTGAGTAACTAAATGTTTTTTTTTTGTAGTGAAGTGGTCAGACAAGCAAGCGGTCCCACGTGGTGGTAAATGTTACCGCCTGTACAATGAGGAATGCTCTGAAATGAGGAATTATATTGAACAATGAGGAATGTTCAATATAATTCCCACCTCGGGTTTCTGCAACCACACCTCCCGTAACAGAAGTGAGGTCCATCCGCATTTTCTCGATACGGAGGTGTCGCGTACTGTTCGGTCAAAAAATTATTTTATATCGCGAACCCGTAGGCTGTGGAACGAACTGCCTCAAGAGGTCTTTCCATTAAACTGCAATATGGGGTTCTTCAAGAAAGCTGTGAATGGGATTTTGCAAGGTCGGCGGCGCACCCGCATGCCCCTCGGTTTCTACTTCGGTTTCTGAGGAACTATCAGATGTTTTATCTATTTGATTATTCCGATTGTCAAATTTCATCTCTTCTTTTTGACGTCGCTTATACAATTTTACCATATTTCAGTGGTAATGTTATTCAAGTCTTCTTGGAGTAGTTTTAAATCTTAACAATGAGTAACGAAACAAGATAACAAAACAACGAACACAACTAACTTAACTTCAAAAACTCTTTAACTAAGACCGAATACGGAATGTCGTTAGGCGCCCGCTAACAGGTAATCGCAATCCGTACTCAAATGACGACCACACCCGAGAGCGCCCGAATACTCGATGGACAATGATTAGACAAACGAAAGAACATACCGTATTATTATGAGAAAAGGTTTGCAATCTGCGATGACGGCGGTCACCGCATCTGTGCGAGCGCGACGGCAATATATTTGTGCGCGAGCGACAGACAAGTAATGACGTTGGTCTGGTGACTTGGCCATTACGGTCACAAGAATGTAGTCATTCCGAAAAAAAAACCAAGTAATGACGTGTCATTGTACGAAATTCTTCCTGCTCCGCGACCGTACTATAGCTAATGTTATGAAACAAAACATATTATTACCATCTACTGTCATACCAACATTATTATAGCAAATAAAGATTATAAATAGTTTTCTTTGTGCCTGTTTGGTTTTGATTTTCTCGACCGATTACTCTCTTTATTTGTAAACATGGTACAATACAAGCATAATGTTGAATCAGAAATCTGCCTTTTGGTCAACATTATTGTAATACAATTATGAAAGATGCGTTAATATGCGTTTTGGAGACAGTTTTCATTGTCACTTGGAAGTGAATAGTAATTAATATGAAATAACTGTTTGTGGAAGTATTCGTCAAGCCGTTTTCTGCTTGTTGTGCATGTATTCCTTCAGGTATTGCAGCTTTGGCAAATTTGTACTCTACTGCTCATGGGCTTATTCATAAACGTGTACTTATCGAAAGATAGAGACAAAGTTGTGTATCTTCTATGGCGTTGCATAATTATTTTCGTAAAGTAACGTTTAATTCTATCAAGCTATAAGTATTGTTTAGGCTCTTTCCACTGTTAATTGATCACAGGCTCGCCACACAGCCGGCGCAGCGGTGTCGGGGCGTTGTGGACGGGGCGTGAGCGCGGCGCGACGACATCCCGCCGAGTATAGACGGTCTTGTTCACACAACAAAAGTATTTTTTGAGAAAAATGAGGAAATTAAATGATTCAGACGTTGAAAGCTATTTCTCTTGATTGCTGCATCTAGAAATTGTAAAAAGAGAACGGGGGCAATCAAATTAAAAAAGAAGAGCCAAGTACTCGTACTTTATTCTATCGATTATTACAGAGATTACACACAGACTTACACAGATTACACACAGACTTACACAGATTCTATACTTTATTTCGAATATTGTAAAATAGTTTTGAAGTATCTAAAGTCGGGTTGTTGTACTTTTTCTTCGTTAAATTAAATAAAACCGCATGTTTTCCAATGCAATCAATCAAACATTGTACAGCCATCTTTTGAAATCAGACGCAATCGATACTGAAATTTGTAAAAAATATAACTGTCGGATCGCGTCACGCCAAGCTCAAAGCGACACGATTGTGCTCCGCTCTCTATGTAACGACTGCCATAGAACCGCCTGTACGGCAAAGCGTGCAACACGCCCTGCTGCCGTCGCGCCGCGCCATCGCGCCGGCTGTTTGTACTCACGCCAAGCGTGGCGCGACTGAAGCGCGGCGTGTTCTGTGTTACTGGCCTCATATATAGGTATGCACATGGTAAATAGCACGATAAGAACGCGCGACCATCTCTCCCTGACACCATCGCATCACACCACATCTGCTGTGTGCTGAAGCCTTTAAGCGACCATTTTGTGCTACCTATTAAGTTTATAATACAAATATTTCTCACCTTGGATTTTCAATTGCTCACTTTTATATTAGTGGTCCATTTGGACCAAGTCACATTTGATTTGTCGTCATTATTAACGTTATTATTATCTTCATTCGCAACAGATGGGCGTTGCCAGCTCGCATGGCCCAAGCAGGTTTCTATCACCAGCCGTCGCCCAGCGGCGATGACCGTGCAATGTGCTTCACTTGCCTCGTGTGCCTGGTCTGCTGGGAGAAGTCTGATGAGCCGTGGGTGGAACACGAGCGGCACTCGCCCAACTGCCCCTTTGTCAGGGGCGAGTACACGCACAATGTGCCTATTTCTGTAAGTATGGAACATTGCCATTGCTGAATGGTGATGTCACTTGTCTATAGTCCGCGAGTGAGTTGTTGGCTGCGCTGGAAGTGGCGGTAAAGGCGAGTCGGGGGACACCTAGAGAGACGCGAGATATACAACCTAAACCAAACTTAACAATCTACTGAAGTACGTACTTACTGTCTGTACTGACTGACACAAACAAACTAAAGACTGCAATGCAATCACCCTTTTCAGTATCCACTGCTGGACACGGGCCTTCTCATACACATTGTTTTGTGTATGAAGGATGTATGGCCATCAAACGCCACGCGGGATAAGCGGGTTGGCCAGTCCACTCTTTTAGAGGTGATGTAGTTTCTCAGGGCTTGTGGTAGCCGCTTTCTTGTCCCTTAGCCTCCTTTTACGACACGCACGGGAAGAGATGGGTTGGTGCTATTCTATAGGAGGCCGACACCACAAGGCACGTTTTATAAGTTATTTGCTAATTATTTTAATAAATGAACAAGATCACTCTTTGAACGTCCGTGTACTAGAGTAGAAGAGACCTTTATTAATGTAATTGCCATTGAGAGTAGAGGCGAGGCTCTGGCTGTAGGCCTAGACATTGCGAAAGCTTTTGACCGGGTATGGCACAAATCGCTGCTTTCCAAGTTACCATCTTACGGGATACCTGAGGGATTACACGAATGGGTTGTCAGTTTCCTGACTGGACGGAGCATCAGAGTCGTTATCGATGGTAGCTGCTTCGTCACCATGTCTATTAACGATGGCGTCCCGCAAGGCTCCGTGCTGTCCCCAACTCTGTTCCTTCTGCATATCAACGACCTGTTGCAAATTGGTGACATGCGTTGCTATGCAGATGACAGTACTGGAGACACTTTGTACAGGGGCCGCGCCAACATCCCTCGGGTTGAAGTGGAAGAGAGTCGCGCCAGGCTTGTGTCTGAAATCGAAGACTCTTTAGATCTAGTCTCGATTTGGGGTTCTCTGAACCTAGTGGATTTCAACCCCAGTAAGACGCAAGTCTGTGCATTCACCGCTAAAAAAAAACCCTTTGTCGTAGCACCTCGCTTTCAGAGCATGCCTCTTAAGATCTCGGAGAGTATCGGGATCCTTGGTGTAGACATTTCCAGCAAAGTCGAATTTAGGGGTCATCTGCAAAATAAGGCCAAAATGGCTTCCAAAAAGCTCGGTGTGCTGAACAGAGCGAAGCGGTACTTCACCCCTGGGCAACTCCTTATGCTTTACAAAGCTCAAGTGAGGCCCCATATAGAGTATTGCTCTCATCTCTGGGCCGGCGCACCGAAATACCAACTGGACCCATTTGACTCCATCCAACGACATGCTGTTCGTATTGTCGACGATCCCACTCTCACGGGCGGTTTAGAATCCCTCAGCAGTCGGAGAGACGTTGCGTCTCTCTGTGTGTTCTACCGCCTGTACAATGGGGAATGCTCTGAAGAATTGTTCAATATAATTCCCACCTCGGGTTTCTATAACCGCACCTCCCGTCACAGAAGTGCGGTCCATCCGCATTTCCTCGATACGGAGGTGTCGCGCACTGTTCGGTCCAAAAATTACTTTATACCGCGAACCCGTAGGCTGTGGAACGAACTGCCTCAAGAGGTCTTTCCATTAAGCTACGATATGGGGTTCTTCAAGAGAGCTGTGAATAGGATTTTGCAAGGTCGGCGGCGCGCCCACATACCCCCTGGTGTTGCAGGTGTCCATGGGCGGCGGTAACACTTACCATCACCGCTTGCTATTATATAAAAAAAAAATGTAATGTAACATGATTCGTAATTTCTTGCAATTTTTTTACTGATTGATTGCATCGTAAGATGAAATTACATTCACAGGTCACAAACGCAACCGCATGTGCAGTTCCCTCCCCGAACGTGACTATTGTTTCAAAAGGCAACACTGGAGACCTCATCGCCACCGGTACTGAAGAGGGCAAGGTCAACATTTGGAAGTTTGATTGTGGCCTCAAGCTGGTCAAATTCATACACTTGTCTCCATATGACTCCATTTTCAGTGGAATACTCGCCACAGACTCTAACAAAGTCTGGTCTGCTAGTTTAGAGAAAGACAGCTGTAAGTTTTGAATATTTAACTGATTTTAATGATTTTTATACAAAATAAGAAGATGATTATCTAAAAATAATTTTCTATTCCAGCGACTTACGACCTGGAATTGACAGCGATGTCGTTCGTCGGCATGACGTCACAACAGGAGGTCTACCCTCAACCACAAAACGCAGAAAATGCCGATAAGGAGCCTCCTACAAACAAAACCAAGCCTTCGCTCCTCTGCGCCGTCGTCACCACAAGAACCAACTCACCTCCTTCGGACGAACCAATCAAAGACGATACCAGCAAAGCGCTGTTTGACTCAGGAGCACCTGATCAAGCAAACGAAAGTGTACAAGCAATGAATGATCAGAACGAAGCCAAAAGCAATTTCGCCCCCACAAGCAAAATGCTGTTCCTCCTAACATATGACATACACACCTCACTAGCTGGGTCTATCACAACTGTAGTCCACACTTCCAATAGCAGTGGGAATTCAAAACCAGGTGGCAGCAAAAAAGTCTGTGCCGTGCCTAGAACTGATGACACGAATATTTACGATGAAATATACTTCCAGTACTCTGACGAAGATACCGATCTTCCGCAATGTGCAAATAATCTGATAGACGAGCAAATCAGCCACGTGCTGAATTTGAACGCGTCATCAAGCAAGGACGATTCTAAGGTGTGGGCGGAACCCAAAAAGATAATATTTACGAAGCATTTCCCCACATCCCACTTGACACCGGCGCCGCCGTCAGCTTTATTACCCGAACTGCCGCCTTCTGGACAGGCCAGTGTACTAGACTTTGTGGGTAAAATATCACAAATAAAAAGTTGGAAAAGCGGTAATATAGAAGCGGTCGGCACGAAGCTAGTGGACCAAACGGATGCCGTTCTACAGCAGGCCGACCCCATCACTCACTACCTCAATATGAATGGACCATTGGAGATCTCAGATCTAAAGTGGTACGAAGGCGGCGATGGTACCGAAAAGGTTAAAGTCGCTACATTCAGTGAAAGCAAAGTCGGCACTCAAACAGCAGTTAGTAATAGTAATAATGACGGTTTCGACAGCGACCCGCCTCAAGAGGAGGCAGTCTCCCAAGGTATAGCAGTTCAGTGCCTAAGTCTTCCTAAACTAAATTACGGAGATAATTGTAAAGTCACTCATTTATATCCAACTGAAGACAAGGAACACTTATTAATCGTTTTGTCTAGCATTAATCCAGAGCTCGAGAAAAATGTGAATGAAACTGAGCCCGACTCCGACACGCAGATGGACATTGATGTGGTTACCACAGATACACCCGATGAGTCAAATAATAAAGCTTATTTTATCCTTTACAAATTGAATAGCAAAACTTCCTTGTACACATTAGAAGACAATCCTGTATCGATAAAAGAGTTGCCGTATAATGAGAGCCCCATAGATTTATGCTTGCTGCCGGCTGATAAGCACAGCCAGTATTCATTTGCCGTCACTGGCCTAGACGGTGATTTGAGGCTTTATTCGTTGCCGAGTTTCAGCGTGTTGTCTGAAAAGCGAGTGCCCAAAGGGCAATTTACTTCGGTTGTTTATTGTGCGTCAGTGGAGCGCCTCAGCGCCTCAACAAAACACGGCGTCATTTACTTCTACGCGCTAAACAATGGCGATAAAGACTCCATAGGAGATATTGATGAAGATGAATTCGCAAACATAGATTTCGATATGTTACAAAGAGTCGCACAAGAAGAAATATGTGGCCCAGCGCATGCTCCCGTCATCATTGCAAACAAGACTGATCTCGACTTTACTGATTTAGAAACGTTAATGTCTCTGACAGGGTCTCTCGGTACCAACATCACAGTGCCTTATAGCGCGGTGGTACCGGGGTTTTGGTGCGAATTATCACCCGCGCAACGTCCCAGGTCTGATCACCAAAATAATAGGACTTGGCGACTTCAGAATACGTCGTCGACTTGGGACGAACATGTTTTGGAACTGACACTGCCATATAGCGCGTCGCTAGCTCACATTGAATTCGGGTTCACTTTGCACAACGGTTGTTCCGACAACCTGCCTATAATACAAGTGACTTTACTCAAGCAGAACCTACATGGGGTTGGATATAAGAAGGATGCGACTTTCGGACCAAGACCAGACTCTCCAGTGCATTTTAGTGATGCGGACATGACCACAAACATTGAAAACCCTGTTAATAGTGAGGAATATCTTCAAGCACACAATGCTGAGATATTAGCTGGCCCACTGTTGTTGTCTTCAGGGCTCGATTTGACTGAACAGTCTGGAACTTTGATATTGACTAGTCCACGTTTGTACAGGGCACGGGGGCGAACCTTCTTGATCCATATCAAGACCTTATTTGACCCTGCTAACGACATGTCGAAAGGTTCGAGCAAAGGTGAAAGCAGCACAGCTAAAAAATCGACATTCATTGGTTGTGATTGGCTGCATCAGATATCTCTTACAGTGCGTTCAAGTCCCCGCACAGATGTTCCTGTAGAAAGGCAGCAAAGGATAACAATGCTCGAGTCGAACACCTTTCTGAACACGCTCTGTGGAATAGCGGTAGATAAAGGCGACTCTGAAAGAAGAAAGTTGGCTTTAGACCTTCTAATTTGGGTAATCTCAATAAGACTGCAAAGGATGCGTTTGGTAAAGTCCGAGAAAGGCAAAGATAAGGACTCACCAAATCCAGTAGAGGCGCAGCAATTGGAGTGTATAAAGATTATCGAAACTCATTGCGATGCGCTAATCAAGACGTGTATTCTGTGCGCGAATAGGAGCATTGCAAAGAAATGTATAAAAATTTTGATGATCACAAGCGAGTAAGTATCCAAACTTTTTTTTCTTTCTTAGCAGCAACCCAAATTCGATTTTTCATAGTCATACTTTTCAATTTGCACGTAATTTTTATGTGTATTTAACTTTTTAGTGGTACAAAATTTGTTGTTTATTGAATATGGTTTAAATTACTAGTCAAAATGTTGTTTAAATAGGAAATGTAAATAGATGAGCAGCAAAAAATATTGAATGGGCAGCAAAAAAGGTGGATTTGGTTTCGGTTCTCTGGTGACAAAGATACAGTATTCTGTCAACTTCGAAATTTCTTTTGCTGTCCATTTAAATACAAACCTTTTATTGTATGTTTTCTCATAAACAAAATATTTCTAACACGTTATATATCTTGAATTTATTTACAGGGGCGTAGCGCAAATGCCGAAACCCTGGAATCTAACTTTTGACCAGACCTTGCGCAATTCTGTGAGCAATTGTATCCCCTACATGGCAGCTTGTGATTCCCCCGGCGCATTACGTTGGCTTGTAGCCCTGGCTCAACACGCTTGTGGACGCGAACCCTCAGGGGACATGGTGACAAGGTGTCTCACACTGTTGGGGAAGACGGCAAAATGTCTGAGAGAGCGCTCTAATGTATACCACCATCTTTTGAGGGCGAGGTGCGTATGGAAAGTCCTCAAGTTGTATAAAGTTTTGTCCTTCGAGCTGGATACAAAATACTGTTCTCATTACAGATTCGGTCTCTACGGCTTGCCACTCGAACGTACTATCTTCACGACGGATATCCCGGAGCTGGGCAAAGGCAGTTCAACCCCAGTGACGTACGCAAGTGTGTTGGCTGGGGATACGAGCACTCCGCCTGTCATTAAGCCGGACTACCAGTTGAAGGATTTACTTAATCTGCCGTATGACATGGGTATGGGACAAACAATTGACTAATTGATTATAGGTTTATATCTATACTAATATTATATAATAAAGAGGTAAAATTTGTGTGTTTGTGGGTATGTTGGTATGGGTATATTAGATTACCCATCTCTGGAACTACTCAACCAATTTCAAAAATTTACAACCGCCCCAATTTACAAGATCAGCGGTGATCATTGTGAGATGGAAAGAGCTATAGACAGATTCTCTTTGCTGGGTAGAATCTGAAACAAAGGAATTTGACAATGAGTTTAGGCAACGTAGTTCTAATAATCATGTGGCCGCCCGCTTGTCTGCCATCTATTCTATAAAAAAAATCACTTGGAAGTAGATGTACCATGGGACGGCCTCCAGTCAAATGGACTAATATCAAGAAAGTTCGTTGGTAGTGCCTTGATAAGGATGGAGCGTATGATAACATATTACCTGGTTACAATGTTACAATGGTTACCTGTTACAATAAGTACAATAATACTGTTACAATGCATAATTACAATAAGACGTGTTTATTTTATTCTGTATTTTGTGTGCAAATTACTTTGTTGACGATTCAAGCAAGACCATGTACAATAAATAAAGTTATTATTTGTCGAGCAGACGGAAAGAGCGTCCCAAGCGCATGGTGGGCTCAAAACATGAGCGTGCAAGTGGTGGGCGCGGGGCTCAGCGAGGCTCAGCCGCTACACGTGAGCTGCCACGGTGCGTCAGACGGCACCAAGCTGGAATCCGTCGGCGCGCGCCATCACCCGGCCGTCGTCAGCTCGTTGCCGGGCGATGCGCACCAGGTCAGTAACAAAGGATGGAGGATGGGACGGGAAGCGGGAGCGAAAACGCTACGTCACGATCCGCTGGATTTGTAACGTGTCCGCGGTTAAAGCGATTTTCGCTGTGGTAGGGTTTGTTTTATATAGGCAATGTCTCATTAAAAATTTGATTTAGTAAAAGTTTTACTTGAAATAATTGCATTTTTTTCATGGGACCTAATGTCAAAACTATAGAGGAACTAACTACAAGCATGCACCAACTCGCAGCGTAAATCGGAAACTGATTAACTCTCCGCTTCCTTGTGATTCTTAACAATGTCATTTGGGATTCTTAACAATGTCATTTGGGATTCTTAACAATGTCATTTGGGATTCTTAACAATGTCATTTGGGATTCTTAACAATGTCATTTGGGATTCTTAACAATGTCATTTGGGATTTTTGACAATGTAATTTCAATATGGTCGATATCAAAGAACTATTTTAGAACTACATTTCTTTACCTTTTTTATCTGTGTCACGTTTGTTATGGATTTTCGTAAATTAGAGGCCGCAGGAAATAATTTATATTTTCTTTCAGCTTTGGACGTATGTAAAAGAAGGACAGATGAAGCAAAACTCTCAAGACCCTGACTCTTTGGAGGATGTTGAGAGCACACTTATGGAGTGTGATCCTCAAGAAAAACTAGAGTTTTCAGAGGAGAAGTTCTTCAAGGTAAGATTTATGTACATAAGTATAAAAAATATCCACAGGGCTCTGGTTCAAATTCCGCACGTAGGACCAAACTCTGTAAGGGTCATTGCTTGGTTCAGATTCCGCACGGTATTTATGTCGGGAATATCAGGTCAAAGAAACACACTTGCGACGTAGGTAGTGCAATAAAAGCCTGCTTTGCGTGTGCTGCGTGTCGGGAATAATGTTTAATGCAGCAAAATGAGTAGACTTGTTGTGTTGTAAAGTCTGAGTCAATTATTATTTTTAAATCTGTCAATTTTAACTGATCGTGTGTGGCGACCATTAGGAATGCTACAATATCGTGATGTATTTTATTATGTTATTAATTATTAACTTGTATTGTGTTTGAAGGAACAACAACAGTGCGCCATTCCATGGGCACAACTACTGACACGACCGCCACAACACACTTTGGTCGTTGAACGAATGCACTCTGGCGCCAGACGATACATCGTACTTGACTTTGGACACACCGTGCGGCTTACCGATGTGGTAAGAATATTTAAATATTACTCTCTTTTGTATATAGGGTAGGAAGCAGATGAACAAGAGGTTCACACGATGCGATATTAAGATATTTATAAACTTGTATTATGCCGTCGCCTACCGTAACCAGCCCGTTTATCGTCCACTGTTGAACGTAGGCCACGGCCCACGCACATTGTCTTCTTCATGAGGAATATATGGCCTAGACTATTAAATTCGCTGGTCTAGATCACTATTAGTTCTTATTAGTTCACTGGTCTAGATAATTAAATTCGCGAGTCCATCCTTAAAGTTGGTGTAGTTCCTCGGGGCTTGTGGTAGCGGCTTATTTCTACCACAGTTCTTATTTATCACACAGTCCCACAGTGTGTCGGCCCACACTACACGGCGAAATTTTCATAATGTAGTCGCCTTATCTATAAAATATAATGAAGAATGTACGTTGTCCGCACCAGGTGATACCATCCTGCTCGGACCTGGTGACCTTGTGCATCGACATCTGGGTGACTGGCGAAGAAACCGACTGCGTGAAGCTCGCCTTCGCCACGGACATCGCCACAAAGCATCTCGTGCTCACCGACATACAGCCGCCGCCCTTGTGCCGCTACATGAAGGTTAGTTCTTACCACCAAGCATCACTACACTACAAATACATTAACTATACCGAAATTCCTGCAAGTGTTCGCAATTAGGTATGTACTCAATAACTACATATTTATAAGAAAAATAATTCCGGTTACTTTGATTCGGTTGTTCCTACTTTAGATTAAAGTTTGAACCAAATTTTACCTGTTTATTCTTTTTTTATCATTTGAAGTTTTAAATGACAGGGATTTTCAGTTGTTAATCATGTAAACTGTTTATTTTATAACCCACTGATGTAGCAAGCCGTTGATAAATTAAGTGGATCATGTGAATTGTTCATCTTGCAAATTCCAACTATCCAATTTCTTAATATGGCCCCATCGAGACTTCGATGATTCTGCCAATGTCAAGGTTGAATGAAACAGTAAAAAATATTTAGCAAAAGATAAAACGCGCAGAGATTATGCTGGTTCCAGTTGAGCTCACTAAAACAAAGAATACTTAACTTTATATATAAATATATAGTATAATACATAAGAATATAAGATCAAATTAGATGTTAGTTTTATAGAAGTATGAAGACAAAGAGAAAGTATTTTTGGTTAATAACAATATACCTAACATAGAATAGTGATGATGAATATGATGTAATAGTTAAAAAATGATTA
This sequence comes from Sesia bembeciformis, assembly GCA_943735995.1. Classification (NCBI taxonomy): domain Eukaryota; kingdom Metazoa; phylum Arthropoda; class Insecta; order Lepidoptera; family Sesiidae; genus Sesia; species Sesia bembeciformis. The sequence continues at coordinate 11,838,119 of OX031042.1, read as the reverse complement.
AAGAACAATGTTATTAACTCTAATGAATTTGTGAAGGATATTAATATGAGGGGAGAAGACAAGGGTTAGTATATAATTCACATTTACAGGGCGAGGAAGAGAAGGAGGAAGTATATCGTAAAGAGGTATTGCAAGGCGGGGACAATTAAAGAAAATGTGCTCCAGAGTGCCTTCTTCAAGTCCACACTCGCACAAGGAATGATCCCGAATCCTTAGCTTAGCCAGGAAGGCCGGCGAGCATACGTGTCCCAATCTTAACCGAATGATGACCGACGTATCCACTTTATTGATGTTCTGATGCTTAAAAAACCAGGGTCTTGGGGGTATAGTCGGCTGGATGGAACCATAGTGTCTAGCTTTAGTTAGTCTAGACGACTGCCACAGATCATTCCAGGATTTATCCAAGTAAGGTTTAGCCAGAGCCCGTAGATCGCGAGAAAAATAATTTGGATATGAATCACATCCCACACGCATGGCGTCCTTTGCCAATAGATCCACTGTCTCATTACCAGAGATGCCAGAATGACTAGGGATCCACGCAAGTACGACCTCTATGCCTGATAGGCGGCATTTATAAAGCACCTCTTTAATCTTTAGGGTTACATAGAAGTTGTCTCTAGCATGAAAAGGAGACTTGCTAATGTCCTGCAGACAACTCAATGAGTCGGAGAAGACGATGGACCTATTTAACTTATGCGACTTTATAAACAATACTGCCTCCAAGAGAGCTAAAGACTCCCCAGTAAATATAGAAGATTGAGGGGGACATTTATAATTAAGAATAATTTTATATTTGGGAATCCATACTGCAGAACCTACATTATCACCTCCAGTTAGCTTAGATGAATCTGTATAAACTGTTAACCAGCCGGGCCATTTCTCATCTAATATGCTATTGAATGCAGTATTTGCCTCAGGATTTTTTTTTAAAATGCCAAAATTAAGAATCACTCTTGGGTTATAGAGCAGAGATTCAAAACTAAAGTGGAACAGAGGATTCTTATCAAGTTGGAAAGTAGGGGAAGGGAGCTCAGAAAATTTTGAGAGACTTTTGAGTAAGAGAGGAGTCTCTTTATGAGACCAGTAACTAGATGAGGTCAGTAGCTGAGACAATAATCGAAGTCTTTGAAGAAGCGGATGGGAGGAGAATTGAATAATATTGAAAAAGAATCTATCAGCTAAAAATTGTCGACGGAGATTTAAAGGAGGTTCTAAACACTCTACTTGGAGGGCGTTAATGGGGGAAGATTTCATGGCACCAGTAATGATGCGCAAACATTTAGCCTGAATCCTCTCCAGCTTGCAAAGTGCCATCTTACTGCATGGTTCCAACAAGAAACATCCATAGTCAAAGTGGCTTCTGATAATGGCATTATACAACAGCTTCTGACTGTAGGGGTGGGGGCCCCAACGTACCCCCGAAAGAGCACGTAACACGTTGATGTTACTTTCGCATTTTCTAACAATGTGATTCATGTGGTGAATACCCGTCATGCGGGAGTCAAATATGACCCCTAAAAATTTCACTGTATCCTGAATGCAAATGTTTTGTCCACCGACTGACAAATTAATAGTAGGAGCTGTACGTTTACGAGAAAAGACGACTGCCTTACATTTAGAGACAGACAGAGTTAGACCATGATCATTGAGCCAGACGTCTAAATAGGATAAGGCTGAGTTTAAGCGGTTAGTAGCGTCAGTGATTAATTTTGAGGATACGTAGAGGGCGATGTCATCTGCGTATTGAAGAATGTTGCAAAAGCTGTCTACAGTTTTATCCAGGTCGTGGGTATAGATATTATAAAGCAGAGGACTAAGGACAGAGCCCTGTGGAAGTCCCTTCCATACATACCTAGAAGGAGATAGTGAGCCTCGGTATCTAACGGATATGGAGCGTGCCATAAACAGGTTGCAGATGATGTTGACCATCCTCACAGGGATACTCAGCTGTAGCAACTTCTGCCTGAGTATTGGAAGCTGGACATTATCATAGGCCGAGGATATGTCAAGGAAGACACCAATCAAGTGTTCTCCACGAGAAAAAGAAATGCGGACATCTGAAGTAAAAGTACTAAGGCTGTCCATGGTACCCATACCTTTTCGGAATCCAAATTGGGTTTTTGGAAGCATACCTCTATTTTCTACCATCCACTCTAGTCGATTCTTGACCAGGTGTTCAAGAATTTTGGATAAAACTGATGACAATGCAATAGGTCTGTAAGAGGAGCAGTCGTCTGGGTCTTTACCAGGCTTAAGAATGGGGATCACAATTTGAGTTTTCCAAGAGTCTGGGATCAAGCCAGAACTATAAATGTGATTGACTAAATTTAAAAGAAAAGTTTTAGCCAAAATAGATGACTTGGTGACAAAAGAGTAAGGGATCCCATCTACCCCAGGGCTAGAATCTCTAAGGTGATCAACGGCACAGTGAAGTTCAGTAAGAGAAAATGGTTCATCCATTCTATCAACAGAATGGAAAGAGGTAAGCGTAGGAAGTGGCAGGCTATCTGCAGAAGGAACAAAGGGTGGAGCTAATTTATTTAGAAAGTCAGGGAGCCAGGAATCTACACCATTAGAGGAAATATTACGGTTATTGGAATAGGATTGGCGGAAAGCTCTTACCCGTTTCCACACTAGAGAGGCAGGAGATCTAGGAGACAGGGATTCGCAAAATGTACGCCATCCTTGCTTTTTTTTTTTAGAGAGCAATCTTTTGGACTGAGCCAGAATTCTTTTGTAGTTAATATAGGAATCCATATTTGAATCTCTAGCAAAAATGGATTCAGCTTCATTTCTTTGTCGAATACTGGCAGAGCAATCAGCATCCCACCATGGAGGGGAAGAAATTTTATTACAAGAGGAATTTTTTAAAGGGATAGATTCGTCCGCCGCAGCTAAGAGAGCCGATGTATATTGAAGATAGATACTACGAAAATTGGACATATTAACTGGAGGCAATGAGGCGATTTTGGAATCTACTAGCTGGGAGAATTTGTCCCAGTCTGCCATAGATAATCTATATTTAAGAAGAGGGGGAGGGTCTTTAGAGAGTGAGACAGAATGGTGTATGGTAGTTAAAATAGGAAAGTGATCACTGCCGTGGGAGTTAGGTAGAACTCTCCAAGAAAGAGAAGGGACTAGGCTAGGGGAAGCAAGGGCTATAATGATGTTTTTTTTGCCACAGATAACAACAATAGGCCGCTACGGCATGTCTGCGATGAAATGCAAGATACCACTGGGCTGGTTTTACGGCCAGATCGTCGACATCGCCAATGTTCCAGCCTCTATCAACGCACTCGAGGCTTTGCACCAGGATTTGAATTGCAGACTGAGGTGAGAGAAAAATTTTGAATAGAATATATATTACTTAAAAGTATTACTTGTACTTAAAAGGGTTTTAGTTTGTATACGACATAAGTATACATCTACATAAGTAGACATTCATCTACTGATTTTTTCTGTAGAAATTTTGCTTTCGATTTTTGTACATTGCTTTAAGATTTTCACTTTGTACCACAATTGTGTCTCAGGTTTTTTTAAATGCAGAGAAATGTTACTTCCATTTTGCTTCAAACAGGTTAGCTACCGGCAAACTAATGGACCTTCTGAACCCGTACTTGGAACTTTACAACGGGAACGCCGCTCACATGATGGCTTACCTCAACCATTCCAACGACACCGACCCTAAAGTCGTCAAAGCGTACAACGAGTGTATGGAGTTGCAACAACAGCTGCACACGTGCACGGTGATATTGAAAAAATTGCATAATACCTCCGAGTGCAATGAACAAGTGTTGGATATGATAAATAAAGGGCAAGTGACGTCAGAAACGCTGTTGGAAAGGGCTTCGACGGATAAATTGAGGGTGATGAGCGAGAGTATTGTTGATATGTTGCTGTACATCTGCTTGAAGAAAAGTGATGTGGTGAGTCCGCTGTTAAACCATTATTCTACTTCTACTGATGTTCAGTATGCTGTCGTTTCCGCCAAAAACATACAATTTATTTATTATAAACTCATACACATCATTTCTTATAAATCACTTGGGATCCAAACACCAGCACATATTATTAACATCTAAAATACAAGTTATGAGTATAAATAACATTAACATCTGTACTGGTATATGTATTTCACGCTTCACAATGTTTTTTTTTATACAATGGTAGCAGATGAATAGGCAGTTTAGGCACCATCTGGTGGTAAGTGGATACTGTTGCTCATGATTCTTGACTGATGTTTTACATATCAACATGAGTCCAGAATAAAATTTAACTTTCAATTCAATAATTTAATCTAGTCAAATATTGGCACGCCTCCATATGCGACGAATATCTTTGCTATTTAAAGACTGATTTTGAACAAAAAAGGTGAGGATATGGAGTATAGACAGGTTTTGTCGTCGTTAGAATATAGATAGAGATGCAGTGTAGATATACAGAAGACTAATAATGATATTTTGCAGAAATTCGAAGAACTCTCCCAGCAGTGGTGCGCCAGCGTATCCCCACTGGTGTGGGAGTGGGGCGGGCGCGCCGCCGCCGCGTTGGCTACACTTTTACCACGACTGTGTGGCGCTGCTGACTGGTGGGGCACGCACCTCACCGACTCACTCACTGAGGCCTTCCAGGCGGTCGACGCATCGCCACTAGCATTGGATAGGTGAGAAGATTATGTATCTTGAACAGCATTCTACTGCTGAACTTATGCCTCGCCAAGTTATTTCCACTCGCGGGCTACAAACCTCTCATAAACACGCTTGGTTTCCATACAATTTTACGAACTTGCGTTGTCTGTCTGTCTATGTATGGTGGTCTACCTGCATATGACTTATATGACTTGCATTGTGTTATACAATGGATTGAAAAGATTAAAACTAAATCTGTATTAATGGCCGCGCCGCTTATTTGCCCTAAATTGACTTGAAGGCTTGGGTTCTTTGTCTCGAACTATACGGAGTGTTTCACCTGTCTAATTAATTTTGTTGTTAGTGGAGATTTCACTTAAGAGAAGTGTTATTTATCTCGCCCCAATTATCTAATTTATTATTCAGTTACGGACATACGCCGTGTGGTGCTGTGTGTCTTTAAAATAGCACCATCCCATCTCTTCCCGTGGGTGTGGTAAATAGCGACTTAGCCGCTACCACAAGCGCTGAGGAACGACACCGCTTCTAAAAGCGTAGACTCACCCGCTTAGCTATCGTGACGTTTTAAGACTGTTAATCCCTCGTGTACGAAACAATGTGCATAACATTTGCTAGTGGACAATAAAAAGGCTGTTATGGTTACTATTACTGACATACTAAAATACTAAGGTTAGGATAAATAGAAAATTCTAGGACCATGCTTTGCTTACATTTAGACCACGTCGTTGGGGACTAACTTCCATGCAGACTGCATAAGGTGCTATAAAACATGACTGTGACTAATTCTAAGACCAAGAATCGTCTATTTATCTGGATTTAACTCACTATTACCTATCTATAATTACAGGTGCCTAGTAGTAGTGATGTACATGTGTCGTAAAAGTATCCTGATGAATACCGCGGACGGTGGCGCTTGCGGCGTCGCCCAAGCGCTCGGGTCGCGAGTGTTGGCGCTAGTGCGAGCGCCTCGCCCGCAGCCGGCGCTTACCGCCGCCTTACTCACCGCTTTAGCTGCATTGTTAGATGCTGTACCGCAACTGATGGGAGGGAAGAGCTCTACTAAATGCACTAGGTGAGTAATACAGTTATATATCGTGGGTGGAAGTGATTATTAGCGTTCAATTTGTAAGTGTTGCCTCCATCGACCTTCTAACCTTATAGACGCCTAATGACTTAATTTCTACAAACAAACAAATGTGTCAAAGCGATGAGGTATGCGGGTCGGGGAGAGCGGTAAAAATGCATGCTGATTGGCCGGTTCAAGGTCGCGGTAGGTCATAAATCACAACTAGTGATGGGAAATGTAGGACGTGCTCATCACGAGTAATAATTTAAATTAACAATATATGTTTTAATGTAAATGTATTACAAAAGAAAACACTTTATAAAAGAAACATATTTTTATATTTCATATTAAAAAGTAGGTGCATATAATATAAACAAAAACAAACTTTCCAAGAATTAAAACTTACATAATATAAGAGAGTTAGAACACACACTGTACACCAAGACAAAAAAGAACAAAAATTATTATTTAGTTAAAGTTAAAATCAAACTATACAAAAATTAAAAAACTTACATATAAAAGAGTTAGAACAAACACAAAACACCAAGACAAAAAAGAAACAAAAATTATTATTTAGTTAATATTAAAATCAAACTAATCTATACAAAAATTAAAAGAGTTAGGGTTCAGCTAATATAATTTAAGCAATTAGTTATTTTTAAAATGAATTAGTTTTGTATAAATTCTTCGAACTGTAGGTTTGTGATCTGAAGATTTTGTAAGAAATGCCAACCTTGTGGATATGTATTTATACATCACACTATTTGCTAAATCTACAACATGGTTAGTTTCTTCACTATGAAATTGATGGTAACTTATCTCAGAAAACAGTTCTTCGCCAATAAAACTACTCAATGTTTTATTAACTAAAAAATCTGCTTTGCGTGGAAGACTTTTTTTTATATTTACGAGATATGCTTTAATGATTAATTCACAGCGTCGACAAATTTTAATAACGCTTTGTGATGGCCAGATCAAACCACCCAAGTCTCTATAAGCTATAAAACTTCTTTTGTCTTCATTTAAAGTAACCAGCGCTCCTATGCAGGTTTTACATTTTAAATGCTTTATTAATGAGCTAGATACAAATCCAGCAATGTACTCAATAGCACTTTCAGCAAACTGAGATAGGCAAATCGATTCTATAGCATTTTCTGAATCTTGTTGACTCTCGATAGCGTTCGGAATTTCCTCCTTATCTTCTCCCGTTGTAGTCAAGTTTATTCTTTGAATTGCAGATGAACAGTTCAATATTGAAATTAATTCCAAAGGTACACAGTTACCTGTGGATATTTCAATCAATTCAGTATGTATTAAAATTTTCTTATAAATGCTTTCAAATAAGCGTGGTGTCGGATTATCATTACTTCCGCCGTGAGATCTAATACTTGCAAATAACAGCTCTAGGTGATCTTGTGAAATTTTGTGGAATGGTACGTACTTAATACAGGAACTGTCATTTACGATTAAATCTTCATACATCCCTTTCACACTTTGTATTGCTACACAACGTCCGAGAAAACCTGTACTTCGTGGTGATTTGATCAATTTTATATTGCAGGTTTGGTTCTTTTTTGTAGCCACAGTTATAAGAAATTTTTTGCACAGTTCTAATTTTTCAAAAACATTTGCTGCGTTATCGTTATTCAGTGCCCTTTTAAACCCATAGCCATGAACTTTGGAATCCAGAATGTCAAATAAATCATTAACCAGAACCAGCATTTCAGCTGTTGCATCTACGTCTTGAAATGCAGTTAACTTAAGTTCTGTTTTGCAAAACTGCAATGCTGTTGCGACACTGCGGCTAAATAGTTGGGCGGCTAATTTCACTTTCATTATGTTTTGTTTGAATTGGATATGTGTTAGGCGTAATTTGTTAGCTAAATGAAATTGTTTTCTATCCTGCAACTCCTGTAAATATTTTAAGTATTCCCATTCAATTTTACGTCCTTTGCTGTCGATAAAAATTTTATAATGTTCAAACGCATTTCTAATGAGCTTAAGCATATGTACTGGATCTAGGAAAATAAAAATATTTGCGTTTGTATTTGGATGTTTAAAGCTAGTTCTAAGGTTTTCTGGGTCTAGGACGCATCCCAATATCTTAGCCATTGAGATGTTCGCCGGGCATCCATCAAAAGTTAAAGCTTTAATAATTACTTGGCTTTCATGGCACAACTGAATAGCTTGTAATACTAAATTGGCTTTCTGGTCTGCTTTAGTACCTTTTGTTAAAAAGTATCCTACAGGTACTTTGAACCTTTTGTTCAATCCTACCACCAGCAAAACTAAAGCTTCGGTGCATTCATCCGTGCAATCCGTTTGAATTTCACCACCAAAGTCTACGTATCCGAAAGTACGTTGAGTTGATGGAACATATTCCACTTTATTTTTTATTTTGATCTCATCAAAGATTAAAGTACAAATTAATTCATCTTTGTACATACTAGCCTTGTGTTTAAGAGCAATAAATGCTTCTTTGGTGAACCCTGGTTTACCGTCAACGGTCTGATACCATTTGCTAATGGTTTTGATTGATGGTAGACATGTTTGAAAGGTTTTTCTAACATACTTATAAGCTTTAGTAGAATAAAAATTTAATGTTAGGGCAAATGTTCTTAACTCCGCTGAATATTTTTTTCTCACAATGCATCCCTTTTTGTTTGTTTTCATTAATTGTCTTTGTACTAGTTCTTTATTTGTTACACCAATTTTATTCAATAAGTCAACATTATCTGAATTGATAAAGTTTTTTTTTTCCAACTCATTTGTTATAGATTTTAATGTAGCTATTTTTTTCCGCAAATAACATGTCTTCTTTCTTAAATTTTTAATCTGCCTATTTTTTTGAACTATTTTGTCACTTAGTTCTATAACTCGTCTACATAGGCGTTTTTTAATTGGTGTATTGTAATTGCTAGGATTTTCGGTAGCAAGTATTTTTCTTTTTGGTGTCGCCGGTAGATTCGCAATTGAATCAGTTTGGTTTGAACTGTGTGGAATGCATGTGCTGGGTATCACTAATTCAGATTCAACTGTGTTCGTCTGCAAATTAAATACAAATAAATTAATACCTTTTATCACATTGAACCCTTAAGGCAAAACTTGTCGTCGGCCCGAACTCATCGCTGAGTTTGGCTAAAATGCGTCCTGTCTCACACAGCACAAAGCGCGGGAAGAGCAGTCGAGTGAGATGCACATAGATTCATACCAAAAATTAGCACAGAAAAAATCGTAAACAGACCCTTGGGCATAACGTTTTTTTGACAAAACTACTGCATGTATCTATTTAGTGTAAAGTTATTTGAACTCTTGAATAACTGATCAATGCCTGTGGCTAAAGTATTTTGGAGTTTTTGTACACTAGAGTGACCTATTCACCCTCAAAGTTGCATTAAAACTTGTGTTAAAATATGGATTTTTCAAGGATCATATCTTTCAAATTAATACTTTTTTTTAGTTTGTATGTCAAGAAGCCTAGTTAACGATAAGATAAATCGGTATCATGATTACTTTTGTAAATTAAACATAAAACAACGGAGTAATAATCTTAAAACGTTTGTATGGAGGAAAGCTGACTTGTGTCATCTTAATGTATGATAATATCAATGTTGCTGAAATAGGTTTCTTGAATCTTACCAAAATAGGTAAAAACCGTGTTGGTACTGCGGAGCTCAATAACCGTCTACTATTTTTCATGGATATTAAACAGTCCTCCTCAAAATGTCGTGAGCAAATAACGCTGTATGGCGACGGAAACCAATTGTCACGTTTGGTAGCAGTTATCCACCTCTCTCTTATATTTGGATCTTTTGGATACCTAAGTAAAATAAAAACAGTAATAATTTATTTACTACAATACTATAAGTATACGTATAAAGAAAACCTAATAGTTTAATAATAAAAAAACACATAATTCCATAATATAAAAATATATGTTAGCAAAATACGAATTTCTGATTTTATCTTACATCAGTTGAGTAGTGGCACAGCACTATTAACACGTGTCAACAGTTGACGACAAGAATAGCACGAATTCATTACATTTGAAAGAAAAGGATGCATAGCTTCCTATACAGATAGTAACCAGTGAAAGTTGAGCTCTAAACACAATGAATTATAATCTTGAAATTAGCTTACCTATGAAAAGTGATGCCGTCTTTTTTGTAATTAGAGGTTTGGCTACATTTTCCACACCATCTTATGCTACAGGGAGCCATGTTAATTTTCTATCGTACTTAATTTTTTGTTTAAACGTAGAGAGACGTTCACGCAACGACAACGTGTGCACGGGTCACAGAAGTGGTCAGTACTGAAGTAGAGTTCGCGCTTGCTATCTTAAATAAGACGTATATGTCTAACGTGTTGCCCGACAGTGTTCGCCCTGAATTAGACGTCTAGAAGGTTAGAAGGTCGATGGTTGCCTCTAAGCGCCTTGCTAACCGCTTTAGCCGTTGTTAGATGGTGTACCGCATCTGATGGGAGGGATGAGCTTGCAACATGGGTGGAAGTAATTTCAAGCATTCAGTTTGTGTTGTCTTTCGGTTGTAAACAGTGCTTTTTGCTACATTTGTGGCTACTTCAGCAATGTTATTGGATGTTCCTTATTTTATATGGAATGTGGAGTATCTCCACGGCAGGAAAGAGCTTCACTAATGGTGGCAGGTGAGTGATACAGTGGTACAGTGTGGGTGGAATTGGTTGCAAGTGTTCGATTTTGTTGCCAGTAAGGTGGACTTCCATGGGTCGCGTCACAGACGTCACGACACTTGCGACAGAATTACAGTATTCTGTCCACCGTAGAAAAAAAGAGAACTGCATTTTAATGACATTCGAGAAAATTGCAAAAAAAATATCATCAAATTTTCAATAACTTAAAATCCAGCTGGAAACTTATAAAACAAAAAGAATAACCATTGTTTATTCTCTGTAAAAAAAAAGCTATAATTAAGCAAAATAATCAACGGCCATGGATTTTTTAAGGTGTATTGTTTTTGTGCAAAACAAGTCTAAATTAAAACAAAAGTTTATTTATACCTTTACTGACTAGCAATAAATGTATTCTGCCTGTAATTGTAATTTGTTCATTATTTTCTTTTTATTATTCAGTACTGTAGTTGTTCTGTATTCCGTAACAATTACGGTGAGCACGACGGAAATTCGAACATAAATCTTATTATCGTTGATCCACCTCCGCATGTCACTGTGCACAACGGTAATAATTTTGGCTACAATTCCCATTGAGGAGTGAGGATATTCAGTGAGAGCAATGGTATCCACACCGTTGTTTGGGTTTTTTGATTATCACGTTTATTTAGATACTTGTCGCAATGTACTTGTGTAATTATTCCCACAGATGGGACTGGGTGACCGGCGGCCGGCCCGGCAGCAGCAGCAGTAGCAGCAGCAGCAGCTCGGACAGCTCGTCCTCGCCTCGCTCAGCGGACTGCAAGCTATATAGGCGCAAGCTACACAAGAAGCTGTTGCATCAGATGCAGGAGCTCGAAGCTGCCAGGACTGGGATACAAGCCGCTTTTGGTGAACAACAGGTATGATCTGTCGATTTAATTGTTGAAATTGTTGTATGAATATGGATTTGCTCAGTGTCAAAAATCCGACACAACCCGTAACAAAGAAATTAGATGAAAAACTAAAGTTGCCGACATAGCTCAAAGGATTAGTAAGCTGAAGTGGCAGTGCCCAGGCCAGGCCACATATGCCGCAGGACTGATAACCGATGGGAAAGACGGAGTCCTCGAGTGGAGACCACGTACCGGGAAACGTAGCGTGGGACGCCTGATGTAGACATGTTGGCTGATTACTTTAAAAGTCGTCTGTAGTGACTGGACGAGAAGAGCAGAAGACCGTATGGTGGCGGTCCGGTCCAGCAATGAAGAGACACAGCCTATGGTGTGGTATCCTGTTTGGACAATATATAAAATTAATAACCATTTTGTTTTTGTATTCAAATTATACTATTATAATTCCTAATAAAAAGGATTACTACCACGCTGTACCGCTGTACGAGGTCACCTTTCTGTCGCCGCGATTTTAATATTGTCCAATTGAGTATTCCAACAAGTACAAACTCCTTCGCAGTTCATTATTAACATATTGTATAGGCGTCTAGGTGGCACTAACTGCAAATACAACATTGTATAAGTATTTCGGTTTTGCCAAGACAATAATGACAGTATATTTGTGTATTTTATATTGATTTTACCATACCATCTCATTTGAGTCCCTCCCACATCCTGATTGAATCTCTGATCAACCCGAAGGTTGGCTGATAAAAAAATGCCTTAAGGCCTAAAGCATGTAGCTCACCTTTCAATAATAACTTATTTTGGAACAATAACTTGGGGCGGTAATAGCCCAGGGGTATTCATACTTAACTCACATCCGTGTGATCGTGATCTTCGGCCTGTACCTCTGAGCTTCTATTTAAAACGGATTTTAAAAAAATTGACACTTGGCAGTAAGGGTACACATCGCGAGAAAACTAACTCCCTTGCACGAGAAATAAAAAAAATACAAATTTGTAGTATGTTTATCCACTAGGGTTGTTAGGGATATGATACTTCTTCGGATCCGAATACTTCTTTACCGGTTTCGGTTACAGATACGGATATGCAATTATTTCGGATATGATTTCAGATACGGTTTCGATTACCGATATGTTCTTTAATTAACTTTTTAAGAAATGTAATACTAGCTGAAATATCAAAGAAAAATAAACCAAATAGGAAATAGTTGCAACATTACACTCATAAAGGACGAACAATAAATTTATCAAATCAAATGCAAGCAGCATACAATTATTATTTTATACATACAATTATAAACAGCATACATACAATTATCAAGGCCATGTATACAATTATTATTTGTAATAACATCCCAATGTTTTATTTCGGACTCCGTTTCGGTTCCAATATTTTTTTAATTCGGATTTTCGAAAATTTCGGTTATGGTTACGGAGCTCCATAACATCTCTAGTATCCACCAAACCTCACTGAACCCGCGTGGTGAATTAAGATCCGAAACCCACAAGTGATTTATTAGGGGAGGCCTGTGCCGTGCAATGGGACGTTATAGGCCAATATCTGATCTAATCTTATTATTTACAGCGTGCGCGTCTAAGCCTAAAGGCATGGCACCGTATGACGGTGGAAGATAAACGCGGTGGAAGCAAGTCAGACGAGGGCGGCGCGGGGGGTAGTGGGGGAAGCCCACGCCTCCCTCTCTTAATGCAGCCACAACTGGCTGCGAGGCTGGCACAGGCACTCGTCTCTTACATGCTGGCTATGGACAGTTCTACTAGCGAGGATATGCTGTTACTGTGCGCTAAGGTAAGATAATAACCTAAGTCTAAAGGCATGTCCCGTGTGGTGTCGGCCGACTATAGAATACCACCACCCCATCTCTGCCCGTGGTTATCGTAAAAGGCGACTTAGGAATAACAAAGACGCTACCATGAACGCTGAGGAACTACACCATCTCTAAAAGAGGAGACTCGCTAACCTACTTGCCAGACAGCGAGGATGGGGCGGTGGTACTGGGGGGAATGCTGTTGCTGTGTGCTAAGCAGTGTTGCAAAAGTGTGAATTAGAATATCGGTAGGTCTTTCCTGCGGGCATACCCCTCGCCAACTCCCTTGATAATATTGAACTCTATTTTCGACTTATTTCAACTCATTCTTGGTTGTGGTTAATACTAAAAAAACTGTTAAAACTGTCAAAGGCTGATAGTAATCATGGAGAATCCCCTAGGTCACAAGAGAATCACTGCATATATAATTTATGTATTGCCAGTCTTTTTTTAATGTTGCTGTATACAATACACAATTTTTAAACATCCGCTTTGGCATGCTGTAAATCTGGAGATTGCAATCTAAAATCAGTATATCGTTAAACGAGAGCCAAAATCGGTAACTTTTGCAACACTGGCGCTAAGGTAAGATATAAACCATAGAGACATAGATACACAACGCCAGTTCGTGAAATTGTATAGAAATCAAGCGTGTCAGTTTAGGAAGTAAATTTCAGTGATGGAAAACCACCCACTGATGAAAAAATCATCTCCATTGATTCGGTTCACCACTTTTGTCGAATTTTTACAATTGATTATAGCGGGATTAGACATTTTTTTGTTTTCTAACAATGACTTACTAGTGACACGGGTCGGAAAAGACTGAACGAGGTGGGCGACAAGTAGGTAGAAGTAGCTACTTTGGCACGCAGCGACTTACAGCTTACATTACCTATCATTCTATGTCTATGGATATAACCTATGTATTTATTTCTATTTGATTCTTATTATTCTAACACTAAATCGTAGAGCATCCTGGTTTCACTCAAAGATATTTTGACTAAAATACTTTAAAAAATACTAACGAGCAATGTTAGGTCTGACTTTAGTCTGGAAATGCAGATTATTACATCTTGCTGTAGTAAATGATTAAAAGTTATCATTTTAATTTTTTTTTTATGTACGAAGGCGGCAGACGAGCATACAGTCCACCTGATGGTAAGTGGATACTGTCGCCCATAGACATCCGGGATACATGCCAACATTATCATTATCATTGGCTACATAGACATTTAATACTTAGTAGAGAATGACTTTGTGTTATGAGATCTAAATTTTATGTTTTAAATGTTTTGATTTATTGGCTACATAGACCACCAATATAGAAGCCTCTTTTCCAGGTGGTTTTCTTCTCCAAGATCTTCCGTTCCACTAGCGACAATATCTAAACAAATGTGTATGATTGTCAGGTGGTGGGTCGTCTATGTGCGTTGTCGAACGGCGCGGAGCTGTTGGACCCGTCGTGTATTCTAGGCCTTGCGAAACTGGCCGTCACGTTACCGCCGTGGCCCAGGCACGCGCTCACTACACTCCTGCAGGTAAAATACCACTACTTATAATTGACCGGCTTTTATTAGAATGGATCCCAATACACATTTATATTATTTTAAGCTGCTGGAGCATTTTGCAAATATAAAAACAAAAAAATTGTGATAAAGTACAATAAATGAATTCAGGGTTCTTAATTTAAGTTTCAAAGGCGTTTTTATTGAAAAAATATGCACTATATTTTAGCTTTTTGTCACAAAATTCTTTATTGTGAAAAAAGTGATTGTGGATTGCTTCCATTCTGATAGTCAGTCGATGAGACTCTTTCTTCATTTAATTTATTTTTGTACTTTTTTATTTTATTAGGTTCACCAACGTACACACCGTACATTTTCATTATTAAAACATTATAATACACACATGGTAGCCTCTTACAGGAGAACATGTTAAGTGATCGAAATACAACCCAATAATCCGCAGTCTGTCACGACATTGCTCACTTATTTAAGGTTAATAATTTAATTAAATGTTACATGTTAATTATGTTTAAGATTTGTAAAATTAATATATTCAAGCGACTAAAAGCAACAACAAAAGTAGAATAACAGAAAAAAAGCAAATATGTATGTTCAGAACGACCATTATCTTCAATAGAATCCAGACTTCTTTGCAATGGGGATGTGCCAATTTTTTTAATCATTCATTATTTATTAACTTTTCGAAAGAATTAAGCCGCCGTCTAACAGTGGGCGGGTCAGGACGGCGACACGACTGTTTCTATGTGTCTATGTTACTATAGAATATATAATATTTCCTTGACAAAAACGTGTACAATGAGGCTTAAAAGGGGCTTACCGAGGGGGGCATTGTATTGAGCGCAGCTTTGGCTTTGGTAGGTGTTTGAATTTTTAATATTTAATCCTCTCGTTTTCCCCCCCTTTTATGTCTCATTGTACGATTTTGCCAGCGAAATATATATTCAATAGTAATATAGACACGAGAAAATTAACATAGCCACATATATTTTTCGCTATATTTTTTATTTAAAATACAGAATTATCTAAATATGGACGAAATTTGGCGAATCTATTTATTTATTTAGAATCTATTCTTCATATCGACGAATATATAAGGTGCAATTAAATGAATTAATGAAATTAAATAATGAATGAGTGATCCCATTCCAAGGTATGCCTAAACTACTAAAATGCCGTCCCGATTTAAATCTTGGGCATAAACTAAGTCTTTAACACGACAAGTCAAGTTCAAGTCCAGTCGCCTTATACGACACCGTATACTTATAAAGTCGCCCGACACTACACGGCACTATTGCATGCAAAGTATTTTGTCGTTTGCACATGTCTGCTACGTACGTATGTGAATCGACTTGTAACTGATTCGTAGGAATTAGTGGAGCACGAGCTGGGCGAGGTTGGCAGCCCTGCTACGGCCGTAGGCAGCCCTGGTACGGGCGTCGGCAACCCTGGTATGACCGTGGGCGAGTTGGTCGGCCCGCCGCGAGTCATCCGCGTGTGCAACCCCGACTTCGCCGGCTTCGGCAAGGGGTCGAGCAAGGCCAAGACCGTTGCGGGTACGTTGTGAACACTCACCTAAACTATATTTCACGAATGGTATCAATTGTACCGATAAAACTTGTTTTTATATCTAATCCTACTGAAGTAATATGATATATATGAAGTATAATGATAATGAGAAGGTGAAAGTCGCCGGTAGTGGGTGGATGGGAAGAGCTGAAGACCGTGTGTGGTCGTGGTCCGCGCCAGAGGCCTATATCCAGCACTGGAGAGACACAATCTGATGGTATGCTAAGACACTTCATACTCCTCTCATTGCATCTCATCCCATCCTTTCTAACAAGTAGAAAGCATAATAATATTTTGACCAACTAAATTTAACAACAACAACTAAATTTAACATTTTATTTACACACAACATGAAAGAAATAAAAACGAAGAAAAAGAAATGATGTACAAAAGGCAAGTTTATCTCCTGCGGAGATTTCTTCTAGCACACCTGGGAAAGTGAAATAAATATAGGTCACGACAGAACGGCAGGAGTGGTTCGTACGGTGTATACAATGTGTATACAATACTATACATATAACATATATACATATTATCTATATATATATAAAAGAGGATATTGGTATATCTGATCTTAATAGACTTCGACATTGTTTGACTGATCACCATAAAAGTTGGCACATATATGTATTTTTTCATGGAGAAGGTATAATAATAATGCTATCGAATTTATTGTAACTCGCCACTAGATGGCGCTGCAGCACATCAACTTTTATGGCAGGACAACGTCTGCCGGGTTTTGCTAGTAATATATATATTTAATGTATGTTATATACAATACAAACTATTTAAGAAATTGACAAATAGTACTCTTTTAATCGGTTTTTAAAAATAGTACGAGAAGGAGTATCCCTTATCCTATGACGGAGAGCATTCCATATAAGCTTACGGCTTGAACCGAAAATGAATGCTTTCCCTACCTTGATATAATTAGGGAGTAGATTTAGGATTGTAAAGGAGTATAACCGAATAATGGATGGGTAGGGGGAGAGTGCATGCTGCATTCCCGCAGCCGCTGGGCGCACTCTACTGGCCACGTTACCCCTCTCACAGAAAACTACCTTCAAATGTACTGCATTTCCTACTTTATCGTATTTCTCCAATGTACGTACGTGTTTCGGTAGTGAGAGATATGCCAGAGCCCATTCCCATCCCATCCTATCTCTCCCCTTTTTCCCAATCCATTCCTTAATATGCAAAGCTAGGCAGCTCATCCGGGGGCGTGCCAACATTTGTCATTCTGGACTGATGTTGGCATGTATCGCGGATGTCTATGTACGACAGTATCAACTTACCTTCAAGTGGACTGTGGACTGTCAGCCGCCTTTTTTCTATAAATAAAAAAAAAATCCCATTAGTTAGACTCTACTTTATTTCTTTGGGGGAACGGAATAGAGGGCTTTCCTTTATCCGATAATACTTCTTGGGATGACATTGAATGGAATATATAGGAATATATAATGGAATATAATACATATAATAAAATGTTTTCCTTATCATATTTAGTCCTCCCTCAATAGGATGGTACGGAATGAAATGAAATAAAACATGCTGGTCGTATTATAGTACTCCCCGTTCGATGGGATTAAGTGGAATGGGATCGAGGGTTGAGTATTCTCAACCCTTTTTAAGATTTTAAGATTTAAGGTAAGATTTTCGCTACGTTATATATATATTAACGCAGCGAAAATCTTACATTTCACTTCCCACTCAAGGAGATTGAATGAAAAATTGTCATGTCCGTAAGTTTCAAGGCAGTTTCTTGTGACATGGGTAACTTGGCCAGTCGGACGCTCCCGGTCGGCTGTGCGATTCAGCATTGCCTCATCAAAAACTTAGTAAAAGTGCTCTTTTATTTCTATTATCGTTAAGTCCATGGCTATAAAATTTTGAAAAATGAAATGTCTTATTCCAGATGTGATAGCTCACAGCTTTACTCTGAAGAACAATGTCGTCAACAAACACAAACTGATTAATATGCCGGGCGTCATATTGAGTGCAAGTAAGTAGAATCTGTGTGTAAGTAAGTAGACTGGATTTGAATACTTTTAGGGCCCGGTCTATACTAATATTATAAAGAAAGAGAATGAGTTGGAATGTTGAAACCAGAGTTAATTGACTTGAAATCATAAGGACCTAAAAATCCTCCAAGGTCAATTGGTCGAACCTCGCGCCCCTAGGGAAATGTTACGTAGTTTTTGTGAAACAATATCTTTCTATTAATTTTCACTAAATTATTTCCCTACAAAGCGTACAACATTTGAAAGAAAAAGAAGATATTTGAAGTAGAATTATGAATCAAATATGGATTATGAACTGAATGAAACCGTAGGGTTTCACTCCCCGAGAATATATTGGATTACACATATATTTAAGAAGTTTTGTAATTTATTTGTTTACCTGTAATTTACTGTAGTTACTATAGTATTTTTCACATAGTATGGGTACGGTGACACTTGTGATTTGGCAGTTCTAGGGATGCAGTAAAAACGAAATGGAATCGATTATGAGTTACTTGTCGAGATTATTTGCAAGGCAAAGTTAATCGATTTATTGCAAGTATGATTATAGTCGTAAACTTCTTTTCTTGGTCTACTATCGAGTCTATGTGAATGTCCTGTTTCCAATCATGGATGTATAAGTTTTTGTTTTTTTCTTTGACTTTCTTCCAGTCGCCAGCAGTGACTTGTTGACACCCTTCCTCCAACAACTTCAGCATTTTTATCGTGCTGAACTTCTTAATCTTTTCTTGGCATGTTGCTAAAAAAAAAAACAATAACAATAATTAAAAGTCAACAAAAAACTGGAAACGAACACCACGCGAAGCTCGGATCGTGTTTGATAAGATCTTATCAAACTTGACGTGTTTGATAAGATCTTATCAAACTTGACGTGTTTGATAAGATGGCGGCTTCACTTAAAGCTTTAGAAAAGGCATGATGACAGTATTAAAGAATTAAAGAATAAATGATTTTAGAGAAAAACATATGTTGAAAGAATTCTAATAAATTAACCAGTTTTAATGTAAACATTGAGATTAATAATATTTTCAATAAAATAGAAGTATAAAATACTGCATTCGGCCATCTTAACTAAAACACCAATCAGAGCGAATGACGTCACACCTAATTAAACATTACCGTGTAGCTTGAACTTCGATTGATTTCGGTAAAATTTATTTAGTTAAATCATTTGTTGTTTATTAGAGCTTTTGTGATAAAAACATAACATACAAGAATCAACAATGGAACAAGGTTTTATTAAGGCAAATAGCTCTAATTTGCCCAGAATTGATTTGTTAATGTTGGGAGAGTTTCTTGCATCAAATAAAGACTTTTGCTCATCTGAATTTCGAAATGTGAAAACTTCCTTGTAAGTACATTTTTATTAATCTTTAGTGCTAACTATAATTTAAATTACACAAGCCTTTTTAACACTATGTCATACATAGGTTATTTTTGGTGTTAGCTAACATAGTATTACTCGCAGCTAAAGAAAGCCATACTATTTTTACTACTAAGTACTTTTAAGAAAATATTTGAAATAACTCCACATGCAATGAATGTGTAAACTTACATATTTAGAAACACATCTACACCTATAAATTTAACATGTAATGTCAATTGTTTATTTTACTACGTCTGTAATATTAATCTAATCAATTTTATTTATTTTAGGACCTCGCGATCATCATATGGTGATGATGCTATAAGTTACGTGCAACTTAAACGTGAAGGTAAAATTTGCATTGTGAAATGCAAAATTTGCCCGGAACACAAAGTCCATGCAACGTTATATGCAGTTACATTGATAGTTGATGAAGACGAAGAAAAGGTAACATTTGTTCAATGCCACGATTGTGTTGCTGCTCAAGGGGGCTGCAAGCATGCCATAGCGCTCCTTATGTGGGTCCATCGCAGAAGCGAAGAACCATCTTGTACTGAAATACAATGTTATTGGCTGAAATCTAAACTGTCCAGAGTTGGCACTACCCTGAAATTTATAACAGCAAAGGACTTATCAAACGGCAGTTCTAACTTACCATCTAATCCCACAGTGCTAGAAAAATTTTTAGAAGAAGGCCAAAAGAGAAATCTTAGTAACTGTGAAGTACTGAGGTATCAACCAGGTTATATTTGTAATGACTTACTTAGTGCATCAATGCACCAACTTGTGCTGAAGTATAGAGAAAAATGCTGTGACATATTTTTAGATAAAATCAATTTGACTGATGGAATTATAAATGAAATTGAAAAGGAGACTAGAAATCAGTACAAAAATAGCCTTTGGTACGAATTAAGATATGGCCGGATTACAGCATCTAGGGCTTATGAAGTCAGTCGGTGCCAAAAAGATGATGGCATACTGATATCACTTATCATGGGGGGGAAAATCCCAGACACACTAGCCATGAAACGAGGTAGAAGTTTAGAGGATGCAGTGCGGGAGACAGTTGGTATGAAGCTGGGGAAGAAAATTAAGAGTTCTGGACTAATAATATCCAAAAACTATCCAATGATAGCTGGTTCACCTGATGGCATTTGTGAAGATAGCATTATTGAGATTAAGTGCCCCATGAGTGAAAAAACTCATCTCAATTATATAAAAAATGGGAAACCGACTATGAAATGCTACGCCCAGATGCAGATTCAAATGTATTTGAGTGGACTAAAAAAGTGTTTTTTTTGTGTGGCCGATTCTAACTACAGCACAAATAAAAATGTAGAAATTTTATGTGTAACATTTGATGAAGAATACATATCTGATTTTCTTAAAACTATAATTAAATTCTGGAAATCCTATGTATATCCATTATTATATAAAAGTACAGAGTAGTAAATAAAAATGCAGAAATTTCTTGTTTCTATTTATTTAATAATAGAACCTTGTAGGTTAATTAAACCACACGCTATTGTTACTACATCATCAAGAACTTTGACCAAACTTAAGTTAAGACAAGCATGTGGTTTTATCATATTAAATTCTCGTAAACGTCTAATGACCCGCTCAACGTGAATTCTCAAGCTGGCTATTTGTTTAGTTTCCTTAGCTTCAGTTTTAGACAGTTTAGCTCCAGATACGACACTTGGAGGCCGTACTAATAGCACTCCTATCTTACGTAAATACACTTCCACATGTTTGAACCCTCTATCAGCCATTACACACATACCCTGTTGCAAACACTTTATAAAGTCACAGGATTCTACTAAACACGTGTCTGTTATTCGTCCTCCATAACCCGGTGAAATATAGTTCACTAAACCATTTGGTGTACAAGATACAAGATACTTAATTGTGTTGGCTTTTTTGTAATCTGACCAAGAAAGAGCTTGATTTAATGCCTTTGAAGGCTTTTGCACTTCAATCTCCATACAATCTATTATACAGCTTACTTTGTTATATTTATGCCTAAAAGCCATAGGTAAATTTCTTTTAATCATTTCATTGTCTAGTTTTACAATGAAAGAACGTATTACACTTGCTAATATAGGTATATTTTTAAAAAATATTTTGCTTGCATAAGTTGT
Source organism: Sesia bembeciformis (assembly GCA_943735995.1). Taxonomy (NCBI): domain Eukaryota; kingdom Metazoa; phylum Arthropoda; class Insecta; order Lepidoptera; family Sesiidae; genus Sesia; species Sesia bembeciformis. The sequence goes on along the minus strand of OX031042.1, from coordinate 11,816,413 downwards.
ATCCATGGCAAAGTCATCAGCGAGTTCACGGAATGAATTATTTAATCTAATTTTTTTTAAACACAATAAAATATGGTTAGAGGGGATATTGGTCTGCTCTTGAATCAAATTAATCAAGTAGTAACAGCTTATAGGAACTCCAATGTAAGAACGTGGATTATTTGTGATTTTCTTCAATGTACATTCTAAAATTCTTAAAGCCTCTCGTTTTTTATCATCTTCTATCATCTCGCTGCAGTCAGAAGCAGACTCTATTTGGAGAGATTTTGCTGATGGTGATGATTCTGAGTGAATTACAGAGGGAGTATAAGAAGTATCACTATCCGATTTGTCTTCTTTTCTAAATGTTCTTCCCAATACACTTACACTGGGTCTTGATGGGTTACTATTAACACAATCACTGGTTTTAAATGGAGATGTAGAGACAGAATGCAAGTGCATCTTCAATGGCGATGTCATCTGACTTATCAATTTGACTTGTGTTTGGCTAGCTTTACTTCTGAATTTTTTTGTCATATGTACTTGAATTGATTTATCTATCATTTTTGATATCACTTGAGTTTCTTCAAGATTATGCTGAACTGTAAAAAAAATATCTTATTAAATTACTTATATGTTTCTTTACATGGTGATAGAATAGATAAAGTAACAATGTGTAACAGTATAATAAAATATACCCTTTTGAAAGCCACATTATTTCCGCTGTTGATTTTGATTGACACAATAAACAGGATAGGTAGATACAATCAAAGGTAATAAACATCCAAATAAATTACCAACTTGTGTCATTATTTTGTTAAATTCCATAATATCATTTTAAACTTTCTTGTTGCATTAAATCCCGTTAAAGCATGAAATAATATAAATCTTGAAAAATATGTACCTGAACTTCCAGATGCAATTCCTACAAAATGTTCTGTAACCATACTACTTTCTTCCATTTCCTTTGCACATTCTTCAAGAACCATAATCTTTCGTTTCTTACGTATATATGGTCGTTCTGTAGTGTTAGATCGTGTTTTTCTATCTGGTTGGCATTCAAATTTTTTGGGAATACATCCTGGTTTCATAAGCACTCGTGACACCGACCCCATCAAATGATACTGCATATAATTTTCCATATCATTTGGCAGCTGAAAGGAGAACAAGTGGTCCATTAAAATTGATAACATGAATGATAATTGATAATAAAGACCAAAACAAATATAACCTCAATAATTTGCTTATCAACAAATACTTAAGTGTTTCGTCTCAAACAAAGATTTTGAGTTACGTACCTATCAATCTATAGTAAATACTTACATCAAAGTGGTCTTCACAAAAATAAATTGGTGAATTCGTAACTACATCTGCTGGTTCGCGTCGTGCGAGCTTAAGCCACTTATCTCTCATTATTTTCTTGTTTGGAACATAAACAAACAATTTGTTAGGTGTTGCTATTGATGTGTTCTTGCACAGAGGGACCGCACACCACTTGTAAACTTTGGAATTCATTTTTAACACACAAAATAAGCAATATTTAGTTGACTTTCTTCGTTGAGCGTAAACACAATGCAACGTTTACTTAGGTGTGACGTCACAAGCGACGCCATGACACCTGCGAGTGTTTTCGCGCATAATTCAAAGTAGATAGAAAAAAAATGCATAATTAGCCTTAAAACTTATTTTATTGCTGAAATAATGTTATTTTCGGAAACAGTATACGCGAATCTACATTATAGAAGCGGATTTCAAAATCCGTCATCATGCCTAATGCGGTATCGCAGTGTTACCATTTAATAATATAGTTTTATGAAAATAGATTGTAATTCGGTACTTGACAATTTTTTTGAATTGATTTAAAATGAAAGATTATGTGTGTATATGTTTATAACTTGAAGCGTATATTAAATTGAAGTCAAGGTTTAACATAAAATCGAAGTTTTATAGTCAAATTTCGATTTTCCCGCGAAAACGGCACTCTGACGTGACGCCATGTTGGTGACGTCATAGTTCTATAAACAAACGATTTTGTATATGTAAGTTGAATCGCTTTACGGGTTTTCTTTCTAATTTTTAAACATCATGAATCCTACATATTATAAGTGCTGTGCAGTCCCTCTGTGTACAAATACTACAATAAGTACACCCACTAAATTATTCATTCATGCGCCAAAACAACCGAAAATTCGAAGAAAGTGGTTGCTACTTGCAAGAAGAAATCTATCTGACATATCGTTGAAATAAATTCTTTACTTTTGTGAAGATCACTTTGATGTAAGTATTATTTGTTTATCTAAGTAGTTTGCATATTATATATACAAAAAAATTTGTTATATGGAAATGTTATTTCGTTGAGATTATAATATTTACCATAGACATTGAGGTTATAATATTGTTGAGGTTATAATATTTGTCAAGAAACAATCATTCAAAGTTATTTCGTAAAGTGCGTTCTAATATTTTTAGCTACCCAACGACATGGAAAATTACACCAGGTACCGCTTGATGGGCTCAGTTCTTTGTCTTCGTTATGTATTTTGGTTTAATGACAGGTGAAATAAAAACAATTTCACTAAAGGTAATAATAATTTTTATTTTTCAATGAACCGATCAAATCCCTTCATATCTGAAAATAAAATAGTAAAATACATATTAGTATTTTAGTACACGTTATTCTATTTTAGTACTTGTAGATAATAGTGGATAAATATTATTTTTCCAAAAATAAAGTAATATATTCAACATATTATTGACATATGTTTCATCATAAGAAATCTTGATTATTTGCACTTTTTCATTTTTTTCAAACTCCCAGTGTGCAACACAAAAGTAGCAATTCTTCAATCCTGTGACATACATTTGAATTTGCACTTGACATAGGAACTTTGCAGTAATTCTTGCATTTTTAATATAATTTTTAAAACTTTGTTCACTTGCAGGACATTTTATTTCGATAATGGCATCATGTAATATACCATCTGGCGATCCTGCTATTATGGGATGTTGTTTCGAGATAAATAAACCGCACTTGTCTATCTTGCCAATTTCTTTTTCGACATTTTGTCTTACTTTTTCTTCCAAGGGACGCCCTCTTCTCATTGCTGATGTATCTGGGGTTCGTGCTCCCATGATAGTAGCTATTAAAGACCCATCAAGGGTCTTACAACGGCTAACTTCATATGCTATTGAAGCCGTTATTCTGCCGTACCTAAAGGCATACCATAATTCATTTTGATGCTGGTCTCTTGTTTTTTCTTCAATCTCTTTTATGCTTTCTTCTGAAAATAGAATGTGTATACTTTCCAGAAAACTTTTGCAATCATTTCCGTCATTATATTGTAAAAATAAATGATGCAGAGAAAGCATTTGCACACCTTTCACTTCGTAATCAGGCAAATGCTTTAATATTTGGCAGTTGTTCACTCGACATCTCTTCGCTTCATTTACAAATTTAGTAAAAACCAAACTTTCTGCTGAAGTGCTTGAACTTTTTTTATTTTTACTTAAATCTTTTGCCTTTACAAATTTGATTGTGCTGCCCACCTGTGCTAATTTAGATTTTTTCCAGTAGCACTGTACAGAGGTACAAGGAGGTTCTTCGCTCCTTCTGTGCATCCACATAAGAAATGCCACCGAATGTTTGCAACCTCCTTGAGAGGCAGCGCAGTCATGACACTGCACACTTAATATACGATCTGCTTTTTCATTCACTATTAAAGTGACTTTATAAGGCTTTGATCGCACTTTGTGTTCGGGACATATTTTACATTTTACTGTGCACAAATTAGTTTTTGTATCCCGATGTAATTGTACATAGCTGACTGCGTCATCACCATATGAATCTCTCGAAGATCTGCAAGAGAAAAAACATTTTTGTTAATGATTGTAACCGGAAAAAACCCGATATATATTTGTGTGAATATAAAGTAACAAACATAACCTCTACGCGTTTACGTCTTTCATTAGCTATGTCACTTGTTAAGTTTCACAAAGAAAATGTAATCTATTGTTTACATAAATAATCCTTTGACATAATAATATGTAATGATTAGTACTTACACTGATGTTTTTACATTTCTAAATTCTGCAGAACAAAAGTCGGAGTTCGTCGCAAAAAAACTTCCCACCATAAGAACGTCGATTTTGGGCAGATTTGCACCGTCTGCTTTTATGTAATCCTTTTCCATAATTGTTGTCCATTATAACACTCTTTTGCAACCACAAAACACCACAAAATTCCTTAAACACCAACAAAATAACTACGAAAAAACACTTGGTACTTTATTAGCGGCGACATGTAAACAAGAACTATGACGTCACGCATCGTGATTGGCGTTCGTAGTCACGTGACAAACAGTTCAAAAACTTTATTTTTATTATTGAATTTCTAAAAAAATATGACTTTTTAACATCTAATCTATCATTTTGATAAAACCTTATTTTTATCTAAAAATACTGTCAAGTACCGAATTTATAAAGTCAGTGATGTGGTTCATATTTTTGTTTAAATTTTTATATTGTTGTGTAGGTGACAAAAACATCTATGATAACATCGCTATATTCCATAAGTCCATACCATTAAATCTTTTTAGACTTAACTTTCGATAAAAAAATTATATATTGTGATATATAAATAAATATATTAACATTTTTCATTGACAATTAAACATTCGTTTTCGATTTACAAAGTGTTTACCGATTTTACTTACGATTTTAAATATAAATCAGTCAACGTCACTACAAGTTCTACACGTAGAACGTAACTGTGTACGCGTCCTCACAAATACTCATTATTAAATCTTCCTTTAATAAATTTCTTAAATAAAATGTTAATTTTCTTAAAATCAATTTAAATAAATCCTGATCATTGAAAAAACATTATGTAGGTAATTTTTTTCTGATTGGAAGTGCGTCATTCCGGTTCATGGTTACGTTCTATCGATACGTCACCCGCACCATCCTTGGAAAATACTATAGTTGCCCTAAAAATATGTTTTTATAACTGCTGTGATATTATTAGACTCATTGAAGAACTTAGCAATGGAATACCAACTAACTCAAGTGGCAGAGTCGGACGATTCCGGATCTGAAGAGAAATTGGAACAGTACTTTATGGATGTCGTCAAGAAAGTCGCCAGGCCCAAGTCCGCTGAAGACAGCAGCCCTAGGTACGTTGATATACACTTCTGTACTAATTTTATAAACACAGATTGTTTTATTTTTATTATTGTTTTTATGTAAGAGGTAGTCAAAACCATCCAACCGAATTTAAAAAATTTAGAATACAAATCTTTTCAAAAAGACAAACTAATGCAAATGGATATAGTTTGTTTGGGTTCCCTAGGAAACTTTTGGTTATAAAATAAGAACGCAGCGATTATGTATTTGCATTGCAATCTTGTCTCACTTTCTTTCGCAAAGAGATTATTGGTAAAGTTAACGAAGTGAGCGATTAAGTGCAGCTTAGACTTCAAGTCCGAAATTGTTTCCAGAATTATATTACGTAAATTGGAATGAGCGTGTTTATAGTAATTGTGATATAGCACAAATTTCTTAACTTGGTCCTCAAACATCCTCTTCCAAATGATTGGTTTTGTATGTTTGTATGTATTTTTAATATTTCTCACTATCTTCCTACTTTTAGTTTGTTTGCATTCTCCATGAGTAGTTATTTTCAAATTTTTGGTTACAATCTATCGGTGGAAACTTTTAAATGGCTCATACTCGTATATTTTTTAAGTTATACCTTTTACTATTGTTTGTAATGGTCAATATGTTTCCTTTAAATAAATAGTTCGCTTGTCGCTACAGTCCCCAATAAGACTTTTGATTGTCTTACAGCAGTGGCAACATCTCGTCTTGCGTTGACGCTCGCCTAGAGAGTGGTCCCGAAGCTGCGAGCGAGGCAGGCGCGAGGCGACTTCTGCTAGCTGGCAGTGGAGCCCTAGCGGCCGCCGTGCCGGCGCCACCGGAGCCACTCATCACTCCCGCATCAGGCTCCCCGCCCCCCGCGCCTACGAAACATCACCCGCCACTTGCGCATACTCTCTATGACATGTTCCGACATCTGGCGCTCGAGTTCCAGCATCAAGTGAGTACTGATTAGCGACAATTCATCATGCTTGTATGCTCGACTAGAGAGCGGTTACGAAGTCGCGAGTGAAGCCGGCACGAGGCGACTTCTGCTAGCCGGCAGCGGATCCGTAGTCACGGCCGTGTGCGGGCGCCGCCGGAGCCCCGCGTATACCCCGGGTAGGGCTCCCCGCGCTAATGAAACACCACCCGCCACTTGCACATACCCTCTCTGACGTGTTCCAACATCTGGCGCTCGAGTTCTAGCAACAGGTGAGTACTGGATAGCCAGCGATTAGGAATATTGTTATTAGCCGAATTGATTGTGACGCTGTATGGCTGTGTGGGTTCATTTCCCAGTCAGACAAGTATGTGTTTAAAAGTGTTTATTCTTTACTCATCATATGTATTTCAGCCAAAATATATTTTCAGTAGTGAAATAAATGAAAATGTCTTTTCTGTTTTCTATTAATGAACAGAAAAGAAGAGACTTCATTAGGGGACTTCAAACATAATCTAACAAGATTTTAAATTAAGGCGAGGCCTGTTCCCTGCAGTGAGAGTGCTGTAATATATGGCAATAATGCAATTACCACATTCTGTCAGTGTCAAGTTTTCTTCGTAATAAACAATTTCAAAATTAACGTGTCCTGTCAATGTCCAGTGCCGTTGATGTAAGTTAGGAATCGCTCAAAAGTGATAGTAGATATTGTTGTATCAGTATAACGTCCCACTGCGGGCCCGTAGGGCCTCCCCTTAGAAGCACACTAAGAACGCAGTCCCATGCTTTTATTTGATTATCACAAACATCACTTTGAAGTTTAATAAACTATCGCTATTAAACCACAAAAGGCACAATACACAATTTGTATGAAACAAAAACTCAACTTCACTTCTCGAGTTTCCGCCAAAAAGTCGGGAGTGCTGGTTGCTTTGCAGGCTGATGCCAAGGTGGGATTTTGTTGTGTTGCAGATGGAGTGCAGTTTCATGGAGAATGTGGTGTCCCTGTGGCTGACGCTGAACGGCTCGGTTTGGGGCAGTGGCGGTCTGTGGTTGCTGGCCACGCTCCCCATGCCCGGGGACACGCCGCGCATACGGCTCGCCCCTGACACAGTCAACGCGCTGCTGCACTCGCTCGCCACGTACGTGTTATACATAATAAAGTATTCCTCGGGCCGTGTGGTGTCAGCTGGCTATAGAATATCACCACCCCATCTCTTCCAGTGAGTGTTGTAAAAAGCGACAAAGCGGCTACCATAAGCCCTGGAGAACTAACTACACCACCTCTAAAAGAGTGGACTCGCCAATCCGCTTGGCCAGCGTGACGTTTTAAGGCCTTATCTCCCGCATACACAAGGCAATGCGCACGAGGAGCTCCATGTCCATCAGTGGATACTGAAAAGGCTAGTTGCATTGTAGTAAATTTTATTGTGCCCTTCAGTAATTGCTAATCTGAAGGTACGATTTCGAACTCGACATAGACTGCAAACGGCATCAGCAAACCGCAGGCGACATTCTACCGATGTACTGCCGCGGCGGCAGGCGACAGTGAGGCCCCATTCCTAATACGATTCGTAGAATCCAGTAGTCTGCGGTCGAGTTGTATCTAAAGAGAGCTTTTATTCCAGTAATGATTTTGAGAAAATATCGGGGTGTGATCGCCTGTACATAGAAACGTGACGAGAAACAAATGTTTCGCGCCATATTTCTAAATATGTTGCAACTGTATCATACGGATTCATTGTTGCTAATATTTATAAGTTTATTACAGATATATTAATATTTGACATCCATGATATGATTTCTTGAGCGTTTATTACGAGACACATTGACATCTTGACTCTCTTATTCTAATTCTCTTGTTTCAGATTGGAAAACGTGTCACTCAGATGTTGGGTGTTGTCTATGCAAGCTTTAGCGTGGATATCTAGTTTACCGTTACAGGTAAGTCGTAAAAAGTTGAGTAAAATGAAAGAAGAGTATAACTGATTTAAGGTACACTTCTCGGACGAAATTAATAAATATCGGTCTTTAGAAAGAGACTATCGTGTAGCTTCGGTTTTGTAGAGCGTCGTCTCTGTCGTGTGCCTGTACGACAGAGACTACGCTCTACAAAACCGAAGCTAGCCGATCATAGCCGATGTGTATTACTTTCGACCGGGACGTGTACTAACTTTTCTATATAACAATCATACAGTCATAACTTTTTTTTATGGATGAAGGCGGCGACGAGCATACAGTCCACCTGATGGTAAGTGGATACTGTCGCCCGTAGACATCCGCGATACATATCAACATTAGTCCAAAATGACAAACGTTGGCACGCCCTCGGATGCGCTCCCTACCTTTGGAGATATAGGAATGGATTTGGAGAGAGAGTTGGGAAACACATCTCACTCATTACCGAAACACGTACGTACATTAGGGAAATAAGATAAAGTGGGAAATGCAGTACATTTCAAGGTAGTCTTCTGTGAGACGGGTAACGTGCCTACTCGAGTGCGCCCAGCGACTGACTAATTACATTATTTTTTTCCAATACAATTAGAGAAAGCAGTATTGAATACGATTAAACAGTCGCGTTGCATTCGCAACATTTTCGCATGTTGCACAAACGACAATTCGTTACATCTCTAGTTATAAAAACAGCTTCAATATTTGTAAGACATAATTTATTTTCAGACCGAAGGCAGCAATCAGACGATGGGTAGAGTGATACTGGAGTGCGAACACTTCGTGCCTGCCATTGTCAGGTTCGTCACGTCCAACTTCACCACGGACGGCGCAGTTACCACTTCTGAACCTTATCTTGTGAGTTTACACCCTTTTATATTATACTGGTTACGCCAATAGAAAATATTTATTTATTCCTTTGTAAATAATCCTCACTTTTAATCCCTTCCTTCAAACCGCGTCAAGCGTTGCAAATCATTAGTTATTTTATTTGGTAGTTTGCTTCTGTTTGAATATTTGCGAGGGACGGGCCAGTTTAGATCGGACCTCTCGCTCGCACACGTAACTCGAGGATCCCGTGGCCGTTGTTCTAACAGTGACATTTTGACCGCCCGCACGCGCCGTTCATTTATATAAATTAGGCGGAAACCTGCTGTTTCCGCCGGTTCTGGACGTTGTCGGGAGTGCCTCCGAAAATACCTGGCTACGAATACTTGTTGATGAAGTGATCACGGATCCCAAGCGCATCCTGGAAGCAGCATCACCACCCCAGCGCGCCACCATAGCGTGCAAGCAGATCGCAGCCGATACGCAGACAGGTAACAAGCCATCAGATTAATTATTTCTATTGATTTGCAATGTGTATTGATATCTATCCGTAATCCCATTTCCCATAAAACGAACCAGTGAACAAGCTTTAGCAGTAATAATGTAAATACGAGTAAATCTTTACTGATACAACTAAAATTGTTATATTTTGTTATATAAATTGTATACTATTAAGCTGGTTATTAATAATTTTTAAACGTTTCTGCACTGGGTCCGCATAGTGGATTAAGATCCGAGACTTCCTTGTGATCGTAATGGGAGAGTTGTGCCCCGCAGAGAGACATGGTGGAGTGGGAGTGTTTCAACAATCTCATACTAAAAATAATTCTTTGACACGTCTATTTGTGACCACCAGTGCCAGTTCTTCGTTCGCGTAAACTGTAGAGTGATTTCCGTGGAAAGTCTATATTGGATCTGCATAAAGAGTACCCTAAATGTTAGCCTGGTACATAACTTATTACTGTGCATAAAGATTCATTAAAAGCCAGAGGGTGATTTTTGCGTAATGCGCGTTCAGATAGACAGACACACATTCTAACAATTGTTGTTTTCGACTCTGTATCACGTGTTTTTTACAATGCAATCACTTTCAAAGTTGTTTGAAAATTTTCTTATGTGGTGGACGACCTCTAGTGTTCTTTGCGAATTTTACAATGGATAAAAATATTGAACAAAGAATTTGCCGTAAATTTTGTGCTGCCAACAATATTTCTCGTGCAGGGAATCATTGAAAATGTTGGAGAAGGCCTACGGTGGGTCGAATTTAACAAAACAACAGCATATGAGTGATACGAAGCATTCAAAGAAGGCCGAGAAGTGGTTGAAAACTGGCCTCGTTCTGGTCGACCTTCAACGTCTTTGACTGAAAAAAATATGAACAAGGTGTAGGACCCGGTGATGGTAAATGATCGCGCTAGCTTAAGAGACATAGGCGCAGGAAGTTGACATGTGTCATGAGTCCGTTCGCACCATTTTGGTTGATGTTTTAAGTATGAAACGCGTCGCGGCACAGCTTGTTCCGAAGGAACTGAATTTTCATCAAGAGGTACCTGCCAACAGGTTGCTACAGACGTGCGTGAACGAACCAATGTGGATCCCACATTCATGAAACGCATTATTGCGGGTGACGAAACGTGGGTTTATGATTTTAAGCTTCGGAATGGCGCTTCGATAGCGAACCGAAACCGAAATAAACACGTCAAATCCACTCAAAAATCAAAGCCATGTTGAGGGTTTTCTTCGGTCATCATGGTGTTGTCCACTCAGAATTCCTTCCGGAGGGTCAAACAGTCAATAAACATTATTATCTGGGCGTCATGAGGCGATTACGAGAGAATATTCGTCGGAAAACAGCAGATTTGTGGAACAACAATTCTTGGATACTGCACCACGACAAACGACACGACGACCGTCTCACACCTCGAATCATCGTATTGGAAATTTTTAGCCAAAAATTCAACGAATGTCTTTGATCAAGCACCATATTAGCCAGATATGGCCCCGTGTGACTTTTTATTATTCCCCAGACTCAAATTACCCCTTCCTGGCAGACGTTTTGAGTCTGTTGACGTAATAAAACAAAATTCGCTAAAAGAGGCCATACCGGAAAGTGCCTATAAGAAGTGTTTCGACAAATGGATTATTCGCTGTTGAAAGTGTATTGCGTCAAATGGAGCCTATTTCGAGGGCGACAAAATAAATTTAGAAGACTGAATCAATTTTTATTGTTTTATTAAAAAAATCCCTAAACTTATTTGACAGAGTAGTAGATATGTGTGTGTGAGTTACAGCATTCACTACATAAATAAAAGATTTTATTTACATATTCACGTACAAGTGTTCATAAAAGAGTCCATAGCTTCGTTGCGTGTATTCTGTCTTATGAACTTTTCTTTGAATTTATATCAGATTGGTACTATTTTATACAGGCTGCAGTGGTGACCTTACTTCTTATCTTTATCATATGAACTTTTCTTTTATTTTCTAATTTGTTCTTTTTTATATGTGCAGGGTGCAGTGAGCATAGGTGGCGGTGCGGGCGCTGCGAACGTTTTACACTCACTTCTATCCCGCGTGGTATGTTCCCGCGGCGCGGCCGGAGCACTAGCGGCGCTCCGGATCGTGGCGGGCGTTTGGAGGAAAGCGTACGACTCGCCCGGAGCGCCGATAGCGCACGACTTGCACGCCACGTTACTGCGCGTTGCACATCCGCTGTTGCATATGTTGGCGGGACGACATACACAACACGCAGTTGCACTGTTTGATACCGTTGGTAGGTGAAAGGAGAATAACACTATTTTATAACACACAGTTACAAATAACACACACAGATTTACATATATTTAAGAAGAAACAAATTGTAATAGAATAATACAGGTAATTACAAAAGGCAAGTAGTAGCCTATAACCTAGTCTAGTTATAAATATTGTTACAAAGAAAACATTGTCATTTTATTACGAGAATTTGTGTTATTTTAGAAATAAATAGGTAAGCATTTTAAAAATCTAACGTTTATTTGAAATAGTCACCATTTGCTTTTATTCAATTTTTCAATCGTTGTTGTCAGTTTTCGATTGAAACACGCAGCCTTTCTACGGGAAAATTGGCAACTGCCACACTTTATTGGCGGGCCAATTTTCCCGTACGGGAAAATTGGCGTTTAGAGCATACCATGCTCTCTAAAACAGACTAGAAATCATAATCGAATGGATTAACATCCGTACCAGATGATCAGGTCTAATGAAGTCGGGAATATTCCTCTCTACCCACGCCTGTGTTGAGCGAGCCTGGTGGTGGTGATCTGGTGGTGAGTCTTGCTGAAAGGATCATTCTTGGTTATGAAACAGGGTGTTAAGAGGCTTTACGATCTTCTCGGGAATCGTATCTTGATACCCTTGAGCCGACGTTTTAATACCTTTTTCACTCTGATATCTATCGATTCTGACCTCTACTGCTAATGAGATTAAAGCAAGCAATTGAGACAAAACGGCCTGAGGTGATAAACAGGAAGGGTGTGATCTTTCACCACGATAACGCCAGACCACACACATCTTTAGCCACTCAGCAAAAATTGAGTTTGGGTGGGAAGTGTTGATGCATCCACCGTATAGCCTCCTCAGATTTCCACGTGTTTCGGTCACTTCAGAACCCTTTAAGTAACGTAAGGTTGACATAAAGAGAGGACTGTCAAAACTACTTGTCGCAATTTTTTGATGCATTCGCATATGTAAAATGCATATTTCTCTTTTTTCACACTTGTATATTTCTATGATTTTTCGTTTATAGTGCATAATTCTACATAAAAACTCTTTTCGAAAATGATCTGAAACTAGTTAGACGCAGTTCTTGTTAAAAATCAGGGTCTTGACGTAATTAAACAAATAAATGCATACATAAATGCTACAGGTCAAAGCAGGTCAGTCTTTTTTTTTATTTCAACCACAACTTACGGACCAACCTCAATTTTAACCGATATTCGAGGGTGCATAAATCATAGCTATCCAAATGGTCAAAAGAGCTGGGGCGGTGTGAGCATTCTGGCCACCAATCTTGCATTGATCTTTCTCATTTCAAGATGGTCACAGAGGATATTTTCAAAATGGTTGTTTTATACTCCAACCATTTCTGCAAGATTTTTCGTTTTCAGACGGGCATCCTTTAGTACAAGTTTTGCGACTTTTTGAACAATTTCCTCGGTGTGGCTTCAATAGGGCGGCCCGGGCGGGGGTCATTTTCAATTGAGTCTCGACATTGCTTGAAAAGACCATGCCATTTGTAAATCGTTGTTTTTACAAGGCAAGAGAGTCCCCGTAAACTGCCCACATCTCTTCTAAAATAGTTGATGAGGGTTTTTCTTTAGTTCGTAAGGAATTTAATGACTGTGCGATATTCGATTTTCCTCAATCTTGATGATTTCTTCCAGATTGACTTGCTTACTCGGCGATATCTCGGAGGTTACTAATTCAATGTGGCTGAAACTTTGTATATATACTAATTATGAGTCACTCAACTAGTATTGTGAAAACGAGCTCCTCTACCTTTTTCCATCCTCTTCATTCCGCGCACTTTTTGACCGCCCCTCGTACACATTGCAGCCCATCTATCGTCGTCCTGGATACGCGAATGCGGCAGCTCCCGCGGCGAAAGCTGGGTAGAGGCGCGCGCGAGCGGATCCGGATCGCTGGTGGACGCGATAGCATCGGGCGGCGCGGGCGCGACGCGACGCGAGCCGCTCCGGCGCACCGTGCTTGCGCAGCTGCTGCACTACTGCCGGCAGCTGCTCGCCGCGCCGCTGCCGGCCTTCACCAACGTGAGTACCACACCGTTCACACATACACTTGTACACAACTTCAATTAGTTTAGACCAGACAACTGATCATAGTTCTTTCATCCTTCCATATATTTTATAAGGAATGTATTTACTCACTTCACACATATATTTTTTGTAGAAAATATGATTAGTATTGTAGAAATAGAGAGGAGTATCTCGCCATTGTTAGTTTTTTCTCCGTTTTGTTAGTTAAGGGCGGTCCTACCTCGCTGAGGATAATAATATTTTGTTATTTTATTTATTTATTTATTAAAACTTTAATGCACTAAGAAACATTATTCAAAAGGTCGACTTAATGCCTAGTGGCATTCTCTGCCACTAGTTTTAATTCTGTTAGTCATTTACTGCTATTTTGAAAACCTCCACAATCACAACAAAATCTGAAATTTCACATCGGTTGCGCGGTTACGCGAAAAGAAAACCTATTTATTCCCAGTGCGTTCTTCAGAAAGGAAACAAGGAGTAATAGCCATCCACGTGTCTCTTCCTTACACCATACATATTTGTCTAAAAGTTAATGTTATAATGCCAGATCACTCGTCTAAAAATATCACTCGTTATTGTCTGTGATACAAATTTGACGAAAGTTGAAGTATTTTAAGATTTAAGATGGAGTATTGATAAGAATGAACGTTTCACTAACCTTAGGGTTATTTCTATGTGACAGGCATCTCTAAGTCCGAGCATGCTGTCAAACGCGTCTGCCACCGAAGAAGCACAGACAGATGAGAGCAAGGCGCAAGCGCAGCCTGACACCACCAACGTGGAGGATGAGAGGAAACAGCAGGCTGCCAGGACGCCGCGCATCGCGGATACCAGTAAGTCACCTTATTACAATAAGTATTACGTTATAACTTTTGAGATTTTCGCGTTTTTCACATATATTTATCTATTAAACGGGCCTCAACACATAGGTTTACCATGTTTATGTGAAATAAAGAGGTAAACGTACGCATTAACGCCCGTTTAATAGAAATATGTAAGCATTAGGTGTTGTGTAGCCTCAACATGATCAACCACATGTGACAGCTAGGCACATTGAATGATGCAAGATATTAGGTAGTCTGATAAGTTCGTGGCCCTTTTATAGTGAAAATAATAGACTATCTTTCCCCATTATTCTGGCAGAGCCATTATCCCATCGCACGATATATAGCAGGCTAAAATCATCCGTTAAAAAAGGTCGCGAACTTTTCCGCCTACTTATTTTTTTTTTTGTATCAGTATCATAATTGTCTGATGTCATCCACGGATTGTGTCCAATGGAATAGTTACAATCCGATCCGAGAAATGTTGTGTCTTAATGTACCTACTTATGACTTAATGAAGTATATTTAATTAAAGTAATTAAAAATTGAAATCTTTATAAACACTTCAGTGCACGAATGATTCAGAGACTCTTTTAAAGTTTTAGAAGCGTAAAACACAATACCAAAAATCATTCACTAACAATAGTGATTAATAGAATGAGCTGTGTTTCTAAAACGTATAATTTTATTATTGTGTCAAAAAGTGATGCAAGATCCATTAGACTGTCACCGAAAGATATACGCACTTTTTGGAACTCTGCGCTGATTTACACTTGACAAGTTGATGTAAATGTTTCTTTCGTTCACAGTAATACAACACCAGCTCATTATGCAGAAGTTCTACAAGACGCTTTCGTTGTGCGACGGAATGAACATGTTGTTATTGAATTCAGGTAAGAACAAATGTTACATTTTTTACATATTGATACGCAATAACCGGCGGAAATACATTACCTACAATGTAGACTACATTCACTAAAAAATATTTTTCCGCTCTACATCGGCACGCAACGCGAACGCCACCTATAACTTAGCTACTTATTATTATTTTACACCACCACCTAGTTTTCTTTACATACGACCTTGAACCTCTTATCGCGTAGTGACAGTTTATAGCACCAAAAGACTTCGTATAACTTATATGTGCAATAAATGCCCTTTAATAAAAGTTATCTTTTTTCCTACCTAACCTAGTCGATCGCTTGCCACCCAAATTTATGCTGTAAATCGCCGATGATATAATTTGGAGCATTTCTGTCACAGACTATCCCAGGTGGATCTTTACGGAAGATCCAATTTCATAAGAAGATCATTTTTTTATTAACTATATTAACAGGTATTTATTATTCACAGGAATGAATTCTGAACAGGCTGCTGAGTACACGTCATTGAAAGAGGAGGTCTTCTGCTTGGTAGCGAAAATGGCCACTGTCGCATCCAACCCCACCATCATGATCAATAGTCTTATGGAGTTTCTCAGTGAGTGTATTCCTTTGAGACAATGTTTTCTATGATTAAAGTCGCTTTTTGTTATCTTTGGTAGTTCTATTATAAAAAAAATGAAAGTTTTAAGACCTTCACCAAGAAAACGTTTTCTCTACCTAATGAAGCACTTGATGTCCCCTACCACAGGTGCTATTAATCTTTCTTGGCACTTTTTGTTTTTTCTCGAGGAAAATTGCATTTACAATCGATCGGAATTATTTCAATGAATTCTTTTTTGGCGAGACTAGCCCAAGGCTTCGGCCATATTTTTTCTCAAGTTACGTCTAAGAGACCGGTGGGTTGTACCACGAGAGTGTCCCATAATGCTCTGTTTTATAGATACTGAAATGAATTTGGCAAAATCGTTGAATCCTTCCAGGATTGGTGCATCAGTTTTGTGCAACATTGTTAGAGAAAAAGACATTATTTGTCATAGGTACTAGTGATTTTGGGACTTTAATGAAATATAAAAAAAATAACAATAAGCCTTATCTTAAAAATTAGATGTTTCAGTATGTTTATATCTAAACACAATCTGGAAACAACGAAAGTTAGAAAATCTTAACCAAAATCAATAGGTGCAAACCGACAAAAAGTTCCCTTTGCTTAGATAATCTCACCTGTGATTTCGTGTCAATAGACCCTTTACTTTGACCACAAAACTTCGTGACTTGAAAGTACAAGTATAGACTCCCTTGGTCTCTGAACAGGAAAAGAAGAGATTGTACACCTGTCACAAGGGTTACAACAGCTGCTATTTCGTCTGCTGGACATGCCGGAACCTCTTGCTGCTTTTATAGAAGCCAACGGTCTGGAACTTGCCATTGAAAAGCTTACCGCTTGCCATCAGGTATGTGTTCCTGTATAGATGATTGATATACATTAATTTAATTTTTTCTTTCTTTCTTTTAAGGTTATGTTATGATTAGGATAAGAAGTCTCCTTTATCCCATTATACTACTTCATTGATTGGGTTAGATGGGGAGTAGGAGTTATAGAAGTACCTTCACAACTTTAACCAATACAATTTCAGGACATTTTAGTTATTATTTGGCAATTGTTGGCGCGTATGGTCGATGGGGGACGGTGCACGCTACAGTTCCACAACCGCTGGGCGTATTCGACTGGCCAAGTAATGCAGACCTCACAGAACACTATGGTGAAATGTACTGCATTTCTCGCTTTATTCTGTTGCCCCAGTGTAAATGCGTGTTTCCATAGTAAGTGAGATATGCTAGATCTCATCCTATTCTATCCATCCCTATTTTTCTAAATCCAAAGATAGTCAGTGCATCCGGTGAAGTGCCAACGTTTGTCATTCTGGACTGGTGTAGGTATGTGTCGCTAGGGTTTCCATGAGCGATGGTATCCACTTACCACTTACGTACGCTTGTCTGCCGCTTCTTTCTAAAAAAAAGCATTGTATGATATCGAACTGTTTATATCTATGCAGGCTGGTCCGAGCAGCAGTCAAGGTCTGGTTTCGTCCCTGATGAATTACCTAAAACTGCCACCTCAGCTCATCAACATGTCGACATCGCCGTCATCTGGAAACAAGAAGAGTCAACCGCCGGTTATTGAAACAACCAATGGCCTTGTGAACATAGCGCCGCTGTGTGAGTAGTATTTTATTACGAACTATCGATCCGCCCCGATTTCTATAAATAATTATGTATTTAATAATTTCTTTGTTTAACCATTTCATATGAATTGACTATTGACAGTCCTGTGGTCTGACTCTTATATTAATTGTTTAATTTTTCTATGTTAAATTCATTAATTATTTTATGTATGACATTTCTGTGACAAACATCTAGAACTACTTTTAAATTTCCAACTTAAAATCAACCTGTGTCTTTCCACTGCTTGTTATAGACCATTCCCAAAGACGCAAACCACACACGATATTTTTTCTCTTCTCATCTAGTTACTACCGGCTACATGAGTGGTCATCGCGTCAGTGCATCCGATTGCAGGGCGCCCCACGCTACGTTTACCCACGTTAACTAATTATGTAACCACAACCAGACTTTTTAATATCCACTGCTGGACATGGGCCTCCTAGGGTGTAAAACGCTACGCTGGCTAAGCAGATTGGCGAGTCCACTCTTTTAGAGGTGGTGTAGTTCCGGCTTGTGGTAGCCGTGTTGTTATCCTTTAGTCGCCGTTTAGGACATCCACGGAAAGAGATGGAGTGGTGGTGTTCTAAATTCGGCCCTCACCACTCGGCTCAAACATAAAGATTATGATTAACTTTAGGCACAATATCGTGCGGCAATCCCACCGCGCAAGCAGCGGATGTGCTACTGGGCGGTATCGGTAGCAGTTCCGGCGGGGGCGGCACGGGCGGGCCGTGCGCGGCGCGCCGCGTCCGTACCGCCGCATGGAGCTACCACTTCTTCCATGCGGACGACGTGAGCCTCGCGCTCACGCTGCGGCTGCCATACGCCGCGCAGCTGCACGAGATACAACTGCAGCCGCACTGCACCAGTTTAGCTAGTGAGTGTATTTATATAAAACAGAGTTATAATATGGCATACTCCTGTGCTAGGGCTGCACTTACATGACATGTGTTCCCACAAATTAACTGGTCCCGTATATATATATATATATATATATAAATCTTGTCACTGAAATAACGCAATAGTTGAAAATAGTTGAAAATAAGAGCTATGCACGTTTTAGATAAAACAACAAAATTACACGTTTGTAACATTTATCAAGTGTCGATCGATTTTTAGATATTTTTTTTATAAATTATTATTTAGTTCTAGTATATCTTTTATTATACGCGCGTCGCCGGCGCCGACCCCGGTCATTAACTTGTACTGAATAATAAGAGCTATGAACGTTTTAGATAAAACAACAAAATTACACGTTTGTAACATTTATTCCGTAATATAATCTTGTTTCCCTGGAACGATTTTATATAGTTATAAATTGGATTTTTTTCTCT
The DNA here is from genome assembly GCA_943735995.1 of Sesia bembeciformis. NCBI lineage: Eukaryota > Metazoa > Arthropoda > Insecta > Lepidoptera > Sesiidae > Sesia > Sesia bembeciformis. The sequence goes on along the minus strand of OX031042.1, from coordinate 11,797,495 downwards.
TTTTATTAACTTTAAATTGAAATAAAACGTGGCATGCGTTGCATGCCCGACTAGTTAAATATATAGGCACAGCTAGTTAAATATAAAGCAACATATTAAAATCATTTTCTACGAGTCAACTCGTACATTTTTCTGCATTAAGCATTTTCGTGTCATTAGTGCATTAAAAACAGGCATCCACGTTGCACGCGTTTCATATGATAATTGACATATCTGACAAAACTTCTGAGCGAAATCACAATAAGCAGTGACTCGCACGTATTTTGGTCGTTCGAGCCGGATATTTATTTATTTTCATAAGAAGTTACAGAATTCCTTTCGTTTAATTTTCGCCGACAATCTTCCGCTGAAATTTCACCCGAAAAACTGAAATTGACGAGTCAAATTTCACACAATTATATTACTTCACAGCCTGCCCAGGAGCAGTCGCAGTGGAAGCTGGCTGTGGGGGCACATTGGCCCCACTTGGCCCTCCCCAGAACACCGCTGGCATGACCTTCATCCGTCTAGTCATCTCGCAGCCCATCGTGTGCAACAACGTCCAGATCCGCCTGTACAAGCCCAGGGACAGTTCCAATATGGGGCTGCTGCAGTTGAGGCTACTTGCGGCTCCGGCCTTCAGCAGTCCAGCAATCGGAAATACCAATACGTGAGTATAACAACCCAGATGGTACTGAATTAGTGGTTATTCAACCAAATATTAGAACTTTGCATGATGTCCTGTGGGCCCATCAAAATGTTCATTAATTTCGTGTTTGATTCGTTTGAAAGAACAGTGTTAAAGTTCCAAATATAAATTGACAAGTTAGATTTGCAAACGAAATGTCAAATTGAAACTCAACTTGTAAGTGCTCAAAATTGTCATTGGACCACTGTATGTATGTTTTTGTTTTTGTTTTACACTCAGTGACTCACACTAGGATACCCTATGCCGTGGGTCCAGAGACAAAGACAAAGACGTGTACAAAGACAAACACAAACCCAAACCCGAACATACATTTCTTTTTTTTAAACAAATATATATCCGACTGGGAATCGAACCCGGGACCTTTTGCACTACGGCACCAATCGGTCGGTAATTTCTTTTAAATTCGGTAATTCGGTAAAAAATCCACGCGCCACAAATGATTTCAATGTGTTTTAATTATTTTAACAACAAATGTGTGTTGTTTGTTGCAGTAACAACTGGGCGGGTGTGGTGTCTATGTGCGTGCGCACACGGTTGCCGACCGCCCGGTGGGCGGCGGTTACGGGCGTCGGTGCGGTTAGCGCGCTCACCGCCGCGGTGGCGAGTGGCGGGTTGGCGGCTGCGCACGCGCATGCCGCGCTGCTCGCCGCCGCGCGAGCGCACCCGGACCTACGCGCGCCGCTGCTCACAACGCTGCTGGATATGGACGCACAGGCGCACGCACATGGTACGTGTTATCCACATTTAAACCTGGGCGGGTGTGGAGTCACCACTTAGGCAAAGAACGCATTGTGGAAAATGTGCACGGTTTTTTCCGCGTAAAATTGTGACAAATTGGTTTCTATGTAGATATAAGATTTTAAACTTTTGTCATCGTTGTTGAACATAATTGTAATTGTTATGTAAACGGGTCACGTCCCGTACCGTCGTGTTCGTGTTTGATTCGTTGGTTCCTGCCTCTAATAGGTGTTCTGCTATTACCGACTTGTGTGGCTTATTATTTTTCACGGCGGTTATGTGTTCCAATAGCAGCGATAGCAAAACACCTATATTCGGCACCTTTTATTGAATTGAATTTCACAAACCAAAAGTAATTTCAACTGAACGCCATTACGTACCGCGTTTGGTCGGAAAGGCAATAGAAATTAAAAAATGACGAGATTTCAATCGCCAAGACGGATTTAAGTTGGCTTCTACATGGTCCCAGACTTTGCAAATCCAGAAAAATAGGTGCGTTTTCAAACTCGCGTGTATGGTGATATTGTTAGTATAGTGTGCAAAGAACTTATAACTTTTAAACTTTCGCGTTTTGTACACATTTTATATCAAATTCGGGTCTGAACGCGTATAATAAAGGTATTTGTTTGCCTTTTATTCCTTCCTACTCCACGTTTCGTCACGGATTACACCAGCCGTCGTCACGAGTTGACTGAAGAAGCGAAGGTAGTCGCAGTGCGTTCTTGGCCTTAGCCTGTGCTAGCGCACACGGTTGCCGGTCGTGCGGTGGGCGGCGGTTACGGGCGCGACTCGCATCGCTGCTAGACATGGACGTGCAAGCACACGCTCACGGTACGTACGCGGTGGCTGCGCCGTTGCTCACATTCCTGCTAGACATGGACGCGCAGGCGCACAGGCACGGTGTTATGTTTAGTATCTGCTACGCATCTGTCTTGTTTAGCATATGTTTAGTTTCGTCACGGATCCTTACACCTTCCTTTATCTACAAAGGTTTAGTTTTTAAGTTTAGGCTTTTAGTCAAAGGACCGTGCCATAGTGTACTTAGTCATATTTCACTTGATTTTAAACTCAAATACTACCACAAGAGTCTAAAATTCAATAAGATTATTGGCAATAATACATGTTAACACCCAGATTTTTTTCCATAACGTTGTGTGTTGTTGCGCAGCGTTCCAGTCGTGCGGCACAATGCACGGCAACGGCAGCCTGAACGCGATCTGCGCGCTGGCGCGGCAGCTGTGCCGGCAGTGCGCCGTGGGCTGCGTGCCTGCGTACCTGCGCTGGCTGGTCGTCGCCGCCGAGGCGTGGCTGCGTGACCGCGCCGCGCCCGCAGCCGCGCTTACGCACACGCTCGCTGCGGTGAGTACACACGCGCACACAAGTACACGCACACACACAACGTTACCAACTATGAAATAGGCCATATGAAGACCAACTCCGTATACTTTACTTAACCAGTCTAAGGAAAGGAGAGAAAAAGATTTCATCGAAACTTACAACATTCTCAACGACCACTATACCTGGACCCCATACCTGAACTCTATATACCGTACTAAAGCAAATGAGAATCTGAGAAGACATGACTTAAAGCTAATATAAACCATCGCTACCTCTGATTCCTACAAACACGTCCTATCAAACAGGAATAACGTCAACTCGTGGAATAATGTAGACTGTTTCATGACTAGACAGTTAAACCAGAAGGAGTAAATTGAAAAACCATTTAGAGAGAAAGAAGGCCAGGCCTATGATATAGGCGCATCATCGGAAACTGCTAGCCTAATATATAAATAATAATAATAATAACTATATTCCATTCGACGGTGCCCTAGATTTAATATCAGCCCTAGATAATATCAAGACTGCAAGTATGACCTAGATTTAAAACTAAATGTTCAGATATTTCGTTGATTTGGTTTTGTTTTCGGCAAATTGGATTGAAACGGACTATAAAAAACAACATTCCCGTTAGTAACAGTCCTTTTAGCATTCACTGCTGAATGTGGGCCTTCTCGTGCACATTGTGTAGCCTTAAAACGTTATACCTAGCCAAGCAGGTTGGCAAGTTCACTCTTTTAAGAGGTGGTGTAGTTCCTCAGGGCTTGTGGTAGCAACTTTGTTATCCCTTAGTCTCCTTTTACGACCCCTACGGGAAGAGACGAGAGGATGCATACGGTCAACTAGTTTATAAGTTACTTAAGTACTAATTTCCTTACTTTACTTATACCTATTCCTTCTAACATCTATATTCTAACTTCTAACTGCTGGAAAATCTATAAAAAAAATCACAAATTAGTAACATTATGGATATATATATATATAATAGCTATTTTATATCACAAAGTAACATTACACAAAGTAACATTACACGAAACAAAGTAACATTCATCCAATTTATTCTGCACAGTGAAGTACTTATTCTGAATGTATAATGTTTACCATTTTTATATTTACTGTCTTATAATAGGTTTATATTTACTGTCTTATAATAGGTGGCGCCAACCGCGAAATCAAACAACATTGAACAGGAAACCTGTACTTTCAGTTAAACCAACGAATGAACGTTAAAGTCACCATCACAATTTCTTTATGAACTCAAAAAAAGTGTGTAATTGTGGCTAAAGGGGTCAACAATATTCACTTGTCAGTTTGCTGACGGTCAAGCTAAGTAATGTTGTGTTTTGTGCAGGTCTTATGGACATTGAAAGAAGAGAGAATATTGGATAATTTAGAAGACTTAATCACGGATGATTTATTTGAACTAGTCTATACGTGGGTTAAGGACGTGCCAGAAAATAGCCTATTGAAGAAGTCTCTTGACGCCGGTAAGTAAAAATATAAAATTCCTGTTCAATTATGAATGACTGAAAGAGATGGTTATTTAATAATAAAAATTATTTTGACGTGCAAAATTTTGATGAATAAAATATTTTATCTGTACAAAAGTTTCATAGCAATACGGACAGTGGCGATGGTTTTGCTTCGAGCTTCACAGTTTGTCAAATAATATTCCTATCATTACAAGAATGTAAGGACAAATTGTTAGATGGCGCTGTTGCATTCGTCACTAGATGGAGACTTCCCGACAGTTTACTACGCGATGTTTATCTGTAATATATTTTTTAAATCTGTACGTGGTATGGAGACGTGAGTTTTGTTACATCCATGTGTTTTGTTTCAGTATTGTGTTCGATGTGCTATATCCGGCCCGAACTGTTCCGCATGTTACTCGAACAAATGGACATACCGATGGCCCGCGATGAGAGGTTAGTTTTTCCTATCTGCTTAATTGATATATTGAAAATCAGGAGATATAGGTCTATTAGTTTTCAAGATTTTTTTATATTACAATTTTATCTTGCAATGACCGTTGTATCCAGGAAGAAATCTCTTATTAAAAAAAATGAAGTTATATCATTATGTATATTATTATAACATACTCGTATTAAATATGTGTAAATTTGGTTTTTAATTTTTGATATATGGATAAAATCCAATTTAAGTTTGTTGCTGATAAAGAAAGGTTAATATTAATTCATTAAATTATTATATAGGAATAGTTTGTTTACTCATTCTTGGCGCAGTAATTTCTCGTTACTTTAATGAAATCTCGAAGTCTGTTTGTGCATTTGATTGTTATATTGTTGATAAGTGACTGTATGCTTTCTGAATAAATAAAAAAGAAATTATTAGGTCGGTGAGAACGTTTCTTCGTATTTTCTATAGTAATTAAAGACATTTTTAAAAAGCTTCATTCTATTTACATTTAATAAATATGTGCCGTTTTGATCGATAACTTGTTGCCAGCTTGTAGATAGTGTCATGATCTCATTGCTGTAGAAATTTTGGGATTTTTGGTCAAAAAATTGCGACAAGTAATTTTGACCGTCCTCTTGATGAACCTTACGCTACTTAAGGTTCTGATGTGACCGATACAGGTGGAAATCTGAGGGGGCAAGGTCAGGGCTATACGGTGGATGCATCAACACTTCCCACCCAACCTCTCATTTTTTGCTGAGTGGCTAAAGATGTGTGTGGTCTGGCGTTATCGTGGTGAAAGATCACACCCTCTCTGTTTATCAGCTCAGGCCGTTTTGTCTCAATTGCTTGCTTTAATCTCATTAGGCGGTGGCAGTAGAGGTCAGAATCGATAGTTTCCCTCAGCCGTGAAAGCTCATAATGAACGATACCTTTCCAATCGTTCCAAATCCAATCCAGATACACACAACATCACCTTGTTTCGCGTTAAGCCGCGATTTGCCACACGATTTGTGGAGCCTGTCCGTGCTTTGACCACGATCTTTTTCGCACGTTCTTGTCGTAAGTGATCCACTTCTCTTCACCTGTGATTAATCGTTTCAAAAATGGTTCGGTTTAGTTTTGTTTTAACAGAGAATCGCAAATGGAAACAAGGTTTATGAGGTTTCTTTCCGTAAGATCTTTCTGTGGCACCCTTGACAAACACCGAGCTTTTTCTGGTACCCGCTTTTTCAAATGACTTAAAACTTTTCAATGACTTAATGCTTTTATTTAGGTCTGTCTATACCTCGTGTTACACACATTACGCGTATATGTCTATATGACGTATATGACGTTTCGCTTGGATTGCACCAACCGAAGTCACGAGCTGACTGAAGAGGCGGGTAGTACACGCCGAGAATTGCGAGCAGTTTCATCAACTACCCGCATTTGGTCTTCATTGTCCAAAAAGTTGCCGCACATAACACTCTCAATATCTGAAGTAACGTCAGACGCAAAATCGCAAGGTTTAATTTTATTAATCACTGGATTCCATGTTGAGGACAATTTATACAATCTAATAAGTTAAACATCGCATTGAGAGCCGTTTAAATAGATAAATATTTAAGATATGCATTAACAATAATATATTGTTTTTGTATCCAGCATGGATTGTCTGACGGACGACACGAAGGTGCACGGCGGGTGGTCCGGGACAAGCGCGCGCGACAACGCGGTCGCGTGGCGACTGCGCGGGTGGCAGCTGCACACGGTCGCAGCCGCCGCCATGTCGCCCGCCGCCACGCTCGCGCTACTGCACTCGCACCTGCCCACAGCCGTCGTTCACGCTATCGCCGGTTAGTACTACCTGTGCAATATTACCTTGACTACACCTCGAATGGGGAAGTTCCCAAAGGGGTTGGGATATTTCTGTATATAGCCTGTCATACCTACTTTCCGCCATTTTGAAAATTCTCGATATTGCGACCGCCGACCAAACTTTAATAAACCGATGGAAGACGTCAAAACAAACAAAAAAAAAATGTCCTTAGGTAAAATCTCTTAAACGTCTCGGAACTGAGGTAATCAATGCTTAAGTTATAACTTTCAATATTGTCTCGGTTTCTATACGATTTTTTTGCTTTTGACCATTTTTTGTTTATTTTGATGTTTTCTGTCGATCTATTATGCAGTCTTTAAATGCAAACAAAATGCAGTATTATTCGATGTCTTTTGATGTTAAAATAGTATAATAGCTTTCAGTATATTTTAGTATTACATTGTAATAAGTAGATTAATGTTGATACCACACTACAATCTTTAAAAGGGAGATTCAGTTATTTTCCACTTGATTTAGAAAAAAATAAATGTTTAGACAGAAGTTTATATATTAATTGACTAACGAGACTGTTATTCATTTAAATTGTAATTAATGTTCTATAATAATTTTATATTTATTTTTGCGCGCCAATACTGACATGTTTGACGAGCTGTTGAATTTCATTATCATCTATGTGTTTACTACTCACATTGCAAATAATGATTTGATTTGAAGTTATAGAAGTTCACACTATTCGTCGATATTTTGTGTATCGTGACGTCACTCACACACTGCTCGGTCAACGTACAATTTTGAAAAACTGTAACAATATTTTTGAAAACTATATTGTTATGTATATTATTATTTTTCACAGATTATAGCGAAGCGAAACTTCACACGATAAAAGAGCAACTGGAATCGCAAGGGGATGTTCACATGGCGGACTCCGAAAACCATTCTGCCTCTGCCAGTCAACAAAAACCTGGTATGTAGATATGTGAAATCTGTACCTTTACTAAGCGTAACTATCATTCCGACATTCTTGTGAGCCTCTCTTATACAGGGGACACAATGCATCAAGGGCAATATTTTTGTTTCGCTACATAGGATACCAAGAACAATATTTTTGGTTCATTCCGCTTTTATATTTCCGCAATTAGATTTATTGTGTGAATTCACCCACCCCTTTAATATCCGATGAAAATATGCAAAACGCGAACATCTTAAAAAAATATTTGTGGTTTAGTGTATGTAGGTAGATCGATAAATAATATTCATCTAATCAAGACCATGTCGCGGTTGGGTTATGTTGGTGCGGCGTAACGTCGGACGAGAAGCGTCATTAGTCCGCGAACCACCGGCGAGTGAGAACGCGCGATCGCATCACCGTGCCTTGCCGACCCAGGGATATACATTTGCCCAAGGACACATAGCGGAATAACGCGCGCTGTTTTAAAAACGCATTCCTACATTTTTCTCGCGAATTTAAAACCGCGACAATTTTGTTGCTAATGTATGTATCATGTATCCAGAATCTACGACGATGTCGACGTACTCTTTGATTCTATTTGATTTCTACAACACACGCTGTTTCTCAGAATTCCATTATGATATTGAATGAAATAGGTGGAAAATGTGTGTTGTAACGCGGGTTGCTGAATTTTTCCACGGGACATAAAAGCCGCAGTGCGTTTTTAGCCTAAGTATTCGTTTTATTTGTGTTGTTTTTGCAGAGTTGGCGTCGATGAAGAGCATGTGCCAGCTGGTGGAGTGGACGCGACAGCTGTGCCAGGAGCGGCGGCTGAAGGACTGGCTCGGCGGCAACGGCGCCGTCTTCTGGCGCCCGCTATTGCGTCTGCTCTGCTACCCAAGACTACCAGACAAGTATTTACATATAACGTTATACGCTTCTATCTATGGTTCTACAGGTTGGACATTGTCTTGGTCGAGCATTCTCTTCCATTCTGGACTGTTAGTCGCCTTCTTTCCAGTTGCCTATACTAATCGCTTTCGCATCTTGGTTTACGCCTTTTGGCCATCTGAGCTTAGATCTTATTTGAGCTCGCCATCCCTCCGGTTTGCTGTACAAAAGTTTGACGGTTATTGATGTTTTAAATCTGTTTGCCACATAGTAAATGTAAGATAACATTTTTTTTATTTTTTCACGGCGCATTCAGCCGTGTTTTATGTGTTAAAAATATACAATGTTTAATTTTGTTTGAATATAAAACAGTTATGCAACAAATACTTAAATATAACTTATATATCTATCTATCTGTCTAATACAAACCATAAACCAAAATTTTTCGACAACCAAAGTTGTCGAGAGCCGAATTTCCAGTAAAAATTATATAATATATTCGCAGCACATGGCAAGAGATGAGTCTGCACTCTCAGTTGGAAGAGAACACGATCCGGTTATTCGCCGAACTGACCGTGTGTCACGCGCCCAATCAGAAACTTTTCGCTTCCACGTTACACAATATTCTGGAGTCGCTACACTGTGCCGGTAAGTCATTGTTTTAACCTGGCATATTTACGCATATCAACCATCGATACAAGGGTGTTAAAATAAATACTACTTTTCGTTGATAATCAGTAAAAAATCTTTCCGCCATTTGTATAAATTATCATCGTGATATTCGTAGTTGGTGGATTCGCGTGCTGAACATTTTTCCTCGACTAATGTCTGCGTGGATTTTGTTTTAAAAGTATTTACCTCCTGTTGGAAAAAATAATCAATTATCGGGATGCAAAGGATTTCAGGCTACTTCGTACCAAATTTCATTGACATCGGTTTAATAGTTTAGTCGTGAAGACGTAACAAGTAAACGTGTACAAAAGACAAACACACTTAGATTTGTAATATTTAATGTGGATATTGAAGTCTTGTGTGTGTGGCTTTAAAGGGCTGTGTTGGTCGACCAGATTCACGAGTCCATTCTTTTAGAGGTGGTCCAGTTGCACTACATCTAAAAGGGTGGACTTTCTAATTTGTCCTGAACAACTGAATTGAATAAGTCCTGAGGAATCCCTCGGCGCGTTTTTTTTTTTTTGTTATGTACGAAGGCGGCAGACGAGCATACAGTCCACCTGATGGTAAGTGGATACTGTCGCCCATAGACATCCGCGATACATGCCAACATTAGTCCAAAATGACAAATGTTGGCACGCCCCGAGTTGCGCTGCCTACCTTTGGAGATATAGGAATGGATTTGGAGAAAGGGTTGGGAAAATGGGGAGGGATAGGATGGGATGGGAATGGGCTCTGGCATATCTCACTCACTACCGAAACACGTACGTACATTAGGGAAATAAGATACAGTGGGAAATGAAGTACATTTCAAGGTAGTCTTCCGTGAGAGAGGGGTAACGTGGCCAGGCGAGCGCGCCCAGCGGCTGTTGGATTGCAGCGTGCACTCTCCCCCCTTGTTATCCCTTAATCACTTTTTACGATATCCATGAGAAGAGATGGGTTGAATTTATTTGTTTCTATGTTTGTATCAGCCTTATATAATGTATTTAATGCCTTTAATTGCCTTATATAATTATAGCCTTATTACATACTCTAGACTTTTTATTTTAAAAATGACACTAGCTCGGCGGTGAGGGATAACATCGTAAGGAAACCCGCATGCACCAGAATTTATTTACCTGTTTCTTAATTTCTCAACAATCCGTCGGAAATATCTGTAAAGTTGTCAATTGGACGAAATGCAACGCGGAGCTGGGTGCTCTATAGATATTGGGATGTGTTGTAAAGTGATTGGTGTTCGCCAGGTCCGGAGGGTATATCCGGTTTCACTCGCGCTCTAATTCTGCGGCTGGTGCTGTCGTGCGAGCGCGGCACGGTGGCGCTGCGATGGGGGTGCGGCGGCGCAGCGAGCGCGCCGGCGGCGCCGCGGCACCCCGCCTCGCACTGCCACGCGCTGCTGTCGCTGCCGCTGCACACCACCGTGCGCGCGCTGCTGCACGAGCACCGCCCGCCAGGTCAGTACATGACAACACGACACTTCATTTATTTATTTTGTAGAACAGCCAACAAGATATACAATGAAACAAAAGTAAATACTTGGCTAAATACAACGTTACTTTATAAACTTTATGCACTTTAGAAACAAATACTTTATTTACAAAACTTGCCCTAATTTAATTACGTCTAATAGTCTTATCCTATTCAATCTCATCAAGTGGAAAGTATAATGGGATAAACTCCTTGTTCCGTTATATCCTTTGCTTTCGTTCCATGCTATACTTACTCCCAAGAAAGAAACGTTAGAAAATATTCCGAAGAAAATTTTGTTTTGTTTACGCCTTACTCCTGCGCATTATCTAATCACAATGAGGGAAAGGCAGACCAATCCAAAAATAGCACTTGTGCGCGGTCAATTAAAATACTTTTAAATTATATATAAATACTAATTAACTATTTTATTTATAATTTTAAATGACTTATTTATTATCTTAAATTCTTACAGGAGAATAATTATAAACTAAAGTAATAAGTGAAACTATATAAATAACAAAGTGTACTTTTTCCTAACAGTTCCGCTACTAGACGACAGTGCGAAAATATGCGTGAGCAACACATCCAACCCCTCCGGTTCATCCGTCCTCCGCAGCGCTTCCGACACTGCCATTATGACTGTGGCGGAGGCCTGGGAGCTCAGTCTGGCCGCCGGCAGTGCCTCCAAGGACAAGAGGGTCAAAGACGTCAAGAATACATCGTTGAAGCAGCAGAATAGCAAGAAGAAGCAGACCAAGTCGAACAATGATACGTCCGTCACTTCTGTCACAGATGGTGAGTGTAGATAGAAATTATACATAAAACGTTTTATTGCATATTGAAACGAAATGAAATGCACAGAGAACTTTCGGGTAGTATATTTCTAATTAGATATGGGCGATATTTCTATTTACGATATGGGCCATACCATACTTATAATATTTGCTGCGCACGCGACTCTTTTCAATTTATGTGAAAATAAAGTTTGCTATCTGCAGCACTCGCTGCGGACGTATCCATTTAGCATCACCAATATCATTATTAATATTAACTAAAATGTAACAACATAACACTACAGGCTATCAGAAAATAATATAATAATGTTTAATCACAAACATATGGCGAGACATAATATGAGAGTCCAGTATCCAATATGTCTATTTACAATATGAATATAGGTGGTTTTATTTTTTAAATCTGTTTGTCGATACAATGAACAAACATGGATAAATGTTTGTACTAAAGAAATTTTTTACGAGCTAATACTGGTTACTTTAGGTCCTAAAGTAACCAGTATTAGCTCGTAAAGTTTAGGAGATGATGCCCTATCTTATTCCACAGCTGCATTTTAGTTACGAATACTGTACAACCAGTACAAGACTGCCCCAGGGGCAGGATAACTAGGTGAATTACTTTATCAATAAAACTCGAAATACAATCACCCATCTGATTTATTACCGGTAGTGCCGCCCTTTCTTTACAACGATAACATATTCTACATATAATCTAAATTTAAATCCAAACTATAGCGCGTTTTACGTATATGTAAAGCGCCATCTATCGGTCGTGTTATACAAATATTTTAAAAATTCCACTTAGTTTCAGATATAATCGAAACATCAATTCGAGTACAAGTGGAGGGTCTGGAAGGGTATATCCCTCCGAGAACAACCCTGGCTCAGTTGTCAGCCGCCGCACCGCACGTGTTCGGACCGCATTTGACGCTCACCCTACATCTCAACACTAAAGGAGGTAATGCTACTTGATAATTACACTTTAAAAACTTATAACATGTATTGAACCATGTGAATAAGGGCTTAGTCCGCTAATTATTCATGAAAAGAGACGTCCATTGTGACAAATAACCTAAGACTTAGACCAAACTATTGACTGACAAAATTAAGTTTTATTTGTCCATTGCAAGTGAAGTACTGATCGAGTGTGTATCGCAGTATGGTCTTCTTTTTTGATTTTGAGTTGTAGATGAATTGCACGATTTGTACCCGTATTTGCATTTGTTTTATTCAAGAATTTATTGAAGCCATAACATATGATTAAAGTGTGCAGACGGGATATATCCTGTACGTCAAAAAAGACGGTCTTTTTAAAATATTACCTTTAGCCGTTATTTCGAACCCCATAGATATAGACAACACGAGTTCCTGAAATTGTATGTAAACTAAGCGTGTCATTTATTTAGTAGCTACTACTAAGTCACGAGTACATTTTACCGATGGGAAACTACTCACCGATGAAATGAAACATATCCCTTGACTTTGTTCACCACTTTTGACAAAGTTTTACGAGTGGTTATGGAGCAATTAGGCTTTTTTGTAACAAAGACGAGCGACGCGTCAAGTAGCTTATCGCCAACAGCTTACGTTATGTATCCCTATATATCTGAGGTTAATCCCTTACGTGACTAAACTAGTGATTTATTACACAGAAACATGGTCAGGCCCCACGTGGGAGCCTCCAGAAGCCAGTACGAGCGCCGCCACAAGCGACGGCAGCGCTTTTGGCGCAATATTACGGGAGTTCGGCGCTTGTGGCGGTCTCGCACTAGTCGCTGCCAAGTTACCCCGACCGCATGCCGCACCACCACCACCACCGTCACACCATCATCACCATCACGACCTGGACTGGGTGAAATTGGACGATCCGTACGAGGTACGAACTCTAATTATAAATTGAATATTTTATTTTGGAAACTTATTTACTTATTTTATTTTATTTAGGTCATTACTGATTAATGTTATTCATACTGGCTGCTTTTAATTTTGAAACGAAATCACGAGATAACTCAAATGAGGTCATGACGAGGTCTTCTCGTCATAAGTCAATTCTTAGAAAAGTCGCTTCAGTTGCATTCAAACACGAGTTTGAAATTAGTTTATAATTAATATAATTATACATGTACGGCCGTTTCGAACGTTGACTACGCGCTAAATAGTCGTTAGTCGGAATATCGTTGTTAAATTTACTAAGATGAATGGAATATATACGATTATAAATATTGATAAAAAACGTGGTGTATGCGCAGCGTATGAACAACGTTGAGGTATACATAATATATCATGTCGGTATACAATGTGTACGCGTCGTTCGCGCAGCTTATCCGTTCCCTATACGCCGTCCATATGATGGGCAAATGCCTACGCTGCGCTACATCAGTGTGCCAGTGCACTTAGAAGTTGCTCAGCATCGGAGGTGTAAATGTGTAGTCGAGCGTAGAAAAGGAGCAAATTGAATAAAAAAGAAATGGACAGTATAAGAAGTTGTACAATTTAAGAAAGAGAAAGATCTGAACGAGCTTCTATAAATACGGCGCGCCTTCCGCGATTTGACCCATATAATCGCGTGATTGTTAGGACCGTTTAAGTTGGCGAGAATGGTTTTTACCAGGGCCGTCTTAAGTCTATTCTGCGCCGGGGTGCGGGACTCAGCCTGCGCCCTCGTTTTTTTTTACACTGCAGCGTGGCACGCGACCGACGACACACTACAGTATGAAAGGGGTCCTAGTCAACCAAGAAAACACAATACACGTAATTTTGATAATTTATTTATTTATTACTCTAAAAAACAAAATTAAACTTAAAACTTCGATTACTAAATATCTATTTATTACATGTACATACACATACATCAAACAAACTGAATTGTGTTCCGTCAGCAAATCGAATCTCTCATTTAATTTCGAGATATCAGTGTTCAGTAGAAAAAAATAAAAACATACTTTAAATTTGTTGGTTGGGTCTAAAATGGGCTCATCTACAGCCTCGTAATCAAAATGTCTTTTTCGGGGACGTGGACGAGCAGTTTCTTTAAATTCTGTTTCGCATTCTAATTCTTCAGCAATTAATTTTGCATCAGATAACAACTGTTCAAACGCGCTATCGGTGCGGTATTTTTCCAAATCTTTTTTAACCAGATTAATCATTTTGGTAGCTTCTGAAATAATTACGTCCGATTTTTGCAAATTTTTGCTTACAATATTATTTTTTAGTAAAATATTGTACCATATAACTACTGAACATATAAATCTATAAGATTTTAATTTGGCTATTAATGAACTCGCTATGTTTTTTGTGTCGCTGTCATACTTGTTATTTGTAAAAATATAGTATAATGCATCGTAAATTTTATCCATGTTAAAACGGAGTGCTCTAAGAGCATCAAATCTACTTTCCCAACGCGTATTTGAAAGAGGTTTTAATGTCAAAGTAGGTATCTGTTTCATAATTACATCCCAGCGTGATGTGGATGCTGAAAAAAATGCATAGATTTCTTGGACAATACAGAAAAAGTTTGTAATTTCCAATGAGCTTTTAGCGGCGTCATTTACTACTAAATTAAGGGAGTGAGCAGCACACGGTACGTAAAAAGCACGAGGATTCATGTCCAATATTTTTTTTTGGAGGCCTATATTTTTCCCCCTCATATTGGCCCCATTATCATATCCTTGGCCTCGCAAATCATCTAATTCAATATCGCATGATTTTAAGAAATCTAACAAATATATCGCCAACCCTTGTCCGGTACTATCAGTTACAGGTAAAAAACCTAAAAAATGTTCTCGTACCTCAGCGCGTTTTGTCGATGGATTTAAATAAATAAACCTCACAATAACAGTAAGTTGTTCTTGGTGTGAAATATCAGGTGTGCAATCTAGAATTACAGAGTAGTATTTACATTGCTTCAGAAGACTAATTATAGTCGTTTTAATTTTTTCAGCAATTATACTAATCAGTTCATTTTGAATGTTATGACCAAGATAATGTGGCATGCGATGCTGAGCTCTTTGAATTCGAGCAATGTGTTCTGATAGTGTACTATCAAAATTAGATATACTCTCCACCAACTTTAAAAAATTACCATTATTTGGGTCATACAACTTCTCGGTTGTGCCCCTAAATGCTATATTTTGACCTGCCAAAAATTTTATAATTTCGATTATCCTTTCCAAAACTGCCGTCCGCCTCTTTCTTTCGCGGTCTATTTCAGTTTGATTTACCGAGTCTACTGTTTGCCCTTTCAATAAGTCATTTTTTAGATCCAAATATTTTTTTAAAGAACATATATGCCCTGAACTTTTTTCATGTCGTTCTATATTTCTCGACAAATGCCCCCAGTCTTTGTAACCAGTGGGGGCATTAAATGTAGTGACATTATTATTAAAAAGCTTACAGTGAAAACAAAATACAGAATCAGTAGATGTGGAATATACAAGCCAAACTCGATGAATAATTTCGTTGTTTTGTAACTTTTTACTGTAATATGTATCTGAAAACGACCTCATGTTACTATCTGAAGGATAGTTGTTTTTTTTTATCTGAATCGGTCCACGTTCTGTTAAAAATAATCTTAAATTATCGGGTATTACTTGCGGCCAGAGAGCAGGATCATTCTCTTCCAAGTTGACTGTCTCTTCTAACTGTCGGGTGGATGTTGACGAAGATGTACCTAAAAAAACATAAGATAGTCAACAATTTGTGTAACCAAGTGTGGTAATAGGGCCACGCAATAATATTTTAGGACATTAAAAACAGCGCCTTAAAGTTAAGGCGGGCAATCGAGCATAGTCTAATCCGTTAGTCCGGGCGAGCGCGCTCAGTGTGTAATTGCCGAGGCGCTTACGCACGCTCTATGCGCAAACAGTAAGAAATTAAAATACTTTAGTTGCGATTGGCGGATCTCGCCTGCGGCTATTTCATGAAAAAACATAATTCATAATCCCCAAAAACAAATCACAAACACACAAGCCATATAAGTACAGATATAAGTACAGACAGTCCAGTCCACTGTTAGACATGAGCCTCCAAAACTATGGGGTTATTTATTGCCATAATCTCCACGATTGGAACGCGTGTTGGACATATCACACAATACAAAAATTTAACACAAGGTCTGAGAAGGTATGTATTTAAATAAATATTGCACCGGCCGGGATTCGAACCCGAGACCTTTGGCACAAGAGTGAGTGTTAGTTACTAACCATTGCGCCTTCCGGTGCGCAATCCGCAAAAAACAATTAATTAGATATATTGTCATAATCATAAAAACCTACTTTATTTAAGACTCATTAGGTATACAGTTACAGGTAACTTATACAAAAAATAAGAAGTGTAATAATAATAAGTAGGTAGGAACCCAGGCAGGATACACCAGCGACTTCTGTCACTGTTTATGCCACTTCAGATGTTTTATTTATGGTACCAACTGACTGAACTTACCAGGTCGAAAGAAAGAGTCAATCGGAGAAGTTAGCTTTTTAATTTTTTCTTCTTTCTCCAGTTTCCTTTTTCTATTTTGAGCACCCGATGGTTTCTTTTTATCCCCTAATTCGGCCATCTACAATAAAATCAAATTTCAATTTAGTATTTAATTTTTCTTTCTTTATTCTAAATAAAGTAAGTAGTTTTTTATCAATCACTAACACTAAGAATTTGTATTTTTGCAATTATAAACAAATAAACAAAACAGTCATGACTCTCTCTCATAAACAAATGATGTGATGATGATGATGTGATGATAATGATTGTAATGTACCTAACACTAACACTTAAAAAATAAAATTGACTTACCTTTATATTTTTTCTCTAAGAACTTCCGTGCTAATTCGCCGGTTGTCGCAAATGAAATGAGCTAACGAATTCAATTACTTAAAAGAAGAAATCAGATCAATCACTGACCGACACTTACATAGCCGCCGCGCGCCGCGCTGTAAATTCAAATGAACTTACACCTAATTTTAGTGATTTAGAGATCATTTCTCTTTAAGTGCGAGCACCCGGACGGCTATGTCAAAGGACGCAACAGACGTACCGGTGCCGCGCCACGCGCCCATTTCAAATGAATGAACTTACACTTTATTGACTTAGACTTAGAGATCATTTTGCTTCAAGTGCGGGCGACCGGGCGGCAATGTCAAAGGGCGCAATTACTCGCCTATGACAGACGCACAGGTGCCGCGCCGCGCGCCCATTTCAAATGAACTTACACTCTATTGACTTAGAGATCATTTTGCTACCGGGCGGTAACGTGTCAAACGTACATACATACACTGTCTTTGGATTAGAGATTTTGCCGGGCGCGTGTTGTATTAAATAAAATTGTTATTTGTGTAGTGTAGTAATGCGGTATGACAAGCGCCGAAAGCGTAATAAAAGTAAAAAAAATATTATTGTTAATGACTATTTTTTTTTGCTTGCGCATACATATTTGTCGTAAGTAACAAGTATATAAAACTGTGCAATGGCGTTAAGTTCAATGAAATATCCAAAAATTCAGCGCTCGACAGGCGCCCCCGGGCGCTCCGCGCCCGGGTGCACCGCACCCCTTGCACCCCCTGGTAAAGACGGCCCTGGTTTTTACCATTAGATGAACTCTACTCGTCTGCGGCTTAGCTATAAACAAGTAACCGATTATAAATATTGATATAAACGAGTTTCCTGTTGTCGAGTAGGAGGTGGTTGAGCTGAGCGTGAGCAACAACGGCGCGGAGGAGGCCGGGGGCGTACCGGCGCACGCGCTAGTGGCGCTGGGGTTGCTGCTGAAGCTGCCGGGGTACGCGCAGGCGCTGCTGGACGAGGGTTCGCGCGCCGTGCACCTACTGCGGCTGCTGCTCGGTGTCACGCACGACGAGGACGGACGTGAGTGCACCACACGACACGAACACAATACCACACACGATTGACAGATAATAACACTACAATATGCGGAATTTTTCCTTACAGTTAGTTCCTAATGCAAATTAATTAAAATCCGAGTCCTAAAATTCCTCCGACATCAAAACTCCGTGACTAGGCTTCTTCAACATATTCGAAGCAAAGTTTTATTATTGTGCTGTGTGCTTGGGCTTGAGTACACAGTTGAGTACACTTTTGTACACGCAAAAGAGAACAAGACTCAAATGGTAGGGCGTACCCCTCAAGTGACGGTCAGTGGTATCCAATAGCGAAAAATGCTAAGGCGTCCCCCCAACCGACAAAGACAGACGCAACGCTATACACATGCATATAGCGACTTGGAACATCGGCTCCCTGACCGGACGCAGCCAAGAACTGGCAGAGGTACTAAAGAGACGTAACATAAACATATGTTGTATCCAGGAGCTGAAATGGAAGGGTTATAAATCCAGAGATCGGATCCGGCTATCAACTACTATATAACGGGTCATCTGATACAACAAATAGCATTGGTGTAATTCTAGACGAATAATTAAAACAAAGAATAGTAGATGTGGAAAGACGTGGCGATGGAATAATGTGTGTAAAATTAGGTTTGGACCATCAACCATACCTCAATATAATAACTGCATGCGCTCTTCAGACCGGGCGCACAAAAGATGAGAAAAAGGACTTTTGGGAAGTTCTACACAAAGATCTTCATTGCCTGCCAACTACTAAAAATAAAATTATTGCGGACCACCTAAACGGGCACGTTGGACGTAACCCTTTGCGGGCTCATCAATCCATGGTACAGATCTATCGCTCTAAGCCGGCACCGCTTGAATATATGCGTGCACACGGATATTATAAACAGCGCTGTCTCGAACCGTTTTTTTTTTTTTTTTTTTTTTTATAAACAGAGGGCGGACGAGCAAGCGGTCCCACGTGATGGTAAGTGTTACCGCCGCCCATGGACACCTGCAACACCAGGGGGCATGCGGGCGCGCCGCCGACCTTGCAAAATCCTATTCACAGCTCTCTTGAAGAACCCCATATCGTAGCTTAATGGAAAGACCTCTTGAGGCAGTTCGTTCCACAGCCTACTGGTTCGCGGTATAAAATATTTTTTGGAGCGAACAGTGCGCGACACCTCCGTATCGAGGAAATGCGGATGGACCGCACTTCTGTGACGGGAGGTGCGGTTGTAGGAACCCGAGGTGGGAATTATATTAAACAGTTCCTCAGAGCATTCCCCATTGTACAGGCGGTAGAACAAACAGAGAGACGCAACGTCTCTCCGAATGCTGAGGGGTTCTAGACCGCCCGTGAGAGTGGGATCGTCGACAATACGAACAGCACGTCGTTGGATGGAGTCAAATGGGTCCAGTTGGTATTTCGGTGCGCCGGCCCAGAGATGAGAGCAATACTCTATATGGGGCCTCACTTGAGCCTTATTTTCCTCATTTTGGAGGCCTTATTTTGGCCTTATTTTCCAGATGACCCCTAAATTCGACTTTGCTGGAGATATATATATAGGTTTATTCCGCACTAGCGTACGCGGCAACACCTCGCCGCGCCTCGTCAGTCTTGTAATAGCGTTTGTAAAGACACGATCAAATTGTAATTGAATATTATTTGTTTTTATTAAGTTTTTTCTGTTTTGATGTTTTATTGCTGCTTCAAATATTATATTTTATTTCGTGTTTAAAAAAACTAATATTTTAACTAACTAAACTGACTATATAACTCAAACTTCTATCCTGCGTGCATAAATACACATACTAAAAACCCGTGACAAACAAAAAATTGTTCTAAGGAGTGGTTAGAGTTATTAACTTATTACATACACACAGTTAAAATATTAATGGAAAAATTTAAGGCATTAAAAAGATAAGGAAATGTAAATACATACCTGGTTGGAATAAACATATACGCGATGCTCACGGAAGGACCATATTGTTTTCAAGTTTGGCTAGTGAGTGACATTTATAATATGTGTGAATCGAGGCAAATTTTTAAGTCATATTTGAGGTGGTGTCAGGATAATGAATTACAGATAAAAATGGAAATCATTGCTGAACATCACTCAAATAAGAAGTTTTGGAAAATTCTGGAAAGCAGCAACAAAATTGAGTCAAAAATATGTATATGTCCGAAATAAATTATTATATTATTATTATCTAGTCTAGCCATAAAAATTCTTACAATGAAAAATTTTATATATTTTTTTACATTATCATTTTATTAGCAGAATTTGTGTTATTTTGGAAATAAATAGGTAAGCATTTTAAAAATATAACCTTTATTCGAAATTATCACCATTTGCTTTTATACAATAATTTTTCAAACATTGTGGCCAGTTTTCGATTGAAACACGCACCCGGAATGTTTTAGGGATTCAATATTATCATGGCGTTTAGAGCATACCATGCTCTCTAAAACAGACCATAAGTCATAATTGGGCGGATTAAGATCGGCACTAGATGATGGCCAGTCTTCACCTCGTGGGGTGAAGTGGGGAATTTTCCTTTCTAGCTACGCCTGTGTTGAGCTGGCCTTATAACCTGGTGCTGAGTCTTGCTGAAAGGACCCTTTTTGGTTATGAAACAGTTTGTTAAGAGGCTTTACGCCCTTGTCAAGAATCATATCTTGATACACTTAAGCCAACGTTTTAATACCTTTTTCACAAAAATACGGTTAAACCACTCCTCGATAGCTAACACCCCACCAAACCATCACTGAAGCCGGATAATGGCCATTTTGCACCCTATTAACTAATTCAGCAGCTTCTATAGAGTTGTGAACAGGAACTCAATCATTCTGCTTGTTAAAATGGTCCTCAGTGGTGAACATTTTCTCGTTTGTAAAAAGATTTGTCTGTGAGCTCCCTTTGCATACCGCCGAACAAGTTGTTTTGATTTGTCAACCCTATTTTTCTTTAAATTATCAGTTAAGAAATGACCAATTCCTCTTTTGTAAGCAGCAAGTCTTAAGTAATCTTTTAAAATACGTGACATGGTTCCCCAGAACCACCCATGCTATCTTCATCTCTCTGGATAAAATCTTTTGCCGTCCGAAAGGACGGGATTTCTTCGGATTCTCTCCTTCACAGCTTTAATTGTCTGTTTAGTACGAATAGGGCGTGGACGGCCAGAGCTTTCTCTGTCACAAACAGACGACGTTTCAATGTACCTACCAGTACACACATTCGGCTAATGCCAAGCGGATGGAGAGTTTTAAAAATTGTATTTGGCTCCATGCCTACTTTATGTAATGCACTTACAGCAATACTGCTTTCATTATCACCCCACTCCATTTTAATATTAGTACAATATTTAATAATGATAGTGAGAAAAAACATTTATTTTTCACGGGAGACTGACAGATCTCAAATTCAAATTATTTTTTTCTTTCTTTATTGTACCGGTATTTTTGGCCAGACTAAGTAAATCTCGAAAAAACATTCGACCGGGTGCCGAGGAAATTAATATAGCAGGTGCTCCGTGCGCAGTTAATCCCTGAGTATTATATAAACCTCACAAAAGATATGTATAACAACATTAAAATCCAGGTTGTTAGCCCTGCTGGAACCGGTGCGTAATTCGAAGTCAAGGTTAGAGTACATCAAGGCTCCGAGCCTGAGTCCATTGCTGTTTAATCTTGATATGAACCATGAACTTGTTATGCGTGCCGTTTTAAAGCCTTCGTGTTCTTCATGCACGTGACAACGTGCATGAGATGGCCCATGTCCAGCAGTGGACTATAAAAGAGCTGGTTACAGTTACCCATTACTTTACCCATATGTGTGTATTGCAGGCGGAATTGTTGTGAGTGGTGGCAACACGGGTAAATCCAGCAGCAACGGATCGTGGTCCCTGGGCACCCTGCCGTTCCGCGTGATATCGCGGCTGCTCGAGGCCGCGCCCGCAGGCTCCGAGGAGGGCTGCGAGTTGAGGAAGGCCTTACTGGCTCTGGGCGCTGTGAGGCTTGTGCTAGCTTGTTTGGCTGTTTTCACGCATCATAGACCAACCTCCAATGATGTAAGTCACATATGTGTTTTCATGTTTTGGTCAGATGATCAGAGTTGCAGCATTTTTGTGTTTGAGAAGATTCTCAAACACAAAGATGCTTTTTACTTTTTACTTTTACTCCTTTTTACTCTAAAGACGGACGAGAGTTAGGTTCGGATAAATAGACGGTTCTCGGTGTTAGAATTAGTCACAGTCACGTTTTATAGCACCTTATGCAGTCTGCATAGAGGTTAGTTTCCAACGACACGATCTAAATCCAAGCAAAGCATGGTCTTAGATTCGTCCATTTATCCACACCTTAGAGTTAGAGGAAGGCATTGATGATTTTGGAGGTTGTGCAACTTCTGTTGACTTAAGCAGCAGGTCTTCATACATCTCATCATAATATGTGATGCAAGTCGTATATTGCAAAAAGTTTTGTTTGTAGAATTCCAACAGCTACTGAACTGTCTTTGAGCATCTGCCGTTTTCCGTCATATATCCATGCCTGAAAATATGTAGTTTCGTTTAGCTCTGAAGAAGGACTGGAACTTACAAATCGATTTCAACAAAGTTTACACCACCAACTCACTACATAATTCACCTATTCATTAAACGGGTTCAATTTTTTTTCTGCAATCTGTTTTTAACAACCTCTTTTTTGTGCCAACAGAACAGCCAAGCTTCCAACGGGTCCTCCCTTGGCAAGACTGAAGACAAGAGCCAACTGTACTGGGCTAAAGGCACGGGCTTCGGCACTGGGTCCACACAGCAGTCTTGGAATGTAGAGCAGGCATTGGTGCGACAGAAAACTGAAGAGGAACACGTCACTGTCTTACTGCAGGTATATATTTATTTTATTTATTTATTTATTAATTAGAATAACAAAATTTAGCATTCCTAACATTCTAAAAACCACGAAAGTTTTTTTTAGAATGCCGATTTTGCATACAAACTCATAATATGTACATTATTGGTATATAAGTTTATTGATTCTAATACAATAATTGAACAGCCATACCTAGCAGACTACCCTCACTAGCATCCTAAAGTCATAACACAAGTTATAATTTACTTACAACGTGCCATTTTAATTTATTCCTTAAGTTATTTTCGTTATGATCGTCTTTAAACTGAGGATACAATTCGTTTAAAAATCTGGGTACTAGATAAGAGCCAATTAAATAAATATAAATATAAATATAATAAATAAATATATTAAATAAATATACTATATAAATATAATATAGAGAACTAGATAAATCTGGGAACTAGATATTCCAGTCAATGTGAGCAGAATATATCATGTTTAACATGAATATTGGAGTTGGTGTAGTCACTCTATCTCTCCCGTGGGTGTCGCAAAAGGCAACTGAAGAATAATAAATTGGCTACCACAAGCGCTGAGGAATTACACTAGATCTAAAAGAGTGGACTCGCCAACCCGCTTTGCCAGCGTGGCTTTATGAGGCCATATATCCCTCGTGCACAAGACAAGGTGTATGGCCTATGTCCAGCAGTGGACTATAAAACCATGCATGTCTTCAGTGTCGATCATAGGACATAATTGTTATGTAAACGGGTTACTACCGGTTTATTATTTATTTATTATCGATATCTCGGTCCAGTTACACGAACCGTGGTCGCGGCGATACTGCGGAGGCGGGTGAACTTGTTGTTGCTATCGACAGACAAATCTGTCTACCCTCCGTCGTGTTCGTTTTTGATCCACCTACCCACTGGAATTGTTTTTGTTGATTAAATTCCTTGCACACTACACTAACAATACGCACGCGAGTTTGCAAACGCATCTACATTTCTGGTTTTGCAAAGTTCAATCACTGGATCCCATGTACATTGTATATTACATGCAAATTTAAATTCATCCTCGCGATTGAAATATCAGTATTTTTTAATTTCTATTGCCTCTCAGACTAAAAGCGGTATGTAATGGTATGTACTTTTGGTTTGTGTAATTCAATCCAATGATTGGTTCCTGTCTCTAATAGGTGCACTGTAATTGCCGACTTGTGTGGTTCATTATTTTTCTCGGCGGTTATGTGTTCCTTTACACGGCTCGCTATGGTTCGCTTGGCTTGTCCAATGTATGAGCTCCCACAGCAACAGTTCACTTAATAATAACGTAATAAATAAATAATAAATCGTGAGTAACCCATTTACATAACAATTATTATGTTCAACCACGATAACATAAGTTTAAAATTTTGCTTATAAGTCTCTCGCAAGATCCGCCAATGGTCAATGGATTTTGATCGTGTTGTTCTTGTTATGCTTGTAAACAGTGATTTTGCCATATCATCAGTCGGTCTCTCCACCACTAGACATAGATCTATTCCCCGATCACTACCACACACGATTTTCTGGTCTTCTCCCACTAAAGGGAAATTCGTTCGCTGTATTAAAGGGAAAGGCTTCCCATTCGAGGACTCGTAAATAAACAGCCCTGCGACAGATAAGTATCATCTGTTCATTGCCGTACTGATTCTAAGGGCTATGTTGATATCTGAGACAATAGCAAAGACAATATCTGAGCATAGCTCTCCATAGCTCGCTGGCCCACTTCTAACTTCTGTTATAGCTTTCGTATTGGCGTTGTCTTTCTTTATAAGTAGTAAGGCGCACTGATTGAAAAGTTTTGACTTTAGGCATTGTATAGATGATGAAAGATTTTCCCAAATGCTGTTCAGCCGAGCTGATTACACTTGCCTAGTTGGACGGTCTGTGTAAGATATACATAATGGTCAAGAACTTCAAGTATGACATCTTTGACTTTATCGGTCCCGAAAAACATGTTCATTGAGCATGATTTTTGTCTTGTCTAAATTAATGTCGTCATAAATATTTGTACCCAGGTATTAGCATCGTACTTGAATCCTGGCGAAAAATGGCCCCCAGAAGAGAGCTCGCAAGAGGAACCGCCTCCGGAACTGGAAAAAGAAGACGAACCGGAAACACACAACCTACCTTCGGAGTTCATCGACCTCATCGCTAACAGCTCGCTCGTGCCCGCCATATCGTCGTACCTTAGGAATGATTCAGGTATTTACAGATTGAAATCGATTGTTTATTGGGAAATTGTATTTTAAAGTTTCAATAAAGTATTTTTTCGGGTTCAGAAGTGGTTTGTGCCTTTTATCACTTTAACGACCCGTCTAATAGGTTTACTAATCTGTTTAATACTATGTTTATTAACCAATTTTATCTGGCCAATATGTTAATAAGGTGTTAAACAAATAACCTAAATTAATTGCTATCAGTTCATCTAATATTCAAGTGCAAAGAAGTGATTCTTACAACAGACACTGCTCTTACTACTAACAAAGAACGGCGGGTCACCCAAGTTATTTTAATTATTTCTTTTATTATAAGCAGTACACACCAGAAGGGCAACGAAAAGAATACACAATATGATTGGCATACATATTAAGTGGAGTTAAGTGACGTGAAAAATTACGTATGTCATTTAATTTCACTACTTGTTTAATGGAGGAAACTTTATTGGTTTAGGATATTAACGACTTTCTCACCACCGCCTGTTACAGTAACTGTTAACAATCTGATAAATAAACTATTTACCAATTATCTGCTAGTTAAATCTAACTCATACTGACTTTCTGATCAATTATAACTGACTTTTAAAAACTTCTGATAAAATATCAGGAGGTGGTGAGAAAGGCCCTTAGCGTTCATTTAGATAGGAGCTTTATTTACATTACCGTCTTCATATTCGTTCACACTTAAAGAGAGCTAAATAGCTACGATTTAGAGATCCGCGCGGTTGCCGCAAGTCGACCGCCGAAAAGTGAATACGCGCGGCGTCCGCGCAGATGTATTACTATGGCGTGCCTTGAGGGTGTTCGGTTGCTAGGCGAGAGCCTCGCGTTTCGGACATGTGTCACCATGGATCGCTTTGACACTGAACTGTTTATCGATGAACTGGAGAAAAAACCAGCGATATGGGATAAATGATAAATAAATGATATGGATCTTTCTTTGTGGGCGCAGTGTTGGACATGTCACGTCACATCCCGCTGTATGTGTGCGTGCTACGGTGCTCGCGCGCACTGCACGCGTTGCGTTGCCGTAGACTCGCGCCCACGTTGCGCTCGTTGCCTCGGCTGCTCTCCATGATGAGCCGTACCACGAACTCTTACGCGACCAAACTGAGGTACGTACGTACACTTCCCATGCAGGTTTCACATTAAAGGCTCGCGCATATTACGGCGGGCCGCAACACACCATATAACGTTGCAAAAATCCGCCTGAATCATTTTCATACATTTTGTGTACACAAGAGGCGGGCCGCAACGCGTCGCAACGCATTTGCCGGATCGCACGCCAGCCGTATTTATGCGCCGATGTTATCTGCTGCGACGCGGCCCGCCTCAATGTGCACCTAACGGACGTAATTCGATAGTTATTCGCTGTGCGACACTTGAAGAAATGAATGTCAACAGCTGACTTAAATTATTGCCTTGAGCTGCAGCCCGCCGTGTCTGTAATGTGCGTTGTCGCAGTTTTGCAATGCGCTGCGACGCGACGCGCCTGTAATGAGCGCGAGCCTTAAGGCACATCTAGTGTAATGTTTCTGTTGCATTTTCACCTTTACGATGTAATGAGATACTATATAAGATGTGTCGCACCTTACGTCACCGAAGTACGGTGCGTTCGCAATTCCTCGACAAGTTGCTGTCGCGTTCTGTGCGGTGTTTTTACACACCGCTTTACGCCGTAAATCTACGGGAGGTTATAGGATTCTTATAGAAGGCTGTGACTGGGCTTCACAAGGCCGACAACACATCAGCTTCTCCCCCAGTGTTGTAAGTGTATGTGGATGACGGTAGCCACTTACCACCACATATAAAAAATAGTAATATTTTTTAACTATTATTTCTATCTATTAATTTTATTATATTCTTATCTATCAATTATTACTGACTTGACAATTATTATGACACAAAACCCTATATGTAATTGCAAGGGGAGGCTTGTGCCCTGCTATGTAATGTTATTGGCTGATTCGATTTGTTGTTTATTTCTCCTCTTTCACAAAATGGACATTCATTTGCAAAATGATCTAGCGTTCCATTTATACTACTTTAATTCCATTACAAATTTAAATATATAATTTTAAGTTCAATAAGGGCGAAATTGCCATAATTATGCTTGATGATATGCAGTTTTTGTTTTAATGCAGTACAATAAGAATCGTATAACTTTTGAACTTGATGGTATTGCTAAGCAAGTTTCAAAACGAATAAAACTTAATAATATTACACCGATATTTGTACATTATGTGATGTTTTATAATTATCAACTTTTCTGTTTTCAGGATGAGTAAAAAGAATATATTTGGTAAAATGACATACAGCCAAAGATTTAGTACTTCAAGTAATTCAGAATTATCGGAAGAAGACGAAGGACTAGCGTCGCTCATAGCTGATATACAGGTCAGTTTATAAGTAATTTATTGTTTATTATTAATTGTTTTAAGTGTTACCTGAGTAGGTTGCCCACCAATTCGCCTACAAAAAATTCCTCCCTTACATATTCCCCCTCTTACAAGAGAAAAGCAAATTTATATTAATTAAATGTAAGTCAACAACGAGTATGTTGGCGCGAAATGTTGGCAAGGTGCAGTGAAACAAATCCAACTCCTAGTTCCGTAGTATTTATACAGTTCTGCACCGCGGCGTGGCAAATTGAGCGGCGACGATCTCGAACATAGTTATAGTACATGAAAGAGTACACATTTTAACGGGGTAGGGTTCCAACTGGGACCTCTAATCGGGTAAAATACATACTCCATCACTGCGACGTTACGTCATTAATAATATTACCATGAATTATATAACTGTCCGGTCCAAAAATCGTGTTATGCCGCGAACTAGGGGTTCGCGGCATGCCTGTGGAACGAACTGCCTCTAGAGGTCTTTCCATTATGCTACTACGACATGGGGTTCTTTAAGAAAGCAGTGATTAGGATTCTGCAAGGTCGGCAGCGTACTCGCATACCGTCTGGTGTTGCAGGTGTCCATGGGCGGCGGTAGCTACTTACCATCATGTGGGCTGCTTGCCTATCGGCCTCTTTTAATATATATATATATATATATGTGTGTTTGTGTGCAGGCGACGTCGGCGCTAATGTGCGTGTGCGAGGAGGAGGGCGAGGCGGGCGGCAGCAGCGCGCAGCGGCCCATCAGCGGCGCCGGTCGCGAGGCGCGCTACATAGACCTCATGCGCACCATGCAGTTCGGTGAGTGCTACAACAACTCTACACACAGCGCTACACACCACACCATATCATACCATCAGCTTGTCACTGGTGACTGCTGGCTTTCAGGCTATACGTAATCTATTACGCCAGCCTGATGTGTTTTGGTGAATATTAGACATATGAATATTAATTACTCCAGATGTTTTTTGTTAATCTTTAAGCACGAGGATTTCCTCAATGTTTTTACTTTATCGTCAAGCTTGTCTTTATTTTAAAAACTTCCTATTTATTAAAAGCTCAGTGGTATAAAGTAAGGTTGGAACTTTTGAGTGTATGTCGAGAATAGACACTTAACGGATGTCCGCGGGCCGAGATGGACGGGTAGAGGGCAACTTTCAATTTTGATAAAAGGAAGGAGGCAGGTGAGCATCCACTGTATTCACCTAGTGATGAGTGAATATTGTTGTCCATGAACATTCAGGATACCTGCCAACATCAGTCCAGCATCCGAGGCGTCTTAATGTTTGTCATAAACTTGATACTCGGATGCGCTGTCTACCTTTGCAGGTAAAAAGGATTATGAAAATTGAGAAGAATAGGGCAGAATGGGATGGGAATTGGCTTTCGTATATCTCATTCACTACTGAAACACTTACGTACTTTAGGGAAATACCATAACCTGGGTACATTTTACGGTAGTGTTTTGTGAGTGTGGGGTAACGTGACCAGCCGAGTCTGCGCAGCGACTCTGGAATTGCAGCGCGTATGTCTCTCGTTGACAGTTGGGTCTTCTGCTGATGTTTTTTTATATTAGTAGTATAACCATAGATATTAGGGTGCTTCAGAAAATATTTTTTTTTATCGGGCCGTTTAGGGTAATGTGAATACAACGCTTCAAATCAAACATGTCACTGCATGCAGCATAAATAAACCGCAAATAGGTTGAACACACCGCTTTCGTGGCCTCCGCAGTGTTCTAAACAATTGGAAGCGTGTTTAAACGTGTCAGTATCACAAATAGTCTGTGAGATTTTCTGAAGCACCCTATTAACCATGTTTTACTGTTTATTACAGAGACATTCGAGATGATAGCGGAGTGTGGCGAGGGCGGTGGCGGGTTCCGATTTACGGTGCCGTACCACTTCGAGGGTACGGTGCGTGCGGCGGGCGAGCGCGCGCACCCGGCGCGCATGAAGCGGCTCGCGCAGGAGGCCGCAACGCTCGCCACCAGCCTGCCGCTCTCCTACAGCTCCTCCGTGTTCGTGCGCACTGACGCCGACCGACTAGACGTTATGAAGGTAACCTAGTCTATAGACCTTGTGCCCCAAAGTACAGCATTATGTATGTATAGCAACCGGACGGACGTCCACGAACTACGATCATGGCCAGCCACTTAAACAGCGGCAGCGAAATGAGGCTGTCTACAAATAGACACTTACACAAGCCGAAATACGGCAACCAATGACTAGGGGAGCCGCAACCCTACGAGAGGTTCTTTTTTCTTTTCATGTATTATAGCAATGGTGCAATTAGCACATTCTGTCAGTGTCAAGTTTTATTCGTAATTAAAGTCAAAACAAAGCATATTTTGTCAATGTCCAGTTACGTCGAAGTAAGTCAGGAGTCGCTCAGTAAAATGATAGTAGATTTACTGAGGAGTGCGATTACTGATTGCTACGAGGGGTCGCGGCATAAGCGTGGGGGATTCGGACACCATTGTGTGTATAATATGCCTACGTGTTTGCCTGCCGCTCTAATTCAGCTCCTCTGTGTTCGACGCCGACCGACTTTACGTCATAAAGGTAAAATGATCTCGTCCTCTCAGTCCCCACTACACATTGTGTTACGTCTACCTGCGCTAGAGCGATTCTTACGAGATACTTAACCTCAAACCTGCGGAATAAAATATTTGTTTTAAATTGAAATGACTTTTTTATTATTATTGTATGTTAATATACAATGTTAATGTCTTATGAAAATGTGCACCTTTACATGCCATACCACCATTAACTTATGTTTCTCCACTGCTGGATAACACTCCTTAGACCTACTATTATGTACGATAGAATAATGCGTCAGCTCTTATCGCCTGTAGCACAATGCTTGAAATAGAAAGTCTTCAATCATTGTGCGTCCTATCAGTTACAACGTACGGTGTCGAAACGTGACCTTTAACGGTGAGCGCAGCAAGCTATGTTGAGGCAAACGTCGGCGTACCCCCGGATATGCTGTCTACCTTTGGAATTTAAGAGAAAAAATTACAAAAGGATTTGAATCGATAGAGAGGGAAAATAACGGCAAGAGGAGATTTCCTTATTCCATCCCAACAAATGAAATAAGGAGATTTCTTAATCCTATTTATTATACTCTCTACTTAATAGTAAAAGAGATAGGAGATAGGAATACAATTGTATGAGACACATACCATGATACTCCTTGCGCAATCGGATGGAATGGAAGATGGGCTCTGGCATATCTCACTCACTCCCGATACACACAGTACATTTGAGAAAGGTGTTATATGAAGTAAACTTGTCAGTCGCTGGCATTCTAGCGGCTGTGGGCTAGAAAATTGCGTGGCCTCACTCTCTAATTCCATACATACACATTATGCCTTGTCGCTTAGGTGTTAATAACGGGTCCGTCGGACACACCATACGCGAACGGGTGCTTCGTATTGGACGTGTACTTCCCGCCGGAGTACCCCGCGGTGCCGATGCTGATCAACCTGGAGACGACGGGCCGCCACTCGGTGCGGTTCAACCCCAACCTGTACAACGACGGCAAGGTGTGCCTCTCCGTGCTCAACACATGGCACGGACGACCAGAGGAGAAGTGGAACGCGCACACATCCAGCTTTCTTCAGGTGCGTCATCTACCGTTTATTCATACTTTATTGCACAGAAATATTGTACAAAACGGTTTAATACTTTATGACATTCTCTGCCAGTCAACTTTTGGACAAACAGAGATAACAGATAACTTTTGGCGCCTTATTTGTGGATTTTGTGAGGTATGTTTGTGCCTGATGCAGGTGCTGGTGTCGATCCAGTCGTTGATCCTGGTGCCGGAGCCGTACTTCAACGAGCCGGGCTACGAGCGGTCGCGCGGCACGCGAGCCGGCGGCGCCGCCTCGCTCGAATACAACTCCAACATATACCAGGCGTGCGTGCGCTGGGCGATGCTCGACCACCTGCGCAACCCCACGCCTTGCTTCAAGGAGGTACGTGCATTCAGATACATACAAACAAAATACTTAAATATTACTAAAATAATACTTGTATACAAAATATTCATTCCATGATAAAAAAATATTTGTTATCTAACATCTGAAATAAAAGTTTTTTAAATATATTTTTTTTATTTTGGATATGCGATAGTTTCAGTTACGGAGCTCCTTAACATTTCTAATTTAAACTGCTGCCCTTTAAATACATTATAATTAAACGTGAGCATATGAAGTCGGTGGCCGAATGGGGTCGACCGGCTTTAGAATAGCACTACTTCCTTCCCTTCCCGCGGGTGTCGTGAAAGGCGACTAAGGAATAACAAAGCGGCTACCACAAGCCCTGCGGAACTAGATCACCTACCTTACTACACTCGCAAGCCTGCCGCCTGCCGACAGGCGCGACGTTCCTCGTGCATAAGGCAATGTGCATGAGAAGGCCCGTGTCCAGCGATTTACGGTTATGCTGATTAAACATTGTTATTAAACACTTTGTAATCATTTGCAGGTGATCCAGACGCACTTTTGGATCAAGCGCAACGAGATAATGCAGACCGTGTCGAACTGGATTACGGAGCTGGAGGGGCAGAGCGGCGACGAGCGCACGCAGCGGAGTATACAGCTCAACTTGATGGCGCTCAAGGTTAGCTTTATTGCATACCATATACCGTACAGAGATATACACATTAAAAAAAAATGTTTTTTAAACTGTAATCTATAATCTGTAATATTCGTAGTAAAAACATATTCATAATAGACCCATCTGTTCTACTCTACGAACGATACAGATCTATAAGAATAATAAATAATACAAGTATAGAAATGAAACTTCAGCGCCGAACGCGTTCAAGGTCGCGATAATAGCCTACAGTTTCGCGTCGTATCATACAAGCCGTTAGTCAGAGCCCCACCGCCGCGCCACCTGGCGCCTTAGCTTCCCCTTTTATACTTGTTCTAATTCAAATAAAATTCTCGATGCTACCCTCCAGCGCGCAAAACATTATGGCGGCAGACCGCGATGTTGTTTGTCTGCTGTGACCGAACCACAAACAACCATTCATTTGTTTATCTATTATTTACCCTTTACCGTTGTTTGTTGTTTACCCTTATTGCTGTCCGACGTCCGTGGCGACGTGATGGCTTCACTGAAAATCAGCGCTGTAATTCACTACGGCTTATGCTGAGTTAGAGTCCATTTTGGGTATCGCAATACTCATCGGCACGATTGTATTTCCTACTATACTAGGGCACTTCTGTGTATATATCTATGTTGTCTATTGTCTACTACGTCTTCATCGGATCTTTGTACGTTGAACCACTAATTATTCTCTTACAGCGGCACTACGTAAAATTGCAAGAGGAACTAGCGAAATTGCCAGTGCCGCCCGGTCTGGAAGATCTGGACGAGCCGTTCCAGCTGCCGGCGGCGCCCTCACCGCCCCCCCACCACGTTCCCCCCACCAACGACGAGATCGACCACGACATGGAGAAAATCGTCTCGCAGGTTCTCGATTGACTCTACTGTACAGTGACGTCAGAGGCGACACCACGCACCGCCGCGGGCCCGCCGCGTGCTCTCCGCGCGCTCTACACTAGTTGTATACCATGTACAAATAGCACAAGCATAGTATAATTGACAAGTAGGTTATATTTTTAGGTGTACAAATTGTCATTGCCGTGTCGATTTTGCGTAGAATGAAATCGTGACTGATGTCTATAGACATAATTTACTTGTCTATTATGACCGTAGCTAGGCATTATAAGGGGCAGACGTAAAAATTTCGGGCGCAACCAGTGAATTAATTTGTAAAATTGAGTAAAGAATTTCACTAAAAAAATAAGAGCTTAGAAAACTCGCCACGAGAAACGAACGGTGTTGTTAACATCAGTATACTTATATAGATATTTCGGGGACGCTAATTCCGTATCTTGGTTGAAACTAACCGTTTCATCGCATAATGTGCATTTTGTGAAATGTGCAAATTGCACATTTGCAACGGGTACAACGTAAAAAAGTAAACACTATCAAATTGCTATATTCTAAAAATATCTTAATTTCTTATTTTACAAAAATGATTGCACATTTCGCGAATTGTACATTATACGCCTAACCGAAACTAACGACATTGACGGTAGCAACGTGAGATTATTACCGTCTCATGTTCGTTGCCGTCACGTGTCCTTTGCGAATCCGTCGCGTGTCCGTTACGTACTCGTCGCGCCCCTCGACCGAAACTAGTTTTGTACCGTGTAACGTTTGTATAATACAAATAGCTCAAGTGTGTATCAAGACCTAGTGTTGTAAAAACGACGCTCGACCCCTGAGTGAGCGCTAATGAACTTCAAAGAGCGTTATAGTCCAAGTTTTTACCGGTTAAAAACTAAAGCTTAAAACCCTTAATGTTTTTATGGTTGCTTATAGCATATATTTTCAAAAAAGAAACTGTAAACTGATTTTAATTTATATTAGGCGCTGTTTTATGTGTATCGATGACACCGTGCTGTCGTTTCGCGCAATGGATAGAATTGATTCTTGACCCCTACTGATAAAATAACCAATTTTCGTTTTATTTTGTTTTATTTTATAAGCAGATGTGGAAATTTTGTATATATTTTGTGACACCTATACTATTTACTTATTATACTTTTTATATATACTTGTGTGTTACAAAATGTTGAATTTTTCTTGAAAGTCTCATTAATATAAATGTGAATTTTTGGATGTTTGTTACTCAATCACGTCGAAACGGCTGAACTGATTCCGTTGAAACTTGGCAAATAGGTAGACTGTAATCTGGATTAACACATGGGATACTTTTCATGTAGATTACGCGAAGTAAATAAATACCTCATTAGCGCTAACTAAGCGTCTGAGCGATCGAGCGCTCATCGCTTACGTACTGCGGTGACGTCACAATGAAAGTACAAGTAGGGATCATTGCGCGGACGCATTTACTGTAGCTTAGTGTTAGTGCGCGATACATATTTATTTTAACACGACTGATGTACATGTATCCGATATAATATACAATAATATACTATGTATACGACATGTCACTGAAATAATGCAAAAGCTGAAAATAGCCGGTTCAGTGGCGAGAGCCGGGTCATCTACCAGTTTTTACATTTTTTTTCCATAGTTGTTCATTTCTGACAAATCTTTTATACTTCGCGTGAAGTATAAAAGTATGAAGTATACTGCGTAGTGACGCAATCAATGCTGCGCCCTGCCGTCGCCCGGTCATTAGCCTGTATTGAATAATTAGCGCTACGAATCTTTTTTAAAGTAGAACAACGAAACTTTACACGTTTGTAACTGTTGATTGATTCCTTAAAATATATTTTTATTACGCTAGAACCGTTCTATATATTTTAAATCAGTTGACGTGTTTCAAGTTTTGCGTTTATTTCGGTGACACGTTGTATACAGGTTGTGTACGAAACTTTCCAGGAATCATGGAATCATGGATTCTATTTATGATTCTGAGATCATTGACGTGAGAATCTTATGAATCATGTGTTGCAATTTTTTTTTTTTTATAATGTATATCGAAAATTTTATATTTTCCCAAAATCATACGTAACATTACGTGCCAGTTAATTCAGAATTGTGAGCAAAATTCAATGTCTCAGTTTCGGACTCAACCTGTATACTATACTCTATTAACCGTGGCTCATATTAGCGTGTCTATTGTTCATAACGGTAGTTTTATTTGTATTAAAAATTTGTTTTTTTATTATTATTTTTTTTATATATATTTAGGATCGTAGACGGGACCTCTGTTTAGTTTAACACATATTGTGATACTAAAGTGGGCCCAAACGGAGCCCGGTAAGATATTTAAGGTTGAATTGTACGCGCTCCGACGACGTGATACTTAATTATATATTGTACAGTGAAACGGGACTTGTCCACCCAACTGGCAAACATTAGCCACGCATAAAATATTTATACATGTAATGAAATCGTAACAATTCTAAAGTTCCCAAGGGAACCGAGCTCACCACATACACTAATGTGTATACGCACCAAGTCGCGGCGCTACTATTTTTTTTTTTTTTGAAATGTTCGTTTCTGTATAATGTGTGATACAATTTTTTTTTTTTTCAATTTTATCTTTGTCATAACTTTTGAACTCCTGAACCAATTTGGATCATCTTCGAACTTAACCGAGTTATAGACTCAAACTATTTTTTCTGACCTTTAACTTCAATCTGTTAAGAAATGCGCCCTGCAGTTTGTGTGGAAATTTGTGAATTCCGTGCGTACAAGTTTCTGTTCTTTATATCCCGTATATAAACTCGAAATTAATCGACGTTTTTTTTTCATAACTTACTGTTAATTTATATATATTTCATTGTACGCGCGTCGCCACCGCCACGTGCGACCACTGCCCTGCTCCGAGTAATGAGCATTACTAACATTTTAGATAGAACAAAACTTTACATGTTTACATCTTTGGTTGTAACTAAAGGTACTTTGGTTGTTTGTGTCCAGTGAAAAAAGGTTTTTGTTTTCACTAGAACGGTTTTATATATTGTTCTAATATATTAACAATAACACCTTTTAGTGATATAGTACGCAGTGGACATCGCATTTTGCTAGTTGGGAAGACATTCGTCCAAGTATCTCACCGTCAATGAATGCAAATTCTCACGTCGATTTTACACTAACCATGATTAAACCGGGGCTTGCAAATAGGTTTATTGTATAATACAAAGCCATTTTTTTCAGCGGAATTCTAATAACGTTTGCATTCACTTAAAAATCAGTAAATGAGACAAAAAGAAATCCAAATAGCGATCACAATGTGGTTTCTTTGCATCGGCTGGACGCTTTGAACTTTAATTGCCAGTAAATTATAATGACAAACTTTGAATTCGTTTAAAATTCAATCGTCTTCCACACCAAGTGATTGAACTTTGTTGACCTAACAGAATTTACCGCCCAGAAAGCGATTTGATATTTTGTTCAAAAAATCGATTTAACCGTAGCTTCGGTAAATTTTAAACCAGTTTCCAAGCTCTGTATTAGCCACCAGTGAGGGCCAGTTGCGCAATATCAAGCCGCGTTCAGAACACTCGTAAATAGTAAGTCAGTTTGAATTTAACAATCGTTCATCTGTGATAAGTCGAGTTTTGTTAAATAAGTCTAACTTACTACTTAACTGTATCTGAACTTGGCATGTAAGTTACCAGTAGACTAAACTGGCAAGATGAAATTAAGTTTTTTTTTGCTACAAATTGGGCAGTGACCGTTTAGAGTGGTTGGAGTAAAGCAAAGCAAATAACCTATAAATCTTCTGCTATCAGTCTCTCGCTTAAATTAGCGAATATCGTTTAACAAATTACTTAAAGGTTAGCTTATATAACATACATATGTACACATGTCCACATCATGTAACATCTCTTTATTTATTCCCAAAATATTATATAACTAGCTGTGCCGGGCATGCTTTGTATATAATATATAGCCTATGTCCATCTGGAATAATGCACCTTCCAAATGGTGAAGGGATTTTTCAAATAGATGCAGTGGTTCTGGAGATTGCCCTCCACATACACACTGATTCACAAAATTCGCACTCTCTTTATTATATTAGTATAGATATATAAGTGTGTAATGTAGTGCAGAGGATACCGCGGCGCCGCGTCGCAAAGTAACAAATAATATTCACTAGAGTTACAGAACACAGTATAATAGAGATGACTCGAAAATATGCTTGTACATTCAAATCATTGCGTTTAGGATCAGTTTGAAAATGTAAATAATTCAATGGCCCTCTTTTACCAATACCACCACAGAAATTAAACAAATACATCATTGCCTTAGAGCAGCGGTCGGCAACCTTTCAGCAGGCGAGGGCCACAAATGAAATGAGTGGTTAAATGAAATAAAGGCGGGGTCGCACTTGTTCATAAGTTTGTTAATATGTACCTATATCGATGATAATAAAAATGAAATAACACAAATATTTACTTTTACATTTTATTCATGATTATTTTATTTTAATTTTATTAATAAGTAAAAACAATGACAAAAAGAAAATGAGAAAAAAACGAACAAATTAAATTCGAACTTCGAAATTCTACATGCGAGTCGAATCAAAATTTAATGTGATTTTTGAGGCACTCAAAAATGAAAATTTAATCGTAGAAATTTGTAGAATGGCACTCAGATGCTCATCTGTGAAGTAATCAGATGAGTAAACTGTCGCGGCCAGTAAAGTGTTCTGTGTGCCAGCGCGTTAGGCTGGCTTTAGCGGATATCACAGATTTCAGTTTTGGCACGAAATTAAAATAATTCCGAATGATAAGACTTTTATTTACAAAACAGTCGCGGCCCACGAGGAGGAGGCCCACGGGCCGCGGCTTACCGACCACTGCTTTAGTTAAAAATGAATTATTATTAGTATATTCCTAATTAATATAAATCAATCCTATCATGAAGTGTGCATATATTAATTTTTATTTAGTGATAAGTTGACAAAAGCTTATAGACATATAATATATTATCGTGTCACCTTCTTTTTACACTGTTTTAATTTTGTACATTTCGTTAATTTTAGTGATTCGCCCCCCTTTTTTTAATACCATCACAATATTGTCGCTTCTTAATCAACCCATTAAATTATGTTCAAACTAGGGATTGCAATCCCTCAAAGCGGGATCCCGCAACCTCGCGGAATCCCCCATCACTTGATGGTCTGCAGGATCCCGCAAACTCCAAAAAAACAGCGCGAACGTGTCTGCGCAAAGGGCAGTTATTAAAGATGATAACAAAAATTTTGAAATTACACTGGAGCTATTAATTAAAACTGTAGCTAACAGATCCACCTTAGTAGATAACCAAGATTTTTTTGCAAATCAATTTAACATTAAGAATGGCAAGACTACGAACAGATAGGGGCCAGAAAAGAGAAAGATTTTTGATAAAATATTAAATATTGCCTATGAATGTGAAGGAGCGAGAGGAGAATAGTTATCTTTTATACTTGATGACAAATAAACCGACAAGCGTAGAGACAGACATGGCTTTCTCGGTTGCTGGATGTACGTATATACAGTTCATTAAAAATTAGATTGACGGAAGAAACAATTGATATTATTTGTTTCTTAGGACCATTAGTTCACGACCAGAACTATAATTATAATACAACTCAATGTGATCACAATTATAGTATGAAAATTAATGAGACCGCTAAGATATCTTACATACATACTTTTTTTTTTTAAACCGAAACATCTATCAACCAAAATTTGGTTGATCGATGCAAACTAATGTGATTATTATTGTATCAAAGCTTGATATCACATACAAAGTGATGAAAACTAGTACGACTGATTGATTACTTACCATTAGGTACTTGATTAGATTTAATTCGGATTTAGGTACAGAATTAAATAATTGACATTTAAAAGTTCATATATACAAAGTTATTTTAATGTACCGATGTTGATTTACTCGTATTAGTTAAAAGAATCAACATTTAGTTCAAATTAATGTTATTTTGTTAACAGAAAAAGAAAGTTCTTTAAACAATTTACTAAATAAAGGTATCCCGCGAAATTGACCGTAATCCCGAAAATTTACTGCGGAATTGCAATCCCTATATATAACTGGTTCCAGTTCGCTCGCTCCACTTCGAACGGTTAATTTAGTCCCAGTACACACGTACGGTAAAACAATTTATTATTTTAGGCACAATTCTAACATACTATTGACATAACATCTTAGGAACACTTTCCACTTAGACTTAACTCATTGTTTGATGAACAGAAACATAACGTTATCTGTGTCATTCTTGAAAGTATCGAAACATTTTCAACATTTCGTATTATCAACTCTCCATTTTCGGCCGTTTCCGAACTATGCGTATTATTATTGCGCTTATAACGCGTTTTTCATCACGACCTCACTTCTCTCAATCTTCGGAACTGAGCGCATATTTTTTAATTTCATTATATTGAAGGTAACACGCCGACGATATTACCAAGATTGTAAACTGTTCTTAAGTCTTTTTTCTTCAATTCGCTTTTACATATAGGTATAAACGAACAAGTGGCTCTTATTACAGAGCAGTGGCGTGCATCTCATTTATGCAGCTAGCAGAGCTTACCATTTGATTACTACTTATCTACGCTAATCTTACTAACGTGGACTGACCACGGTCGCTTTATGCGCCTGACATTGGCCATCCGATTAAAATGTTCTTTCGTTTATGTTCCAAAAATCTTTATATATTTGAGAATTTAATGAACACCACAGTCTTGCGGTATGTTCTACGCAAATGTTACATAGTGTATTAGAATGTGCGCGACTCACGCCCGCTTGTATCATTATGACAATTAAATTATAATTTGATGTATATAAAACTGTTAAATTGTATTTATTTGTATGTATTTAAGGATATTTATGTAGCGGTTTCTGCTCTCAAAGAGTAAACTGTGCTTACGGTTTGTTGTAACCAATAGAGAAGGATTACAATGAATTAAAACACGTATTGTAGTTGAATTGAATACTGGCCTAGCCACCACACTAACATAAATTTCGTATTGCTTTCGATAAAATAATTTCATTTGTGTTTCGGTGCTGCGCGCGCACACTTGCCAGTTGCTTGTTTAATTAGTGAAATAATGATACATGAATGTATATAAAATCATTAGGTACTCGTAGTTCGCACTGAATGTGTCTCGCTGTACTTTCATTGCAGGTGACTTGTACGTAGGAACTTGTTCCACTCGACTGTGAAATTCTTAATGTAAATAAATCTATGTTATCGCAATATTTTTTGTTATTTATTTTAAATTATTTTCCTTTTTGTTTAACTCTACTCATCAGTATTCACCGGCATCTCCGTAACGCGTCGGCAAGCGCGCCCTAAAGGTAATGTTTTTATTTATAATGTTAACGCAATAGCATAGGTTAGTAAGAGCCACACGTTTTTAGCCATTTCAATGTAAACCCGCGCCTTAACGTGTCGGGAACTATGAAATATTGGACACGAATAAATTTGAAAAAAAAAAAATTTTTTTTATTGAGGCAATGAATATCAGACAAACAAAAATAATAAACTACGATATATGTCTCCGTCCACTGGGATCCCCTGGGTAATCCATTTGTTTTTTTTTTCTTTACACGGATCCCCCAATGTACCTACGAGTATGTATTGTTCGTTCTGATACCATTAGAATTTCGTTCATTAAAATATTTGTAGGCATGGAAAAGCTATGGATCTTACAAAAGATAGAAGTGGCAGGCGAATCGTATTGTTATGTACCACGTTACTGCCTGAAACTCTTAGAGAATGGAAGACTTTAAATTTGAAATGATATGGAAATAATGGATAATTTTGAAAGTACCTACATAGGAAAAAATGAGATACAAAATAAATCAATTAAAAATTGGATTACGTTTGGCGAACAATCGATACCGAACAAATAATTGTTTGGAGGGATTTCATGGGAAATTAAACAAAAATCGGTGAAGCAAATTTAATAAAAGAAGGCGTTGGTATGAAATCTACGGGCGGGCGGTGCGCGGCGCTGTCGATGACGCTGCGCACACAGCATCGAGCGCTCACGCACACGTAATATATTGCCAATGGCTCGAACCATAGCTTGGACAAATGACATTATATAGCACCTGCTTACTATATGAATGATATTTCTATTATTTTCTAACAGGTAGTGATATGATAAGTCAATTATTACTTGATGACCTATGTATTCTAGTAGATAAGCCACTGCTTATACTACAAAACCGTAACAAAATTGTTACGGTTAATTGTCCGCAACTCGTTTAAGATCGCGCGCAAGCGAGAGAAGAGGTGCTTTGTTTTGTAATGTTTAGTTTTATCAAATTCGCCAATCGACAAAATACTACATGTTTAGTTTAGTTTAACGTTGTTTACATCTGCACTGTTTTTAAGTGATTTGAAGTTCATTTTATGTACTTAACTGATATATTTTGTATTTTCCTACAAAACCAAAATATTCTATTTTGTCTTAAATTAAAATCATTCGTCATCCATCTTAGTCTTTCCCGCTTACTCTTTACTTTAATGAAAGAAAGAAAGAAAATAAATTTATTTGTCACCACACACAGCACACGGTATTAACAATGTATAAATAAAATTATAATGCAGTACAAAAAGTGTGTACCTACATGGTGCGCCAACAAATAGGTCCCCAATTCAGCATATTACTTCCCCAATTGAGAATAAGCGCTGATATTCTGTTTGGGGCCTCTAATGAAACTGATGCCCGTTGGGTCAGCTACATTTAGTCAATAATTAATTGTATTGTATACATATTAGTTATATATAAAGTTTTTATATAACAATAAATATGCCCAAAATACAACGTATAAATGAAAGTTAGAAATATTTATTAACCTAATTATATTCGAAAATACTTAGAACGAATACATAGATAAAGATGTTTTAAACAAAGAATAGGCAGAACATGTACATATATATAGATGAATTACAGATGATCATTAATCGTGTAAGAGCGAGTAGTATCACCAACCAATGAGATTAACATAAGAAACACTCATACAGTTGAGACAATTTCCTATCAATGGAAGTGGGTAGAAAATAGTTGTTTGCAGATATTTTTTTGTTTAGATATTGGTTAATAGAAACAACTATATTTATGAAAATGCCGAATCGCATGCTTCGACATTGCAAAAACCAGTTACAGTTTGGTGCGGCTTTTGGTTCGGCGGGATCATAGGGCCATTTTTTTTGTGGTATCGGTATTTAGGTAGGCATAGAGACAGGTATCGGAACATGCCACAGGAGTTTTTTTTAGCACCAATTGGAAGATATGGACCTCGATCAACTGTGATTCCAACAGGGCGGTGCCACATGACACACAGCCGAGGAAACAATGACTTTATTTTTTTTCTAAATTAAATCCGCTGCTCAATCTTTGACATCCTTTATTTGTGTAAAATACAATCATCTTTTTAAGTTATATTTATTATATACCTACATTTCATCGCACCACAGAAGACTACCTTGAAATGTAGGTACTGCATTTCCTACTTAATCTTAATTCCCTAAAATACGTAGGTACGTTTAGGTGGTGAGTGAGATATGCAAGAGCTTATTCTCATTCCATCCTATCCCTCCATTTTCCCAATCCATTCCTTAATCTGCAAAGGTAGGCAGCGCATCCGGTGGTGCGCCTACGTTTGTCATTCTGGACTGATGTCGGCATTTATCGCAGATGTATGGACGACAGTATGCACTTATCATCAGGTGGACTGTATGCTCGTCTGGCGCCTGTTTTCTATACAAAAAAAAAACTCCAATGTACCTCTCTGTTCTACCCAAAGGTATAAGTGGTAGGGAATGCATCCAGGCATTAAGCTCGCCTGTTGTACGATTAAGTGCAATAAAGGTTTTTAAATAAAACAAATAATAATTAAATAAATTTCCGCCATTTTGAAAAAATCTCAATTTTGCGGCTACGAACCA
This sequence comes from Sesia bembeciformis, assembly GCA_943735995.1. Classification (NCBI taxonomy): domain Eukaryota; kingdom Metazoa; phylum Arthropoda; class Insecta; order Lepidoptera; family Sesiidae; genus Sesia; species Sesia bembeciformis. Next base: position 11,754,371 of record OX031042.1, on the reverse strand, counting down.
AACCATAATAAATCTATAGAAGACATCAAAAGAGACGAGAAATATCCTTTAATAAAACTCCTAGAACGTGTCTGAACTTGATAATCAAGGTCAAAGAAATAACTTTCAATAGGTATTATAGATTGCTCCGAACATGTACATTATAGATGTTATCGTCCACTGTACATTATGTACCACGTGGTACATAATAATACGATTCGCCTGTCACGCCTATCTTTTGTAAGACCCATAGCTTTACAAAGCTTCTAAAAATATTTTATTGAACGAAACTAGTGGTATTAGAACGAACGTACATAGGGGGCGTCCGTATGGAGAAAATATCCAAGTCAGGGGGATCCTAGAGGACGGAGGCCATTATATACGAAGAAAAAATAAAAAACACAATACTAATACAATTTTATTCATCTATTTACTATTTACACAGTGACAACATAAAAATTTATTTAATTAATTATTATGACTTCACAATTAGCTTAGCCTCAACTTAACTACAATACTTAACATTCACTGTACCATCAACTAAACTAAACCTTATGAAATAAATAATTTATTTCCTACTCTCGTGACTAAAGATATCTAGAAAATTGAAATTTTAATATTTTTCCCAATCACTGATGTATTTGTAGAGTTCTAACTATATATTTACATTATATACGTTGCTATTAGTGCAACATTCTTTACTTACTATATTAATGGTTATTGTTCAATATAAATTTATATTTTTAATATGTATTTTTCAAGTTTTTTTAAGTCACTTCGAAAATACCTATTTTATATTTGCAACTAATAAAGAAATAACAAAAAAAATAAACGACAAAGAAATGTGCCTACACTCATTGAGAAAGTTACACGTTCAAAACTAATATATTTTCAGTGCTGTTAAAACAGTAGGTATCTAGTAAAACAAATGTACCCAGAGCGCATCCGGGCGCGTGCCAACGTTTATCATTCTGGACTGATGTTGGCATGTACCGCGGGTGTTCATGGACGACAGTATCAAGTTACCACTAGGTATACTCGTTTGCCACGTAAAACGTTATTCTTTTTATTTGTACAAAATAGGTATTTTTAAAAGTGTGACCAATTGCGATATGACCCCATAATAAGTCATGAATAAAATATGGTAACAAATACTATTTAAATGTGACATCTGCCCCGATCGATGTCGATATGTATCGACAACTATATCGATGTCGATGTCTATATGAGTCCAAATTGGAGTCAGTGGCCAATTGCGAACACACAATAGGTATTTTTAATTGTGTGTTCAATTGCGATGTGGCTTTCACCATAATGGCAGATAAAATGTGGTAATTAATGTTATATCTGCATCGATCTGGGTCTACAGGTTTACACGGTTGAGTTAAATCACTAAACAAGCATACAGTTACACAATAGCTATTCCAAAAATAATTCATATGACATTACAACACACTAATTACTAATTAGGGTTAGCGGATTCTTTTTCGTTTTTCTTGGTATGAAAATAAATTAATACAAACGTTTGTAAATAAATGGCAGTCGGAGGGTGTGTCTGGTGAGTAGAAAGGGTATGGCAGGACGCTCCAAATAAGTTCAGACATTTATTTCGGTCATCAGATTATTTTTTAAGACACAAGCCTTTAGAAATGTGAACCATTTCAAAAGAGAATTTATAAAACTGGAATATTTACTATTCCTGGGGCCTTACCACCATTTCTTATAGCAGTAATATTTTAACCTTACTTCACAATTTCGTACCACGGCGTCCACAATGTAAGCTTATTTTATTAATGTTTTAATAGGAAGTTTTGGTGACGTCAACACAATTCGATAGCTTATACTGTAGTGCAAATCGGAACGTTGTATGAAAGAAAGGGCGTTATACAGTTCATATAGCGTTATCTCGTTTTGTTTTTAGCAGGGAATAGTCAAATAATTAAAATCATTCGTTCTTTCTCTGCACTAAGCATTAATACTTTGGTGGAGGTGATGGTACGAATATGAGTAATGTTGTTTTAAGCCTGAAACAAAACGTTCGTGCAACAATATTGTTTTGTAAAAGATGGTGGTAGGGCCTGAAAGAAAATTCTTGATGGAAACTACATATACCTACGTATTTATTCACAATGGAAACTACATATAGCTATTATTCAAGAAAGTACAAATTTTATTATTTTTATACCAAAGAGGTTTTATTTATTGGTATTTATACCATACCAAGGAGAATTAAAAATCTTTCCGGTACCCCTGATGCATTATATCAACCGTGTAAAAATAATCTTTAGGACATACACAACATATTTAGTTGTGAACACATTGGGTTTTATCAATTGAACAAGTAACACAGTAATCATGAGAAATGTCATTAATTACATTTTTATGGCACTTCGTAACAATCTATTGCGCTTCTACAGAGAGAGGGTGACTGACCGGTTCATCTGAACGTTATCACTTAATAATTGTTTTGGCGATTCTACACTATTTGCGTACAAAATTAAACTATGAAACGATGAGATGCTAATTACAAATATTGTATAGTTGTCCTCAATTAGATGTATACATTTCAGTCTTATAGTCCACAACTTTCTCATAAAATATTGTATACATTTACAAAACTATGAACACTATAAATGTATACAGGATTTTGTAATAAAATTGTAAACTGTAGGTAATGAAACTCGTATATTTTTGAGAATGACTATTTACCAAAGCAAACATTTAAAAGGTTATTAATTAAGGCATCGTACATGAAGTTATATTATTTGGAGAAGCAAGTATGTGTACGCGACAATTTATAAAAAAAAAATCACATTAAATAGCTGTAGGTAATTGAAAATCAACCCTATGACCCTTAATTGTGTTGTAGCATACGAGTACATACATATATGCTGCAAACTTGATCTCTAGTTCTTTCGTCGATACACAATGCACCATACTATTTTTTTTAGTTTGCATTTAAGTGTATGTATTTAGATCTTATATTTTTTTTTGTTTTTCTAGTGGTTGAGGAAAAAAATTCTCATCGTTTTTTATGTAACATATATAATGTACCAAGGTAATTGAGAACATGTTATTGACATGCGAATTGAATGCATGTTCACATTTGCCCTTGCTAGCGATTGCATAAAAATTATTGTTTTCTATGTCTCATAAGGTCAATTACCTTGATTGTCCTTATCGAGTTACATAGAAAACAGTATTTTTATGCGATTAATCACGATGTGTGACAATAGATTCGCCGGTCATATCTCCCTAGTAGTGCATTCAATTAGAGCATCGTTTCTTAACCATTTCAGTGTCGCGATCCTCTGTAAAAGGCAAAAATGAAGTAACAACTCTCTTACTAATAGGGTCTAATTATGATTTTTACTGTTTAACGTTTTATTCTAAATCTTTTTTTTTATGGACGAAGGCGGCAGACGAGCATACAGTCCATCTGATGGTAAGTGGATACTGTCACCCATAGACATATGCGATACATGCCAACATTAGTCCAAAATGACAAACGTTGATACAACCCTGGATGCGCTGCCTACCTTTGGAGATATAGGAATGGATTTGGAGAAATGGGGAGTGATAGGATGGGACCCATTCCCATCTCTGGCACATCTCACTTATTACCGAAACACGTAGGTAATATACATTAGGGAAATTAGAGAAATATGGGAAATGCAGTACATTTCAAGGTAGTCTTCGCCCAGCGGCTGTAGGATTGCAGCGTGCACTCTCCCTCTGACAAATCGTTAATAAAAACGACTTTTTCCTACATAAGTGCTTAATTTTTCTACCACTATTGCAAAACGATGAATTAGAGTATCGTTTCAAAGTTGAGTACCGATCGCGATCACATATCCAGGGGGTCGTAGGTTCTAAGGACAAAATAAGCACTTATATTAAGTACATAATTAATGATTTATAATCAAATGTGAAACGGTAAAAACATAATTAGGAACAATTATTAGTAAGGGGCTCATGGGGTTATTTACTTTATCAGCGGCGCCAGCGACTTCGCGCGAACTTCAGAATAATTCCCGTGGGAACTCTGTAATTGATTTGGATAAAAAGTATACTAAATGTTGACCCGCCACAAAAGTTATAACTATGCAGAGTTTCATTAAAATCCGTCCAGTGGTTTTTGCGTGATGCGCGCTTAGACAGACAGACAAAAATTCTAACAATTGTTGTTTTAGACTGTATCACTTGTACTTCATAATATAATCACTTTTTTCAAAAAATATTTCATGTACAGACACGGCTCTGTTACAATTGCATTTTCGGGGGGTCGCGACACTAAAAATGTTGAGAAACGTTGAATTAGAGATATGAAAGTGATGTGACCGTCTACTTCTTCTTCTTCCACGACTGGTCGGAGAGCATCTGCAAGTCCTCGGGGTTCAGCTGGCCCGCCTCCACGCACGACTTGCAGCATAGTCTAAGGAAGTGCGTGAAAATGTAAATATGTTTACCATACTCATTATAGCATGAGACAAAGGGTAAACAAAGAAGGGCAGTAGTTTAACTTAATACTTATTTTATTTTATGTTTACATAGAGGGCTAAGTATTAATATTTAAAACAATATGTAAACAAAGAGTTGAGATGGATAGACAATCCAGCGTTGCAGATAAGAATAAAGACAAAATAACAAGCACTAGCATTATTATCACTAGCATTTGCCTGGGGTTACGCTTGCATGTCCTATATGTTAGATTAGAACCTAAACAAGAACTAAAAACTCAGTCTAGGCTCTAATTTAAATAAAACAATGCGATTTCTATTAAACTTTGTTTATTTTTTCTCTCATGCGTCAATGAATGGCGAGTAGTGAGCTTATCCAAGCAAAAGGATTTTTTTTATGGTGAAGGTGGCAGACGATCATGCGGGTGCACGATCATGGCACTTACCATCCACGTGATGGTAAGTGGGTATGGGCCATGGACACCTGCAATACCAGGGTGTATGCGGACGCGCTGCCGACCTTGCAGAAACCTGTTCACAGCTCTCTTGAAGAGCCCCATAACGTAACGTAACAGAAATACCTCAGCTGGCAATTCATTCCACTTTACTTATTGCCGGTATTTGGACTTTGATTAAAATTTTCTAACCTAAAAATTTGGTGTTTAAAGCTGTTGTTTAAATAGAAACGAACATCTGATTCTGAAGTTAAAGCAATAATAGAGAAATGTTCTTTTTTAAGATTCAATTAGTCTGCATATTTAAGAAACTAGAACCGACAATAAACTATTAATAGTGGCAAATTAATGCTTTATTTCATTGCGTCGTGAAGAAACCCTCAAACCTAAGATTTAAAAAATAACAAATATAAACAAATCATACAAATACATTATCAAAAACACTTATCAGCGTGCACAAGGTTCCTATTGGGCCTCGCACTACGATATTCTGGTTGAAATTCTAAAATATAGAAAATGAAGTATAGAATTGGAAGTAGATATAGAATATGAAGTAAGTATCCACCAATTAACGGACGGATTGAGGCCTGAAACCTCGTTGCGTATCGATTTATTTCAATTATTTTCATAATAAACTAGAGCTGAACTTACTTGGAGTAGTAGTTGTGTCGGCAGAACTTGCTGCGCACGATGAGCGTGCAGTTCGCGAAGAACGGATTGTCGGTGCACAGCGCCGGCACCGATGCGGCTGTGCACATTACCATAGAATATATGTATATTATATGCACATTAGCATCCGACACGGACGTTATGTTAGCTCCATTATATCTAAAATAGTGTGCCTTGTAACGGTGATAGCCTAGATGTATCCATACACAACTCACATTCGTGTGATCGTGAGTTCAAGTCCTCAGGTCGTACCACTGAGTTTCGACTTAAGTATGGATTTTTTAAATTATTAGATACTAGCTCTGTGGTGAGGGAAAACATCGTGAGGAAACCCGCATGCTCCAGAAATAAAAAAAATATGGAGTATGTGATCCACCAATCCGCACTGGGCCTGCGTTGTGAATTACGACACTGAACCTTCCAGTGATTTATTAGGGGAGGCCTGAATGCAGTGGGACGTTATAGGCTGATACAAATGCTATATTACTGTTAACTCTAAAATGATGCACCATATCGCTCGTGGAAATTGATTTTTCAAAGACGAGTAAAACTTTTTTTTTTTAAATCCTTCGTTACTCTTACAGTGTTACAGCTATTGTATTGACCTAAAACAATAGCTACAATACTAATATATTATAGTTACAGAGGTCATTGTTTACAAAAATCGTTTATACTTGTATTGAATAAAATTGGTTTGTCTACGCCAATTGAAATTTCCACAGACTAAATTAGAAACAGACGAAGCCGAGGCCAAATGCCAGGGAATAAACCAAGAAAACAGGCAAATTTACCAGTTTTTTATAGAAAAAGCAAACGAGTATACAGTCCACATGGTGGTAAATGGATCCTGTCACACTGCGACATGCGCGGTGCATGCATCAGTCCAGAATGAGAAACGTTGGCACGCCTCCGGATGCGTGGAGATTTAAGAATGGATTTGGAGAAAGGATTGGGAAAATGGGGAAAGATAGGATCGGATGGGAGTTGGCTCTGGCGTGAGTAATTCACTCACAAAAAAGTCTATGATGAGAGTAAAAATCTTACTCCATTTACTCTCAGGGTAAATGGATAATGCGATAGTATTACGCATTTAGACATACGGTAGCCTAGGGATATTTATTTTCAACACTCATTCATGAGGTCTCGAGATCAAATCCTCGGCCAGTACTACTGTGTCCCAGTTTGAATATGGATGTAAATGGTCATTCAGTCTGTTCCTGTCTATGGTTGAGGTTGTCTGTGCCAGTCTCTATGGTTGAGGCAAATGGAGGTTTGACAGAAGGGCGAGGTTGTCACTGATGGCACTGACAGGTGCAAGTGAATAATAAGGAGACTTCATCTAAAGAGATTTTTGAAGAATCAATAGCTTTTAATGTTGTTTCTCTGTTCAGAGCAACGCAATTAGTATTGATTATAAAACAATAGTATTGATTATATTATAAAACAACATTTTTATAGCTGTTGAGCAGCAATGGAAAAATTAAGGTTTGAATTTGTAGTGAAACCGGGTGAAGATCCAAAAACGAACGTAATCTGCATAACCTCAATTACGGACACCGATAAACATACCTTTGTAATCCCGGAACAACTACAACCGGTAAAACTACATGATACACTTCTAAGAACTCAAACTTACCAAAAAGTAAAAGCTACCCTACAAAAGAGACACGAAAAAAGAAAAGTGTGGATTTCGGTAACACCAGAGATAAATAATGTTTATGTAGATGAAGATGGAAATATGCAGTTCAAGGGATATTTACTGGAGGAGATTACACCAGAAACACGGCAACAGGCTCCTACGGTTGAAATTTCAGAAGAAGCTTTAACAAGAATCCTGGAGAATTTTGCTGAAATGAAGAAGGACACATCTAAATCTCATAATATAAGAAATTTAACAGAGAAATTTGTAATTGAAAAATTCAATAGAAAAACATCAAATGGATCTCAATGGATGATTATTTTTGAAGCAGAATGTACTCGTTTAGAAATAGATGAAGATACTAAGAGAATTGAAGTTCTTAGGCTATTTTTAGAGGACTCATGTCTTGACTGGTACAGCTCCATGCTCTTAAAATATACAATAAATTCAGAATGGTCAATATGGAAAAAAAACTTTTATGAAACTTATGCGGACAAAGGTTGGTCGCCAGTCAGGTATGCAATTTTATTCAGATACAGACAGGGCTCATTACTAGATTATGCTTTAAAAAAGGAAAAACTTTTACTGGAGATAAATAAATCAATGGATAAACCCACACTTATTGATCTGATCGCTACGGGGCTACCGAGTTTTATAGCAGATAAAATTGATAGAAATAACTTAAAAGATACTGAGAATTTATTTAATAACATCAGAGGTTTAGAACATTTGGTGCATAAAAAGATTTTGGAAAAAAAGATGGTAGGTTTTGAAAGTAAAATTAAAGAAAGTTTTCAAAGTAATAGAAGAGACCGACCATGTAGAATCTGTGAAAAAGAAAATAAAGGAAACCGGTATCATCCTGAATCCTTATGTTGGTTTAAAAACAAAAATAGTGACGGACCCAAAAGAGGTCAAATTAGAAGCGTCAACAATTCGGAATTAGAGATGAAATTAAATGAAATAGATCCAAAAAACTAGCAACTTCACCATTAATCAAAATTAAATTAATAATAAATGATACCTTAGAAACTTTGGGAATTTATGATTCAGGATCGAATGTATCTTTAATAAACTCAAGATTATTGTCCTTGAAAAGTAACTCAATAAATAATAATCATGAAAATGCAAAATTAAAAACGATTAATGGTGTAAAAAAATCCATAGGAATAGTAAATTTAAAGATAAAGATTTTTGACATTGAAAAAAATATTAATGTTTTTGTCATAGATGAAGAGAATTTCGATTATGATTTCTTAATTGGATTAGATTGCATAGAAAAATTTCAACTAATTCAAAATGAAAAATTAGAAATTACACAAAACATCCTAAACTTAAAAAAAGAGGATAATAAGGAAGAAATAAATCCCAATAACACAAAAATAATTCCTGGCTTTTCAGGTAGCAAGTTTGAAGAAAATCAGAACTTATATAAAAAAAATAAGGAGGTGAATGTCCTAGGGAAATCTCAAGTTGAAACAAATGATAAGTGTAAAATAAATTTTAATGAACACATGGAAGTGACAAACTTCAACATATCAGTAAATCATCTAAACCTTCAGGAACAGTCAGAAATAAATAAATTAATTTGCAAATATAAATCACTTTTTGCTAAAGATAAATATGATATAGGCACGGTGAAGGGCTATGAAGCACATATTGATTTATTAATAGATAGATATTGTAGCAAAAGACCATATAGGTGCACTATTGAGGATAAAAAAGAAATAGAACAACAAGTATCGAAATTATTACAAAAAAAATTAATTGAAGAGTCTTATAGTCCTTTTGCCGCCCCGGTAACATTGGCCTATAAAAAGGAAGAACGAAGAAAATCTAGATTATGCATAGATTTTCGCGATCTAAATAAAATTGTGATTCCTCAATCACAACCGTTTCCACTAATCGAGGATTTAATGATAAAAACAAGAAACTGCAAATTCTTCTCAACACTGGATATAAATTCAGCATTCTGGTCAATCCCTTTGAAAATTGAAGACAGAAAGAAAACAGCATTTGTTACTCAAGAAAACCACTTTCAGTGGACCTGTTTACCGTTTGGTTTAAAAACTTCTCCTGCAATTTTTCAGAGAATATTAAGTAGCATTATTAGGAAACATAGGCTATCAGAGTTCACCGTAAATTACATAGATGATATTCTGGTATTTTCTGAGACATTTCCAGAACACATTAAGCACTTATCATTGTTATTGGAAGCAATTTTAAAGGAAGGCTTTAGATTGAAATTCTCTAAATGTAACTTTGCACAAGACTCGGTGAAGTACTTAGGCCATATAATAAAAAATAATACAATTAGTCCTCTGAAGGATAATTTAATTGCTATAAAAGATTTCCCTGTTCCGAAAACACAAAAAAATGTTCGGCAGTTTTTGGGTAAAATAAATTTTTATGGAAAATATGTTCCCAATATATCAATCATATTAGATCCCTTACATAATTTGTTAAGAAAAGAACAAAAATTTGTTTGGTCAGAGAAATGTCAAGAATCATTCGATACAATAAAGAAGCTACTGTGTTCAAAACCCATTTTAGCAATCTTTGACCCAGATCTGCCGATACATATATACACGGACGCTAGTATACAGGGCATAGGCGCTATCTTGAAACAACCACAACGCAATGGAGAAGAAAAACCCTGTGCATATTTTTCAAAAAAATTAAATGACTCCCAAAAAAAGAAAAAAGCTATATATCTGGAGTGTCTAGCAATAAAAGAAGCAGTAAAATATTGGCAGCTTTGGCTCATAGGAAAAAAATTCTCAATTTTCTCTGATCATAAACCTCTAGAAAAAATGAATATTAAGGCTAGAACGGATGAAGAACTGGGAGACCTCACGTATTATCTATCTCAATTCAATTTCGAGGTAATATATTCTCCAGGAAAATACAACTTAGAAGCTGATAGTTTGAGCAGAAATCCTGTATTAGAACCATATGAAAATCAAGATGAAATCTTAAAAATTGTAAACTTTATTAAATTAGAAGATATCCAAAATGATCAAGAAATAAATGAAGATATAAAACAAAATAAAAATAAACTAAAATTAAAAGATAAAATATACTATAAGAAGATAGGAAGAAAGGAAAAGATTGTACTGACTGAGGAATTTAGTAAAAAATTTATAGAAAACATACATTATCTTTACTGTCATATAGGAATACAACAAATGGAAAAGAAAATTAAACCATTCTACGTAGCGAAAAACTTAACACATAATATAAAGAAAATTTGCGACAACTGTGAAATCTGCATAAAAAATAAATCTAGAGGTAAATATAAATTTGGACTAATGTCTCATCTAGGGCCCGCTACTTACCCTTTTGAAATAATGTCTATAGATACCATCGGTGGATTTGGTAGCTCACGCTCTACAAAAACATATTTACACCTTCTGGTAGACCACTTCACCAGGTATGCCTACATTTTGACGTCAAAAACTCAAACCTCGGGTGATTTTATAAAGATTGTTAGTAAAGTGACACAGGAAAATAAAATTGGCATGATTCTATCTGATCAATATCCGGGTATAAATTCAAAAGAATTTAAAAACTTCTTAGATAAGGAAAATATACCCATAATTTTCACTGCAGTAAATGCACCTTTTTCGAATGGTTTGAATGAAAGATTAAATCAAACACTAGTTAATAAAATCAGATGTAAGATTAATGAAAAGAAGGATAAATTGGCATGGACGACTATTGCTCACGAATGTACCAAAAAATATAATGAAACGGAGCACACGGTGACTGGATTTTCTCCAGAATATCTATTAGAAGGAAAAAATGTTAATATTCTACCAGATGAACTGAAAAAACAAATAACACATAATGATTTAATGCAAGATAGAAAAATAGCTTTGGAGAAAACTATAAGATCACACAATTATAATAAGCAACAATTCGACAAAAACAGAAAAAAATGCGAACTCAAAATAGGAGACTCGGTATATGTTGAAAACGGAAATCGATTAAACAGAAAAAAACTAGATGAATTAAAAATCGGCCCATACAAAGTTTTAGGAAAATTGTCAAACTCAATATATAGAGTAAACACAGGGCATAAAAAATTCGAATCAAATCTTTTCCACCATACAAAACTTGTTCCAGTACCAGAAGAAACCTAAAAAGGGGGGGGGGGGGGGAGATGTAAATGGTCATTCAGTCTGTTCCTGTCTATGGTTGAGGTTGTCTGTGCCAGTCTCTATGGTTGAGGCAAATGGAGGTTTGACAGAAGGGCGAGGTTGTCACTGATGGCACTGACAGGTGCAAGTGAATAATAAGGAGACTTCATCTAAAGAGATTTTTGAAGAATCAATAGCTTTTAATGTTGTTTCTCTGTTCAGAGCAACGCAATTAGTATTGATTATAAAACAATAGTATTGATTATATTATATGGATATAAAAAAACCATCGGCTTGGTGGTGAAGGAAAATATCACGAGGAAACTCGCATATTCCACAGTTTCAAAACAGAGGCTTTTGTCCTGCAGTGGAATGTTATAGGCTGATATTAATCAATATAATCAAGTAATTAAAACGTACCACGAGGGAACGGTGTTTTTATCCATTTACACTAATTATGGTCCGCTCCAATCTAATTTGCCGACAACAAAACCAAATCAAGAATATTTAGCTTTTAATCTAGGGCAAACTTCCAGTTTCCATGAATCAAATAATGAAATTATAAATGTTTTTCACGTCACTATTTAATTTAGGGCAGTTATAGTTAACTCAGGCCGACAGGTTTGTATACATTTTAGTCAAATTGGATTGGTATGGAATATAGATAGGTGTTTACCTTGCACGGCGACGCGCGCGGTGCTGCGGTGCTCGCTGAACGAGTTGACGGCGTGGCAGCCGTACTCGCCGCTGTCCTCCACCGTCACGCCGGAGATTCTTAGTTCAGTCGCTGTATTATATAAAATAAATAAAAAGTTTTATTGACACATCACAATATACCTAACACGAACATTAATGAAAAATAGTTTACGTTACTTTTTTGTATTTTTGTGGAATGGTATCATTGCATTAGATTGGAATGCAACTTGTAGATAACTGATTCTCAAACTAGGTATAACCTGTGAGTACTTCGAGAATCAGTATCTTCTCTTTTTCTCAGAGTAATCAAATTAGGTAGGTACTTAAATAAGTAGAGTAAGTATCTATTAAAAAAATAGTACTTTTTTAATGTTGATATATCTGAATTTAGACAGGATTTCCTGGTAACAATACTAGAACACCGTCCCTTTGTCAAGACTGTTTGTTCAGTCAGCTAGTGACTATGGTCGGTGCGACCGAACCGAAACGTTGAGTAAAATAAATAAAGTAAACATTCGCGTTAAGACCCGTTTAAATAGATAACTAAGACATTGTTTGTTAGGCCTTTAAAAATGAAACAATGATCCTCTTGTCAAGTTTGTTATGCTACGCAACGTGTTTTTCGTATTGGAAGTACCTAAGTCAATATCCACGTACAATAACCGCTATTCAAGACCAATTTCAAACTAAAACTCGCATAACCTTTACAGTCTTCTACGATTCAGACAAATAGACTTCATTGAGATTGAGCAAAGACAAAACAGAGAGCAATACATGACGAGCACGCGGTTCACCTGATGACAAAGGTGTATTTACCCGAACTGCAACTTTGGTTGCGCTGTCTAATGTTTTGTCTTAGAAAACACCTTTAGAAAATGTTTTGTACAGGACACGTGACAACATTATTTAGCAAACGAAATTGAGTTCTACAGAACTTAGTTTTGGGATATGAACTTAATAAATCGTTTCAGCAAAAGAATAAAGCTAAGGATATTGTGCATATGTTTAGTTTTAAAGTTCCCCCTAACTGAATTAGCTCATCAACGACACCACTCACCCGACACGTGTGTCCTGGCGCCAGGCGCGAGCCGCGCGCCGTCCTTGGTCCAGTAGACGTCGGGTGCGGGCTCGCCGTCCGTCCTGCAGTACAGCTGCAACTCCGAGCCGGACGCCAGGGTAGGTGGCGCTGCCGCTAGCTTCGTTGACGCCGGCACTACAATATCGATGACAGTAGTTAGTTCTTCATTTTATTGGTTTGCGTGAACTGCATGCATTGACTTGTTTTACTCGAATTATACTTTATGCTTTACAATTAGCTATGAACTTTATCTATAGAATATATTATAGTTCTTACAAATCAGGGGCGTCAATGTTGCTTGTAAATAATTATCCGTATTCGCGAAAAGTAACGCTTCAATGTGTTTAAAGGCCTATTCAGATATAAGCGATATTCGCTGCCTCCTGCGGTAACGATATTCATGTGGGTGGAAAATCCCTTCATTCAGACATAGGCGATATTCGCTAACCGCTTCGGGTATAGCGTACCGCGTATAGCTATCGACCTAGGGCCAGTGCTAACAGTATCGCTTGTAAGTATCGCAAAATTTCTTGGGCTCTGGCGATATCACGTAACAAACATGCGCAGTAGCTTGTTTTTAGGTCCGTTTGTTGGCGTGGACTGGAATGCGACGGATGGGGTATTTATAATACAATATGTTCGCAATTTCGAGCGAGACACAACAATAACTTCCTACTCGCACACTCGCCTTATTGAGTGTTGTTTGACATTGTGGGAGGCACTTGTGACAGGAATTTTAGCACCTAACGGAAAATTTATCGCTTTTCAACTTTTAATATGGCAGCAGTGTTCAGCGGACGTTTTAGCGGGAGCTCGAGAAGTGAATTTCAGTTTTTGTTTGATTACTGTAATAGCTGTGTATGCACACATGTGTATGCACACATGTTATGATTTAATAGTGATAGTTTATTAAACTGCAAAGTGTTTTTTGTGCATAATATTTGTGATACTCAGATAAAAGGATAGGACTAGTACGGACACTCACCACTACAAGCAAGGCAGACGCGTGTTCATAATTTGCAAGAACTATACAAGTAGGTATATACATAATAAAGTGTAATAAAACCAAAGCAAAGACTGAAATGGTAGTCAACGTGACTCTAAACGCCCATAATGTTAGTTGTTTTCCCAACTTTTGTGGAATTGATTCCATGCGGCCCATGCGAGTGCATGGTGCACATAAAATTTAAAAAATCAAACTTCAGATGTTTTATTACTGGAACGTTTAGCACAACGTACCGTGTCACCGCTTTCGTGCTCTATGAGTGGTCTTATACGCATAATTGAAATGTTCTATATTTATAAGATAGATATAGGTCCACATATGTATATAAAACAGTTATACACACAATATTCTTTATATATTATATAGGTTCTATACACTTTCAAATACATTGTACAAACATCAAGATTTTATATACATATCTAAAGTACATAAGATAACAATTGTCTACTTACATTTGAAATTAAAAGCCAGTCTCTATACGCAATGAGGTACTATTTGTAAATATACAGGTACAAAATGGTCGGCTGACACAGTTTTAACTTCCATCGCAGAACACCAGAACATCGCAGAATATGGCAATTAATACACGTAATGTTTCGATCGAGTATAAGCGTAAACATGCGAGCGACGACATACACATGCAATAAAACGAAGCTGGAAACACTTGTTAAGACCTTCGTCTTACCATAAACAGGTGGAACATATGGCACCGTCACAGGAATTTCAGGCTCGTGGTCCACGAAGAACGGACTATCCACACTAATTCCCATTGGTCTGTACGCTTTCACTATGACAGACCAGGACGCCGGCTTTCCTATAGCGTTGTATGCTTGGCACACGTATTCTCCGAGCGTATTTACGAGCAATGATCTTATTAGGAGAACGTTGCCTCTCGCTTCGTATATCTCGTTGGAGTAGGGTACCATAGGGCCAGTGGTTCCCCTGTACCACGCGATGGATGGCGTCGGATGCCCGTAAGCGAGGCACCTGATGGAGAGCGGTCCCCCGAACTCCCCGGTGACGATCGCGTTAGGCTCTCCGGCGATCTGCGCTGGCTCCTCCACGGGATCTAACCACCCCATTTGTTAGCATGTTACACTATTCTACTTTGTGAATGCTCATCGGTTATGGTGTTGTGTTGAAACGTTGAGTTATAATCGATTAAACATTCACAATGGTTAATTTAAGTATGATGCGTCAAATGGGAAGACAAAACAAATGGTGTTAACTGATGATTTCAATATTCTTGGTTAGTTTTTATTATTATTCTGGTTGTTCAACAAGTAATTATACTTTTATTGCATTAACACATACAAGAGAAGGCAGAAAGGCACGCATGTTGCAGGAAAATATCTACTATGAAACGAAATAATTATTTATTCAGTATTAGATAGACACTTCCGCGACATTTCTTAACCACTGATGAATAATAAACAAGTTATTCCACAGATATGAGCGATTGAAACAATTAATTATATCAAATCTCGTATTTGGTGTAGTTAATTTCATAGTACTTAAACAATTTCTTAAGATTTGACGTGATCTTGGTTACTCAATTTTTTCATTTCTCTGTGAACCTCAAGCTTCAGACTCAACTAAATCAATAAATTCCTTTCCGTAAATCACATAAATTATTCAAACCGCGTTTATCACTGAAACCAGGAATATTGAAGTCGCAATAGGGAACTGATAACCACTGTCAATCTGATGGTGGTGTCATTAACCTTCCGCGCTCGCGGCCGCCACCAGCAGGCTGATCACCGCCACCGAGAGACGCCCGCGCCACTGCATGCTTGTGGATCAACTGGGTAGCGATCAGCAAGCACGTATATTACGTAGTGTAGTACAAAGTTAACATGCCTAATGATGTGTCGATAAAAGAATGTTGACTGCAAAAGTTGAGTGAAGAAGTGGCATAAGTTTAATTTTCGCGTATTCCAAATATACAACAGAAACTCTTTCAATTATGAGGTTATCCCTGCAGTGGGGTTACAAGGTGATCGATCGATAGTAGGGTAAAATACGATGTGTACATATGCGATTCAGTACTGTGAAACATTCTTATAATTAAAAATGTTTAATAGACCCTATTCATAAGTGATGTTATCGGATTCGAAGAAAAGTGCGATAAGGTTTTACGAATAATTTTATGTCACATTGTTTAAATTTTATCTGTAACACATTCTATGTAAAAATAAAAATAGAATGTTCTACGGGTTCCAATATATTTTTTTTTTTTCAAAGTACTCTTCCCTTGGATCTTTACAAAGTTTCATGCGTCTGAACCAATTTTAAAAACATTTTATCCACTCTTCCTCAAGTACCGCTTTCACAGCCTCTACGAACGCAGCCGGCGCGTATTCCGGCAACCAAAACGGATTCCCTTTCAGTTGAAATTTAATTTTTTGGAATAAAAAAGTCACAAGGTGCCAAGTCTGGACTGTAAGGAGGATGG
Organism: Sesia bembeciformis; assembly: GCA_943735995.1. Lineage (NCBI taxonomy): Eukaryota > Metazoa > Arthropoda > Insecta > Lepidoptera > Sesiidae > Sesia > Sesia bembeciformis. Next base: position 11,737,792 of record OX031042.1, on the reverse strand, counting down.
CCTAAAACATTAACCGGGGTACTGTCTAAAAAGTCCCTTGTTTTAAGCGATGAGTGAGCGGGTGGGTTGTTGTGCAGCAGTCCGGGGAGACCTATGTTTGGACGGTTGTTACTCACTACAGTAAAAACGTTTAGCAAGCGTGGCTACGTACCATTCTGCGTTAATGCTGCTTTGTTTTCGTAGAGGTAAAGATATCAGGTAGCCAGTTAAAGAGAAAAACTTACGATTAAAAATTTTCCAGCGCCTCTTGTTCTTTTCACTTTGGTAGGCGTTGGCTCACTTTGAAACAGCCATTCAGTATAGATTGACGCTTAGTTTCTGTACCGACGGTAAATTCAAGATTTGTCTACCTGTGACGTGCCGTTTAAATGTGCTGAGATGCTTCAAATTTTGTTATCATATCGCGGCACCATTCGACACGAACTTGTTTTTGAGCCTCGGTGAGGTTGTGGGACACCCAGCATGATACTATCCTCCTGACTCATAGATGCCCATGTAATATTTCATACACACTCCCTGATCCAATTTGAAATTTCTCCCGAATCTCCTTGTATGTAATTCGCCTGTTTTCACAAATTAAACTTTTCACTGCCACCACGTTTTCTACCGTGACAGTTGTTAAAGGGCGATCGCTTCTTTCTTCGTCAGTCAAACTTAGTCAGCCACGTTAACTTAATTTTACCAACGATACACAGCTGCCTTAGAAGGGCACTTGGCTGGTGATCTTTTAGCGTATTTAACACTCCGCTGGGCTCGCGCCATTGAGAGTAGAGGCGAGGCTCTGGCTGTAGGCCTAGACATTACGAAAGCTTTTGACTGGATATGGCACAAATCGCTGCTTTCCAAGTTACCATCTTACGGGATACCTGAGGGATTATACGAATGGGTTGCCAGTTTCCTGACTGGACGGAGCATCAGAGTCGTTATCGATGGTAGCTGCTCCGACACTATGTCTATTAACGCTGGCGTCCCGCAAGGCTCCGTGCTGTCCCCAACTCTGTTCCTTCTGGATATCAACGACCTGTTGCAAATTGGTGACATGCTTTGCTATGCAGATGACAGTACTGGAGAGGCTTTGTACAGGGACCGCGCCAACATCCCTCGGGTCGAAGTGGAAAAGAGTCGCGCCAGGCTTGTGTCTGAAATCGAAGACTCTTTAGATCTAGTCTCGATTTGGGGTTCTCTGAACCTAGTGGATTTCAACCCCAGTAAGACGCAAGTCTGTGCATTCACCGCTAAAAAAAACCTTTTGTCGTAGCACCTCGCTTTCAGAGCATACCTCTTAAGATCTCGGAGATTATCGGGATCCTTGGTGTCGACATCTCCAGCAAAGTTGAATTTAGGGGTCATCTGGAAAATAAGGCCAAAATGGCTTCCAAAAAGCTCGGTGTGCTGAACAGAGCGAAGCGGTACTTCACCCCTAGGTAACTCCTTATGCTTAACAAAGCTCAGGTGAGGCCCCATATGGAGTATTGCTCTCATCTCTGGGCCGGCGCACCGAAATACCAACTGGACCCATTTGACTCCATCCAACGACGTGCTGTTCGTATTGTCGACGATCCCACTCTCACGGGCGATTTAGAATCCCTCAGCAGTCGGAGAGACGTTGCGTCTCTCTGTGTGTTCTACCGCCTGTACAATGGGGAATGCTCTGAAGAATTGTTCAATATAATTCCCACCTCGGGTTTCTACAACCGCACCTCCCATCACAGAAGTGCGGTCCATCCGCATTTCCTCGATACGGAGGTGTCGCGCACTGTTCGGTACAAAAATTACTTTATACCGCGAACCCGCAGGCTGTGGAACGAACTGCCTCAAGAGGTCTTTCCATTAAGCTACGATATGGGGTTCTTCAAGAGTGCTGTGAATAGGATTTTGCAAGGTCGGCGGCGCGCCCGCATATCCCCTGGTGTTGCAGGTGTCCATGGGCGGCGGTAACAATAACCATCACGTGGGACCGCTTGATCGTCCGCCCACTAGTATATATAAAAAAAAAAAAAAACTTGTCTGCTAACGCCAATTTAAGTCTATTAACAGAATCTTTAGGTTTTAAAAACCTTTTTAAATCATACAAAATCATAGTGCGGAAATGTTCCCATCGAATATCCATTTCTTAATGAATGAGACACGATATTTTGATTCAGCTCGTAAAAAAATATGGAGGGAAATTTGAATATGGAATGTTTTGTTTTTATGTTTTAGATAGTCATAGTTTCAATTGATATCAAAACCAGCTAGTGTTCCATAGATAAAAATCTTTGTCGCAAAACTTTCTGAGTAGCCTGGTATTTCAAGTAAATTTTAAAATTGTTTGAATTTCTACCTCTACATTTGTAATTAGTTGGTCATTCTGTCTGTCTATTCTATTGGTTTCTAATGGACAAATGTTGATACTGTTTTCACTATTGTGTATCTACGTTATTTCTTCCGGAATGTTTTAATACAAAAGGCTTAGGTACTATATTATCAAAATAGTTAGGTCGTATTTTTTAGTTTAGAAAAAAAGTTTATAGAAAATAACCTTAATATATTTTAAACAAATGTGACTTTTGTAATTCTGTCATTTAATTACCTACGTAATGTTGGTCAAGTTTTTCTATTAGTCGATATTATCGCGCGCGGGTCAAAAGATCATGGGTGATGTGATTACTAGTTGTCATTAGGCGCGTCTACTTTACTAAGTAGATAGATAGGTATATTTATATAACAAATGCTGTTTACTAGTAATATATCCTCAGATAAGCAATCGATAGTTGAAGACAAATATTCATAGGAAATCTTATTTTTATCACTATCTTTTCGTACTGTAGCATAGTTATAATCTTTGTTCTGTTTAAAGGATATACCTTTATCTCAACGCGGCAAGATCTACATGAAACAATATTAAGGCTTGTATACACTTTTCTATATTATTATAAAGTTATGCCAAGTGTATTATTATAGGTATACTCGTACAAGAATACCAAGACACTTGAGGCAAAGCAACTCAATAAATGAGAAACAAACAGCAAATAAATCTCCAAAGGTAGATAATAATAATACACAATAATAATATTATGTAATGGTGCAATTTTTCTCTGATTATTTTATTATCGTTCACGAGTTCGTTGCCGTCGGGAAGACGCGTCAAAACATAATAATGAAATTGAGTAAAAATAAAATACAAATACACACATATGCTATATTGATATTGCTCTGTGGAACTTTATTCATACATTCTCCATTAAATGAGTTCGTATGAACTCATTCAATCATTCAAAATGAAACGTGTTGAAATATTCGACGAAGGTTCCTTTCATTGTTGTTTTGAGGCTCGAATCAAAGGATGTTTGATCCAACTAAAAAAACGCTATTCATATAAATGAATGTTATGGTAAAACTCACCCACGAAACTGTTAAAATGCAAAAAAATCGTAGTCCTATATTTTTCAGTTACAAAAACATCCGGTGTTATTACAGTTATACGTGGGCTAAGGAATTGATTGAGAAACAATAACCATTTTTTTGGATTCTCCCCGATACCATTTTTTTTCAGGAACTCCCGTAAACTGTATATACGTGTCTGTACAGTACAGTCTCTATTACTATATAGTACAGTTTTAATAACCTTTTAGTTTGGACGTGCTCTCAGTGACGTGTCGTGGTCAGTATGAATGTTACAGGTAGTCACAGTTAGGTTACCAGTGAGTTTCAGGAGAGAAGGGTAGAGAAAAAGTTAAATTGTCAAATTAGAAAAGAAAAAGAAGAAGATAGATACTTTCTAACTACTTTTAATTAATTAATCTGTTCAAAATAAGAAGAAAGTGACATAACAAAGTTTTAGCACTGATCCTGTTCGACCAATTAACACTGTATTATGTTACACAGCACTGATAACGTCGCGTTTTTCTTAATTTGAACAGAGTATAATGTTATATTTCGTTGACAATATTCATCATTTTAATCATAGTATCAATATTAACAAGATCTCGTTTCATAAAATATTAAATTACAATTTATTAATTGGATACCAATTTATTAATAGTTATAAAAATACCCGAGAATGCACAAATCATGAATTTCACCAACAAAAATAGTTTACATGAAATGCAACTATCTACTCAAGACAACTATCATCTACATGAAAAACTACTCTTAAGTATCAATCACCCAGAACACACAATCATCTATATATACAAGGGACTCACCATTGACCTGCAGCCGTATCTCCTGTCGCGCAGTGCCGAGCGCGTTGTCCGCGATACAAATATACACGCCGGAGTCATTTCGGTATAAGGAAACTATCTCCAGAGCACCGTCAGAGTGCAATTGGTACCGACCAACTGTACCGTCAATCTGGTGAAATGTCAAAGGGAAATCGATGTTCGAAAAACGTTTTCAAATAAGTTAAAATCAAATAAGGCGTTAAGTATATAGGTTTGTTGGTCGGGGTAGCCAGTGATGTGATCGATCACGTGGTCATGCTGCTGGTTGTTAAGATACACGATTACGCAATTCATCACTATCGATTGATAAAATCATAGTCAGTCGTATAGTCTGCTAATGATAATGTTCAGCGCTTCAAAATTTAGTTTCATTTTGATATTTCTAAAACATAACAGCGAGTTTCGCTTGCTTGTTACGTATGTGTTCTTTCAAAATAATCCAACGCGAAAATGCACATAAAGAACGATGCGTCATTTTGGTCGATATATCCAACAAGAAACACATTAATACCAAATGAAAGCTTTTAACATAAGCTTCAATTTTTATTAGGGCAATTAAAATACTGAAATATCTGCTTCACAAGTATCTCGAAAACGTATACATATATGTTTCTTTTTCCGTACTTATATTTGTCGATTTAGGAATTCGAAAAAATTCTGTACATTGAATTACTTTTTCCAACTATTTATTGTAGGTTTACTTACAATTATGTTGGTGGTCAGGCCAAGTATCATAGAAAAGTGTCAATTATTCATTATGAATAACTAGCGGTGCCAGCGACTTCCTTCGCATAAAATTGTAATTCCCGTACGAACCTTACAATATATCTGGGTAAAAAGTACTCTAAATAGTAACGGGGGCACATAAGCTATAACTATGCTAAGTTTCATTACAATCCGTCGAGTAATTTCTGCGTGATACGCCTTCAGACAGACAGACAAAAAATTCAAAAATGGTTGTTTTGGGCTCCGTATCATTCGTATCACTGTATCATATCGCATCCGTATGACTGCAATGACTTTTTCATAAAACATTAAACGTACAGACACGGCTTTGTTACGGTTTTATTATTATATGTATAGAAGTCGTTAAAAGTAAAACAATGTTGTTGTTATTTACCGTGATCTCGCCACGCCTCCAGGAGATCTTGGGCGGCGGGTTCCCGTGGAACAGGCAGCGCAGCACGGCGCGCCCGCTCTCCGACGCCGTCACGTCCAGCTGTGTCTCGGGATTCGCTTGAGGCTTCTGCGGTAGCTCCGGTCCTGGACCACAAACACAACTATCACATCCAGCTTCTTCTGAAGGCAGTTACATGATTACAAGTGGCTTGTACTGATTACCATTTGAAGGGAGTCAAAAGATTGCAGTGGCCTGAATTTCTTAGCTGACTGGGTCACTTGCTAAGGCATGAAAGATACGAGCTTTTGCAACTAATTATGATGGGTAAGATTGCCGGAAAGAGGTGTGTTGGTCGCACGAAAAAGTTATGGCTGCGTAACATACGGGAGTGGACTAGCATCGCAAGTGCCACCGAACTGTTTCGGCTCGCAAGAGACACGTCAAAATATTCGGAGCTGATTGCCAACCTCCACTAGTTGGAAATGCCCCACAAGAAGAAGAAGAAACTTAAAATAAGGCTTGTAAAGAATACGGCAGACTGGTAAAACTGCTGTGTCAGTGTGTTTACGAGTCAGCTTTAACAAAGCTAAATTTCCTTGTTCTTGCAGATAATTGACAATCTCCTAACGAAGATTGTCAATCGTAATGGCTATTTGCTCTTTAGAAACTGCTGCACGGAACAGTGACTGAATGCTAATTTTTAAAACATTTAAACATTGCGCTATGGAGATGACACTCAACATCTCACACGTGTTCCACACTCATTTGCACCTATTGCAGATTCTCATTTGCATAGTTCTATTTAAATGCAGCAGCAGAAGTATATTCGCATATTTTTTGTTCTTCGCTCTACCTAGAAGGAAGTAGTTCACAAGAAGCAAGATTTAAATGTATTAGTAATAAACATCAGTGATTTATTATCAATAATAAACATCATGTCACCTGGCACATATGTGGTGGTGTAGGGCGCGGGGCTAGTAGGCGTGACGGGCTCGAGGCAGAGCTGCTGGCAGCCACGTGAGCAGCACTTGTGGCCGTCGCGGCAGTCCACGTCGTCAATGCACTCGCGCCGGCACGCCGTGCCCGTCGGGAACTCCTCTTCGGACGGACAGAGCCCTGGCCTGAATCCTAAGAATTAAAATTGTCATGAGGACTTTGTTTAAGAAACTTAACTAAAGGTACGTGTTTACAACATGAAAATTTAAATGTTAGGTTGGCAACTCTTTTGATTGTTTTTACGCCTGCCACCAATGCCTATACTATTATATATATATATAATTATCAATAATTATCATTGCTGCCCAACTCCCTATTCTCTCAAAACTTTTCCAAATCCAGTCTTGTAAATCTCCAAAATGTAGCATCTGGTGCTAACGTTCGACATTATTGCCTGATGGTATATCCACTTACCACCAAGTGAATTCTCTGCTATCTGTGAATTCTCGGAAGGTGTTAGTACTTTCCGCTAATAAAAAAATTCGACGACGTAAGAAATCAGTCAGAGTAGACTAAGCTTTTATGGAAAAGTTATGGCGATGCTTTCATCCCACCACCGACTAGCCGAATTATGTTTAGTGATAGTTGTTGGTGCCCTTTTCTATCCAATCCCAATTCAATAAATTATTAATGGAACGCGGCACACTTGATAAGGGAAATTTCTCATCCCTATTGTATATTGTATTGTATTGTATGTAGGTACATACATAATAATATTGCGAGTTGTCAACGTTAGCAGTCAGTGACCGTTAATTAAATGGCCTTATTTTCTTATGGTCTTCTGGTATTATTTCCAGAATAATCCCCTTCCACTTTATAAAACTTCATCTCATAGAATAGGGAACACTAAAGGGACGCTGAGAGATCCTCGTCCCATCATATCGTTCCCAATTCCTTAACACCTTCACTCTAATCACACAGTGTAACGACGTGGCACTCACTGATCCTGCACTCGGAGATGTACCGTACGTCGGCGGTGCTGGGGTCTCTGTACGCGACGCACTTCTCCTGCTCGTCGCACTGCTTGCCCGCGCATGGGTGCTCCAGGCACTTGCATCTGTTGAAGGGAATAGTAGATTGGAAATGACATACATGTAGGATTTTTTGCTGATTGTAAAGATCAACACAACGTATGACCGAGAATTGAAACCATAGTACGTTCATCATAAGCTTGAAAGGGACAGAACCAACTTTGTGTTAACAGTTAATCAGGATCCCGGAGTTCTTACAAACTTTATGGCATATTACAAATACTCAAGAGATTTTTTGTGTAGCGACAAGTTCAATGTAGTGGGTATGTCTTGTATAATATTTACTATCGGAAATAAAAAAAAAATAGCGAAAAAAGATAATGAGACAGGCTAGGAACAGTAAATCAGTGCATCCTATTAACGAAGTTAGTCCCAAATTATTATAATTAAATTTCTGTAATTTTTTTAACTAGCAAATGTATATGACAAAAATCACAATGATGTCTTTCGTAATTTAAAAATTCTGTTCTTATTTAAGTTTCTACTTAAGGACGGATACTTAAGGAGATTCATTTGCTCGGTGCTCAAGAAAATCATCGTGAAAAATTCCGAATATCTGAGACCTTAAATTAATATGTGGCAATAGTCATTGGATGCTCTTAATGAATTATTTATTCTTAATGATTCGAAATACCGTCATGATTAGGCTCTATAGTGGGACGTTATCAATTGTATGAGTATGGTACCTCTGGCATCCGTCGGCCCCTGTGGTTGTTTCCATTCCATAGTTGCATTTAAGCCTCTCGCACTCCTGCTCCAGCAGAGAACAGTTGGTCTCCACTTGAACGCAGGAGCATCTCTCGCAAGTCTCGTCCGCGGTGCGCGTCCTCTGTATGCCGTACTCGCAGTTAAGCCGAGAGCATTCCTCGATGAACGCGTCGCAGTCGACTTCGTTGTCGCCCGTGTCTGTTTTGGGAATTTATTCTAATTCTTAGATATTTGGTATACCGATATTGATATTTACGACGATAATAATATTGATGACATGAATAGACACAACACTGAGTATAGACAGCAATCACAAAGATGCCCGTAGTCAGGGTTTGTGTTCAAGGAGGAATGGTTGGCAAGGAGGGTGTCAAAGTGCGCGCAGGACACACACGAAATGACAGACTAACAGACATTCTGTCTGATAATGAGCAGACTGTGATAATAATGGACATTTGCGGTATATGCTGCAGTCAGTTAAAAATGACGGACCTTGATACATCCGTGAATGCGCCGTCTATCGTTACAGATTATGGAACCAGGATTTTGAAGAAGTTAATAAATGGTTCAAGGTGGAGAATAGGTTAGGACCTCAAGTGCGTTAGTAATATATTTCGAATGGGATTTTGGGGCTTGAACCCCTTTTCCCTTCTCTGGCTACGAGTCTGCCATAATACACACTCTTCTCATCAATAATGCACACTCTTGTGACAGAAGAGGCTTTTGCAGTAAGCATATCAGCAAATGCCTGGGGACTAATCAGTGCGATTAGGGGTCCACATAACGTATATAGTTGTAGGTTGGCACGATAGACGTAAAGAACAAAACGACACTTGCTATACATTCATGCAGATAACAGTCGACAGTTGTTCGCTATCCACAAGTAAATTAGTATTTAGTGCGAAAGAAAGTTGCAGTGCAAAGCGGTGCAAAGATGCAGTAGGAGTCATGCGCTGATGATCAGTCATGCTACAACGGTTAAATACCACGTTAAAGCGTCTTATGGTTTGAGCCGACAACATGGTGAAGCGTTCAAAGTCGTGTGTACCGGTGTCACCGAAGCAGAGTTGTGCGCAGTGGTTGTAATCGTGGAAGTTGTTGGCGTTGCCGCCGCAGCCCGCGTAGATGAAGGCGATGCAGTCTCCTCGCTCCTCGCTGTAGTGCCAGCGCACGACTGACACTCCGCAGTCAGGCTCCCCTGTAGCCACTGGGAGAGTGCACGCCGCGTCTGCCCCACCACCCCCCGGTTAGTGCACACGACCGTCATGGAGACGCGCAAGCAATTTTCGATGAGAGTGGGAAGCGGATGCGAGAAGTAAACTAGAGTATGCTTACTCAGGCGATCGAGTTACGCGCTTCGAATTACCTTGTAATTTTAGTGTATTTTCAAAGTTCCCAATTTATATTGTAATGTAAATACTGGTTCAGTAAATATTTCGCGACATATACGGAATGTAATAAACAAATCTTTATTGTCGCATGAAGCCTTTCAGTGCGGTGCGTGTCTGAACACACTGTTTGATCATCTCTTTCTAACTCATGCTGTAAGTATCATCATGTTATGTCATATATCTCCTGGTAGGGTCATTGTATCTACGGAGTGGTGGGGCGACTAATTCGATGACAATTTAATTTCTAATGTTTAATACAATATATGGTTGAAAATGATCGCTAAATACGAATGAGAGACGCCGCGAGTCGCTATTTTGCGACTTTTTTTTTGCCATTTTCAGCCGTACATTACAAACGTTGAATTAAAGTTTATATTATTATCAATATCAATGAATGATCGCTTCGCCTCCTCTCTGTACATAGGAATCGACGTATTTCGTATCGACTGCATTTTATAGACAGACAAATTCTGATATAAACGAAAATGTGACATCAAAAATTCAAATTAACTCTTAAATATCAATTGCATAGTTCTTCTATCATGTCAACATCAATTGTCTCTAATTAACTTTCATTACTCAAAAACGTGTCGCGTCAACTCGAAACCGTAATTCAACCCGAGCAACCCAATAAAAAGGCAAAGAAAAGAAAAGAAAGAAGAGAAAGAATCTACTAAACACTACTTATTCTACGTTAAACTAATCTACTGTGTATGAAGAGTGAGGAAGCAGATATGAGGCCAATACACGGTGTTCCCTACCTGGTCGTCTGGAACCACATATCTGCTCGCATTCGTCCGCAGTGGAGAACCGGTTGGGTCCTCCGTAGCAACCGCTGTACCTGAAGGGCTCGCAACTGCCTATGGCTTCGTTCCAGTAGAACTTCGGAACTTCTTCCTGGCAAGAGCCCGCGTCCACCGGGTATCGGCACACGTCTGTGCACAATCATCATTGTTAATTTACTTTTTTATTTATTTAGATATAAAACACAGTTAACTGCTTCTCGTCATCGGCATGCATTATGTATGTACATTATGAACTTTTATGTTTTGTTACATATTTAATGTAGGTATATATGTGTTTTATGTATGTATATATCTACGCATATTTTATATAATGTATTATTTTGTATTCAGTTCTATTATTCACTTTATATAGACTTTACTTGGCACCGCCCTATTGCATTTCTGTTTAACTAAAGGTTGACTGGCAGAGGATGCCACCAGGCATTAAGTCCGCCTCCTGTACAATTTTTTAGCGCAAGAAAGCTTAAATAAACTGTTACTTTGACACCAAAAACTTAAAGCTAAGCACACGTTAATAGACCGATGTTAGGTGTTTTGCGATCGGCGTCAGCAGCCTTTATAGATCGCGGTCTGTGCAAGGGCTGACTATTAGTTGACTATATCTATTTGAAAAGTCAAATGAATTTAAGGCGGTCAATGGAACATAGTTTTAACAGTCTATCCTTATCCTTTGTGTGAGGTTAATCGGGGTCATTAAGAACAGCGACAATTGAGAATACCTTTCAGTTTAATTGCAAGTCAAGGGTACCCATATGAGAAAATGCTTTAATTTAATTGGGAATCAAGGTTAATTGGGAACAAGTTTTAATTTGTTAGAAACAAGACTGCAAGACAAAGGAAATGCTTTCATTTTATTGGGAGCGAGTACAATATAGATGTACGTAATCTAAAATTGTTAATTAGGGAGTATCTATGTTAACAAACAAACGTGGTTGTCAAATTGACATTTCAGATACGGTATAATAAACACTTTTCTAATGGGACCATTTTTTAAATGTTACCTATTTTTTTACACTCATTAAACAAACGTAAACTCAACAATAATACAACGCAAACAGAGCAATGAACATATTACAGGACTCAGGACTGATGTCAGAAGCCGAATAACAAAATGGCGTAGCGTTTGGTTGATCTCAGGGTGCGAGAAACGTGACCTAACGTGACATTGAATTGTTTCAATATTTTTATTGGTCTGGATTAAAATCAACTTTTAACCGGTTAATAATTATTTAAAATTTAATTATATTAATTAAAAAAGGGACCAATGTTAGAGGTCTACCGGAATCTCATGGCAAATGGGGAAATAAAAATTTGTTGTGTGCAATACTGGGGAAATTGGATTAAACGACCTTGATACTGTTTAATTTTTATTTATGTCTTTAGTATTAATGAACATGAAGTATATTAGGTATGTGTATGAAGAATGTTGTTATACATCGGGTTCTTAACATAGGAAAATATGTCATGAAAAATAAATCAATCGTATATTACTTTATGTACTAATTTATTATATATCATTTAAATCATACTACTAACTTAACACCTCATTCAGAACTAGAAAACGATTCCAAGAACTCCACTTGCATTTCTTGTTCTTCATCAGATGATGAAGATAAAGAGATATTTATTATAAATCGCTCTTCCAGCATTTCAATTATTCTATCTTGCTCGATGAAATCGTTTTCAATTTTCTTTACATGTTCACAACATTTTCGCCATTCCTCTGCACCAATTTGTGAGAAAGCTTCTTCTGTTAATAATTTAATGTCACTTGCAGGCCTATTTACATTTTTATCAGCAACTTTTTGCTTCATTATACCCCAAATCATTTCTATGGGATTCAATGTGCAATGATAAGGTGGGAGGCTTAAAACTTCGTGACCGTGCGATTTTAATACTTCATCTATCTCATATAAGGGCGCAGACATGTTTTGTTTCACTACTTCAAGTAGTTGACATTTACGCCAAAGATCATCATAATGTACATCATTTGCACGAAGCCATTCTTTTATATCAGCGATACGATTGGCTTGTGTGGGCGGTTTGTTCATCCGTACGGAATGATAACTAGCATTATCCATAACAATTAGTGAAGGTTTTGTCAGATTTGAAATTAGCTTCTCTGTCACCCATTTTGTAAAATTGTCTTTATTCATATCGTGGTGATAGTCAGCAGATACACTTGTTGACCTGTACACCAGACAACAATTTGGTACAAAGCCATTTTCTCCACCAGCGTTTATAATGATCCACCTCGCTCCAAGTGAAATACTTTTAGATGGACCTGCAATATCTTTGTTTTGCCAGCACTTGTTCACAGAACATGAACCGTGAATGTAAGTCTCATCTAAATAAATCACATCCAATTTATTATGCTCTTCAGCTTCGCGGTTTTCGTTTATACGCTTCAAAAACTTGTATCTTTGTAGTTTTATGTCATCTCTCTCCATCAAAATGGTCCTTTTTGATTGGCATTTAACATATTCAAAACCAATCTCCTTAAGTATAAGTCTGTAAAAAATAATAAAATTTATCATGTTACTCAAACGATAGCTTAGTCATTCATCATCATCATCATCAGTCTATATACGTCCCACTGCAGGGCACAGGCCTCCTCTTACGAGTGAGAGTGAGAGGGATTATTACTTAATATTTTTCTTACCTCAATGATTCTCTACCTCCGTTGAAATCAATATCTTGTCGAAGAATTTGTAACAGTTTCATTACTGTTGGAATTTCCTTCCGAACTGTATAGAATTAATTTACTTTATTCCTAATCAACTCTAAATCGAAACTGTCCAAGTTGATTTTCTACTTCCCCCCTCTCCTCTTTTTACCAGGCGTGGAAAATACACCATCATTCGATGTGTCCTCACCTACGATTCGCCGTATAGTAGTACTGGAAACCCCTATAAAGAAGCTACAATTAAGTAAGAAAAATATAAAATAAACTAAAAGTATCAAAACAACTCAGTCCAACTTACCGGTCAACTCTACGACGCGCTTTAAAATCAAAGATTGAGTTTGATTTACGCCTTCTTCTTCCCTTATTTTGCGATACACATTGAAAACAAAATTTCTCGCTTGAGATCGAAGTGGCTTTTTCGACATTTTCACAAAAACAGCTAATTGTCAAGAAGATATCACAAAATCTCAGCAGTCTCGTACTATGATTTGACAGGTGACAATTGACATTGCCATATGAAAATCACAATTTTTTTTTTTATGCCATGAGATTCTGGTAGACCTATATACACATCTGCAGTGTCATTAAAAACCAAAATACAAAACCATTTGGGTAATAATTCTAGTTATGACAATTATTTACACTAATTTAACGTTTTAAAGTGTTAATTTAATTCAAATGAATCGATAGAAGGGTCAAAAAACATAACTTTGTTTTTTTCACAAATCGGTAAATTACTATTTGGCAAATAACTTTGTGCAATGGTCTCACCATTGTTTACATAAATATTCTCTAATTAAAATTTTTAATATAGAATAAAAGATATACGAGAATTCAGAAAGCTGATAGAATCGATACTACACTCGATACTGAATAACTTATTTTCAGCTATTACCTTATTTTAGTAACACGCTGTATAAAGTGGAAAGTAATGTCCTTTTTGCCGGATAGGTATTTCACACATCAGATTATCCATGAGTCATACTTATCATCTGGCTGTAGCTCAAAACCAGTGCTGTGACCCCTCTTTGGTGTTGTAACATATATTATATGCTGAGCTACAAACCTCTTTGTCGGCACACTGCTGCACTGTGTGATCTTTTATCTGTGTTAAATTTTATGTATATATGTGTGTACAGAGAAATGTTTTTTTTTTCTTTATTTCTACAACGTGTCACCGAAATAATGCAAAACCAATACAATACAATGTCAACCAATCACAATATATATAATTCCATTGTTGTAGCGGAAAATAAAATTATTTTAAGAAATGAATCAAATGTTACAAACATTGCTGTCCTGTCTAAAACGTTCGTAGTGCTCATTACCCGAAACGGATCTCTATACTGAACAACCTATTTTCAGCTTTTGCGTTGTTGCACGTTTTATAACCCGAGGTGTCTGATGAAGACATGGTCTTCGGTCTGTTTGACTAAGAAGCTTTATATTAAAGCTTTCATATTCCAATTTAAGCTTTACAAAGCTTATTTAGTTGTAAGGATATATAATGTGGAAAGTGTAACGTACCGACTCCGCGGAACTGTCCGCAGGAGCGCAGGCACTCCTCCTCGCTGCGGTGCCGGTTCGCGAGCGGACACGCGCCGATGTTGGCGGGCAGGCAGCTGCCGTAGCGCGGGTCGTAGTAGTACGCCGTGATGTTCCTCTCGCACGGCTCCAGTGATGTCGGCAGACGGCATTGTTCTTCCACTGCTTCGGTTACCTACAAGGTTACACGTAACTATTTATTTGACTTTTTGTCCGAAACCCGAGAAGTGAAGGTTGAGTTTTTGTTTGATTGCTGTACAAATTATGCATTGTTTAATTTGTGGTTTAATAGTGATAGTTTATTGAACTTCAGAGTGCCTAGTGTTCGTGCATAATGTTTGTGATAATCAAATAAAGACTGCATTTTTCGTGTGCTTCCAAGAATTCCAGTACTTTGTCCTGCGTGAACCCACCATCATTATACTGAGCGACTCCTGACTTGTTTCAACGTAACTGGACATTATCAAGATGTGTTTTGAATTGTTATGACTTCAATAGACTTTCATGGGAAGTCCAACATTTTGTGGTATGCATATATACATGAAAATAAATTAAGTAACATAAAATACGGCGGTGTCGTAACAGGCGACTAAAGGTTAACAAACCAAAGTGTGGACTCGTTCAATGTGGTTTTTTAAGGCCATATATTCCTTATGCACAAGACAATGTTGCATGGGGAGGCCTATGTCCTGCAGGGGATTCTAAAAGGGCTGATTGCACTGCATAATACCCTACACAATGTCACACTGCAATCAGCCCTTTTGGTATCCACTGCTGGACATGGGCTGGACCTCCACATGCATATTGTCTTGTGCATGAAGAATGTACGGCCTTAGGTGTCTTAAAAGTTATACAAAATTCCTACATCTGGTGACTTTGTATTTGTTAATGGTCCTAATGCTTACTTTTTATTTTATAAAATAAAATAGAATGCTGCATGTAGCAAAATTCTTCCACTCTTGATAACATTTGTAATTTGTTTTATAGAAAGAAATTGTTAAATATTTAGACAGTACACCCGATGGTAAGTTGTCATGGACATCCGCGGTACATGACAACATCAGTCCCGAATGACAAACGTTGGCACGTCCACTGATGCACTGTCTACCTTTGGAAATTTAGGTGTGGATTTGAGAAAAGTATTAAGAAGACGGAGAATACGATATTTCCTACTTTAATTAACGGAATGAGGAGTTATCTCACCCCATTACACTTTCCATTCCTCTTGGGGAAGATGGGGTGGAATGTAATAATGGAATAAGGAGTGTCATTTATTCTTTCTCCATTCGATGCGCCAGATTTTTTAATTATTAGGCAAGCGGACTTTTTCAATATGTCCTCCTTCACCGTAGAGCTAGTGATAAATAATTGAAAAATCTTCAGGTAGAATGTGAGCGGCATAGGCCGAAGCTTGGACTCGGGAGCTGACCAACGCGACATAAAAGTAGGTATGTAAAAAATAGTTCAGATACGGTATTGAAAAATAAACATCAATACGTTACCGTGGCGACGGTGGTGGTGGTAGCAGCGGGTTGAGTCCTCCTGCACCGCCTCTCGCACGCTTCACGACTGTCGAACCTGTGAAACACAACATAAGTCAATTTCGTGTTGAAGAACTAAATAATTCAAATAAGGACGGTTTGATTCTTTTCCCATTCGACTATGGGACAGAAGCATTTTGCATATTTTTCAAAGACAAGAAAAGAGATCTACTTCAATATGAACGCTTTTGATGTACATATGGATTTATTTCCAATTGCAAGGGGCTATTGAGGGAATCATTCTTTTGCCAAACGTGATATGTAAGACCTGTTTATTTTAAAAAATAAATACACTCAATATGGCCGACCATCACTTGTGTTTTATTTGTTCGCATCAAATTACAATAAAATGAGAGTCATCAACTTAATCTTACACCAATTTTAACATAGTATAGATTACCTTTTGAATTTAAAACAGAATAATTTTAAAATTAATTTGAAAATGTCGCTATTAACGCGTCATCATATAGATATAGTATATGTGTGCTTGTTATGCTTGTTCGGCCGACAGATTGGCGCAGTTGGTAGTGACCCTGCATGCTGTGCTAAAAGTCCGGGTTCGATTCCCGGGGGACATAAATTTGTTTAAAAAAAGACGAATGTACATATGTTCTGGTATGGGTGTATGTTTGTGTATATTTTTGTATGTGTCTCTGGACCCATGACACAAGGAATCCTAGTGACACAAGGAAAATATACACAAACATACACCCATACCAGAACATATGTAAAAAGACGAATGTACATATGTTCTGGTATGGGTGTATGTTTGTGTATATTTTTGTATGTGTCTCTGGACCCATGACACAAGGACCATTGAGTGTGGCGTTATTTATTATTATTATATTATAATATCGACTAGGCATAAGTACCTACTTATATATATGTATATAAACTCGTACGTACCTAGCAAAAGATAGAGCAAAATAACACATTTATTATCGTACTGTATAAAGGGCTTTCGGAAGTAAAGCTTAAACAATATAAAATCTTTATTAATTTTTTTCATGTCATAAAATTTGATCTAGTCCCACTCTTGTGATCGTGAAGTGTCATCAAATCATACCTGTTCTCGTTCCCTTCACAGCCGCTGTACATGAACATGTTGCAGAAGTCAATTTCCTGGTTGTAGAACCAACGTTGCAGTGAATCCTCACAGGGCCCTGATGACATCGGCTGTTGGCAAATATCCACTGACGCTGCCGGCGCTGGGGAAAGCACATGAGCTTATCAATGTTATTTAAAAAAACAAACGAAACAAATCTACTTCAGGTAATTGACATCGCATATAACTCGTTGTATTCAAGTACTTCCGAAATCCGAACATGAATATAAAATGCAGGTAGTTGATAAAACTAGTCGTAGTTTCCGCCTTTTCCGGAGAACCCATGAAGAAACGTCAATGAAATATAAAAGATAAATAAGAATTTTAATTGCACGTGTTAAGACCTGATTTACAATATAATGCTTCCAGTTCTTTGTTATTCAAAAAAGTGTCAGAATATGGAAATGCTTCTAGGAAAAATGATTTTTGATTTTACAAATATATTTATAAGGTCTTATATTGCGCCATAAAAAAAAACTGTATACTTGAAGTAAATATAGTAATATATTTCACTATAAATTGAGACATGTTCTCAATTACCCCTGTTCTCAAATGTCCTGATTGATCCTATACAATAAAGCAAATTATGAGAAGTTATTCGAACACAGGGAATTTATTTCCGGTGTGGGCTTATTGAGTTTGGTTACATATGAACTTAAAAAATGGTGTTTAAAAGTTGCTAGATCTGAATAGCCCCTTAAAATTTCGTTGTCTCAAGATTCTGTTTAAACAGAAACACTCCAAAATCTAATTATTAATATAAATTATTAAAAAAACTAGGTGTGTTATTTTTTTACATTTCTCTAAAGTCTTAATATTTAGTAAGTTAAAACCGACAATGAGGTGCCGTTTCTCAAATGATGTCACATATTACCAACCTTGCCTGCAGTAGTAGTCGCAGTGCTCCTGTGTGGGGAAGTTGTTCTGGTTGCCGCCGCAGCCTCCGAACTGGAAGCTGACGCACTTGCCCAACGCCCGGTCGAATCCCCACTGGATGGTCATGTCGCTGCAAGGACCCGCGTCCAGCGGCAATAGGCAGTTCGCTGGAAACATGCACATGTTAAACGTCACGCTGGCCAAGCAAAAAGGTAGTTCCTCAGCGCTTGTGGTAGCGGCTTTGATATTCCTTAGTCACCTTTTACTTCACCCACAGGAGAGATGTGGTGTTCTTCTAAAGGTGGTCGACAATACACGGCGGAACCGGCCAACACCATACAAATAATTACTCCAATTAGTAATTTACTTAAACCTTACTCTTCACAGACCAAGTAGTGTATATTAAAGCGCTTTTAACAACGTAAATGCTCCATCATTTCCATAAAATTGAAGAATCGCGATTTACATAATTGGCTACTATTTGGAACTGTTTGGGTTACAATACCTGGATCAAACACAAACGGTGGTGGTTCAGCGGTGGAGGTGGTGGTGGTGGTGGTGGTCGTGGTGGTGGTGAGGACGGTGACGGGGCTGGGGCGCGGCGCGCGCTCGCCGCATTGACCCTCGCACTCCCGCTGCGTCTCGAAGTTGTTGTCGTTGCCGCCGCACCCGCCGTAGTAGAACTGCAGACACCTAGGGGCGAATTACAACCTCTTATTGCCAGTCACTTATAAGCTCAGTCAGTTATCAGCAAGAAGTGTAACTGTCCCTTTCTCTCAAATAAGTGGCATCGCTGGCTAACAATTGACAATTGAGACAGCAACATATTGTAAAAATACTTATGTTTAAAATCCGTTTTTGCCCATCCTCTCTTCTTCAACGGTCTTGCAATTTCGTATTTGTCTTGTTGTGTGACTATTTCAATTAGTGTCGTAGTAGACAGATTGAAGATATCTTCAGATATATCTCTGAATTATCAATAATAATAATAATACTTAAACATTAAAATGATAAATGAAACTATGCTAATGCCTATACATAAGAATAAAATTTACTGCTAAAAATAAAAAAAATATATTCGACATTTTCAGTAGGTAGTTTGAAAATTCCTACATATCGAAAGCGCTATACAAATTTGGTCCTCGTGGCAAGGTGCCTAGCAAGCTGGCGGCATTACCTCACTGAATGGCCAGACTAATACGTTGTGTGAGATAATTGCCGGCCTTAGGGTCGCACGTGGTGTTAAAAAGACGCTTTGCTTAATAGATCCTTAAATAAAAAGTGAGCACCAGGACCCCATGGACCCAGAGCTTCGACACAAAAGGGAACAAAAATGTATTCGGTGCCGATACTTCGGCATTTAAGAGTCTTCCACCTTTCTGTACCTTCTGTCGCTGCCCCAACCTTCTCATGGTTACATGAAGGTGAAATGGGGCCAGTATGTCGACACACGTGGCATTCCATACCAATGGCCGGTTCATTTTCCTCTACATTAAAAAGAGCTTCATGACGTATATTTTACCATACACTAAGGCATATTCTCAATTAACCGTTTCCAGTTACCCCGATTGACCCTTTTTATGTTATTAAGATCACACTTAACGTGTAAAACACATTTATTAACTACTAGCTGTGCCCGCGACTTCGTACGCGTGGAATTTTAGTTTTATAAACTAAATTGGGATATAAACTCTTTTCTTTCCGTCAGCCGATTTCGGTGAAACAAAGCCTATTCGAAGCTCCAAGCTAAGCTTAATTAACCTGTGGTAACCCCATGAAAATCCGTTCCGTAGTTTTGGAGATGAGCGTGTTCGAACAGCCAGACAGACAGACAAAAAATTTATTATATGTATAAATAGTCTGACAACCCCCCTCCCCCCCCCCCCCCCTTTAATCTGACCCTGGTTATAACATGTACTCACACTTGTAGCGTGGTGTTGTAGTACCACCTCAACGTGTAGTCGGCGCACTCGCCAGTTTCATACGACAGCGAACATGTATCGCCTGGAATTTTACAATACGATAATTGTAGTAACTCTAAGGGATTTTCTCATCACCTCCTGTCAGGAGGTATCGGATAATCAGTTATACTTTATCAGAAAGTCAGTGTGAGCTAGATTTAATTGGCAGATTATCTATATATCAGATTGTTACCAGTTACTTTATCAGGAGGTGGTGATAAAGGCCCTAAGCCCATTCACGCACTTATTTTTATATGCGCGAATGTATAATCAATACAAACAGTACACATCAATACAAATTGTACTTTAATAAATGAGCGCTGAGCGTCCCAACGCAGTGTCGGCGTCCCAGCGCAGTGTCGGCGTCCCAGCGCAGTGTCGGCGTCCCAGCGCAGTGTCGGCGTCAATGGACCTTAAGAAGCTAAACTATGACCGTTTCAGACTCGAGATTTTCACTTCAAAGGTTGAACTATTCAAACGAACTGATTTTATTTATTTATTCTTTACTGCATAAGATCACAAAGGCGCACTGTTAATGTTTAGAAGCAGTATCTTGCAGTCAACCCTTGGGCTATGCACAGACGGCGCGGTAGGGGCAATATCAGTTACCATAACATATGTCTATGTCTCTCTGGATATAGACCTCTCCCGCAGCTCGCTACCGCTCACGATCCTCGGCTCTTCTCATCCAACCACCACCGGGGAGCTTCATCAAGTCGTTGGTCCACCTGGGAGGGCGTACTGTGGGACGCCCAATAATAGTTAAGATTATTATTATTTCCCATAAAACCAGCACAATCCTACCTGACGGGGGAGTGGGGGGCGGTGTGGGCGCGGGCGTGACCGCGTGCTCGCTGCAGCTCCTCTCGCACTCCATCTCCGAGTCGAAGTTGTTGCCGTTGCCGCCACAACCGCCGTAGTAGAACTGACGACATCTGCACAAGTATATGGAACTACAGAAAAGTAATAATTCAGAATTTCGTCGCTCGCCGCTCACAGCGAACTTATAATAAACAATTCTCGGACGCAGACCCCTTTTGTTTTAGAAAGACTAGTTTTAAAAGACAAATAATTCTTTCTCTCAAATAGTACAAACAGTAAATTAGTACACACACACTACAGACTACTGCTCAAACAACATATACGACCATACACACCACACATAGGTCGTCATAATTAATCTGTATTAGTTATTTTTATAATACTAATTCGTAATGGACTTAAAACTTGACTTAAAAACATTGTTAAACTATTATACTTTTTCTATAATTTGTAACCGAACATTGTAAATTAATGAAAATATAGTAAATATAAATTTATCACTTTAGCACTCTAACATCGTCACCAGTCCTGTTATTATCCACTGGTCTCCTCATGCACAAGACAATGTGGATCTATAACCATAAAACGTCACGCTGCCCCAGCGACGTAATGGCGAGTCCACTCTTTTTTAGATGTAGTTGGCTTCGATTTAAGACTAGTGGAACTATTTTAAAGCCAACTACGGAACATTGGTCAAGACATATTTTATTTAAATTTTATTTGGGAAACAATATTTACAACACAATGTCGATGAGAAACAATTAAAATATACTAAACCAGTAAAGTTTCCCCCATTAAACAATTAGTGAAATTAAGTATTGTATGTAATTTTCATCGGATAATTTTAGTATATCTCTGTATGGTAGGATAGAATTGTTAATATTTATGAAACTGGTCCGAAGTCTGAGCGGTTTGCTAGTATCTACCCAATTTACAAATACCGGGACACTCATTGTACCACAGTGCCGCCAGTTCATAAACTACAGAAAAACATACATGAACTACTCAGATTCCAAACAAGCACATGTCTTTAAATAAATGTTTATCTGACCGAGAACCTATCACCTTCCCCAGACAGAGACATAATATGACAGGGTTTGAATTTTGCAGCGTCAAAGATACAATAACAGAACTATAAATAAAAAAAAGTTAGAGAAACAATCAAATTGATAGATTGTTGATAAAAGTTACATACTACATAGCTTTAGGTACTGTACCAGACATCACTGGATTATACATCTATATCTTCTAAGATAGATACATCTATACCAGAGAGGGATTATTCAAATGCTTTGAACAATCTTTTAAAGGAAGAAGAAGCTGACAAATATGTATCTAAGAGGAATTCACGTGACTTACCTTTTTATTGCTGTGTCGTAGTACCATTTCTCTCTGTAGTCCGCGCAGTCGCCAGTCATAGCTGGCAGCGTGCACACCTCCCGCACTGAAATATTGAACTCTTTTAAATTACCCACTATTTATAGTTCAGTTTCCGAATTTTGGCGTTATATTATTAAGAATTACCACAACCAAATTTGCAAGCACAAGAAGGGTAATTTTATTATGAAATAAGATTCATAGAAAAACAGCCATGCGATAGTGCTTTCAGAATAAAAAGAAACAGTTCGTGAACGTTAAGGAATCAAGAAACTTTTATGGTCAAGTAGGATAACGAGACATGGGTAATTGAGAAATGGTTTTAATAGATTACCCCTGTTCGCATCTAACCCCTGTTTGACCCCATTGCAAAGCCTACATCAGTTTTAATGCAGGGAGAAAGTATTCAACGATATTCTTCAACTTCAACTTCTTTCGTATTCTTCTGGTCAAATTTCTTACGGGTCACCCCTTTTGTGTTATGTACGTGTTGCTTATCATAGCTACAGCTGGTTTACCGTTAATCAGTACATGGGATATGCCTCTGAGTGGATACTTTTGACTCAATTGAACTGATTCTCTTTGCCTATCAATTTGATGTTACCGTACGGGGTCAACTGGTTGTAAATGTCTCCACAGTTACTGTAGTAGAGTAACTGTGGAGACACACATCCATTTTGTTTGACTGAACTAGCATTTGCTTTTCTGAACATTAATCTTACAAAGTGCCCCTCCGTACAAGCCTGTTCCGACGTGAATCGATTTTTATTACTTCCACAGCCGGTGTAGCAGTATTTCAAGGTAGAACGCTTGCTACTATTTAAGAGCAATCAGGTGCTTATGTAGTCAGGTATTTTAAAATAAGGCATTTAGGTAGTATTTAGTTAGTGTCACTTACCGTATATACTAGGACAAGTCTCTGTACAACTCTGTTTAGATTTATCCTGGTTTCTCAGCTGGTGTAATAGAATAGTAGACATCGGTCATAAGTTTCACATTATGAACACCTTTCTTTGAGCAGTTACCGTGTACGATAAAAGTTCACAAATTTGACATTAACTGACTGTAGCATTTATTTGAATGCACTTACCGTATACACTGGGGCAAGTCTCTATGCGACTCTGTTCTCATTGACTCCATAGGTGGTATAGTAGAATAGTATACAATGGTTCTTAGTTTCACTTCATGAGCAAAGGTTTTGCTTCTTTGAGCAGTCACCATATACGACAAACCTTTTCAAATATGGCATGTAGTATTTGAGTCCACTTACCATATGCACTGGGACATGTATCCGTACAACTCTGTTCTGACGTGAACTGGTTCTCATTGCCTCCACAGCCGGTGTAGTAGAACGGCACACATCGGTTCTCGCTTTGGCTGAATGACCAGAGCGCTTGCTTCTCAGAGCACTCTCCGGGTGCTTGTGCCTTCGTGCATTTGGCTGTTAGTGTGCAGGGATATTAGTTTTTTCTTTCTCCAATGACAGTTTAAATCGTGATCACTGTAGACTATCAATCTACATTGTTACATACTAATAAGTATGTATAAGCAGTTGATACTTGTTTTTAATCGTGTCCATTTTGGGGATCGTTAGAATTTCTATTGCTTCTTTTTGTCATTGGAGAAAGAATTGAAAAAATGTTATTTGTTATTTTCAAAGATACTAACTACTGAAATGAAAAACCATCACCATTAGTTACTTATACCACAAATACATGCGAAGGAGTAGAAAAGAAGAAAATATATAAATGCAACAAACCATGCCATATACACCACACGAAAGTTAAATAGAAGAAAGACGTATTTTTAGAATGTATTCGGTAATGTTGTTAATTTATACAAATACATAATTGCCTATGAACACCTGTAAAATAATAGGAATGGCTATACATTCTCTTAGTATACATTGGTATACTCTTATTACTTAGTACTTAGTATGCCTATTTTTGATACTCTTCGCAGACTGAATAGTTGTTCAAACTACCTACTGTTCAAATGTTACTGTGATTAGTCTGTATATCTTCTAGGTAGTCATTGTCAAGGTTTGACCATTACAGT
Source organism: Sesia bembeciformis (assembly GCA_943735995.1). Taxonomy (NCBI): domain Eukaryota; kingdom Metazoa; phylum Arthropoda; class Insecta; order Lepidoptera; family Sesiidae; genus Sesia; species Sesia bembeciformis. The sequence goes on along the minus strand of OX031042.1, from coordinate 11,713,564 downwards.
CAAGTGAATAGTTATTTGAACCACAGAAAATGGTTACATTTCTTTATTGTTTGAACAATGGTTAAACAAGAAATAGTCACAAAAGATCGCCAATGGTTGCAATGATACGAGACTTTAGTTTTATTATAATTAGTCATTGCCACTAAATTACAAAATCGATTTCAATGAAATTTAGCAAAAAGGTAGTATAAAATTCGGAGGAGGAAATGGGACACTTTTTATCTCGGAGAATTTACATCAGTTTTACAGGGGGAGTCAAATACTTTTAAAAACAAACACCTTAAAACAAAACTAGTCCTGAACAATCTAATCATATCGGTGAGTCTCCAAAGTGATCCACAGATCGCTAACTTTTGATTACCACAGACTCAATATATTCAAATGTTTGTATGTTAAAAAGAAATCAGCAGTTGTGGCGTATGTAGTAACTAAACTACTCGTAAATACGTGAATTTCCATTGGCCACTGTCCAATCCACTGACATGATATTGACGAGATAAGGTCATGGTTTTTGATATTAATTTATAAAAAAGTAGGTATTCATTACCAGTTTTAAGAGTACGCTCATTACAAATTATTTATAGAAAGTTAGAATTTTTAGAATACAAACTAAAGTTAAAATTAACAACGTTAAAAGCTGTTTTCAAATAATTTAAGTGAGGGATTTATGCATAGTTCTGAAGAATGAGCCATATATGGTAGTTGTAAACCGTGAACAGTTTCTGTACTTACGCTTGAGTCCTCCGGGCGGGTCGCAGCGCTGCACGCAAGCGGCCTCCGAGTCGAACCTGTTGGCGGTGCCGCCGCAGCCTCCCCACACGTACTGCTCACAGCTGCCGCGCTCCGAGTTGAAGCCCCATCGGTAGAACGAGCCCGCGCATGGACCGCTCTCAAGAGGCTGGTAGCACTGGTCTGTCACATGCAACGGACAATTGTAAACCAACTCTGACGGAATCGTGTATAAAGCAGCTTCTATATAATGACATTTGAATCGGAGTCAATATTTCAACTTTCTTCAGATCTGTGAGTTATATATTTTAGTTATATATGTTACAGTCAAAGAACGACTCATAGTTCTTTCCTAGGTTTTCCTAGGTTGTTCCTAGGTTTGACTGATCAATCATGAGAATTGACAAGTTCTCTTAGTCAATTCCCAAAACATTTTTGTATCTCGACTTTTGACTGATGTTTTTGGTTAATTCTAGGAGAGACTAAACCAGCCAGTTCACAAATGAAATGAATTCGTCGTTTGACTAGTCAATCTTAAGTGCATGTATTCGTTGATCACTTAATAAAACAAGAATTTCTGATTAATTTTATTTGTATTTATTCAAGTCCGAACATATATGACAACGCCAAAGCCAACTTGACTATTTCATTACAGTCTCACCAAGGATTAACACGTCGCGCGTCGCGTCGCTTCTGTTCCGTATGGTAGTTGCGAATTAGTTGTAAACACCATTCGGCTCGAAGGACCATATATATATATATATATATATATATATATGTGTCAAGGAGCAATTGAACCTGGTCTGGTATGAACAGACCAACTCTGGTATGTTGTAAAAAGAGAGATTAGATTTGCGAAATTAATTTTAATAATACTTTAACTGAATATATCGATAAAAGGTGTATAAAAATAAATGGAGACATGAAATTTAATTAAAACTGTTAGTTCTGGCTGTTTACAAAGATCGCTACGATTTCAAGGAAATAATTTTAAGACATACTTACATAACATAGGTGTTAAAATATTGGATTACAACAGTATGAGTAGCGTTGTAAAAACGAGCGTTGAGCGCACGACGCTCGAACGCTGAGTGACTGATAATGAACTTTTAAGATTTTAGCGTTATAGTCCAAATTTTTAATGTTTGATGGTCTTAAGCCCTTGTAATTAAAAGCTCGAGTCTAAAACGGTTAAGGTTAGCATTCAATAACACGAGCGTTCGAGCATTGAAACGTTTAGCACTCATTTTAACAAAACTAAGCAGTGGCGGACTAACCAAGGGGCTACGGTGAACTACGTCCCCGGGTCCCATCTTAGAGAGGGCCCTAACTTTTTTAAACATTTTTTAACAACTTTACAATAATATTTTTATTTTTTTAATTATTAGTTTCGGGCACCGCAAGATCTTAGTACGCCACTGACACTAAGTGTGAGTATGAGGTGTGACTCACTCTCAATCCTGGCGGGCTCGCATTGTGCCTGGCAGAGGTCCCTAGTGTCGAAGTTGTTGGCGTTGCCAAGGCAGCCGCTGTATATAAACTGGCCGCATTGCTGCCGCTCTGTGTCGAAATACCAGCGTGGGTGGTAGCCCGCACACGCGCCCTTGATACGCGGCAGGTTGCACGCGTCTAGAAGCACACAAACTCAGTTACAGATCTGTGAGGTTCTATTACGTTTTATGGAAAAGTGGCAAACTCTTGCAAACATTTGCAAGTCCATGGAAATTTGCAGTAAATGCACGTCAGCCAAAAATGACGAGCATTGACATATTGATGTGCTGTCTTGCCCTGGGATATTTAGAAGTCAAGATTTGGAAAAAGGAATAGGGAGAATAGGCGACGATAAAAAATAAAGAATATAACGGGATAAGAAGTTTTCTTCATTCAATCCTTACTAGATGGGACGGGTTGAGATTAAACGGAGAGTAAAGAATATAGCAATTGCCCTTGTCTCCTCTAAGAAACTCCTTGGTTTCTTTTATCTCATTTCTTTCCTGAAAAACGGTGATAACCTAGAGGTATTTTATCTCCACTCACGTTCGTGAAGTCGCAAAGTTGAATCCCGACCCGTAATACCATGTTTCTATTTCAGTGCGATTTTTTAAATTATGAATACGATTGGATATAGAACTTAAAGGTGTCGTAATACCTTTAGGTGGCGGCTGCACGCAGACGTCCTCGCACTCCTCCTTGTTTGCGAACCGGTTGCCGTTCCCATCGCAGCCGCCGTACCAGAACCGCGAGCAGCCGCCGTAGTCCGTGTCGTAGAACCAGTACACAGAGTAGTTGCGGCACGGACCCCGGTCTGTCTTCAGGCTGCACGCAGCTGCAAACCGATTCAGGCTTTTGAAATTAGGTAAACAGTATTGCCAAAGAACGCCAAAGAACTAATGTCAGCGACATTGCTCGTAGAATCGGCATGTTCAAGTGGCAAAGGGCAGGTCATATTTGCCGCAGGACCGATGGCCGTTGGAGTCCTCGAATGGAGGCCACTCTTTAGGAAGCGCAGTGTGGGACGCCCTCTGGCCAGGTGGACCGACGACTCAAGGAAGTTCGTCGGTAGTGGTTGAATGAGAAGAGCCGAGGATCGTGTGTGGTGGTGTGCCGCTGGAGAGGCCTATATCCAGTAGTGTAGACACATAGGCTGATGGTATGGTTTACTGTTTACAGTGTTGGCGATACGCAATCACTTTTGATTAAATTGTAAATTTAAAAAACCTTTTATGCGATTATACTGACGTCTATTATATAGGTGATACTTAATATGAAAATTACTTTAATGACATTTCCAAATAAATTCTGGAAAAGTATTTATGTCAATTGTGTTACAACAGCTTCAGGGTACTGAGCAGTAAAAATATAATTATAAGGGGCCTTCACACCACTTTCTAATAAGGCATGGAAAAGTTATACGGGCCTTTCTTACTCCATCCTGATAAAGTAACTAATAACAATCTGATAGATAAATTATCTGTCAATTAAATCTAGCTGATACTAACTTCCTGATAAAGTATAACTGACTTTTTGATACCTCCTGATAACTTATCAGAACTATTGGCCCTTAGTGTTTTATGCTGGAAGAGTATTCTATTTCTAACAAAATTGAATGAAAATCCGACCATTTGACCAAATACGTGGCCAGAGACAAACAAATATACACATTAAACTTATAACACCTCTCTTTTTTGGGTCGAGATTTAAAAACTGTTTTTCTCTGACCAGTAATAATGTAAAACAACTAAATCCATCACAAAGGGAATTATATTATGGGCCGTTGAGAATGGTGTTTACTAATGTTTATTTAATAATTATTATCTCACAACTATTCCCCCATATTGAGACCTAGTAAAGCCAATTTTGCTTTGATTTTGAATTGTATGCATTAAAGAAACTGAAGTTTACTTCATTTCAACCCTTTTTATAATTTTTCCTTACTGACTTACCTTGTCTATTCGCAGGCTTGTCAGTACAACCGAGGAACTTGTCTCCCTGCGCTTCTGTCTGTCCATCAGGGCAGCATCCGTGCTTGCTGTTGGAACAATCGCACCCTTGCCGGTCCGGTCCAGTGGCTGCGGTTTTCTCATCTCCACAGCATCCGAAGCTAGACTCTTGGCAACGACAGCCTTGGAAGTTGGGTCCTTTAGCGGTAGTGATGCCATCTTCGCAACAACCGAACTGGTATGTGTTGCAGCCGCAGCCTTCGTAGTTGGGGCCGGCTGCTTCTGTGTGTCTGGAGAAGAAGTTATACTGAGTCGAGTTTGTTCGTTTCGTTGAATCACCATTTTAGAAATAGGAACGCATTTTTTTATAGGACGAATGTGACAAACGAATAGAGTCCACAGGTTGGCAGGTTACTGTCGTCTATAGACAACATTCGTAATTTTTAATTAATGATTTTTTTAAAAAGAAAATTACTAATTTGTAAAATTATAGGCACGTTTCTATAAAAATGTTACTACAAGCATCTTGAAAGGTGTCATAAAGCTGGTTAATAGTACCAGTGCGTTGAGTTGTGATTTTTTCTTAACTTCGTACCGTAGTTGTTCTATAGGGTTTAGATCTGGGCTATTCGCTAGCTAATCTGATCTAACTGAAACTGACTGATTTGTGATAAAGGGTTAGACGGACTGTGCTGTATGTTTGGGATCATTATCGTGTTGAAATATCCATATGACACCGAGTTTCGCCGGCATAAGGCAGCATGGTTTCCTCTAATATTTGTTTGTATTGATGTTGATCAAGAGTACCTTCAATTTTTCATACAGGTCCCACTCCAAATCCCAAAAAACGGCACCAAACTTTGATATTGCCGCCTCCATGTTTTACTTGCTTTTTTGTGTATTTTGGATTCATTTCTGGTTTTGCAGAGCGCCGTACGTATTGTGTGCCATCTGATGAAATGAGATTTATGTTGGTCTCTTCAGAAAATAACACTCCTTCCTGAGATGTTTCCTTCCTGAGATCCAATGTTCATATTTCCTAGCAAACGCCAAATGTGCTAGTTGTTCCCTTTTCAGTAAAGGAACTCTTCGAGCAACTCTTTCTAACACAGCTTTGTCTCTACTAGTCCTCGTCGAGCGGTCCTTTAAAAAGGGTCTTTCTTGGCAATTGGCAATTGGCAATCGCAACCATCCTTCGATCTTCTTGCGGGGTTGTTTTTCTTAGCCTTTTCTTTGTAGATACACTTGTATTACGGCTTTTTAAATATTGGATCGCATTGAAAACGATATTTTTGGAATAATTTAGATATAATCTGCTATTTTGTGGTACGGCGATAATAATTAATTATTACTTTCCGCATTGTACCACTTTACCCATCTTTATTTTAAAAATTACAACGAAAATATGCGCAATGTAATATTAAAGGATGTCGCCAAAATGAAACAATGTGAGAAGAAAAGTGTACACTTTTTAAATTTTAAAATTATAATATAACAAACATTTAAATGACCATCTAGGCCAGGCAGCAAACGCAGTATCGAGCCTAGTGATTTGTTTCTACATCAATTTATATTTGAAAGAGATTATATTTTTTTCAATATGTATGCTATGTTAGCCAGGGTACTTGATAACAAACAACATATATAATAATAAAATAGGCCATGATATTCATTTGAGTTTCCTGTTCCTAATTAGTTGATAACGACTGTACTTGTATGTTAACATCAGTCAGAAATAACAAACGTTAGTGTATTTGAGAAGAGAAATATTAATCGGTAGCCTTAAAGAGCTATAGGTTTCAAATTTTATTTTTATCTTACTAATCTGTGCTTATAAAAGGTCAGAGATGGAATCCGAACATTCTAGGCGATGGAAAAGTTACGAGATTTACTAGACTATCTTTATGATATGCCGTATTATAGAAAATATAAGTGGGAAGCAAAATTAGTCAGCTATCAAAATACAGTTGCTTTTTGGAGCAATATCTTTATCGACATTAAATTGACTAATTAATAGACTACAAGTAGAGTTGAATAGTTTGACCTTATGAGTCACATTGGCCACATTTCCCGGTGGTTATCATTCACCTGTCGGGACAACATCCGTGCTGCGCCCGCTGGCAGCCGCAGCCCTCGGCCCGCGGCCCGCGCGCGATCGTCACGTTGTCCGGGCAGCAGCCGTAGCGTGCGTACTGGCAACCGCAGCCTGGAAACAAGAAATACGATCACTCAAAGGAGGAATAAATAAGTGTCTAAAAGTACTAGATACCAGGACGTTTAAACAAGCCAACTAAAATGTGCGTTAATAAAAGATCTGATTTAAGAACAATATAAAATAGAATGTAAAGTGCTTAGAGCAGCCGTTTTCCGCGTCCTTAAGAGTTACATACTTACACCCTACCCTTGTGGTGCTAAATGGCTAACAACACGATGCCAAATATCAGATAGTCACAAGCCGAATTCCTGGGACATCTACCACAGATGGTGGCACCCAAATAACTCCATAAAGAGTAGACTCATTAAATCTTAATGGTCAACGTAGTGTTTTAAGAAGACCTTTATAGGCCCTCGCAACTACAAAGACTCTGTACATCAGCATAATAAATATATCAGCATATAAAGTTATATCATTATTATATGCTTTATATCATCAGCATATAAAGCCTATAAATTTTATATCGATATCAGCCTATAAAGTTCTTCTATAGATCAAATTAGATTTCTGATTTAGATCAGAATCGAAAAGGATTGATTGATATAACATTAATCATTAGGCAATAAAATGGATTTTTCCTGCTTCGATTTTACTTTTTGCATTCATGGCAACTTTCCCTATCGGTAAAGGTGTGTCTCTGCATCCTGTCTTAAAAATAGTTCATGTTCTGCCACTTTGCTGTTGAGCTAGCTTTTGTGAGCAAATTTGTGAGATAAGCTAAAAGTTCAATACCTTCTAGATGTGGTCCCTCAGCCGGTTTGTAGTTATCAGGGCAGCATCCGAAAGGATGTAGCAGGCAGCACCCTTCTTGGTCCGGTCCGTGGGCCGGCGTCTTGCCGTCAGGACAGCAACCGTAAGCGGAAGAGTCGCAAGATTGTGCACAGCCTTCGTCATCGGCCCCGCGAGCTGGTGATAGAAAATCACGAGATATATTCAATTATTTTTATTATAATATATGTTGCTGTAGAAAATGTCAATGAGAAGCACAATTAATTAAATGTAAAAAAAACAGTTGTCTCTTGGAGCAAAACATTTATCGATGTTAAACAGAAAACCAGAGAGAGATAAAGAATTCTCAAATGCAAACAGCTGTAGACTTTCATTACTTTGTTGATATTTAACAATCAGAGAGCCAGGAACATTTCTTCTTTATTTTTCCTTAATTTAAATCTGTCTTCCTTCTTCCTATAGCTTTCTTCTTATTCCTTTCCCAAGCCTTATATTTTAAGATTTTGTGTGAATGACAAATTTACCTGCAGTAACACCATCGGGACAGCATCCAAACTCAGTAACGTTGCACGGGCAGCCGGCGCCGTTCGCTCCCTCGGCTTCCGTCTTGTTGTCGTAGCAGCAGCCGAATTTGGACTTGGAGCAGTCGGGAGCTTTGGGTTTGGGCTCTGTAATACAATAATTACAGCTTAACCAATCTATAGTATACATGTTCTTACTTATTAACCTTCTAAGTCATTTATGTATGATAACTGTAATAGTTGATTTGTAATAGTATAAAGAATTGTATGTGGTCATACCTGTCTCGGGGCATCCCTTCTTCTTGGGACCTTTGGCTTCAGTTTTATTGTCCATGCAACAGCCGTATCTGTAATCATCAATATATATCAATATATATCAAAAATATCATCAATATTTTTGGTTGTAAGTTATATCATTCATGCGATTTTTTGACAATTGCCAGGCCAAGAGTTGCATATGAGTTTACCGCTGCACAAATACCGACACCAGGGACCCAGAACATATCTCCATGAACTAACAAGTGTAGTAATCTGGGTCACCTACAAATAGATTGGAAGCTTAATTCGTGGAGGAGGTAGTGTGAAATACTCGCCATCCAGATAAATATGAATAATAACAGAGACAGTGTACTGTGAACACTAGGAGCTAACACAATAACGTGACGGTTACAACCTTGTTCCTCTTAGAATAGAATTGGTGGAGTCCCCTTCAAATCTATGCATGTTGAAGGTGATGGAATGCAGCCACCTTAGTCTGTTGCCTTGCTGTTGTCTGTTCTTGTCAGAATTGAATGGCGTTGCGAAACAATTCCATATTTTAAGGTCTAGCAGCCGAATTTATAATTTGCAATAGTACTTATTAAGAAGACTTTGGTGGAGATGGTGGTGAGCAGCTCTCCTGTACCAATTCCTGTTATCAGATTGCAGCATCAGAACAAGATCTCGTTGTGCGTCGCGGGACAGTCCTTATTATGAGATCTTGCAGATGAACCAGAAATAGCTAAAAGACTTTTATGTCTACTGATAGTACTTACTTGGAAGACATGCATGGTGGAGGTGGTGGCGGACAGCCCTCCTGGTCATTGCCTTTGGATGCAGTCTTGTTGTCAGATTTGCAGCATCCGAACAGAGTCTCATTGCAAGGCGTCGCGGGACAGTCCTTCTTACGCGGTCCGGCCGGGGACACGCCGTCGGGACAACACCCGTATTTGGTCTCTTTGCATGTCTTCGGGTTGGGACAACCTGGAAGCAAGTATTTCAACTGAAGGAACACCACCAGCATCTTGTACAAAATTTTCCGATATTGATTGAATAAGAAGAGTTGAAGATAGTGTGTGGTGACGAGCCTTAGGAGTCGCCTATATCCAGCAGTGGAGAGAGGCTGATGGTATGGTATATTCATTTCAAAGGAACTTTACCATTAGTTGCAAAATAATAGTTATGTGAATGCTGAGGACATTACGGTTATTTAAAGCAGTTTGTTAAAGATTTATAAAAGAAAAAAAAACTAAATAAATAATCGTAAATAATGCAATGAAGGTCAGGATTCAGGAGCATTAATGTTTAACTTATGCTCAGTGGGTGGATGAATATTATACCCACCCGAACCCAAGAAGATCATGCACACACACACACACACACGCACACACACACGAATATACGTACATACGCACATAGAATTAAGATATATCTATATATATATAAAAGAGGATATTGGTATATATGATGTTAATGGACTTCGACACCGTTTAACCGATCACCATGAAAGTTGGCACATATATGTATTTTTTCATGGAGAAGGTTTCTATGCTATCGACTTTGTTGTAACTCGCCACCAGATGGCGCTGTAACACATCAACTTCTATACCGTTTAACCGATCGCCATGAAAATTGGTATACATAGTTATTTGAGCGCGGAGAATATTTTCTAGTTATCGATTTTGTTATAACTCACCATTAGATGGTGCTGCAGCAGATAAACTTCTATGGCTGCGGGGTTTTGTTAGTATAATATAAGAATATAACATATTATAGTACCTATCATAGGTATTATGGTTTTGTATTGAACGGGTATGGCCGACGGCACTGGCTACCACCTCCATATGTTTAGTAATAGATATATTTAATAAATATTTAGTGTAATCTTGATTTTGCCTTTTTTAAAGTTTTGCTAATATATACTATGTATCGCTGTTGGGTTAGTAATTAAATATACAATAGTTGGGTTAATTACAGTAGTATACCTTAGTAATAATTTCAATTGATAATAGATAAATTATTACACATTGTACAACATACATACCATACAACCTTTCTTGAACATTGTTAACAATTAAATACGTAATTATGTAATAATAATAAGTGCACATTTGACTTTTTGGCGGGAACTCGAGACGTGAAGTTGAGTTTTGTTTGTAAAAAATGTGTCTTTAGCATTTTGTGGTTTAATAATGATAGTTTATTAAACTTCAAAGTGATTTTAGTGTGTGGTGTTTGTGATAATCAAATAAAAGCGTGGGTCTGCGTTTTTCGTGAGCTTCCAAGGAGTCCACTTCTGTTCTCAGTAAACCTACTATCGCTTCACTGAGCGACTCCTAACTTCGACGGGCCTCGACATCGACAGGACACCTTTTAGACTTTGAACTTGTTTACTAGGAACTTGACACTGGTAGAATGTGCTAATTGTACCATTGCCATATATGAAAAAAGGGCACATTTTTTAATTCCCGCCAAAAATTTCATGCAAGCACCTGATTTTTTAGTTCACGATTGATATCATAAGCAAAGGATTATTACTTTATTCGGACATCAATAATATAAATAATATACTCGTAATATGAATAAATACATCGAGATTATATTTTAGTAAAACTGAATTAAAAAATAAATAAAATAATATCTGCTCGTATGAGAATCGTACCTTCGTCGAATGGTCCAGCAGCGGGAGTCTTCTTGTCGGGACAGCATCCGAATTTACTCCTGGAGCATTTAGCGGGCCTCTTCGGTTTGCAGTGAGGCTTCTTGGTCGATGCCCACTCCCACAGTGCTACAACATTAAATAATATGTTAAATCCATTAAGAACTGGCCGATGATAATACTTTGAGATTTGAAAAAAAGAAACTATTTCAGTGGCATATCGAAGGAGACAAAGTAGGTACACGTTTCATTCACAGCCTTGAAGGGGATTTTAAATTTCCAACTCAGGGTTATGAATATGAAATTTCAAATAGTAGCAGTATAAATAAAAACTTATAAACTGTGCTACTATAATTGGGCCGTTCTAATAGGTCGGATTTGACATATGTCGAACCATAGAACAGCCCAATTATAGTGAGGCCGCTTGCTAGCTCGCACCTACTTGGTACGCACACAACCCATTTCGCACATAATTATGCAAAATGCCGACTGCTATATATAGCACACGGGCTATTTTGATGATTTCGATTATATTTATGTTCGGTAGACAAGAAAGCATACACATTAATTACTACGTAATCAATGTAAGGATATATTTTAATAGGACCCGTTATGAATGTCTTGGAAGAACATTTTAGAGAGAACCTCGCCAAAGCATTTCCTGCTTATGAAATACGAGAGAATACATTTAAAAACATTGGACAAATACTTACATGCTCTGCTAGTAGATGACTCTTCAGTCTCTGTAGTACTCGAACCTGTAATAGCATTAAAATCATCAGACCCTAAAAAAAGTGTTTTATATTTTTTTTATTTAAGTAAATAAATTCAATTAAAGTCAAAATAGATGAATTGGTAGCCTAATAATGCATCCAAAACTATTCAATTTTAGTATCTTTTCTTTTTTAATCATTTTCTCCCTATTCATTTTCCTATTTCACTCATAAATCTTCACAGGAGGGTGGTTCGTTATTGATATTCCTTTTTAACACATTACTGTTTTAGTTATAATTACGTTATTACAAGTTTATACAATTACCTTCAGTAGATGAGATTTCCGTGGCACCAGATTCCGTAGTTTCCGTGGCACCAGACTCCGTCGTACCCGTCGTCTCAGTTCCCGTAGTACCAGTTTCCGTTGTCGCAGTTTCTGTAGTACCAGTTTCCCCGGTCCCGGTAGTTTCTGTGTCAGTGGTGCTGGTTCCTTCGCTTTCCGTTGTTCCCGTGCTGCCAGTTTCGGTCGTTTCCGTGCCTCCTGTTTCTGTTGTGCTTTCTGTAGTTGAACCTTCTGTGCTTGAACCTTCTGTGGAGCCTGTACTTTCAGTTCCACTTTCTGTGGTTGAACCTAACAAACGTGAAAAATAAGATAACATAGTTTTAAATTGTTGTTTTTTATATTTTTTTGTTAATTGTAATGAGATTTAATAACTAAATACTATCTGATTTGATATCAGCTTATAAAGTCCCATTGTAGGTCCATAAAGACAGGTCTTTTCTAGTAGTTTGGGACCATAATTCACCACGCGGACTCAATGCGGATATAAATCCGTATAAATCCGTATGTTATTCACATTCCTCGGATTTTTTTTTTATTTTGCATTTTTTTATGATATTTTCCTTCACCGCCGAGCTAATGATAATTGACAAATCCTTACTTATGTAGAGACTAAGTGGCGCGATCAGTCTCACGAAATAGAATCGAGAATAAATAGGCTACATCATTTATTTACTAATTAAAACATTATTGCTCATATAAAACGTACTTAATGCCTTATGAGAATCTCTACTAGTCAACATTTTGGCAAACCGCTACAGAGCAACCATTGCTCACTATCTGATTATACTACCTTATAAATATTTTACTAACTATACTTAACTGTATACCATGAAAAACAAATTAGAATTTAAAAGGACAATGCTCAAAAAAAAACCAGGCTTGGCGCAAAGGGAATGTATCTCAATTTTTCAGTAAAAATGTGAAATGAAACGCCACATAGGTGGCATTATCAAAATCGATGGCTAAATGTAAAAAATTGCTATTTGTTTAGTGGTAGGGATTATTTTTAAATAATTTTTTTACTGTGTGATTCTACGTAAAATCACATGACTTTCCTCGATTATTGGTAGTATTCATAGTACGCATCACTACAGCGCTCCATAAGACGTCTAAGTAAGAGCGAGAGGGAGATATTTATATTATTAGTCACTAGTGTCACTACGGATGGGGCTACGTGGGCGCAACGGCAACCGGTTCTGAGAGGTTCGGCACGGCACTATACACAACAATGGAAACATCTGCTATTTCCTTCACTCTTCAAGATACTGCGTATTCTCCTTCTGTTTTACACCTGCGCAAGTCAATTAAATGAATGTCAATGTGGGTGCAGTCCCTCGAAAACCTTCGTTGCGATCTGTGCTTTCCTTGTTTAACCGACTTTTAAACGACTTTGTTTTTGACACTTATATTACGACTTCAGCATTACTTTGGACTTCGGATTTTGCATTGTGAATGGTATCTGTTTAAAATGAACAATTGTGTTACGTGTCATCGTCCATTACGACGGGTTCGGAGGCATGTTCTCTCTCAGAGATTTTTTGAATCTCACCGAGATTTCGTGGAGTACATTCTACGGAACTTAGCACCGAACCAAGAGGTACGTACTTTTTTATTTTATAATTGTAGATACAAACAATATTGCCGTACTTACAAAAATAACAATATGTTTTTACCGACTACAGAAAGGAGGGTGATGTTTTTCGGGTGTACGGGTGTTTGTATATTTCTTTAGCACGCCCTGCGCCCTAAACGGCTTGATAGATTATGACATGCGAGGTGTAAGATTTTCATGTGATAGCAAACATAAAATATAACATAAAACACTATATTTGAAGGAACATTTACACTAAGTAACTTATTGTGCAACAATGTTGTGCACACAGATTATATATCTTGATATATATCTGTGGTTGTGCAGTTATGCATTTATATAATCTTTTATTGTTACAGATAGCCTTTAATGGGTCAAGTGCAATATGCCACATCTGTTGGCACAGGGTCGACCAGGCATTACGTCGTGGTGAACATCAAGCCCTACGCGACCCTCAAAATCCCATCACATTTCCTGTTTCTGGATTCACTCGGGTAGCTAATACATCACGGCCTTGTATGATGGACGATTGCAATAACGCACAGCTCCGCCAGATTCCTAATAGCATTAAGGTTTATCTTTTGAGCTACCACCGATTGCACATACCCCAGCTTGTAAGGATTTGTCAACATCATTTAATGAACACCTCCTTGGAAGATATGCCTTATAGCGTGACACGCCGTCAATCAGATTTTAATGCTGACAGCATTCCAGATATTGTTAATATGTATACCTTGGCGCTAGAACAGAGGCACTTAATGGATTTTAACAATATTAACGAAATAACAGCTGAAGACCTACATTTCTGGATCGGTTTGAGTCACGAGCACTTCAACAATTTATATGAACAAGTACCGAGTTTGCATCGCAGATCTAGTTCTGCGCGAGAAGATCTGGGTATTTATCTGAGTAAAATAAGAACTGGAGAACCTAGTGTACGATTAGGTGCTGTTTTCAATAAGTCTAGGCCATCTATAGACAGAAAAATTCACTTGGTCAGACGTTGTCTTTTCAACGAGTTTGTTCTTCTGCATTTGGGGTTTGATCACCTCACCAGAGAAGAAGTGATACAGAGAAATAGAATTCTACCAAACTATATATTTGGAGGTAATGTATCGCCAAGAGCCATTTTAATATGCGATGGTAGCTACATTTTTATTCAAAAAAGCTCGAATTTCCTATTTCAAAGACTAAGCTACAGTCTACACAAGTTTTCCAATTTAATTAAACCACTTCTGCTGATATGCGCGGATGGACATATTATAGACGTGACAGGCCCGTACGCAGCAACTACCTCTGACGCTGTTATTATGGAACAGATTCTACAAAACCATGATGGTCCGATGGAAGAAGCTGTCATTAATTATTTCCTAGAACAGGACGATGTACTTATAGTCGACAGAGGATTCCGCGATGCCGTTCCTACTCTTGAAACTCACGGCTATGTGGTCCATATGCCACCATCTAGAAGGCACGGTCAAACTCAGTTAACCTGCGAATAGGCCAATAAATCAAGATTGGTAACATTATGTAGATGGGTCGTTGAAACAATCAACGGAAGATTTAAGAGAGATTTTAAAATATTCCGGTACAGTTTTTAATCGCACATTGCCGAGTACAATGACGGACTACAAGATAGCCGCAGCAATTATAAACTGTTTCCAAGAGCCATATGAAGACAGCAGATACACAGAACAGTTTATTGAAAAACACAAAGATGCATACGCCAAATCTTTTAGCGGATTACGTGCTTCAGCTTAACTTAAACCGACTAAGAACGGCATTTGTACGGTTGGAAGCAAATGACCCAGAATTGACAGACTTCCCAAGATTTACGGAAGAAGAACTAATTTTGTTCGCAGTGGGTACATACCACATCAAAATAGCTCGCTCGTATTGTAGCGAGCACATCAAGAGGACGGGCGTGTATGAAATTGAAGTTTTTAGAGACCCAGTGCCCGTTGATTTAAATGGTGAAAACTGCGATTTGATTAGATGTCGCATACAATCGAGACACGTAAGGAGCAAGACGTATTATACGTATATTTATTTTATATAAAAGAGAAACTGGCAGGAATGGCATATCGCAGCATTATTGCTCTTGCATTCATGGAAAGAGAACGTTGGGCAGTTGCGCCCATGTGATGTCAGTGATATATTACCTAGGATGGGCTAGATATCAAGACGATTTTGAACACCCTGCACTATCATTAGAAAACATTTTATTAGACATAGAAAACCAATAAATGATGATGATTCTGTTTAAATTGTTTTTTAATTACATTATTTTTCGTGGTGCCCATGAAGGTGAAGAGTACTAAAAACTGGTATCCTGTAAGTATGCCAGTTCTAACTATTTTTGGTACCATAAAGTTAACCCTGCCATAAAATAAATAGCAATTTCTCACATTCAGCCATCAGTTTCAATGTAAAGTGTTTCTTTTTGTTATCTAGTATATGCTAGTTGTAAATATTTTAATTAGATTTTGAAATACCTGAATGTTAATCCTGCCACTAGACAAATAGCAATTTTTTACATTTAGCCATCGATTTTGATGATGCCACCTATGTGGCATTTCATTTCACGTGTATATTAAAAAAATTGAGATGTTTCACTTGCGCCAAGCCTAGGTTTTTTTTTCATACTTCGTGAGCATTCTCCTTTCTTATCCGTATCGTTTAAATATAATTAAGAAATTATATAATAATAATATATTATATAGTTTAAATACCTACCTTCTGTGCCAGTTTCAGTAGATCCTGTCTCGGTAGTCCCAGCTGTAGTACTTTCCGTAGTAGCAGTGCCTTCGGTACTTCCCGTCTCTGTCGTAACACTTTCCGTAGTTCCAGTTTCTGTGGTACCAGTTTCCGTACTTCCTGTTTCTGTAGTCTCTGTGATTCCGCTTTCGGTGGTACTACTTTCTGTGCCTGTCTTTTCCGTTGAGCCAGTGTCAGTACTACCGGTTTCCGTAGTACCAGTCTCAGTAGAGCCTGTTTCTGTCGTCTCCGTGCTCCCTGTTTCGGTAGTAGCAGTGACCGTAGTTTCCGTTTCCGTAGTAATGCTTTCCGTGGTCGCAGTGTCTGTTGAACTAGTGTCTGTACTCTCAGTATCTGTTGTGATACTTTCAGTAGTTTCCGTTTCAGTGCTGCCGGTTTCGGTCGTACCGGTTTCAGTCGTATTTTCTTTGGTCGTTTCTGCAAAAGAAGTTATACTGTTATTATAATAATGAGTAAGTGTATAATTTATTTATTAAAACATTTCTCTTTTTGGGCCATCAAATTACTACTAATTTTTATCCGGCCTGTCCGGATGATTGTGTTTATGAGTTTAGCTGAGAACATTGAACATTGTCGGGCACGACATAAGTCAAGTAGACAATCTATAGCATCAAGCATGGTTTAATATTTTTGAACTAAAATAATTAACGGCTCATGTCTCGTGCTCGACAATAATTGCGATAATATATAATTATTCTCAAACATGCATGTGGTGTATACATTTAATTGGTCATGCATATATAATTAATTAGAAACAATTAAACATTGAATTAGCGAACTAAAAATGAAACTGCCACTGACAAACCAAATAAATAAAATAAAAATACGAACATTTACCTAATTCATTGCACATTTTTCATCTATTTATATAGAAACAATAAAAACAATTATATTTAAAAAAATAGCTAACCAGTATCGGTGGTTTCAGTTTTCGTGCCACCGGTCGCAGTGCTTTCGGATCCTTCAGTCGTAGAAACTTCAGTCGCCCCTGATTCCGTAGTGCCCGTACCCGTGGTTTCCGTTGGAGTGGTGCCTTCAGTTTCTGTGGAACCTGTTCCTTCTGTCTCTGTAGAACCTGTTCCTTCAGTTTCTGTGGAACCTGTTCCTTCTGTTTCTGTGGAACCCGTTCCTTCTGTTTCTGTGGAACCCGTTCCTTCTGTTTCTGTGGAACCTGTTTCTTCTGTTTCTGTGGAACCTGTTCTTTCTGTTTCTGTGGAACCTGTTCCTTCTGTTTCTGTTGAACCGGTTCCTTCTGTTTCCGTCGATCCAGTTTCCGTACTTCCCGTAGTAGCAGTTTCCGTAGTACCACTTGAATCAGTAGAGCTTCCTGTGGATTCAGTAGCACCAGATTCTGTAGTACCTGTGTCCGATGTTTCACTTCCTGTAGTTTCTGTTGGTCCGGTGCCTGATCCCTCTGTTATTAATGTATCTGTTGTTAATGTTGATCCTGTCAAGAGTTGACGATATTAACTGAAGTAAATTTAATAAGACTTAAGCTATGATTTTTTTCTATTGGTTTATTAGAAAACTAGCGATGCCAGCGACTTCGTTCGCGTGAACTTTAGAGTAATTCCCGCGGGAACTCTGATACAAATAAGGAATGAAATGTACCCTAAATGTTAACCGGGCACATAAGCCATAACGATGCCAAGTTTCATTAAATTCTGTTTAGTGGTTTTTGCGTGATGTGCGTTCAGTCAGATAGACAAAAATTCCAAAAATAGTTGTTTTGGGCTCTGGATCGTTCGTAGAGTAGACTGCATCATAGAAACTGCTGTGTTACGATTTTATTATATTTATAGATTATTGACTTACCTGTTCCAGAACCGGTTTCAATTGTGAATTCTGATTCCAATTCAAACGGCGTTGAACCAGTGCCGGATCCCTCACCTGCATTATGCAATAGTCAAAAGTATCAATTGTCATATCTTAAACAAGAGATTGTAAATTATTTGTTTTAAAAAATTTCGCGCTAGTTTTTTTACATATACTTTTTTGCATTTTTACTTATGTAAAGACAACATTTCTGTTGGGCATTTAATCAAAGATTCAGTACAGTTTTTCTTTTGATAATCCAAATTACTTTTATGTTTGTTATTATATTATTTTTTTATTTACTTGTAGTAGGAGAGTCACTGAACATCAAATCAATATCAGAGAAGTCCGTTCCCTTAGGGGTGACTTCTTCAACACCCATTTCTGGATAGGCCTCGTCCTCATCTTCCTCACACTCCTCGTAATCATAGTCTTCGTCCATGACAGGTGTTGACTTGGAGTCGAACGGCAACATTTCATCTGGAAAATTAAAAAGTTTGTTTTTACCTAATTAAATTGAATTAAATAATTACTATTAATAATAATAATTATAATTTAATTTCAACATAAATTTACATTAAAAATATTTTTCAAAAGTACAGTCTGAGTCCGTTCTACATTATTGATCAACATCAATTGAAAATAGTCGAGATGTAAATATCGATTGACGTCGATCAAGGACATCATTCTGTGGACATCTGGACAAACACATTAAATCGTTCTGAACGATCGATGTCATCGATCGACGTCGATGACATTCCAATCGATCGCAATATAAATGCACCTTAAGAAAAATAAATGTTATGAAATTTGCAATACGCATTAACCAATAAAGAAATCTTTATTTTGTTCATCTGGACCAATAGGGGTAATCGGTGCAATTGGGAACAGGGGTAAAGGTAACGGTGAATAAGCTTTAATTAATTCGCATATTTTATCATAAATAAAAGCATTTTTAATTTAGCTATTTGACACTGTAACTGACCTTTATCACAGGGTCCCGTGTTGCAGGCTTGAGTAGAGTCCAGTACAGTGTCGGCGTCGCAGGCGCTGGACTCCACGCCGCGGTTGAGACACATCACACGTCGGAATTGTTCGCCGCCGCCGCATTTCTTTGTGCACTGCGATTAGAAATAATATTATTAATTTTGATTTCATACAGCATTCTTTAGTATATTTCTAATGATTTGACTAGAGTACACTAAAAGTACTTGTTTGCCAATTACCTTTAGTGTAACTCTAGTCAAATCATTAGAAATATACTAATTTAATCAATAGTTCAGTGTACTAAATTAATAAACCTTTGCTAATTATTCGAACATTTTTTGTTATCAAATCAATATCAAATAGTTAAACGGATTTGTTTTCACTATTCAATAGTAGCCTGAAAATAAATCGCTTTGTTGTTCTTGTTTTCTTATTATGTTTTGGAGTACAATAAAGTAATGTTATTAAAAATATGTCAAAACTAGCATTTTGCCCGCGGCTACGCTCGCAAGTTTCAAATTAATAAGATCATCAATTTTTTTCATCTACAATAAGGGTTGTTTCGAGAAGTCTTTACTGCGTAATGAAAAGTTCAACAGTTCGATGAAAAATTTAAATTTTCATGTTTCTAGCTTCGTCGTCAATCAATCGGTCAGTGAGGACATTTCTTTTTATATGTATAGTTATCAATTTCAAACCAAATTTAATCTTGGAGATTATTAATTACCTCAGACCATGGACCGCCGAACCACTTAGCAGGGCACTTGTCTTCGGGAATTTCACAAGAGACTGTGTCGTTGTATTTGTCTTCAGCGTCACATCGCTCATCGCCCACCTTCTGCACTGAAGCACCGTCGAAGAGCCCGCAGAACACTCGGCGAGTCTTCACGCCTTTACCACACTCTACTGAACACTGGTGAAATATTACATGAGTAAGGTCAATGGCCGCGTGGTGTCGCCCGGCTATAGAATATCACCGCCCCATCTCGCCCCGTGGGTGTCGTAAAAGACTACTAAGGGATAACAAAGCGGCTACCACAAGCCCTGAGGAACTACAACATCTCTAAAAGAGTGGACTCGCCAACCCGCTTGGCCAGCGGGGCGTTTTAAGGCCACCCATCCTTCATGCACAAGGCAATGTATCCAGCAGTGGATACTGAAAGGGCTGGTTGCATTGCATTGCAACGTCAACCAGAGTAGTTGAAATAGGGTGTAATTAAAAACATGAGTATAATTAATTCAGATTATATTAATTTTCGTCTATATCGTTTACAGACTCTTCTTACTACCCAAAAGTTGCCTGTAAAAAATCGGTTTAACGATAAGGCCGCTGATTGTACTTCTAATTACTTGTATTTTGTATTTCTCTATATGTTTTTGATGCACAATAAAGTATATATATCTATATTAAATTAAGGTATGTTCTCAATTACCTTCACTGGCCCTTTAAAGAAAAATTCAAACCATGTTTCAATTATTGAAACCAAATTTGTTATCAAACGTTCCTATTTTAGGAGCCAAGACTAACTTATTCGTGATGCAGGTTTAATTAAAAGAAAGAACTGGAAAGATAAAGACAGATAAAATAATGTGACTAAAATAGTCCCATGTAAATGAGAATAAGTATAATGCAACTGCACCTTTTTATAGCTACAATAGGCTACGGTGATCAGAATCCTTAACGAGTGCTGGAACCAGATTATATTGATAGTGAGAGAAATTCATTGAACAAAGAATACTTCAATTTCACTGTTGGATCATAAAATATGCATTTTAAAAAAGAAAAGAAAAATACGACAACTATCTATGAAAGCTCAATTTAACTACAGAGGACACATTAGTCAATCTTGCTGAGTCGTTAGTAAGAAGAGTAGAGTAAAAGACTTACATTGCTCCACTGCGTGGCGTACCACTGCACCGTGCACGGCGGTAACTTGGTGCGGTCACACGGCTGCTCCAGTTCGGGGGTGGGATGGTACGCGCAGAACTTCGAGTTCACTACTTTGCGGTCTTTCGATGCGCATTCGGCGGCACGTGTGCGGAGGATCGATAGACACGTGTCGCACTGAAATTAAATTGAAAAAGATAATGAGTAAATCAAAATTACACCATAGTCTATACAACATTACGATATCCAGAGATTTAAAAAGTTGAACAAAAACACACGAAAGTTGCTGTAGGATTAACTGAACTAATCGGTTGATATTCAGGTGCTTCCGGTACACAGGCGGAAAATTGAATAAAAAAAATAACAATAAATGGTCAAAACTTAATTAAATGATTATATTAAATTATTGTGCACGAATAAATAAATTGACATATGTATAAAAATGACAAAATTTATTAAGTCTGAGATAGTCCAAATTAAATTTGGGTTTTTTTAAAAAAAAAGATTTCAACTAATATTTGCTGGATTGAATTAAATAACGCGTCATTTTCAAACTATTCTTAACAAATAACAACTGTACATTTATTATAGAGGTTTATTGTCAAAAGTAAAACCCCTGAGTAAATACACCACCTCTAAAGAGTGGACTCGCCAGTCCGCTTGGCCAGCGTGGCATTTTAGGGCTATATATCCCTTAAGTACGTGACCGTGTGCATGAGGAGGCCCATGTCCAGCAGTGGATACTGAAAGGACTGGTAGCATAGGACTTACCCCAGACCAATCAGACAACACCCAATCGACTCCATCGCAAGGCCGCAGCATGCACTCCTGCTCGGCAGGCGGCTTCTCTTCAGCGCACTCCTCATCAGGGAGCAACTCCACACGTCCTTCTGACTTCTGGTGGCAGACCACTTGCCGGGTCTGTCTGCCCTCACCGCATAGCTTATCGCACTGAGAAGTAAAGAAAATTAAATTGAAACTTTGTGTATGAAGGAATACAAATTATGAAGTGATATTCTGATATTTCTGGTCCAGCTAAGCAAAATGTGCGCCAGTATGCGAACTACGGTATACTCGCTTTAATGTATGAGTTACAACCGCCAGAGTGATCATGGAATGCATATATTCACTCTAGAGTGATTAAATAATTACTGGAGATAAATGGGTGTCAATTACCCAAGTGGATTACTGGAATCGTTCCTCATCCCTCAGAAATTAACCAAGAACTACAATCTGTTTTTTTTTATGATTTCACGATATGATATAATGATGTTGTTAATATACGAAACGTGAAGATCTCGTATTTAATTTTTAATTTTAATTTTTAATTTTTTTTAAATCTATTTGCCTATGACAAGAAAATCAATGCGGTCAAAAAAATATCATCGTAACACTAATGTAGACACATTAAATATATTTACAATCTCTGAATTTTATACACATCCGTCACTAACCGTAACTTAATCAAAGATTAAGATCTACTTTACTAGAAGTACTTACTGGTTTCCAAGGGCTTGTGAACCATGATGGACAGTTGGCGCCCTCGTTGCATTCCTCGTGCAGCGGAGGTTTGGGTCCGAGGGTGTTGAAGCACTCGTCATCAGCCACTATTGAGGGGAACCTGAAAGTCGCTCTAGAACATTGCACGACGGTTGCGCGTTAATTATTGTGATGAGTGCGATATAAGCTAAGGAAGCAATGATATTAATTATTCCTGAAGACTACAATATAGTTTTCTTTTAATTTCAAGTATGCTGATTTCCTTGTGATATTTTCCATCACCGCCGAGCTATGATAATTTGGAAAAACCTAGGGCATATGTGCAATCCGCACTGGACCCGCGTGGCGAGCTCTGCGGTGGGAAGTTATAGGCTGATATCGTAAAGTACATTAGAGTAACATTTAATAGTAATGTGGCTAGAACGTATAACAATATTAAGCCTTTGTTTCTTATCTGTATCCTATCATTTGCAAACATTCACCGATTTTCTGATACTCTAACGACAGCGCTATGGAAGCTTTGTATGTATCAGGGCCGTGCAAATATCCCTCGGAGTCAAGTGGAAGAGAATCGCTTAAGGTTCAAGCCTTAACAGCGGACACAAGTCCGTAATCAAGCACTCCTTATACAGAGTCCCAACTTGGGGTAAACTTAATTTGGTCCAATTTAACCCCAAACAGACACAAGTCTATGCATTTCCCGCTATGGAAGCTTCTTTTGTCGTGGCACCTCTATTTCAGAACATTCCTCTCGAGATCACTGAGAGTTTTGGGATCTTTGGCGTCGATATTTCGAGCAAAGTAGAGTTTAGGAGTCATCTGAAGAGCAAGATAAAACTTGCCAATAAAATGATGGGTGTACTGAATGGAGCGAAGCAGTAGTGCTCTCCGGGGCAACACTTGTCGCTTTATAAAGCTCAAGTTAGAGCCCACATGGAGTACTGATCACACCTCTGGGCCGGTGCACCGAAGTATCAGCTGTGCCCTTTTGATTCCGTCCAACGACGCCCTCTCTTAATTGTCGACGATCCTACTCTCACAAGTGGATAGAATCGCTCAACATCCGTAGATATGTTGCGTCTCTCTGCGTTTTCTACCTGTATAATGGGGAATGTTCTGAAGAGCTGTTCAATTTGATGCCAACTTCGGGTTTTTATCATCGCACCGCTCGTCATCGTCGTACGGTTTATCCGCACTTCCTTGATATAGAGTCGCCGCGTACAGTGCGGTCAAACACATTTTATAAAATGGTATAGTGTCATGACACTTTATACCGCGAACCCGAAAGTTGTGGCATGAACTGCCAGCTGAGGTTTTTCCGTTACGCTACGACATGAGGCTTTTCAAGAGAGCTGTGAACAGGATTTTGCGCGCTTGACAGTGCACTCACAAACCTCATGGTATTGCAGGTGTTCATTGGCGGCGGTGACTACGCACCATCATGTGGCCGGCCCGATTCTAAACTTATATACACTTTAATTAAATTATTTTTTGTTATTTGTAACACAAATAAGCAATAAATGTTACAAGCATGTTACATATTGTGCAATTTAAGCGTCCAGTGGGGGTGAGATGTGTTACAACATTGACTAAAAACCCTTACCCATTGGTGAAGATCTTTTGACATTGCACTTGCCGCGACCTGGTGCCACCTTCTCCGCAGCGTTTGGAACAAGGACTCCAAGGACCTTCAACCCAAGTAGGTTGGCAGGGTCCGTTGTTACAGGTCTGATTGTTGGAAGGTCTCAAGATTTGGTTGCAGAGTCCATCGTCAACCACTTCGCGAGTTTCACTTGATCGACACCAGACGTTACGAGTTTGGTATCCTGAAATTTTATATGAGAAGGGTTGGGTGTATTTCAAGAGCACAGGTAACTCTCACTTTTTGGGTGTTACGAATTATAAGAATAAGAATAAAAAAGGATCATATTAAATGAAATGAAGATATAGATGCAAAAACGTATATGGATAATCTCATGCTATTTATTAATATGGCTGTATCCGTGAATATCATTTGTCCAAAT
The DNA here is from genome assembly GCA_943735995.1 of Sesia bembeciformis. NCBI lineage: Eukaryota > Metazoa > Arthropoda > Insecta > Lepidoptera > Sesiidae > Sesia > Sesia bembeciformis. The sequence continues at coordinate 11,689,373 of OX031042.1, read as the reverse complement.
CAAAAAAAAAATAGTATATTTATTATACAAGTATACCTATCTTGCTATTAATAGGTGTTAGTACTTGAATATAATTTTATGAGACGTTATAATATTATTGTTAAAATAACTACCTTCACCGCAAGGCACGTTGCAAGCCGAGAACTCCTCAGGCTCCCAGTTGTATTGTTGGGTGGGAGGCGGTGCTTCTGACGAAGGAATACTATACTCGTACCGAATACCCACGTTCTCTTGAGTCAGGAGAAGCTGTGAAATAAAATAAAATTTCAAGCACATTCTCAGAAGAGCAATTTTTGTAAGCATTTGCAAGGTCTCTCTCAAGGTCCACATATCTGTCAATTTCTTAAGAATCTATTGTGTTAATTTTGTTGAATTTTCCCATTTTTGGAAAGTATTTATTATGGAAGATAACAATATGATAATTATACAACATATTTTTAACACCGATTTTTGATTTCGCCCCTTCCTATATTGGCTCCTATACTATAATTACCTGTAAAGTCTTATCTTTTCAATACAAGCATACAAAATATTGAATATAATATCGAAAACGTGTATTTCACCATCATATAGTCTTACCATCAAATGAAGATTGCGTCCTACGCTGACCAAAAATGTATGTATCTTTTTAAACATTGAATTAAACTGTGAATTTGGATTCACAGCAAGCTTGGGCACAGGCTATAGTAACAGTAACTTACAGAAAGGTAGAGCGGTTCGTTGGTGGGTCCCAAACACCGTAGTTTGTCGGCCGACTTGAATCCGGCGATCCTGTCGTAGTGCCAGAGGGTGCCGGCAATGGGCATGCTGCGAGGGTTGCCGTTGATCACGTACCCGCCGTGCATGTAAAACTTGTCACTGTCTGCCGCTCGCAGCGCTGGAATGAAGCATTAATTGCTCTAATATCTGACGGCGAATCTCGTCTATATTCAATCATAACTTTGATTTTTGGAACATAAATTTAGAATGATACGAGAAAGTTAAATTTGATGCTTTACCATACTACTCGTAAATATAAGCCAATTCGTTGGGCACACGTTTGACGTGACTCTCGGGTTCTTTGACTGATATGTTTGTCTTTTGCTACACTTTTGTTCGACTCTTTTAGTTTATTACTTTAGTAGTTTCATTTTATTGTGTTTGAACAACATCACGTTAATGTTACATTAAGTGAAAAGTGCTCGGGTTCGATTCTCGGTCGGACATTCATTTGTTAAAAGACAAGTTTGGATCTGGATGTGTGTCAATGTGTTGATGTGTGTCATCAAGTTTGTCTTTGGGGGTGTCTCTGGACACAAGGCATCCTAATGTGGGTCATTGAGTGTGACGTAATTTATAAAAAAAAATGTAATTACATACTTACAATTACTAATCTTAACTAATATTATAAATACTAAAGTTGGTTGTTGATTTGTCACTTAAATAATAATTCTGCGGGAAACTAAGAAATTATTGTCAATTCGTTTATAGTTAGTTAGATGGATTGACACATAGAATAATCTTATTGCCCCAGTCAATCAAGTAGTTTCTTGACTAAGACCAGAACTTATATATTTAAGCTGTGCTAGGACTAAGCAATCTATCATCAATGAAGTGCCAATATATCTTATCTAAAGCCTTAGCTAACTGAGAGTTCATGTGTTACAAACATTCTACAATGTTGTATGTATTTGCGGTTGGCACCAGTGAGCCGTCTATTGGTAGGAATATGTTGGTATTGAGCTGCAATGGAGTTTGTATTTATATTTATTTCGTACGTTCTATTATTTAAGGAAAAAAAAACGATTAACAATGTCGATAGTTAGTTGGTTATAGTAACATGTTTTTTTATTTTTGTCTGCCTTTTTACAATGATGTAAATGATAATTATACTCACCGAAATAGTTATCTGACGGTTGTAGTTCTTCTATCAGAATGTTCATAGCACCTTCAGGGATGAACAGCACATCGTTGTAACCTAGAATATAAATTGAAACACTTAAATCTGAGTTTTATCGCTACTTGTCATCACCGTTGTGTTTAGTTTCGCATTGCATGACGGGGGATCAATCATTAGATCAATTATATTCATATTGGTATTTAATCTTTATCTATAATTGAATACGTGTACTATATTTTTAAATAACACTAAAATCAAATCGTAACGAAATAAAAATTCATTTTCTTTAATATTTTACGTTACCTATTGATATTATACGGTGAGACATGTGTTTGTTTGTTTAATTTAAATGTAAGAAGTAAATTTAAAAACTGTTGGATCTATTTTGAAAATAATTTTACTTTTTTCTATTTCTAATATCTTAGATTTTTTTAAACTACTACAAATCGTTGACTATCTACACCTGGGTTTACAAATTCCAGAAGTTATTCTACAGATTTTAAAATTTTTTGCTAAATCCTAGTCTTCTCTTTCGATCGATTTTTCGATAGATCCCTAAATCCTGATGCACATTAAAGTAATAATGTAAATTAGTAATTCCCAAAGTCGTCGATATCGACCCCCTGTGGTTGATAGTTTCAATAAAAAATGGGGGTTGACGACAGCTAAAAATAAACCCGCTTACCCCTTCTATTCGTTTGTTAGTTTAAAATAACTATGATTCCAATGGGTACATAATTAAAAAGATACAGAATTTTTATCTCTATGTAAACCGCAAAACGAGTCACGCGTAAGAATGCATGAAGTAACACGTAGCAGAAACATCCAAGACAATATTTTTTCCAAGTTAAAAAATAATCATTTCTGTTATCTTATTGATTTTTAATTCTGTCCGAATATGATTACTTTTTCGCGTCATTTTTATATTATATTTAAAAAGTGATTTTATTTTTTGTACTTATTTTGAATTTGCATTTTTATTTTATAAATGTCAAAATTTTAAAAACTGCTCGTAGTTTTTTTGCTTTAATTTTCGCTAGTGCATGTTTCGATATTAAATGTCGCACAAAATAATGCCATTTTCCATATCCCTTTATAACTTTTTCAATCATTAATAACAAGTGAATAAAACGAAAATAAAACGATAGATAGTGAAATATGTATTTAATATCGAGCACTGTATAAATTTATTAGTTCGACTAAGTAAAGTAAATTACTTTAATTAACGGTTTTAATAATTATTGGGAAAGGGGTCTGCGACTGAAAAAACTTTGTGACTTGAGTTTGAAGCTAGGACGGTTCGCTAGTATTGTATCTGAAGTTGTTTGACAGAAATAATGTTTGATCGTCATCACTTCTAATGTCTAATTTTATGACAAAGGCAAAGGTGATCGTGATCATTATTGACTACTCACACATTGAATCATAACTTTTTTTTTTATATAGACTAGTGGGCGGACGAGCAAGCGGTCCCATGTGATGGTAAGTGTTACCGCCGCCCATGGACACCTGCAACACCAGGGGGCATGCGGGCGCGCCGCCGACCTTGCAAAATCCTATTCACAGCTCTCTTGAAGAACCCCATATCGTAGCGTAACACGTATACATACGAACGAGGTAATAGAAGTAAATAATATGTAAAAGAAAATAGTCACTTCTATTTTTCTCATCGTTTTTCTCTTTTTTTTAAGAATGAGAAGAAAAGGAGAACGTGATAAATATGGTATATGTGTGGGTACTGACCGTTCCTGAATTCGCGATCGTCGACGACGCCCACGACGGTGTCGCAGTTGGTGCCGTTGCCGCGACACTGCCGACAATTATCCTCGCGAGCGCTCGAGCCCAGCATCCGATCGCATCCCACCGGCTGCAATACGTTACAACAGGGGTGCTCAAACAGTCGATCCCGAAAGCTCTTGCGGTCGATCGCGGAAATAAGTTTTATTTTATTATATTTGTTTTTAGTATATTCTTCTACGTGAGTATATTACCTGACAAGTGCCGTCGACGCAGACATCGAAATAATCACTGTTGCAGAGCGTTCCATCGACGACCTTCGGGCCGACCCGTTCGTGGTACCACTCGCCTTTCGGCATGCAATTCAACTCGCAAGGGTTTGGCGCGTTCAGGTATGGCACCCAGTTGCTGGGAACATAAAACAAATCCATTATTATTGTAATGCGACAGAGAAATCAACAAATCGCTACTATTCGATTTCAATAACAAATCCTAAAGCCAATCTTAAAGAACGCAGCGGGACCACTCACACAATTCGGTCACAAGTTCGTTCTTTATTAATATTGTTCTTTAGAGGAGGAGGTCGCATGCTACAATTCCACAGGCGCTGGACTGCGTCCGACTAGCCGAGTTACCCCGAAGACTACCACTTACCACCAAGTGCACTTTCGTTCTATAAAAAAATAACTACATTTATTTAAATAAACATATTCATTGATGACGCTTTGATTTGTTTGGAAATTCGTTTAAAAATTCCAAAAAACACTTCCATAGTCTTTATTGAAAGACTAGCGACCCGCCCTCGCTTCGCTTCGGTTAATAAGATTTTTTTTTCAAAATTTCAAAATAAAATATGGCCCGTTTTTTTGAGGGTCCCTAATTTTTTCTAGTAATAAATATAGCCTATGTTACTCAGGAATAATGTAGCATTCTAATGGTGTAAGAATCTTTGAAATCAGTCCAGTAGTTTTTGAGTTTATTCGTTACAAACATACAAAAATACATACAAATCTTTCCTCTTTATAATATTGGTATGATTACACAAGTAAAGAAGAAAGTTTAAAGATCTAAAATCTATTTTGTACTCACTCGTTTGGTCTTCTGTTGTACGCCATGCACTGTTCCTCTCTGAAGTCTTTGGAGCCCGGCGGGCAGTCTTGCGTGTTGCAGGAGAAGTACCTCGTGTCTCCGCCTGAACAAAGGGGCTGGCCATCTGACCTATAACGACATGGAATAGTATGTACTATTAGCTTTCAACACTGCAGCGTTTTTTTTTTGATCGGAGCAGAAAATTAATGTCAATTGTAACTGATGCTTGATGGAACGTGCAGTTCCATCAAGCATGTAACCAGAATTTGGCATTACTCTTACTCAATATTTACATAGTTATAAGATTTGAGATTTTCGCGTTTTTACATACGCCTTGAGAGTTAATATATAGTTAACAAAATAATAATTTTCAAACCAATTATTAGTAAATATTTTGAAGTTCTGGTTTAATTGATTCTGTAAATTTTAAATAACTTAGTATATCCACAGGTTTGAAAAAGGATGTTTGCTCTTCACACAGAACTTATAATGTTCTAACATGCTGATTTCAAGGATTGTTCTTCTAGTTAGAAATTATAAAAAATCTTACGTAAATCTGCATTTGCATTTCATGATGGACAAATACACTTCATGAATAACCATTCATGAAGTGTATTTGTCATAAACATAAGCCCTTATTACAGAAACTAAATACGGTTTTAATAAAAAATCGTGTAACAGGTTCTCGACATCTTAAAACAGTGTTAAAACAAAATTGTATAGCGACGGGTGTATTTTTTAAGCCCAAAGTTTCACTAACTTTTATGAGATGCAGAGTCTATAACACCTACTTACCCGATTTGTAAGCATATCCTCTTCTGACTAGCGACGCCTCCGCCGCAAGTTCTAGAGCAGGGTGAGACCTCACCCCATTCGCCCCACGCTCCGCCCCCATCCCCTAGGGGAATCACATATGTAGGTGGATGGTATGGCCCGTTTCCTTGTCGTCTGTGCCGGCTACGATGACCATGGATCTGGTGACAATTTATGGGTTCATCAAATAATAACTAATGTTGTGTTGTTTTGTAAAATACGAGTACATTTAAGATAAGTTATTTCTCAAAAAATGCTCAGTATCCACACCCAAATAAACAAACTCTTAAGTTCCAAACAATCTAGGTACTGACTCTAAATATAAAGCCGCTAGTAACCAGGTAACTAGTCTAATAGTCTATTAACATGATTTGATTGCGTTTCTGATTAGACTAACATCAAAGTCGAATGTCCTACGATAGGGATTTATTCCCATTGTCCCCGGTGGCCCGTCCCCGATACCGGGGATCCCAAGAGGGTAGGGTACAGCATAGTCGACATACTCCTAATTAAATGAACACGGGCCGCCTATCTCACTGATGTATGACGCCTCTTCCACAAAATATTGATAGATTCAATTAATTGAATCTATATTTTTGAAAAGAAAAACACGCTATTTTGTTTTTATTTTGTCTAGACCTTGCAGTTCCATTTATCTATTAAACGGGTGTGTTTACGTTTTTTATTTAACTCGCTGTTTAGCCTGGGTTGCACTAACCATTGTGTGACCATGATGTGCTGACTTGTAGATCTAGTCTTCAAAATATATTTGGAAATTGAGGATAAATCCGACTCTTATTAGAATTTAGTGTTGTCGTCGCCTTCGCTATGTGACCAATTCATTATTCAAAGGTACTGTAAAGAACACGATCTGATTGGAGATGAGGACTTCGTCTTCGCAAAAAAGTTTTACATAAAATGTACAGGTACATTACGAAATCATTGATCATAGGCTAATCCGATCACACCCAAACTCGTCGTCCATGTCTATGAATTACCGTACCTGTAATTGCATACTTTATTACCATTATCCTTATTATTTTATTGCATCGACGTGGATGACGCATTCGGGTGTTTCCGGATTAGCCTACGGCCAAGTTTTCGTAATGTATCTGTACGTCGTATCTAATAATTTGTTACTGTACATGTATGTTTGGTTTCCTGTATTTATAATATTTGTATAGTTATGTTACATTGTGTTTTTTATTTCTATGCTCTATCTATCGTAACGATACTGCGGTAATTCTCTCAAGGCGTAATGTTCTACAGAAGAATATTTTGAATCGACTTTTTTATAACGGTCCCAACTTTAATTATAAATGTGTTCATAGTGCTAAAGCAGTCGCAATGATCACAATATTCTCGTGTCGTCGCTCATTAAATTGAAAGCGTTTTCAACTTGAATAAAATTAAATGTTTGATTCACATTTATGTATAAAGATAAGTACTTTATGTGCGCCTGCCTAGTTATGTTTGTGTGGCGTTTCCGTTTGTGCAGACTATTGCTAAGGAGTTGTTCATAATTAAGGATTTTAGTTGCAAAATAGTCACACTATAAATTAGAAGTAATTACTAATTCCAGCTCAAGTAATTTATTAGATCAAGTAGTATACAACTAAACATAATGGAATTTTGAGTAACGTTAAGAGATTTCTATTTACGGTCCAATTCGAAATATTTTAAAATTTATAATTATAATTTATTTATTTTCATTACAGCAATTAAGCTAAATAAGTAGCTATATTTATATACTAACTAATAGAGGTATATCATACAGATTGGGATATTGTGGCGTCATACCCAGCATGCTGGCGGCATGCGCTGGGCGAGGTAATTGCCGGCATGCGGTCACCGGTGGTGTAGACCAGGCGCTTCGTTGAGTCTCTAAAAAGATTATGCGCACCGGGGCCCCACGGGCCTAAATTTCGACATCAAAGGGAATAAAAGTGTAGTTGGTGCAGATGTCCCTATATTTATGGACCATGCGTTTTTCAGCCACATCTACCGCAGCACCAGCTTTTTCCACGGTCCCTTGGAGACGGGAAGGAACCAGCATGTCAACACAAGTTGCGTCCCACACTAGGCGTTGCCCCATACTCCACGAAACCAGGGACATCCCATCTGGTCTCTTGCCATCGTCACGCACTACCGTTCGGCTCTATAATAGCCGGTACGTTAACGGAGGCAAGAGAGTGACGTAATATGTCATTTAAGCTGGAGTGATGTGAGAAGCGGCATGCATTGGAGGGGCACGAGAGTCAGTCGGTGGACATCTTTGCCACAAGGGCTCTTGTGTGGGACACACACCTCGGCGCTTAGTCGAAGACTGATCGCCAGACGAAGAGTGTTGGAATCTAAAAATGTGCCCAAGTTTGGAGATGGTAGCGCTCGGAGTCAGTATCCAGACTCGTTTTGTCCTTCAGTCTTTAGTCTAGCGCGTTCAATTCCCGAACTGTCCTGTAAAAGATTATTATATGGCAGCGTATTGATGTCGTCCCAGTTCCTTTGCTTTGTCAAATCTTTTAGTAAATTTTGACTCGGGATGGCCATTATCCAGATGTTTTTAGAGCAGTATTCAAGTACGGAACCTCCTAGTTTGAAAGAGATCGGTTCAATAATCTTTCTATGCGGCTGGATGTAGCATGGATACAGGATAGAAAAGACGATATAGAAACTCTGCTAATTTTGCGTATCCCTACGCCTCCATAACGTATGGGGAGGGATGCTTGAGTCCATGACTGGTCGCTAATGTTGAAGTTGACAATTTTCTCCAGATGTAATTATTGTCGTCTGATCTTAGAATTAATCGTATCGTAGGCGCGTTAAAGGAATCGTCAAAGGAATTACGGTAGAGTAGCTCTCACAAATAAAATAATTATGAAGAAAATATTTTTCTTTATCGGAATAATTTCGTGTACATATTTTTTTTATAAATAAACAATTCCACACTCAATAAACAGCCCGCAACAGGCATTCCTGAGTCGAGCGTCCAGAGACACATACAATGATGAACACACACATACCCTAACATGAGCCAATCGGTCATCGAATATTGGATGGGCGTTGGTTGGGACTCAACTGTTTACTTCGTCAGAAAAATATCCGCGAGTGATTAAATAAATTATAACAACGATTGACACCTAACTAAAATCTAACTAAAAATATTATTTGGTGCTAACAATCTTGGGAATATACCAGTACAGTACCTATTCCGTTATTCACATGAAGAAATACTAACCTGTCATCTTTATCATAACTATACTCCTACAGGAACTCCTAATTTGGGACTAAGATACGACGCATAAATATCTAATTAAATCTATGTTTATGGACGAGCCTTTACATTTAAAATGCCGGTCACCGCGGGAAGCGTCCGCTGACGATTCGAACGAGATGTTATGACTGTAAACACATCGATAAATGAACATTCGACCATAAAGCGAATGTTGCAACTAAATGGACGCAATGCGGAGTAAGAGTATGCACTTCAGTGATTATTATGTACTATAGTTAAAGTGCAGTTTATTTGCTTTACCGCCGCACTGTCACACCGGTCGCGTACGTGGGCAAGTCTAACGCAGCTCGTGGTCAAGTAAGAAGTAAAATTTAAGACATGTTCTTAACAATATGGAACAATTGCCTACTCGGTTTGCGTAGGTATATTTATTACAAGCACAGTTTTGATATTGAAAACTGACGAGCTTCTGTTAATATTGATAACTCAGGTAATATAAAGTTTTAACTGCCAACTAGTCGAAGTTATTCGTTCTGGATTTTGTTCAACATACATATACCGAAGATAATATCCCCTTCCATCACTCGTAGAGCGACTTTGAATTTGTGGCAGGTCTACTGCGAGTTCACGATTCGGCGCCCTACGTCATAGTGGATAGCTCGCATTGATTAGTCTCGAGCATTGTGATATAGGCCGTTGCCTATATCACAATATATCCAAAAAAAGATAGCACATTGAAGTGAGATCATTTTTAATGGAGAAGAGGCGGCAGACGAGCATACAGTCCACCTGATGGTAAGTGGAAACTATCATCGATAGACATCCGCGATACATGCCAATATCAGTCCTGAATAACGAACCTTGACACTGCCTACCTTTGCAGATTAAGGGATGGATTGAGAGAAAGGGTTGAGAAAATGGGGAGGGATAGGATAGGATGGGATGGGAATGGGCTCTGGCATATCTCACTCACTACCGAAACACGTACGTAAATTGGGGAAATATGAAAAAGTAGGAAATGCAGTACATTTCAAGGTAGTCTTCTGTGAGAGAGGGGTAATGTTGCCAGTCAAGTGCGGCCAGCGGCTGTGGGAATGCAACGCGCTCTACCCTACAGCCTACATCCATTCCCAGAGGTCCGGTTTACCACATTGTAGCAAGACCGGTAACCGATGGGATAGACTTATCCTCTAATATCCCGTACGGGAACGTAGGGGAAATTAGAGGAACGTAGGGGAAACGTAGCAAGGGACACGCTCTGTTCAAGTGAAATGAAGACCTGCCGTCTTTGGTAGTGACCGGATAAGAAAAGCAGAATGCCAGTGTGTTTAGTAGTAGGCCTTAGGAGAGGCTTGTATCCAGCAATGGTGAAATGATATGGTATGGTAACTGACAGTCGGGGAATTGAGTAATACAAAAGAACAAGGAAAATGGAAGTAAATGGAAATGTAGCCATTTAATTAATGTATTGAATTTTATTTATAGTAAGTATTAAATGACAATAGTACTATTTTATGATGGTACGAGCGAACGCCGTATAGTGACGGGATGTTAACGCATCCGTCAATTGCATCTCTCCTTAGATTTATCGTTCTACACACGCTTTTCTATTAGGTATGTAACGATAGGGTTGACACTGATTTTTTTATTACACTTTATTTCGAGTGTGGTAAAATTACTGAATAGCACTTTAGGGTGAAACATATCCTTAAGTAGACAATTGTACAAACGTTATTTCAAATACAAAACTACCACAAAGCTTTTCCAATTTTCTTGGTTTTACAAGTGTCACGAAGCTTATACTGTTTTTTTAATAATAAATGGCTTGTACATAAACGGGCAGCAAAAAAAAAATACTAAATGGGCAACAAATCATGATCACCAAAACAAAATATTTTTGAATAAATGAAAATAATTTTATATTACCTAATAAGAATGGTATCACCAAGTCGACGGAGGCCTATATTTTATTATCACCAGAGAAAGAAACCTATCTAACCCACCTTTAAATTTGCTGCCATCGATTTGCTCAGTTTAGTATTTTCTGCTGTTAAATTATCGATGGTTATCATAGTTTATTAAAAACTTGATTGAACTATAAATTTTGATATATATTAGTGACGGTTATATTCTATGTTATATGTCAGCTCCTCAAAGTCCTAAAATAGCTAACGATGTTTAGTAATTTTATTAAAAACTAGCGACCCGCCCTCGCTTCGCTTCGGTTTATAAGTTTTTTTTTCAAACTTTTGTTTTTCAAAATTTCAAAATAAAATATAGCCTATATTAGACACGGATAATGTAGCTGCCTATTTGTGAAAAATTTTTTGAAATCGATTCCTGAGATTATCCCCAACATACCCACAAACAAACACACAATTTTACCTCTTTATTATATTAGTATAGATCACATTCCTAGATCCGCTTCATGGACAACCCTACCGTAATCTATAATGAAATACTCAAAGCCGGACTGATCACACGCTGCGACTACCAAGTGTTTCGAATCTTCATCGAAATGATGAAATTGAATGTTGTTTCTCGTATATTATTTGTGATGGTGTGGTGTCAGGGAGGCATTCCTATATAATAAGTTCATGCAGGGGAAATAAAAGATTTATACTTTGTAGAAGTACCATCACAACTCACCGGGTGCCGCTCTGACACGTGCAGAGTTTTTTTTTCGAATGACATCTTCGATCAGCTAATCAGTAATGGCATTGTAATTTTATTAGTCCATCTGGCCGGAGGGCGTCCCACGCTGCGTTGTCTCCATTCAAGTGCCCGTCTTCACCATAGACTAGTCCCACCCTCCTCCGGTTAGATGGACCGACGATTTGAAGCATAACGAGTCTTGGGAGAGGCCTATATATCCAGCACTGGAGAGACATACTCGTCTACCCCATCAGTTGTCGGTACTGCTTAAAGGTTTGCTTATTGCTTATCAATTTCTTTACGGGATAATATTTAAAAAAAAAACGTATATGAAATAACTACGAACAAATTCTTCTATATACACCTACTTTTTTTTTTTCTCTTATTTTTAAATAACTTTTATGCCTTGGCACCTGTCAGTTCCATCGTACCCTGAACATACATTCTACAATTCTATATACCTACTTATAAAACGCAACGTGTAATATCCTTTTATCTGTTTGCTTACACAACTTACGTTCTACCGGACGTATTTTGATTCAATTTTGACTATCGTGTAGAATAGTTTTGGGCCACGTTACCCCTCTCTCACAGAAGACTACCTTGAAATGTACTGCATTTCCTACTTTATCGTATTTCCCCAATATACGAGTACGTACGTGTTTCGATAGTGAGTGAGATATGCCAGAGCCCATCCTATGCCTCCCCATTTTCCCAGTCCATTCCTTAATCTGCAAAAGGTAGGCAGCCTATCCGGGGGTACGTTTGTCATTCTGAGCTGATGTTGGCATGTATCGCGGATGTATATGGACGACAGTATCCACTTACCATCAGGTGGACCGTATGCTCGTCTGTTGCCTTTTTCTATATAAAAAAATAGTTCTTCCAGAAGATGTTAGTATACAGTGTATGCACCATGCAAGAGAAGCAGCGTACAAAAGGATTTGTTAATACTAATTACACGGACTTTAATAAATATATAAATATAATGAACATACATTTATATAAATAAATTCAGAGTAATTTTTCAAGAAATCGTAATCATACTCTCGTTAGACCATGATGTATTGCACAGATTGTCCGACACACTATTTGATCGAAACAGATGACTGTCAACGGCCGCCATCCGCCACACAGTGTCAAGGCTGGTCATTGAACACTTTCATGGTTCAACGCTTCATTGATGTAGTTTATGATGATTATAAATTCTTGTATAAACAGATCTATTTGAAACTGCTACATCACATCTATTTTGATTTACGTGATGGTTGTGTCGTAAATGGCGTATTGACGTTTATTATTCAAAAGCGGGTTACAGCCGTGTGGTATCTATTCTCGACTCTCATTCGCGAGGTTGTGAGTTCAAATCTTCGGCTTACGTTTGAGTTCTTACTTAAGTACAATTTTTTTACATTTGTAGCAGGAGTATATTATGTAGCTCAAAATTATGAAGAAGTAATAAAGAGCTTTTATAGTAAAACGGACGATAAAAAGTAATGCACAGAGCCCACGTAGTGAATTACGACGCCAATTACCCGAGTGTATTGTTTCTCAAACTTTTTAATTTGGCGTCCCCTCTGTAAAAGGTCAAAAATAAAGTAAATAACTTCACAACCCCCTTACTAATGGGATTAGCTCCTAATTATATTTTTTACCATTTAACATTTCATTACAAATTATTAGTTGATATGAGATTTTTTCGTACATAAGTGCTTATATTTTTCCTGACCAACTGCGACCCCCTTGTATATGCGACTGCGTCCACCCTGGGGGTCGTGAGCCCCAGTTTGAGATACGATGCCCCAGTGATTTACTAGTGGCTTTTGTAGCAACTCAGCATGTGCTACAACAAAAGTCGCGGCACTTAATTTTCAATTGCGATTTCTAAAGCGGTGATTAACCGCGGTCTTGTCGGCTCTTCCGAAAAGAAAGACCTTATTATCTGATTTTAATACCCTGTCTGGATAACACATTCTTAATCTGGATATAGTGTCGGTATTCAGGGAACAGGATCCCGCTAGGTTTCAGTTATTTGAAAAGGGTCTTAGTATTCAGGCAGGAAGCTCCGCTAGCAGCCTTGTCGTAACTATTTTAGTTCTGGTACATTGCAAACTTTGTGACAATATAATAGGCTCTGTTCTAGGTAAATTTTAGGTATCTGAATGAATTTTCAAAAGTGCTCAATAATGTATTCTTTGGGGTGCACGCTGCAATCCAACAGCCGCTGGGCGCTCTTGGCTGGTATCGATACCTCTCTCTACAGAAGACTACCTTGAAATGTACTTATATACTTGTAATTTATCATTATATTCTATTCCTCGATGTACGTACGTGTTTCGGTAGTGAGTGAGATATGCCAGAGCCTATTCACATCCCATCATACCCTATTCCTTCCCATTTTACCAACCCTTCCTTTAAATTCATTCCCACATCTTAAAGGCACAAAACATCCGGGGCCGTGCCAACGTTTGTCATTGTGGACTGAAGTTGGCATGTACCGTGGATGTCCATGGGCGACGGTATCCACATACCATCAGGTGGACTGTATGCTCGTCTGCCGCCTTTTTCCTATAAAAAAAGAGTTACTTACTTTATGTGTGTAGTGGTGTCTGGACGCGGTCCACGTTATACAATTGCTTAATACGATGGCTGCTAGCAGCAGCGATCTGAAACAAAAATAATAAAATGTCAGAACTATTCTTAGTTTAGTTACCTATACAAACTATTATTATCAACTATTATGAACTATTATTATAAACTATTATATTATACTAGCTGTATCCGGCAGACGTTGTCCTGCCTGTGTATATTTATTTACAGAGGTATATAAAATCACAAATTATTCTGTCTTGCCGTCGATATGATTTTTGCGGTCGGTTGAACGATATAGAAGTTGATGTGCTGCAGCGTCATCTAGTGGCGACATACAACAAAGTCGATATCTCGGAAATATTCTCCGTGCTCAAATACCTATGTATACCAATTTTCATGGCGATCGGTTAAACGGTATAGAAGTTGATGTGCTGCAGCGCCGCGCCATCTAGTGGCGAGTTACAACAAAGTGGACAGCATAAAAACCTTCTCCATGAAAAAACACGTATATGTGCCAACTTTCATGGTGATCGGCCAAACGGTTTCGAAGTATATTAATTTCAGATATACCAACATCCATTTTTATATTATAGATAGATAGATTATACAAACTATACTTATTGCCTATACAAACTATAGTTGCAAGTTCGATACTGCCATTAGATGTACATTGTACATACCGATGTACAAGCAACAGCTGAAGCAATACCAAATAAAATATTATTTTATGTGACGACTGATGATTCAAGCCTTACTTAATGATGATTCTCGTGGGAGCTTTGTAACGTATCTGGATAAAATTGTCTTAAACGTTCCTAAACGTTAAAAATTATCCAGTATATTAGCTACAACTACGTCAAATTTTATTAAAATCTGTCCAGTTGTTTTTATGATTCAGACATACAATACAGATAGACAAACATACAAACACTTTAAATATTACTTTAGTATCATTCTAAGTGTACACTGAAACAATTTTTCTATAGAATATTACATGTACAGACACGGCTTTATTACGATTATATATTATTTATTATATCAATAGATTTGTATGCGATATAAATATGAAGAGGATTTCAAATACGACATTTATAGAACATAGTTAAACTATAAAAGGGATTTAATATCATATATCGACGAATTATCTAACTTTCCAAATTATGATAAAACAGAAACGGGTGTAGACGCCGACACCAGCGTCTCACTCCCATAATATCGCATTTAAACCCAATAATCACCGTATTTATCACTGCTCAACATCGCACAACACTTTAAAAGCCCAATTACAAGGCGTTATGGTATGTAAATAAAATATTCCGATTTGGACGTCGTTACCCAGCGCCGAAATGTCGATACAGGCGATTGATAAAGGACTCACGCGCATAACTGTAAAGCTTGGGGCTCGGCAGTGATAACATCTACATTAGGGAACGATCCAAGTCTTAAAACACGGGCTTATTATTCCCGCTCAGTGAAGACATATCGCTAGAAATGTTAGGTTGGCACACAGATGGCAGTGGGAACGGAGATTTCGCTATTTGAACGCTTTCTTTAACCGTTAATATTATATAGATATTATTATTATTATGGATTCTAAATAATTATGCATACTGTACACCATATACCTGTGAATAAAATATTTATTATTTCCTCTCTACCCAAGGGTTGTCTGGCAGAGATCGATATTAGCGGTAAGACCGCCTTTTGTGAATTTCATGTGTTACAATGTCTGTTACTGCTTTATTTTATTTTGGTGTGCAATGAAGAGTTGTATGATATGTGTTAAAATATAGTAAATAGATGTCTCCATACTTTGTTTTTTATAGAATATCTTTTTGGAATGGAATATTTTTTTAACTCTCTCTCTCTCTCTCTCTCTCTCTCTCTCTCTCTATATATATATATATATATATATATATATATATATATATATATGTATCTATTGTGTATTTGAACTTATTCATCTTAATATTTTTCATTTTTATATTTCCCTGTGTTTTCCTTGTTTTGCTTTTATTCCAAATAAAGGATAGATATATAGATAACTCGGTACTGTACACCAATATATGTTACAAACAGACAATTTAAGCGAGTAATACGAGTCTTATCGCCTAAGGAAATATAATTAAAACATAATATATCGCCACGCTACGCTGCCGCTTTTTCCCGTAACTTATACCATTCCCAAAAATATCTAAAGCAGTCCCACGGGACCTGGACTCATTTACAAAGGGACTCCGATAGAGAAAGAGTTAATTATCGGCCGTGACTTGCTCTCGGTACGATATAACGCTCTAATTGAGGTATGAGCTTTAAATTTGTAAATGGTAATCTGTGGTACAATTAACAAAAACATTAACATCTTCATTAATCACGTAATATTGGTAAGGAAATAAGTTGTCACGATATGTATAGGAAATGTGGAAAACTAGTAAAAACTGTTGACCGTTCGCTTATTCGAGAGTGTTGATACATGAGGGTATTTCCTAATTAATTTATAACCGACATTGTGACGACCTGTAAATGAATATTATTATAATGTATTTTAATTTTACCCGTGGCTTAGCTCGCGTGGACTATGCAAATAAATATATTCTGTATACGAATGTGCACGAAGTATATTCTGTATACTGTTGTCATTTAAGTTATTATGTATTAATATTTTGTATTTGTTATGAAGTTTTTAGCTACAAGTTATTTTCATTGCAAACTAATATATGTATATATATATATATATATATATATCCTTTATATATATATATATATATATATATCCTTTATATATATATATTAAAAACATATCACCAGACTAATCATCACAATCTACTTGAAATATTAAGCGCAGTACGAATTGAAATAAGTATTGAATATTCTATTTGCATGAGACCATTCCTTGTCTATTACTGACTATTAATCAAAATGACTCAACAAAGCGGCGACAAGACCTCCAAATTCACTACCCATAACCTCAGGGTCACAGTCAAAATAGTCCAGACTTCCGTGTATTTTTAAGGCCCTAGGTCTCAACGCAGATCTCCCAAGGTTGGTGTGGTGTAACCTGAATTACAATATTAAAATGACTGGTCTGAACCTGAGACGAATTAATTATATCAGTTCTTGATACCGCAAATCGTTAATTGATACCGAAATTATGCAAGCGTATCCTGTGTGACCAAAAGTGTTATCGATTTAAGATAATAAAGATAATTAAAGTTGTATAAAGACCACAATTTAAATATAAAATTGTGCACTTGTGACATGACTATAAAAGTAACCTTATAATTATAAATCTTATATTACATAAATAATACTTCTTTAAAGAGCCTGAATTAATTAAAATATTAAATAAAAATTAATAAACATTAATAAATTCTTTTCTACCGGTCCAACATTACTTATTGTTAAATCCTGTATTATTTGTTAAGATGGCAATTTATCAAAACATTTGTAATTTGTAAACATTTGTAAATTTGTAAATAATTACATTAGTAAATTTGTAATTTCAGACAACATTTGTAAATAAATGTTTCCATAAATTGCGATCGCCATGCAATCTCACTGCAATGTGCACGCACGGTCTCTACGATGACTCACCAACACTGAAACGCAACGAATTTCAGCCAACAAACCGTAAATGGTATAATTTCCAAGCTATTTGAATAGTATCAAGTTAATTGACAAGCGCATCCGAAGGCCAGGGGAAGCGGCATCCATTAGCGTAGTGTCGGATTGCCTTCCTGCGGAACTGTGAGGTGTTATTCCGCGTCAAGTTCACGAGACTGGCATTGGCATGCCATTGATTCCACGGTGCTCGTAATGAGGTTCATTGAAAGCCAAAGGTTTTAATTCTTGTGGTAATTAATAAACAAATTGATATGTATTAGTATGGTATATATGTATTATAACAGTCATATATATATATTAGATTTTTTTTATATTTTAATATTTACTCACTAACTAGTTTTTTTTATATCTAATATATATGTTACATATATTTACTTCCCTATCATTTCATGTCCTGCATCATAGCCCAAAAGTTGACTGGGAGATATTGATGTAAAGCATTAAGTCCGCCTAATTATAATCTGTTTTGGTAATTATTGCTAATGTAATCGTAATATTTAACGAAACAGATTAAATGAATAAAATATGTTTGAAGTATCCAACGTATGTTTCCAGGAACTATTTGTTTTCTCATCGCACGGTATTGACAGCAAATATTTTTGTAGCAGAAGTAAAGTGAATCATATAATAAAATAGTGCAGCGGTTCAGACATATATTTTTAAAATAGCGGTGCCAGTGACTTGGTTCGCGTGACCTTTAGTGATTCCCGCGGGAACTCTTTTAACTGATCGGGATAAAATGGACGTTAAATGTTAACCCAGGTTATAAGCTATAACTGTGCAAAGTTTTATTGAATTTCTGTCCAGTAGTTTTAAACGTGATGCACGTACAGACAGTCAGACAAAAATTGTAAAAGTAGCTGTTTTGGTTTCTGTATCATTCATATAGTAGTAGGTACACTTCAATTATTTTTTTCGAAAAATATTTTATTTACGGACACGGTTTTTACGATGTGTAGATAAAGTGTATATAATTTTGAACTGCTGTGAAGGATCTTCAAAGAGTGTTCGTCTCCGGCAAAGATTAAAAAGTAAAAAGTTATTAAGTTAAAAACGAAGAAAAGCATCTTACTCCCAGCCTCAATAGATAATTGCCTACGTGACGACTTTATACCTCTAACTGAAGACAATGAGGAAAAAAATGCTATTTCCCAGTAGGAGCTATACGTCTTCTTGAAGAGTCATTTAAGTAAATATTTGTCAAGTTGCACAATTTCACAAGAACACTTGCAAAAGAAGACATTTGCACAACGCCGCATTCAGTGTTCACAACGCGGCTTATGTTCTTACGTACTCGTGCTTACTCGTACGTGTATTTTACTATAATACTTACGAGTAAAATACAATAATTTGTATTTTACTTTTTGTACAGTTTTGTACAATATTTTGTAATAAAAGACCACTGTCCAACAAGATTTCCTCTAGCCCGTATCTACTAGCCAATATTTTTATCCACTCCCTGCTCTTCTGTGATCCTTATAACAATATCCATCTTATCGCCTCGTGACCACCGCATTTTTTATATTTTTTTGATAACCACTAAGTCAACATATTATTCCATTTGCCGTTTATTTTCACTAATGTAACCTTGTTCAACTTTATTTGTAACAAATTAACAATATTTCAGATTTACCAAATTTTTGTACGAAACATCTTCATTTCGGTGAAGTGAGGAAATAACATTTTATGTTTTTATAGATGCTAAGTAACTGTTGTTTTATTGAGAAAAGGTGGCAGACCATCAGTTCACCTGATGGTAAGTGGATACTGTCGCCAACGAACATCCACCGCACATGCCAACATAAGTTAAAAATGACAAACATCGGCACGCCTACCGATTTGCCTTCTGCCCTTAAAGAAGAAGTGGATTTGGAAAAAATATTTATTTAAGTATTTATTTGAAGTTTACATATAAGCACATTTCATATAATAATGAATGACATTAAAAACCTAGTCCTAAAGTCTTTTAAATCTAGCTTGATTAGAATGACAGCTGTCAAAGTGCCTCGAATAGTGCTCTGTAAAAATAATAATCTGTAAAAATCTAAAAATCACAGAAGGTTTTTTTAATAACACCGTCGATTGGACATCAAACACATTACCTCGATTTGTTCATTATTGTCCCAGTACTATTCGAGCCACTCTGACCGCTGTCATTCTGATCAGGCTAGATTTAGAAAGATTCCCACGTGGTCATGGTGGAATTACTGGCGCTGTCACAATAAAGGCCAATTAGGTGAAAGTTGAAGAAGTTAAAAGGATTCATTGACGGGGAGCTCGAGCTCGGCGTTCGGTTTTTGTTTCATTACTATAAAAATTATGTATTCTAGACTTTTCGGTTATTAAAGAATAGCGATAGTGTATTAAAGTTTAGTGTCACGGTTGCGCATAATGTTTGTCATAAAAGTATAAGACTGCGTTCTTCGTGCTCTTCCAAGTAGTCCAACTGTCCTCAGTGAACCCACTATCACTTTACTGAGCGACGCTATATTCACTTAAAACTCATTTACACGTGACATTGGCAAAATAGTCGTCGCGCTCGAGTCGACGACTGATACTGCCATCAAATCGAAGAAGTTTTAAAAGACTTTAATGCCCATTTCCTTGGAAATTGGAATTAGTTTGAACAATTCCAAAATTATTCTAGAAGGATGAGGAATAAGGTAATATATAGGGACGAGGAGCTTCTCTCGTTCCATAACACTCTCTATTAATCTACAGAGATGGGGAGTATAATGTGTAAGAAGTTTCCTCTAACTCAACTGTGCAACGATTCAGCAAGAAAGAAAAATTTTACATCTTTCGTTGGAAAACATCATGTGTACTAAAGTTTTATGAGCCGCTATTTTTCGTCGGCTTCCTTTGTTATTTATTGAATAGCCGCCGTTTCTTCACCTCGCGAATGAGTTTGTTTACATCGATGAGTCAACAGTCTGTTCTCCCTCAGCAACAAGTGCACGTGGGTTGTGATTTCAAGGTCAAACGAAAATACGTAAGGCTCATTTACACATGGAGAGCCCGAAAAGTTACTTCAACTTTTCGGGCGAGAATGTTGTAGGTATACGATTCTCGTATACGACGAAACTTCATATGATTCTAGCCTGTAACTGTTCACATGACGATCGATGTGTACAGTAAAATTCGATGATAACAGTTGTTTAAACTTGCTTTTGACAGATTTTCTCTCCTGCGCGCATTTAAAAAATCTCTCTGTGCGAATGAGCCTTTACATAACTGGTTTCAGTGTCGAATTGCCAGATACAAAATCACTTTTTACGGGACATTTCTACTACATGCCTATTTCCAATTTGCGACAAAACCTCATTGATATATATTTTTTTTCTATCATCGGCTGATTTGCTGTCTTGATCCCGCAATAATTTTGTGTGATTGCAATACAACATTGATGATTACATGACATAGTGTAATTAATTGATGACAATAGTGAGCATTCTGGACACGGGACACAGCAACAAATTTCGCAACAATCCAATTGAGGGAATCCCGTACTTTAATTAATTTACTTTAATTTTAAATCTCCGAAAGTTCTTCACCGATAGCTTTGAAATTTTAACACAATTTTGCATTCGAATACGCGCGTGTTTTTATATACCTACCACAGGGTAAAAACATGCTTTTTACCCAAAAACAGGTAAAAACAGGGTAAGCGCCATCTGTTAGGCAGCTACAGCAACGCGTGGCCGGGTACAGCTAGTTATAGATAAATATGTAAATGTATAGATAATTGTCAAATGTACGAGTATAGATAGATGTATACATTAATTGTTATAAAATTACAGTAGGCATACATACAGTCAGTAATAAAATGAATCATTTCTTCATGACATCAGTATGACACTGGTTCTATTAATAGCAAGGTATCATTAAATTTCATCGGACGACAAATAATGTCGATTGAATGCAAATAAAGTTTGTACACTATTAAAATGGTGAGGTTGTATTGTTCCGCGCGCTGGTCGTTTGGTGATGGTTACAAGTTACCACTAATGTGGCCTTTGACTCTTTAAACTTTAAAAAATTATTTAGGTAAAATTATAATAATAAAAAAAAAAAGTATTACGAAAAAAGAAACAAAATTGATATTGCAGAAGTTTCAAAATCTAATAATTATAATAATCTAAATGGAAAACCATATTTTTAAAAGCTGGTATAGTTCTTTCATCTCACGAAGGCGGATTAATAGTGGTTGTACTCGTACATGTATGTATATTGTTTTAGTTTGCGCTGCGATATCGAAAACAGAACTGAGCGTTCTCAAGTTTACGCACACTAAAACAATGTCCTCGTATGAGCACAACCACCTCTAAGCATAACCCGCCTTCGTGAGATGAAAGAAGTATACATTTTTCAGCAATAGCACTCTTATCGCCAAACTTAGGCCTCTCTACACATACATAATGACGCAAAGGATTACGCACGGTTTGCCGTAAACCTGGCAGAAGAGGGACATCTTGGCTTAGAAATCTTAGAGAATGGTTCGGGATGAGCACCAGGTCTTTGTTCCGAGCAGCAGTCTCTCGCGTGAGAATAGCCATGCTGATCAAAAATCTCCGTTAGGAGATGATACCAAAAGAAGAAAGAAGAAGATAATTATTTTTTATTTATTTTTCTGTCTATCTCTTTGTCCACCCTAACCTCGCCTCTAGAGATTTTCATTGCTGTACAATGAAATGTACAATGCCTTCCGGGATAAACATCCCGGAAGGCTTTTGGGCACTTTTTTTCAAATTCGATTCAGTAGTTTTGAAAACAGCCTATAGAAATCATCGCGGTGACCTGAATGATGGTATGGTACTGAAGAAACATAATGAATATCACCTGGATATTCCTAAGTACATTAACAAACTGATTTCAAAACGGATCCCAAGCAAGCGGGGTGGCGATCAAATGTTAATATTATAATATGTTACTATATAGACATAAGTAATAAACTTTAATAAGACATTTTAAACAATTAAAGTAAATATAAAGCATACCTTTAGCTCGAGCTTAATCATTAAGTCGAGCTTCTATGGCAATGTTAACGTAATTTATAGTGATTGTATGTTAATTATGCAAAACGGAGCGATGACCATGCGTTGCGCGTGCGCCTCTTCCGACGCCTGCGCGTCTGCGGAGAAGGGATTAGCATTCATAGTGGAGTTAATATCGGAAAAGTAAATAGAAATATATTATATTAAAGTAATTGTTGACGGAAAAAGATGAGGGATTACCGTAAGCATTAACCGCAACCAGGCCTTTTATCGTTCACTGCTGGAAACGAACCTCCTCGTGGACATTGACGTGTCGTGCGGGATGTACGGCCTTAAAATTCCACGCTGGCCAAGCGGGTTGGCGAGTCCACTGTGGTGTAGTTCCTCAGGGCTTGTGGTACATTTATTCATATTTATTTTGCAACCCAAAAATTATTTCAGAGTTGCATAAATACCATAGATAAAGAAATCGCTTTAAAGACAAATTTAAAGAATGAGTAGAGAATACAAACAGGCGGTTTACCATACCATACCATCAGCGTGTGTCTCCACTGCTGGATATAGACCTTTAGCAAGGACCCTCCCTTGTACTCATCCAGCCACTACTGGCGACTTTCTTCAAGTCTTCAGTACACATGGCTCGTTTCACACTACATTTCCCGGTACGCGATCTCCTCATTCGTCCTTTCGATTACTCCATAGTACCATAGTATATGTACACAAATTTTATAGGTAAGGTAACATAGTGAAGTCCATAATGACTCCATATGTTATCGGTCCTGCGATTTATTCGTTACAAAATAAAGATCCTTTTTTTTTTATAGACTAGTGGGCAGACGAGCAAGCGGTCCCACGTGATGGTAAGTATTCAGAGACCCCACTAGGTTCAGAGAACCCCAAATTGAGACTAGATCTAAAGAGTCTTCAATTTCAGACACAAGCCTGGCGCGACTCTCTTCCACTTCGACCCGAGGGATGTTGGCGCGGCCCCTGTACAAGGCGTTTTCAGTACTGTCATCTGCATAGCAACGTATGTCACCAATTTGCAACAGGTCGTTGATATGCAGAAGGAACAGAGTTGGAGACAGCACGGAGCCTTGAGGGACGCCAGCGTTAATAGACATGGTGTCGGAGCAGCTACCATCGATAACGACTCTGATGCTCCGTCCAGTCAGGAAACTGGCAACCCATTCGCATAATCCCTCGGGTATTCCGAAAGATGGTAACTTGGAAAGCAGCGATTTGTGCCATTCCCGGTCAAAAGCTTTCGCAATGTCTAGGCCTACAGCCAGAGCCTCGCCTCTACGACGTGAGCCCAGCGGAGTGTTAAATACGCTAAAAGAGCACCAGCTGAGCGATTATGGTGAAATCCATATTGACGATCGCTAATCAGCTGGTGATCCTCTAGGTACCCAAGGAACTGTATGTTTATGACACACTCCATCACCTTGGAGAGGAGGGAGGTGATCGCAATTGGCCTGTAGTTGGCCGGGTCTGTGCGTTCACCCTTAAAATAAAAAAATAAATCAATAAAAGACAATTAAAAAATGACACATTAATTAATAATAGGCCACCCAAGTCTAAAATAACATCTGATAATAAACCTACATAACTAATTATTAAATTGGGATTAATGTGTGCTGGCTTCCAGCGCACTAATTAATAGTAATTAATAGTAGTTGTTTTATTCAATGGTGGCAGTTGAGAGTTTAACCCATACTTCTTGATCGTTTGTACCACATTAATTATTATTAATCTGATGTCCACGATAATGCAATTCCTTTTATAACAATTAGTGGCAAAGGCAATGAACTCTGGACATTATTATTATCTCCTTTATACATTTCTATAAATGTAAAGTTTTTGGTTTGTATTCAAAACTACTTACGGAAAATAATTTAATTCTTTAAATTAAATCTGCTTCATTTTAGTTAGGACTAGTGATGGCCGTGACTTCGTTGTCGTGAAGAGTGATTCCCGTGGGAACTACATAACCGATCTAGATAAAAAATACCCTAAATATTGACCCGGCCACCTATTTTAACTTATAACACAACTTATAACTATTGCAAATTTCATTAAAATCCGTTCAGTGGGTTTTGTGTCTTGCGCGTTGCCTGACAGATAGACACACGGACAGACAGACAGACAGGCTGAAAAAAAATCCAAAATTTGAGATTTTGATGTCTGTACCACTCGCACTTTACGTCTTTGCACTGCAACGATTTTTATTAGTGACTAGCGACCCGCCCTCGTTTCAATACGGTTATTATGATTTTTTTTTCAAAATTTCAAGGGATCCCTAATTTTTTTTTTAGTAATAAATATAGCCTATGTTACTCAGGGATAATGTAGCATTCTAATGGTGAAAGAATCTTTGAAATCGGTCCAGTAGTTTTTGAGTTTATTCGTTACAAACATACAAAAATACAAATCTTTCCTCTTTATAATAATATTAGTATGATTAGTATGACTGCTGTATGTAACCGTTTGATGAGCAACAGCGCGACACCCTTTTAGGAGAATAGGGTACCACGAGGAATTACGAGTAGTTTGTTTCTCATATAAAATGTAAATATTTATTTCAAGAAGATTCTTTCAATTTAATCAAAGATTAAAATCAACAAATCATCAAAATTCTTGCAAGTTATTTTAAGAGGTTATTTCGTCTTTTTGCAACCAGATTGAGTATGTTGACGTACTGCTGACGAATTTGTTGAGGAAACTCTTCCTCTCACTGTACTCAAGATGAGGAGTTTAAATATCAAATTACCATTAAAATATTTAGATGGTACCACACGAGACCGACGAAATCATCCTTTATTATCGTATAATCGGATTGTTCTCGCAGACTGCAAATGTCATCGCGTCACACGCCAAATCGCTTATGGTCTAATGTATGCACAAACCCAAGGATAATAGCGCATTGAATGGTCCTTATAAGAAACACATCTGATATAATTATGATTAAGTTCTTTAACATTCATGGTTTAAGAATAACGGGTGTATTCCATTTCAGGAGAGGGCAAGGTGAGAAGGTAACTAAAACCTTACCAGCTATGAAAATTGATGATTATGAAGCTAAGAACTTGACGTCATCTGCCAGATAATTAGGAGATCAGACGACAATGACATAGACCAGATTTCTCAAAAGGCAACGACCGGTATTTAAATGAGGTAAGGTTGGAAGAGGCTACGTTGGTTAGAGTAGGTATATCGGAATAAGGTCTCCTAAATATTAGTATATCAGTGCAACATCTATCCAAAGGTATCACACCAAAGACTATAATAATACCAGCCAGACCAGCCAGCCATTATAGCCAAGGAGTAAAGTATATATATATATATATGCCAATAGGTTTTACAGCTCTGCAACTATGTAAGTTTATTCTTGCAATCTATATTTTAATTAATTTTGTTAATAAACAGTGGACGTGATGGGATATGCCATTCCCATCCAATCCTATTCCTCTCCATTTTCCCACTCGTTCTCCAAATCCATTATTAAACTCCAAAGATGGGCAGCATATCCGGGCACAAGCCGACGTTTGTCATTGGGGGTTGATGTTGGCATGTGCCGGGGATGCCCATGGGCAACAGTAGCCACTTACCACCAGGCGGACTGTCTGCTCGTCCGCCGTGTTCTTTCTATAAAAAAAATATTATAAAAATGTCCAATTTAAACGAATAATTTGCTTACATTTGGCAACAAATTAACATTTTTATGGCAATACTGAGTTTTGTGTGAGTAGATGTTTGTGACTGTATCTCATCAAATGGGTTTTGTATTTATTTTAATTGCCTGCTTTCCGCGCCGTTCATGTTTTAGCATTTTGACCATGACTACCTCTATAAATAGTGCTTTCCGTAGTTTTCTGTAGTTTAGCCTAGAAATTCCTCTCACTACTAGTGAATCAATCGCTGAATGAAATCGCGTGCGAAGTGTAGTTAGAGCTGATTGATGGCACATGCAGACTTTTAGTGTTCCTACGCACCCGCCCACGGCGATGAGGTTAATGGCTTGCTGGCAGATTTTAGACAACTAGCTCATCTGCGTAATGTGAAATCAATAAAGCGAAACGCGTCGTTGCTACACATGAGCATTGCGAAACTATTGATGCGACCTAATAATTGAACAATAAAAAAAAAGTACACCAAAACATACAGAAGGAAAACACTAACATACAAGTAATTGGAAGTACGATCGGCGGCCTTATCGCTGAAACGATTTCCTCCAGGCAACCTTTGGGTAGTGAGAAGTTTGAATAGAGGTAGATGGAATAATTTTAATATAAATACAATATAATAGACCTCCCATTACATACATATGCAACGATAATGGCTGGATTTATAATTACAAAACCTTTGCTTTCGTTTACCGAACCATACTGAAAGACAGACAGTTCATTGATCTAGCTCGTCACGCCTCAGATATTGGTTGAAACACTATAAAAACGTCTTAATGTTTTGGCCATGATATCATAAATCACAAACTGTAGCAAATGAGCGTTTACGCAAGTTTATTCTTTAATTACTGAGTACAATGAGAAAACAACTAGTTATATTTTAAAGGTTACACTCGCCTACTTTGTTTGTAACCACATAGTGTAAACCATTGACGAACCGAGAGTTCGCACGATTACAAACGCTTTTTGCTTCCGTAAACAAGCTATTGCAGTGATTTTGAAGGTCATTTCGTTGCTCTAACTGAATAAATAAATTTGTTCTACAACGTTATATTTACGGTGGGCGGTACCCAACAGCTCTAAATTTAGTGAATAAATTGAAAATGAGCTGTAAAGGTGTGTGTTGTATTGCTCAATTGGCCGATACTTTACACCCTGACATGCAACTGGCCGCCTTGGATGCAGCAAACCTTTAGCCGTTTAATCGACTGTATAAGGTTTTCGACGTGCAACAACGTGAAACCACGTACAATAAACGTACTGTTTATTAAATACCAACAACTAATTAAAACAACGAGATCAAATATTTAATTAAATGTTTGAAACATACAAAACCGAACGCAAACACAAATTCTCCGGACTAACAAATTTTATAATGTAAGAAAGTGACAGACGACGAAGTACTACCTGCAAGATAGTAAGCAGTTACATTCTGCAATACATGCCAACATCAAGATAGTAAGCAGTTACATTCTGCAATACATGCCAACATCAAGATAGTAAGCAGTTACATTCTGCAATACATGCCAACATCAAGATAGCAAGCAGTTACATTCTGCAATACATGCCAACATCAAGATAGTAAGCAGTTACATTCTGCAATACATGCCAACATCAAGATAGTAAGCAGTTACATTCTGCAGTGCAACATCAATAAAAATGGCTAACGTTAGTGTATCGTTGGATCCTTGGAAAGGGTTGTAGAAGTTGTTTATATTAAAAATAAAAATAAAATAAAAAAAGATAGGAATTATTCAATGTCATCCCGTCTTCCCCCATCCAACTGGATCAACACGGAACTGGAAAGACACTAATATATTTTATCACATTTCCGTCGTAAAACTGATACAAGGCCTATTTACACAAGGAGCGTTTCTCGAATGGCTTGGGAATATTTTATATGATTCTCGAACTTGACCACCCTTCATAAGATTCTGGCCTGCAACTATTCACATGATGATAAAAACTCGATGATAGCTATGATCATATGATAAAAGCAGTTTTTATACTCGGCAAGCATATGCTTGAGCGATTTCTTGAAACGCGAACGCGTGCACGCTCTCCTGCATAAAGGCTCATTTACACAAGGTGATTTTCTCGAAGTCGTGTATGAGAGGAAATCTGTCTAGAATATGTTTGCCTAGTATAAACAATTGTTATCATCATGCGATCACTGTTATCATCAAGTATATAACATCATGTGAGGCGAGAACCATATGAAGTTTGGTCGCATATGAGAATCGTATGGAATAGGACCGAAGACTCTTGATCGTTATGCAGGAAAGTACTATCGACCATGTCGTTAAATTCACTATATACTAGACATTTAAATGTACCGTTTGAAAACAAAGAGCCACTCAACTCTTACAACATTGTAGAAAACATTGCATGTGTTTCGTATTTGCTTCACAGTGTTTCGCGACTTGTCTCACTATTTCCGCCAAAACATGTGGTTCTTAAAAGCAAGCAGTATAGAAATTAGTACTAAAAATTGATGTTCCAGTAAATTTTGGTATCAGACAACTTCAAGAAAGTCGCGGGCACTGCCAATAAAGAATAAGTTATGGTGATCACGTACCAGGAAGCGTAGCGTGTTACGCCCTCTGGCCAGACAGAACGACAATTTTAAGAAGTTCGAAGTGGCTGAATAATACAATTACAAAAACTAGAGTATTTTGGCATAATTCAGTACAACGACTCGCCGAGGAAAATAGCTGTTTACGTTATAGCAGTTAAAAATAACAGTTACTAATACCTCAGCTTTGTGCCTTTCAGTTCCTTTGAAGATTTTAGCGAGAAATTGCTATTTCGTTTACGAGCTGTGTTTAGCTAGGGAACTAGGAACACGTGGTTTTTTATGGTGTAGTAACAAAAAACATTGAACCTAACATACTCGTAGAGGCCCTAGAAGTGTTTTAGCCCTAGGTAGATTTTCAAGTGTTATTTACGCTTTCTAGTAGGTATGTTTTGTTCTTAACGACTCAACCCGACTTTGTATAGGAGTCCATATGTTTCGAATCGGTGTTTTTCTTCGGATTTATTCACATATACGAGAATATGATCTACGCCAATGATTATTATAAACATCATTCATCGTTATCAGCTTTCTTATTTAGGCTTCTTATTTCTAATTTAGCTTCTTATTCAGGGTATAAGCCTCTTCTGTTTCACGCCATTTGCAAGACTCGTCGCATCCAGGTCTTGTCTCCGACTCTGTTTGGCCACAGGATTTTCGGAGCGTGGCGTTAAGCGGAGCGGATTGGCATAAAAAAGGGGAGGCCTTTGCTCAACAGTGGGATACAAACATAGGCTAAAAAAAAATATGTTACTTATATAAAAAACTAGTTTTTAGCAAAAATTGTAATTTTGGAAATTCGCAAATTAGTATAATATTATGTGCTATCGGTATCGCACCCGCCCGCACCCCTAATGTTACAGGAGTCTATGGGTGATGGTGGCCATCTACTATCTGGTAATTGGTCACCTTTGTTACCTCTTCTATAAAAAAAAATCCAAGTAATTTGCGTTCAACTAAACTTTAGTTGAACTGTGTGTATTCAACTAAAACTTTGATTTGCGTTCAACTCGGTCAATACTTCTGCGTATGTGACATTTGCAATCTTGCGGAGGGCGATCGCCGCTCACCTTTATGCTAATGAGCGTTTAAAAGCCTTTCTTCCGTTTTAATTAAACACGGCACAAACCGTGAGCAAATCACAAAACAATTAAGGGGTTCAAATGTGAGCTAACATTTACTATGTGTAACCAAGGCGTGGGTGCAGTTGACCAAACGACAGAGACCTTGCGATTAGAAGCCTCGTTCAATGTCCTCGCTGATAATTATTATACAAGTTTATTATACATTGCACAGAATTAAATCGGGTGCTTTGATTGTTATTTGATTCTCGGTAACGCTTTACGTTAATTAAGAGGGTCAGTTTGATGTACTTTCTTGAATTTATTTAGATTTTTTTTTATTTATTAACACGTAATAAAAATAAAATTAGCCAGTGTCCAACTCCTATTCTTAGAATATACTTATAAGATTATATTTGATTTTCAATAATTAATTAAATAATTCATAATTTTAATTAAATTCGTACTACTTGTAAGATTAAATATAAATATTTAAAATAATATATTGATTAAAAAAAACTAAGGTAGAGTTTACAAACTGGGCGTAAATTCAACAGAAATGTAGTCTATAGAATGCCGTATGTTCAACATAATCGTAATCTCATCATAAGTACTGCTAATACAGGTACTGGCCACTGATACCACATAAATTTTCCATTATGGAAAGCATTTATGCTCAGAAAGCAAGAATTTGAGTCGTACTGCTGCTCTATTAAATAAACCATCACAGCGATTCAAAAACGAGCTCACCATGTCCTTTACATAAAGCGGCACCATTAAACTTTGAAGGAGAAAGCTTTTACAACTGTGGGTACATTTATAGGTACTATTTTTGTAGCACGAGTTTAATAAACAAACATCCTATCAAGTTGACGGACGGCTGTCATTATATAAATCATTGACAGCGCAGACTACTGGAAAGCTAGTTACACTAACTAGAACGTGACTGAACGAGGCATAGATCCATAAAGGACATTGAATCGCGACACATGTGGGTGTGAACTTTGTAAAGTGTCAGGACTTAATGTTTGAACAAAGTTCTTTCAACATGTGATTATAAATGATTCGAGAAAGTTTTACATTTCATTTCAACATATGTTGAGATATGACACAAATGAGGCATATGACTCGGCAAACACAATGAGGGACTGATGAAAGCCTTGATAGCACTACAATGCGTGTTCCTTACAATTTGGCTTACATGTAGGATTATTTATTATTGAGGACGTATTACTGCTTCTGTATCTACTTAGATTAAATATTTGCATACCTTGATTAAGAGCAGCATTTCTATGAAATTTAATACTTTTAGCATTGGTCCACCGAGACTGCACTATTACAAAGATTTTTTGCTACTTATTCAAAGCTATCTAGTTGATAATTAACATTAATTGTCGTTGCTGTAACGACAATTATTCTACAACATTGTATTTGCGACTAAGTGACTATTGAATAAGTTGATAATGAAACACGAAATAGTATGAATTTGTCCAAACATTATTGATCAGTACTATACAAACGTTTTTCTACGAGATAGAAAACAATGAAATAAGGTATAAAGGAAAAACAATAAGGAAAGTTCAAATACAAATAACTTTTAACTCGGGATTTTATGAAGAAGTAAAAATATAAGTGCACGATACTGATGTAAATATGATGACCAATACAGCCACGTTGACGTCAAACTCTGTAATAAAAATAGTGCTTCACTATTCTTAAAATAGAATACTGTGTAAGACCTTAATTAGGTATGGGAACTAGGTCTTTAGTAACTGTCACATGCAATAGGGTTGATTAAAGTAGTAAAAGCAAATTGATTTACGAGTGTAAGTTCAATAAACTGTACTAATTTGCGGTTCATTTGATGTTTAAAAACATTTAATTGACATTCCAGTTAGTTACTGTTGCCAAATTTCTTGTAACGTTTTCACTTTGTCGATAATTTAATTAGGTCAAATATTGTGGTCTCTTTGACTCTTCGTGTTTGAAATATTTTCTTAGCAAGCTATGATAAGAAAGCTATCGTTTGCCTATCTTTTCTTGTCAAGCTATGGTGAAAAAGCTGTCATTTGCCTATCAAGTTGTATGACCTTCAATTATTCCATTTTGTATTGGTGGCCCTGTTAGTTCAAGCCGCGCTTAACTGGACGATTTCTTCGCTACTCTCTTATCAAATCCCATCTTTTATTACTTAGCAATTAGAAATAGTAAACGAAGATATGATAATCTTTTCGTTAACTGTTCCCATTTCAAATACAATATTTTCAAGGTGTTTAAATATTTCTAGGGTCTTTGTTGATGTTAGGTATCAATTATTGTTACCATGCTTCCTAAATGACATTAACTCTTTATAAAACCGTTAACTTCTTCAGACAAAGATTAATTAACTTTTTATTGCGCTTACTCATTATTCCTCATTAAATAACTAACATTTTCAATCACTGTCGTTCCTAAATCTTCATCCAGAAAAAGCTTAACTAATTAAGTCTGATCTAGATCAGTCACGGGTGGACCAGTCTAGACGAACTTGATCCCAGTAATCAATTAGTACTGTGCCCGTCTCACTTGGCCGATTCGGGCATCGAACCCGGGATGGGAATGTACCGAAACTTGCATTGTTAAATTTTATTGGCCTAAGCTAATTTGTTTTATTTCAGATCATTGGCCAACGAAATGTCACTGTTACTAACTGAATTCTTAAGGCCTATTCAAACTGCTTCGATGCTTGGATATGGACATGTGTAGAGCCGCAATTGCGATGATAACGCGTTAGAGTATGTTGGATAATTTTTTAAGGAGAAGGGCGCACGCTACAGCTGCTGGGCGCACTCGACTGGCCAATTTACCCCTCTATCACAGGAGACTGCTGTAAAATTTACTGCATTTTCTACTTTATCCAATTTCCTAGTATGCGTTTTGGTATTTTCCTATCTCATCCTATCTTATCCTATCCCTCCCTAATTTCCTAAGCCATTCTCCATTTCCATTCCCAAACCTCCAAAGGTAGGCAGCGCAGCGCATCCGGGAACGTGTCAACGTTTGTCATTTTGGATTGATGTTGGCATGTATCGCGGATGTCCATGAGCGACGGTCTCCACTTACCACACCTTAATCTGAACTGTTCGTCCATCTACCACATTCTTTCTATAAAAAATTGGGTATTACAAATCGCGACGATATCGCATTATCGCATACATATCGTTGAGTACGTCAGAAGCCTTATTGGCACTCGCACTCATATGTCCGCGAACAGACCACGATATTACCCACAGCCTCACGCAAATATCGCACCAATTTGCAAAAGCCTTTAAACTTCCTTTTCATTAAAGTTAGTTATTTCTGTGTCTGTGCCTAAGTAGATTAATTGTTAAATATAATTTGTTTAAAATAATAAACGACTACTATAGTCGGATTTTTTATTTGAGTCAGCGATATGACATGTAGAACTGTCAATAAATTGTCGTCTCCGTACAAATTTCACTCTGTTTGACAGAGTTGTACATGTCATATTCACGACTCGAATAAAAAATCCAATTTTAGTACCTGCAGCGTACTAAAGCGCAGAGTTAACCAAATTTGTATTTTCTCAGATATAGGATTTGTTTTGTCTTCTAACATGGTGTAAGGTTGATAGACCATATAATTATAATAATACTAGCTGACCCGACAGACGTGGTCCTGTCCAAATTTCAATAATACAATAATTTCAATAGGTTCATACAAAAATCCCATAGAAAAAAGCACTCAGTTTTCCCGAATTTTTCCAATTTTCCGGGTAACTTTTCCAATAATCTTATTCGGACTATTACGAACATTTTTAGAAAAAAATTAGGCAAATCAGTCCAGCCGTTCTCAAGTGATGCGCTTACTAACGAACAGCATTTAATTTTTATTTATATAGATAAATAACGCGTAAGTCATGAAACAATTTTTGTCATGTCATGATTTATTATCTATCTCAAACAGTGTAACATTTATTGTTCAGTGGATTAATTTATTAACAATAAAATCTAACTCACACTTCTTAGTACAATGAAGATAAAATCGTTATTGTGCTCGAGTCACACAGACAATTTCAGTAGAGTTTAATCAGTTTAAAACTTAATCAATGCTACAAAGTCCGTTTCACACAATTTTAACTTCAATTCTTGGAAGATCTATTCTGATATAGAACTTTATCCATTTAAACAAATATACTTACTAAAAGATTCATACGTAACAGTTTATTGAAGTAGTATTACTCATATATGTATTATTGTGCCTGTAATATTATGTATATGCTTATATATATGTTACGTTTATATATTTTCTAACTCTTACGAGTATAATACCAACTTTATAATGCACCCCTCTTGATTCTCTGTTTGTCCAATGGTCGACTGGCAGAAAATTGCCATATGACATTAAATCCGCTTTTTTGTATATTTTGTCTGTGCAGTAAAGTTTAAATAATTAGCCTGTAACAAGAAATTATTTGTTTCAACAAATGTCATAATAAATAATTCTAGTAATTCCGAGAATTACAGAATAAGTTTGTACTTTCCATTGGGCTACGATATGGAGTTGTTCAAGAATGAATAGGATTTTGCAAGGTCGGCGGCGCACCTGCATACACCCTGGAGTTGCAGTTGTCCATGGGCGGCGGTAACACTTACCATCACGTAGGACCGCTTGCTCGTCCGCCTACTCACTATAAAAATAAAGTATATCCAAGGATTAATTAGTGTGTGCACGTATAAAGTTTAAAATCAGTATTATATATCACTTTAATCATATACCACTATCATATACAACTCATGTCATATACCACTTTGTGGTACATGTAATGATTGGTTTTATTGTGAATAAGGACTTTTTTTACAGAAATGGCCTTTGCTTCAGTAGATTTAATGTAATCAAACATCTTCATTTCCTGTCACATACAATTACAGAATACATATACGGCTATTACGATAAACGTGCAAAATTAAAGGCCTCGTGTCACGCAAACAAGTTTTTAGACAAAATGACATCATTTTAAATAACTTAGTTTCTTCCATGTTTGTATGCCGACTGGATCGTGGGACTTAATCACAGAATACCAAAAGCCAATGTTAGAAATATCTATGAAGTCACAGAGACCGCATACACACCAAATGACGTTAGTCTAGAAGTAATTATGGACTGAACCATTGATCTTCTCGTGAAGCAGTTTTTGATGATGTGCTTTCTTCTTGAGCAAACAGAAATCGTACTATTCATCTCTTTATTCTGAGTATAGTAGAACGTGAAAAATGTAAACTACTTGAGTGAAGCTTTCACTTTTAAAATAAGGGTTTTTTGTTACGTGAAATGTTTTTTATAATAGTTTAGAATCCTATCTCATTGTAATAAAGTCGAATTCACGGTAACAGATTAACGAACCTATTTAACCGTGTCAAGAGGTAAGGGTCATCACCTGAGCCCCGTGAGAACCGAATGCACCTGTCTGGGAGCTTACCTGTGGCAAGATGCCAGTCTAGTACCAGGGCACCAGGGCTTGCGAGGAGGTTGGACTCACCTGACGCATGCGTTCCACCTGACTACCTGTCTCATACAAAGAGCCAACCAGTTACATAAGAACTGTGTAGGTAACAGGGGGCACCCTGCGGGGTGAACAAAATGCCGTGGTAGGGGCGATGGGGTCGTTCATTTTAATTTGGTGAAGGGTTCCATACCTCGCGCATGCGATCTGGTTTTACCTGTAGACACGTGCTATTCTATTGTACTTTGGGCATGCGACTGTTGATCAGTTTAAAAATAGCAAATGGCTTGTGAAAAGGGTGTTTAAAGTTTATGTGTAGGGTGAACTTATAAGAATTAACCTATCCGTGCTTGTGACGCGTTATGGTTTCAATTAATGTATGAAAATAATACAAGTTTTCTGTGTAGGAGTATACGATTATTTTTGGTTTTAATTGCAATGTTAATATAGTTCAGTCATAATTTAGAACTTGTAGTCTAAGAGAACAGAGAGAGAGCTATGCTCGGAGTTTCTTTACGGGATTTCTTTAGTTTGCTATTTATTCAATTAACTCTCAATGTTGTGTTCACCTTAAATTGTGCGTATAGACCAATGAAATATTTTAATTGATTATTCTATAACCGATGTATATGCGTCACACTGGTGTATCTAAAACAATAAAGAAATAAGACCCGAAACGAAGAAGTTCGCCAAAAACCTAAATTCGTAGCTCTATAAGCGTAGGTGCTAAAGTATAGATCGTAGAATCAGAATATTGAAGTGTAGCAATGGGCAGGTCACAATTACCACAGGTCTGATAACCGATGGGATAGACGAGTCCTCGCACGGAGGCTACTTACCGGGAAGCGCAGTGTGGAACACTGCGCCAGGTGACCGGCCCTCCGGCCAGGTGGACCGATGACTTGAAGAAGTTCGCCGGTGGAGGTTAGATGAGAAGAGCCGTCGTGTGTGGAGAAACATGGGGTGTCAAAATGGAGTGGACTTCAGTGGAATGTATGAACATGTTGTGGTTGTGTAATAGGAAAATAGGAACAAAAATATGATAAAGAATCTTATGTTACCATTCATGGGTCTATAAAATCTTACCTGTTATTTTTAATAATTCTTTAACATCAATAAGTCATACCTGAAGTTATTTACAATTTTCTGTTGTAAAAACCAAAATAAACAAACATCCAAGAAACTATAAATACGAATTACGGAGTAGATACGTACCTACTAGGT
Organism: Sesia bembeciformis; assembly: GCA_943735995.1. Lineage (NCBI taxonomy): Eukaryota > Metazoa > Arthropoda > Insecta > Lepidoptera > Sesiidae > Sesia > Sesia bembeciformis. The sequence goes on along the minus strand of OX031042.1, from coordinate 11,652,706 downwards.
ATTCAACTTGCAATATTGTCGCGCTGTCAATCCCTCAAATAATCTTCAAAAATATTAATTTCATTTACATCACCTGCACCAATATCCAAACCTCATTTATCAATTTGAGTGTATCTTTATTTTTAGAGCAATGACCTTAGGTGGCTGCACTACATTATTGTAATAAAGTAATTACTGGCTGGAAGGATACCCACGTCGGCGTTGTTCGATAACTTTATTAAAAATGTATAATAGTTTATTAAAGATGTTATTAAAAAAATGCAATTTATGTAGTAGTTTTTCTGAAAAAGCGGTTTTTTTATCAGAGTAATTTTTTTACCAGGCGGTAAGTGGGTACTGTCGCTCATGGACATCCGCGATACATTAATCGAGAATGACAAATGTTAGCGGGCTCCCATTGAAATTAATATTGAGGCTATTGAAATTAATAGTAACTATTAGGCTACTGAAATTAATAGCAACTATTAGGCTATTGAAATTAATAGCAAAATATTATGCACAATCCCGAAGCAGTAGTGGCTATCAGCAGAAAGGATTACTGGACTATGGAGTTCTACACGTCTAATAATACCTATATAAATATGAATACAAAACGCAAAAATCTTTTAAATTATAGTTGAGATATAGTTTACTTGGGAAAACGAAAAATAAAACTTGTGTTGGTGTGATTTTTACAACGGTTAGTGGCTATAAATATATGTCTGCGGGATTACATGAAACATTCATAAATCACAAATTGAACGCTCCTGTCTGAAGTTCGTATATCGTAATTTCAACACTTACGACGTAAAACTCTATATGATACATGGAATCTAAATTCCACTAACGCATAAAAATTCAGATTGACATATCGTATTGACGGAATAGTACTGGGAAATAGTGTGGGACCCCCTCCGGCCAGGAGTACTAACGACTTGAAGAAAGTCACCGACCGTGGCTGGATGAGAAGAGTTGAAGACCGTGTGTGGTGGCGATCCTTAGGAAAGGCCTATATCCAGCAGTAGAAAGATACAGGCTGATGGTATGAACGTATGTATTGACCGAAGAATGGTGGCCAAATGCTAAACGGACTGTTGACTGTCCGGCAGCAAGGTGGATCGAATATATAAAGAAGATCGTGTAAAAGACGTGGTTAAACAGGAGGCCTATACTTAGACCTTTCTGAACATTCGGTTGAAATAACGGTTATGTTATTAACGGTGTCCTTCGTGGACAGTAATTCCAAAGGTTGCCATTACGAATCACTGTTGTTGAAAAACACTTTAAAAAGACAAGGAAAGAAAGAAATTTATTAGTACCAGGTAACATTACACATTATTAATAATAAAACATCAACTTTATAGCCTACATAACGAAAGGGTGTGTAATGCCATTGATCTAACGGGCTACAAGTCAACATGTGCTCCATCAAAAACTGCAACACTGATTTTCAGTTGTGGTGAGTCGCGGACTACCCACACTGTAATAAATTCATGGCTCCTTACTTCACTACTATTTTTCATGGGACAAGGATGGGAGTGGGACTTACTTGGAACTCGTTGGAGATCACCCAAAGTATTTATAAGTCCTCGCTTCTTAGGGTGCCCTAGTTTCATCCACGGACATTAGTGATGGGTTTTTGGAGTATGCGACACTGATTTAGGTTAAATTAACACGTATAACACTTGATTTGCATTGTTAATAACGCCGAAAGCTCAGACGAGCGGTACCATCTTGAATGATTTAGAGTCACTGAACTGATTTATTTATTGATCTTAACTGATGAATGAAATGGTTGGACAGGAGGCGAGGGAAATTCAAAATGGTTTATCTTTTAAGAGTCGCTGTCAAAGGAACAAACATCTAAACAGAAGTTATTGTTTCGTAACTTCACTGCTGCTACAAAAATATTAAAGTTGGTGTGAAATTTATGAGCGAGAACGGTAAGAATTATTGGAAATTACATAAGTAAAATGTTTTAAAGCAACTTGGAATCTATAACTAGTTTGATTTGCACAGTGTATGTATGAACTAAATAAGCCATGGCTTTTGTAAGAGCTCAAATAAAACAGCAATTACTTGGTGATTGTCCTAGAAACATAACAAAGCAATTAGTCATAGGTTTGTCGAGGACAAACAGAGCAAATTCGTTTGATGTGTCCTTTGAGACAAGACAGACGTTTGTTTAGTGAATATTTAAGTAATTTTAAAACGTTATAAGCTTTTTATAATGACGAACGAATTGTCAATTTATCTTTGTAGAGATCTTGTTTCAGTCATTTTCTTTAAATAAAATATTTACTTATTACTTACTTACTTTTACGTATACTTACTTACAATTTCAATAAGTATTTAAATAAATTTGTTGCAGCGAGCACGATTAAAATACGTATTGACTGTTGAAATATACATCGCGATGTACATATGTGATATGAAGCAATGTACTTAGTACCCACTTTAATCCTGATTGTCGCGACAAAATTATTAAAGCCAACAAATAGTCCTAAATGGCGCCCCAGATCAGAATTGATCATTAAAACCATATTATACTATCAGACTATGTCTCTCTATTGCTCAATTTAGGCCTCTCCCAAGGCTCGCTATTACACACAATCTTCGCGTCTTCTCATCCAGCCACCACGGCGAACTTCTTCAAGTCGTCGATCCACATGACCAAAGGGTATTACGCATCAACCTAACAACTAATGAATTTGATCACCATAAGGAATGCGTTGAAAATTACATAACGAGTAATTCAAGAGAATTTAGATCGAGTCAAACCCAATTTAGATCGAGTCAAATCCAATTTAGATCGAGTCAAACCCGGGTGGTCTTACGAATTTTGCACAAAAAATAAATAAACCAGTCTAAAAAATGTTGAAAACATGTAAAACCAAAAAGTTAAAAAACCCATTCATCCGTCTTAAAAGCATAATTAAAAGCATTGTAAAAGTAGCCACATAAGCTCTTCCTTCTTAGAATCCCCTCGGGATAGGAAAGGATAAAATGATCAAAGATTTTTTATCCTTGTTCCGCCTGACAATGTTTCATCATGATATGAGTTAGAGCTTCCGCGGCTGACACACTGGATAACAATAAATTATGTTGGATTTCTCGAGATGTATTTAGGGGTAGGTAGGTACAAGTAGGTACTTCAGTCGCACAGTTTTAAAACGTGCGTTAGACTTTTCTCAATATAATTTGTTGAAATTAAGTTAAATATGTCGAAATTTATGGGTAGATAGATGCGAATATACAGAATAAAATTTATATACAGGCTGAATCTGAAACAATAGATTTCATACACGATTCAGAGTTGATTGACATTTTGATGAAACATTTCTGCAAAAATTCTAATTACTGCAGATTTTACTAATATTTACAAACAATTATGAATTTTTCTTATAAACAAAAGTCAGTAAGTGCTAATGAGAAAAATCCGTGGTTTCATGCTTCGGGTAAAGATTGAACACAACCTGTATACTTTGACTTTTGACTCTTTGAATAAATAAATATTTTGTTGTTTTTCGTGTTGAAATACAATATATAATAATTGACGTGCTTGATACGGGGGGCCACTGAAGAATACGTACACGGGAATCTGTTTCTACTAATGATCTATAAAATTGTATATTTTGATTGTGTATATTAAAAATCCAATCCTGTACCTGCAAAAAAGATTATGCGACATTTTCATTGGCGAACAACATATTAAAGGTTTTTGAATACACATTTTTACAAAATTGTCATTAGCTCGGCGGGGAGAGGGAAACATCGTGAGGAAACCTGCATGCTCCAGAAATAAAAAAAAATCTGGAGTATGCAATCCGCACTGGGCCCGGGTGGTGGATTATGGCCCGAAATCTTCCAGTGATTTGCTAGGGGAGGCCTATGCCCTGCAGTGAGATATAAATTATCATCAAATAAAATACCTACATCACTAAATACATGCAGATGCAAAGCACTCTTTATCACAATAATACTTATATCATAGGCATATATCAGTAATAGTGACATGCTTTAAATTTCAAACCGCAGCTTTACAATACTGCTTTAGAAGTCACTGACGTTGTATTTAACTAACACACATTCCTAAGACTCGAGTCTAAAGTAACTTATATCATGGTCAGTTAAATTTAACCGTTCTTACGATTCTACTAATTAGTTTTAGCGTTTCATTAAGATTGGTTTTAATCACTCCTGACATAAATTTTCATGATTTTAAATAGGCAAATATTGTTTTTGTTTTTCATTTGTTTAATTAATGATTTAATGTTCTAGTAAATTGTAATTTAACTTTATTTAATTGGATTTATATTCATACAAATTTAATTTTGTTTATACTCGTATTTTATGATACTCGCATGCCTCTGTGTTGAACTTGTATGCACCTGTTTAAGTATTGCACACGGTATGTTGAATTTATAAGTTTTTACCGTTTGTATTTGTTCGTGTAAATGCTGTTGGTGTATCTTGTAAATAGGCGACTTTAATATACGATACAACTAGTGACAAGGAATATATCAGACTTTTTTAATTTTAGTTAATTTTACAGTCAATAATGTAAGGGCAAATGACACACAATTCGTTTTATATTGCGATATCTGCGATGTATGCAACTTAGGTAAAATTCATGTATATAAATATATGCGTAGTTGTTTTAATGAAATGACGTGTCCAATGAAAACCCGCCAACGTTACAATAATTATTTAATTAATAAAAAATACTCTACACAATGTCCCTGACACTATGTGTGCGGACACCGTGGGCGGCGACGGAAGGGCTATCGAGACCACATGCTGGAAGTCCGCTCCATATCGCGGAGTAAGTAGACAATTAATAATAGGGTTATTTGACATACAAGACTATTTATAAAGTGAAATTTGATCACCACGTGATAATTTAACTGTATTAATCAAAAGAGACCCAATTCATTTGTTATTTTCGACCTCAAAGAAAAATGACATACGGTATTTAGTGAACATGCCTATTAATTAGTTTGTAATGTTTATCTTACAGGAAACTCAGTGATCAGGATAAAGTAGAAAAATCCTTTTAAAGATACATTAGAAACGGTCGAATGCTGCCCAGCCGTGCTGAATGAGTCTAAAAAGTTGGACTTGTCTAGCTGAATTGACTGTCCAGGACAAACATATTGGTCTACAACTTGCAGTATTGTTGATGTTCCACTATTGATGTTCTAACATAGGATATTGACTCGTTAGTTATATTTATCGCTATAACACTAAATGAAGAGAACATTTATTTTTTAAAAGCACCAAGAAATAAAACGCCGCAGAAAATCTATTCATCAACAGGTTTCAACAAAATGCCTATACTATAAACAGCATATACTGTATTACATACATTCTTACTTGTATGACACAATATGCTGAGCAAGAAGAACATTTAAAAATGCTGAAGAATTATTTAAGAAAGTGAATCAAGATACATGCTTGTGTGAGATGCATTCTTTTCTATATGGTGCTCAAATATCTGTAGTTGGACTGCGTGCTCGTCTGCCTTATAAAAAAATATCCTATAAAAAAACTACAGTAACCTCTTCACGTTCTAACACGATAATAACCACAGATTTACCAAAACAAGATAAAAGAAGTACCAAAACAAGGCGTTACCTGTACCGCACACGAAGTCCGGCCTAAATAAGATTTACGTCTTTAATCCCACGGGAACTCCTATATCATTACTGATGGCTAATCTTCAAGCCGGCCACGGAATTACCTGGAACGAAGAGACAAGCTAGTTTAGTAAAATGATATCAAGCTCTTAAAGGAATATGGAAAAGTTAGGTACAAATATAGTTAATTAAAGTTAGGTACAAATATAGTTAATTAATTATTTTATTTTTATTTAAAAAACTTTATCGCACCTTATAGTACAAAAGGCTCAGTACCTCAATACCTGGAGGCTTTCTCTATCTTTCAACCATTGGATTGAACAGAGAGGCACGTTGGGAGGCGAGATGAAATATATAAATATAGCTTAAATGATGATTAGTAATGTAGGTAGGTAAAATGTATGCGAATGCTACATATATATTTTATAGAAATTGCAATAGTTCAAATAAGTAGCTTCGAAATCTGCCTAAAAGCATGCACTTTCGATTAATATATGCCTAAAAAGCAGGGGTGGCCTAAAGGTACTTATTCTTAACTCACTTTTGTAAATCGGGAATACCGGAGGCAAGTGTATGCACCAATTTATCAATCAAGTCGATTATGACCCGAAACCTTGTGATTACAAGGGAAGGCTTATGCCCCGCAGACCCCGCAATGGGACGTTATAGTTATCTATGCTGATCGAAAAGAAAAAGTTAAAAGAAATTAAGGTATTTATTATTAAAATAAAGACATATTAAATTAGATGACTTATCGATTTTGTTCATGTAAGAAATACATCTTTCAGTTTAATTACCACAAAAATCGTCATCAGAGTTTTATGCAACAATATAAAGTTCATTATCAACTTATACAAAAAGCGCCAACCGCAAATATAACGTTGTAGAACAAACCTAGTCATTCAAATAGAATTACGAAAATGAACTTTAACGTTATCGCATTAACTGAAATGTATAGCGTTACGTGAAAATGTTTGCGTTTCTGTAACTTCGTTACTGTGCAGTCACGTTTTTCAGTGAACTCAGTGAAATAGTTTTTCATATCGCTAAACTTACTGACTATGCCTGTGTATTTATGTTCGGAAGAAATTAAGCAATTTTAGAAAGAAGTGACGGTCATCACTATAATACGAGGAACGCGATTATGTCAGCAGCCTTTAAGCGTTCTTTAATTAAATCCAACACGTTGATTCATGTTTTAGGTGCAATCACCTACCTAAAAATGTAACCGACGTGACGCTTCAAGCCTGCCAGTGTTCAAACTGAGGTTGAGGCGATCGAGCAGGTATCTATACCGTCGACAAATTTATCAATTTGAGTATATCACGTGACTTTATAAAGATTAACATTAACGTCAATTTAAATTTTTTGTATAGGTAACTTAATTTTAATTTCAATATTTTAAACAATAATTGACGTGTAATGAATGTTAATTTTAGTTAATCACGCAGTTAATGAGTATGAGTAACTCGTTTACGAACGCAAGATTAGTTTCTAATCGTGTGAACGCTTTGTTGGCCAATGCTTTAGGTACGTCTGGTCTACGAAAATATTCATTAGTACACATGTACAACATAAAAAAAATATTTCTGATGCAAACTTCAGCGGAAAATTATTTTGGGTGATTTCTGTTTACGTATTTATTAAGGAAATGCCTAAAAATCTTTACAAAGCCCTCAAAAACTAAACCGAAAAAGCGATAATTACCCAAAACAGGCATTTCACGTATCGATAGCAAAACGGTAAAAAGAAAGCCCAACCGGTCCACGGAGTGACCTTGAGCAAATATTGTGTTTGCCCAGTTGGGCCATGGGCTGCACTAACAGAACCAGCTGGCAGTCGATACAAATAGTGACCGCTAGCCCTTCGCACTTGTTAATGGGAACTTGGGCTAAGTTAATATGGACATGGCTTCCGTATTATTTGAGTCCACAACCACGAGCAGACACTCCAAGTGTCATCATATGTGTATTCCGTGGAATACACATAACACCACGATATTCAAACTTTTTTAACCCTTCAGCTATTCAGCTTCAGCTTAAATTGACTTCAGCTATGACCTCCTCATTTGAAGCAAATCTTTTTCCAGCGAGCCATTTTTTTATATTTAGAAAGAGTAAAACATGCAAGATGCCAAATCTGGTGAATACGAGGGATGGGAAAGCAACTCGTCGCGTAATTCTACAAGTTTGACCGTCGCAATTGCTGACGAGTGAGCCGATGTATTGTCTTGGTAAAAGAGATATTTTTTCTTCGCTAAATGAGGTCGTTTTGTCATCAATTTACCATGAAAATGACTCAGTAATGCGGCATAATCCTTTGATGGTTGATCATTTTTCAATACAGTTAATCATTATAACACCCTGTGAATCACAGAAAATCGTGGTCATAACTTTTCCGGCCGACGGAACTGTGTTTGCTTACTTTCTTGGAAACACTTTTTTCCGGTATAAATCCACTGTTTCGACTATTCTTTTGTTTCGTCTATAGTCATAAATCGGTGAAAAACCTTGGTTGGATTGTACTTAAACATAAGTACAATCCACTTACCGGCAATAAGGTCCTTTTGCTCATATAACGTCACATATGATTTTTTTTATAATAAGCAACCCTTTTCATATTTAGGATGTGTTTGTGTACCCGTGCACACATTTATATACAAATCCAGGGGGTTTAACATGCAATTTGTCATATCTCTGAAAAACTACCATTTTTCTTATTATCAGTACAGTAAGTACGACAAATTTTACAAAAAATTGTCGTCTGTAGTTTTCAGTGTTTGATATTTACATTTATTTTTATGATATAACGTTTACAGTCAAGAATTAAAGTGACATTACAACATAAAAATAGAAAATGAAAATATTCCTGTAATTCGGTAAGTGCCGTAAAATAATACTATTTATTTGATTATACTACACTTCCAATAAGTGTTTTCTCTACGTGTGCGTTCTCCGGAGTCCCTACGTGTAAAAGAGAGGTTAGATTTCCCTCTCATTTCCTCTCTAAGCAACCGTGTGAAATGTGTCTGCTGTCCAACGCACGCAGTACGTACGAGGTACAAATTCATGGTGACGCTTAGCAAAACAATTATATTATGAATATTAGAAGCACATTAGCCCTCATGTGAGCGCGTGTGTTAGAAAAAAACCAGCGTTTTCTTAGCAAATTCTAATCTCTACACATACTCGTATACCAGGATAGCAGGACTCGATAGGATGTCGGGCACGTATGCCACCGTGTGAGATATAACACACGCCATAGCCACACACGCATCACACACCAAAGGGGTTGGCGGCCCCTAACCTAAATTTCACCAACGCACACTGGCAAGGCTGCAGAACACACCCCTCTCAAGCCGCCCTCTGGTCTAGCAAGAAGGAAAGAGACCACTTATAAAGCCGTCAACGCAGGCGTTAGAAAGAGTTGGGTATGGGGGTGGAATTTCGGAGAAAATCAAGACAAGTCGGAGTTTGCGCATTCTTAAGGCGTCTAGGGGTGAAAGTCCACTTACTACTGCCGTTATCTATTACCCTGGTACTTGTTTTCCATTTTAGGACAAAACTCGATAAAAAAGGGCGCTTGGGAGAGGGAATAGGGGTTGTTTAGCTTGTCAAATTGCGGTTGAAGGGTGCGTATGGCCGTTCGGAAAGTAAGCCTGTGTTGGAAGTTGCGTGCGTAGCATTGTTTTAGATGTGTGTGTAAGACGGGCGGTTTATCAGAATCACACATCGAACTCTTAACATATATATATACTTATGAACTACATTTATCACCTGCATTTTTAGATGTTTCGGGAAATTTTAAAATCATATTTATTTTAAAAACGATTTAGAACATCTTAAATGTACAAATATCGACAGTAAATAAAAATATTATTTGGATGAAACTGTGCATCAGCAGTGATGTTATCAAGTTAAGATTTAACGTATACTAATCAGGTACAGCACGGCTCATTGGGCACGCTTATAGTATCGAGAGCAGTTGTTAAACCCGGCCAACCATGAAATACACCCATTATAAGTCTCATGAGATTTGAGTGAATAAATTTTCAATGACTGTTTGAATTGTATGAAAATGTATGCCTAAAGAAGTCACGCACTAAATCTTAAATGGATCCTTTCAAGATTTAATTTCAAACTGATTTAAAAACTATAATTTCATTAAAACTGGATTCATGTATATGTACGCCAACGACTTACATGTGAGCATACATGTAATACACGGAATTTTTATTTCAAATCTACGACAGTTTTTTGTGTACATGCGTTATATATTTTTTTATTATCTATGAAATGAACTAATGAATGAATATAATGAAAGAGCTATTCAATCTATTCGAATAGTACTCGTATGTATTCTCTCTCACCATAATAAATTAAACTCAATCTTACAAACATGTTATGTAAACAGTAAACCCAAACGCAATATTAACACTTTTCTTTCGCTTCCGTGTGTATTGAAGATGAAAATTTTACTTTATTTACTTGTCAAAAGCTCCCGCCATAACGTTACCGATCGCATAGCGAATGCGCGCCATGTTTGGATAACTGTCAAATCCGTTGACATGACTCTCGTGTTGCAACTACCAATTAGACGGACGGTGACACTGTTAGGCCTATTTTGTTTTGATTAAATCTAATTAAAGTGCTATTATGGCAGTATTCTTTGTTGTCATCAATCATTCAATCTTAACCCATCATCTATCTTATCTGTCTATCATAGTTAGTAGTACATACTGCCATGATATGTGAGATAACATATTTACAAAACTTAACTAACACTAATTATCGTGAAACCTTACGAACTAGAGATTTAAATGTAGGTACATTTAAACTTTGATGAATAATAAAATTAAATGTTAAATTAACTTATTAGCTGAAAATATAAGAATTCTGATCAGATACTGAGGAAGAAAAACGTGACTTTTATAAAAAAAATATTATCACAACCTTAACATTAAATACAAATAGGGCGTTACTAAAACTAATAAAGAAACCAATACAAAACCTCTCACACCCTTCGTTTAGCATTTTTTGTATTATGAACAAAAAATCTCCAAATAAAAATTAGCTTCATAGACATTTTTAATAAGGGGTTTGAAAAAGGTATAAATAATTTCCCTTTCGACAGGAATGCCGGGATCGAGTCCCGATGGAATGTATCACTGTCCCTTTCTATTATCTATGTCCTTTTCTGTATCCTCTTTATCTAACACGTGCCAGCTCTCCGAACTGGTTAGCTTTGATAAATGACTACTATTTTTTTTTTTATTGGCCGTCCCGGGGTTGAATACTAATGTAATAAACGTTTAGAGACTACGTAGTAACGAGGCATCGCGTAATAAATAGCCTATGCACACAGACGATCGTTTTGTTTGCGTTTGATGCTACTCGGGGACTTCCTTTGGTGTTATGATTGCCTGGTACTTTGATACAAATGTTACGTCATCAAAACAGCGTTACGTCATTATGTTCTACTGTTCTTTCCGTGTTTTACCTTTCAATGAAATTCAATATCTTCATAATTCTCGTTAAATCCAACTCCTAAAACATATTCTTTGTTTTTATCTTCGAAAGAATGATTGACATTTCAGAACCGATCGTACTCCAATTGATTTAATAGAATTCTTCTTTAGAAGTAGTTTTTTTATACAGATTTATTTATAAAATCGTAATAAAAGTCCTTGAAATAAAACCAGTAATTCTAAATTCGCGTAAGCATGCAACGAAAATAAATTGATACATCAAAGAGTTTACAAAAAGCTTGTAAAGCAAACATATTCGAAAATACTTCTAATGTTAAGAGTTAACTTCCGTTCTGCTCATTGTATTACATAAACTCGCGAATTGGGTTCTTATAAGCAGACTTACAAGATTTATGAGATAATGTGGGCTGCAGATCACATGGTATGCAGATCTGGACTTGCTTCCTTGCTTCCTTATTCATTCTAGAGATACGGTTACTCTTGCAGAGAATGCGGAAACAGAACAATGATTGCGAAATAATTTTGGATTGACAATTAAAATTATTGATTTTCGATAGGTTCAATGATGTGAGTAAGTCCTAGCCAATTCAAGTAAGTATAAAAGACTGAAAATTAAGATTGAAAGCCAGGAGATTAGGGAAGAATATGAAAAATATTGCAAATATGACAAAACCGTTTTTAATGTGAAACTCATTGGCTTTTATGGCTCATTCGCGTTATGAAAACGATGGCGAAAGACATGGACTGTTCTTTTCCCTGGTTGGTTGGTTTCTTTTTACAAAATTTGTATTTTGGATCAAGCAATTGTTGTCATGCCGTGTTAGAATTTAAGTAAAGGATTGGCTTAATTTTCAAAAGATTGAATTGAATCCTGTTAAAATGTATAAAATCCTGTTTATCTGTTTCAAAAAATCTGCTTCAAGGACTCCTAGACTTCTCACCGCTCCATTAAGTTATTTTTGCGTATGGGGCCGTTCAAGTATTGCGTAAGCTTTGCTTATTTTCGTTGGCGGGGGGGGGGGGGGTTAAAAATGACTAAAATTCTGCTTACGTAATACTTGAACGGCCTCTATTGTTATTTATGTTTTAATACATAAATAATACAATATTATATATGTAAATATGTGCGTATATATAATGTGTAGTAGCATGTGTGTCTGCGTAATACTTGCACTAAAATTGCATTACTGTCCCTATTTCTGGGGTAGTTGACAGGTCGAAAATGACATCTGGCATTATGTCCGCCATTTGTACAATTACTTGTGCAATGAAGTTTAAATAAACAGCGTTTTTCACATAACTGTAATTACTTAGTATATAAAACTAAATTTAAATACTTAGTTTACCTGTCCAGTATTTCCATTGATTCGAATCCACTCAATAAAGTAAAACAGACTATTCCGTGTGGCCTAGTTCTATTCAGACAAGTTTACATTAGACTGCGCGGTGACGTGTATATTTACCTTCCCATAAAACATCTTGGAGCAGTTGAAGGAATTTTGCGAACCTCCATTGTGTAAACGCTGTACATTTTTTGTTGTATAACTGTCTTCACTTTATAAATCTATATTTATATAATATTATATCATTATTACTTCCGTGAAGCATTAAAGTTTGATTTTAGACGTATGTTGTTAATAAGGGTGATAATTATAAGTGTTTTCATAGGCAAATTATAGACGTTTGTCTATATGCTAGATATTTGTGGCATGTTAGTGTCTTCTGTTCATATAAGAAGGAATTTTTAAATAAAAATTATTAATTAATAATGCATTTTGAGAGCATCGCAATTAATAAATTCTAATTGGAGAGCTTTCTAATTTATAGAGATTCTTGATCTTATATTGAATCCAGATTGACCACTTGCAAAACATATTTCTAATTTAAACCTTTCGTGACCTTGACCTTGTTGAAAACGTAAAATACCAATACTGTTTAAAAATCATAACTAAACATAGGATGCGTACATGCAACAGGACAAAGTTTGTCTGACTTTATTTCTGTGGACATTGCACCAAACAAATTTTGCCCTGCCGGCTGCCACGTCGGTCGACATGCAGCGATCATTTTCGGCCTACAAATTAATTTGAACTGACAATCTTTGAAATTGATAATTTAGAGATGTGTTCTCATAAAAAACTATATATGATTGTTTTTTTTTTTGTGATAATGCATATACGAGTATAATGCATATTAAGACCTTTTTTGTGCATATTTTGGCACTTTGATAGTGTGTATAATCCTCTGTGTAATCATAACACTTATTCAATATATTCAATGACTCACATTAGAACCACATATTCAATGACTCTCTGTGTTGTAGATCCAGAGACAGACAATCACGACCACAGACTACAAAACATTCCGAACAAATTTTTGTTTCTAAAAACAGAATAATAACCGAACCCGGTATATTTACTCTAATTACGGAACCTTTCTTCTCTAGTCAGGAGTGCTATCTACTTCGCTAAATATGCTATGCTTAAAGTGATGGACTAAGATGCAGGCGCGGATACCGAAAAACTCAAGGGGAGTTAAAAGACATCTTGAGCTATGGGTGTAATAATAAATCATCGAGTCACATGCAAAGCTTAAGAAAACTTTTTTCAAACTGTTTCCAAGACAAGCTACTTATGCATGCTACCTATGCAAGTACAACTACTCGACTGACGAATAAATTGCATGTAGATGAATACGTCGCTCGAGTGCGCATCCCCCATGCGCATGCCCTGCGCCCCCCATATGTATCCGCCGCTGTTAAGATGCACTAAGATTTATAGGAAAAACCTATGGTTTGAAATTGAAAACCCTTTCATTTTGTATATAAAAGACGGGGCCTTCTCTGGAGTGTGACCCGGGACTGTAGCCCACTCTAGTTGCGAGGTTAGTCCGCCTCTGTGAATATAGTATCATACTTAAACTGATTTAAAAATCTTAGGTAGGTATTCTTCTTGTGAGCAAATTCAGATTCATCGCTTTTGGTTACCCATTGCCACTGTCGGGGTCGATGATTCCGTGTCGTCATGGCATTCAAATAATTGATTAAAGATCATTGTCTTGCATTGATAAAGAGACGACAACAATGGAATATGTACACGAGACATCAGACAGGTACGTATACGTCATGTTGAATTCTTATCATTATGTGATGAGAATAGAAATATGTGATTAGATTAGATAGGTTTAGATTAGATAGGTTTCCTAAGTTAGATTAGGACCCTAAGTTAGATTAGGTAAGTTAGATTACATAGTAAGATAGTCGTATACATATACATATAATAAAATCTTTTTTTGATTTTTTCGAGAAAAAAAATCATTGCAGTTTACACTATGAATGATACCACAGCCTATAACAACAGTTTCTGGAATTTTTGTCCCTCTGTCTGTCAGTCTGAACGCGTATTACGCAAAAACTACTCGACAGGTTTTAATGAAACTTCGCACAGTTCTAGCTTACTGGATTGACATTTGGGGTACTTTTTATCCCGATCTTTTGTAGAGTTCCCAAAGGAATCATAATCAAGGCCGCGTGTACAATATGAGAGCTTACATAAAAAATATCGGATGGATTTTTATGAAAAGTTCAATTAATAATGTGTGTTCTGGGTCGACATAAGGGATAGTTTTTATCGCGAACCATTATAAGATCCCGCGGGAACCATTGTAAAGCGACCACGTGTACTCTTAATGACCCGCGACTGACTACCCACGTTCGCGTCTTTTTCTACGTTTTTACGCTTCATTTATTTATTTTTGCATCACAAAGCAAGATATCAACCAATCAAAGCACAATTTAATGTAATGTGTACAGAAGTGTTAAATCTAATTGGCACCTCAATAATGTGACGACGGCATGATTGACATTTAAGCAATAAACTTAATTGTTAATAAGCTAGTAGTTAAAAATAAGTAAAAGAAAAGAAAGTAAAATGAGTGAGAACAAAACAAAAATTGGGCAACAAATCACGATCAACAAAACAACTAGTTTCCAATAACTGAAATAAACAATAACTGAAATAAACAATAACTGAAATAAACAATAACTGAAATAAACAATAACTGAAATAAACAATAACTGAAATAAACAATAACTGAAATAAACAATACCTAACTGAAATAAACAATAACTGAAATAAACAATTACCACAAAATCAACGGGGACTCCGTTGATTTTGTGGTAATTGTACAGGAGTGCTTCACAACACTCCTGTATATTTATTGTCAGAACCTAAACCCAACCCATCCTTAGGCCATTTAATGACTTACCTACATATTTCCATTTTTTTAATTAAAGAAGGCAGACAGAGTTGTAGTCAATGTAAAAGTTATGACTTTATTACTATTTAGTTAGAATAAAGTCGGAATTTTGTTAATCAATGTCGTTGTCTTTCTAAAAGAACATTCCCTGGCTTTTTTCTACCGAACAAGCCTCGTATGGAACAGTCTAGTCTGCTCTGAAAGTGCACCATGCTCGACCTCACATAAAATTTCTCCCAGAGCCGTTGCGCAATAGTGTTGCCCGGCGCCGATCCTAATTATATCGACAAAGATTGTGAGTAATTATTATGGTCCATTAAATATCGTGGCGCACTAATAGCTCTGTTAACGCGGAGAATCGATAAAATTTAACTTGTAAACGGATTTTTATGTTGAAACTTTGGAAATAGATATGAGAAGCTTTTGAATGATTTAAATAGATTCAAGTAAATTTTGTTTAACCAACAAGTACAACGATTTGAAAAGTACAACAAGTTACACAGATATAAACATATTTAAATATACACAATGTTAATAATATATTAATTTAACAATACTAACATAACTAACTACATAACTAACTAACATAACATACTAACAATAACTTAAATATTTAAAAAAAGGGTTGTAGTTATTTTACAGTAGAACGTGTAGTATCTGATTGAAATTGTCACCAATAATTATTGTACTCCATTTTTGCAAATAAAATATTATTATCATTATTATTATTATTATACAAATTGTAAGGAGTGTTGCCAATTAACATTAAAACTATAAAAAAATAATAAAGAATAAAAAAGTGTTACGGCGCAGACATAAAGCGTTTCGTAGATTATACGTATCAGTTTTCGAAGTTCATTCATCCTAATTCCATTATTTTACTCAATTTAAACTTCATTATGGATTTAGGGCCAGCAACCTTAAACAAAAAATCATTGTAATTTACCGCGTCAAATTAAAAAATAGGTACTAGAAAACATACCTAAAGAAGAAGGCTTTAGGACTAAATTCGTAAGTACATTTATAAGTCGTGGGATGGTTCTTTTAGGCTGTGCAAAAAATGTGACTTTCAAAGGGTCCACAGTGAAGTGTTCGTTGCTGTTTAAAATGTCGATGAAATATAAAAAAAATATAGTTTAATTTAGTTAAAATCAACCATACTTTTTAATTTGTCTTATTATAATCCTAATTCTGAATTTGACAATGTACATTGTGCTGATAAAAAACGTTTACAAATTTTCGCATTTACATATATATAAATAAAATTAAATTTAATAAGAGATTATCTAAGGGGTTATTATTCAAATATAAAAAGCTCTTATATTACTTGTGTATGCTTATTTTTAAATATTGTGTTTTTATTTTATTGTGTGTGCTGTGTGTATTTATTGTGTATTATTGTGTATTGTTTATGCTTTTATTGTGTAAATCTCATGTATGCTTATTTCATCGACAAAAAGATATCACTATCTCCCGCACTAGCGGTGAGAGAGGCGTATCCCGAGAACTTCACGTTATCTCGAAGGATATTTAACTTAGTAATTTAATTAGTAAAATATTCTAAGAATTTAGTAGTGGTGAAGCGGCTCAGGTTGCCTTTTCCTCGTATAATTTTAAAATGCATCGAATATTCATAACTTTATAGGATCTTAACAATTCCACACTAGCGGTGCCCGTGACTTCGTTCGCGTGGTCCTTAGTGTACGTGTGATTACAATGATTTCCACGGGAACTTATAACGGTTCGAGATAAAAAGTATCCCGTATGTTGACACAGGACAACAAACGAGATACTTCAGGAGAATTATCATAAAAATCCATCAAGTGGTTTTTATGCGAGCTCTAATATTGTACATGCAACCTTGTAGATGATTCCCGTGGGAATTCTATAATGGATCTTGACAAACCGTACCCTAAATTTTAATTCGGCATGTAAGTTGTAACTATGCCAAGTAAGAGGGGAGGTCCAAAAGTTTCCGGCCTGACAAAAAAAAGGACACTCAAGTTCATGAAATTATTTTTATTTTTTAATATAGTCTGTCTATTTGAACACACTTTTCGGATCGATTAATTAGCATTTCAATCCCAGTATAAAAATTATCAGAAGTTTTGTCTTCAAAATGGGCGAAAACCGCAGCGGTCACTTCATCATCCCTTAAGTCCGCCTTGAGTTTTGAGAACAAATATTAATCATTGAGAGCCAAGTCAGGACTATAGGGTGGGTGACGAATTTCCGTGAAGCTACACTTTAAAACAGCAGCTTTCGCAACTGCGGCGGCGTGGACGGACCACTGTCGTGGAAAAGTACGGATTCTGCTTTGCTTAGTTTTCCACGACGTTTCTGCTTGATTGCGTCTCGCAATTGCTCTATAAGGCTAGCCTAAGCTTCCAGTCACCGTAGTATTACATTCTTTTATGTCCATAAGCAATATTCCTCGACAATTCCAGAATATCGAAGCCATAATATTTTTGTGGACTGAGTCACCTTTGCCTTTCTAAGCGGTGCTTCATCAGAACGACGCCATTCCATCGACTCCCTTTTGGAAAGGGGTCATAGTAAGAACCATAATTTTATTCCCAGTAACAATTGTCTCCAAAAAACCGTTTCCGTTTCTCTGAAAGGCCTCCAAAAATTCCATAGAACACGCTACTCGTTCACTTCGCAGCACACCTGAAAGAAGTTTTGGCACCCACCTCGCACTAACTTTATTCATATGAAGATGTTCATGAAGAATCTTAAGGACTGTAGTTTTTGAAATACTTGTCCTTGCTGCTATTTCTTTCGTCTTTAGCCGTCGGTCGCTCGGTACTTCTTCTTCCACTAATTTGATGTTATTTGGAGTGCCTCAAGAGTCGACCGGAGCGAGAATCGTCGTCGATGGACTCCCTAAACGAAATTGCCAACCATTGTTTGATGTCGGTCGACCTTCCTTTATGAGAAACTTAATCCCGGAATGATATTCCAGTTTAAACATTTTAAAGTTGTTGTTCCAAGAGTCGAGGAATCGAAACTAACGAATGTACACGAATTAGCGGGTCAAATGACAATTACAGTTTGTTATATTTAGATATCTAGAAATATGTCAGACCAGAAACTTTTGGACCTCACTGGTATCATTAAAATCCGTTCAAGCACGTTCAGACACACACACAGAAAAAAATTTCTAAATTTTGTGGTGTTTGTCTTCACATCATTCGTAGTTTATAATACAATCCCTTTTTTGTTTTTAAATATATCATGTACAGATAAGCCTTTAATTACGATTTGATTATATGAAGTATAAATAATTATATGTATGTTATGTTACTTATGTACTTGAATGACCCATATTATAGCATAATTTATTGTGTTTCTCTATGGAATATTGGAATATGGAATATCTGGATCATCTGGTTGGGCCTTGATTTAAATTCTATTAAAGATTAACTTTCATATAGTTTTTATGCTGTCATTTTTTTTAACTTTTCTAAACTATTAATAGTGACTGTTTGAATTTAACGACACTAAGTCATGGTAACGGTGGATAAAAGTGAGAGCATAGGGTTAGGACACATCAAAGGGCTAAGCTATAAACCTGATTGGTACCGGCCCTAAACGCAGTTCCCTTCAGATAATATAGCCACTATACTTTTACACTGCAAGCTGTAAATGGATAGCGATTCGCTATCGCCTTTAACTAAGAAAAGCGATTTTTGTGATCGAATCGTAGTGATGGTTCAGAGGCAGATTTATTTTAGAGTTAGGTACTTACTTTTTCCACTATTGTTCTTGAAGATATTTGCGCTCAAACAGAATTATATTCTTGTTCTTCAATAGCTTCTTCTGTATTTTGTCTTATGTTACAAGTTAAATTAGGTCTAGCATATGCAAATCAAATGAGTACCTAGGTTAGAATTAGGTTAATATATTAAAAAAAACGTCCGGTGTAAATCGGATGAAATAAAACTTCAGATCGAAAACATTTTATTAATATATTTTGAGCAAACTGCTAATTTTCTACTGGACCTGTCTTAGTTTATTTGATTTAATCAATATTTAAAATTCCACCGCTGTACAATATAATGGGAGAGGAATAATATAGCAGTGTATTTATTTTTAAGCAGTGTGTTCTTTCAAAAGTATAACTTTATCATTAAACATACTAAATATATAATTCTTTATTTGTTTCTAGAAGATTTTAACAGAAAATACTTGTTAACTTGAACCCCGAACTAGGTTAAACCTGGGGGTTCACTCAGGCTTCCATCGCACGTGATACAACAAGATTACATTAAAATAATTTAAATAAAAACCTGTTATATTTAATTTTAATATATATGTAATTTAGAGAACAATAATTAATATATTTAATATATGAATTTTAAAAAAATGGAATGCATATGTAGGTAGATATAGTTACATTTAGTTGTATTAGTAAATCTATTTTATTTCATAAATTTGTGTAATTTTATTTACATTCACGTATGCCTATGTTGCCAACTTGATTGTGTATGTGTATGTGCGTTTCTGTGTGTGTTTGTGTGATGGTGAATACCTGAGTGTGTTTGACTGTGTGCATTTTAAGAATGTTAGTGATGTTGGTGACTGACAAACTGATTTCACTATAGATTTTTACATTGGCGTTGGGGTAGACAAGTAGGGTTAGGAAGTACGCGGAAGTGCAATCTGCGACTCCGGCTAGGTGAACTGAGGACTTTAAAAAAGTTCGCCGGTGGTGGTTGGATCAGAAGAGCCGGATCGTGTGCGGTAGCGAGCCTCAAGAGAGGCCTATATCCAGCATTGTCTCTACATAGCTTGATTA
Organism: Sesia bembeciformis; assembly: GCA_943735995.1. Taxonomy (NCBI): domain Eukaryota; kingdom Metazoa; phylum Arthropoda; class Insecta; order Lepidoptera; family Sesiidae; genus Sesia; species Sesia bembeciformis. Next base: position 11,632,542 of record OX031042.1, on the reverse strand, counting down.
TATTGTATAGATTCTGAACTACATAAATGTTTATCACTTGTTCCACAGTCGAGAATCGATCGTTTATACTGAAATTGCCTTGTCGGAGCTATTTTATGGTGTAAATGACAAAAAAGTAATGTTGTGGCGTAATAAAAGTGCGGTTCGCGTGCACGTGCTTGTTACGATGCTAACGATAACGAGCTATTATGGATATGTTGCTGACTTAATAGCGTTTGTAAGCGTACTTTATCATAAAGTGCAGCGAAATTCCGTTTATCACTTTGTAAATTAATGACGAAACTCCAAATTACTTTTCGTCGCGTTAACCGTTATTCAAAAGAAGAATATCATAAAGTTTTTCGAAAATGTTAAGGATTAATTACAGTTATTGTCAATTATTACAGTTAATTACAGTTATTGTCAATTATTACAGTTAATTATAGTTATTGTCAATTATTACAGTTAATTACAGTTATTGTCAATTATTACAGTTAATTATAGTTATTGTCAATTATTACAGTTAATTACAGTTATTGTCAATTAATTATAGTTATTGTTAATTATTACAGTTATTTTCAATTATTATAGTTAATTATAGTTATTTTCAATTATTACAGTTATTTTCGATTATTATAGTTAATTACAGTTATTGTCAATTATTACAGTTAATTACAGTTATTGTCAATTATTACAGTTAATAAGAAAATCATCACATAGCTAAAATTTATTTCGATTAATACTACGGTGAATGTTTTTTTTTTGAAAATATCTTAGGATAAGTGGAAATATATTTTGTTCAATTTTATCAGTTGTGAATTCCGGCTTAACGAAAATTGGTCGTATCCTTTTAGGTAGTAGGTATAGTACTCATTCATAAAATAATGCTCAAACTAGACTTGATGATTAGAACATAAATTTTAATAGCGTCTAGATCTTAACACCGTAGGGGTGCGGAAATGGATAGTTTAATCCCAATGTTCATCCCATGGACAAGTTTAGAGAAGAATTCAGAGGACGAGCCACTTGTCGGAAATACTTATCGATCATGTCGATAAGTTTTATTTTTTTAATAGAACAAAGACGGCGGCGAGCATACAGTCCACCTGATGGTAAATAGATACTGTAGCCCATGAACATCCGCGATACATGCCAACATCAGTACAGAATGACAAACTTTGCCACACCCCCGGATGTGCTGCCTACCTTTGCGGATTAAGGAATGGATTGGGAGAAAGGTTTGGGAAATGGGGAGGGATAGGATAGGATGGGTTGGGAATGGACTCTCGCATATCTCACTCACTACCGAACATTGGAACATATGTTGCAATGTTCGTACATACGTACACACATACGTACATTGGAAAAATACGACGGAAAAGGAAGTGCCAGTACGTTTCAAGGTAGTCTTCTGTGAGAGAGGGGTAACGTGGCCAGTCGAGTACGCCCAACATGCAGCGTGCCCCCCCCCCCCCCCCTCAATAAGTGCTCATTGAACTAAACTAGAAAGGAACTGTGCCGTGTAGACGTGCACGAGCATACACGAGACAATGTACGGGGGGGGGGGGTCATGTCCAGGAATGGTTACTAATACGGGCTGGATACGGTAACGGTTAGATAGGAAATATTACTGGTGGGGTTATAATTTAGGAGAAAGCTATGAAATTCAGTTTTAAATTCTTCTCATATATGGCTTAAAGCGCTGATATTCTACGTTTATTAGATCCCAAGAGCTTGCTTCGTGGAGAATAAAGAGACAGATCGAACAGCATTTCAATGTCAACAGACAAGATAGCATTTCACCTACAATTCTATAAAAACCTAGCACTAATTACTTAAATAAACTACAAGTTAGTTACTGATCCATGTTCACGCAATAAACCTTTTGTTTTCACATTAACAATATTAAAGACTTATTTTCTCCGAACGAGTATAAAAGTGATATAATAAACGCTAGCACCGTGGGAGCGACCATTAGTCTAAGGTTCGGTTAAAAGCGCATCAACGGCTTACGCAGCCGATGACATAAAAGACAAACTTATCTTTGCGATTAGTTGGTGGCGCCAATGTTGTAAGAAAGAAATTCCCACATACATCAAAGAAGTATAAACACATTAATCTTCACATCTGTTGTGAAAAGTGCGCTACTCTCTACGAGTATGTATATTTATAGACTTATAACTTGAGAACGACTGGACGAATTTCGACGGAACTTCAACAGACTGAATGAAAATTAATTAAGGAAACTTTGATTCGTTTTATAATGACCTATATGATAGTGGCTTATTTATATCTGGTAAAACCGATTCCAATCGCGTTGTTGATTATTTCAGGTGTCAATAGCGACCAGCGTATTCATTAAATACGGGTAAAATTCAATATATCTGGTAAAACCGATTCCAATGGCGTTGCTGATTAATTATTTCAGGTGCCAATAGCGAACGGCGTATTCCTTAAATACGGGTAAAATTCATTCTACTTCGTAGATAAGCGGTACACAATAATGGTTAGTTTTACCACTCGCAAAGTTAAGTTTGTTGATCTGTACGCAGCGTCAACGTTACAGATCATTAAGATAGAGACAAAAAAAACATATTTCGTTCGATATGAGTGTGGTAGGTTTCATGATTTTCTTTTCTCCTTTTTTTGGAAGATCTTTGCTGTTGATTTTATCGCAGCTGTGCGGTAAAACAATTTCGAAACGACAATATATTAGTGTATATCACACGAGACAAATTAGAAAAAATACTTGTAAGTATTTAATATTTTATAGAAAGGCAATAAATATTTACTGAGTGTTTAATAGCATTTTTTTCGATTTTTTGTTGTAATACGATTAAAAAATATATTTTACATACCAATAGTTCATATTATAGTTGTTAATAGATCCGTTAATAAATGAACTTGTTAAAGATTCATGGTACAAAATTAATTTTAGTGTAAAGAAACAGTGAAAAAATTTATCAGTTGCCTAATCATGTTTCGTGCTACACAGTGTGAACTCGACTTTACATTATCAGATGATATATACTTTTCCATCCCACACAGAGGCAGCCGGCAAAGGGAATTGTAACTGACTGATTCCATTAGTTTTCTACCACTGATTAATGATATAAAGTGTGGTAATTGAAGACGATGCATCAAAATTCTAGTTATGGGCACATAATGCAGACTGCTGGGCGTGTGGCGAAATTGTATGAGATATTAAAAGTGTGGAGGCTGCCATGATTGAGCCATTATTTAATTCACGAAAGTTTTTAATTTTATTTTTATACGTAGACAGGCAAAGGTACAAAATGGTCAGCACCGTCTATGGAGAACTGCAACATCAGGGAGGATGAGGATTAATATTGCTGTCATTTTCTAATATAACTTGTGATACTATGGTCCTCTATTTTATATTTATTCAAGGCATCAAAGCTAATCCAGTTTCGAAGCTGCAATCCTTTGCAGAAAAGCAGCAGACGGTAATAAACCACTTACCATTTCATAAATCCTACCGCTAAAACCACTAATGTCCTTCACAATGAACTCCAAGTTATTGGCACTAATGACAACGGTGATCAAATTTCCGACCGTTACGTCTACCGTCGGACCACCGACACAGACTTTCCATGCGAGTGGACATTCGGATAACACTTCCTTAAGGCGAACACATGTGATAGATATTCACATTACGACCAATACCAACGGAATCTCAAAAAACGTCTGCTGTTAACTAGATAAATATACAAAAACTAGCTTTTGCCGATTAAATAGTTCCCATCGACATAATTGTCTTGACAGAATTTAAAAAAACGGTGAAAACTTATTTTTTTATTCATATTGCGTATAATATATACTAAATTTGAATTAAAAATAATATATTTGAAGGGAAATTCAAATTAAATTTCTAGTTTCAGCGGTTCTGCGTTAATGAGGTCAGTCAATCAATCAGTCAGTCCGGATATTTCTCTATATAAGAATAAAAATAAGAATTTATTTAAATTCACAGTTTGACATAAAAAAAATAAAACATAAAAGTATGTTTAATAAAATTTTATAAAAAATATTTATTATAAATGTTTTACTTTATATGCACAGATAAAGGAAATCTTAAAAAGGATTGAAGAATAGTTTTAAGATTAATAGGGCGATTTTTTAACCTCGGAAAGGGGTACCTACTATAGTCTCCGTGATGACTTTTTGAGCTTAGAATTAAAATCTGTTAACGATCTTAGGAGGAGTCAAATTGTATTGAACTCAATTCGTTATACTTTTGATTTATTTGTTATATTCGTATTACATCACTTGGAATTGTCGAATTCGCCAGATAAGTCGGAAACTTTCTTAAGTTGCATTCTAAAACGTGCATTCGCTCTTTGATAATCTAAATATGGTAGATCCTTTTATATCTTCATAAAAAAAAGAGACTATTGTAATTTCACATTTCACGACAAGTCTACAATTGTCAGAGTGACCATAAACATAACATAAAAATACAGACACGCATTGACTATAAAAATATTTTGTTCTCATTCACAAGTGTAAAAATCCGGGAAAAGGAATTCAGACCGTTTACGGTGATAAAATATTATATAGGTACGTTGGGACAAATTATATAATCTTACGTTGGAAAGCTCACTATTCTGATTTTTACGGTCTTTTCACTGCCACAAAGGGCCTTCGGCCTAATCGCCGAATAAGTGATTTGACTTTGAGATTAACAATGACGCTCTAAAACGTTTTTGGCGGAAACCTGGAGTCAAGGTCGGGCAAGTAGATAATGAGATCTAATAAATTTATTATTAATAACGTACAATAGTATTATTAATAATCCTTTAAAATACCGTAAGAATATTTAAAATTACGAAAGTTAAATGATAATAAAATGTTTCTGCCAAAGCCGAAGCTGTGAGATATTTTTTTTTTAAATTAAAATGTTTTTTAGAATCACAGTGCGTATTTAATTTAAACGTAGGTGTTGTTGCGGTACAACGTTACGGTGTACGACGAATACTTGTACATAATAACTCAATGACTGGTAAAAACGGTTTACTTAAAGTGCCTACTCAAATGTACTTTTTAGTCACTTCGGCTAGATTTACAGCGGCTTTTAACGCCAATGTAAATTACAGAGTGTAATGTCATAGTCATAACCTCATAATAAAACTTTATTAAAATCATACTCCAGTAGTCCAGGCACAGCTTATAATTCTCCGGCAAACATAGTTTAATTTTGACATTATACACATTAAATTCCAATTCTAAAAACTACGCTCGCGCGTCCTACCAAAGGGGGTGAATCAAAATGAATAGCGTCAAGATGGCGGAGTCGGAAAAAGAGAGCGCTCCCGAAGTCAATTGATTTATTCTGTACTTTTAATATTCAAAACAAAACCGTAATCGACTAAATCATTTAATATCGTGTTTTAAGCATGCCAGCATGAAAATTTTTAAAAATTTTACTTTATGGAAAAAATTTGGGAGACGAGCATACAGTCCACCTAGGCTTGCCAACCGTCCCGCGAGAGCCGGGACGTCCCGTTTCTAGAGCCTTAGAGGATGCGTCCCGCGAAAGATGCGTGCGGGACGCCAATTGTCCCGCTTTATGGTACGGCTAAACTTTCGGGCAGAATTTAATTTAATTTCAATTTATCGTAGTTATTGCTTTAATTATAAACAAAGGTGATGGAAGGAATCCTTCCATCATTTTTGTTCCCTATTTTTTTATCCTTCCGTATGATTCATAAAATTATTAGTATTCTTTTTTTTATCAATTTGCCTAGTTGTTTCAACTTTTATTAAGTAAGTTATATGCCAAAGTACAACATATTCAATAAAACTATTTAAAATGTGAAAGCCAAATCTGATTTCTAATTGTATTTTCGCCTTCCTATACTTTGACAGCTGAGTCCCGCTTTTTTTAACCACGTCCCGCATTTTGATTGCAAATTTCCCTAAAATCCGTGCACTAAGGTTGACAATCCTAACCACCTGATGGTAAGTGGATACTGGCGTCCATGGACATGCCAACATCAGTCCAGAATGGCAAATGCGCTGTCTACCATTGTACATATTAATAATAACTATCTACATCTGAGTTATATGACTCCTATGTAGTTATTAATAGATGATAATAACTATTTTGGTAATTTTAAGTCCGTTCTCCAAATTGCTAGCCCATAATGATCTCATAATTTTTAAGTTTTCCAATTTGTAAAACATTATGGAATGCGATAACTTTATCGCAGTGAACTTTGACTTTGAGTGAACACTCAGTTATTTCCCATGTTAAAATTCAGCCCACATTTTTTATATTACAAATGACGCCGAATGACTACAATAAATTAGATAAATGTGCATGAAATCCATAAATGACTTTATAAGGACATCTGCCATAAAAACTTAGAATCTTTCCAATCGTAAAATCCACCGGGCGCCTACGCATGAAGGATTATGTCAATATTTTTTTTATTTCAGTTGTTAGGCTAGACTCGGCCACTTTATAAGAGTTGTAATGAAAATAAACAAATCTGTCACGTTTATAGTGTTCACAAATGCATCCATATGGCTGGTTACTTGTACAGACGTGTGCGTAAGTGGTTAACCAAAAAAGTGTTTTAGTCAGTACTTCCCTATCACGAAGCAAGATTTTTATACTGCTAATTGTAGAGTCTTTTATAGTTACCAGTTTGGTAACGCAAAAAAACCGAATGGATTAACTGTGGTTAATACCATACCATCAGCCTATGTATCTGCTGGATATAGGCCTCTCCCAAGGCTCGCCACCACACACGATCCTCAGCTCGTCTCATCCAACCAACACAGGCGATTTTTTTTAAGTCTTTTAAATCGACTTAAAAAAACTCATTGGCGAAAAAACTCATTTCCACACCATCATGAGGTAGAGTAAGTGGCGTTTCAATACGCGTGTTGGAGTAGACTTTGCGGCGCTCGTACACTGAAACTATTCATTTTACAACAAAAAAGGTTATTACATAAATTATAGGAAATTTTCTCTAGTTTAATTTATTACCTAAGTATTTTCATCGTAAAATGAGTTGGAAAGGAGATATTGTCAAAAAACCGTTTTTGGATGCCATTTTTTCAATATGGCGGCGCGAGCGGCAAAGATACGAGGTGGCAAAGTGAAAATTCGAAAAGAGCACGTGGAAATCTATAAAAATATTAATTTTCAAAACTCCCGGAAAGCTTTCCAGGTAAAACTCCCAATGACTCGACTATCTTCGGTTTTCCGTATAATCTGCCGCAGTGTGTAATTGAGTCTACGGCGGCTGGAGCTCGGCAAACCTCCGGGCGATATATATACGGCGATATAAAGCTTATATACGTAGCTCAGTAAAGAAATAGTTCTTCAATAAGGCCTTGTCTCCTTTCTTGAAGAACAGGACTACCACACTTCTACTCCAATCCTTTGGTGTTATGCCACCGTTTAAGATAGTGTTAAAGAGGTGTTGCAGCTCTCGTAAGACGGGAACTCCTCCAGCTTTCAAAAGCTCTGATATTATACCGTCTTCACCGGCGGCTTTACCGTTCTTAAATTGTACGAGGGCAACAGTAATTTCACCCAGGTTAAGGTCTGGGATATATTCGGTGTAGTAGCGGTTAACTTTTACACGGCGATCGTCCTCCTCCTGGGCTGTAGGCGCAGGTGCGTGTGCGACGTAAAGTTTTCTATAAAACTTCTCTACTTCTGAGAAGATCTCTGGTCTCGCGGACAGAGTTTGCCCACTATCGTTTTTAAGCATCGTCAGATGACTGCGTCCAAGTGGCTGGACAAAGACTTTAGAGCCTTTAGTGTTCTCTATTGATGTCTAGTCTCCATTGACTTATATTGTAATTGAAATAATTATAAGTATAATAATCTAATCTAAAATAATTAAATCATTAATTTTTACTATTATAACTTTATTTACTGCAGTAAATAACTAGTAGGATATTATCTTAACACATCATTGGCCCACGATAAGAATACAACGTGATTATGATTCACCATTTGTGTAGACCGACAGGGTCCTACAACATTTCGTCAAATGTAAACCATTACCATAATAATAAACGATTGTGCAACATGGCCGTTAAGATGACGCAATTAGAACTGTTCTTCATTTGTGCAAAAATCTTACTATTACAAATTAGATCATCGATTTTTTCATGAGCTGTTTCAGCTGGATACAATCCTTCAACGTGTTCAACATACTTTTAGCAAAATAGTCATACTTACCAATTTAATATGTCATATGGATCGTTAGATGAAGGCTGAGTTTTTGTTTTGATTAAATTAAAAATTGTATACTTATTGTGGGTTTTGTGATTTAATAGTGACAGTTTATTAAACTTCAAACTGCGTACAGATACATTACGAAAACATTGGCTATCGGCTAATCCGGAAACACCCGAATGCGTCATCCATGCCTATGAATTACAATACCTTCAATTGCATACTTTATTACGAGATACTTTATTGCATAGATGTGGATGACGCGTTCGGGTGCTTCCGGATTAGCCGATGGTCAATGTTTTCGTAATTTATCTGGAATGTTTGTAATGATCAAATAACAGCATTAGACTGCGTGTTTCGTGTGCTTCCAAGAAGTCCAACTTTTCTGTCCTCAGTAAAGCTACTATCACCTTACTGGGCGATTCCTTACTTCGACGGAACTTGACATGTGTCTTGACGAGATGTGTTTTAAATTTTGATTTTGAAATTGTAATTACGAAAAACTTGACACTGGCACAATGTGGCAATAGTCATATAAGAAAAGAAAACAAATTGAATTATTAATGGAGGTAGACGGGCAAGCGGCCCACATGATGGTTATTAAATATTAGGTAAATCATCAAAGTGACTTAGTACAGATTTAATAAAGAAATAACACCACACTCATTGGCCCACAGTAGAATTCCCCGTGTATCCTGAACTAAATAAACATTTGTTTTTGAACAAATATCTTTTTCTGTCAGGACTTTTGCACAGCAGACGGGGTCGGGTACCAACCAAGGGTGATTGGTCGTCAATTAAAATAATGACCATATTTTAAAAGCACTTACACAACATTATAACAGTACTGGTGATGGTAAAAACGACAAATAATTTATTTCGCCGAATGAAATGTTGTAATGAGATTGTAATTTAAATTATAAAAAACAGTCTCATAAAATATGTCAAAGCATTATCAGTCTGATGTGTGTCCTACTTATTTATACGCAAAAGGGCGAAGAACAAATTTTGATTTAAATTAATATTTAGTTCATGAGACAAAGCATAATTTTATTAAACAAAGGCTATGATACTTGTTAAATAACTATTTGTTTTCAAACAAGGACATGGCAGTTTATTGGCCACACAACATTACCTACTTAATTTATTCTATTCATTTAGTATATTTAGATTGAGTTAACCCAGTTCTCTAGATCTTATTTTCCTATGTAGTTTGACTAAATTTCTAGAATTGACTACTTTTTGTAATAAAAGAAAAAGGTAGGACATGTTCCATATGTAGTTATATGTGACATTATCTGAGGAATGGACCTCATCGTCGGTTATGTTTCCCATACATTAGCGAAATCTTAAAAAATATCTTAACCTTTTATTGTTGTATTAAATTATTGCATAATATTATTGTATTAATTATTGTTTGTATTGTAACTTGATAATTGCTGTATTGTTCTATCTTTATTGTTGTACAAAATTAGAGGTTAGATCACGTCTCTATTTAAGTAGAATCTTGGAAAAACGGAATATAGAAAATCTAACCTAAACTTCCACAATAAGATCCCACATAAATAAACTAACCACACATCATTAGTTTAATGACTATTACTTATTAGTCAACTTATAGATCATTGATTTCTTAATTGTTATAATTTCGTATCTTTATACTTAAGTCCGCCTATTGTACATTGTATCCGTGTAATAAAGTTTAAATAGATAAACGACATCTACTTAATTAAAATCTAACACTGACTGATAGACATACAACGCACAGCTTAAACCGGTGGGTTTAGAAGCATGAAATTTTGCACAGGAGTTCCCCGTAACGTAGGTGACCACTAAGAAAGGATTTTTGAAAATTCATCCCCTAAGGGTGTAAAATAAGGGTGTAAAAGTTCCTGAGATGTTGCCGATGAGATTTCTTATCGGGCAAACGGCTAGTAATATGATAATGTACTTAAAACTTTAATTTTATTTGTCTAAAAGCTATAAGTTTAAGTAATTTATACATTTGGCTAAATTGTTGAGCAGTTTTCGTTGTGGGGAAAAATAATAATAAGAATGATGCAAGTCATTTATCTAATATATTAAGCCTGCGGGACATGGGACAACGTCGACCCTACATTGAAATCGCTTGCCAGTGAAAGCACCACGACCTGCGACAGCTACTTACACATTAATCTTGCAGGGAAGACAGTTAATAATTCACACGAGATACAGGCGTGTCCCTAAACACAGTTACAAGATGATGGGATAATATAACCAGAACACAAGATGAATTTTTGAGAAACACTTGTAATGTGCCTACGTCAAGATATTTATCTTCATTTTACTTGTGCATACAAAGTTATCTATTATTGAAACATTTGTTGAATTTATGTGGGAACAAGAGGTTATAATGACGCCGAATAATATAATATGAGTGAACAATGCGGTTGTCGTATCACGATAACGTTACGTACCTAAAGGAGATTATGGGAAAAATTCCGAGACCTCCTACAAGCACAGTATTCACACAATGCACGCAGAACGCAGTGTTTTACGTTGTGAGCAATTTGAAATACAGCGTCACTGTCCACAACTCCACATTGTACTCGCCAGTCGTCTCCAGTACGCCTCACGACATGTATACTTTATTTAGTTCTTGTAATTGTTTAATAAATTAGTATGGGGGACGATGGAAGTTATTTATCGCACATTCTGAAGCTAGATCATGACAATCTATTTCAGAGTCTATTTCAATGTGATTCCCTTAGTTATAAAGTTCAAAAAGACACAAATTATACGAAGACTGAGAAAAGTATTCTTATGATCATGAATGCAAAAATAAAGGGCGGTCCTAAAGAAATGTTAGCTATACCCAGCTTCAGCAATCTCAATTACCTAATTAGCTAGATCGTGATAATCAAGATAGATTAAGTGAGAAGAGAAAGGCCTGGAAAGAGCTTATAAAAGTTCACTTTTATTTCAATTTAGTTCAATTATTATTTTAGAATGCAAGAAGATTCTCGTACCTACATTATATCGAATTCTCCAATAATCATTTGTTATTTGATAATTTTATTAGATATATTTTTACTCATCCTGCCTGCATGCATCGGCATGCGTTCGTGCCATCGAACCAATCATTTTCATAATTTATGCGCAACCGACTGGATAAAAACATAACGGCATAATTGCTCCCAAAATAAAATGCAGTCTTCCCGTGCTATTACATCGAGGAAGGAAGTGTAGTATACCAACGTACAAATACTGTAAATGATAACAAGAATTTATGATTTACATCACTTTCTTCACGCGGTAAAACTGGGTCGGTTATTAAAAGTTTTAGTTAGGAATACATAGCATAGCATGGATTAATTCTACACTAGCGATGCCCGCGACTTCGTGCGCATAGAGTTTAGAGTTAGCTTGATTCCCGTGGGATTTATAATTGATCTGAATAAACTTACCCTAAATGTTAACACGACACATAAATTACAATTATGTTAAGTTTCATTAACTTTTAGGAGTAAAATCATTAAAATTCTTCCCGTGGATTTTGCGCATTCAATATTCCAAAATATGTTGTTTTGGGTTCTGTATACTGCAACGACTATTTTCAAATACAATTTAAATGTGACTTTGTTACGATTTTATATTATGTATAGAATGTAGCTAGACAAATAAGGGTTTCATTCAGTACCTAAATACTTTCTTGTGTGGACTTATTCCACTGATTCAACGACCCGTAGTGGGTTCAGTGGGTGGAACAAATAAATTAAAAATTACGTCAAAACGTTGCATGCTACCATAAACCGTACAAAAGAAAGTTATTGTCTTCTCTAATTATAACCAAGTTGAGCTGGCACTAATATCACTAATTCAAGAATAGTGCTCGGCCCCTTTCCGTCGTGTTTTCAGTAACAATTACAACCTTTTTAGTGCCGACCCGTTCAGGAATTTAGTTCAACATTTTGGTACCCTTTTATTTCAACTTTGCGCAATATGGACCTGTTATGGCCCTCTTTGTTTTAACAGATGGACATAAAACTCGGGAATATTGGATCTTGTTTGAGTTATTGCACTATAAAAAGGTAGAACGAGGCAATCTTTTAAAACGAGCTATTTGAAAATTTGCAGATGCTACAACTATAAACTAAATTAGAAAATTCCTCAATATTTATAAAGCAAAATACAAAAATGTATCTCGCGGGTGGTTATTTGATTAACTTATTCCAAGTACGTCTGCAATAAACTGTGTCATTTTTTGTTCGTCGACGGAAATACAAACAAGGTTTGAACAATGGGTGGCTTGTTATGGTTGTAACTCGTCACAAGGCTTTGTAATAGGCATTCGTTGTCTGTGCGACTGTCTGTCGGTCGGTCTTTCAGGATGTGACTCAAAGGACGCGAACCGTCATCATCAATTTAGATAAACTTGATTATTTCCAAGTCAAATTTAAATGACACAAAAATTCCACCGTTTAAACGAAAATTGTCACCCAAGAGTATTAGGAGAGCATAAACGACGACAGATGAAGATCCCTGTCCACCGGTGACAATATAGACGTAACTCCCTAAGTCTAAGGACAAAAATGACCAAACGCGCAAGTATCCGTTAGGTACACACGTAAACTTGTTCTCTCGAAGTTAGCTGTAGAAGAAATGTTTCTTTAGAGCGTTATAGTGGTTGCAAGACTCATATTGATAGGCGAGAATAATTTAGTCCATTAGAGCTTGTGGTTTGGTCTCGGTACTGTTAGCTAACATAATTAGTTACTTTAAAGCGGTTAGCTCTGGTATTCATAAGGGTAAGCCGGAGGAAACCACAAAAAAACGGTTATAACGGGAGTATATTGCTCTTTGGCATAATTATTAAAATTTATGCTCGAATGAAGTTGGAATAATTTGTCATACTGTCAAAAGATATTTATTTTGATTTAGACACACGATAACACGTCAAAACATTTGAAATGTTTTGACATATGGGGACTCAAAGTTAATATCCAACAGTCGATAATTGTATTAGACAGTGATGGAGAATAATTAAAAACAAAAATTTATTGCTTTGCAGAAGAATTTTAAAATGTGGATAGTAAGAGTTTAAAAATATCGCAGAGACAATGATTCAACAATAAAATAAAATTTTAAGAACAAAAAAAGATAAGAAGACTTGATTTTCGGTCACATCTTGCGCAATGAGAAATAGGATCATGTAAGGAAAAATCTAAGGAAGTCGAATGCAGGTTGAAAAATTACGGGAATAATTTCTAAATCCTTATGACCAAACTTAAAAGTTATAATTGACGCAATAATAGCCAAACTCCGAGACAGGGACATATCTTAAAATAAGAAAGAACATCATCAAATGTTTGCTTTGAATGTTCTTAGCTGAGGGAGGGCTGATTTCAATCATTTCCTGAATCTTAATTGGAGTATGACTTGTCTACAGATACAGATAAATGATATTTCACACATATTAACTTACAAGTATTTGTATTCAGTGTAACGCATAGGATTAGTGTATGGACATATTTCGTATGTTGTGCATGTGTGCGCGGTACGGGCGTGCGGCGCTCTATCGCCCGGCAACTACCAGGCGAACAAAGCCTTCAATAGATGCTTACAAGCAATAGACTAGTCTAGTGACGTAAATAATCAATAATACTGCGAGAAAAGCTGGGAAAATGTGGAAAAAGGATAGAAGATATCGGAAAATTCTGTTGTAAATGATTAGGCTGGAACAACGGCTTTAGAAATGTGTAATTTTAAAGGTGGGCATGAGAAAGTGATGGAAGATAATACAAATATACTTGGAGAAATGGGATAAAGGAAAGTCACAATAGTGTGGAAAGGTTTGTCATAGTGATTACTTACCTAAGTACTAGAAGTTGATTCTTCTAGTAGGTCTAGTACATCTTCAGTAAACAATGTTAATAAAAATGGTTAAATTACATTGAAGAATAATTAAGAATTATTTCTTTTTTATAGGAAGATGATAGCAGACGAAAAGACCCAGTTTTTTCTTGTTTGTCCAATATATGTATTTCTTAATCGATCAATCAAATATATCAAAAAACTTTTTATACCGGAAACCCGTGGGCTGTGGGACGAACTGCTTCAAGAGGTCTTTCCATTACGCTACGATATGGGGTTCTTCAAGAACCCCATATCGTAGCGGGATAGGATAGGATATTGAATGGGATTTTGCAAGGTCGCCGGTGTACTCGCATACCTCCTGGTGTTGCACATGTCCACGGGCGGCGGTAACATTTACCATCACGTGGTACTTGAGCCAAAAAAACGGACTTGAGCCAACGAGAGTTTAGACACGTTAAAATTCTTAATATTATAACAATACGTTTTAATATCAAGTTTAAATAAGTTTCAGTATTCAAAAATAGTTCAGAATAAGACACGGAGAAATCGTAGAGAAACGTGATTTTAATTAAGAGAATATGTCAGTAAATCGATTTGATTCACATCAAAATAGTCCCCGGCAATCATTTTCATCTTATGTTTTACAGCACTGTTCCTAACAATTACCGCTGTCTACTGATTAAAAGTTACGTTTAGTGTATAATACTTACTTCTTAAGACAATCAAGCTCCATAAAGCAAGATAGAAAGTGATATTTACGGAAAATAGCGAAATATATCTTCCGAAGTCGCCTGTTATAGGCGGTTTTTTTTTGCAATGTTCTGTTTTTTAACCCAGAGGAGTGAAGGAGTTGGTGGGAGGTCTTTGCTCGGTAATAAAATCGTTGACAGTCGCAGCAACCATCTCATGGTTATGACTTGTGATGAATCCATTTTCAGTTTCTTTGCATCTTTTAAAACTTAATGTCTCTCTGTGTTGGTCTCTTTATATCCATTTGTTGTTTTCGCTTTTAACTCAAAAAAAACATGGGACAGGGTTAATGTTTGTTCGATCACAATAGGTATAATAATAGTTTCCCATTTTATGTACTATGGAATCGCTTACGATTGGCTCATTCTCAGTTACCTTAGAAAATGTTTAAAATTGTATTGCATTTTACTTACGTCAAAGAATATTAGCTTGTCGTGTCATTTGACTTAGTCAGTTATAACCTGCGACTTCAGTCAGCCATAAAAATCGATTGTATAGCTCTAAGAAACGTTTCTCTGCTTACGTAAACAGCTGACAATTGAAAGTTGAACACTTTTGTATGACATTCATCGGTATTATTACTATTTGTGTATTTCCTTTGTAGTGATTCTCTCTTTCCACTGTTAAAGGCCTCAACACCCTGGTACTCTGCTACGATATGCCGCTATTCTCAATCAGCCGCTATCGGCATCTTTCTTCAATTCGGTCCGTCTGTTTCTGCTGTACTCTCTGCAATATGTTTTTGATAACTTTTTTTATGTTCTGTCATGCCAATTTAAAACTATATTAAATATAATCTCGCTGATTACATTTATAAAGAAAATAAACCTTAAATATGATACGCAGCAAGCAGGTTGTATACTCTTACATAAAATAACTCTTACTCTTACATACCTACATACTTAATAATATCAGATACCTAATAAGGTATCTAAACGTTATTACTTATTATAATACTTATGTAATATCGATATTTTACTATTAATTATTATTGAGTACTATTACTATTAATAATTTACTATTGAGGGGGAGAGTGCACGCTGCAATCCAACAGCCGCTGGGCGCGCTCGACTGGCCACGTTACCCCCTCTCTCACAGAAGACTACCTTGAAATGTATTGCATTTCCCACTTTATCTTATTTCCATAATGTACGTACGTCTTTCGGTAGTGAGTGTGCCAGGGCCCATTCCTATCCTATCCCTCCCCATTTTCCCAATCCTTTCTCCAAATCCATTCTTATATCTGCAAAGGTAGGCAGCGCATTCGGGGGCGTGCCAACGTTTGTCATTTTGGACTAATGTTGGCATGTATCGCGGATATCTATGGGCGACAGTATCCACTTACCATCAGGTGGACTGTATGCTCGTCTGCCGCCTTCGCCCATAAAAAAAGAATATGATCACTCTCTTTGGTTATATTAAAAGAATTAAAATTATGATATCGGAATATCTATTATATTGATATTCACTTTGAACAAATGTAGGTACTTAATAAAAGAAATCATGTTTTTTATTAAAATTATTTCCTTTTTTAAATCTAGACTTTATACTACGAGCGGTTTACCTCTTTTGTTTTTGTCATTGTTTTTTAAAATTTAGGTTTTGTGTTTCAATATCGGAATGTAAAACAAAAAATCCTTATGCCAATTTACTATTATTCTGATGACAAATACTTGGATACAATTTTAATAAATAGTCATGTTGTTTCGATCGCGGGATATTTTACGATGAAATTCCAGTTCAGTGATTTCCAATGGATCTTATATGTAAAGAAAAATCTAATCAAGGAAATTACTGATCGTTTACATAAATAACCTTGTGCGTTCTATTTTACATACACATATTTGCCAATTAAGTAGAATTAGATTAAATTTGAAGATAGAAACAAAAGAATAGAGTTTATTTACATCAATATAATGCTAATAAATCAAATATTATCAGCATTCTGTTAGTTGCTTTTGCGGACTCTGTTACCATAGCAACTTACATCCCTCAGGGACATTGTAATATCTTGTAAAATGGTACCAGGCTCACAGGAAAGGCAAAGATATTAAATTTGTAAACAGCCAAGTGGATCCGTCGGGCGATATATCTCACGCTGTAAGCGCGATAAAAATAATTGGCCAAGTCGATCCACCGTGCCCTTTATACAGGTAAACTATTTATTTTTATTTATAACTCGCATGTGGCGTGATTAAACTACGCCGCAATGGTTTAAGCCCTTAATGTAGAGCTTGGGAAGATAAAAATGCAGACTATGATCATTAAAGTGCCCACTTAACTTTATTGCGTGACTTGAAGTATACTTTATATCATTAATTTTTCAATAAAAACGTTGTCTTGTCACTAACTTCGGTTAGCAACATCGTTTAAACAGGTTACATAGTTTTAACTCTGAGGATATCAGTTGCTGGCCGTAAACAATGGGCCTAACGAAGCGTGAAAACTACTGAAATAAATCCTTGTAAGAAAATGTAAACACCAGCAATTTGTTCCTACTTCCTCCATGTTGTCCTGGTATTACATCACCTAAACTATTTGTTCCTCGCCGATTAAAATAGGACCTTTACTTCTGAAATGTAAAGTCGAAAATACAAGAGCTTCAGAATAAGTTTGCCAGTATTTTCGCACAGTTCTGTTACCAGGGAGGGTATCATTAGGTCGGTAGAAGAAATATGCGCGCGCAGCAGTAATGGCGGGGAAGCATGGCGTGGCGCAGGGCGTAAAATACGATCGCGGCTACGAAATTTACGACGGTACAAAAGGGATAGCGAAAGTGTACAGAGTTTACTTATCTCCGTGTTTATATTTACTGTAAATAAGGGAACATTGTGTTAAGAGACACGTGAAGTCTTCCAGCACCTTCCAAACAGAATTGAAACTATGAAACTTGCATTTTTAGAGACCACACTTTAGTAAGCTAGTATGATGGAGTGTGGATAGTTCCAGGATGCCGGGACGTCCAGGAATACACGTAAATAAAACTTTAGTAAGACTTTGGATAAGAAAGCTTTACAAACAATTGAACTGTTTGCTGTTGAATATCATTTCCTGTCAAACTATTGTTTTCCTTCCTTTATCTCCTTTGCCCTCAACCTTCCCTCTAAACTACCAGGCAATCATAAGAACCGAAGATAGCGCTGTCATCGCGCGACAATGAAGAATTCAAGTTGGAATGGAACATTCAGGAAGACATGAATGGTGCGTTCGTAAAAGCGCGGCGTGTCAAAACGTATAGCGCGCGATGCGCTCTGCGGGTGATTTAGCTGGCATTGTGGTGAACTGCTATAGGGTTACCAATTTTGACATAGGTTAATTTGTTCGTTTGGGTCGATTTCACTAAACTCTACGAATTACAGTTACATTATGCAATATCCAATAGAAACACAAATGATATATACGGATATTTTTATATT
Organism: Sesia bembeciformis; assembly: GCA_943735995.1. Taxonomy (NCBI): domain Eukaryota; kingdom Metazoa; phylum Arthropoda; class Insecta; order Lepidoptera; family Sesiidae; genus Sesia; species Sesia bembeciformis. Next base: position 11,614,317 of record OX031042.1, on the reverse strand, counting down.
ACAAATGTTTAGTATTTTTATGTCTTTCTCTATGATCTATCTTATTTACCTTCTCGCTATGGTCATCCCTGGATTTCCTAACGTAAGGGTGTGAATAGTCGATAATTAATTCCTGGCTGAGCGCCTTCTGCCCTCGCCCTAAACCACACGTGTCCGGTGATTTTTAAAACGCCATTAGGGCCAGAATAATTTAGCAATTCAAAGAAAAAGACGTCAATCAAATTAATCAGTGATTGCCATTAATCATCGATGGGTACCATTAATTAACCAAGCCGCAAATTGAAAGAATCAAGTTAGAATTAGTTCAGCGGACATCGTTGTATCCAGTTTTAATATAATTAATATATTTTTTATTTTATTTTAGATGAAGCAACAGCAAAATCACGGTATAATAATTGCATTGTAAATTATCAATAAATAATCAGCATTGCATGTAAAAAATATTGTTAATATTTCAACGATAAGTTATTTTCCTTTAATACTATACTTTTATAAAAGTACCTTTAAAATATACCGGCACCTTTAATATTTATATATTGCCAGATTTTTTTAGCTGCATATTATAAAAAATATAAATACGAAAGAAATTTGACTATTCATTTTATGAACATTAAAAAAAAATTGAAGATATTAAAAATTGGGTATTATAATTTTAGGTATTAGGTTGATTTATTTTTTAATAGGAAATCATATTCTTATTAACATGGACTGTGTTTCAATAAACTCACACAGATGAACCCAGATCAAATTATTTAAAAAGCTGACAATCTGTTGTCAGACCGCTCCTAATTCGTACAAAACATCACTATCGTTCAAAAAGTAAAAAAATAAGTTTTTCTGGCAGCCCTGCGACAAGTGCATATGTCAACCCCCTCGGGCGGCACATGTGCGCCCCGGCTGCTCCCGCGCATACTCTCATAGACAAATAGAACTTTCCCATATCTAGTATAAAGTTCCGCTTTAGCCATTGCGGGGGATTATGTAACTTGCATTCATAACTATAAAGTTTTTAGAAGATAAAATTGACGAAACTAATGCCTGGGAGATTTTTATTTCAGATATGCTCAAAGGGGTACCAAAGGGTACCATTACCACAATGAGATTAATACAATAAGTTTCACCCAAAATACTCGAGATGGTTGAGGGGTAACGACAATTATTGTCTCCGCTCAAAACTAATACTAAAAGAGAACTAAAGACTAATAATAATAACAAATAATTCCGTACCTAACCCATACCTACTCAGTGCCGGCTTTAGGGGTGTGCGAGCCGTGTTGCCGCACACCCCTAAAGCCTTTATTACATTATTTATTTACCTTTATTACATATTGTTACTTTATTACATACTGTTGTTGTTCCATTATGTGAAATAGTCAATATAAGTACTTTCACGAATTGTTGTTTACGACAATTGCCGCATCGAAAGTAATACTGGCACATTCCTGCTTCAGTTCTACCTCTCAACTCTACTCTTTTACTGGAGTATCTCTAGCAGAAATCTAAATAAATTCTGTGACAACAACCTGAAACGCCGTTAAGAATGTAATTGGAAAACCATATAAAAAAGTCCCATAGCGGCCCATAAATGTCTTCATTTTGTCCCACGCGTGACCACACACCCTCCAGACGTCATTCCACTAAACTTTCCCCATAATATTAAACGTAACGTGTAACATTAACATCGACTCAACCTTGGCCGAATAATACAGAGTTCCGACAGGTTTGTGTTCACGTAACATACCTGAGTATGGTTGAAGAAAAAGATTTATATTTCTACAAATACATATATCTATTTATGTGTCCTTCAATCTATAGATTTTTCATCTGGTCAGGGCTCGCTCAACATTTAAAATGTCAGATGGAAGGAATAGGACCAATCCATTCAGACGACATCGGTCAGCCGGAATTTAAATCACTAAGGATAGGTGAATAATGTTGTGAACATTTTTTTAAGCAAATATTAGATGTTAAAAGCGAGTTGCTGATATGTCCCACAACTGTAGTGAAAGGTCCAGTTCAGCTCTAGTTGTGTGCCTATTAGGACACACAGGATTTAATCTTCAACTGGGACCCGTGGTAATAACGTATCCAGACATCATCGTGCCTAGAATTCATTACGGGTTTCAGCTGAAAAAAATACGACAAGGAAACGAGTATACCTGTTTATTCGAATATGTCTCAGAAACTACAGATCTTAGGTTTAACTAATGTGAAACATTATAAACTGTATTTACAAGTTATAAACTGTATTTGATAAAATTGATTTTAACAATACAAATTATGCCACGGCCTGGTGTGTGAAAGCTTTCAGATGCGACCTTCGGTCGAACACACCTTTGTTTAAAGACAAAGGTGTATTTTCGGAATCTGAGTAGTTAAGAGTTCATCTTTGCGTGTGTCTACGAACCCATGACCAGGGAATCGAGCGTGACGTTTATTACGTTTTCGTTGTTCATTTGTCATAAATGAATATATAATATATAAACTTTTTATACTTTCGAACGAAAGAAAATAAGCATGCTATAACTACTACCAGTATACTACTATGACTACTAGCCGATCATAGTAATAATAAGATTAGTTAAGTTTTCAGAAAAGGTAGAAAATTAAGTATGTTTTCCTTCCCTAATACATTTTATTACTAAAAAATGTTTTTCAATTTCTTATTTTGTTATCAATGTGACTTTTCAATCGCACAGAAAAGGCCGATAAGAATGACAATAAATCAAAATAATCATAAAAGTCATTGAGGCACAGGCAAAATATAATTGACAGATTACTTCATACGCACCAATAACCATGTCAAAATGTTATTAAATGATAAGTTCTATAAATATTTTTTGATGTATTTGCCACTAATATTGCGTGCTCCGTGAATTTAATAATGTGCAAATAGAGATAAAGTTTTTTTTAAACGTGAGATAAATATTTAATAATGTGCAAATAGAGATATATTTTTTTTAAACGTGAGATAAATGCGTATATTCCGCCAATATACGAAATATATTTTGTACGTTTTCGAAGGTTTTTTATCAAACTAAAAATGAACCTTTTTCCTCAACAGTATATTCTTCCCACGCCTATTTCCGTTTATCTAATAGGCTACACGTTTTGTAAAATAGAAGTTTAATTCTAACTTTTTTACATAGTTTACTTCGAACGAGTACTAAACATTCTTAGAAAATGTATGAACGTACTTATACCGGGAACTCGCTGGTACGGAAAATCATTTATTTGATCACGGAAAGATGTTGGTGGTATGCGATTAAGGAAATCCGTATTCTACTTTTTGAACGTCGACGAACTTTTCATGTAATTTTATTAATAGATCTTCGTCTATACATAATTATAAAGAAAAATGTGATGGCTGATTTATCAACATCACAGTAGCTGTCTTTTATGACGTACAGACTCACTAAGAAGGGATATCTTATTCATCTCCTAAAGAGGTGTAACGGTGTGTCAAATTTTCTATGGAAATTGTCATGGTCCTATTAACATGAAACTTGATATAGATATCCTACAATATAAATAATTAAACAAATGTTTTACTTTTTCTCAAAATAATGACAGGGGTCTAAAATACAGGGCATATTTACCCACCTAAGTCCATGCGAGCTATGCCGTGGGCAACAGCTAGTTATATATATACTCGTATAATTTCGACTGGTGGATTTTTTTCAAATAAATATAGATAAATTACATTAGTTATGTGAATTATTTATCAATTTTCTTTCTTATTTGGCTCATTTTCACATTAGCTTACGTTTGAATCTGCCTCCACTTCGATATGCCTGAAAAACTTGGCACGAAGCGTGTTTTAGGCCTGAGAGTGTTTTTTTTCCAGAAAAAGTCTAACTAGACGGCTGTCTGTACCTACTGCTACCAGGATCCCATGAATGTCTAGAGCACTTTAAGTACTAGATTTGCTCTCAGTACACTCACACTATAACGCGTTAGCTAACTAGACTTTCTTCAACGGTCATTCATTAAACCTTTGTTCTTCTCCCACGGCATTTATTTCGTCCAGTCAATTACAAAGTGCCATTGTGAGCACTTGTGCCATTTCATTTAGAGAAATGACCGACCTATTTGTATATTGTTTGCTAGTGTTTCACTTATTAGCGACAATTTCGGTTGGACCGTTGCGAAATGTAACCGAACTAACGCTTAACGACGTTGTTAAAGTCTATATGCAGCGGCCGAGCGTCTGGTGCATTTAACTTAAAATATTTGACACAGCTGTAGGTATTTCTATAAGTAATTTTAGATTTTCAGGGCATTTTATTATATATGTGCTTAGAGGCTATGATTGTGAAATTTATAAAAGTGTCAGTTATGAAAGCATAAACTAATTAAATGTTAAATCAAAACTATAAGTTTATTAAATGCTACAGCTACTGTTTTGAAAAGCACTATAAGATTGAAACAATAGATTCAAACATAAATTTACAGATTATTTATAAAAAAAACATTTTATATAAATAATATCCTCCTGGTGCTATTTCGAGAAAACCATAATTATAAGGTCGCAATTTCAGTTTGATATTTTAATGATATTTGATATCGATCAGTAAGCATAATAATAAAGCTGAAAATAAGTCGAAACGTGCGTGCAGAAACCGATAATTGCTTTGACAAATATGATTTCAATGAACCATACTTTGAGCTTATAGTGTATTGTACCGAAGCTAAAGCTACAATACAAAGTATGACGAAACGATGTTGACGTTAGTATACGTAGCCCTTAAGTCCAATGACGCCACACATTGTAAAAACTCAAAAGAACAACGGGACTGCACAAAAAACGACCAACAACAAACCCAAATTGAAAACGAATTTTCGAGGAATCGCGTGCGCAAAATCCTAACGCTACTGTTTGCAAAAACCCAAAAACATCTCCGCACAGTGCTAAAGCGACTTAAACATAGCTGCTTAGATTTCACTTTCCATTGTACTGTCTGAGAACGCTTTATCTAAATCTTCTAAGCCTTTAATTATACGAGCTTCTTGCTACGAAACCGGGAATGAATTTATGCATGAACCACCCGGGAATTTCTCTCCGAATCGGCGGGTTTATACGAACAATAGTCTTAGTTTTAATCTCGTTTTTTTTTCTGGTGTCTGGAGGATCCTGTTTGTGTGCGGCGGGAGTTGCGACACCATCCCCTCGCCCCTACCCCTTTTCTCTTGCTCGCGGCTGACATGACATGCGCACCAATTTGCGTGAGATTTTGATCTCTTTGCGTACGCACAAGGATTTTGCGCGCTGCGTTGCAATTTGGCGAAATTAAAGTCGTAGTGATTTTTCAATGTGCAGCCACGTCTGGAAGAAGTTCATTGACACGATCATGCCGGTGATTAAATGTGGGCATACTTTGGTAATAATTTAAGTATTAAGTTACAGCGGCTGTACGCTTAGTGATTTTTTACTTGTACAAGCAGACGACGTTGTTGATTTATGGAGTTCTGGTCTTTTTGTTGTTGGTCATGAAAAGATGTGGCGAAGTGGTATGTCATATGCAGTTTATTTCTTCATTGCTTGAACTGTGTCTAACTTTTGATTTTTGCCCGAGAAAATAATTAAATTGTGTATTTGTTTTACACTTCATTACGATTTTAGTTTACGAGTATTTGTAACCATTACATTGTTAACTATTTTGCTATCTATCTATAATGCTATCTATCTATTTAACTTTTTTTTTATGGACGAAGGCGGCAGAGGAGCATACAGTCCACTTGATGGTAAGTGGATACTGTCGCCCATAGACATCCGCGATACATTAGTCTTAGCCAACATTAGGCCAAAATGACAAACGTTGGCATGCCCCCGGATGCGCTGCTTTTGGATACAACAACCTTTGGAGATATAGGAACGGATTTGGAAAAAGGATTGGGAAAATGGGGGGTGGGATAGGAAATGTGCTCTGGCACATCTCACTCACTACCAAAACACGTACGTACATTAGAATTATGTTTTAGGGGACATTTTTTTTATACCACATAATCAAAATAATTAGACAATATATCACATAGTAAACTGCCAAACTGCCAAAGTGCAGAGCAGTTTGGCAGTTTGCTCTCTGCTTAAGTTAATTGTAGTGTAGTATATTATACAATTATATGTATTTATGTATATTATGACAAATACTGTATTATGTTACATACGATGTTAATACTTTTATTTGGGTACTAATGTTATATAAACTTTGATTTATTGTTTAAATTTCAAATAAATGTTTTATTATTTGTTTTTTAATTTTTTTATTGGGCTCCCCTCAATACTGCATGTTGCAATCCAACAGCCGCTGGGCGAACTCGACTGGCCACGTTACCCCTCTCTCACAGAAGACTACCTTGAAATGTACTGAATTTCACACTTTATCTTATTTCCCTAATGTACGTACGTGTTTCGGTAGTGAGTGAGATGTGAAAGGGCCCATTCCCATCCTATCCCTCCCCATTTTGCCAGCCATTTCTCCAAATCCATTCCTATATCTCTAAAAGTAGCCAGCGCAACCGGGGGCAAAAAAATAAAGATTTGGTTTGTTTATGCAGTCTGGCTCAGAGTTTAATTTCGATATACTTCGTTTACATCTATATAAGGTTTAAGAGACATTTATGTGTCTAGGCCTCAACGACCCTCCCAATGGGAGTTTCACATTAAATTATTTCATTAATCCACTAATCCAACTTCCAGGATTATTAGGCAGAAAAATGGTTTGAGTTTATATTTCGGCTCAGAATATAAGCCAAATCAGTTCAGTGGTTCTAAAAATAAGTAGTTTCAAAAATCCCAAAAAAATTACGTTTATACGTGCAAACTATAGGTCGCTGTATAGGGCTAGTAAAAGCTCTCCAACATTTTTGTATAAACACCTTTTTCTAAAACGTATGGAAAATAACAAATTCTTTCTTCCCAATGGCGCTGTCGTTTTGTCTTTTGTTTCATATTCCTAACATCAACTACGGTGTAATTGCAAACATATTTTACACACTGCTGAAATTATTAGATAAATTACTTTAATGATATTCCCTTTATTAATTAGGTACTAAAACAGTGATAAATACTGGAAGTCGGAAGTGATAGATTAGAAAACGTTGACGTTGTGTTAAACAATAAACGGCACACTCAATAGTATTTCCTGTGTCGTGGATCAAAAGACCCACGAACAAGAACCATTTTTCTTTTGTTTATGAAATATTTATCGGCCGGGAATCAAACCCAGGATATGTGCATAGCGAGTTTTGAGGCTACGAACCTAGGTATCTACTAATCGGTCGATAGAGAGATGACATTATATTTTTTTATAATATCATGTACATTTTTTTTATTATTTGTCTTTAAGTATGTCTTAAAAATCAGATATTATTCCATGTTTCTATCTAAGCAGAACCTTGAAACAACGAAATTTAAAATCAATAAGTTCATAACGAACAACATATAACGAACAATTTATTATAATACAAATTCTTTAGAAATAATTGTTCGTTATAATTAATTATGTATAGACATAACACCCTAAATAAGGCTGTTATTTCACCCAGCAAGAGAGACGCAAAACGGAGCAGAACGCATAGTAATAAATGAAATCTGTCCTAGTCTAGACGCTTCATAGCCCCTTTTGTATGAAACCACCCTAACATTGAAGCTGAAGTCACCTACAAAAAACTTAGATTTCACACTTATAATATTAAACATAGAACACGAAAAATCTAAGAAATCAAATAGAAAGAGTATCCAGAAATGAAAGCGATTACAAAAAAAATACTTCAGTATCGCTGTTCTACAGACTGAGCTTAAAACATGTAAATAATACATCTTAAATTTTAAAAATTACCTTAAGCTACAGCACCCCATCTTACAGCATGCCAGTGAGTACTTTGCCTAAATCCGCAATAAAAAAACACAGAACACCATGAATACTTGTGTCACAATTTAAAAAGTCAAAAGTTCTAAGTTCGAATTTCCCGCGCAATCGAGAGTCAAGGGACGAAGCCACGTGTGGGTGGATAGCGCGGTTCGCGCGTCCGCGCCGACAGTGGACTAACTATGCGCATACGCAGCCTCCGGTGCGCATCCACGCCCCACCACACATCATTCATGAAAACCACCACTCAATGAAGAAGCTCGGACAAGTTTTCAAGGACTTCATCACGCGTTAACTTTGACTAGATTGAAAATGATAAAAAGCTGGAAGCTGAAAACGTTTCGTAATAAATTGCGACGAGTTGTTTTAAAGTTACGAATAACTTAATTTATTCTAAACCGGTTTCTATAAACAATTAAATTATTTATTGTCAACTAATCGATAAGCAAAGGCGTTCCAGTAAAATACTATCCAGTCAGTAGTAGGCATTTATGACTATGTCCAATGTTTATGAGAAGTCATTGAAGAGAATGATCTATCAAACTAACATCCTGGCAGTCTCAAATACTGATTAGGAATAAATAGCAAAAATATTTTATAAATTATATATGACTTGACAGTGACGAAGACATGACAAAGACGGATGGCAAGATCTTTCGATAAACTCTAAGGATGCGATGTTCCCAATCCCAAGAATCCCAGTCGCTGCGAAGGGATTGAAATGTTGGAATAATCCGCGTTTTATGTAAAATAATATAACCGTGTTGAAAGTTGTCCTAATAAGATTAATTCATAGGTAATCTCAGTTTATCCCTTTGCTTATCCTTAGCTTTGCTTATATCCCTTAGCTTCCGGCCGACAACATGAGGGCCCGAAATTTGGCAAATTTCGCAATTCACCCTCCGTTATCTAGGCTAGGCAAGGCGGAAGTTATAATATTACCGGACGACGAGCGTAGGCGGGCCTATCGCATCCGCTCGCGTTCGGTGCCACTACGACATACTATTACGCATATGAGCGAATTATACTAAAATTAGTTTTTACTCGACCACAGGGTAGCGAAAAGGCAATTATAATCGCATTTTAATAATATGCTTCAAGCGTAAATCTCACTGCATCCTCAGCGTCCTAGGGTGCAAGAGTCGTTTGCAATGTTCTTCAAGAGCTGTCCAAATACTTGTCTGCAGTTCCTGAACAAATGAAAAAGGATTCGGTCATTTTCGGTCTACTATATGGTACCTATGTCTCTCTACTGCTGGATATAGGCCTCTTCCAAGCCTGGCCATCACACACGATCTTCGGCTCTTCTCATCCATCAACCACCGGCGAACTTCTTCAAATCGTCAGTCCACGTGGTCGGAACGCGTCCCACACTACACTTCCGGGTATGTGGTCTCCATTCGTATTGACATCCACATTTGGCTATTTTAATAACTAATTATGTAATATAAATTGATGTATATATTATATAATTATGTAATATTGATGAAATTATAATTGACGTATTGTATTATTCAGAAAATCTGACTTGTGAAGAGATAACGTTTCCACTATAATTTATGCATGCTGTTTTGACAGTGAGTGGAGCATCTGCTTGTAATAATGTCACCTAATAGGTGACATTATTTGTACGCACATTCTGTGTTAATAAACCATTATTATTATGAAATATACAAGATATTATTGATTTTTTATTTATTACCTGAGTAAGATTAACAATGTCCTACCAATTTGCATATTCAGGATTACCTATATAATTTCATATCGACGCGCTCATGTCGTCATCCCTGCACCGAAAACTTTTCTGTTGTCGTCAGCTTTTTTGTGACATGCCTAAGGGCTATTTACCTATTACCCATTTGCTATGTACCTTACATCACTGGCAATAAAGTTCCATAGATAAAATGGAAAATTCAAAAACAAATTCTTCTGTCATAGCACCTTCACCTTGCTTTCAACCACGTCTTATTTTAGATTTCATTTTTCTAAATTGGTAGTAGTGCGATAAATTACGAGAATGTGTGAAAATTTGAAGCCGGACCGCATCAGATGCGATGCATGCCGTACTATAAATTTGGCAAAAGCGGCAATAACTCATCCCAAACCTGACATGCAAATATACGATAAATGCACGCCTGGCAAAATATGTACTCCATTGACAGGTATAACGTCTAATTACTGAATATCAGTAACCCATATTTATTTTATTATTTAAGAGATTCGCCTAAGAACTAAAGTCACTGACATGGCTCGTAGAAGCAACATGCTATAGTGGCAATGGGCGGGTCATATACTCGTATGCCGCAGGACCGATAACAGATGAGTTAGATGAGTTCTTGAATGGAGGTCACGTACCGGAATGCGCAGTGTGGGACACCCTCCGGCCAGGTGGGCCGACGACTTGAAGAAGTTCACCGGCGCGGCGGTGGTTGGATTAGAAGAGCCGAAAATCGTGTGTGGTGGCGAACAATGGGAGCGGCCTATATCAAGCAGTGGAGATACATAGGCCGATGGCACTGGTACCGGTTGTTTATATTGCTCGACTACAAAGCCACTTCCCATTTTCTGTGAAGTTCTCTTGGTTCAGTGATTTTGACGACTAATATGAAGTATCTCGTTGTCGTTTTCTACGGGTAGGTCTGCCATGCAAATACATACTATTTTTTACAAATAATGTTCATATAACATTTTTGAAAATCACGCCATATATCACAAAAGCTCTAAAAAGGCATAAATTGGCGGTTGTTTAAAGCGAGAAAAATCCCCAATCTTCTGAATATTTACCTACAATTTATCTTTTTGAATTTAATGATTATTCTGTTACACGCTGTAACAGATAGAAAATTCTTATTCCCGAAAATTCAATTCAGTTCACGACGAGTTAATGAGTTAATCGATTTTATAAAAAATATGCATTGTATTTAGCTATTAGACATGTAAGACAAATTAGAAGAAATAAAAAAACCAATAATACCTACGATGTCAAATAATTCTGAATCATGAATGAAATTTTTAACACTGCCATTTTGTTTTTCAAAATATATTGGTCTACTTTATATAAAAATACACAAAAATCTGGGTGATAGCAAAATTGCACCATCTCCATTCCAATTATTATTTCATTCAAGCTAAAACCTTCCCTTTTTATTCAATGAAACGTATTATAGGGGTACTTCAGCCCTACGAATTGGCGAAAGCTCTCTGTGCCCCTGCTACTCTAGTACATATTACAAATTATGTAATGCTTCTTATTTGCTCACAAAGTTTTAGCAGGGGCTAGGCGCAGCTGAAACGAAAATCTATTTTTCTCGGAATTTATACCTATTGTTTGGATTTAAATATAATAAAAAATATATAATCACCAATAGCCTGTCTCGACAGCTTGTTGTGCTTTTCTAAGACCCATGATCTCCCGCTTTTTAATGTAATTAGATGCACTGTATTGTATATGTACCTACTGCAAAGTATAACAATTATCGAATTTTTATCTACATTTTTTTCTCCTCAAACCAACAATTTTTTTACAGAATTTATTTGCACCTGTATCGAGAATGTTTCTTTACAATAACCATTTAGTCAATTAATAAATAAATTTACTTACTTAATAACGTTACAATATTTTATTATTAGAGTGTTAATAATTGTGTAATATATTTATTTATAGGGTCAATTAATTAATGCAAATTCTACTTTACAATCCCCCTACTAAATTGTAAACATACCTATTTAACTTAATCGTAATATATAGTAACCTTTAAAAAGTTTTCAATTGCTCAGATTGTAGTAGTGGTGAAATTCAAATAATTTGTTGAGTAAAATTGTTACAGAACACCCTTTAAACCCCACGTGCATCAGAGTTTGCACTAAGGAGGAGTTTAATCTAAAGAAGAGTGGCAAAAAACCTGTTGTTAAACCCATCCCTTATGCACATGGGAAGCTGATGTGGGCTGTTAAAGTTAGTACTAACATCTACATTTTATAGAAAAAAAACAATTAACTTTACTAACATCATGACGCTCTGGTAGTTTTGTCATTTGTTTTGCTTGATCGAATTGTTTCATTCCCCTGGTACACAAAAATACCTCCTTTACCTTCATCGTCATAGTTATTCATTGCAACATTTGTTTGTAGGTACGACAAATTTTTTTTAACTCTTTCACAGACTGGTATCCTAGTCGGAGCTGTTTACTTCACGTATTCACAGGGAGTGTGGGGCGACCAACAAGATGTCACTGAGTGCGTCCGACGATGGCAAGAGTACGTTCGTAGTTTGAATACCAGACGTCCGCCCACCTTCGACTCATGTGGAAAAGTCGTTGTACGTATTGAATCCTACTACCCTAAACACAAGGACACAAATTTATTAAACACATCTTTGTCGTTTACGATCGTTTTCTCTCAGTGAGATAAGCCGATGAACCTTCTGTCGACTTATGTATTCCTGGTGTTTGTAGTTACGTCACCAGTTTCGGTCGCTAGGTTACGGTAACCTGATGAGCGGTAATGTTTCTATGACAATGGAATAACATTGATCACGTTACAACCCAAAATATTACCTAGATAGGTACTTACGCTATTTTCAACATCAATTGTTTCTTGTATTGTAATAGAGTAAAAAGAGTCAATATAGACTAAAGTCATCATGAGATTGTATTATTTTAGGTGCCTACGCGAAAACTTGAATGAAGTTACTGCTTTACTAACATCTTAAAATCGTCTGAAAATACAAATATGTATTTCCCAACCCTACCAGTTGAAATGTCAAATTACCAATAACACCCACGCAGACAACTCAAACTTCGACTATTCACATTTTCCGTTTCTCAAACAAACTGTTCTGCTGAAGCTCCGCCTCCCCACATTGTGTCTAGGAATTTCTGTTAACTTTCTTTCATTCATGCCGCCTTGGTAATCAAACCGCCACGGAAGTGACGGACACCACGTTCACCGAAGTGGCGCCATAGTTAGGGCGCACTAACTATTTAAAGCTGGTCGAAAGAAATTAAAATTCTGGAATATTTCTTGTGAAATGAAAACGCATATACATATTAGTTTCACATTAATTAATCGCTAAAAGATAAAATTACATTGTCAACTTAGCGCATCGCCGATATGCTTGCTATTTTTAAATAAAAAAAACATTTGTACCTACGCTATAAATTTTCATACTTCAGTAAATCCCAGCCATGTCTTTATTTCCCTCGTCAATTTTTAACTATTTTTAAAAAAATCCTAAGATATAGAGAATGTTCATTGTTGTATACGAATACTTTAGTTAACTTTAGTGAAATTTCCAAACCCCAGTATGTCGAGTTTCTTCGACATACAACCAGTTTAACCATTCTTTATTTTTTTTGTCAGGCGGCTGATATTTCGTCGCCGCAAAAGTGAGCCGTATTGATCCACAACCCATGTCCATTCCCGTCGAAGTCTATGTGTCAACATTAAGCGCAGATGAAGTGCCTAGCTTTGTAATTCCTTTACATTTTTTGTTAATTCTTTTTAATTTTAAATAAAATTTCAAAAATTCCTCTCGTACTTTAATTATCACTTTGTTTCCCAGTCGTGTGTTGTCTGTCGTAGAATCTTTGGAGATGTTACAATCTCTGGCGTGTATTTGTTGCCCTAGTACATGAAAGGCTCCGTTGTGCTCCGTTTGTGAGACGCCCCCTACTACATGAAAGAGGCTCAGTGAGTTCAACACCCAGCCATTAGGTATTAATTTGCGTTGCAGAATAGTATTTTTTTCAAAAGGTCTGGTCACGCGACTAACAACAGCTCCTCACAACTGAAGCCACAGCCACACATGTCAGATCCCCACAGATTTATCAATAGCGCGACGTGCGATGCTTTTTTCAATAACTGTATATTTGTGATGTACTCCTAGTCTATCGATGCTACATTCAACAGACGCTACGGCTTCTAGACACGCGCATTGCATATTCCACATTAGTGTGAGAAATACTTAAAGACATCTTCACCTGCATGAACCTCTGGTACAGGCACGCCAACTACATATAAGGGACGCTCTTATTGCGCATACTGTTTCACTCTCTCCCCCTCCCCTCACACATACTTGTAAGAGACGGAATCTAGAGATCTAATGATACAGTTAACGTAATTTTTTAGATTGACCATCCTCACCTTTTCTTTAAAAATTTGAAATCTTTAGATGTATCTAAAAGGAACAGCATAACATTGTGTTATCCTAATGTTAATTTTTGTGACTCATCTAAAGGGTATATAGCCTGTTCCAATCCAATTTGCCGAAAACAATACCAAATTAATGAAATATCTCAACATTTAGCTTTAAATCTAGGGCAAACTTGCAGTCTCGATTAATCAAATTACATATGTATATTTAAACAATTATCACATCACTGTTTAGTTTGGCCGTGTCAGTTACTTCAGGCCGCCATGCATTTTGGACAAATTGGATTGGAATGGTGTCTAAATCTTTTAAGTCTAAAAATTGGAAGACTTACGTCTTGATGACGATAGTACACAAGTAGCAGTTAAACAACAGTACACGTAATACACAAAAATATCTGTAGAAAACTGTTTAAATCTAAAGAGCGGATGTTAAACACTTCCAATAAATAAAAAGAGGAAGGCAATTTATGAGAAATCCGGATATTATTCAAACGGCACTATCCATTCTATTAGATTTTTATGGGTTTATCTTCCAATTGGGCTGCAGCGGGTGTCAAGACATAAAACTGCAATAGAAAACAATGGACACACAGATGATTAATCATCGACACTGTACTGTAATTATTATCTGTAAATGATATTTTTTATATTCTGATTCATCTCACGCAAAAATGTAAGTATAATAAAAAAAGATGCAGGCAAATATTAATCAGATTATTGATATATGTATTCAATAAGTACATGAAAATTTGCTGCGAATTTGGCAAGTCACGAAAAAAGTAAACAAAAATGTTCTAGTGTCAATAGGATACATATCCATCAGAAGAGAGACACAGGCGCATAGTATTTTATAGTACCTACTATATACTGACATTTGCACTTTTCTTCGCCAGCTTGGAACCTGATTCTTAAGTGCCTATAGATAGGTAGACATTGGCCAACAGTTACAAACTTTTTGCGTTCGTAAACCAGTTATGAAATTACCGGTATTTTCTACAAATTTTTTTCAGTTGACGTGAGGGGTGATAGCCTATGAGTTAGACAACTCACATTCGTGTGATCGTGAGTTCAAATCCCTCGGCCCGTACTACACTGAGTTTCTACTTAAATACGGATTTTAAAAAAAAAGTCACATACTCGGCGGCGGTGAGAGAAAACATCGTGAGGAAACCCGCATGCTATAAAAAAAACCGGAGTGTGTGATCCACCAATCCGCACTGGGCCCTCGCCCGAAACCCCCCAGGGATTTATTAGGGGGTGGCCTGTACCCCGCAGTGGGACGTTATAGGCTGACAAGTAAGTAACTAAAAGTTTATCAAGAATTTGTATTTTGTTCGAACACTCGTCTCGTCAATTCTACAGATGATTTCGTTGTGTTCCATAATGTCGTACCATCATAATAATATCATATCAAACGTCACGCTGGCCAAGTGGGTTGCCAAGTAATGAAGGCAAGTCTTTTAGACGTGATGTATTTCCTCAGGGCTTGTGGTAGCGGCTTTCTAATCCCTTAGTCTCCTTTTATGACACCCACGAGAAGAGATTAACAGTTGATATTGTTAAGCCGACCGACACCACACGTCACAAGTCTTTATTCAAGTTGTTGTGTATGGTACCGTAACTAGATTTTAAATTTCCTCATTCTAATTTCAGGTAAAAGAAACTACTGACAGCATAGTGGCACCCCTATACAGCATGTATAAAAGCGCCATCACCACCTCTTTTTCTGGTAAATTTAACATTTTTTCCTTACAGTTACTACATGTAGATAATTAATTGATGAAATCGGTTATAAGGGACAGGCGAGCCACCTTGATTAACCGCCATTTACTATCAGGTAGGGTCGTGCCGGAATTAAGGGGCCGCGAGGTAGATCGCGATCGCTCAGGGTGTCAAATTAGCAGGGGCGCTGAATTTTCTGAAGATCAGAACTTCATAACAAAAATTAATAAACATTTTCTTGGTCCACGTCGTCGTTAGCTAAAGGAAAATTTCAGTGTTAAAAAGATTACTAGAAATATAAAAAATAAACCTCTAGATTATACGTTTTAATTGTTCAGATTACTTTCAGATTATCAGATCAGATCAGAGAAGGGGCTTCTTCTTCTCTTCTTCTTTTGAGAGAACCCTTCTCTCAAAACTTCAAATTTACATGTTAAATAAAAACAATTGACTGCAGTTTAAACAGTGGCGAACTAACTTGGGGGTTAGGGTGGGCTATAGCCCCGCGCCCCACCCTCGAGGGGACCCCGCCTTTAATATACAATTTTTCATTAACAGAGTTTTAAAATATTATTATACATAAGCCAGCCGTTAGTCCTGGGCCCCGCAAGATCTTAGTCCGCCACTGATTCCCAAGATATTTTTCATTAATTAATTGCTCAGTCAAATAGAATATTAGGATCACTATATTTACTGTATATTGAATTATTTTTAATAGGTGTGGTGAAATTGCCTCTATTGATCAAATGCGCCTACATTGAGTACCTGAAGGCCCTTGAGAGACACGAAGAACAATTGTTAAAGGAGAGACACATTAGGAAAAAGTCGAAGTTATTGGATTAATTTGAAAAATTCTAACGGGTTATGTTAAAATAGTATTTAATTCCGTACCAAGTATATCCCATATGGCTATCATAATAATATGTATTTTAATATGTATTTAAAGTTCAAAAATATAGTAAAACTGTCGTAAATATGTGAATTTCGTGGTACAAGATATAGAAAATATATGTAAAAATAAAGCATGAATGTGCAGATTTAATTTGTAGAGTTTAAGTCCTATTTCAAGCTTATGAATTGTATAATTATATATGTATAAATAATATATGTATTAATACAATGAAAAACCATTTAATATCCGGCGATATACCTATGTATATTGCATAAATAGGAAATCTATCATTTATCATTGAGACGTGGCGTTTGCCTCTTTAGGCTAAATATGTGAGTTCAAAATTGACAAACATTGGCTATAAATGTTCCACTGATGAGCATTTATTGGCTTCAGAACATATTTTAACAACTATTTTGCATGATAATTAAATTCCAATTATTATTCTTCCTTATAAAACATTTTACTGCCCAGGGGACGTTAATCGCTGTTAGCAAGGACAACAATATGTTTAATATCGCCCTCTACGAGTACTTATATTATGATATATCTATACATACCTATAGTAGAAAGAAGGCAAATGAGCAACTAATACTTATTTGATTTATTTGGGTAACAAAAAATCGGCTAATAGATGGGCTTGGGTAACAATGGGTAACTAATAGATAGTATCGGCCAATTGGGATATTTGAACAAATACAAACTTCCTTGCAGTTTTTTTACATGGCACCAACAGCAAATAAAACGTTGTAGACCAAAACCAATACTTTTAATTAGAGCAAGGAATACGAACCTTAAAGTCAACATAATAACTCGTTTACGAAGGTAAAATAAGTCTGTAATCGTGCGAACAGGATGTATATCTATAGAACAGGGTTAAGATAATATATTTGTCACTTTTACTATGCCCTAAAGCTGCTTCTGAATAGAGACTCAAATAAGTATTAATATCTAATTAATTAATATCTTTGCTGTCTCCGCCTAAGTTCCGATGTGTGAAATTCGAAGAACCCTGGATTTTCTTCAGACGAACCACCAGCTAGCATGTACTCTAGATGCCTGATGTAACAGATAGCTATTCTGTAAATTAAGAAACGTATTTTTTAAAGAGAAATATAGGAAAAAATGCGGTCAAAAAATTAATAATTGAGTGCAACACAATCAATTAATGTCAACCTATAAATCAACTGAATAGAGACCCGCTGCCGGGCAACTGGTCTTGTAATCAATCACGAGAGGTTTAAAGGCCATAAAAAAATGAGATCAGTAATTAGAGTTGGCGAGTCTAATACTTGTAGGGTCATTTGAGATCCATCGCCTGTGGCAGCCGATCTGGTAAGCCACGTGTCGGGTTCTGGCACCGCCTGGAGGACACGTGAATGGTTCTGAGAGATATTTTCTACGGGTGCGAGCAGCAGTTAATCCCCACGCAATACCTTTTGTGTGTAATCAATCAACAGCGATAAAAAATATATAAAGTAGAGATTGTCAACAGAAAAATATGGTTAATTACAGATTTCTTTATTACACTTACGTTGGAATTGGGAATCACTGGACTTAAGGACGTTGGTGGTGGCTTAATGAGAACAGTAGATAATGCGTGGTAGCGGGCATTGGGAGAAACCCATATCCTGCATTGAAGAGTTGGTTTGATATGAATTATATATGAAATGATCAATAGCCACCCACCCTATTTGAATTCCGCGCTTGTCAAAGCACTTGCTTTGACAAGCGCGGAATTCGATTCCGAAGCGAGTATAAGATGATTAGCTTTTACTTGCAGTTTCGACGATTATAAATTCTGTTTTACCCTACAAACAAATAACCGGAGAGAGATTTATTATCTATCTTCTCCACTACTGGATACAAGCTTCTTCCAAGGTCCTCCACCACAGACGATCTTCCAAATTTCTCATCTAGTCACTACAGGCGATTTTCATTCAGTCGCTAGTCCGTCTATATATCTGGTCGGAAGATGTCCCTTGTTAAGTTTCTCAGCACGTGGTCTCCGTGCAAGAACTCGTCTACCCCAGCGCATATTGGTCCTATACAGAATATAATCTATCCATGGCCACTTCAACTTTCTCACTATCAATTCTTTGATATTTGTTCATTATACTTAAGATTATACTACGTATAAATTAAATTAAAATATGTGAAACCGTTCGAGCAAAAATAAAATTATCGAAAGAATGAATCAACAGTTACAAACATGTAGTTTAGTTGTTTTATCTAAAACGTTCGTAACGCTGACTACTCAGTACAGCTGGCAATGGCCGGGCGAGATGCGCGTAGAGTGCAACTGCGCGTACAATAAAATATATACTAGAAATAAACAAAAAGTTATTAAAAAATACCTAGTATAAAAACTGGAATACTCTAAAAGCTGGTAGATTCTCCTCTCGATACCGAACAACTTATTTTCAGGTTTTGCGTTATTTCAACGACACGTTGTATAATCAGTGGTTATAATTAACATACAAGTTCGTATCATACATGTATTGAATTGCTAAATTACCTAAGACACTCTATCTTGGAGTATTTCTTCTTAGAAGGCTTTGTGACGGGCAGCTTAGAGCGTAACAAGTCAAATGCACGGTTCATATCACGCATGCGCGTCCTTTCTCTGTCGCATGCTGTCTTCTTGTATTCTAGAAACAATACATTACCCTGTGGTTTTCCTAAAGACTAGGTATGGGGAAGAAAAGAACCAGATAACGGCGTATCTGATGTTTCTCACCTCGTAATGCGTGTTTACTAGCCATCTAGCTAGGCTATCTAGCTAGTAAATAGCTAGTTATGTATTCTGTAATAAGACTACGACATAGGGTTCTTGAAGGTTTCGAGAAATTAATAGGGTTTTACAAGGTCGACAGCAGCCGCAAATCGCATCTCCCTCTAGTGTCCATGGACGATTTGGTAGCCCTTTACCACCATGTGAACCACAAATCCATCTGCAACCTCTCCAAAAAGCAACTCTCGTGTACTGAATCGTCACAACCTTTTCAAAAAAATCAAGAACAGTTGCAGCGAAATATGATATGTTTATTCTAATATGTTGCAAGAAACTCACTGGAAGGTGAAGTAGGTCCTCGTAAATATTTATCAAGGAACCGGAAAAAGGTTCGATTTCTCTTTAGAAAGCCTTGATCTAAGCCCGTCGGTATCCAGTTGGCCAGCGTATCTTTTCTTCATAAGTAGAAGATAGCGATAGGTAGATAAAGTATTTATTGCACACCAGAACAAAATAAAAACAATAACAGACAGTAAATATAGGAATGCACGAAAGGCGATGTTAGCGCTAAAAGCGATCTCTGTGAGTCAACCTTTGAATAGAGGGGAAACAAATATCTTAATCTTAGATATCATTTTGAATAGGTATACTTATGATTGCTTGGTCTGTTTGTACACTAAAAATACTAAAATCGACATTTTCATATTTAGCAGTTTCGTAACTAAAACTCTTATAGGTAGGTATAATTGTAAGACCTGAAATAATTACACAAATCTTACCCTTTTCTAGCTGCAAAGCTCTCTCTTTCCAGCTGGTTATGGACTCTTGGTTGGCATCATCAAACCTGCTATTGTCCTGTGACTCTTGGGAGTAGTCCAAGGAAGATTCGGAGTTGGCCGTCTCCTGCAGTACTATCGTCTCCCTGAACTCCTGGTCGAAGTATCTAGCACCTTTAGGATAAACATTACCGCCAATTATTTTTAATTCAGGCGCTCATTTTTATTTGAGAATTAAATGAGCAGCAAAAAATATTGTATTTCGATGGCAGCAAGTTTATAAGTCAGTTAAGTTTATGTTCGTGGGTGACAATAAAGATACACGGAGTCCCGTGAAACCGGACTCCGTGTATCAATACAAAAGCATATCAATACGAAATACAATTAAATATTTTTATTTTATAGGGTGTGTTAGAAAAACTAGATAGTCTTGAATTACTGAAATTTTCTCCATAAATTTGGAAGTTGGATTACACCATAGGTTCCTAACATTTTATGGACCACCGCCCCCTTCGCAAGAAAAACAAATTCTAACGCCCCCTCCATCATAATTGTTATAGGTACCTAATATTAAAATATTGTTTCACTTTAGTAATACCTAATCTAAAAATAAAAATAAAAACGCCATGTATTAAAAAAATTGTTTATTATAAATTTGAAAATGAATATAAAAAATAATAGATAATAAAAAAATAATGAGATGGTTGAGGTTGGTGGAATTTTAACAATTTGTCAGTGTCGGGTTCCAATTTCGTGAACAACGGTCGCAAATCGCCACGCTCTGTGACTATTCCTTTTTTTAGAAAGGAAACTTGCTACAGCACTGAACCCAGGCTCAACTAAATACGATGAGGGAAATGCAATTACAAAACTCTGTTGTATTTCCCACAATCCACGGTACAGTGCTGGCATTGATTTTTGAAGTCACCACTCTTGGTATCCATTTCTCAATTTTACTTTTAGTTCTTCGTTAGTTGTGATTCTATGAGTTCCTCTTCCAAATTTGATGATGTGCTGTATCTACATTTGAGAAAGGACATAAAACCCAACTTGGTAAATATATTCATGTTTAGAATATCCTGGTATCGCTCCGTGAAATCAGTATAAAGAACATCCAAGTGTTGACAGTAAGTAAATAAATCTTCCCGTTTTGCAGGCACTGCTGATAATGTTAGGAAGTGGTTGTATTCACCTCTGCCTAGATCCGTTTGAATGGAAGAAGTTTTTCCACAAAAGCTGATACGACGTTTTTTGTTTTAACTAAATTTAACTCATCACCTTGCAATTGTAAATTTACTTCATTAAATATTTTATACAGGTCTGTCAAATAAGCGATGTCATTTTTGGTTGTATACAGGTTGACGCGCAGTTCTTCGTCTCTGTTGTCAAGGAAGTCTAGTACTGAATCAAACAGGTTGTAAAAACTATTCAGACAAATACCTTTTGACAGCCAACGAACTTTTATGTGGACCAGCAAGCGATTGAAATCTTCATCATTTTCACTACAAAGTTGGCCAAATAATGTGTCACTCAATGAATTGCTTCTAATCTTATTGACTGCTCTAATAATGTAACGGAGCAACCAAATGCTGACGATGAATAACACGATGTACAGCGAGTACATTTGGTGATGCTTGTTTCAGATGCGCTATGAAACCCTGTGACGCCCCGTCATTGCTGGAGCACCATCAGTAGCCGCTGACAAAATATTACGAATAGGAACTTCTTTTTCCTGAAAAAAAATCTATTGCCCTTTTTATCAGCATGCATTTTAATCAAATGCTCTTGTAGCCCAGAAGGCTTCATTTGCAAAAACTTTTTGGCTAATTAAACACATTTAGGTAATGAGCGGTTCTTAAGAGAGTGCGTAAATCCATATTTCAAATACGGTACTCAATACTGTACAGCGGGCATTTCTTATTAGATTCAGACATGATGAAAGACAACATTTGCCACGGTTTCAATAGATTTACTTTACAACAGTTCTCCCTTTTATTTATAATGATTAATGACTTCTATCGCATAGCACTCACAAGTAATGATTATTGGCAAATCACACAAGAAATAATGAGACTTATTCCTAGATCCCCGCTTTTTATAGATTTGAAATCGTGCACGCCAAGACTTCTATGCCTTCGCTTGTTTGCGATGCCGCCGGTGCACTCGCTCTGTGAACAAGTCATTACAAGCTCCCATATTTTTGTCGAAACATACTTGATTGCATGAATCGCGTATTTATAATTCATTAAAATGCTAAATTTCTGTTTTATATGCTTCTTTATGCGATAACAATAAGATGAAAAATTTCAAGCGTAGAAATTAATGATGAATATTATAAAATTGATAACACGCCGCCGCCCCCCTTGACCGCCTTAACGCCCCCCATATATCTCTGGGCATATGGTATAGTATCTGGGTACCGCACCCCATGAAGACTTCAGCGTCCACGGGGGGGCGATACCGCCCCCGTTGGGAATCTATTTGAATCTAAGTTAGGTTGGGTAACCAGCACCTTTAGTATCGACTACTGGACATGAGCCGCTCTCATGCATTGTCTTGTGCACGACGCGCCTTAAAACGCCACGCTGGCCAAACAAGTTGGCGAGTTCACTCCTTTAGAAGTGGTGTAGTTCTTACGGACTTGTGGTAGCCGCTTTGATATCCCTTAGTCGCCTTTTACGACACCCACGGGAAGAGAGGGGGGTGCTATCCTAAAGCCGGCCGACACCACGCGGCCATGTGTGGCTACAAAAATGAAAATATACAATCATAGTCTAGTCTTAAGCCTTAGTGCCTTTTCAGACGTCCCGGTTACCGAATAATCAGCGCTGACTGTCCGGTCTCATATTGAGATGCTGCCGGGTAAAACGCCGGCACGTGTGAGAACTCTCATACTGTGCCACTTTTCCATCTGTAACGCGGGGCCGATTTCCCGGCAACCAGGACATGTGAAAGGGTACTTCGATTTGAACGAAAATTCGCCAATACCTTCATTATTGGAAGCCTCCATTTCATGCGGTCTAAAATACGTGACTCTTCTCGGTTCTGTGTAATCTTCTAGCACGTAAGACCTATGATGCGATATTGTTTTGTCGTACTTCTTGTGAGAAAACGTATGCTCTTCTCTGGGTTTATCGTCTTGTCGTCCTATTTCTAATATCACGTGTTCTTCGTCTCTCTTCTCGTCTTCTCCTTCCTTCATCACAGTGTAGTTTGCTATAAGAGGTATTGGAGACTCTTCTTCGTAAGTCTGATTGTACATTTTGATATTTTCTATTTCAAATTGTTGAAGATTTTTTGTCTATGTTCATTTAACCGTTTTGTCCTTGTGTATAACCAATATTAGGAAGGTACTAACTGATCCTATCGAATGCAAATTAGTTATTAGGTAAAATAGATAGATAGGTAAAATATCTATGAATTAGTCTCATGTAACTTGGAATTCGCTGTCCGAGCGCAACATTGCTTCCACCTTTGTATTGAAGCCACTTGAATCACAAATAATTTCGAAAAACTTGCTTTATTAAAAATGTTTAAGAAGCACTTTTTGATCCGTCTAGTCACAACCTGCGGCCACCGTGGACTGTGTCACCCACATATCTTGTCCTATTGTCATGCATATGCGATCAAAGTCGCGCGGCGGTTTGTGTATTCAAGTGGTACAATTTTGAGTTACCAATAATGGACGTTTTCAGCTTTGTGTTCGGTGTCATTGTTCGCATGTGTTTGTTTTTGTGTTATTCATAAGTGTAACGTTCTGTTATTGTAATGTATTTTACTAAGAGATTTTTTGCGTTTTAATTTTTTTTTTTTGTATTGTTTTACAGTGAATAAGTTCAAAATCGCTAAGAAGATTTCCACTATTATTACGCTTGTAAAAAAAAGTCGCAAAACGAGCTGGCGTTTGGGACAGCTGGTTTATTATATAATTGTTTGATTAGACACACGTAAACAAAAAAATGATAGGCTATTACATTTCGATTCGATATCAGCCTATAACGTCCCACTGCACCTATAACAGAATCCTCTATAACAGCTTATATAATCTGTAATAAGATATCTGATGATAGTTACGAAAGAATAGATTTTATCGATTGATTGCGGTAGATTGTATAGTCACACATCTCAGACAGAAGCAAATGGACCGCGCGACTAGCGCTGGTCGGCGAGAACAGCGACACCGTTGCCGACATCGGTTTAGGAGCTAAATGTTGACTTTCGTATAATGGCGAATATTGTGATTTCATATAGCTATATGACTACTAATTCAACTATACGTATTTGAGATCGCAATATGCGACTTTTAAATTTTCTGGAGTTTTAATCTGTTTGCCTAGGTGCTATTGAAAAACTCGGTTCTGATCATATAAATATGCTGATTTCTGTACATTGATGTTCACTAAGAAATTTTCTTTTGTTTCGTATTTT
The DNA here is from genome assembly GCA_943735995.1 of Sesia bembeciformis. Lineage (NCBI taxonomy): Eukaryota > Metazoa > Arthropoda > Insecta > Lepidoptera > Sesiidae > Sesia > Sesia bembeciformis. Next base: position 11,589,741 of record OX031042.1, on the reverse strand, counting down.
GTGTGGTATAAATAAAAAAATAATGATTCTTTAAAAGCCTGATTTAATCATATTTATTTCTTAGGTAAAAAATAAATACTTATGTAATGTTATGCTTTAAGCACAGCCTATATATAGTAACTCAACAAGTAAGGCCCCTTTACATGTCCCTTTTACCACAAAGTATACAATATAAAATAATAATTCTTATTTTGCAAGCATTACACATTTCATATAAACAGTAACTGTCCTACCTAATGTTCACCCAGAAGCCTAAAATAAATTTTTGTTTTATAAATAATTCATTTATTTTTAATTCAAATTCATATAAATTGTGGGCATAAAAAGCTGTCAAACATATATATATATATATATATATATATATATATATATATATATATATATACGATCACTACATCCTGACAAATCATACGGTCAATATACAATACTAGGAAAACCCGGCAGACGTAGTCCTGCCTGTGTATATTTATATACCTCTGTATATAAAATCACAAATTATTCTGTTTTGCCGTCGATATGATTTTTGCGATCGGTTGAACGGTATATAAGTTGATGTGCTGCAGCGCCATCTAGTGGCAAGTTACAACAAAATCGATAGCTCGAAAATATTCTCTGTGCTGAAATACCTATACCAATTTTCAACGCGATGGGTTGAACGGTATAGAAGTTGATGTGCTGCAGCGCCATCTAGTGGCGAGTTACAACAAAGTGGATAGGATAAAAACCTTCTACATGAAAAAATACATACATGTGCCAACTTTCGTGGTGATCGGTCAAACGGTGTCGGAAGACTATTAATCTAAGATATACCAATATCCATTTATATATGGATAGATTATAAAATTATTTAAAATTAAACATTATAAATAACACAAACTCGAACATTAATGAGAACACAAACTCGTGAAAATAGCCGTTCAAAATTATTTCTTGATATAATATAGTGATATTATTATATATCAAGAAATAATTTTGAACGGCTATTTTCAATTGGTGATTTACATGATTTAAAGACTATTTACTTTAATTAGTGAATTAAAGTAATTAATTACACTGCTAAGAAAAATTCATCTATCTAACAATGTAATTGATAAAAGTACAGGAAATTTGAATTCCACTGCGCAAAAGTTATTTCATACAATCATTATTTGGATAATAAATAAAGCTAGAAAAGATACATCTAAACGGGCCATAACACAGCTTTCATACAAAAATACAAAACAAATATTTAAAATTACACTTACAGGAAAGTCTTGCCCCGTACATTGAGGTAATTATACAACAAACTGTTGTATACAATTATACAACGGTTTATATAATTGTATAGCAATTTATACAAACGAATGGATGTGTACACATCAATTGAATTAAAAATTAAATATTTTTGATAAAAAAAAAATAAAAAAAAAACGTTCTTGACAACACCATTTTGTTGTTACTAAGACAAACACATTTTTTCCTTGATTGTACACACTTAATGCTAAGTAATAATTTAAAATACAACTGAGATGAAATAATACATTTGATAGACATTTTGGAATTAATCACCTATTTAAATAATACACCACATTAAATGCCAAATAATACGTAATTCGTAATAAAAAGCGACAGAAATTACAATTAATGAAATAAATTGTAATTGTAACAAAAGATAACAAAACAATAACAAAAGATTGTAATCGTGTGAACGTGTTCGAAGAAATACAAAATCTTTTGCAGCTCATTATCAATTTATCCAATATGCTGCTGGGTGGCATCAGCTGCAAAGACAATGTGGTAAAACAAACCTATTTATTCAGTTAGAGCAATGAATATGAACATTAGTCTTCAAAATAACTATTTACGAATGCAAAAAATAAGTTTGTAATCCTGCGAATACTTTGGCCAATGCCTTATTTAATAAGGTATTAAAATTTAATTTTTCTAATATTGAAGTATTGTTGCATGACCTCGTCCGTGACCTTCGCTCTTCGAGCCTGATACTCCTGGATGATGGGTGTTATGGTGTCTATGGCTATCTTCTTCAATTCACCGGTTAACATCTCACCGGATTCGTACGATTTCTTTATCTGTGGATAAAATATTTGTCAAGATATAAAGTTGAGACTAGAAGAGGGCGGCAAATAAAAAAATAGGCTGTCACTGTAAAATAGTTGGAAAGATAATTTTGATATTTGAATTCAACGCTAGGCTAATTTTATTATTGAATTCAAGTATGGAAATAATTAACCAAATATTTAATTTATTTATTTAAATTTTATTGCACGTACAAAATGTACAAAACCGCGGACTTAATGTCCTATTGCATTCTCTAACCAGTCAATCTTTGGGTAAACAGAGAATTAAGAGTAATAAATATTCTTAATTAGAATATAAATAAACGTAACACGTATATAAACAAACAAATACATAACAATGCAGGTACAATAATACATATAAATATTCATATGTATAAATATGTATATGATAATATATATTTTAATTATCTTTATTAATATCTTTCAATTTAACGACGAAATCCACATAGCAACAATACGCGATCATGAGGAGCGGGGTGGGGATTATTCTATTATACTTTCCACACGATAGTGTTGGATAAAATGGGAAGCATTAACTTACAAATTGTTTGTTCCCTTACCTGTGCCAGCCTCTCGTCGTCCTCGAGAAAAAATGATAGATATTTAAAAGATATATCGACATCTGTGTTCCCTCCCTTTTGTCTATGTTCCTCAACGGTTGCCTGACCACCGGAAAACGCGTATTTATTTATCTAAAAACAATAGACAATGTAAATTGATCCGCTGATAAATAAAAGTTAATTTAAACCTGGCGATTTTCCATTTGACATTACTTTAGATGTGCCGTAATTTTTCGTATTATGAAAATCAAATGCGGGTAGTTGAAAAAACTGCTCGACCAGCTCGTAACCCTAGTCGTAACATAGAGTAAATAAAATAATTAAAAAATTCATTTAAGACCAGTTTAATGTATAAATATAATACAAAGAACTTTCAATTGACCGTAGTCATTATTGGTTTGTCCCTAACGTCAACTGAAATTTCCAAAATCGAATATATGAAAAACGTGAAAAGGTTATAAATTAATGACTAAAGAGAAAATTAAAGTTTAATGTTATAGATTGATATTGACTTTAAAATTTTGTAAAGTGTTGAAGTGAAATGATTTTGAAACATTGCTAACATGTGATACCTTATTCTTAATCTGCTTAGCCGTATCATTTAAGAATATCGAAGCATTTGGATCACTAGCTGACATTTTATGCTGTGCTCCTTGTAGCGCTGGTAGGAACGTGGAGTGTATGAGCGCTGGTTTGGGCATCTTAAGTCTTGCTGCGACGTCCCTCGTCATCCTGAAGTACGGGTCTTGGTCAATGGCGCAAGGAACTAGACAGGGGACCTACGGACAAGTATTGCAAATCTGAATCATATATGGATTTTATAATTGCATCGTAACACCGTAAAACTCGCTGCAACATCGCGACGCAGGAATTTTTTAAATATTTAAAAACGGATCTCCAACCAGAGTTAGACTCGACATGCAAATCACATAGTTATAAAAAAAATACATAAACAGCAGTGTCATTTCAATTACAGATCAGAACTTGCAACGTTACAATATGTTGTCTTAGCATTTAAGGTTTTCAACATGATGTAAGCAGGTTAAAATGGGAAATTTAATTTTTAATTATAACTAAAATTTGTAATTTGTAACTAATATATAATCTTTAATCATATCGCCACTTCCCCCATTCATCCGCTGAACACCTACGCCATCATATGCCTACCTACAGCATATGTTTCACCTGAATACACTAGTTCCTAGTAAAGATAATTGATTAAGGCCTCATTTCTACCAACGCACGTCATGACAGCAGCGTATTTTGGCATTGCTTTAAATTGCAATAAAATATTTTATACTATAAATCTTTGCAGTATAAAATATAATTGTATTCAAAGTCATATTTTATGAAAATAACTAAGAAATTCGAACTATGTCAGCAAGTTTATTTTTTGGTCGAATATTCTCGTTTTGGATTTTGTAGAGTGAAGAAACTCCGAGCGTATTTCCAACGCTCGCGGTGCGACTTTTCACTTAGGAAAGGCTCTCAGAAGCACATAGCAGAAGCAGTGGAGAGACAAGTTTATGGTATGGTATTTAATTGTAACCAGGCCTTTTATCGTCTACTGCTGCACATGGGCCTCCTCATGCACATCGTCTCGTGCATGAGCTATGTATAGCCCTAAAACGGTACGTTGGCCAAGCGAGTTGGCGAGTCCACTCTTTTACAGGTGGTGTAGTTCGTCCGGCGACAAGGTAGGACGATGACGTGAAGAGTTGCGGGAGGGATATGGTTTAGAACAGCGCAGGACTGAGGAGGGACGCTTATACTCAGCACTGGGTGGAAACAGACTGATGATGATTTTTATTTATTTTATTTTATTGTATTTGGGAAACAAACAGAACATTTTACAAATAATATGTTATACATAAAAATTAAAAACAGGTATCGAAAAAGTTTCTATAGTTTTGTCAGTGGGAGATTGCACGTTGCAATCCAACAGCCGCTGGGCGAACTCGACTGGCCACGTTACCCCTTTCTCACAGAAGACTACCTTGAAATGTACTTAATTTCCCACTTACTTACTTACTGAATTTCCCACTTATCTTATTTCCCTAATGTACCTATGTGTTTCGGTAGTGAGTGAGACGTGCCAGAGCCCATTCCCATCCTATCCCTCCCCATTTTTCTAACCCTTTCTCCAAATCCATTCCTATATCTCCAAAGGTAGGCAGCGCATCCGGGGGCGTGCCAACATTTGTCATTTTAGACTAATGTTGGCATATATCGCGGATGCCTATGGGCGACAGTATCGACTTACCATCAGGTGGACTGTATGCTCGTCTGCCGCCTTCGTAAATAAAAAAAAACTACAATAAGTGGACAAAATATGACATTATAGGTTATAATTTTAAGAACAAAATAATTGAAAAATACCCGTGAGAAACAATAAATTAATTCACAATAATCAAGAGGATTATATTTGGGTGAGAAGTTTAATTCCATACCTGGAGGGAGAGAGCTGAAACATATCTGTCACATTTTTTTTTTTATTATGATCAAGACAAGCTCTATATATAAATGCATTCTGCGCATAATTTGTTCCGGTTAAAAACATATATGTGTCGAGAGCTTAAACGTGGACATTTAAATTCAATTTTATTCACCAGATAATCAAAGATTGTTAATAACATTATAAAGAAACAATTGAATTTCAAAACGCCATCTCATAAAGAGTATAAGTTACAATTTTCGTTACTACCGTTATGAAATCGATACTTTAAATGTTTAAAAAATAAATTTTAATTATTTGCAATTTTGTCCCCATAAATATTGAACTGTGGATTCCAAACTAGTGAAGCATATTCTAATAATGACAAGAGTAACAATAGTTTTAAGGTAGAAGATAACTTAATTCATGATGGAAGTAATATGGCTATCAAATATTAATTTACTGTCAAGCTGCACACCCAGGTCGCTCAGCTCGGAAATTCTATTAATGACATTGTTATGCAGAGTTATGTTATGATGATGATGATGCAGTTCCCCAGGGCTTGTGGTAATGACTTTGTTATTCCTTAGTCGCCTTTTGCGACAGTCACGGGAAAAGATGGACTAGTGCTATTCTAAGGCCGGCCGACACCACACGGCCAGGTATGCTATGATTTTTAAAATCATACTTACAGTTTTATTCTCAAATATGAATGGGAAAGACGTTGAAAATGCGGGCGCGGCCTCTATCGATGGAAAGGTTATTTTGCCGATCACGTCCGAGTCGCCGAACCCGAAGATTCCCTTCACTTGGTTGTATGTCACGCACTTCTGGATGCGGATCATATTCTGGTAGAATGCTGGACATTGTCTGTAAGATAACCAATCATTGAGGTTGACTCATTGGACCTACTGAAGTGGAGTCATTCACCTCAATGAGTTAAACTTTTTTAAATGCTCCTTAGTGCCTTTAAGTGTTACAAAACTAGATTAATGTCTAATATGATATTTTAGTTTAGGCCTCTCCGCAAGGACAACCACCAATGTGCAGATATAACTAACATAAAAGTTCAGCAGAGCATTCACAGACTATAGTAGAACCTGTCACAAAAAAAAAATCCATTCCAAAAAGATATTCTATAAAAAACAAAGTATGGAGACATCTATTTACTATATTTTAATAGATAGATACAACCCTTTACTGCACATCAAACCAAAAAAAAAAACAGATATTGTAACATGAAATGCACAATGTGCTATTAGCAATCTCTGCCATCTTTGGCCATGCCAGCAATCATCTTTGGGTAGAGAGGAAATAAATATAATAATAATAAATTACTGAATTATTTATAATAGTTATTACCAAAAATTACTTACCCAATAAAATCCAAATCATTAAATATGAATGTGTTCTCGGGATCGAAGCCTATAGCTATGATGTCCTTTGCATTATTATACGCCATCTGTCGTGCGGCCTCTATTTTGATATCTTTCCATAGTGCTTTCTCATCGTCAGTCAGTTGGATGATAAGTGGTACATCAAATACATCTTGTAGCCACCTGCAGACAAAGTATTTTCATAAAAATATCATACTCAGCAGCAAACACTTAAGCTAAATTTCAAAATCTGAAAATATCTCTGAAATGTACCTTGAAAGACTACCTTGAAATGTACTGCATTTCCCATTTTATCGTATTTCCCTAATGTACGTACGTGTTTCGGTAGTAAGTGAGATGTGCCAGAGCCCATTCCCATCCCATCCTATACAATACAAATTTTTGTATCTACCCTTTGTGATACAAAAAGAAATGCAGCACAATTTAGATTGTCTAAGAGCGATAATCATATAGTTTAGGGGGCAGCTAAACTTGGTATTGTGTCTAAAATACACATACCCAAAAAATTGTGAAGTTCGCTTAACAGATGGTCAAATCTAGCAAACAGATGCACAAAAACCAATCTGATAAACCAACAAATAAGTTTTTGATTTACTGATCCAATTAAGACCTGGTTATTCAAGAAGTGAAAAATTCTTTCACCATTTGAAAACGGACACTTTCATCACAAACATTAAACGATTTGTCCCAAAGTGAGAATTAGTTTATAGCCTCATATACTTTTCATGGTCACTAAGAAGGCCCTTGCAAATGCCAGATTGATTCGTTAATTCATTGAAAGCATTTCAAAGAGACAAACAATAAAGCAGACAATTAATTTTTCTATATAAGTTGGGATTTAAAACATTATGTATCATCAGGTAATTTAATAAAAATTACTAGTAAAGTTAGTAAGGTTGCTTACTTAGTAAACATGAATGGGATCATATGCCCAACATGCATGCTATCTGAAGATGGTCCTCGACCAGTGTAAAGGTAAAATTTCTTGCCAGCCTCATGCAGATTCAAGATGCTGTGCACATCTCTGTGTGAAAAGAATATACCTCGCCGTAAGAAGTGATGTGCTGTAACAAATCAAATGTTATTCTAAAACAAAGAGCTGCTGAGCACAATTTGGTCTTCCAGACACTTGATACTGGGAACCCAAAAGTTATGGAATAAACTGACAACTAGGTATTTCCACTGAGCAATGATATGGACTTTTTCAAGATTCTGCAAGGTTGGCAGCGCACTCTCAACCCCCCTGGTGTAGAAAGTGTCCATGGGTAGTGGTGACCATTTACCATCAAGTATCCCATCAGCTCATTTGGCTCCTCATCTACATGTATTAAAAAAAATATATAAAGTGGAATAGTAACATGAAATGTTAGGTATCACTTGTCAAAAAAACATTTATAGTAGAGAGAAGTTAATGCAGTCCTTAGTCAACCATTATCTGATATAGAATGGAAATTAAATATATTTATCATACATGCCCTCAGATGGAAAGTTGACTGATGTAAGACAAGGTTGTAATAAGTGTCCCTATAAAGCTAACAGAATGTAGAAATGTAGTGAAATACAAGTTATTTTTCTAATGATATCATATTATTATATAATATCAAGCAAGAATTACTGTGTTTTAATGTTGTAAAACAGAAAAATACTCAGAATTTAATCTAGGATTTAGTAGAAAATTGTCTATTGTTTAATAATCAGATATACCTTTTTTCCCTGTAACTTTTTCAAATCTATCAATAAGTTCTTGATCTATCTTTTGACTGCCAAATCTTTCTGAAAAAAAAAAAGTAATTTGAATTTACATGAACACAAAAATAATGTTTATGGCTCAATTTCCGTCAAATAAAATATGTTTTTTTTTTACATACAACCTATTGCAGTGACAGTGATGATATTAACCGTTTTCAAGAAAAACAAAGTAAGCAACAATTACAAATTTCACAAGATATATTTTTTAACATGCACTTTAAACAGGACAGTCTGGCATATAAAGGGGAAGACTTCGCCCAACAGTCTATTAAAATGTTTTTAATAGTATCTATATGAGATATGATTTTACTATTTACATAATTTGTTGTTTAAATCGTTTCTTCCTGAATCGGCTTGATATTAAGGAAAAATACTTTCTTTGTTCATACTTCCCAACATTGGATTGAATTTTTTCAAATTCAATCCAGGAACATGTAAACATTTGCCATTCTGGACTGATGTTGATGTGTATCGCATATGTCCATGGGCAACAATATCCACTTGCAACTAGGTGAACTGTCTGTTTGTCTGCCATCTGTTTTCCATAAAAAATAACATGATGTTTACTTACTAATAAGTTTATCATAATCAATTCCTGTTTCAGACTTCCCAGAAACATTCCACGGATCAACAACATCTTCCTCCTCGTCGTTCACTGACAAAGTATTCAACTTTTCCTCTGCCATTCTCCACAGAAAGTTACTTTCCTGAAAGAGTTGTTATTAATGTAGATGGTAACAGTTTGTAAAGCTTATGAAACTGGTTCCGCTATAGAATGGTAATTATTGAATTAAACACTGCAAGAATTAATTACTAAATTAACGCTGAAAAAAGAAAAGAAAAATAAATTGATATCATATTCATAGGTTAGGTTACAATCACTTGCCTACATTAATAACTTACCTATATTAAAATTATTATAAAAAGTACTACTAAGGGAAACTTGATGTTCACTTAAAATTTGAGAATACTAAAATGTGAAAGATGATGCAATTTTTAAGTGAGAAAGACAAATTTAAAATTTAGGATAGCCACTATGATAGTTATATGACACAAGTGACAAACGTGACAACTCAATTGACAACAGTTGTAGGAATTGAACAATCGTTTAGTTTCTGTAGTGAGATGAAAGCAGAAAGAAAGTGAACTACAAAAGTATGGTCTACTATAAATATATAATAAAAAAATACATGTTTCCTCTAGTTTTATCAACGATTAGCAATTATTAGGATAATTAATACCTTTACTGTGATAAGCATCATGCAGAAGATATCAGTAGCTGTCTATAATAACGAAACGTAACATATATTGCCATTATAAAAATAATAATTTTATTTTGCAGTATTTCATTTTCTAAATTACTGAAATAACATTGTGAAATAAATGGTATTTACGTTTATTTTCTATGTTAAGTGCATATTTATATTTAAATAAGTTCATAGTAAACTTAAATTTAAAAAAAATATATGAAACTGCAACATCGATAGCTACTCCCTCGCTTCACGAAATGTCAAAAATTGTCAATAAATTTTTGGTATTCCTTCTGTTGCTGTTTTTAGAATAGTGAGTAGGATAATAAGTGTCCCTTTCTTTGTTTTCTAAGTGTATGGAGATTTGGTGTTAATTAAGTTGTGACTTAGTGTTCTTAATGGTTTCGGGTGACGACTCCAATGGTGGTCGTTTATCGCGCAAAACAACGAGGTCCCCGAACCGCAAGTCCAAGAAAACAGATGCAGACCTAACAAAGGGGTCATCGTTGCGAAATGATTCGCAACCTTCAGTCCATAAAAGGAATCTTTACGTTGTTTCTTTCCCAATTATCATTCTTTTCAACATACTGAGATCAATTTTGTATCAGTTATTTATTATTTTCAAATACTTGTATAGTGCATCACATCGTTTTATGCACAAACCCCGTAAGAATGGTGATTGTAACCTAGAGGTGGTGGTGAAAGACGGTGTAGTGACGACAGAGTTAGCTCAGGGTGAGGAGATGTCTCACATTCACAATGTCGGGCCGGGAGACCCGCTTCTGGCAAAGCAGAAGCATCACCATCGCAAAGCTTTTGAATACATTTCAAAAGCCTTGAAGATTGACGAAGAGAATGAGGGTGAGGATCTTTGCATTCACTTACAATCACTGGTATAGGTCCAGCTTTGTTTGCTTGTGAGTTTGTGAGTCATTAGCAATACTTAGATGCTATATAGAAATAGTACCCACAGAAACCACAGAATAGTTTTATAAATGAATTATAAATGAAAACTTTATTGAAATACTTTTTATTTTTATCTGATGTTATATTACTCAAAACTATGTATACTGTTATATTAGTTTTAATGAATCATTTAATGAAAATTATTCAATTTGAAATTCATATAATAGTTACGTGACCAAATGGGAAAGTGGACAGCATTTCTTGAAGAAAAATTGCTTAATAATTATAGTATAAAGAAAATTCATTTTAATATATTTTCAAGTTTAATACTTTGTTTGACATAATAGACTATTGTAGATTTAATGGTAATGATTTTATAACTACAGTATATTATAATGTTTATATTAATATACTATATAAAGCTTGATTTATTAATAAACATTAATTATTTCTGAAATTAATTCCTTAAATATTTTTTCTTTTTTATTAATTAAATATTTAATAGCAATGCTTGTAGATACAGTTACATTTTATCCAACCAGGTCAAAAAGAGCTAGCAATAGAGTTGTACAAGAAAGGTATCTACGAGTTGGAGCGAGGCATAGCAGTAGACTGCTGGGGAGGCCGCGGTGATGCATGGCAGAGAGCCCAGAGGCTTCACGATAAGATGAAAACAAATCTGGGCATGGCTAAAGACCGTTTACATTTCCTTGGTAAGACAATCCTATACATTAGTAAAATACTTATTGAAATGTGATCCCTCTCACTGCTGTTTACTTATAGAGCATTTTTTTTTAAAAGCTATTTTTTTTAAATTGGCTGTATGTTTGCATGCTAAGCTTGTTTTATATTCAAAATATAATAAACAACTAAGGTTTAATTTAAACCCTGTTCTCCTATGTAGCGAACCTTGTCGCCCTCAGTAAGTTGGGGGTAGAGAGTGATCCAGAGCGGAGTGACAAAAAGCCTACGGAGTCACCTCTAAAAGGGCGAAGGCACTTAGAGAAGTCCAAGACGACGTTACTTGCCCATACAGAAAGTAACAGTGGTCAAACAAAGCCACAGACAGAAGGTAGAAACTCACAGAATATGCTTAGCTTCGTTTGACATAACCTACTGCAAAAATTAAACAAATTGTTCCAAAATCTATTAAGTAACATTTGTATTCCTTACACAGTTTTTATAAAAGTATAACTCCACAGATTTTGAAATCAACAATATTGTACTTCAATTAGAATGTCGTCTTTGTTTTTGAGATGTCAATGTTTGCATGTGGGTTTACTGTGCTTTACCTATATTTTGCTTCTTTCTCTACTATCTACACTGTTTAGAAAGTTAAAGTATGTGTGTGTGATGTGTACTATTTCCCTTTTCTTGAAATTTTTGGTACATATTAGTGATTATGTCACTTTTACTCCAAATTTTAATAGGGAAGACCACTGTATTTTGTACTGCATTAGTATTTTCTTCTATATTCAATTCAAGTCACAGCAAATGCTTACTGCATTATTTCCAACAAGTGTCGTGCGACATATATAGGGCCGCCTATATATACGACATATATAGCCTAGATTTAGCGCCGGATTTAAATTATGAGCCTTTTTTTATTTGGCGGTTGGCAACTGTGGTTTGTTTATAGATGGCACATATGACAGTTGCAATTAGTCAACATTGAATGCTACACGAAAGAGCAACGCAGTATGAATTTTAGAGCAGTATGAAGTGGACCATCATTTTGGCGAAAAAATCGTATTTAATGATGAAACCCATTTCCACCTTGACAGATACGTCAATAAGCAAAATTGTATCTGGAGCTTAGAGAATCCTCATGAGATTCACGAAAAACGGATACATTCTCGAAAGAGTTATAGTTTGTTGCGGCTTTTGGTTCGGCGAGATCATAGGGCCTCCTTTTTAGGTATCGGTATTTAGGTAGGCATAGATAGGTATTGGAACATGTTAAACAGGAGTTTTTTTTGGCACCAATTGGAAGATACGGACCTCAATCAACTGTGATTGCAACAGGACGGTGCCACATGTCACACAGCCGGAGAAACAATGACTTTATTTTTTTTCTAAATTAAATCCGGCGCTCAATCTGGGATATCCTTTACTATAATATGTACTAGTAATGAATTTCATTTTACATCATTCAACATATTTACAACAAAATTTGTATGTGACATTATCTGAGCAAAGGGATCTTATTGTCCATATGGATTTATTGACTTTGGTGAAAATTTTCTAACATAAAATTTCATTGTTTAAAAATTCTGTTTCAATAAAAACATCCACTAATATCTGATTTGAGATAAGCTATATAAAAAAAATATTTTTTTATATTATTTAGTTTTTAAAATATCTGAAACTAGAACCGACAATAAGGTCCTTTTCTGACGAGTATGTCTATTTTCCCAAATACCTACTACGATAGTTAGGATACATTTCCGCGGACTAAGACAGGTGTTTGGAGGGGAGAGCCATATTATTGTAGAAGATCTATCCTATTGAGAATTGATAACGCAATTAATTATACATAGCAAAATAAAATTACGCCATTTGCGCGGGCGATCTGAAACGAGAGGCTATTGTACCGTCGCCTACGCATCACTTTCGTTTTTAAGAACGAGTATCTATTATGACGATTGGTTATTAGGATAAGAAAATGCCATTTGCCAAATAACATTGTTTAAAAGTAAATATTTATGAAACTCTTACTGTGAGTGTGTGACAGTGATTTAACAAATAAACAATACTGAAACACTTATGAAACTGTCATTGTGTGTGTGTGACATTGTGTAGTAACACTCAATTTCATCCACTGAATTGGTGTACCCTTTTGTTATGGTTTTCGGTCCTGTAAAGTAAATAAATATTTATGAAACTATGTAGACCACTTCATTTCATCCACTGAATAAGGATACACAACAAAAGGGTACCCCCTTTTGTTGAGGGGTGCCACCTTTATCGGTTCTGTAAAGTAAACGTTTATGAAACTCATTGTGTGTGATATTGTATGAAAACCACTCAATTTCATCCAGTGAATAGGCATGTTGTGTGCTTTTTTTTTCTATCCTGTACCGTTCGCATCTGCATCTCTTCAGAAATCTTTTTTGTATCAACCTTAGTTGTTGCACCAAAAAAATAATTCATACACAGAAAGTTCGTAATATGATATTAGAAATCACGATCATTCGTTTTTCTGTTAGCAACGAACTGGCAGTGAACTTTGCAAGTAGACACTAGACTGCTGGCAGATTTCCAAAAGTCGTAGAACAGAGGCAAGACTCGCTATTACATATTGCTCGGATGTTTGTGCATATCTACATTGTTATAATTAACAAAATCTGTTTGTCTGTTGGCGTTGGCGGTTTTCGCCATTGGTATATCAGAAAAAGAAAGGTTTTTGAGTGGAGGTTTTCAAAAATTAAACTTTTCAGTAAAATCAGACTTCCAACTGATGCGATTTATATCATTTATAGCCAAGTATTGTCTGTAAATTTATGATACTGCAAAACATTTCCCCTTAAAACATATTTACAATATACAAGTATATACATTGCTAATCGGTAGTCTTATAGAATAAATTCTTCCATTATGACGTGGAGTCATGGACTTTATTCTATCACACAGGCAGCTTAGAGAGTTAGCACTCAAATTTCTAAACGCTCGCATCGATACTAGCCTATAACGACCCACTACAGGGAATAATCCACCCCTTCAAGTCACAATTACCAAACCATTTACCACGTCGCCCCACCCTGGTTATTACTCATGTCATGTGTACTATATTACAGGTAGGAACTTTACTTCTAATTCTCGAGTACATTGACTTCACTTCATGATAATTGAAAAACCAGTTTAAGTAAAAACGGTGCCATGTTCCGATCTTACGAACTGAAATTGAAAATAAATAATCCTAGACCGTGACAGATCACTATATTATATTTGCCGCCCCGTACCAAGAGCGAGGCTCTTATTTTATATCTGTTTTTTACAGTTTTTTGCTCCATTGTCAGTTCTCTAGTTTCTCTAGCTAATCCCTAAACGGTTAATCCCTTGTATACCTCACATTGTTAAAAGTAGTATACCTCGTACAATATACTCTATATCTTTTACTAGAATGTCACTAGAAAGTACGAGATTCTAAGGCTGAGTCCGGAGAGGGCGCGGGGCGGGAAGCTGGAGCGGAATTCCCGACGTAGCGATTCGCTGTTTTCATAATGTGTCCGTAGTTAAAACTATTCTCGCTGTGCAAGAGTCTCTGTTTTGTGTGGGCAATGTCTCGCTCAAAATGTGATTTAAAAGATTTGCCTTTTTTACGTGGGCTATTATTACACACCTGAAAAACGTCAAAATTATAAAGAAACTATAGACATGCATTAATTCGCAGCGAAATCGTAAAGCGACTTAAACTGCCCGCTCAAAATCCTCGTAAGTATCGCCGCGACATCAGCTCCTCGCCAGTCTGCGAGTCATACCGCCCATACCTCAGCCGATATGTGTTTGAAAAATACGCAGTGCATTCCGCTGTTTCGCCTCGAACACACTCTGGCCTCAATCCACCGCAGGAACTGATTTTACGCTTCCGAAGTTTCGGTCTCGATCGAATTTCGAACTCTTTCCTTCGTCCGGAGCTTTATATATTCCGTATCTCCGATTATTTAAAAGGTGTTTAACGTTTGATTCCCAAGTATCTCTTATTATCAAAATCTATATTTCAATCGTTGTCTCGTGCGATTGAATATCGAATGAACTTAGTTCGGCTCGATGTATGGTAGTTAACGTTTTCTAGTAGGAATCTAGCGAAATATCGGCCGAAACTTCGTTTTTCTTATTTTCGGAGTTTACCCAAGGCCCGGGCGATTTGTTATTGGCCGCCAAGATTTTACTGTGACCGAGAGGGGCTGAACGTTTAAATATAACACAAAGTGATTCAACGCAAAGTATGAATCGGTGAAAGTGTGTATGGATGTTTCATTATTTTTTTACTCATCACCTCTTCGTGTTTGTTCGAAATACGAAGATGGTCGACCGGCCGGACTTTTGTTTTTAATCAGCTTATTGCACTTAGTTTACGGTGTACAACAAAGGCGTTGTATTCAATCGCTTCTTAAAATACGCAAGTTAATCCCTTAAAATCTGGTTATGTTGGACATTGGACACCCTGGTAAGTTTGAGGTAAAGCGAAGTAACAACGTGACACGTGACTACGTACACTTGTACTCGTATGTCTTACGTTTTAGTAGTGTACGTATCCTAGTAAATTAATATCTCCTCTTTAACTCCTTTTGCAATTATTACATATGTTTCGTTTAAACAAATATTATTTTATAAGTGGAAATAGTTTGTTACATATGTACTTATTTAAATATTTACCTATGAATAAATCACTCGGTAACTGTCCGAAAAAGTAATTTTGACCTCTAATTCATATTGTAACTTGCAAAGATTACAAACTTCGCCTACTTTCCACGCCCCTTACCTAAAACGATCAATTTTCGTTGCGATTCTCACACCATTCCACATTCGCGCTAATTCCCCAAAAGCGAAGATAACTACTTTAAAACCTATCCCTGTCACGATATTATCGAAATGTTTTAAAGCGTAACGTTGCAGACACGTGCCGTTCATATAACAAAACACTTGCATTTAAATGTTTTATGAACACCAATCTGTGATAAGTATGCCCAAAACTTAATTTTGTTAAACAATTGTCACGGTTCTACATAAGTAACATGGCCGATAGAAAATTGATGTAAAGTAGTGCAAGAGTTGTTAGTTTTAGCGACCTTGAAACCGAGAATTGCAACCAGATGCATACGGAGTATCGCCCAATACAATGCGTTCGCACAAATACAAACTCCTTTGCAGTTCATTATCAACTTATTCAATATGCGGTTAGGTAGCATCAACCGCAAATATAACGTTGTAAAACAAAACCTATTCATTCAGTTAGACCAGTGATTCCCAAACTTATTTCGGTCATGGACCCCTTACCATAACAAAAACTTAACTATGAACCCCCAAGTGAATTAATTTTTATGATATAATATAATAAAACCTACTAAACATACTTTATTCTGTTCTCTCTGATGAGACAATTGCACGTAGGTAAGTAGGTTGGTTGCACGTAGGTAGGTAGGTTGCACGTAGGTAGGTAGGTTGGACGTAGGTAGGGGTCCATACGGACCACTTTGGGAATGACTGAGTTAGACCAACGAAAATAAATTCTAAAATCACCGTAATAACTCGTTTACAAACGCAAAGAAGTTGTAATCGTACGAACACTTGGTTGGTTAATGCTTTATTCCACATACGTATTTGGACTGTAACCATATACATATCCTTCTTTTACACATCTGTAGCCATTTTATTATTGTGTTACCCAGTCGCAGGCCGCAAGCTAACGTCAGCCGGGCGGCGGGTGCCGAGCGGCGCTGGTGGACCGCTCATGAAATCTCAGACCTTACCACGGTCTATGGGACGGTCATCGTCGCAACCGAACAGCTCCAGCTGTGGGTATAGTCGGTATCCTGTGAAGCCTGCATCCACACCGCCCGCTATTAAACGACAACTGTCTGTAAGTACAACCATTTTAATAATTGCTTCTTGCAATATATGAAAAATCTATAACGAACTACGATTGTAAATTATAATTAACTTTGTACCATACCGTCACTAAACAGCTCCGAGGTTGGCTGCGGGAGAGATTGCTATAAAGCATTCGCCTTTTGTTGAAACAATAAAGTGTAAATAAATAAATAAATTACCATATAACAGTTGCTTAGTCATTGAGGAGTTGGGCCATAAGTAAAAACCAATTTCTGTAGAACACATGAGCATTATTAAAAAATCTTAATGTGGTGTGTAATATAAAATTAAATTTTCCTTATTCATCTAATGTATAATATATTTTAGTATGATTAGTAATTGGATGTTCATAAAACACCTGCACAAACATTGGTTCGTATAGTCGGCATAAACTGCACAATTAAAACAGATTTTTACAAAAAATCGTCTTATATGAGCAACGTCCGACTATTTCTCTCGACTATTAAATCCGTCTGTCAAAGACTGTCTGGGCCACAATTATATTCATGTAGCGCCCGGGTGCAATCAATACCCTGGCGCCCTCTAGCAGGCTCTTTGGAGGCGTCGCGGGCGGCGACGCCCCCTAAGACGGCGCCTTAAGACGCTCGGCGCCCCCTAAGACCCTACGCCCGTGTGCGCCGCACACTGCACCATAGGTAAAGCCGGCACTGCGCACAGGTGCCGCGCCGCGCGCACATTTCAAATGAACTTACACTCTATTGACTTAGAGATCATTTTGCTACCGGGCGGCAACGTGTCAAACGTACATACATACACTGTCTTTGGATTAGAGATTTTGCCGCGCGCGTGTTGTATTAAATAAAATTGTTATTTGTGTAGTGTAGTAATGCGGTATGACAAGCGCCGAAAGCGTAATAAAAGTAAAAAAAATATTATTGTTAATGACTATTTTTTTTTTTGCTTGCGCATACATATTTGTCGTAAGTAACAAGTATATAAAACTGTGCAATGGCGTTAAGTTCAATGAAATATCCAAAAATTCAGCGCTCGACAGGCGCCCCCGGGCGCTCCGCGCCCGGGTGCACCGCACCCCTTGCACCCCCTGGTAAAGACGGCCCTGATATTCATTATAATAAGTAAAATCGGTAAAATAGATAAGTTTGCATGCAATAGATTCTGTTCACTGACTAGACACTTAACAGACTGAGCTACGGAAGTTATGAGAGCCATCACTAAAATTTTGTTCAGTATACCAGTTAACATCGTATCTATCTTATGTGTGCAACACATGCGCATGTATCTTACGTGTGCGTGTGTTGTACGTAGTACGTAGCCAGTTGCCTGCAAACTTATCTACTTGGCATGTTTACGTCTCAACTCTCAGACAAGTTGTCTAAATCAAAACCGGTCTTCAACTTCGAATGCAAGCTCTGCAATCTTCCAGCATGACTATCATTTCGTCTTTCATCTATAATTTTTACTACTTATATCACAAATAATTAAACGCATAACTAGATGTAGGATTTTTTACTAACAACATAGATCAACATAACGTACGAGCGAGAATTCATACCATAGCACGCTCACCATAAATTAGAAAGAGAGAATCAACTGCCAATAGTCACACGTTTTCAACTAATCGGAGGACTCGTTCCGACAAAATGGTCCAATGGCAGACTTTTTTAAACTATAAAGTCCAATGGCAGACTTTTTAAACTACAAGTCCTGACAAACGTGCGTATTACGAAGACTTTAGAATTTAGAATGGAATTTTAGAAGGCGCTGTCACGAACATTATGATTACGCATATTGAAGTACAAGATTTTTTTTTACGCACCCATCCATAAAGAAAGATAAAGATCCATAAAAGAAATTATCAAAGGATCATGTCTTATTTTCATAATAACAAGTAAAGCCGAAAGAAAACATGAATACGACAAAAATAGACAAATTTCTTACAAAGATAGGTAAGTAGTTACGGTATGAAACACATCCGGGGGCTTGCCAACGTTTGTCATTATGGACAGGTCATGATCTTGGCAGATGTCGCAGGGCGATAGTATCCACTTACCACCAGGTGGACGATCTACTGCCTTCTTTCCATAATAAATTCGAAATTTGAGAAATTAGAGAGAATACAATCCCATCACTTTCTTTTTAATTGACTAAATACATCCCGTTAATATGTCACTTTCTTTTTTATTGGTTAAACAGATCGCGCTAATATCTTAACAAGTGCACTGTTTGCATAACAATACAAAAAGTAACTTAATATAAATCTAACATCACCCTTCACCATCATTTTTCACCATCATTAACCATCACATTTCTTAACCCCTTCTCAACTAGAACGCGAACCAGGTACCAGTGAACGGGTCGCCGGTACGACGAGCGGTTGGCGGCGGCTCTCAGCGAGGGACGCCCACCAGAAGTAGGACTCCACAGCCTGCACTGACGGTTCGCGGTGTGGACCCGAAGCTAGTCCAACTTATACTGGACGAGATTGTCGAGGGAGGACCTAAAGTGCACTGGGATGATATCGCTGGGCAGGAGGTAAACTTTTCATGTTGTCTGTATTTGGTGGCATCTCCTGTGGAATTCTAGAACCTTAGTTGTACATAACATCGACACAAAACTAGCTCAACTTATACTGAACGAGATTGTTGAAAGAAGACCGAAAGGTGGACCTGCATGTTTGATATATTCGCACATTTCGTACTTACGCACGGCGATCAAAAAGTTCGCGGAATGAGGGGGAAGAGCGGAGGTAACTTTAAGTTTTTATTTTTCCTTTTCAATATATTCTCCATTGACCTTTAACACAGTTTTCACATTGGACATCAATGTGGAACTCACATTGATTAAAGGTAGTCTGCGCAATATGTGTGTGCTTGTGTGCATGGACGCATTGTCGTGCAAAAGCAGCACACCTTTGGACTATTTTCCTCTCCTTTTTTCCTTCACTGCCTCCTTTAATTGTTCTAGCAGGCTAGCGTAGTATTTTCCGGTTATGTTGGCACCCTTTTTTTGTAGTCTTAGTCTATCAACAGTATACCCTCGGTATCTCAAAAAACAGTAGCCATGAGCTGTCCATCCGATGGCGGCACCTTGAGTTTTTTGGGAGGAGGTAAAGGTAAGAGGAAAAGGGAACCTTTTTATGCCATTGGATTGAGTCTTGCTTAGACTCATACTCATAGTGATGAACCCAAGTTTAATCTCCAGTAACAACCCCGCCCACGACTTTGTCCTTGTTGTCAACTCGCGCGCGCACTCCACGCGCTGTTGTTTCTTGGGCGACGTGAGCATTCTGGCATTCATCTTGCGCTGACCTCTGTCATTCTGAGATGGTTATAGAGGATATTCAAAATGGTTGTGTCTGATACTCTATTTCTGCAAATTGTTTCTTTTCAGACGGGTATCCTTCAGTACAAGTTCTGCGACTTCTTCGACAATTTTTTGAGTAGTGGCTTCAATAGGGCGGCTCGGCCGGGGGTCATCCTCAATCGAGTCTTGGCCTTGCTTGAAAATACCATGCCATTCGTAAATCGTTGTTTTTCCAGGGCAAGAGTTCCCGTAAACTGCCGACATCTCTTCTAAAATAGTCTTAGGGTTTTTCTTTGCTATGTAAGAATTATTTTTTTTATTTATTTAAGACATTTACATATTTTCTATACGGTAATGACTGCGCGGTAGTCATTTTTCTCCATTCTTGACGATCGATTTGTTCTAGACACAATGAGTCACTGTACTAGTACTGTGGAAACGAGCTTCCCTATTCCCTTCCATCCCCTCTATTCCGCGAACTTTTTGACGCCTTTCGTATATCTACTTTTTACATAGTAATAAATTACCAAAAAAAAAAGATTTTCCAACTTGGTATCCCTCTTCAAAACTGGAATCAGTGCCAATGAACATTTAATAGTTTTGAACATTTTTTTTCATATTCAGTCATGTTATTTCACAGGCAGCCAAGCAAGCATTACAAGAGATGATCGTGCTTCCATCTATAAGGCCAGAACTGTTCACTGGGTTGCGGTCACCAGCTAAAGGTCTACTGCTATTTGGACCACCTGGAAATGGTAAGAGAATAATTTTCCATATTCCCACTTTTAAAGTTTCTTCACCGATACAATGTTCCTGATATATCTCTCTAGAACTCGTTGATATTCAGTGTGTGCATTTATTATTTATATCGTGTTAATAGATCAAAGTTTTAGGATTTTACGGTGAAAATTTTCAATACACCCCCATATAAAATTGTTTCAGACTACTAATCAAATAATGCCCGTCGCCCATCTTCGTATTTCCGACCGTGACTTAACGCTCATAAAAGTACATAGAGTGATTACAACGTAGCGTAATGAACTGTGAAACTGTTTGAATACATATTTGTTTCCATTTTTACTCATGTTTGTTCGGATTACAAAGATGGGTTTTTCACCCAATATTCCTTCCTAGAAATATCCCACTCGACGATCCCACTCTCACGGGCGGTTTAGAACCTCTCAGCATTCGGAGAGACGTTGCGTCTCTCTGTGTGTTCTACCGCCTGTACAATGGGGAATGCTCTGAAGAATTGTTCAATATAATTCCCACCTAGGGTTTCTACAACCGCACCTCCCGTCACAGAAGTGCGGTCCATCCGCCTTTCCTCGATACGGAGGTGTAGCGCACTGTTCGCTCCAAAAATTATTTTATACCGCGAACCCTGTGGCCTGTGGAACGAACTGCCTCAAGAGGTCTTTCCATTAAGCTACGATATGGGGTTCTTCAAGAGAGCTGTGAATAGGATTTTGCAAGGTCGGCGGCGCGCCCGCATACCCCCTGGTGTTGCAGGTGTCCATGGGCGGCGGTAACACTTACCATCACGTGGGACCGCCTGCTCGTCCGCCCACTAGTCTATAAAAAAATATTCAGTTATTGTTTCTTAATTACCAGTGAGAAGAATAATCAAATGTACCTACTCGTATATATATAGATATTATATAGATCTTATAGATATATATTATATATCTATATAGATAGATATTATATATCTATATAGATAGATATTATATATCTATATAGATAAATATTTATTACTTCTATCGTGTCTTTAAACTGTGATCTAAATTGCTGTGATCAATAAGCGCGACGGACGCCCGCTCACCCTGCGCACGCGCTAATTTCCGAAAGGTCATGACCATGATCTTAGTCGCGGCAGTTCCGAGAACTCATGACCATGACGTTTCCATTAGATTGAGCTCCATTGTGTTTGGGACCTTAGTAGTAAAGATTGTATTAAGAACAAAAAAAAAACGACTTTAAAATTGAACTAAATATCATGTTTAAAAATAATTCTATTGTACTTTGCGTAGAACTAACCACATTCTTGGAGACTTTTTACTCCTTCCTCCTTTTCCCGAAACTAAATCCTGCACAAATGCCTAGTTAAATCGCATTAATATCGATTAAATAGTGTTCAAGTTATCCTTTGTTTATCTGTGTGAAGCATACTTTGATGACATTGTTATTCATGGGTTCTTTCCATGATTATTCTAAAACTACTAGGCAGATTTTAGTGAAAGATAGCTTAAAATTTCATCAGGGATTTGGATTCCTTATTACTTGGTTAGACCCAATAAGATTATGTGTACTGACTTTAAACCTTTTTGGCAAATGTATGGGTACCTAGATTAGATGTCGACAAAACTTATCTCTGCACAACACAGCTTAATAAAACAATTTTTATTCACTTATTTTTAATTTCTTTACTTAATCATATAACGTCTGATACGGATCCATAAGTATACCGTTAACATCCACCGCTGGACACGGTATTCCTCATGCACTCTGTCTTGTCCACGAGGGATGTATGGGCTTAAAACGTCATGCTGTCGGCGGGCGGCGGGTTGAGGACTCAGGGATTGTGGTAATGCCTTTGTTATATTTTAGTCTTCTTTTACGACATCTACGGTAAGAGATGGGGTGGTGCTATTTATTCTAAAGTCACCCGACTAAAATGTATATAAATTAAAATAATAATTATAACATTACTCTTCATTACAGGTAAAACACTGCTAGCACGGTGTGTGGCGGCAGAATGTTCTGCGACATTTTTCTCCATATCGGCCGCCACACTAACTAGTAAATACGTAGGAGATGGTGAGAAAATGGTCAGAGCGCTGTTTCAAGTAGCGCGGGAACTGCAGGTGAGAGCTTCAGCTTTTTTTTAAGAGGCGGTAATCTGGCGAGTGGCCCACAGGATGGTAAGTGGTCATCGCTGCCCATGCACGTTACCCCTCTCTCACAGAAGACTACCTTGAAATGTACTGTATTTCCCACTTCATCCTGTTCCCCAAATATACGTCAGTGTTTCGGTAATGACTTAGATATGACGAGCTCATTCCCATTCTATCCCTCCTCAATTTCACAATTTTTCAAATTCAATTCTAATTCACCAAAGGTCCACTGCCTTTGGTGAATTAGAATTGTCACGTACCAACGTTTGTCACTCAAGATTCACGTTGGCTTGTATCGCGGATGTCCATGAGCTACAGTATCCATTTACCACTAGGCAGACCTTAACTAAAAGAAGTCTTAACGAAACGGCTAAGAATCTTATTCATTTTTTTATCAGCCCTCAATAATATTCGTGGACGAAGTAGACTCCCTCCTCTGCGAACGGTCGTCGGGCGAACACGAAGCGTCTCGACGACTGAAGACAGAATTCCTGGTTGAATTCGATGGTTTACCTGCGGCTGGTGCCGATCGACTCATCGTAATGGCTGCCACAAACCGTCCACAGGAGCTCGACGAAGCTGCACTTAGGTAAGAACCTCTTCTTAAGCACCCCTCAGTGCTTAAGAACTCTTGCAATGTCATACTTTCCTGGTAGAATTTGATGGTCTATCCGCCGCTTGTGCCGATCCGCACATTTTAATGGCTGCCGCCAACCGCCCGCAGGAACTCGACGAAGCTGCGCTTAGGTAAGAAGAAGAGTTCTTAAGAACTCTTGCAAAGTCATGTTCTCCTGATACTTTATCTCAACAATCTATTGGTCATTATTTTCAAATCAAGCTGTCTCTCGTTACTTATGCCGTCAGAAAGATAAACAAGTTGTATAAAAAGCGGTCGTTGGGCGAACACGATGCGTCTTAACGACTGAAGACAGAATTCCTGGTCGAATTCGATGGTTTACCCACTGCCGGTGCCGATCGGCTCATCGTAATGGCTGCCTCCAACCGCCCGCAGGAATTCGACGAAGCTGCACTTAGGTAAGTAGAACCCTTATTTTGCTTATAAAATATCTAACTGTTTATAACTTCTTAAGAACTCTTAAATAGTCATGTTCTCCTGGTACTTTATCTCTACAATGTATTCTCAACACTAATTTTAATTTCAGTAGTAATTTTAATACTTATGTCGTCGGGGAGTTGGTTGAATGTTGTATAAATAAAGTACAAAAAATATTAAAAGTGAATGGTTATTTGAAAGAAATTGGTATCTTAGTAGCAGGTATGGAGACATCCCCAATGTAATATTTGTTCCAAATAGTTCACCTCTTGTACTCTTGTAATCCTCGTACTCGTTGTCGTCAGTACTTACTCGTACTCTTATCACGTAATTTGTCTATTTTAACTTTGTCTATTTTCCGTTTTATTTCACTATTTAAATTTGTTCACTAATCCTTGTATCTTGTTTATTACGGGCGCTAGTTGACTTATATCTTAGTATTTAAACTTAATTATTGTATTTTTATATAAAATTTACACACTAAAAAAGCAGAAATGTATAAAATCCTACAATGACAACCAAAATAACATCGATAGATATTGACATCGCAAAAACTAGATTTGAATTGATCGTGTTTTATTTTCTTGTTAGGAACGCTGGATAATTTCAAAATTTGCACATGTTTTATTCTTAATATTGCCTATTTAAAATTAAAACTAGATTCTGAACTCTATACTACGATAACAATTCCTGGTCATCAACCTCGGCCACCGCGCAATACTCAACGCGAAACATTGACATCGCTGCTCCATCTCTGCCTCTCCCAACTGACACCGCCGCTCTGGCTCTCACACATTTCTTTTCTGCTATGAATACACTCCTGCATTCGACGAGTTACCCCAAAAAACAATGCCATATCTGATTATAGAAGAGACATATGCATGATATACTGTTAAAGTTGCTTCTATAGAAGTAATACTTCTAATCCTTCTTAGGGCGTACGCGTTAAGTTTTTCACTTATGTTCAAAAACTCGAAACTATTAACTGAAACAATTTATTTGTAGAATATGAATAGGTACAATAAGTTATAAAATATTCATACATTAATGTGATCTGTGTCATTTTCAGCCTGTTAGGGCAGCCAAAATCAATTATTCATCGATTCAACATTATTCATAAACTAACAATTATTCAAATATTAATAACAATAGCAATAATAACACATTATCATTTATAAATAACAATAGTCACAATATATATATTAATAAAATCATCAAAATTCGTCAAATGATAAGATTTATTAATTCGTTAATTTTGTAATATGCTTCTTTATTCGCTTTCTTTTGAACTTTCTTTTAAAACATTTGATATTCAAAGGTTTTTTGAATATACATATTTTTGTACTTTATTTTGGTGGACCTATACCAAATATGCTTTGTGGCAAAAGTGCTGTTTTGGAATATATTGTATATATTTTATCTCTGCGTTTTTGACTCTTAAACATTATGAATTCACTTAAATTACTGCTTACATAAACTGCAGTTTCGTAAATGTACAATATCGAGGGAAATGTTAACACTTAATTTAACCTTACGTTTTGACTAGAGTTCGCCCAAAATATTACACTATAACGCAGTATGGATGAAACGTAAACTTAGTTACTTTCATTAATCGTGTTTTTTGTCATCAGACGTTTCCCAAAACGCGTGTACGTTTCGCTGCCAGAAGTGCGCACCCGCCATGCGTTGCTGCGGCACGTGCTGGCGCGCGGCGCGGCCGCGTCCGCGCTTTCCGATGACGAGCTGGCGCGCCTCGCCGCGCTCACCGACGGCTACTCGGGCAGCGACCTCACCGCGCTCTGCCGTGACGCTGCGCTCGGGCCCATCAGAGGTATGTACTTTATATTATTTTATGTTTACTCTCTTGGTTTTTATGTATTATTTATGCACATCATCTCGCACCCTTTCTCTCGGACAGCAGTAATTAAAGCCGAACCACTTTATTTACTTTTTCAACACTTTAACACGACATTAACCATTAACAATGCTTTTGACAGCTTCCATGTGGGTAGATGTGCGACGGGGTCCACGTGCTAGCTAGTGTTGCACCACTACGTCTATAGCTATAATGATGGGACTCCATCACATACTTTATAGTTGTCACACACGACCAGTTAATACTGGCAGTTTTTCATACAAATTACAACAATACTCTTTTCGAGTACAGTTCCTTTACCGAACATCTTGCTACTAAATTCGTAAGAACTGAGTGTTTTCCATTCTTTGGAACCTCTACCAACTGAGCAACGTCGCAAAGAAACGTCAGTTTTAGCTGCCAGTTATCATACGACGCCATATCCACAATTCCGTCGAGAATGCAGATCCAGGACGGGTCTTCTGGAAATTCCTTAGGTCACTGGGAGTTACGTACAAACACCTCATAATTCTACTGATCTCAGCATCCTCTTTTCTCTTTTTCTATCAATCTTGATGACAAGGTTAAAAATAATACCTTAAATTCTCTTACGTCACTACCAACTCCTGACCACAGTCCTTTTGTCTCTAGTCAATTTGCCATATGTCAATTTACGCCCGCCGCCGCCGCCGCACTCGAACCCATCAGAGGTATGAACTGAAACGAGTTATGACTGACACATATGATCAGTTAAAACTGCCCGTTAGTCCAATTTAATTTGTTTAAAATATAAATAAACATGGCGACATGATCTTAAAGAAATATTTTCAACATTTAACTTTAAAGCTGGGCAGACATGCACTGTCAATGAAGCAAATTATGGATGTATATACAATTATCACTTCACTATTTAATTTTTGGGCGTGTCACTTACGGCAGACCGCCATGTTTGTTTATATTTTAGAAAAATTGGCTTAGAACGGAATATTAAAACTTCGTGGTCGTTACTCACTACTCGTAGTAAAACCACGTCGTCACTATTCGTGGTAAAAGCACGTCGTGGAAGTGATTTTCCTAGTAAACTCATTTTGTGGTATGACTTCCACAAATAACTAAAATAAATCGTGTCTCCGTAGAATTGGACCCAGAAGAAGTGAAATGCCTAGACCTGTCCCTAGTGCGAAGCATCACATTCCAAGACTTCATGGACGCACTAAAACGTATCCGACCATCGGTGTCGCCTCATAGTCTCGCCGGGTACGAGAAGTGGTCCGTGCAGTATGGCGACCTTGGACTTTGAGGATACGCAGGTAAAATACAATAAGCGATAGTTTATGGATTAAATGTTGTATTTAAAATTTTTGAAACACGTAAAGTTGTATTTAAAATCTTCGTAGCGCTCAGTATAAGGTAATGCCCCGGGCGTCTAGGTCGCGCGGCGTGGGCTTCTTAGTTGCAACTAGTGTATTTGTTTTACTTAACTGCACAGAGAATAAAAGATATTCTAGAAATGAACAATAAGAAGTTATGGAAAAAAAACTTAATCTAAAAACTGGTACAATCGATTCTACTCTTATTCATTATGTATTTATCTCTATGTATTTGTATTTATTTTTCGCAACTTATTTTCAGTTTTTTCTTTATTTCCCTGACACGTTCTTTTAGCAACAAAAAGTTTTGTATGTTCTTTTTGCCGTGTGCTGTCGACCGGTTTTACCCGTGGACTACCCCATCTCTTCCCGTGGATGTCGAAATAGACGGCTAAGGGGTAACAAGGTCGCTACCACAATCATTGAGGAACTATGCCATACAATACAATACATACACCATACATCCCTCATGCACAAAACATGAGGATTTTTCAAAATCTTTAAAATTATCGAAATAAAAAATTAAATGCCAAACTTTTTTTAATCATCTTCTAAATCACCAAAGGTATATGTCGCATCCGGGCGCGTTCGAATTTTTATCATTTTTGACTAATATTGAAATATGTCACAAATGTTCATGGGTGACAGAATCCACTTACCACTAGCGATTTATTTGTCTAAAAAATAAGTATATTAAATAAATTACTGTGCTAATTCTCAAAAACATGTTTTGGTTTCAGATATGGTTGGTAAATGCAATAGAAGGGTAAGTGAATGATTCCAAAGGGTGAGTAGTTAAGAGAGTCGTAAAGTTGAAAAATATTGTTTTTATTTTAATATATTAATTAATAATGAATTTATGTTTTGCGTATCGCTCAAATTTTAATAATTCCACATTAATTGTATTATAATTTCCATTGCGTTAATATTTTGACATTATTTTTGGTTTCGTTTTAAATATTTAATTCGTATCTAGTCAGAGAATACAATGTTTCCCCATTATTATGTTTATTAAACTTGCCATAACGTTTTAGTAAATAGAACAATTTTCTGATCAAAATCAGATGTACTGAGAGCAACAAGGAACAAAGACTTAATGACAAATAATAAAGCAACCAAGCGTTTGCACAATTACAAACTTTTTTGCGTTGACTTTATGGGTTCATATTCGTTGCACTGACTAAATGATCGGGTTTATTCTACAACGTTATTTTTGCGGTTGGCGCTATCCAACCGCTTATAGAATAAATTGATAATCAGGTGCAAAGGAAAGGAGTTAGTATTAGTGCGAGCGCTCGATTGGCCGATACACTTTTGCATTGGATTCATAGTAAGTTATGTTATGACCCGTCCAAGCAGAAGTTTGTCGTTTGAAACAATTAGACATTATTTTGCTAAATTCATGACCTTTAATTGATCACATTCGGTTCAATCATATTTTTAACGAGTATTCACGGAATATATAATGGACTATATCAAAATTTATGTATTTTTCATTGGTCTACGTTATATGGAACCATAGCACTGATTATAACATTTTTAATAACAATCAATGTATTTAATAGTGACAATGTTTATGCAGAAATATCTGTAGCTATTGTAAAAATAACTACAATTATTACCTCGTTTTGTATATTATCAATTAAATGTATGAATATGTTGCAGTATTTGTTAATGTTTGTGTTGTAGGGTATATATCGACCACTTTAAACAATCTGCGTGTGAAACGCACTATAGTTTGTTAACTTCTTCGATGGCATTCATAGTTCTTGCGGGGACGGCCTGGGGCGAGGAAGAGTGACGCCTGTGAACTAATATATCTTCAAATGTGAACATATTGTGCGGGATACGTATGCACTAACACGCAGTAGAATGCTAGTGTCTGTACTCCGCACCAACTGGATCGCCGGGGGGTGTGGACTGTATAATAGGGTGTTTCCGTGTCTTGATTAAAACAACAAGGCTTGTTCTTCAATAGAGCCGGGGTAGCGCAGAGGTACTTGTTCTTCTTCTTTGTTCTTGTTGTTGTCGGAGTGGATGCCGCTGCGGAAGTGAGTTTGACCGGAAATGGTCCGCCTATTATTCGCGTATTGGGTTCTCCAACTTGCGGCTAGTTGCGGGATTCCTCCACCGCCGGTCAACGTCGGGCCTCCCCTCCACTTGTCCATTTATGTACCCCTCCCGCTACCCGCGGGGAATCATTTATTTTCCTTATTGCTAACACGTATTTACATTGATAAGATCCTAGTATGTCCTCAATTACACTATGCACCAACGATACCTATACTATGCACCAACGATTTATGTAGGGACATACTAGGGATTACTCCATTATTTCCATATTATATACATAAAAACTTAACAACTATTTGCGAAACTATATACATGTTTGCCTAAGTACCCTAGCCCTTTTCGTCGTCAACATATCTCCCGCCGTCGCCGTCTCGCGATCTAATTGGTAGAACGACGATTTTCTTGGTCGGTCGCCGCAGGATGTGGCCGTTGCTCGTCTGGACGTCGATGATGCGAACCTCGCCGTCTTGCCCGGGGTACGTAGCGATGACTCTTCCTCTGGGCCACGTGTTCCTCGGTAGGTTCGGGTCGCATATGACGACCAAGTCTCCGACGCGTGGTGCCTCGCCGACTGTGCGGGGCTCCCGCCGGTACTGTAGCAGGGGGAGATATTCTCGGAGCCAGCGGCGCCAGAAGTTATCGGCTAGCCGCTGGGCGCGCCGCCAGTGTTTGCGCGCATTCACGTCGTCTGCAGTGAAGGCGCCCGGCGCTGGGACATGTGAGTTAGGCCCCAGCAGCAGATGATTGGGTGTGAGCGCCTCCGGCTCCTCCGGTGTTACCGCCACGTGTGTGAGTGGGCGGGAGTTGACTGTGTTCTCCGCCTCGATGAGTAATGTGTGGAGTGTCTCGTCGCTAGGGTACTTCTCGCGTAGCGTCGCTCGTAGGGCTTCTTTGACCGTGCGCACCATGCGTTCCCAGGCCCCGGCCATGAAGGGGGCGGAAGGGGGAACGTGACGCCACGCGATGTGTTTCGCAGTTGCTTCCTCTTGGACCGCGGCGAGTGCGGCCTCGGTGAGCTGTTTTTCCGCGGCTTTAAAGTTAGTGGCGTTGTCACACCATAACTCCGTTGGGCAGCCGCGTCGCCCCATGAATCGTCGTAGCGCAGAGATGGCGGAATCTGCGCTGAGTGATGCTGCCACTTCCAAGTGTACAGCCCTCGTGGTCATGCATGTAAATAAGGCGACATATCTCTTCTCTCGATGTCGGCCCACGGTTACTTCGATGGGACCGAAGTAGTCGAGCCCGGTGAAGGTGAACGGGCGCGCGTGATGTGCTACGCGCGCGTGCGGTAGATCGCCGGTGGCTGGACTCGTCGGTTTCGCCTTCCTTAGTTTACATGTCATGCATGCCTTTATGACGCCCCTTACTGTAGGGCGAATCTTTCCTATGCACAGTCGCTGTCGCAGTTCGTTGACGATTAGCTCGACGCCTCCGTGGTGCATTTTCCTATGTACATGGTCTATGTACAACCTTGTATAGCTGTGTGAACCATCCAACACAGCCGGATTCGTCGTTTCCTCGCTAATCTCTCCTGCGGCAGCGATTCTTCCCTTTTGTCGTAGCAGTCCGTCGGTTCCCACAATCACACTTAGTGCGGCGAGTTTGTCGTCTCCCGCCGGTGTGGCGCTACGCTCGATGCGCTTACGTTCGCATGCGTAGCTGTCCTCTTGTGCTGCCTTCATCCATTGATGTTCCGCTCGTATGAGATAGTGCGCTTCCATCTGTACGAACTTGCACTTGCCGCGCGCTGGTTCTACCTTTTGTGCAGTCTTAGCGTCGCCTTTTCTTGTTCCTGACCATGCCGGGTCCGACGTCGGGTTGGCAATGGTCCTTTTGCGACGCGCAGCTGCTACTATGTGCCTCCTTTTGCGGCACAAGTCGATGAATTGTAGAGCGCGTGCGGTGGCCCGGATCAGGCGCTCCCATTTTGAAAAGCGCGTGATATCGGGCAAGTGTGCATGCCGCTTTGTCGTGTTCGTAATTGCGCAGCATTTCTCTTTTTCTTCCCCGGTGCGTTCGGCTATTGTGTTTGCTTCGACTGGCCATTGCTCCTCGGGCGATAGTAAGAAGGGCGGGCCGATGAACCATCGGTGGTCTCTGTTGAAGTCCGCGGGCGTTGCTCGTGTCGCGTCGTCGGCTACGTTGAGTTGCGACGGTAGCCATCTCCATTCCTTTTTCTTTGTAGTATCTTCTATTTCCGCGATACGATGTGCGACGAACGTTTTGAAAGCCCGTGGTTCGGCTCTGATCCACGCGAGTGCGGTGCGTGAATCGCACCAGTAGACCCGTCTTGTTGCCTCAAAGTCGTGCTCCTTTGCGACGTTCTTGGCCAGTCGCGCGCCGAGTACTGCCGCCTGGAGCTCAAGCCGCGGGATTGAGACGGGCTTGAGCGGTGTGACGCGGCTTTTTGCAGCGGCCAGTGCGATCTTCACGCTGCCGTCTGCTCGTTCTAATCTCCAGTACACGGCGGCGGCGTAGGCTTCTTCGCTTGCGTCCACAAACGTGTGCAACTCCCTTCTGGAGGCCGGTTCCATGTCGTAGCAGCGGGGAATGCGAAGCTCCTCTAGAGCGCGCAGCGTTTCCATCCACCCGTTCCACTTTGGTTGCAGCTCTTCCGGAAGCGGTTCGTCCCAGCTCGTTCCATACCTCCAGGTATCTTGCATGAGTCGTTTCGCCGGAGTGGTTATCGGCGATACGAGTCCGAGCGGGTCGAACAGCGACATAATTATGCTGAGTGCTTCCCTTTTGGTGGGTGGGCGTCTGCCTTCTATGACGTCAGATGGTGTCCTTGTAGTATTTACGCGGAAGCCGATGCAGTCTTCCTTTGTCTCCCACAGCAGGCCGAGTGTTTTCTCTGTCTCGCTTCCGCCGATGTCGACTGTCGTGGCTCCGGGATCCGTTGTAAATTGTTTCACAACGGACTTTTTGTTGGACACCCATCCGCGCAATTGAAAGCCGGCTCGACGGTGTATCTCGTCGACCGACTTTACGACTCTCGCAGCTTCCTTCTCGTTTGTGAAGCTGGTTATGAAGTCGTCCATATAGTGGTTCATTTGTATCTCTCGGACGGCGCGTTCGTCTTCATGTGCGAACTCGGCGGCGTTGCGATCTTTAATATACAACGCGGTGCACGGCGATGACGTCGCTCCGAATATAACCGACGTCATCTTGTACTCTTGTGGTAACGTATTGCCTCGCTCGTCGTCCCTCCATAGGAAGCGTAGTGCGTCTCGATCTTCCGGTCGAACCTTTATTTGCATGAACATCTCCTTGATGTCCGCTGACACGGCGATGGGATGTTGGCGGAATCTCATGACGACTCCGGGCAGTGATTGCAGCAAGTCAGGACCCGATAGCAGCATGTCGTTGAGGCTGCGTCCGAAGGATCTCGCAGCGGCGTCGTGGACGACTCGGATCTTTTCTTTCGCCGGGTTGATGACGGCGAAATGTGGCAAGTACCACGTTTTATTTGCAGGTGGCGCTGTAGTCGCAGGCTCGGCGTATCCCGACGTTAATAAGTTAGCGATACGCTCCTTGTACTTTTCCTTGAGCGCCGGGTCGCGGTCGAGTCTCTTCTCCAAATTGTGTAGCCGTTTGAGAGCGTCCCCGTAATTGTTGGGGATCTTCTTGTCATCTTCTTTCCACAGGAGTCCGGTCTCGAACCGCCCGTCAGGTAGCCGTCGACTGTGTTTATCCAGTAGGTCGATGGCGCGCTGCTCCGGGTCATTCTTGGTTGTCCTCGGTTCGATGCCCAGTGACTCCAACTTGAAGAAGTTCTTCATTAACTTCTCCATTTCGTCGCACTTCTCGCTGATGTGGCCGCAGAAGGCGACTGGTTCGCACACTGAAGTGCGACATCCATGTAGCACCCAACCTAGTAGCGTGAGTGACGCTACCGGCTTGTTTCTTCGTCCCGCTCGGACCTGGCGTGAGACGATCAGCTCCCAGTTGTCCTGCCCGATGAGAATCTTCGGACAGACATCCTTGTAGGTGAGCTCGTCCCTGATGTCGTCCAGGTGTGTGCAGTCTTCCAGGTCCGTTTCCCCGATTGTCTGCGATGTGAAGTTGAGACGCTCTATGGTGCGTGCGCCCTTTAATTTGTGCACGCCGTCCGAGTGTAGCCCTTGTATCTGTACGTCAACAGTGCGGCTCTTTTCATGCTTCATTTCGCCACCGTTGATGCCTTGAATCCACATTGTGTCAACCGGCCCGTCGATGCCGAGCGAGTTGATTGTAGCCTCTTCTATGATGGTGACGGTGCTGCCTTCGTCGAACAGCGCGTAGGTGTGTATCTTCGCGTGTGGTCCGGCAAGCACTACTGGCGCAATCTTCAGGTAGGCTCGACGTCGATGCGGTGATGAGTTCGCGGCGGTGGCCTTGTTGGTCAGCTCTGTTGTTGACGTGACGATTTCTTCTTTGGGCTCTTCTGTCTTCACTGTTGGCGGCAAAGTTTGACGTGTACGATGTAGCAGCCGATGATGTGACATCCCACACCCGTTGTGTCCGCATGGCTTAGCTCGGCAACTGCCCCGGTGATGGTCACTACACAGGCAGCGGAAGCAGATGCGGTTCCTCTTCGTTACCTCCCATCGGGCGTCGAGATCGCTCTCGGCAAACCGATTGCACGAAGGTAAGTAATGATCTTCTTTACACAGCGGGCATAGTTTTCTTTTTCCGTCGTTAATGGCGCTGTATGTTCGTTCCGTCCTTTTCTTTGTCGCCCTCTCTCTCACACTCGCAGGTTCAATGATGGGAACGGTGACTTCTGGCGGTGCGTAGGCACTGCATTTGTCGGCCTCTATGTTGAGGAACGTTGACAGCAGGCTCAGCGTGGGTACTTCGTGCTCCCAGATACTTGCAAAGTCGTACCACTTGCTCTTCAGTATGGGTGTGAACTTCTCCATTATAGCCCGTACTAGCTCGGGGCTATACAGGTAGTTGTCCCTTTTCATTGCTTGTATGGTAGCCACAGCGTTGGCCACCTTACTGGCGAACACGCAGAGGTCGCGGGGCTCGTCGTTTAGCTTGCGCAGGCACTTCAGTTTTTCTGTTTCGCATGCGACGAGTGCGTCCGGCCTCCCGAATCTCCTTGCGAGAGCTTCCATTATGTCGTCCGGCTCTCGGTGGGCGGTAAACAAACTTGCCACTGCCTCTATAGCGACACCCTTCAGGCTCTTTCTTAGCCGTGCCAGGTTGTCGCTCTTCGTGAAGGTGTGCTTCGAGTCTTCGTAGGCACCCTTTAACCCCAGCCATGCGCTGCCTTGTCCATCGAACGTCGGCAGCTCCATAGTATAACGCGGTGTCTCCCTCGCCGAAATCTTCACTGCCTTGGAGATCGCGGTAGCCATTTGCTCCACGATGTCTGCAGTAGGGCGCGCGGGCCGAGACGTGCTTCGTTCTCGGTGCCTATCCTCCCCATTGTTGGAGGTATAAGCTCCCCGTCCTCGTCCTTCCTTCCTTTCCGGCGAGATCTTGCGAGACTTTGGCCCCGCCCCCTGCGGGGGTATGGGGGGGGGGACCTCGTTCCGATTTAACCATTTTTCCAACCGGAACGATTCTTCTTTTCGTTTGTCGTCTTCTTCTTCTTCAGAGCTCGATCCCAGCTCCGCGAGCCTTATCTCTTGCTCCTTAGCAGTCAGGCGCAGCTGTAGCAGGGTTCGTTCTATTTGTAGACGCTCCTTCTTCTTTGCGGACGCAGTAGATCGGTGCGACCTTGCCGCGATGCTTGCGGCCCGTGGAACGATTGTGACGTCCGCCGTCCCATTATCATCGACGTGCGCTTTGCCTTCATCGTCTCCACGTATCGATTCTTCTCTACGCGTAGAAGTCGTCTTCGTAGTGGCCTCGGTGCTGGTGGCCGTGGTTCCTGTAGCTGTCGTGCCCGTGCTCGTGGTTGCTGTGACCGTAGACTCTGTAGTGGCAGACGTTGACTCCGTAGCGGTCTGTGCTCCGCTCTGCGACCCCGTTCGGCTCTGTGACCTTGTTGTTGCTGGCATTGTAATAGGTACGTCGTGAGAACAACGTAACTAAACAATCAAGTCTTTGAACGTCTTTGGAAATCAAGATCGGAAATCAAGATTGGAAACCAAGATTAGAAACCAGGATTAGGAAACCAAGACGTGAAATCAGGACGTGAAACTGAAAGATTGGCCCTAGTACGGACGAGTACGATGCGTCGTGCCGCTCTCCGTAGAGCCGTAGATCGTACGGGGATTCTTAATAATCCTACGACGCGACCGTATCGTCTCTTCCCGCTATTTCTTAATAAATAACGCCGTACGCCGTTCTTCTTATTCCACGAGGTCTTCAAACACGACCTGCTTGATTCAATATCCGGCTGCTCGAAGGACCATAGATGTGCGGGATACGTATGCACTAACACGCAGTAGAATGCTAGTGTCTGTACTCCGCACCAACTGGATCGCCGGGGGGTGTGGACTGTATAATAGGGTGTTTCCGTGTCTTGATTAAAACAACAAGGCTTGTTCTTCAATAGAGCCGGGGTAGCGCAGAGGTACTTGTTCTTCTTCTTTGTTCTTGTTGTTGTCGGAGTGGATGCCGCTGCGGAAGTGAGTTTGACCGGAAATGGTCCGCCTATTATTCGCGTATTGGGTTCTCCAACTTGCGGCTAGTTGCGGGATTCCTCCACCGCCGGTCAACGTCGGGCCTCCCCTCCACTTGTCCATTTATGTACCCCTCCCGCTACCCGCGGGGAATCATTTATTTTCCTTATTGCTAACACGTATTTACATTGATAAGATCCTAGTATGTCCTCAATTACACTATGCACCAACGATACCTATACTATGCACCAACGATTTATGTAGGGACATACTAGGGATTACTCCATTATTTCCATATTATATACATAAAAACTTAACAACTATTTGCGAAACTATATACATGTTTGCCTAAGTACCCTAGCCCTTTTCGTCGTCAACACATATATTAGTTCAATATCTCGCACTAGTGTTATTGTTAAGCCTGATTCTCACCAATCGCATGTCACAACAGAGTTGCGGTCTGTATGCGATTTAAATTTGTATGGGAATAAGATTACGAGTATAGCCTGTAATCGAATGAAATATGCTAGAGCTCATTCTCATCCCATCTTATCCCCCCTTAATTTTTACCAAACCTTTCTCGAAATCAATTACTAAATCTCCAAAAGTAGCAAGCGCATCCGGGAGCTTTTGTCGTTTTGAACGCAGGGCGACAGTGTCCACTTACCACCACTAGACTGTATATTCGTCTGCCGTCTTCTTCAAAGAAAATTCTCATACTCACAATTCATTGGAGATAAAATTCATTATTCAAATATACGGCCTACTATCAAGTATCAACACAGCACCTCGCAACGTGATTACGTGACACATGGGCTTGGTTAGAATCGCGGTTTATTCTTCCATGCATTAATTGTGGATGGATCCATCTAATGAAGTCGATGGATTATAGTTGATATAACAGTAATGGATATATTTATAACATTCCTAAACTGATTTTTTCTTTACAAATATTTTCTTTTGACACAGTCGTATGGTATGTAATATTACAGTATGACCACAGAACTTGATACTTTTAAATGTGACATTTTATATCTTATTTTGCTTACTCGGTTAATCTTATCTGATTCTTTTCTGTTAAGGAACACATGCTTTAAAGTTGTCGATATAATTATAAATGTACCGCATAACTGCCCAATATTAATTAACAATTAATTTTTTATACACGTATTTCTGATATTTTTCTAATTATTCAAACTATTTAATATAACATGCTATCTATGTATATGCCATGGCTGGAGTTTATGCGACGTATTGGAGGCAAGTAAAATCATGGTAATTTGCCGTACAAGTACAAAAAGACAAACACCTGTAATTGAAATATTTATAGAAGAATGACAACTAATATTAAGACATCGGTCTTAATATAAGGCGTAATAATTAGACTTGTGTATCCTCTATCACTTTAAAAAGAGAAAGAGTTAATCTTCACACGTAAAAGGAAAAATGAAAGGGATACTTGTTGCAAAAGTGTTAATTTATATTGATATTAATCATTATATCATAATTATTATGAGCTATCGATAACACCCTTGCCCATAATTAGTTTGAATCATGAAACCTGTAATTTATTAATAAAAATCTCGTAAAATTAACATTTCACACCTACAGTATAGTATTAGCAATAAAAACCCTCAAATAATTAGATATGTAGTAATTTCTCGATCGTGTCAACATTTCACATAAATAGCAAAGCGACAAGTAATATGTCGTACGTATCTTGCCATCAGATCGTTAATTATAGCGCTACTTATGTTATCGCAACTTTTTATAATCTATATCTTTGACAATGATTTAGAAATTGGCGTAACTTTATATCGATACACTTGTTATCAGAACTTATTGAACTTTGTCCGCAGTTGTACTAAAAATATGCTCTCTCTCTCTTCCCCTCTAACACTAATGTCAAAGTGAAATTGCTGAATACAAAAAGACGTAACATATGCTTTTAATGTACGTAACTGCACAAAGTTTAAAAATTAGAATCTCTATAGTATCGATATAGTTTTATCTTTTCCGCTAGTTCCAGCGACTGCTTGTTTACGTTTTTACAAACGCTTACTTCCTCTTTCAATCTAAAATAAATTTCCAGATTAAAATCTTGTATATAAGAAAAGTATAATTCATAATTACCACTTATTTTTCTCTGCCAGATAAAAAGATAAAACTATTGTAGTAGAAACGATTTTTTAAAACCTGTTGGTCTTCAGAGAACATTCCCGAAGCCTAAAAGGGAGATCAAATTCTAATTAATCTACACATGATTCTAATCAGCCTTATTGCCAATAACACAACTCTTTTTTTTCCAAATTTGTGTATAAGCCGAATTTGGAGAATAGCTAGAATAGCCGAAGCACCCCTTTCAGGTTTCAAAAACGTTCCTGTAACGGGCCAACTATACGAGCGTATCTCTCGCGGCGATATTCTCGCCCGTGCCACTGATTTCAATAGCAACTATATGAGCTATAGCCGAGCCACTTTATGTTGGCTGTATACCTTATATATTTTATATAAATATATAGTGCGAGATAAATACGTTATACTCTGCGATTCTTATGAGTAGATCGTTTGAACATACAAAACGGGTAGCTACTTCCAAATAGCCGGACAACGGATTTGCTAAAAAAAAATTGAATATATCTCGTGTTTTTGAGGATAACAAAAGTATATTTTCTTAATAATTGAATATATAATTATTAGTTGCCTCGATTTAATGTTATTATTAAGAAAGATATCAATTAATTGGACCATACAGTAATCTTTTTAGTGTGTCATTTAAACATCTTCAACACAAGGCCCTTGAATAAAATGGTTACAATTTTGTACAATAAAAGAACAGAAAGTTTTGATGATTAAACCATAATATGCGACAAAATTTACATGACAGTAACGATCTACTATCGATATCTTAAAAAAGCAGATCTAAAACATAAATCATTAATAGAAAAATTTGTTATATAATGTTATTTTCTTCTACAACGAAAACAATAGTGTCTCATAGATATATGTATATAAATTCTAAATAGACACAATTTAAAGACACCCCCCCCCCCCCCGTGTCAAATACAAATAAAATATTAATTGCTCTTAATTTTGATTAGGAAGATGTCTCGATCAATCTTATGATTCGTTTGGGTTGTACTGTACAAGTGTACAGTTGAGTGGACAGTCGAGTAGACTATTCTAAAATCAACTTAACTGTGCAACTGTTTGCTATTCTAATAAAATATAATTGCTCCACTCGTTAGCAAAGGCTCGTTTAAGTCAAGTATAATTTAAAAATACATATACATATTTTATTATCTATAGATGTTAACATATTTCCTAAAAAGACAGCGACGTAGTTAGCAGTTATTGCAGTTATTGTGGTAGCCATTAATATTTTAAATGTAGTTTAATGAATAACACAGTTGTTTTCAATTTGTTTACGCTATAGCGCAGTTGAGGCGTACCTTTATAATTTTTGTGTGATTAAGGTTTCAGGAAGTTATTAAATGAAATTACTATAAAACTGACAGTGATGCTGTCTTGCACACGATAAAAAGTTATAAAGTCGTGCTCATCTGCTTCTATGCAGACATGCTATAGATGTAGATAGTCTTACCATTCCTAGTGCTAACATAGTATAACATAGCGATTGATTTTTAGCTCATTAGATAGAGTAATTTTTATTGCATAATTTTTAATGCTTGCCATACATTGGATTACGCAGCGATCAGTGAATTAATTGGTACGTTTACTTAATAATACAGACAAACTCGGACTTACTGATTTAAACCACATTCACTTTGACTTTTTAGTCCTGCAAGAAATTGTCCAAAAGATCGCTGATTTAACCCAATCTATCGCAAATCCATGCGTTATTATGAAATGAATTGTAAGGGCAAGTGTGCAAGGGTAAACAATATTGAAGTTGTGATTATTAAATTGTTTCTAAAATTTCGGTTGTGGTTATTTTGAGCCTTTTATTAACTCGTGTCCGTAAGTAACGTTTGATTAAATAGTCATTGGTGTTCTTTTTGAACATATGTTAATGATATTGTAGTTAATTCGAAGTTTTGTGAATTGTTTGCTATAAAAATCACTAAACATTGATTTTCAAATTTACAGAAATGAACTTGAAGATTATAAATAATACGTTGATATAGTTAGATATGCGTCAAAACTGCAGTCTTGATAAAATACGCCAACTGACTGCGTTCTAATACTCTTTAATTTATTGAGAAGTTGTTCTTGCATTCCGCAACCTCAATCGTTAACATTCACTGCAAACCCATTACGCGTCATATATCCACAAACTTCCATTAATTAAATGTAATTATGCTTTAATTAATTAATATAATGTTTGATACAAAATTAACTACCATCGCATAGTTTATTGCCATCGTAAGTAAATGAATGCTAAAAAGTGACCTCTGTCACTTGAAAAAAATGAATGTCTTGTGTTGTCTTGTCTTGAATGAAGAAAAACAGTCTTGTCTTGAAGAAAATACAACCCCCGAAAAACAGACTACGATATTTTTATTCAGCAGAAGTTTTGTGAAAATAGCTTCTGTAACGTCAGTTACAAAACATATCTACTTTGTTTTTGATCATATACAATTCCAAAATAGAAGTGTAATTACAATTGGTTTCGTACAATAGTCATACAATAAAATAGGTTATTTTTAACATACGTATGGCACAGGTGAATATTATTTTATTACCCTTGCCAAAAAGAGATCGCATATTACAGAGGGATAATTTAATATATGTAATTTACTGCAAATTCAGCACTGAAGTCGATATCATAAAGCTTTGCTTCGCTGTGATATTGATAATAATTCCAATGCCTTATTTTATTTTTACGCGCACTGTTATAACACAAATATAAAATTGTTAAGATGTTTCTACTAAATTGTATCAAAGATGGCCGCCTAATGCACGAGCATTTTTCTCCATAAACTATATGTAATTACAAACATGTACTGAACTGATCCATGGTAAATTGTGAGTCAAGTTAACTTTGCTACTGGCAATACGTCTAAACGAGACATGGATAATATTAAAAAAAAACTAAGATCATGCAATGTGCGTTAGGCCGTCAGTGTTAAAAAAATCTGAGCTTGGTAATCGCTTAAGTGAAGATACATGACTGATTGTTACCTTATAAAAATTTCGTAATGTTTTAAGTAATTATACATATTGTAATTGTTTTCGAAACGGATAGGTTTAACCCTTTCGGACCGTATGTTGCTTCTACGCAACACGCACTTCGAGGCCCTATAATATTGCCATCGGTCGGCAAGGTTAGAGTTCTAAGTGCATAGTACCATCGAGCAAGGTCAGATGGCACTACAGATACTCGTAAACCCTGAGGTAAACTGCTTTTACCCATCGAAATATCAATATGGCGAGAGCGCCTCGTGGCGAGTTGACGTGTTAGCGTGTTGTGCCTTTGTTATCGGAAAAAAAAAGTAAGTTAACATTTGTTTTTCATATTCCAAACGTTATATCCTTTTAAATGGAAGCTGATATAATGTATTTACGGTATTAGTTGTTAGATTTAATAAAAAATTGATAGTTTGCCATGCATGCGAATATACGTGTTGCCTGTACGCAACACTAGGCTCGGTGGGGTATAAATCGGGAAAATCTTCGTAACTACATTTTATTGATTTTTATGGATTTTCTCAACATTTACAGTAAAAATGAATACGCGCAGTCGCTCGCGACTGCAGATGCAGACTATCGCTCCTTTTCAAAGGAGTGTATAGAACATACCTATACTCATGCAAACGAATCTATATTCCACTCAAAAAACCGCGAAATGCATAAATCTCACGTACGATGAGTTGACCGATTTCCTGGGAATGTCTATTCTAATGGGCATAATTAGATTACCGGCGTTCCATGATTACTGGTCAAATACGTTCCGTATAGCTAACATTGCAGATGTTATGACTCGAGACAGATTCCTCGCTATACGCCGCAACTTACATTTTGTCGATAACGATGGTTATGTTGCAACTAACACAGACCGATATTTCAAAGTGAGACCCCTTCTAGATTTTGTTTTGAAATCTTGCATGGTTTTTTACGATCACACGCAAAGATATTCTGTCGACGAAACGATGATTCCATACAAGGGAACCATGGCCGGTAATTTGCGTCAGTATATTGCAATGAAACCGATAAAATGGGGCTTCAAATTTTATGTCTTGGCGGGATCTGATGGAATGGTTTTTTGCTTTTTTCCGTATCAAGGGAAAACAACATTTCCACAATTGAAAGGAACTGCGATGGAGTTGTCAGATGACGAAATTTCGCTTGGTTTTGGAGCAGGAGCAGTTTTGGCTCTTTGCAAAACTATAAAAGATCGGCGAGGATCTGTTGTACATTGCGATAATTTTTTTTCAAGTGCGCGACTATTTTTGACTTTGAAAGAATCTTTCGGAATGTTTGCTGTAGGTACATTTCGAAGCAATCGGATTGAAAAGTGCCCCTTGAAATCGGACAAAGAGCTGAAAAAATTAGGCAGAGGAGCTTTTGATTATCGCAAAAGTAACACAGGAATAATTATCGTGAAGTATTTGGATAATAAAAGCGTAATATTGGGTAGCACTGCATATCGAATCGAACCACAAACGTCGATTAGTCGGTGGTGCAAAGAACAGCGGAAAAGAAGAAAAATTCCGTGTCCGAATATCGTGCATCAATATAATAAGAGCATGGGTGGGGTTGATAAAAGTAATCACCTAGTATCCCTGTATAGGACGAATTATCGGAGTGGGCGTTGGTACCTACCCATTTTCTATTACATCCTCGAATTGTGCGTGACAAATGCATGGCTCTTATATAAGCGAGAGACGATCGGCGCAACGCTCAGTTTGAAAGAATTTCGGACCCATATCGGATTAGGGCTAATTCAATGCGGAAAGAGAAAACGGGGCCGCCCTAGCACCAGTGCCTCAAAGACCCCACATAAACCGCGAAGTACTGCTCCGATTGGCGAAGTTCGTTACGACGGTGTAGGTCACTGGCCATATTTTGAAAATACCCGTTCGCGATGCAAATTATGCATAACTGGAATCATAACATCGAAATGTGACAAATGTCAAGTTGCTTTGTGCTGCAACAAGAATAAAAATTGTTTCTCAACATACCATCAGCGATAAATTATAAGTTTTACTTTTGAATCGAATAATTTTTAACGTAATTTTGCTTTGTATAATAAGAAATGATTCAATAAATCATGTTTTCTATGTCTTACAGTATCGATTATTCATTTGTAAATTTTCCGGATTTTACCCCCCAAGTGCCTGGTGTTGCGCACACGCAACATTCGAAAATTCGTATTCCGCAACAAAAAAATCGAAATGTAACGATTGATTCATCAACTAGATTGTATTTTGAGATACTGCTATGAAGGAAATAATTTTTATTCAACTGGAAATAGGTCTCGGTCCGAAAGGGTTAAATGAAACGTTCGGATTGTGGTGTCTCGCTTTATTATACAACCTTTTTTTATTACACATTTCTAATGCGTTGACCAATCAAGCGTTTGAAGAATTACAAATCGTTTTTTGCAGTTCTTTATCAACCTTCCCAACCTAACCTAACCCTTTCTTCAAATCCATTCCTATATCTCCAAAGGTAGTAGGCAGCACATCCGGGGACGCAGCAACGTTTGTCATTTTGGA
The DNA here is from genome assembly GCA_943735995.1 of Sesia bembeciformis. Classification (NCBI taxonomy): domain Eukaryota; kingdom Metazoa; phylum Arthropoda; class Insecta; order Lepidoptera; family Sesiidae; genus Sesia; species Sesia bembeciformis. Next base: position 11,545,994 of record OX031042.1, on the reverse strand, counting down.
CTAATGTTGGCATGTGTCGCGGATGTCCATGGGCTACAGTATCCATTTATCATCGGGTGGACTGTATGCTCGTCTGCCACCTTCGTCCATTGAAAAAAACTTATTCAATAGTCGATTACGTAGTAGCAACTGCATAAATAATTTTGTAACACATTACAATCTTAGAACTGAATAACATTGTAATTATTCGAGCGCTTGTGTTGGTGCAGTATTTTAGCAGGTCACATCACAAGATTTTATACGATTGTGTTGTGTGGTACTAAGATTTGAATAAAACTTGATTTCTATTTATGATTTGAATCGTACATGGACTACAGGCAATCTAGAATTTAGTTTGGGGGCTGTCCAAGCACGAGGTGAGCCAAAAAGCGGAATGTTCACAAATCGGAAGAATCATTTATTTATTATTTTAAGTTCTTTTCGTGTCCTGTTTATCGCTTTTTAAAAGGGAAAGAATAGAGCCAAGCTTGAGTGTCAATTCGAAGGATTCTGCACACCCTCCCCCTCTAAATACGTGGACACTTCTCCCCTAAGACCAATATTGAAAAACATTATATTAATCGATAGATTTTAATAATAATGTATAATTGATATTGGTCCTTCGACCTGTCCGTTGTATGATTCATTGTACAGTCATCAACACCATAATACTCGTTATATCTAAATTATCTTTAGTATTAATGTAACAATTTTGAGTGATATTTAATTTTACGACATTAATGTACTTAATTTTTTATTTATGTAATATTATCATGACATTTATTTTTATTCTATTTCAAATGTGTTGTCCAGTTGAATTTGAAAATATAAAAATAGACGGTTCCTGAAGTTTATGATTCCAAACACACACAAAAGCGGTTGTACTTCTAATTTCTTGTACTTTGTATTTCTCTGTATGTTTTTCGTATACAATAAAGTGTATCTACCTATCTAAAAACGGGCATATTTGTTTTGTAAGTACTGAATTGCAACTTATATGGCTAATAATAAAACCCAGGTGCCCCCTCTTGCGATGTTTATGACCAAAAAGGGAGGACTATTACATCCCTAACTGACCAGGGATGACTCTATACATCTCTACGGTAATAAACTACCTGAAATTTAAACTTTTTTTCTTCATATTTGTATAAAACTAGCCGCAGGTGTGAAAGCATCACTCGTTGAAACAATAAAAATGTTTTATTATTTATTTTTGAAATCTGAATCCAATCACGTCAGGCTTTCGGAATAGTCTTTTTCTTGTATGATACTTGACAATACTCGACGGATTATTCAACTGTGTTGCTAACTGTACCATAAATGGACGTCAAAATTGTAAAGGTCACACTGACGGAACTAAACTCTTAAAATAATATTTTCAGAAGAGAGTGTTAGTTCGCTTTAGTGTGGTCTCGCTCTACACCAAAAATAGTGGTAATTAATTTTCTACACATTCGCCTTGACGCTATGAACTTTTTTAATTTAAGCGCACGAATTTATGGACTTACTAAAACTTTTATTAAGTGTCGTTGAGTGTTAAAATGTGTATTTTTTCATGACTTAAACTAAGCACACTTTTGCCTAATTCGCGATGTACACTACGCATATGTGATACACGATTTATAATAAACGATTAATGGAAACGTTCGTTTTATTTGTTGTGGGTCTGGTTCAGAACTGCGAAGTATGAATATGACAAACGTAGAATCTGAAATGAAAACAACGATTGGTGATACAGGATTAAATAAAAAATACATGCATTGAGAAACAGAAATTGCAGGCGGACAATTAATTTAAAAAAAAAATACATTTGGACGCGGGCATAGCCATTGGTCCACACACAGCAAATAATAAAACACATCATTGTCCGGTTCCGCCGAAGTAGAAGTCGCTCAGTAAAGTCATAGTAGGTTTACTGAGGACAGAGTTGTGGACTCCTTGGAAGAACACGAAAAATGCAGTCTCACGCGATTATTTAATTATCACAAGCATTATGCACTAACACTAGGAACTGATATCCAATATTACCGGTGGCGCAGGATTTCTTCATTTTTTACTCCACCAAATTAAGAAAAGAACGACCATAGGATATTTGGCTAGATTTTTCCGAATTCATTCATGTTTCATACTACTTTTACTACCCATAGATTTAAATCGATTTAACTCTTTATTTACAAACATCCATATGGGAATAGACTAGGTGACACATTATACGGTCTTATCAAAGAAACCTGGTTGGCAACTTATTGGGGAGGTTGAAGCAGATGAGGAGGGGGTTCTTTAAAAAGTCCAATTTGAAACTTAAGTAGGTACTACGTAATAAGAATGTTCCATTTTCAAAATACATACCTATGAATTAAAACAATTCGAGAGCTACTGAACATAGAACATTGTTCGACTCTAACATGGCTGCCCTGGAGTGCTTGTATAACATATCTAGTATGTATTCTCAAATCGATGTTTACATTAAAAAATATAAAGTTCATTACACAAATCCGTTTTTCTAATTAAAACTAGTTTAAACAGCCTAACACTATCGCCACAGTATCCACTTACCATAATGTAGTCCGCCCGCGCTGCTACCTTTTTTTAAAAAAACATTTTTTTTCCTTTCTTAATTATTTTATTTGCTAGACTCTATTTCTAAATGTTTAAAGGTTTATTCACACCAACCGCACGGAGTGGTTTTTGTATTTTTATTTTTAGTTGTATTTTTCTTATAAATAGAATAGCTGTATATAGCAGAGGAGTGGGCGGGGCACATGATAGTAAGTGATCACCGCTGCCCATGGACACCTGCAACACCAGGGAACATGCGCGTGCGCTACCGACCGCGCAGAATCCTGTTCATAGCTCTTGAAGAGCCCCATTATTGGGAGTATAACGGAAAAACCTCAGTTGGCAGGTCATGCTACAAGTTTAGGATTCGCAGTATAAAGTGTTATAAACAAATGAAGAAGTGAGTACAACACATTTATCTTTGGATCTTTCGGATACGTCACTCTGACATTACTGATACGATAATGGGAACGGTTTAAATGTTATTCCCTTACCGATACGAAAGTTGGCCGCGACAGTGGTATATAGTGTCCAACCTTGAAGATGATGGGCCTCTTCATCCGCTGCATGGTGATCCACAATGCTCTTTGAAACCTGTTGTCTTGCTCGTACCACGGGCATTGGTATAATCGCTCGCGGAGTTCCTCGCTCTACATAATTAAAATGATTAAGTATTACAATAAGTTTGGACTCTTTACTTCTGCGCTGTGGTTTAAAATATTTATAGCCCACTTCTCGGATCACCCTCACCAAGTTTTCGGTCATTTCGTCAACATTAGCCGTGGTTTCCAGTGCATCCAATCGATTCTGGAGTTCCAACTGAAATTCATTGGAGAAGTGATGTGACACGAAGATTGACGCAACATCACGACGCATCGGTCTCGGAATGAACGTAGACAAAACAAAAATAATGTTTAATGAACACGTTCTTCCGGAACTGATAGACGTCGCAGGCATGGCACTCGAAGTTTTTGACCCTTATGTCTACCTTGGGTAAACAATCCAACTAAGAAATTGCAACTCCAGCAGGGAGGTCGTTAGACGCATAGAGCTCGGCTGGGCAGCATTTGGAACAGCTCGAGGAGGAGAGTGCACGCTGCAATCCAACAGCTGCTGGGCGCGCTCGACTGACCACGTTACCCCTCTCTCACAGAGGACTACCTTGAAATGTACTGCATTTCCCACTTTATCTTATTTCCTTAATGTACGTACGTGTGTCGGTAGTGAGTGAGATGTGCCAGAGTCCATTCCCATCCTATCCCTCCCCATTTTCACAACCCTTTCTCTAAATCCATTCCTATATCTCCAAAGGTAGGCAGCGCATCCGGGGGCGTGCCAACGTTTCTCATTTTGGACTAATGTTGGCATGTATCGCGGATGTCTATGGGCGACAGTATCCACTTACCATCGTCTACCGCCCTCGTCCATAAAAAAAAAATTGGAACAGTGCGTCACTGTTACTCGTCGCCTATACCACAATGCTTGAAGATGAACGTCTTCAATCACTGGTGCCGAAACGTAGCCTTTAACGTAGAGTTGATCCGTAAGTTTAAAAATCCACTCGATGAGCTATGGAAAGAGCTACCCTCGAAGTTTCTTTGCGGGACAGGATCCGAAACTAAAACTAAAGTCACCGACATAGCTCGTAGAATCGGCATGTTGAAGTGGCAATGGGCAGGTCATATATGCCGCAGGACCCATGGCCGTCGGGGCAGACGAGTCGTCCAACGGAAGCCACGCACCGGAAGGTGCAGTGTGGTACGCCCTTCGTCCAGGTGACCGACGACTTAATGTAATTCGCCGGTGGTGGTTGGGTGAGACGAGCCGAGAATCGTATGTGGTGGTGAGGCTTGGGAGAGGGCTATATCCAGCAGTGGAGAGACATAGACGAATGGTATGGTACCAGAGTAGTGAGCTCGTCGCCGCACCAGCAGTAGATGAGCAGCTGCGACAGCATCGTCACCATGTAGTTCACCATAGAGTAGAATTGAATACTGTCTTTTGCTATCTAAAAACAATAAAATTATCTACATAAGTAATTACACGAATGCTAGCGAAGTTTCAGGTCACGAGTGTGAAACCGACCCGTTCCACAGAGTTTTTATTTAAGCATTAGGTAGTCAAGGAAAATATAATGAGGGTGTGCACGGGAATTAATAAAATCAAGGACCACCAATTACGTCCACTTGATAAATTACGCCCCGAAACCTCCATTATAAAGTCCGTAATGCTCAAAAGTTTCGTAATACGAGGCGTGTTACTGCCGCGAGCATCACCTACCTCACTAATAATTTTGTCTAATTTATTTATAAAGGACACAGCAGTATTTAGGCAATAGGTACATGTAAAAAAAGTAACCAAACAAATCAAGTAATAAGTAATCAAAATACCTAATAATGTGTAACTACCTAGTATGCACGGGTTATTTTAATAAAATGTAATGTGAACTAAAATTTTAGATAAAATTGCTCTCAATTGGTGCCGTTACATTGTTACTGAGTCGCATATTATTCACCTAGACGGAATATGCATGCTGGCTGTGTTGTGGGTTCACATCGGAATATAATCAGCAATACTAGTATAATAATTGTATTATTAGGTACTTACTATGGACATTCGAAGCGCAGTAATGCAGATGATGGCTACAGTTCCACTTAATTGGAAAAATATGTTCGCGTGATAGGTGTTCTCCACTATTTCTATGAAACTGTTAACAAATTTCTAATAAGTTCGTCATTAACATACCATATCATCAGCCTATATCTCTCCACTACTGGATATAGGCCTCTCTTAAGGCTCTCCACCACACACGATCTTCGACTCTTGTCATTTAATCACCATCGACAAAGTCGTCGGTGAATCTGGCCACACTGCGCTTCCTGGTGCGTGACCTACTTTCGAGGACTCGTCTACCCCGACGACCATCGTTTCTGCGGACCGGCCCATTTACGAAATGCGTCGGCTCTTCTCGTCACCTATACCACAACGCTTCAAGACAAAAGTCTTCAACAAGTGCGCCCTGCCAGTTATGACGTACTCGTATGGTGCGGAAACGTGACCTCTAACAGTAGACCTGATCCATAAGTTCAAAGTCACTCAGCGAGCAATGGAGAGAGCTATGCTCGGAGTTTCTTTGCGAAACAGGATCCGAAATTAAGACATTCTCCAATAAACTAAAGTCACCTACATAGCTCGTAAAATTGGCATGTTGAAGTGACAATGGGCAGCCTGTCATTAATAAAAGAGAAATAATATATTTAGGACAAGTAACATCGAATTCTAGGCTACAAGTCAGTCCAAAGTTTCTGTCAATCCAACGGGTCTACTGAAGACAGAAACATATTTTTAAAAGGGCATGGAGTGATGAAATAGACGATTATATACATTATATCATTATATATATCGTGTTTTTGGACAAAACATAGAGCTTGTTTTCCAAAGACTATCTAAGACAGGTCTATTATTCATCTTGGCTTCAGTATCTTTTACAATCATACTCCTATACAGTCATATTCCTCTTCAAAAATCTGATTCTTGTAGTCCGAGCCTTGCCACCCTCACCTTACAATAGCTTGATGGTGTCGGACACAATCAACGTAAAGCTTATAATTCTCGTTGATCATCTTAATTCGTTCTTCAGGCTTCAATTTGAGTGAAATCGGCACAGTCTGTATCTAAAAACATTAAAAAAGTTCAGTAAGTACCTAAAAAAATTGTAGCAATAAGAGTGCAGCTAGGCTCTGAGGTAAATAAATAGCTTTCAGTTTAAAATAAAGTTACGAAGTGAAAACGAACAACATTCAACAACGCTCAAACTAACAAAAAAGTATCAAAATCTGTTTAGTAGTTTAGGAGATATACATACACATAAAATACCTACATTCACGAAAACTGATAGTTGCAAGTAAATATTTAATAAAATATGTATATAAAAATATACAAAATAAGTGCGACATATTTTGTTGCCCATATTTTGATGTACTCATCAACCAAATCCTTTGTCGCCTTTCTTGATAAAATTGATATTTTTAGGCATTAATTCTCTATGGTTTGCCTGGTGAATATACTTAATTATTTTTTGTAAGCAGCACGTAGAACTCCGCTTGGGTTGTAGGTAGGTAACCCCTACAGATCTGCCGGTCCCAAACCTGTATAAAGGAGGAGGGTTCATCATAGGACTAACCATCCTACCTTGTAAAAACTCACTAGTTGTAGTCTCACGAAAATAATACCAACGAATTAGGTAGGTACCTACCTAAACAACGATGGGAGAAGGAACAGGATCTAAGGCAGATGGAAAAGTTTACAGCATTAAGGAAGGAGGTACGGAATAGAGGCAGATAAAAAAGAATAGTGGAGGAACCCAAGACCCACAAAAGATTGTAGCGCCAAATTAAAAAGAATAAGAAATAGCACCTAGAACTAGCATTGTGTCAATAGTGCTCCGGTTTACTGAAGCGGTTTACCGCTTTAATTTTTTTTTTTTTGTATACTAGTGGGCCGACGAGCAGGCGGTCCCACGTGATGATAAGTGTTACCGCCGCCCATGGACACCTGCAACACCAGGGGGTATGCGGACGCGCCGCCGACCTTGCAAAATCCTATTCACAGCTCTCTTGAAGAACCCCATATCGTAGCTTAATGGAAAGACCTCTTGAGGCAGTTCGTTCCACAGCCTACGGGTTCGCGGTATAAAATAATTTTTGGAGCGAACAGTGCGCGACACCTCCGTATCGAGGAAATGCGGATGGACCGCACTTCTGTGACGGGAGGTGCGGTTGTAGAATCCCGAGGTGGGAATTATATTGAACAATTCTTCAGAGCATTCCCCATTGTACAGGCGGTAGAACACGCAGAGAGACGCAACGTCTCTCCGAATGCTGAGGGGTTCTAAACCGCCCGTGAGAGTGGGATCATCGACAATACGAACACCACGTCGTTGGATGGAGTCAAATGGGTCCAGTTGGTATTTCGGTGCACCGGCCCTGAGATGAGAGCAATACTCCTAATGGGGCCTCACTTGAGCTTTGTAAAGCATTAGGAGTTGCCCGGAGGTGAAGTACCGCTTCGCTCTGTTCAGCACACCGAGCTTTTTGGAAGCCATTTTGGCCTTATTTTCCAGATGACCCCTAAATTCGACTTTGCTGGAGATGTCGACACCAAGGATCCCGATACTCTCCGAGATCTTAAGAGGTATGCTCTGAAAGCGAGGTGCTACGACAAAGGGGGCTTTTTTTAGCGGTGAATGCACAGACTTGCGTCTTACTGGGGTTGAAATCCACTAGGTTCAGAGAACCCCAAATCGAGACTAGATCTAAAGAGTCTTCGATTATCAGTCATTATCATCAAGAGTCAGTCATCTGCATAGCAACGTATGTCACCAATTTGCAACAGGTCGTTGATATGCAGAAGGAACAGAGTTGGGGACAGCACGGAGCCTTGCGGGACGCCAGCGTTAATAGGCATGGTGTCGGAGCAGCTACCATCGATAACGACTCTGTTGCTCCGTCCAGTCAGGAAACTGGCAACCCATTCGCATAATCCCTCGGGTATCCCGAAAGATGGTAACTTGGAAAGCAGAGATTTGTGCCATACCCGGTCAAAAGCTTTCGCAATGTCTAGGCCTACAGCCAGAGCCTCGCCTCTACTCTCAATGGCGTGAGCCCAGCGGTGTGTGAAACAGATTTCCGGCATGGAGCTTGTGCATCTCGAGATAGACGGTGGTGATGCACCTCTATCGTCCAGAGTAGAGTTCGAGGCAAAAAGATAGCCCAGGAGATCGGCTTTCTCCTTCGCCCCGTGGGCCAGTGACCCATCGAGTTTTCGCAGTGGTGGGAGTGACGACTGACAGAAGTTACCTTCAGCAGCCTTGGCGAGCGACCAGAAAACTCGGCTTCCAGAAGGACAGCTAACTAGTCGATCGCCAATTCTGCGGATGTGCTCATTCTTTGCTCTGACAATGATCTTCTTACTGCACCTCGAGGCAGCGTTAAATTTCTTCCTCAAGTCGGTGGTATTCGGATCTTCGGACACTTGCGCTTTGGCCCAGGCCCTGTATGCAGCCCGTTTATTACGACGGGCCTCTCTGCAGGACTGATTAAACCAAGGTTGGCTCCGTCCACCTACGGGTATCACGGAACAAGGAATATAACATTCCATGCCCTGCAACACCACGTCGGCAACGGAGTCTGCACAGGTATCCGGATCTCCCGACGAGAAACAGAGCTGCCCCCAGGGATAAGAAGCATAGAATTCGCGGAACCCATCCCAATCTGCAGACTTGTAGTGCCAGACGTTGCGCGTTCCCTGTGAATGGGTCGGCACGGATTGCTTGGCTGGCACAGCAGTTCGAACGATACAATGGTCGGATGATCCTAACGGAGCATCAACAACAACATTGTAGTCGTCCGGCCGCGTAGTCAGCAGGAGGTCCAGTAAGGAGGGAGTATGGCTCTCGATATCGGGTATCCTCGTGGGTGAGGACACCAACTGTGAGAAACCATAAGCCAGGGCAAAGTTATAGGCTGCTCTCCCTGCGCGGTCGGTAATTCGGGATCCCAACCACTCTTCGTGATGAGCGTTGAAATCACCGAGAACCACCACTTCCGCGCAAGGGAACTGCTCGAGCACGCTATCAGTCGTCTCTTGTAGGCGCTCAAAAAAGTGAGTCGTCTCCGTATCACCGCTGTGGGACCTGTAGAGGCAAGCGTAGACTTTAGTGGAACCTCCGTAGTCAATACGCGCCCAGAGAATCGACAGGTCTCCGTCTTCAAAATGGCTGAGGCGGCGGCAACAAATATCCTCCCGGACGTACATGCATACCCCAGCACGTCGCACAAAACAGTGCTCCAGTTTGTAGCCGGGGTAATGAAGATACAATGTATCGGCCGGGCAGGATATCTGTGTCTTCGTCAAGAAAAGTAAGGCCGGCTTTGCCGTCTCAAGGTGGTGGTGGACGGCGTCGATGTTACTATGCATCCCTCTGATGTTGCAAAAGTCCACTTGAAATGTGGAACTTAAAGGATGGGCCGCTGAGTGAACGTTATGCTTTATCTTTTTCTTGGCCATTGTAGTGTGTGAATAGGGAAAGAAGAGAAGGGGGGACGGAGAGAGATGGTTGCATGTGGATCAAAGGACAAAGCACGGAGCAGAGAAAAACTAGGTCACAGAGGTTGTGTGACTTGCTAGCGCGGGGTACGGAAGGGCCCCCGGTCCCCCCCTGGGGGCAGCAGTCGGGTTCCACTCCGGTCTCCTCCGGCACAATTGCTACCCCAAGGGACTTTTCGCGTGCGGCGGGGCAGCCTCCCGGGGTGGAAATTAAAGAGAGATCCCCGGGTCCGGGCCCCCAACAACCCGCGGGCGGTCAGCGGACAACCGTTTCACCGGATGTCCCTGATCCCCGCGCCACCACGCCACGCCTATGCGCCTGTAATCCCCCGCAACCGCTGGTCCTCCTTTCCACACGCAACAATCTCCCTCTCGGGACGGCTTCTTCCGCGCACCGCCGGAACACGATGCGGGCCTCGCGGCTAATACGGCATCATTATGGCGGCGGACTCCGACGGAAGGGTGGTAGCTTTGCCGACGGAGTAACCCTCCCACCGCGAAAAAACGGAACGCCATTGCCTCGTTAGTTAATAGCAGGGTGCACCACGAGCAGGTGAGGTTGGCTTAGGCTCCAAAGATGGTAGGTGAGCCTCTTACTCCCCAATTTAATTGCAGTAGTTTATATCTACTGCAACTGCAACCAGTCATTTCATTATCCACTGCTGGAAATGGGCCTTCTCACGCACATTCTCTCGTGCATGAGGGATGTATGGCCTAAAAACGCCACGCGGATTGACGAGTCCACTCTTTTGGAGGTAGAGGTGATGTAGTTCCTCAGTGCTTGTGGTAACCGCTTTATTATCTCTTAGTCGCCTTTTACGCCTTTTACGGGAGGAAATAGAAAGGTACATATAACTACACAGGCAAGATGTTTACCCTTTTCAGTTTCTCCATGACGATTTTAATCTGCGCACATCCGAACATAATCATAGAGAGCGCGATACTGTCTACGGAAATGAAGAGGAATCCGCTGATATAGATGGCCACCATCTGGTACAAATAGCCAAACTCGTAGTCGGGCGACTTCTGTGGATCTACTGGCATCCTAGACAAAATTTATGTATTTATTTCTAAACGTATTCAAATATTCACCTCTATCTTCGATTTTAGATGATACGACTCAATATAAACCCGTAACGTCCACTACAGGGCACAGGCCTCCCCTAGCTAATCACGCCGGAGTTTTGTGTCATATTCCATCACGCAGGTCCATTGCGGATTGGTTGATATACATGCACTACTTAATATTGAGCATCCAGGTTCATTCGGGTTTTTCTTTGCCTGGGTTTTTGCACGCTGAAATCCAACAGCCGCTGGGCGCACTCGACTGGCCTCATTACCCCTCTCTCACAGAAGAGTAACTTGAAATGTACTGCATTTCCCACTTTATTTTATTCCGCAATGTCAGAGCCCATTTCCATCCCATCCTATCCCTTCCCATTTTGCCAACCCTTTCTCTAAATTCATTCCTATATCTTCAAAGGCAGGCAGCGCTTCCGAGGCCGTGCCAACGTTTGTCACTGTGGACTGAAGTTGGCATATACCGTGAATGTCGCAGGGCGACAGTATCCATTTACCACTAGGTGGACTGTATGCTCGTACGCCGCCTTCTTCCCTTAAAAGTCTTTATTTTTGAATGAATACAAGTGTTGAATTTCAAAAATCATAGAACAAAAATTGTTTTCGGGAAAGAAATTCAGTTTTAAGGCGGTGCAGATATTTTTAATTTAAATTTATATTTCCTTTAATTCTTCTCTACTTTGCAGACTTACCAAATCTTGAAAGGGAAAGATCTGCTGGCACCGTCGTCCAACAGCGGTATTATCGCCCACAGCGTGCAGGTCGTGAGCGCGTTCGTCAAGAAGAACATGCATAGACGTTTTATTTTGCGGGCTTGCATGAACAGGAAGCTAGAGACAGATAATGTGACCAAATGGTGTGTAACGTTATCTGAGCCATATCCAACCAAATTATTTATTTTGCCAAAACAAAGGTTATCAAAATATAGTGTTACTTGAAGAGTAACATTTATCCCGTTATGTTTGCAAAGGGACCTTTTTGTCGGTATGATCGTATTCACTTTGGTTAAGATTTCCTGACTTAAAATTTCGCTGTTACAAGATTCTGTTTATTAATTAGAAACATTCTCTAACTGATTTTTAGAATAATACATAAGATATCCGAGTAAGGTTTGTAAGAAATCTCTCCTTTTTTTTTCGGAAGGGCTAAATTCTTGTGGTCCTAATGGCCTTTCAAGGGTCACCGGACATGTATAAATTAGGGTGAGCGCAGAAGGCGGTCAGCTAGGAGCAGAGAGTGTGTGCTAAGTAAGTACGGATTTTTTAAAATTATCTTTAGTTATAATTTTAAAATTTTATTATCGGTGAGAATAGGAAAAACATCGTAAGGAAACCTGTGTGCTCCAGAAATTAAAAAAAATGAAGTATGCATCCACCATTATGGTCCGAAATTCACTAGTGATTTACTAAGGTAGGCGTGTGTGGGACGCCTGTGTGTGTGTCGTGTGTGGTAGCCCTGCTGTGGGACATTAAAGGCTGATACAAGTACATGCAGGTGCACGACAGTGTACAAGGTCAAGTTCGCGCACTATTATCGTACTTCTTACAACATACTTCCTCTGTCTTTTTCGTAGTTGTCTACTCATTTATCTTAATTATATATTTAGGCAACCTAGGCAAACTTAGGGCTAGTTACAATTTTATTCAATTACAATAAAACTGAGGGCATTATTAGGTAACTGCATAATTATTAATTATATTTTAACTGTATCATGTTGGTATATCATTTACATTCCATCCACGGAATACATAAATGTAGAAATCCCAGTTATGTGATTCCGTCCAATCCATCCCATCAATCAAATAAATATTATAATATAATCGAATGAGAGGAATCTCTCATCCAATGGGATTGAATTGGGATATAAAGATATTCCCTATTCAACTTTCCATACTTGGCTATATTTTTTTTGCTAAATCTCCAAAAGCTCATTTACAAATAATGTTTGTCATTTTCTGATGTGTCGCAGATGTCCACGGACAACAGTTTCCGCCTACCATAAGACCGAATGTTTGCTTGTCTTCCCCTTTCTTTTTTAAATGAAATATTAACTGTATCCAAATAAACATTTATAAAAATTCCTAATTTTAAATTAGAATTACCTAATTTAATTTTTCATTTAAATCTGTCAAAAGAAAAATATTGTTTCCTCTCTTTTGTATGGATGTGTCATTTCTACCATCATATATTGAACAGACTATAAAGAGAGAATCCCAATAGAGAAAGTCGAGCACTACAAAGTTAGTTGGTACTTCACCGGCTTCTACTTACGTTTCATGCATCTTGGACTGAGGTTCAAATATATCACGTTCCATGAATTCTAACAAAAAAATGAGACTTCTCTTGTTGAAGAGAAAAACCGTCGTCTTATAGCATACAGAAGCTTGAGTGAACAACAAATAGGAGGCTTCGGACACTTTATCCAAGTCTCCCCAGACATAAAAACTGTAAATAAATTCGAACAAAACGAAAGAATACTGAGTTAACATGACAAAAATCAAATAGATTTTGTATATGGTCACGTGTTTTTTCGGAGGGAGCCATATGCCGAAAAATTTTAGAATATTTATTGAGCGGTTCAAAAAAAGTGGTACGTTCTTCTCGAACATGTTGGAACAGTATATTCCTTATCGGTAAAGAAATTAATAATGTTTAAAAATATGAACTTAGTCTTATATCATGGATAGTCTTTTAATACCTTGGTAATTGCATGGAAAATGTAGGTACAGGTTGTTTAAACTATGATGAGATACAGGTATTGACTCGGCACTCGAAGAACTCTAGTGTCTTGCGTATCTTTAATAACTTATTAATTTATTGCATTATTTCGAGTGTACTTACTGAGGTTTAAGTGACAAACTAACAAGTTAAAATGACGGACCTTCAATTTTATTTTTCTCGTTAGTGTGGCGGCCCTGTTGAGATATACCGTGGTCAACTATTAGGTGGTAGGTACACTAGAAAATAGCAATAATAGCTTAAAACTGTCTGCACGTTTACTGTCTTCAGTGTTTAAAAATAAAAACAAAGTAGTAATTTCATTTTTTTATTTATCTATACATGCTCTATAAAGATCTAAACAATCGGTTATGTCTGTAAAACTTTGTGGAAAATTTTAAACTGTAATGTGTTTTGTTTACTAACTTAGTGTACAAAGGTGCGAATTAACAGACGAAATAATTGCACCTATTATTTCTTGAAACTACCTACAAATGACATACGATGATAGTTTGAATGTTAGTAAAATTGTTTAGTGATAAGTACAATTATTGAAATTTATTATGAAAATGACAATAATAAAACACGATCAGTGCAAGAAAGAAGCTTCAAGCTTCAAATATGTATTGAAAAAACTTCAAGTATGTAGGTATCAACTCCAGTGTAGGTAAGTATTAGGAGGTACTCTGGTGTTGCAGGTGTTCATGGGCGGCGGTAACACTTAGCATCACGTGGGACCGCTTGCTCGTCCGCCCTCTTATCTATAAAAAACAAAAAAAACCTAACTAACATCATATAATGTGTACGGATCAAAGTAAGATTTACTAGGTGTCTATTCAGTGCGCATCTAAATACATTTATTTCACTGTTATTGCAATGCTTCTTTAAATGGTTTGATTCAAAACCGCGAAGTAAGAATAGGACATGCGTAGAATCTGTAAAAAGGTAACGAAGATTTTAATAATTCCTAGTTATTTACAAGACCTCAACAAGACAAACAGATTCAATCTAATTCAGCGACGGATGTTGAAAGCAAGAACGATACGAAACAATACCCTGACACCTGTCTCTCTCCATATTATAAAAACAGAGCGCTGTCAGTGATCGCTTTAGTACAAAGTGTTGAAACAAAATTTCTAGAGCTTCATGAGCTCTAACAAAAAACATATATTTCGTATGTATAGACGTTGAATTTCATTATTTTTTTTTAAATTTACACCGTCGTGTTTTCATATTAAGAATTATTGGACGAATTTGCCCCATCTTCGTAGACTTGATCGAGGTATAGACCCAAATTATTATTCTGCCACATTTCGTTTCATTTAATTAGGAAATGTGCCTACATTTTGTCTTTTAGATTTCTTTCACAGATTTCTATTCAATCTATTGTGATAATTTTTTTCGGAACCACCGTATCTATTACAAAAATTCACTTGCAATTTCTATGTGAATGACAGTGTATCAGTTTTTAATCTTTATAAAGTAGAGATGGCATACAGGCGGCCAGGTGATAAGTTGTCGCCGCCGCTTATGAACACTTACAGCACCATGGGTCTACGGGTGCGCCGCCAACGTCATGCACATTGTCTTATGTATGAGGGATGTATGGCCTTAAAACGGCATAGCCAAGGTTAGCGAGTCCACTCCTTTAGAGGTGGTGTAGTTCCTCAAGTAGTAACGCTTGTAATAGCGGCTTTGTTATACTTTTAATCTCCTTTCACAACACCCACGGGAAGAGATGAGGTGCGGTGCTATACTAAAACCTGTCGAAACCGACGTACAAGATCTTATCCACAGGTCTCAAGAAACCTATGAAACTTACCGTAACGAACGTTTGTCGTGAGAGTGTTATGTAGTGACCAGCGCGCAGTAATATTGGGCGACTCGCGCGCATCATGACGAAGCAGAGCGCACGCTTAAATTTCACGTCTTGCTCGTACCATGCATTGTTATACAACGTTGTATGAAACTCTACACTCTACAAGATGGTAATAAACATTAATATTCAAGTGAAAATTAAAGAAGTCATAAAGTGAGGATACATTTCACTTATAGTAATGCCTACTGCCCGTTATGGCATATGGTGTCGTATCCTCATCTCTGACGGGTAGATCTGATTCACAAATTCAAAGTCGCTCAGCGAGTGATGGAAAGCGCTCGGACTTTCTTTGCTGGATAAAATCCGTAAGGAAAAAATTCGACGAAGAACTTCGACATAGCTCAAAGGATCAGCAAGCTAAAGTGGCAGCCACCAGGCCATATATGCCGCAGAACCCATAACCGTCTCCTCGAATGGAGACCACGCACCGTGAAACGTAGCGTGGGACGCTCACCGGCCAGGTGGATTGAAGAAAGGCCGCAGAAAGAAAGTGGCTGGATGAGAAGAGCCAAAGACCGTATGTGGTGGCAGTCCTTATTAGAGCAACAGTGGAGGCCACCGGCTGATGGTTTTTTTTTTATGTTATTTTTTTATGTACCAAGGCGGCAGACGAGCATACAGTCCACCTGATGGTAAGTGGATACTGTCGCCCATAGACATCCGCGATACATGCCAACATTAGTACAAAATGAGAAACGTTGGCACGCCCCCGGATGCGCTGCCTACCTTTGGAGATATAGGAATGGAGAAAGACTTGGGAAAATGGGAGGGATAGGATGGGACGGGAATGGGCTCTGGCACATCTCACTCACTACCGAAACACGTACCTACGTACATTGAGGAAATACGATAAAGTGGGAAATGGAGTACATTTCAAGGTAGTCTTCTGTGAGAGAGGGGTAACGTGGCCAGTCGAGCGCGTCCAGCGGCTGTTGGATTTCAGCGTGCACTCTCCCCCTCAATAATGTGATGGTGTATGGTAATGACTACTATTAAAAAGCCCACAGACGAATAGTTTCTAAAATTATTTGCTTACCGTCGCAGTGAGTTCATGTCCACACCAGCAGCACACATATATCTGAATGATCATACACATTAAATACATAACTATTGCCAGAAACTGCATACTTTGCCATTCTATCTGCAAAAGATTAATATTTCCATCACAATGATACGTTACTTATGTCAAACATAAGTAAAAGTGTTTAATCAATTTCAAGCTCGGTAAGCACAGGGTATGGTGATCGTATCTTATAATTATAATATAATAACCACATAATTGTAAACCATATAAGAGAGCGACGATAGCGCAAATGTTAGATTTCATCATCGATCAATTTTAGTTGATCGATGCATTTCATGTATTCCGTGAACGATACTTAATCTTTTAGAAATTGATAACTTACAACCAGTATCAGAATAGCTGACATACAAATAATTGCAACGCTTCCAGTGAGTTGAAAAAATAAATATGAATGAAAAGTTTTCTCTACGAGCTCTTCAAATCTGGAACAAAGTCGAATTATACAAAAGGGAAAAGAAAAATACTTTCACAATCGCAGTAGCATTTGTTTAACGTGTAATTGTAATAACTTAAAATCATGTCTACTAATAAATCATGAAAAATAAAATTATTAAATCAAAAGGTACAAACATTTAAAGTTTTGTTGTTCTATCTAAAACATTCGTAGCGCTCATTACTCAGTAGAAGGTAATGACTGGTCGCATAGGCGGGAGCGACACGTGTAGAATGAAGATAAATGAACAAAAAGTTGTATGAACACACCTATTGTAAAAACTGATAGAATCCATTCTACTCACGATATTGAACCAACCTATTTTCAGCTTTTGCTTTGTTTCAGTGGCACGTTGTATAAGAGTTAGGTTACATTGGGTGCACCTTGCATATGCACCTTGGGGAATATCGAATTTGGGGAAATTTCGAATATTTGAATCCCCCCCCCCCCTCCTCCCGTTCAAGAAATCTAAAGTCCAGATAACACAATTTTGGTCACCAACTGAATTACCTACACAATCATAAAGAAAGTACAGTTTGTTTGTTTTTCGAAGAAATTTCGAAAACTACCTAACCGATTTCAAAAGTGCAACTCATATATATTTACCATACATTTTTCTTTATCCTCGCTTAGCTGCTGCATGTTATGCAAGGTGCCTGCTCTTGATAATAATAATAAAAAATAAATTTATTTTCAGGCAGACCCATTTCAGGAAACCCATTTCGCACATATAATAATTTGTTAGAAGGACGCTTACCTCTTTGTTGCGGTGTTGATTGATTACTCAGTTGATAAAGAAATGTGAACCTTAAGTCCGAATAAAATAAAAACCACTTTTGAATGTCATTCGTTGTTCGGTATTGTTCGGGGGCTGCGAGGTGAGGGGTGAATTCACGTGCTGCGCGGGCGCGGGTCGCCCGTTAGTTAGTTAGCCTTTGACCCTTCGCCGTACGAGTCGGCCATTGATCCTTATGCGGTACGATCGCAATCTATTGTTGTGCAAGTAGGCTGCACATTTTTGGGAGACCTTGGCGTTCGCGAGTGTACATAGTATATAACAGACAGTAACCAGTGCAGTGTAACGACGACCTTGCAAGAGCGCTATTAAGCGCATCCCTGTTCAGCACTTCCGGGGGCCCCCAGGAATATCGAGAGTAGGTGAACAGGAGGTTACAAGGTCAGAACTTTTAATTTCATTTTTAACTTTTGACTCCGCGTATCGCGGATAAAACATTGGTAGCAGAGCGTGGTTGTGCATATGGACCTTATATTGTGAAACGTAAACATTAGTTAAAAAAGTTCTTTGTTAATAGCAACGTATCCCAAGGTCTACCCGTTGTCAAGTGTTTTTAATCTTAACATTCCTTTTTTTAGTGACTCGGTTTTGTTTCGGTTACCTGCGACGGATAGGTATTGAGCACTTACTAACTTGGAATGGAATTTTGTTTGTTTATATTAACATTTCTCGCAGTGGTTACTTTTTATAACAAGTTGTAAGTTACGTATATGGTAACAGGGATCTATTACATATTGGATTATTGTTTTGTATCATTTATTGTTGCTTTGTAGGTGTGGCCTGTTTGTTTGTTAGGCCACTATCATTAAACTGAATACTGTATATTAATTTTATTTGTTTGTTTGTACACTTGTTGTTACATTTAGTGACAACCATGTCAGCATTGTCCATTAGTGGAAACATAAAGGCGATACTCCGATGGTTGGCTTCGGCCGCTAGTCTGATTGACAGACCCGATCGTCATGGTGCCTTAATAAAAAGGTATCAGGATTTACCGGCACGGTTGGATAAGTTGGGCCAACATTACGCGAAATTTACCGAGCTTTCGCCGGATCTTGGCTCTGAGGTTGTGGATAGGATCGAGGCCGATGTGAATCAGTGCTATGAGTTAGCTGATTCCATCACTGAAAGGGCAGTCTCCCTTTCGGAGGAGACTGGAGGTCTGCCGTCGGATTCTGGGCAGGGGAAGGCAACCCCTCCGGCGTTGTTGAGCAGGCTTCCCAATTTGGATCTCCCACATTTTGATGGAAGGCTCGAACAGTGGATCGGATTTGTAAATCTGTTCGATAGTTTGGTAGACTCCAGGGAGGATCTAACTCATAGCCAAAAGATGGCGTATCTACGTTCGATTCTTCGGGGAGAACCCAGCAGTCTTATCCAACATTTGGATGTTAACAATGAAAATTATATCACGGCACGTACGCTGTTGTTCCGACGTTATCAGAACGTGAGACGTTTGGCGGACACACATGTGGCACTAATCCTGGCACTACCTAAGGTCACCCGGGTTTCTTCATTAAGATTAGAATTGTTAAACCCGTTATTGGGGGCGGTGAATACCTTAGGTAAACTTGAGTTGCCAGTGGATAGTTGGTCATTTCTTTTAGTCCACATTGTGTTGGGTAAGCTATCTCAGGAGCTAAGGGCCCGATTTGAATATAAATACGGTGGTGATAGCGCAACATATTTGCCCAAATTCGTAGATTTGCTAAAATTCTTAGAGGACGAATGTAGGTTGGCGGATAATTCGGATGCGCCCATCCCGTCCACTTCCCAAGCGCCCCCTAGACGGGAATTGTCTAAGCGGAATGTTCGGATCCCCAGACAACGGTATGCTGTCGCCACTGGCAGCACCTCACCAAGATGCCTATATTGCAAGGCGGAGGGCCACAAGGTGGTCTCGTGTAGAAGGTTTGAGGGTCTGGCGGTCCGAGGTAGGCGGAACATAGCATTTCAGCGCCGCTGGTGCTATGGTTGTTTGGGAGAGCATTTAATTCAGCAGTGCCCTGCTAGATCGCATTCATGTCAGCATTGTTTGGGCCGACTTCACCCCCTGCTATGTGCCAATCGGAATGGCATCGACCATAGGGATGGTCGTGACGGTCATGGCGGGGAGGCTAATCGCGGCAGGGTGGTTGCACCCAGAATAGGGTCACGGGCCCCTCCTAGGTTTGAAGGCCGTCATTCCCCCCGCACGGGCGGGGGCTCCACTTCCCCTAGGGGCGGGGGCCGGGTAACTCCCCCTCGAAGAGTTGATGATGGCGGCCGTCGCGATTATGCTGTGATTGCCGGGAGATCTTTGCCGCCTCAAAGGAGCAGTGCTCCTACCAATTATACCCCTTTAGCGGAACGACCGCGCTTGGAGCGACGTCAGCCGCATTCCCAACGCTCGCAGGGCAACACTACCCCTGAACGGACTCAGGTGGATCGCCGACCAGTATACCATAACTGGGACCCGTTAGCGCATGTGGAGCGCTCCGGGGTTAATTGGCCTCAGTTATAGGAATTACATGCCCACTCGCCAACTGCAGCCGTTCAATCGATGTACGTACTCATGCCAACTATTTCGGCTATGGTACGAGGACCCAAGGGACACATGAGGATTCGTGCTCTATTAGATTCGGGGGCCCAAGGCTGCATTGTGTCATCTTGTTTGGCGAGAAAGTTAGGCTTACGCGTCCACACCGGTACCTACAATGTGCGAGGTATCGGTAAGGTGCAGGTGCGTGTGATCGGTCACACAAAATTTAATTGTACACCTGTCACCTCGTCTCACCCGGAGATTGAGGCGTCGGCAATTGTGTTGGAAGAGATGATTGGTGATTTGCCACAGCAAGAATTACCGTCTGCTGTGTTGAGTGTAGTGTCAGGCTTGGACTTAGCAGACCCTGACTTCCACACCCCAGGCCCGATTGATCTCCTGATTGGAGCGGATGTCCTTGGAAGATTGTTGTGTGGACCTAAGCGGCTTTTACAGCGTGACGGATTAGTCGCTGTGCCGACTTCATTCGGGTTTGTAATAATGGGCCCAGTGTCAACAACTGCCAATTCCCAAGAGTTTGATGATGTAGCTGTAGGTTCAGTTCTCTCTGATGCGGTTCAGAGATTTTGGGAGGTGGAAGAGCCCCCTACAGCTTCCCGGGTGAACCCAGAGCAAATGGAATGCGAGCTGTTCTACCAGAATAATACTGGTCGCCTTCGCTCGGGCCGTTTGATCACCCGTTTGCCTTTTTTAGCGGTTCGACCTGCCCTTGGACGCTCTCGGGACGTTGCTGAACGACGTTTGATTTCCATGGAGCGTCGCATGCTCAAGGATAAAGTCCTTCGTCAGAAGTACGTCGACTTCATGCGAGAATACGTGGATTTGGGGCATATGTCGGTGTCGACCGTTGATTGGCAACATAGTGAGCACTATTTTCTGAGCCACCATGCGGTTTTAAAGACCCCTACCGGAAAGATTCGGGTGGTTTTTGATGGTTCAGTGTCTACGACCACCGGGGTCTCGCTGAACCAATGTCTGCATGCGGGTCCTAAATTACAAAAGGACATTTCAGACATTCTGACCAACTTCCGGAGGCATCAAGTAGTCTTTGTAGCGGATATTCGAATGATGTTCCGTCAGACGCTGATCCATCCAGAAGATAGGAGATATCAGCTGATTTTATGGCGTGAGCATCCAGAGGATCCGATGGTGATTTACGAGCTCAACACCAATACGTACGGCATAAAATCTAGCCCGTTTGTTGCGATTCGCTCATTGTTGGAGCTTGCGGAGCGCGAGCGTTTGTATTTTCCCCGCGCAGCCTCTGTTTTGGAGACGGATGCTTATGTTGATGACATTTGTACCGGAGCATCTAGTCTCGAAGAGGCTCGGGCCTTGAGAGATGAATTGATAGGGCTTCTGGGAACTAGTGGCTATGAGTTGCGAAAATGGTTATCCAACTCACCGGATCTCCTTTCCGGTTTGCCGGAGGACCACCACAAGACCCTCATCTCTTTGAGAATGCGGATAGCTTGAATTTGATAGCCCTCCTTGGAGTGCAGTACATGCCAGTCCACGATGAGTTTACCTACAGAGTCGAATTAACCTCCTCTAAGGTATGGACTAAGAGATCAGTTCTGTCTACGGTAGCCAGGACTTTTGATCCGAACGGTTGGATCAGTCCGGTTATATTTAAGGCCAAGTGTTTTCTGCAAAGGCTTTGGACTGCGGGACTCTCGTGGGACGAGCCTCTCTCGGGAGAGTTGATACACGATTGGGAATCGTATTTCTCATCCGTCCCGGCTATCAATCAGGTTGCAATACCTAGATGCTTCCTTCCTGTTGGGAAATGCTCAGTGTCCCTCCACGGATTTTGTGATGCATCCGAGCGTGGATATGCGGCCGTGCTGTACTTACGTACTGTAAGTACCACTGGGGAGACAAAAATTCACTTAGTTATGTCGAAGAGCAAGGTTGCTCCTATACGGACTCGACATACAATTCCGAAGTTAGAATTATGTGGTGCGGCGCTTCTTGCCCGCTTATTAAATCACGTGTGCTCTACGCTCGGGCGTAGTGTAGACATTGGAACAGTTTTCGCCTGGACTGACAGTCAGATCGTTCTGTGTTGGCTGAAAACTTCGGTGCACACGTTAGAAACCTTTGTAGCTAATCGAGTATCACAGATCCAAGATTCAGAGACGGTTTTAATTTGGAGACATGTCCCAGGGGAATTGAATCCGGCTGATTGTGCTTCTCGCGGCTTAGACGCGCCGGATCTGGTTCACCACCATTTGTGGTGGGGGCCCCAGTGGTTGTTACATTCTGAAGTTGATTGGCCACGTTACCAGTGCTTGGTAACTCCTCCCCCCATTGGTTGGCTCACATCGAGTGTCCTGACTGAGCCCCTCAAGGGCATTGATTTTCTGCTCGATCGCTACAGTTCCTTGTCCAAATTACTTGGCGTGACTGCCTGGATAAAGCGTTTCGTTCATAACGCTCGGCATCCGGAGGAAAAGCGGCTGTCTCCTGTTCTCACGCCAGAAGAACGCCAAATGGCCCTTCTGCATTGGATTCGCGTTGTGCAGACTAAACATTTCGCCTTAGAACTTGAGACACTCCGGAATGGCAGACCTAAACTCAAGGGAGCCGTTGCTAGGCTCAACCCCTTTATTGACGGTGAGGGATTTCTCCGTGTTGGTGGTAGATTGTGTCACGCCAATTTGCCTTTTGGGGTTCGTCACCCATTGTTGTTGCCCAAAGGTGGGCCCTTAGTGCATTTGTTGGTGACTCACCGACATATTGCAAATTCTCACGCTGGCTGCAATGCATTGTTAGCCATCTTGCAGCGTGAATTTTGGATTTTGTCAGCCAGACGTACCATCCGTGGCATAATTTTCCGTTGTTTGCCTTGCTATCGATTGAAGGCAGCGACGATGCAGCCCATGATGGGAAATTTGCCTGCAGATCGAGTCACGGGAACCAGACCCTTTGCCGGAGTTGGCACCGATTTTGCCGGGCCGTTCATGGTCAAGACGTCGCGACTTCGAAAAGCGAAGATAGAGAAAGCGTATTTGTGCGTCTTTGTGTGTCTGTCAACCAAGGCTGTTCACCTGGAAGTAGTTTCCGCTCTTAGTACGGAGGCATTTGTTGCCACATTTAGTAGATTTGTTAGCCGCCGCGGACTTCCAGCGTTAATTCGATCTGATTGCGGAACCAACTATCGGGGTACTGACCACTACCTTAAGGATATATATAAGTTTTTAGAGGCTAACCAGGTAGATCTTGGAATGTCCCTATCTTGCCGGGGCATCACCTGGCAGTTTAGTCCTCCTAGCTGCCCCCATTGGGGAGGTATTTTTGAAGCAGCCGTGAAATCAGCCAAAACTCACCTAAGGCGCGTTATCGGAGAAACGGTATTAACGTTTGAGGAACTAGTAACGGTATTTTGTAAAATTGAGGCCGTCCTCAACTCGCGCCCTTTGTGTCCGCTCTCGTCAGATCCTAACGACTTGGAGGCTCTAACTCCAGGTCATTTCTTGATAGGACAGCCACTTAACGCCCTGCCGGAGTACCCATTTACAGGGGTAGCTTCTAATCGTTTGTCGCACTTTGAATTGTTGCAACAATTGTCCCAGAGTTTCTGGAAACGTTGGTCTCTGGAGTATTTGCACATTTTGCAACAGCGCGTTAAATGGACTGATAAGACCCACCCACCAGGCATCGGTGACCTCGTTTTAATCAAGGATGCTAATTTGCCGCCGTTGTTTTGGCGCCGGGGCCGCATTGTTAATTTGTTTCGCGGAGTGGATGGAATACCCCGGGTTGCGGAGGTCCTAGTGGGTGGCTCAATCCTGAAAAGAGCGGTCACCTCTCTCTCTCGCCTGCCAGTGGAGTAGCATGCAGACTTCTTCTGCATGGGACGGGGGTTTGTTCGGTATTGTTCGGGGGCTGCGAGGTGAGGGGTGAATTCACGTGCTGCGCGGGCGCGGGTCGCCCGTTAGTTAGTTAGCCTTTGACCCTTCGCCGTACGAGTCGGCCATTGATCCTTATGCGGTACGATCGCAATCTATTGTTGTGCAAGTAGGCTGCACATTTTTGGGAGACCTTGGCGTTCGCGAGTGTACATAGTATATAACAGACAGTAACCAGTGCAGTGTAACGACGACCTTGCAAGAGCGCTATTAAGCGCATCCCTGTTCAGCACTTCCGGGGGCCCCCAGGAATATCGAGAGTAGGTGAACAGGAGGTTACAAGGTCAGAACTTTTAATTTCATTTTTAACTTTTGACTCCGCGTATCGCGGATAAAACATTCGTAATTACGCCGAGATATTTCGAAAATTCGCCACGTAAAAAAATAATTAAGTCATATTATGAAATACTTGTATTTATGGAACCCAACCATATTTTAGGAACGTGTTCATAATAAACACGCGGTCGTTTAGTTGAATAAACAGAAGTAAGATAAGTTGGTAGAAAAAAAGCACGCCCTCTGAAAATTAACCAAAGTATAAACCTCCTGTCTCGTCGAAAAACCTTTGGCTATTCCCCCAATGTACCTTACATAAATCTCAAGTTAACGCATCGGACACGTTTCAATTTGGTAGATCTCTGGTAGAAATGTATCTTAGAGAACGATGACGTACTTCACACTTACACGATTATGGCTTGGTGTTGTTTAACACATTCCACTAATATTTTATAATTATTCGACTGTATTATCTGTCTGTCTATATCTGGCTTTGTGTGTCCAAGTTCATTTGATAGAGATTCAATCTGAAATGAGCATGATAATTGATAATTGGATAATATGTACTTTTATCATAGTGGGTTTTATGATGAGCGATTATTCTTTATACGGTGAACATATTTTTTAATGAGAACAATATTAAAATCCGGCGCAGACTTGCAAGGGCAGCGCAGACCATACTCGTGCAGGTTTCGAAATAAAAGAAATAATAAATGTCTCTATATAAATACATACATAGATACATACATACCTACCTACATGCAAAAAGAACTAAGAAACTAGAAAAAATAAAGGAAAAGATATTGGTTGATGTTAGTACGTTTGTTATAAAATACTTACGCTCAAAATCTTATTTTTGATGACATTAATCTGAGCAGTTCCAAACATTACCATAGAAAAAGGTACACTGTCGACACCGAAGTAAATATATGCACTCATACATCCAGTTATCGCTTGATAGATGTACCATAATTCGTATTGCGGAGAATCTACCGCATTCGTTGGCACCCTAGAAAATATAAATTGTTTTTTAGGTTTCGTTGCATGATCTTATCCATTTTTCTTTTAAAAGACAAAAAATAATTACTTAAATTATAAAAAAAAACGAGTAATTATCAAATAATTAAGGAACCTATGTTCCGCTACCCGTCCATGGAGAGGAAGGGTGCATGCTGCCAATCATGCACGCTGAGCGCACTCATGGGCCAATCATGGGGGCCACGTTACCCCTCTCTCTGAAGACTACCATAAAATATACTGCCTTTCCCACTTTTATTTCCCCAATGTGTGTACGTGTATCGGTGGGAGGGAAATAACCGGAGTCCTTTCGCATCCCATTCTATCCTATCTTTCTTCATTTTTCCAACTCTTTCCCCAAATCTATTCCTAAAATCTCCAATGGTGGCAGAGCACCCGAGGCGTGCCAATGTTTGCCATCCTGGATTGATGTTAGCATGGACATCGCGGATGTCCATGGACGACAGTATCCACTTACCATCAGGTGGACATGGAGAGATGCGGGTATGCTGCCGACCTTGCAAAATTCTATTTACAGATTTCTTGAAGAATCCCATATCGTAACGTAATGGAAAGACCTCTTAAAGCAATTCTTTCCACAACGTACGGGTTCGCAGTATAAAAAAGGTTTTGGAACGAACAATGCGCGATACCTCCGTATCGAGGCAATGAGGATGCACGGCATTTCTATGACGGGAAGTCCGGTTGTAGAAACCCGAATTATGTGGGAATTATGTTAAACAATTCTTCAGAACATTCTCCATTGTACAGGTTGTAGAACACGCAGAGAGACGCAACGTCTCTCCGAACGCTGAAGGGTTAAAGAGCGCCCATGAGAGTGGAATCGTCGACAATTCAAACAACATGTCGTCGGATGGAGTCAAATGGGTCCAATTGATATTTCGGTGCGTCGCGCGCCGACACAGAGATATGAGCAGTATTCCATATGGAGCCTAACCTGAGCTTCCAACCAACTCTGAGCACTGACAGCATTAACCTCTGATTTTTGTGAATGTCGAATCAGACCTACTATACAGATCTGTGTCAGATCGGTTGGAAGTTGGTGACTTGTGGACCAGGTAATTAAAACTTAAAATAATATCTACCGTACCACATGGCGAAAGGTAAAGTGCGAGAGCCTGCATCGTCAAACATTGGCTTCAATGCCCACAGACAGCAAGCTCCTTGTGAGCTCATCATGAACGCCAGCAAGAGCCTCTTAATCCTCGTCGCCTGCAATTCCAAAACCCTACTTCAAAAGATAGTTAAAGTAATTTTGAAGCCGCATTTACACTAAAGCGTTATTTGTCATGTAGGTTTCCATAATACGTGTAATCCATTACAATATACAGGATTAAATAAATAACACCTGCACCCCCATCAAAACTAACCAACTTTTGTTTCACGAGTCTTTTCTGAATTTAATAGTTTTCCCCATAGGTATATTTTTTTAAATGATTCTTACTTTGTCACTCTGTGCCACGGACTACACCCTACTTCGAACAGCAACCCTGCACACTCCATTCATTAACTTATTCATTAATTATAATTATAAATAAACATGCTACAAAGTTAATTTACAATAAATATATGCGTTTTTGTAATTACCCTGGTTGATCTTACATTATGCCATTAACCTTTATTGAAATCGATGAAGTTCGATGTATTTTTAATGGAATTAATATTTCGATGTACTCGATGTACTCGATTGTATATATGTTTAGATGTATTTATAAGGTTTAATTATAAAGTGATTAACATCTGCTAATGAATCGCTACTATATATAAGTATAGAGATATGTTTATTGTTTATGTAAATCGGTGGGACTGACTATACCTGGAGCTACGCTTCGCGAGTGAGAATAAGAGTTTTACAGAACAAATTCAATGTTAAGAGGATTGGTATTTTTAATTAACCCTGTATACATGAGTCTCTCCCAAGGTTTGAAACTTATCAGACCATGAATCTGACATGTTATCGTTTTGGAAAAAATACTTTCAATTTTCATTATCGAAAGTGATAATAAAAAATTGTTAGACAAATATACATCCCCTACACACTTATCGCCTAGTGTAAATGCGCCTTAAACTTATTTAACCTTAATTATATTTAAAGTCACCCACTTCTTCTGCTCCTCAGACTGCGGACTAAAGACTTCAGAGTTCATCTGGCTAAGTAACTCTTTGACCAATTTCCTGTTAACTAGAAAAACTGTCACTTTAAAGCAGAGATTAGCTTCAGTGAACAATACGTAAGAAGCCTGGGAGACGGCTTCTAAATCACCCAACACTTGAAACATGTAAATAATCTCGAACAGTAAAAATGAAAACTGTAATATCAACGTAAAAGTTCTATGCAACTTGCGGTAGAATGTATCGTTGTCGGGAGGCACCCAAACTCCGAATAATTTCAAGATGAACTTGGCCCTGTTCATATAAAGGTTCTCAGAATTAAAAGCCATAACTAGCGAGACGCAAGTGGCTTTCAAGGTTTCAAATTCAAATCAGAGTGAATTTAATGGAACTACGTATTATAAGCCTTTTATAGTGGGTAATAAATTGAAAATAATGATAACGACCCACTAATAACCCCATTATTTTAGCTAAACATTGTAGGTGGGTACGGATGGCATGATATGAAAGAAAATATCCATAGGAATGTCTGTAAACATTAAAATATTTTTTGTATTTATTTACCTCGGGCAACAAGGCCCATGTTATTATATACAAACATACGTACATACATACAATACATACATACAAAATTGTTAAAAATTCTCAGTTAAAAATAACCAGTAAGGACAAGGCAGCTCTGCTAGACGTCTGCTTGTTTATTGTGACATACTATATGGCTTTAATGCAATTTGGCAGTAAAATCACCTTACCAAGATTTGTGTTTTCTGAAGTCATTAAAGGTTTACGAAAACGTTGACAAAAGTATCTCGGAAGCAGCTCTACAGAAGTTTAGCCAACACTTATAGTATTTAACTGATGAATCAGCTATCCGGTCACTATTTAACGATGAGCTGGATCAAGCAACAAAAGTAAAGATGGTGGCTTTAACTAATGAAAATATATCGACCACTGGGAAACAATACATCCCACCGAAGGAAGAAACTTGTGATTCATTGTATTGTTAGTTTGACAGATAAATAGTGTAGTTGTTTCTTTAGTTTTCTGTCTATCTCATTCAACTTCACACTAACTATTCTTTTTTTTTATTTCACAGAAAAACATCTATGATTTTATATCACCTATTTGTTCTCTCGTCTCAGAATTAATGACAGTTTTCTCCGCGAATGTGTCCTTCTTTATGGGAGACTAACGCCTCGTTTCTAGAAGAGAAAGATACTGTTATCCCTTATAGCAGTAAACGATACAGCCGAAAGGCCTGTAAAGTGGATGCAAGACTTTCAAGGTTTGATTACGGTTGAAGAGGAACAAAAACAATTTTTGTTGACGATGTTCGTCGTGTACAAGAGCACAGAACGATCTATACCGACTGTAAAAAAGAAACTGAAAAGAAAATATGCTCAATAATTGTTTTTTTAAATGTAAAATATTAATAAATGTACGATTTGGACCAATTGGTCTTTTATTTTCTAAAACTGCACGAATTCTTAAGTCAATCCATAGTACCTCAGTATAAATTCTCAAGTTGTAAGTTTGACATCAATTCGGCACGGGTTCTCGTTATCCTAAGGCAATAATATTTCATAATCGAGTAATAAGGACCAAACGGAAAAAAGTAGAGGGTATGCGTCTGATTTCGCAAAAAAAAAATCTCCCCTTATGTCAGGGGACCCCTAATGTGAAGGTATGAGCTTGCTTGTGTGTATGTAGGTACGTAATTCAATAAACGCTTTACTTTGTCCTGCGTCACTATGTTCTATGTTAGATATGAGAAAAGTTGCAAGTGTGATTGTCGATTGGCCACACGTTTGTCTTTAAACAAAAAATTGTAGTGTTTGTATCATGACGCAGAAAATCCTAATGTGGGATATTAGGAGAGTGATGTTATGTTACATCAATTCTTGACTCGTTCAACTCAATTGATGTTATGTGACTTGAAGAATGTTGCAAGTAGTGATTGCATGAGAAGAGTGTGGTAGCGGGCTTTGGGAGAGATCTATATCAAGCAGTGGTGATAATAATATCAACTCTTTAGTTTAGCAAGTAAGTGTAGTAGTTCGCAAGACAGGGAAAAAGTTAGGTAATTATCATTCATTAATAATATCTTTCATTTTGTCAAATCAATGGTTGATTAGAAAGGGTTTTAAATTGTTAATATAGATTTTAATAAAAGGTATTTACCTACTTATTATTATACCTACAGGAGAAACATTACAGTTTCACTGATATACTATAATTACCGGAATCAAAGACAATCTATCTAATAACTATCGTAAACAAATTACAGTCTTTGCCAGAATCGTCAAAATACGAGTAGGTAAGTTTAATGTGTATGTAATTTTCACAAAAATTAAGTGGGATACGTTGAGACAATCAAGGATGTATATCTAACATTTATGACAATATCGATTTATGCAATTTCCATGAGACCTAAGGCTTTATTCTGCTAGTAGAGCGGTGCGACCTAGACCAAGAAATCTCTACTTAACTGGTCCTTGGTACCTACTATTTATGGAACAAACAAATGTATTTTGGTTGATCGATGGTACGTAGGTACTATTAGTAGGTTTTTTTTTTCAGAAACTTACTATTATATGACAAGTAGGAATACAAATACCTATGTATATTTAAAAATTCACAAAAATAAAAAATAGGTGTTTTTCAGAAGATTACAAGAATTAAGTACAAAAGAAAAAAGTAAAGACATAATTCTTAAAAAAATCATCCGAGCTCACACAAACGTACCTACCCTAATGATAATGACTCATGATACGATAATTTGTAGATTTTATAAACTACTTATGTAAATTACAACTTTTATACCCCACTTATCTACTTAAATAATTTGAGTAGATAAATACAATTCAGTATAAATAATTGAATTTTAATACTGTTGATTCTAAAGCAGGAATTATCTTGGCAAATAGTCTTGTAGCTTTCGACACTCAAGCGGTAGAAGAGAAAAATATGTTCTTAGGATAACAGAATAGAATATACCTACTCACATATAACTCAATCAGCTCATTCTTCAAATACATTTTAATTGCAATCCCAATATTGATATTCAGAAGTAGATAACCAGACTAGCTGTAAATATTAAAATTTGTATTTTAAATACCAATTTAAAAATTATATCTAAATAAGCACCAAGGCATCATCAACTAAACAAAACTATGTTTTAGTAACTTAAAATATGTATAGAGTAACTGAGAATGTTATCAAAAGTCGATGGATTTCCGCTTCGCCGGACTCCTAATTCTCTATGCTGCCGCACATTTAAATAAAATATTTCCCTTTGTATTTTGGCGGAATAGAGAATGTTTGCAACATGAAAATCAAGAATCCTCATAAATAATAAAGTAAATCTAATAATAACATTATAGGACTGATGCAATAATTAAGCACTACTTAATCATCAAAATCATCATCCAATTGTAGTTGAGAAGAAACGTACCGCCAGAGCTGGCTTTATTGGTGTCACATTAGTTGAGAATAAAACCATATCAATGGACAACTTGTTAAAAAAAATTACAGCTCTCATCATAGAAGTGTTTTTTCTATAATTCGTTCTAGCAAGAGGTACATGAAGCAACATTGCTTTACGTATATTAACTAGCTGTGGGTGCAATTTGATGCCAGCCAACAAGACGGGACAGTCAACTAGATTGTTTGTTAAGCTCACAAGGTAGCAGACGTCTGCAATGTTACGCCTTTCAATCAAGGGAAGAAAATGCTATCGACGGGAACGCTGAAGATAACCGGAAGATGTGTGATGAATTTTCTCTGAATACCCACAATGCGAGCCCTGTAAAACTCGTATTGAAGGTTCCAGACTTGGGACGCGTATTCCAACTGACTACGCATGTAAGCGCAGTATAATTTTTTTAATGATTTTATACTACGAAAGTTTTCACAAGTGATCGATGTGTTCTCAAAATAGGTAGGTGCGAGTTTCGAATCGTGCAGAAAGCAGAACCCCCAGATCCCCAATCAATGGGAATCTTTGTAAGTTGAATCCTTTTAATATATAATTCGAATTAACAATGTTAACTTTACGTGTGAAGGACCTGAGCATTTGTAGACAATTAAAACTAAACAATCTAATTTCAAAATAAATTTTAAATCTAATTTCTAATTTTAACATCTAATTTAATTTTGCACAATAAGATTGAAAATTATTAAGGTCTGTCTGAAGTTTCGCGACATCACTAGGACAGCGAATTATTTTTAGTATCTTCATACCTTCGGCGAATTTGCTGAAATCTGTGTAAATTGCATCCACTTGGGCACCCTGTTCCATCCCAGACATAATAAAGTCATTAGCTAATATCAAATTAGACACCTTAGACCGTTTCCTGATTATCGTCGAAGGAGGATTGAAGTGCCGTGTACACCTGATTATATACCAGTCTTTTCAAAATCTTAGAAAAAGGCACAGCTTAGAAATTGGTCTGGAATTTTCAATATCTTCTTTTTTGTGGACGGGCGTGATAAATGTAGATTTCCAAACCGCCGGAACCGATCCCTCAAACAATGAACGTTTAAAAAGTAAACAAAGGGGTGTGACAAGACTTTCGGCTCACTCGTTATCAATATTGGAGGAATTAAATCAGGACCCCCAGACTTGGAGAGATCTAAGTACTTCATTAATTTCAGCACTTCATCGCGATTAACTTCGATGTCTTCTATGCCATGAGATCCACACTAATCGAGGAGGTGGAAGGAGGGCTCGGATCACGTTGAGAAAAAGTCGTTTGAAAATATGTAGCAAATAAATTACAAACACCGTCGTCAACTGGATCTAATCTTGTTTGTATCTCATTAAATTACCCAGATTTGTATTTACTCTTTATATAAGACCAATAATATTTGGGGTTTTTGACTACTAACTCTTCTACCCTAGACATGTAAACAGTAATCAGAAATGTTACCCCAGATTTCTTTTTTTTTGTAAAATTTTGACTTTTAAGATTTTTATCAATGCTGAACAGAACCATGCTGGATGAGAATTGGACCGAACTGACTTAGTAGAAATAAATTCGGCACGATACTTAGATATGTTTAAAATAAAAAAGAGCCAGTCTAGGGAACCCGACTTTAATAACTTTGCCCAGTCGATATCATTCAAAGTGTTACAGATCGAGGTATACTTTACCCGGTAATTTTCGCAGGTTGATTTTCAGTGTATTCCCAAGTAATGCACAACGACCGATGATGTTGAGCATGGTCGGGTACAAAAAGATTATTACAAACTATGACCGAGAGATTGTCATTTGATAATATTAAGGCTAATAATCGTTGAATAGTATTCAAAATATTGACTGGCTAAAGTTCACATGTTGTAAGCACACCGATAAAATTAGTCTACGCATCTCCGACTTAGATAGCATTGTGGTTGCAATACAGAACAATCGACCGATTTGATCCAAATAATGCTACTCAAATTGAAATCTTCCATAATGAAACGTGTATCTTGGGTATGCGAGAGTATAATCTAACATAGATTGTCCGTGAAATTAGTAAACTACAGATAATTAATTTCCTAAATTTCACCATATAAATAGAAAGTACAAGTGAACGTTGTAAGACAACCTCGTTTTCGTTTGGTGCACTTCGGCTAGGATTTTAAGCTTATTCCAGCAATGGTTGCTAAAATAAATGGTCAATAATTTATGTTTTGTTCAGTACATTGCTACGCACACAAAACAGTGAAAATATATACACTATATAGAAGTTTCTCTCCGCTCCACACCCACCCGTCCTGTCGCCGCGTCGTACAGAAGAGTTAAAAATATACTCTATGAATATTTTAATATCTGTGCATGTTGTGTAAATTACACAGTTCTATGAACGCGTCAATAGAAATGACGTGTGATGTGTCAGGTCTACGTCAGTCAACGAAATGTCAAAATTATCGCCAAAAATGTAGGCAATCTAAATAGTAAATTAAACATATTTAACGATTCCTCTCAAAGATGGTGCCTTCATAATGCAATGCGAATAAGTTGTTAATATGGAAAACGATACTATGGAGTTTACACTGCCGCCGGCCCCGCGAGGGCTGTGCTTCGATCGAAATGATTTTGTCAAGGTATGTACACGGCTTTTACTCATTACTTTTGAACTGTTATCGTGTAAACAGCCTTTAATTACAGTACACGCTCTTTAAAATGTTTTCAGAAAAACTTTTCAGTCGATAGTTTCTTAGCAGAACATCAAAACTCGGTATCTTTAGAGTCTATGCGAGATGACCTGGGTGTGTACTTAAAGGTACTCAGATTGGCCATGATAGAGCTGATAAACAAGGATTACGCGAATTTTGTCAATTTATCGGCAACCCTCATCGGTTTCGACAAGGCCATACTGAAAATTCAAGTGCCATTGGGGCAATTAAATGACGAAGTGTTGGTAAGTTATTGAATTCTACCACTTGTTTTATTAAAATCTTTAATTATCATTAGCTCGTTAAACGAATTTTGTATACACGACTATACAACATTAAAAGTTAAAAGACTATATAACATCTTATTAGAGTTGTAATGTTATGAACACGTAAGAAAATTTGTCATATTATTGTAAGATGACTAAACTTGTGCATTAGTAAGTTATTCACTCGATTATTATTCACTATCCATGTACATCTGTACATCTGTATCTATACCATTTAGTATAATGAGAAACTTGAGTGTTTTTTGTTTGTTTTACATGTAAATTCAAAAAGAAATTAATTAGTTAATACTAATGTTTGGGATCCCTAAGAAATTGTAATGCCATCTTAAATACAACTGTGTGAAACTATAAGTTGGGTCATCAGTAAAAAATTACTGCTAATACCTTATTTAAATTGTTTCAGAAAGTAAAGCAGTGTTTAGAAGATGCAATGAAAGAGTTGTCCATGTGGCTCAGTCAGAGGCATGCACTGCAGAAAAAAAAACAACTCCTCAAATACTACAGTCAGACCATTATCTCTCTGAATACCCTTGAAAACATATTGAAAGACATTGGTGACAAGAACAAACATGAAAGAGTCATATTAGCAGATAGATCAGCTATGCAATATAATCAATTAAAATTCTCAATTTCAAAATGTGACAATATTATAAAGCAAGAACAGAAAGCACAATTCCAGAACATTGGCGGGAAGGTAACACAAACACTAAATGATTTGTTTTTCCAGTTTTGGGAAGAGAGTGATGAAAATAATCTTCTGAAGATTTTAATAACCCTAATGTCATTAGACCGTGTGACAGAAACGGAATTGCTTATACGGAAACAAGCAGTGGCACCTTTACTACAAGACATAATAAATGAGCCAGCTCTGCAGAAGAGTAAAAATGGCTTACTAGGAATCTACGAGAGAATCTTAACATTACTACATACAAAACTAATGCTACTTTTCACAGTTATGCAACATTCCAAACTGACATTTCTTATTAAGAAATATAGGTTTTTAGTCAACTGTTTCTGGTGTGAAGTGGAGAGTCGACTAGAAGTTAATCTAGCATCAATTTTTGCTCCTGGCAATCCCAAAATATTTTATAGAAGGTATAGCGAAAGTATGCATTTTATAAGTAAGCTGGAAGAGTACTGTGGTGATAAGGAAACCGTGAAATTATTACATAATACAACAGAGTATAAAAGCTTTCAAAGAAGATGGAACTTGCCCGTTTATTTCCAGATACGGTTTCAAGAAATTGCAGGTATGTTTTATTAAATGAATAATTCTTATGTCACCATTGTAATTTAGCTGAAATTTTTAAACTATTGAAAAGTAGAACTATGATAAAGGCGATTTATTTTTCTTTATTGAAAGGCACACACAAAATTTATTTTGTTTAATGAAATGGTTGACAATCTCTATATGGCTTGACTCACCTTGCAAGGCATTAACCCCAATGAAATGTGCAATGAAATGTGACCCCAATGTGCATGAAGAGGCCAATGTATAGCAGTGGAAAAAGGGGCTGGTTATTGCACCATTTAATCTTTATGGTTTGACTGGTGCAGGATCATAACTAATAGTTTAATTGTTTATATGTTAATGCATAAACAATAACAATTTATTTTTCATGAACTTTAATGTAGCATCCTGGGCATACATGAATCATGTATGTAGTCATGTAACATGACTTGCAATAGTGAAAATAATGCAATAGTGTGGGACCAATAATAAATACAGTACATAAAGAAACAATAGTTCATTTTCAAACAAACAACCACAATGTGTCTCGAACACAAGAAAAGAAAGTGTCCACAGTCTTGTGTTCGAGACACATTGTAGTTGTTTGTTTGAAAATGAACTATTGTTTCTTTATGTACTGTATTTATTATTGGTCCCACACTATTGCATTATTTTCAATATGAAAAGAAATTTATTAAAACAATTGACCATTGACACTTAATAAAGTTAGTGTTTTAAATATAAAAGATTTTTTACTGCTCTAAAAAAGAAGTGGTTGTTCCTTGCATTGGCTTTAACATTGATGTTTATTCATTTAGCTTTTGATATAATTATAGGCAGCTATGAAGCCACATTACAGAAGAGTCCCACTACGGAGAACACAGATGGTTTCTTATTAAAACAGACACACAGCTGCTGGAAAGCACTGCAAGAGTGTTGGTCTGATGGAATATACATTGAGGCCCTCGCACACAAGTTCTGGAAACTGTCCTTGCAGTTAATATCCCGATATGCTGCATGGGCTAACGCATTCTGTGCACAGGTAAGAACCTTCTTCCTAGTGGAAACGAGGAATGTCTTCTGGATCTTATGATCGAGAATACATACTTTTTGTTACTGTATGTTATGATCCAGAAAATATATGGTTTGTTATTGGATCTTATGATCCGAAAGGCATGCTTTTTATTTGTTGTGGAGACCGGTTACTAAATTTATGATAAAGGCGATTTATTTTTCTTTATTGAAAGGCACACATAAGTAAACTTATGCAACATTGTACATAAATTATTACATACTAGATTATTTTCACTTTTTCCAGATAAATACCTCATCAAAATTAGAAACAACACCCAGTGTAAATAAATATCTCATAGACAGCTGTATCAGCATCTACGCCGATATACAAACACTATTACAAAGGTTACCACAATTATTACAACTCGTCGAAAGCAAAGTCCCCTTTAACAAAAAACAATTCTTAAGAGAAAGTTTAGAAACTTCGAAGGAAGGATTGCAAGGATTAAAGTGGAAAATTAAAGAGTGTATTGTCAAAGAATTATTTGATAATTTCAATGTACAATTGAAGCAAGTGAGTGATATACCGAGGCTGTATAGAAAGACAAACCGTAGTGTGCCTACGAAACCTTGTGGATACATTGATGTTGTCGCTAAAGCAATACAAGAATTTAACGAAGAAGCATCAAGGAGGTTGGACAACACATTCCTGGTGGAGATTTTTGAGGATTTATTTAATGTGATGACTGTTTCGTAAGTATTTCGCTTGTACGAGCATATTCTATTTTTCTATATACAGCTTAAAAGTACGTGACTACTGTGCATTCCTGGAATTTTTTTTTTTTTAGTAGGTACTTACTATTTTACCCACCGAAAAAATTTAGTAGGGATGTCTGTCTTAAATCCGGTTGTTTTTAATTTTTTTGTGTAAAGTATACACATACATACTTACACACATACTTAGTGTGTACTTTACACATTATCATGAGTTCTTAAATAATATTTAACTAAAGTATCGGCCAATTGTGCACTAATACAAATTCCTTACAGCTCATTATCAAAATATTCAATAAGCGGATAGGTAGAGCCAACCAATATAATGTTGTGAAGCATGTTCAATTATAACAACAAATATGAACTTAAAAATCATCTTAATAACTCGTTTACGAAAGCAAAATAATTTGTAATCGTGCAAACGCTTGGTCAATGCTTTATAAATACATTACTTATATTGACCATCGGCTAATCCGGAAACACCCGAACCCGTCATCCACGTCTATACAATAAAGTATCTCATAATAAAGTATACAATTAGAGGTACTGTAATTTTTGGACGTGGATTTGGGTGCTTTCCGATAAGCCCATGACCAATTTCTTCGTAACGTATTGGTACCTTCTTTTTCGGAATGGCTAAATTTTTGTGGCCCTAGTGGCCTTTTAAGAGTCACCGTATCTGTACCAATGTCGATTTTCTCTTTTTATAGTAAAAAGGTGGCAAACGAACAAGTAGTTCACCTGACGGTAAATGGATATTGTCGCCCAAGATCATCTGCCATACATGCCACAATCAATTAAAAATGAGTCTCCGTGGCAAGACAGGTGATCAGATTGTTGTCGATATTGACTCTTTTCCCATTTGCACCGCCCAGAGGACCTCAGGACGTTTTTTCCTTTACCGCCAAGCTAAGGAAAATTTTAGATCCATACTTAGTGAAACTCACAAACTGATTAAGGATTTGATCTCACGACTTCATAAATAAGAGTCGCGAATAGATTAGACTCCTCCACATACTAATTATTTTTTTTAAATTAATTTTTCTTAATTTTACTAATTACATTAATTATTTTTACTCCCATTTCAGATATTACAAGTATGTAGAAGATGTCCTAACCTCAGTGCAAAAGACCGAAGAATCTTTAAGAAGACTGAAACAGATTCGCGAGAAGACTGCTCAACAAAGCAACGACAACACTGGTGTCACTGACGGCGACAAAATACGACTACAATTGAATGTCGACGCGGTCTCTTACGGCAAGATGGCGGAGGGCGTGAGGGTCAATCTACATAATGTGCACAAGTATAAAGAATTAACCAGTATGGTCACAGAAGCTGTAAAAATATAGATATTAAATGATATACCAGTTGATAATATGTGCTGTCTTTTTTCTTTTTATTCATATAATGTCCCACTACAGGACAGGCCTCCCATAGTATTCTCGAGATGGTTTTGGGCCTTGATCCACCATACGGGCCCAGTGCGGATTAGTGGACACTCATGCCCCTGATATTTTTAATTATGCGGCTAAGGTTTAAAAAAAATCCTTCACCGGAGAAATAGTAATGATTGAAAAATCCTTAAAGTACCTACCTACTGCTAATTAAATAATGCCAATCATCAATCATTTCAATATTATTGAGTAAGAAAAGTAACAAACATTAAAATACACTTTCAAAAGTTCATTACGAAAACATTGGACATCGCCTAATCCAGAAACCCCCGAACGCGGCATCCACCATACCTCTAATTGCATACTTATTACGAGACACTTTATGGCATACATGATGGCATTTATGGCATAGATGACGCGATCGGGTGTTTCCGGATTAGTCGATGGCCAATGTTTTTTGGTAATGTATCTGTACGTTGTACAACCAATCTGTTTTATATAGTCTCAGCGTTCGATCAGGTGTCAAAAATGGCCGATCGGCATTATTTATTATGGCAGATTTACATTGAGTCAGTTACTGACTTCAAAGTCGAGACAAGTCAGCGTTGAGCTGGCACTGTTATCGTATAAATTGTTTTAGTCGGTTCACCGCTGACGCAAATAAGGTCTAGGTTTCAAGTCAGCGAGCTCAGCTATAAACTTCGCATCAACGCCTAACCTTGGCTTGGCACTAACCTTGTGTAAACGCGCAAGTCAGTCGCTGACGCTGCTTTGTAGGGTGACGTTGCGTGTCTATTTTTCGCTAAAATTATTCCAAAATTAAGTGAGGACGAAAACTAAAAAATTATTTAATTATTTCGTCAAAACGAGTGTTTAGGGATATTCAATCGTAAAATTACAAGGAAATGCGTACAACCGCCTTAGAAAATATTACTTGCTTTCGTTTTCGGGATACACTCATTTTATATGCTGACTTGTTAAAGGTGTATACACAGTCAAAATTAAAGCATGACTGACTATGTGTAAACTGAGAGGGTCAGTTCTCGGCGCCAGCACTGACTCAATGTAAATTAGCCTTAAGTAGTAGCAATCACACAGCTGATGAACGCACTCGACTGGCCAGTTACCCCTCTCTCACAGGCTACCATAAAATGTAGGGCGCGGGCGGTGTACATAAAATATATAATATGCAATCATATACGAGATGTCATACAGGAACCGTGACGGATAACAAGCGGCTCGTAGACAGAGAAACAGACATAACGGTATCGTACCTCATTGTCTAACAGAAAAGAGAAGCGCTTATGTATCTATTACGTAAATAAAAGAGATATAGTATTACTATCGTGCATCCCACTCTGCATGACGGTTTTTTCAAAGCCGGCACATCATTGTGCCCAAACTTTAAAGGCACTATGGTCCGATTATCATAGGTAAAGCGCTGACAGTTGTGTATTTAATTCATTTTATGTAAATACCGTTTCTTTCATAACATAACACAATAAAACGGAAAAAATCACTAGATAGAACTCGTCGCTATTATTCCAGGATTGTACGTGAAGCGACTGAAATTCAGAATTATAAAAAAATCAATCGGGAAGGTAATTTATACCTTTCAATTTACCGTCGAATACGTACGTGGACATCGTTAGTGTAGTGTATCGCAGCCGTTCCGAATGTGAAGATTAAATGTGGGTAGTTGATAAAACTGCTCGCAGGTTACATGCTAGACTACCCGCCTCTTCTGTCAACTCGTGACCACGGCTGGTGTAACCCGTGGCGAAAGGTCGAGTACGAATGAAAGGTAAACAAATACCTTTATTATACGCGTTCAGACCCGATTTAGGATATAAAATTTTTACTAAATGTTAAAGATTTATGTCAGCTATCTTCCTTAATAACCGGAAACCGGACCCATATGACATATATCTCTGTAAAGTGTATAGCTCATTTTTTATTGCATGTGGCCACGCCGCCGTGACTGGCTTTATAGTATTACTCTGTAAAGCCCGAGTAGTTGGCGTTACGCTTTCGTTTATAACGCCCATGTGCACGAAGTCAAATTTGAGTCCAAACTAATTACCAGAAAAATAAATAGGATAGGGCTAGGAAAAAGCTTTTTAACATAAACATGTATTTGATCAGCTGAATAAAAATTGTATGATTTGAAAAAATAGAAACCATTTATCACTTAAATATTTAACAAGATAAAATATTACTAATACTATTTGTGTGGAACAAAATATTTCAAGATTGTGTTCGGCTTAGCTTTGTTCATGGTTCTAGGACTACTTCTGGTCACTTGGGAGTCAGTGGGATTCCTCCACATGGCTTTGAGCTCTTGCTGCATCTCATCAGGAAGGGCACTGAACACTTCCTTGTCTATGCCACTCGGACAGTCCTCACAGTTTCCACCCTCTGCAACATCCTTCATTGTATCTGATGCATCTGAGAGACTGTCCTTTGCTGGGCTGGCTCGGGGTGTTAAAGATTTATCTCTAGAATTCAATCTCAGTTCTGAAACTTTTTCCAACTCTTTTGAGTTCAACCTGAGTTCACCCACTTTCAGTTTGCTTGGAGATGCAACCTCCTCTTTCGACAAGCACCTCCTTTTTGCTATCCAATTAACTTTTTTAGGCTTTTTAGGTGAAGGTTCCACCTCGGCATCTGACAAGTCAGTTGTAGTGCTACTACTAGGCGATGCAGCCGAGTAATCCATAGACGATGCTGATGTGTCACAGTCATTCTGTAAGTTAAGGACGGACTGGACCGATATATCATTCATCAAATAGTTCACTATAGAACTTCTACCAGTCATTCTCTCCTGAAACTTAGTAAATGCCAGCCCTACTAAAGTCAAATGGAATGGTTTAGACAAATTGATAAGTTTGTTAAATAATCTCATAATAATGGTCATAAGTTTCTGTTGCCCTGCATCTGTTACTGTTAAAGTACCATTGGATAGTGTAAAGATTGAAGGTGAAATCTGGCACTGCCTCGACTCCCTGTGACTGCTCAACCTTCTTGCATCCTTTTTCCTTA
This sequence comes from Sesia bembeciformis, assembly GCA_943735995.1. Classification (NCBI taxonomy): domain Eukaryota; kingdom Metazoa; phylum Arthropoda; class Insecta; order Lepidoptera; family Sesiidae; genus Sesia; species Sesia bembeciformis. The sequence continues at coordinate 11,504,571 of OX031042.1, read as the reverse complement.
ATGTGACTCGTAATGAGACTGGAATGCGTCCGTCTTCTCTCACCAGCACAAGCAACCTTTGCAGTAATGCTGAAAATTTTTCCTCCACCTCACTCTTCACACTGACAGTCTTGAAGCTGTCCTCTAGGCCTATACTCTGGGGTTTGCCCGTCTGCTTAACTGGAGTATTATCTTCACCTAAACTTAAATTTTTCAATCTTACAGCCATGTCACTACTAAAATTTTTCTTCAACACATCCAGTGACACTTGCTGTAAGTCACTTACAGATACAATTTTTTGAGAAATGAGGGTTTCTGTTGTTTTCGAACCGATGCTAGGAATGGATCGAACACTTTGTAGAGTAGACATAAAACTAGCTCCATGCTCTGGGTATATAGTGGTTTGATCGTTAGGCTTGTGTAATGGACAGATTAGTTTTGACAACAATTTATTGTGAGCAATTCCAGCGCAAGTAGTAAAGCCTAGTTCAGTGAAAATTTTCTGTCGCATCTCATTTGCCACTTGAGATGCTATCCTCAGTCTAGTGTGGCTGCCGCAAGGACACTCATCGCTCACTTCACTAAAAACATGTCCAGTAAGAGTAGAGCCGCTTACATCAATACCTTTTAACTTTTCTTGTACTAAATTTGTGACATCAATAAAATTTTCGTCCATACCTAACTTTTCTACTGGGCACTTCCATGTTAGCAACAAACAGAAAATTTTGTTAGAAGCTGCTCTGTAGTCGTGTATGTCCTCACCATTTACTAGTTTTAAATTGGGGCAAACTTTCAAAGCATCAGTAACAAGCATACATTTTTGGACCCCATATTTCCTGGCTTGGTAATTACTGGTCACCACGATGTTTTTCTGTTGAATACCGAGCGGTACTGAACACAGTTCCGGATTTTTTATCATTTCCACTTGTGCATAAAAACAATCTATATCTATGTGTATAATGCTCCTTGAATGTTCACCGCAGTTGTCGTTATAGGCGGAACTGCTTGATTCCATGATCCTGAAGAATACCAAATAGTTTAGTCACATTTTGCCTTGTTAGAACTTTGTTTTACCTGTTGCGATACAATGTGTCGTATCATTTGTTATCAACGTACCTGTCGTCCATGGTCCTATCATTGAGAGATGGAATTTATGTAGTAGTGTTTAAAAATGAAAAACTATCAATAATTGTAGTTTTTCTTTTATAAATTCCCAAAATATTGATATTTTACATTGGACAACCAGGACACATCAACAGAAGTGATGTTACCATTTTGTAAAAGTAATTTCCCTCGACTTTTGTTTATCGGTACGTTCAGAGCTTAGGATTATTAATTATTTCGTAGGATTTTTTGGCGGGAGCCTGAAAAGCAAAGTTTAGTTTAGTAGGCACATTGAAATAAATTAAGTGATAGTATATTAAACTTTAAAATGCCTACAAAAAAAGCGTAGTTTTTTTTAGTGTTAGTTCATAATGTTTGTGATGATTAAATAAAACCGTGAGACTACATATCTCGTGTTCTTCCAAGGAGTCCAACTCTGTCGTCAATAAATCTAATAGCACTTTACTGAGCGACTTTTACTTCGACGGAACTGGAAAGTTCCGCCTAAAAATTTCCTATAATATTTTGTGTGACTATACCAATAACTATGTCAGTGTCCAAATAAATTAATATATAAAGAGATATTTCGTGAAATATAAAATATAAATTGAAATCTAGAACGTAGAATAATAAACGGTTATTATACAAACGCTCCTTTCTGAACAGTGGAATTAAGTGAAACACTTGTTAAACTCGTGCGCCAGTGAGTTTGTTTCTAATGAAACGAAACGTAGTCTATAAGTCATTGAACGTCATGCTTCACGGCTGTCATTCATGTTGTCAGTTTTGCTGCGGTGTCTCATAGAAAAGTGGGTGTCAATACAATCAAATTAGCAAATAAACAGTTATTTATTGTAATTAAACCGTGATGTGCAGGTGAAACTTAGTCATGGAGGGGTTGCCTTCGGGTGACATTCAGGCGAAATATCAGAAATTGGCGTCTGAATATTCCAAGGTGTGTGCAGTTGTTTATCGTACACTGCGGCGAAACATAATCGGCAATTGAGTGAATTAATTGTTTCCGTTGTTTTTAGCTGAGGGTGCACGTGAAGGTGTTAAAGAAGGGGGTTTTAGACGAGCAAGCAAAGTCAAATGAGCTGCGAGATGCTTTAAAAGAAAAGGATAAAGCTTTGAGGAAAGGAGAATTGGAGATAGACTCGTTAACGTTCAGAAACCAACAACTGACACGGCGCGTGTCCGTCCTTCAGGATGAACTCGAGACGTTACAGGTCTGTAAAAATATTGACCTTCATATTGTAAACCATTTACACATTTCCTTTGTTTGTTTTGTGTGTTAACCAAAGATAAGGATTATAAGATCTGTTTTTTTTACAATTATGTCATCCAGTATCATGTACTTTATATTCAGTATCATGGAGTTGTTAATAGGTAATTAACAAGCAAACCTTGGTAGAGGCCTATATCCAGCAGTGACGAGACATAGGCTGATGGTATGTTAAGGTAAGGTAATTAAGAACCATGGGATTTAAACAATCCACTTATATTAATACAATAATTAAATTTTATTGAAATATGAATGTACTCTATTAATTGAAATGGAATCCATATTAAACATTTTCCATTTGAGTTTGTTGACCTGACATGGCACTACCTATTGTGATCACTAGTTATATTGAAAATAATTATATTAATAACATTTACCTAAGTCTCAACTGTGAGCTGTGATAGCCTAGGGCAGGGATGGCGAAACAATGGCATGCAACGCGACAACGGAATTTAGGTACCTAATCGAAACAATTTATTTTTTCGTCTACATTTGAACGGGTGCCGGAATGGCAACAGCACAAGTCCACTAATATTTTCTTTCATTTAAATAAACATAAAACTTAATGTTACTATTGCTGTACAAAATGTATATTTCTGGTTGCAAATAAAGAGTTTTAAGTTGATAGTATTTAGTTTTATTTTTTTCGCTATTAATCACTAAGTCAAGATTGTTTGAGTCAGGTCTGGCCACATTAAACATTTCTTTAGAAAAAATGCCATGTTATTATTATTATGATCAACTCACATTTATTATATGATCGTGAATTAAAATCCTCTGCCCATACCAATGAGTTTCTACTTAATTATGGATTTTTAAAATTGTCACTAACTCATTGATGAGGAAACCTCCATGCTCCAAAAATAAAAAAATTAAGTGGAGTATGTGATCCACCAATCCACATTGGGTCCGTGTGGTGAATTGCAGCCTGAAAACCCCCACATTGACCACCTTCTGTGCTCGCCTTAAACCATACATATCCGGTGACTCTTGACCGGCCATTAGGGCTACAAGAATTTAGCCATTTTGAAAAAATAAAACACTTGCTTTTATTCATTTGTTGCTTGGTTTTTATTCATACAGTAAACAAACAGAACTGCCTGTTGAAATAATTTTATTACTATTGTAGCTTATCTTAGTAGTATATCAGATGTATTTTTAGTTGAAGTCAAAGAAATCCAAAGGCAAAGATGATAAACAAGCAGTAGCCAGCAATAGCACTCCACCACTTGACTCGGGACTGCTACAGGAGGAGCTGCAGAAGAAAATCATCGAGAATGCACAGTATGCTTCACAAGTATGTATGCAAACATATAAGCTTAAGTGCAAAAAGTGTAAATTCAGAGATTTTGGTATTATTTTTATCAATGCAATGTAACACTATCTATTAAATGGGTGTTTTTTTTTTAAATTGAAAGTTGTCACAACATAGCTTCATTCACTAATTTCGGTTTATAGCTTATAAAGCGGTTATAGCGGTTTATAGCTTGATAAAGCTTTATAGCTTCATTAAAGAGGCCTATACTCAAGAACTATCTGAAGAAGCTGCTATACGCTTCGGCTTGTGATAGCCAGACTAAATAATTCCAGAAAAGAGTGTACTCGTCAACTTGCAATGTCTTGAAAATTTTAATGCCTCTCATGGCAGTGTCAAAATACATATCTTGAAATATCTAAATCAAATATTTAAACCTAAAACCTAGCTTTCAGATAAAACTTTCGAAGTGTCGCAGCTGAAGGCTACATTAGAGGACTACCAGAGACATATAAGTGAGAGTGACAGCAAATATAAATGTGAGATAGCCAAGCTTCGGAACAAAAACCAAGAGTTACAGTTTGCTTTAGAAGACTCACAGAAGGAGAAGCTGGGAAGTGCACCTAACAAGATACATGTTCCATCAAGTAGCCAGGCTGCAAGTTGTAATGGAGACTTCCTATCAGAGGCAGGCAGTCTGGTGAGTATATAAAAGTAGAAACATTATTTCTTTATTGTACCATTTACCTTTCTTCGTCTACAGACTTCTTACCACGGGAAGAAGTTGCTGGAAGAGATTTCTGTCCTTTTTCTGTATGTTTCGGTGTACAATAAAGCATACTCTTAAATTAGCTCATATCTGTTGTTATTAATAAAAGACTCGTGACAAGCTCCAGTTGGAACGCTGATATTTCACCATTTTTCATAAATTTTAGAAATTACATATTTAGACAATAGTTGTTGAGTTTTACGAGTACATGTATGACATACGCAGACGCGATTTTGTTGTTTTTAATTTTTTGAAATGTAATTTTATCATTGTAATTTTGGAACCACTGAATTAATTTAGCTCATCTATGAATTTAACTGAGATATAAGTAGATACAAACTATTTTTTTTATCATATTTCATTTACATTCGTCAAGAAATTTGCTCTGCAGTTTGGTCATAAAGATTTACTGAGATTTTTAGTGAAATTCCGAAATTCGAAAGTATATATCAAAGATACAGAATTTGGTAGTTCCTAAATTCCTAAACTTTCAAAGAGTAACAAAATGATAAAAGTATGATATGATGACTTTCGCAATAGCAAAGTGGACAACTAGCTCAGCATATTGTTGCGACCTGTGAGGCGGGCCGCAACGCTGATATTCTACCGGGGCCACCAGTCGTCAGTCTGCCACGGACGTACAGACAGAAAACTGATAAACAGGGCGAGACAAAAGCGCATTGTCTTAGGCGTAATAAAGTTGAATGCTGAATTGTACGTGTCATAATTAATTATGTATACACAACACATATATACTACTTTATAATTAGTATATATGTAAAAAAAAAATCTATTTCTTCGATTTTAATTTGCCGCTCATTCCGGGCGCCATCGATATACAAGGTTATCGATCTTTACAAGGTCAATTCACTGAAACACTATTATAAAACGACATTAAAGTCTATTCTTTAATTCCTATATTAAAGTTCAGACAACAGACAAATTCACAATATTAAACTATCCAAATCAACAACGCCATCGTCATCTATCCATACATTACAGACCATCATAGATTATAAACCATAGATTACCCTACATCGATATACAAGATCGATAACCTTGTATATCGATGGCGCCCGGAATGAGCGGCAAACAAAATCGAAGAAATAGATTTTCTTTACATATATGTAATAATTAGTATCATTATTGTAGGAGAAAGTATACATATATAACACAGAAATTAAATAATTATGGAATTAACAAATATGATATATAAATATATATATCTGAACTATATATAGGACTATGAATGTTAAGCTAGAAGTTTTGAGGAACTCAGATTATATATATATTTATTTTTTAGGAAAGTAGGCATACAGGAAGTGGCCCACGTGATGGTAAGTGGTTGCCGCAGAAGGTATGATTCGCCCGTAATATTAAGTATAGGAAGACTTGAAGTTCTATGAGGCATAAACGGTGACAGCTTTTTGAAAGTTTCTTTAGTGGTTAACTTATAAATAATGGAGGAGGAAGATCATTCCAACATCGTGACACACAAAAACGAAAACTTCCTCGAAAAGAAGCTGAGTGATGTGGTGCCATGAGTAAGAGTTTAGATGGCTGTCTCAATCTACAGAAGCCAATCTACATTTTCAGGAAATAATATTTTTTAAAGTGTTTATTTATAAATTTTAGATTGGAAGTGAAGACGCTCTTAGTTCAGTGGACGATTTAAATGTAATTGAGCAACTTAGTATGAAGGCACACACATTAGAACAGGTAAAAATGTATTCCTTATCTATTTTTAACTTTTAAAATTTATCGAGCTAATACAGTTTTTTTTTGTGTGACTTTATATAGCCGAATTTTTTCATGTAAAACAAGAAATATGTATAAATTAAAATATACTTAAGCAATAAAGACAGGTATTTATAATTCTTTATATGTCTTGTACAATGACTTAAACATGCGATTAAATATTTTAAAGGCTGTTCTACGTTCACGCCGTGAACGCGAGAGTTTTTCTCCGACAGATGGTGGTTTCTAGAATCATATTTTTCTCCGATTTCTTGTAGAGAGATGTTTCTCAGGGCGCGCAGTTCACGTCATGAACTCGGTATGAGTCTAGAACCGCCTTAATTTTCCCTTTATTGTGAAATGCATTATGCAAATAAACAATTGTTTGTTTTCAAAAATATTTCAGGAAAACCAAAAATTAAAAATGGAATACGAGCTTCTCCACATGGAGAACGAAAGCCTAAAATTGGAAGTTGGGAAGTATGTCTGTGCATCCCAAAAGCGGAAAGGGGATGGCCACGACTCCGGAGATTTTAATAATTTTAACGATACCTCAATAGACTCTGAGGGTACAGTGACAGGGTTGCTGGGAAGTTTAGAAGTACCATTCTTATTGAACCAAGAGGTCCAAATGAGAGAAGACCGCATACAAATATACTTTAGGAATAAGATTAGTCAGTTGAATGCAGAAACGGATGAGTTAAGGGGCAAGACTGACCACTATGTCAAGGAGGTAAGTTGTATTTGTTTTTCCTTGTTGACTGTAAGTTTTGTGTGCACTGTGGTCATCGTGACACTTTATGTCACGAACTCATAAATTGTGGAATGAATTGCCTACGTGAAGCACTTTAGTGTGAATATAATTTTGTAAAAACGACAGTGCACTCGTATCCACCTGATGTTGCAAGTATTCGTGGACCGTGATGACCACTTACCTGGTGTTCCGTCCGCGCGTCAAACAAACCATTTATCGCGAACAAAGTCATATTATTTCGAAATTTAGATTTTACCATTATTTAAAACGTACCTATATTTTTTTTCATAATTATATCACCAAATTTGAGAGAACTATGCTCACAGATTCGTTTTAGTAGTTTATTAAGATTAACATATTTTTTAATGAAAAAGACGTTTCTAAAAAATAATAAGCTTTAAAAATATCACTAAACAGAAAAGAAATAATAAAAAACTTTTCAACTTTTAGTTTTTTTTTTGCTGTCAAGATATATTGTCATTTTCGGATTATGTCTTTATGTACAGTATAAATATCTTTACATAATTAAGGTACACTTAAACATATGAATAACCCCGGTGGGCGGTGGTACAGCGATTGCGAAGACGACTTTGATGATCAGTTTACTTTATCATCAAAATACTCTCGTTAATTATAATAGCGTTCTTCTATCAGTATTGTCTAGATCTTTCAGGAATCTCTTATCATTTATCTACCGAGAGTACCTGTAATATATTTTAGTTTTCCTTTGAAGTTACATTAAATTTGTTTTTTCGTTACAGTGCGAGATGCTTCGGCTCCGATTTGAGGAGATGGAACGCGACAGACAGACAGACGAAAATACGTTACACGAGAAACACAACACTATCAGCAGACTTGTGAGTCACACATTATATTGCTGTTTTTCGCACGTTATCTTATAACGTTTATTGCACTGATAACAGAAATTTTTTTGTCATGTTATTATTTATCATCGCGTTATTGTTGGTGTTTACGTATAATAATAATAATATGCAACCGACCTTTTCCAAGCCGGCAACCATGAATTGCGTTCACGATACCGAGTTCATTGGCACGAAATTTTACAACACCTTAGTTTTTGAAATTGTCATTTTTTTTCAAAAGATACGACGTAGTCTTGCTCAACTGAACATTCGCATGATTATAAACTTTTGTTTACATTTGTTGTAAATGAGTTATTGCAGTGACTAATAATGTTCATATTCGTTGCCCTAATTGAATGAATAGGTTTGTTCTACAACGTTATATTTGCGGCTGGCGTTATCTAACCGCTTATTGAACATATTGATTGAGTTTATACTTGTGCGAACGTTTAATGGGCCGATACTTTAAAATTTATATTTTAATTGACTCAGAATCTACAGTTTGGTCATTAAAATGTGTCACAATGAAATATTCTTATTTAATTGTGACAGAATTTTTCATACCATGAAATTCTTTAAATGTGGAAACATTTTTGAATTGTCTATTGAATTTGTAGCATACCATAGACATTGTAATATTTTCTATTTACTTGTTATTCTTAAGTATCTATTAATTGTGATATAAGTAAGTGCATATAAGTAAGTAATTGTATAGTAAATATAAAAAAATAATAGTTGAAATGCTCATAATATAATATTATAATAATAATCATAATATAATATGTAATAACTTATTATAATATTTATATATTTTATTTAGTAAATAAAAATAATATATTTTGGGCAACTTGTAGGCATCATGGCACAATACTATACCTAGAGCGTGCCATGATGCCTCCTACCGTTGAAAGTTGTCACAATTGACACCGTTCTTTGAGAAGTGACCTACTTTAAAAAAGTGTTGTATTTTAAGCAAATACGAGTACAGTGTCATTATTCACGTGTCGGCAGTTTAAATGGTCATCATCTTCACAAGTGTTTCATTGTTATCTTTATATTCTTAAATTAATCAAACACCTCGTTGACAGGAAGAAGAGCTTCACTCAACGTCCCACAATTACGAGCAGCAAATGTCTGTATTGACTGAACACGTGGCCGGCCTTAATGAGCAGCTCGCGAGGAAACACGACGAGACTGAGCAGCTTAGGCACCAGCTCACTACCAGGAGGAAGTAATTAGTCGCTAGTGACCTCTAGTCATTGAAGAAACAAGACGCAATGGCCTTCAAAAATGTCCTTGAGAAATTAGCGGTAAATACTTTGTTTGGTGCACTATTTAATCATAAATAAATTGATCATACCATTCCATTAGCCTATGTCTTTCTACTGCTAGGTATAGGCCTCTCCCACAGGCTGGACACATAGAGGTGGGCTTGTGGTAGCCGCTTTGTTATAACAGTCGCCTTTTACGACACCCGTTGGTAGAGACAGGGTGGTGGTATTTTAAAGCCAGCCGACAACCACACGGTTAAATGCTGCACTTCCTGGTACACGGCCTCCGTCCGAGGACTCGTCTACCCCATCGGTTATCGGTCGTGCGGCATATATGACCTGCCCGGTGCCACTTCAGCATCCTGAAAATTCATATTGTTCTATCTACGATGCAAAAGCTATCATTTCCACAAAACATATTGCCTTTAATTGTCTGTCCATCTCAACTCTTTGTTTTCCTATTGTTTTGTTGATGCTTGGCTTGGTTTTACCATGTAAAAACAAGTTACCACCTCTTTGTGGTCACCTAGTCGTCTTTGTAGTGGTTGATTGCAGTACTACTTACTGATTCTATGAGCTGTCGGTGACTGTCGTTCGTTTCGACTTTCGTTATTCCGCAAAGAGACTTCGAGCTTAGCTCGCTGAGCGACTTTGAACTTATGGATCAGACCTACTGTTAGAGGCCACGTTTCCGCACTTTACATCATAACTTTCGACTTTCGACTTCGAGCATTATACGATGAGAAGAATTGACGCCCAATCCTGCCCACGCTGATCATTCATAAAATTAAAATTTATTTATCATCTGCAGCAAAAAAAAACTAAATGTGCAGCAAAGTGCTGATCAACAAAACAACCTGTTTCTGAGTAACCGAAGTTAATAATTTTAAATAACTAGTTAATAATTCAAATTATAAGAATGTTATCACCAAGCCGACGAGTCCAGGACTCCCATATCTTTCTTGTCACCGGAGAACCTAAACCTTAATCCCCTTTAGATTTGCTGCCATCGATTTGCTGTCCGTTCAGTATTTTCCGTTCCTCGCTTATTGCAAGTTATGCGTTTACACTTATCATTCGTTCAATTTCGACAACGAATGATAAGTTGTACTAATGACGTACGAATGATCGTAGATAGTATAGGTATACTATCTATACTTCTATCTATACTAATATAATAGAGATAAAATTGTGTGTTTGTATATTGGGGGTAATATCTGGAACTATTAAACCGATTTCAAAAATTCTTACACAAATAGGAAGCTACATTATCCGTGTCTAATATAGGCTATATTATATTATTAAATATTGAAAAAAATCTTTTAACGTAGCGAAGCGAGGGCGGGTCGCTAGTTTTTAATATAATCCGCTTGCATATGAACGCGGTGAAAAAAAGGCAATAAATGTTTCGTCCATATTGAAATGTTTCGATTTATATTAATCTATCTATCAATATGGGCTTAATTCACATCCATTTTACCTGTTCAGTAATGTTGTTATATCGAACATAAAGTACATTTCCCCTTATTATATGTACAATATACAATTTTTCGGTAATACAAAAGATTTTTGTAATTTTATTTTAATGTTTACTCTTTTATTAATCGGCCAGTAGTAATGGAAATATAATGAGTAATTAAAAACTATGTAAGTAAAAATCATTTTTCAAGTGAAATTGTATTCTTATCGGGTGAAATCATAAGAATAGTAAACAATACAAGTATAGAAGGGAACAAAAGCCGCGAAATAAACACCTACTTCCCCGCGCAGCCCGTAACGTCCCTCTGTCGCCCACGTATGCCGTGAGGGCCTGTGACGTATTTAATAAAATTTATTATATCCGTATACCTATTAGGTTAGTTAAATTATACAGGTAGTTTTTAAAACTGAATTATAAATAAAACATGAAATCGTTTTTTTATCAATAGTTTTATAAAAAAGCAAGGTGGCAATGTATCAAAGTGTTTACAACCCGTACCATAAAAAACATTTATATTATGCAGCTTCTACTGTCGTGCCTTCTCGCTCGCACAAGTGTAGATACACTTTAGGAGTGAGTGCGATGATGTTGGCCTGGTATGTTTGTTCATGTAACAGAAAATATATAATATACTCTCATCAAAAAGTCGCGCACTTCAAGGATTCAAAATGACGGAAACGTGCTGCTGTCGTATCGTGATGGATAAGTGAGCAAGTATGCAGTTTGTAGGTATAATAATAATAAATACCATATATTTATTATTATTATTACTAGCATTATGACGCTCCTGGTGTCATAGTGAAACGAAGTCTTTTTCCCCTCTTCAAACGCGAGCGAGCGCAATCTAGCGACTCGCGGTGAGTAGACTGATACGACGCTAAACTGTAGGTTATTAACCCGACGCGTTCGGCGCATGAGTTTCATTTCTATACTTGTATTATTTTATTATGCTTATAACAGAATCTAGTTATTTATAAATGTTACAAATTGTATAAATGTAAAAATGTTATATTGTACTTTAAATGTAAATTTTATAATTATCATGTGTCCAATAGTTGTGGTGTGTATGACGCAGAGATGTTTAATTAAATTTTTGTACAAATAGTGGTCAAATAAATGGGTCGAAAAGAGAAATTATAGGCGGCCATATTGAAATGTCAGTCTCAATAGACTGACAAGATCTGTCAATACAGATGTGAAGGCTACGTTCTAAATCGCTCTTTGACAATTTAAATATGATTGCGTGAAGTGTTATGAAGATATAAGAGATACATCATTTTATATCTTCATAACATAAAATTAGTTATTATGTAACCGCAATCAGTCTTTTTCTCGTCCACTGCTGTCTCGTGCATGACACGTACATTTAACATTGCGACACCACGCGGCTAATTTTCATGCGTATTTGTTAACTACAAAGCATATAGATTTTTGTTACAAAACAATACGTAACATTTCATGTCATTTAACTCAGAATTTCGAACAGAATCCAAGATAAGGGAATAGGTACGTGTGACACATTCTGTATAATAGGTATCAATTTAAAATGCAATGCAATGCAACCGGCGCCCTATAAGTATCCACTGCTGGACCTGGTCCTCCTCGTGCATGAGGGATGTAAGCCCTGAAACTGACACGCCGGTGTATAGCCGGCCGACACCACACGACACGCAATACCTACATATATAATACCTATGCTCGACACCGCTTCTACATTTATTTTTCTACCGCAAACAACGAACAGTCTATGAACTTGTTCGATTGTTGTATTTGATTAATAACAAAGAAATTATGTAATAATTGTTCATATAATTATCATATGTAAAAATAAGTTTGGTATACAATTGTATTTTAAGAGTAATTAATAAACGTGATTAATTTTGGGAAATTGTTTTCTTCCTTAATAAACTCTTTCGTGGTTGACCTAACTGGTTGGTTGTTACGTGTCTCGCGTGAACATAGTCTCGTGCCGAGTTATTATTTATTTGTAACTCTAGAGGCTGATTTACACAATGAGTTTCTCGAACGGTTTGAGCGAGAATATTGTGTACGATTCACGTGTGACCAAACTTTATACGATTCTCGCCTGCACATGACGATAACAGTCGATTATACTACATACCTACGTTTATACTTACAGAAGACTGCCTTGAAATGTACTGCATTTCCTACTTTTTCGTATTTCCCCAATGTACATACGTGTTTCGGTAGCGAGTGAGATATACCAGAGCCCATTCCCATCCCATCCCTCTAGGATTTTCCAAACCCTTTCTTCCAATCCATTCCTTAATGTGCAAAGGTAGGCAGCGCATCCGGAGACGTGCTAGCGTTTGACTTTCTGGACTGATGTTTGGCATGTATCGCGGATGTCTATAGACGACAGTATCCACATTCAGGTGGACTGTATTAGCATACTGCCTTTTTCTATATAAAAAAAATCGACCGATTTTCTCCTGCACGCGTTTCAGAAACTTTATGCAAATGAGCCTTAACTGACCGAAAGAAAGTTTGATATACGTTTTATTTTGCGCGCCTAAAGCGCGCGCCACGAGCAGGAATCATTTCGATCATTGACATGAGATCACACAAGGAAAAGATTTGTATGAAATCGTCGATCACTCACTTTACTATTTAGTAAAGTTCAAAGTCTAGTCCCAACGTTTACAGCTCTTGGCCAGTGTGCCGAAGCATCAACTGAACCTATTTGTACTCTGTTTATAGGGATTCGTCCCAAACTTGCAACTTTCTGAGTATAGGGCAATTTGAGTTTGTATGATGTTTTGCGAATGGGATCTTCTGAGTCGATTTCTTCCAAAGACGCGTTGTTTAAATTGTCCACGATATCACTCTCACAGACGTATCTACAACGGGGAGTGCTCTACCTGTTAAGTGAATACTTAAACTAATGGTTCTACAAACGCACCTCTGTCTTCGATATGTAACGCATTTACACTCGACAGTTGGTGTCGCACCTTCAGCCGAAGCTGTAGGATGTTACGAAACTCCATCTGGTCTCTACAACATAGAGATCTTTAAGATGTGAATATAGTTATACGATCCGTAGCGAACCCACGTCATATTGTAGATTTGTACAGATCTTCAATACTCATAGGTACGTTGGGATCGCTTCTGGTGGTTGTCAGCCCCTGCGCATGCGTCGCGTCGCGAATAATCTTATAATGCAATAAGGTTGATTCGCAAATGATAACTTTGTTTTAAATAAACCACGCTTCTATTTCAATATGATCGAACTCTTTGTTCAATCGGTTGATTATCGTGGATAAATGTTTGCTAGATATTTCAACTTTTCAATTATTCACGACTAGTTGAACGGTTTGGAAGAAAAAAGTTAGTGTTGTTTAAACATTTATTAGAACTTTATTAAAAGTGATCATAAAAGGAATGTTCCATTTGTTCATCTGGCCAGATGTCGTTCCACGGTACCTTTCCCGGTACATGACCAGAAAAGTTACCGTGAAATACCTAGGAGACAATAATATTTCGTGCATTAAAATTTGATTGATATTAAATAAAACGACGCCATTATATGCACAACTTTGTATTATAACGATAATCATAAGCACCTTATATGTCATCTGTTACAATATTTGTTATCAACATTACATTACCGTTATAAATATTTATACAAAATTTATCAATTTTTTTGAACAGCGATGCGAAACAATTGTCCTAAGTGAGGTCAGTACCGTACACACGTCAAACTCACGGCGAAATCGTTTCACTGGCAAGTGACAATTTAAAAGGGTGATGATAAGTGAAAGCTAGTAGTGGAGTGTTTTTCGATATCGTAGTTGGATCCACCTGATGTGTTTTGCATCAAATATCGATAAAAATGCGATTTATCAATCGCGCTAAAGCATTACGTAGTGTGTAGAAATAACTTATACTCTATTCATATTAAGATAAAAGTGTCGTCATTGTCCAAACTAGCATAACACAGCGTTAATATGTTCAATCAAGGAATGCACCCTCTCATAATTGGGCAATAGGTGAGATCGCGTGATTGATGGTGAGTTGATGACGTCACTTTCTCTTAATTATATCTTTTATGTATAAATAAATATAGAGCTCTATGTAAAACAGTTGGAATGATGCTCACAGTACGCGGGATTTGACAGTGTTGCAATCACACCGCGTATACGAATACGATTTGTAAATCCTATAATTACAAAAATAAGATTGAACCACAAACTATTGAGATTGATCTATTAAGGATTAGCAAAACTTGTCACTTACCACGAAAACCTGAACATAAAACGTATGTACATTGTACATTTTACAAAATAAGTAAATAATTTTGAAAATACAAATAGTTACACGGGAACAAAAATACAAAATCATTATTACATTATTAAAATTAACAATAAATTATTATTTCCAATATTATTCATCGTTTTAATTTCTCGACAAGTGTACGCCTCTAATGTGTGTTCACAAAAAAAATAAAGTGCTTTTTATAAATGAACATTTAACAAAAATAAATACGAAAAATGATTTTAACCATTCAAAAACCCTTCACTCCCACACAATCTCTCAAACATTTCAATAATAGATATTATTTATAATTTAGTCCTTTGAGACGGAGAAAAGTAGTTCTATGTTTTTTGGACATAAAATTATATTCCTTGGGCGGCAACTACACGAGCGAGTCTCTCGCGGCGATATGAGCTATAGCCGAGCTTAATCTACACAGCGAGACTCGCTCGTGTAGTTGGCGCCTTAGCCAAATGGAAGATGCCTACTTATGTTGGCGGAGGTTCCCTTTAGTACCAATCTCCAGCGTGACGTGCAGTAACTGCATGTTATTAAACCCCAACCCTAAAGTATCTAGATCTTATGGCATGATTATTCTGAAATTCTTAATGCATATTTAAAGTCAGTTTTTTTAAGCAGTTTGCTTTTTAAAACCAGTAAAGTATAAACTAAACGTATAAGTAAGGTTCTATAATACAACAACTTTTCTCCGGCTCAAGGTTCAGGGTTCAATTTCATTTCACCAGAACATCGCATAACAAAGACCTATTTGGCACACTATACACACAACTAAAGATAGCTATAAAAATTAATTGATAAGCCAACTCAAAATGCTTAACCGTGAGTGCACAGCTTATTATTTTATTCCACTATATTCAGATAAGGCATACGTTTTAAATAAATTATAACTAAATATCTATATATAATGCCTAGTTCAGACTATAAGACCGTTTAGAAACAATTCTGTAACAATTAGAAACAATCTATACATATTTTGACCTTTGGACATTGTCAACTTTTTAAAATATTGATGTTACGCGCACAGGAAATCATTTATTAGAATTACATACTGTTGAAATCCAACATTTATGTACATCTTTGTAAAGCGTTCGAAATGTCAGCTTGTAAGAAATCACCTCACCTAAAGATATATGCCCCCCTCCATCTTCCAGGGTGAATGCCTAAGCCTACTTCGATTCCGTCTTACGCCGTCCGTGAATCCCTTGGAAGAGTCGGCGAAGAAGGATCAGTTTCGGAGAGGAGTGCTGATGACCCACCTTCTCTAAATGGACGATCTCAAGCTGTTCGCCCCCACTTCTCACAGACTGGAGGATGTGCTAAAAAATCACGAATGGAGCTGGGCGCCAATAAATATGCGGTCCTCGACGGTTTCGAATTCTCCGAAACTGGTACCTGCACATTTTCGATATCTTGTAAGGCAGATATCTCACTTCTCCGGTACTTAAGGGCTTGTTGCCATTATAAAAATTGAAGTTTATGTTAAAAACTTTCATTCGGTATTCGTGTGATATCTATTAGATATACCTCCCAAACTGACGGATCATTCTTTGATTCCGTAAAATCCTTTCTTATCATCACAACAAACCAGCGCCCAACAGTCCACGGCTTCTGCACATATTTTTAAACTTAAATATAAATGTTGTGTTTTCATGAATAAAAAGAGATATATTTTGAATACCTTATTGCACAGACAACATATTGACAGAGCTTCAAAATATATTTTTCAACTCCTAATATTTTTATCTATTTAAACCCTGGTTTTGAACTCCACATATTGCACTGGATTGTTTTTTTGACATAGCCATAATTATAAATTGGATTGTTTCATAGACGTCTATATCTGTGATTGTCTTGTCTGAACTAGGCGTACTTGGTTTACCTCTAAACATATAAAGTACCACTAATTAAATAATGTCAGTCGACCATCTTCGTATTTCCGACCGCGACCGAACTAGATGTACTCGTATATAACATAGAGCGGTTACAAGGTACGTAAGTTACAATGAACTCTAAGAGGTATGTTTGAATGTCCGTTTCTCTTTTTACTGATCATCCCTTTGTGTTCGGTTCGGAATACGAAGGTGGCCAACCGGCATTATTTAATTGGTAGTACTGTACCGCCTTACTTATAAACACTATTTAAATTTAACGATTGTTTAAAATCCCCTTCCCTTTTCTAAACTTCAAACTGTTTAGAAAATGAGAAATACATTTAAGCTATAATTAAGTTTCAGTAGAAATGCTTAAAATTCTTCCGTAACGTGTTTATAAGTAAATTGGATAAAAGTGAATGCATTTTTGGTTTTTTTTTTTATAAACAATTATCGATCAAAATTCTCGATCGTCAGATGGTCTTTGCATTGTTTACTATACTTAACTATAAAACATGATCTGGCATGCTTTAAGGTGGCTTTCAGACTAAATGAATAGTTTTGCTAAAAATAATGAAATAATTTAATCAGGGGGAATGAACTCTCTATTACTGAAAAAACGCAAAAGCTGAATAGATTGTTCAGTGTCGAGTGTTTAATCGATTCTATCAATCTTTACAATACGTTTTTTCGTAACTTTTTGTATATTTCTAGTATATATTTTATTCTACGCGCAGTTATGCCAAACAAATACACTCATTGCAACTACCGAGGGCGCCGGTCCGGTGACCGGTAGTTGTACAGAGTGATGGGCCCCACGAACGTTTTAGATAGAACAAAAGGAGAATGCCCATTTGTTCTTCAGATTTTAACGAACATTTAAAATCATACCGCGGAAATATTCCCGTCGAATATTTATTTATTGATGAAGCGCGATATTTCGAGTCAACTCGTAAAAAAATATGAAGGGAAATTTCAATTTGGAATGTATTATTTTTATGTTATAGTTTTTATTGCCATCAGAGCCAGTTGTGTTCCATAGATAAAAACTCTTTGTCGCAAAACTTACTGAGTAACCTGGTATTGAAATTACGCAAATATAAATTACTAGCTGCACCCGGCAGACGTTGTCCCGCCTGCGTATATTTATTTACCTCTGTATATAAAAATGACAAATTATTCTGTTTTGCCGTCGATATGATTTTTGTGATCAGTTGAACGGCATAGAAATTGATGTGCTGCAGCGCCATCTAGTTGCGAGTTACAACAAAGTCGATAGCTCGAAAATATTCTGCTCAAATATCTATGTATACCAATTTTCATGGTGATCGGTTGAACGGTATAGTTGATGTGCTGCAGTGCCATCTAGTGGCAAGATACAACAAAGTGGATAGCATAAAAACCTTCTCCATGAAAAATACATACATATATCTGCCAACTTTCATGGTGATCGGTCAAACGGTGTCGAAGTCTATTAATTTCAGATATACCAACATACATTTTTTTTATATATATTATACATATTACGAAAATTTTCAAAAAGGGGTCTGAGCTCCATACTTTCGTAGGCATTTTCCTTTACACGTCTATTAACTTGATTTATTGCTTATAATAATTTCATATTTCGTTAGAACCGTTTTATATGTTTTAGATCAGTTGGCGTGTTTCACGTTTTGCGTTATTCCGGCGACACGTTACGTTGTACAAGCAGACTTTATAATGTTACTGTTTGAAGAGCCATTCAGTCTGAACCCCACTAAAGCTATTTATTGGTGGTACAATTGGAATGGTGTAACATTTACTTACGAAACAAAAGTAATATATAATTTACGAAAGCAATCTCTTTGTGGCCGTTGTGATGTATAAATAAAAATTGACCAGCAACACGAACATACGTCATCCACGCAACAACTTTACACCATTTCCATACCTATATAATATTGACGGACATAACGGATCATCTATGATGTGATAATTGATTAATCAAAACGCGCCCGTATTACGTACCAACAAAGTACCAATCAGGCACACATACGCGATTGTGAGTATGTTGTAATTGGTCAATTATCACGTAATAATTGACCAATCAGGCACACATACGCGATTGTGAGTATGTTGTAATTGGTTAATTATCACGTAATAATTGACCAATCAGGAACACGTACGCGATTATGAGTATGTTGTAATTGGTTAATTATCACGTAATAATTGACCAATCAGGCACACATACGCGATTGTGAGTATGTTGTAATTGGTTAATTATCACGTAATAATTGACCAATCAGGAACACGTACGCGATTATGAGTATGTTGTAATTGGTTAATTATCACGTAATAATTGACCAATCAGGAACACGTACGCGATTATGAGTATGTTGTAATTGGTTAATTATCACGTAATAATTGACCAATCAGGAACACGTACGCGATTATGAGTATGTTGTAATTGGTTAATTATCACGTAATAATTGACTAATAAGGAACACGTACGCGATTATGGGTGCCATTCTAATTAGTTTATACATTAGATAATTGACCAATCAATAATGCGTAGGCGATTACAAGCGCGTTCCGATCAGTTAACGCGTGATAATTGGCTGATAGTGGGCGCGTGCGCAACTGCGGGCGGGTTCTGATTGGTTTTATTACATGGTAATTGACCAATCAGAGACGCGTACGCGATTACGGGTCCGTTCTAATTAGTTAATTTTCACGTGATAATCGACGAATTCAGGCCATGTACGCAATTATGAACGCGTTCCGATTGGTTATCACGTGATAATTGACCAATAAAGGGTGTATATATACAGTTATAGTATTAGACACCAATCTTGGGGTCTCAAGGTCACCTGCGCTGTAGTGAATTTTTAGGACTGTTTGGCGGTATGAAGTGAGGCGGGACGGGCGCGGGACACTGCAACACTCCGATTAGCTCATCAGTCGTAGCACGCTGTTTTCAGTACAGTCGAGTGCAAATATATTATTTATATTTTTAATAATATTAAATTAATATATTAAAGCGATTGTGAGCATGTTCTAATTGATCAATTTGATCAATCTAGGGTGCGCACGGTATTACGGGCTTGTTCTGATTGGTTAGTTATCATGTCATAGTATGATACGTTAGGTCGTCGACCCGCAGTGAATACACGGGCGAGTGCGACTTTAACAAAGCATACGATCATCGACTCGCCGACTCGCCCCAACGAAAACACTACAATTTAAATGTGTACTAACTAATTTATGAAATATAGACCACTTCGCGGATAGCGTCCTTTATGTGGTCACTTATTTTTAGAATTTTGTCACATACAGGATAACTGTCGTAAACCTGCAGATCTGTTCAAAATGAGTTTTTTTTTTAAATCGCCACTCGATTTTAAGGAATTGTTTACCTAAAATTTTGTTTAGGTGTTTGTTCCGTACGTGACTACAATTCGACACTGAGACCTTTCATTTCGCGCATGATTACGACACTATACAAAAGCTGGTTACGCCACTTGATGCTATCACTATGACGTCACTGCAGTCTTCATTGGATTTAATGACCTTCTATGGGTCATTAATCGGAGTAAACACATGACCACTTGGATTAGATTTATTTTTTTAAGTTTTCCGTCTATTTCAATGCAGTATATCGCCGAGGGAGAGTTAGCAATATCTCTGTGAGGGATTAATGGCACTGCATGACATGTATTCCGTGATATAGCCATGTCTTTTAAAAAAAGTTGTGACCAGGATTTATGTTGAAACCAGTCTTCAAATGTCGACAGTTCTATATTGTGACGTCAGTATTATAAAAATGAGGTCTTTATTTTGATATGTGAAGTGGCAGTTGTAGTACCTGATGCAGGATCGATAAATAATGAATTATTGGGTTAGATGAGTCCTTGAATGGAGATTATGTGGCAATGAAGAGTTGCCAATAGTGGATAAGCTGAAGATCACATGATTAACAAGTGTTGGGAGAGGCCTATATCCAGAAGTGGAGACAACATGGTATAGTTATTACACGTAATGTTATTATAGAGTTGATTGGAGAATAGACTTCATACATGATTACTGTGAAATTCTACATTTGGAGCTGTTATTATCAGTTTTCAATCATAGATACTTCAAATATTCATTGCTATGACGGTTATCCTGTGTATCTCATCAAGACTTTGTTCATATCCATGGTCGTTACATGCTGTGTGATCGGTTGACTTCAAATTTGCAATACACTTATATATTTTCATTTTAGATGGTTGTGGTGTCATAGGACCAGAGTTATAGAGCTTTATCATACGGAAACACTTGTATGGCTTTTAAAAACACTTGTATGGCTTTTAAACTTTGACGTCACTATTAAACACTCGTGAGACATGCGGTCACTATGATTTGATCCCATGTTTTTACAAACAGTTTGATCACTGTTGAAGTCTTCCGTTCCATTCAGAGCCAATTGGTTATTTAGAAGTGTCTTCCAGAGTTATATCATCATATCCAGCCTTCCAGTGTTCCAATCAGAGCCAATTGGTTATTTAGAAGTGTCTTCCAGAGTTATATCATCATATCCAGCATTCCAGTGTTCCGATCAGAGCCAATTGGTTATTTCAATGTTATTCCAGAGATATCCAGTCTTCCAGTATTGCGATCCGAGCCAGTTTGTTATTTTGAAGCCACTACAGAATTATATCATATTTATTTCGAAGTCACTCCAGAATTATATTATATCCAGACTTCCAGTGTACCGCTCAGTGCCAATTGCTTAGTTTGGCGTCACTCCAGAATTATATCGTATTTATTTCGAAGTCACTCCAGAATTATATTATATCCAGTCTTCCAGTGTTCATGTGCTATGACCACGCCCGTGTCGGTGGCCGACAGTTGCCGGGCTAGCACTGGTTGACGTCCGGCGGCGTCGGGAGGTATGCGTCGGCGCGCTTATGTTCGATAAGGGCTTTAACGGTGGATGTGTCGGCGGGTAGTTCTGACTTCTTGCGGAGAAGAGGGGCTGGTTTGGGACTGTTGTAAGTTTGTTTTCGGGCCTGTAAAAGAAGTTATTGGGTGAAATATTTCATAGGGTTGATGTAACCGTAATAGTTTTATCGTTCACTGCTGGAGATGAGCCTCCTCATGCACATTGTCTTGTGGATAAGGGATGTATGGCCTTAAAACGCCACGTATCGGGGGGCGGTGGGTTGGCGAGTCCACTCTTATAGAGGTGGTGTAGTTCCTCAGGTGGCGACATTGTTATCCCTACGTCTATGTCTGTCTACATTTTAGCAATAACAATAAAAGTTTTATTGCTGAGAAATTGAGTTGAACTGTAAGCTGATTCGCAGCTCTAGTTCAAATACTTATTTGACTTGCAAAAACAAGTGAGTTACAAACCCGTACTACTCGTGAGTTGCAGGAAGTAACTACTTCGTGGGTGACCTATTTAAATATGTTTGGCAACAGCCATTCCAAATTTAAAGCTAAATTATGATCAATCGATCAATCATACTTTCATTATTGGACACGCAATACATTTTGAAAACAAAATCCTATATATATATATATACAGGGTGTGTCGTAAATAGTGGTCCAACGTTAAAGGGTCGATACACCATATATTCAGCTATCACATACCAGAATTTGAAATTTTTTTTTTCCACGGGTCTCTGTTTTATTCATTATTATTATTATTTTGAAAAATCGATACCTTGCGTTACTAATTTGGCTGTTATTTCAACAAATAACATTATTTTTTTATTTTGTTTCTTGTTTATTATTGATAAATACATGTGCTATCACATGCAATCATTTTTTTAATGGAAACTTAAAAGATATTAAAGAAAAAATGTGTTTATTTCAAATTTTAACTCTAATCTGTCGCAAATCATGTTAATTCGGAGGCGAATGGTGTAAAAAAAATGTACTACACTATCTGTGCCCATTATTTTAAAAACTTGTCCAATAAATGCAGATTCTAAAATGGTATTAATAATAACCGATTTCGTAATGAAAAAAAAGTTATTGCCATTTCAACGGAGAAGGAGCCGAATTCAAAAAATATACTTTTTCATTTTAATTAACTCACCGGTATTGCAAAATGTTTTGAACCCAATTAGAAGTAAATTTTAACTTAACTATTAACAGCTGAGTGTTATTTGAGTCATGCACAAACATATCACCGGTAAAGAAATGTGTCCTAGGTAATAAAAGGGTAGGTACTTGGCCAGATAACAAAAGATTCATTGAAACGTTTCGGTGTAGCGCGCTACTCTACTCATGTAGTGAAAAAAATGACTAGGTTTTTTTTTTTATTGCTATTCTCTTAAGTATAAATGAGACAGACTATGCCAAGTAGATATTCGTAATAATCTTATCAGTTAAAATGCTTCAGTGTGATCCCGTATGTCGCATGCGCTTCTAGTTTCTGTGTGTATCTCCTCCGTTGAATTGCTTGTTTTATTCCAGGACTCTGATTTGCTTCTGTTTGGACTTGTAGGTTTTTGTAATCCCTACGACATCGGCTACGTTATCTGGACTTTGATTTGCTCAACGATTTCGACAAACGTGCAGTGAAGTGAAGATTAGGCGATGTCTCAGTACACACCGCGTGAATATGCTGACATGCATTTTATTTATGGCGAATGCAAAGGCATCGGTAGAAAAGCAGCCCGACTTTATCGGGAAAGATATCCAGATCGAAGACATCCAGATCATCGAGTATTTGGTAGAGTGCATACCGCATATTCCCAAGGGAGAATACTAGGCAGATGCGTAGGCGGTGCAAGTGAGGGACGATCAAGGGTCTACAATGACGACGAAGTGTTGCAATTAGTCAACGAAGATCCAACTACATCGGTTCGTATCATAGCACGCAGGACAGGCATTTCTACAAGAACTGTACAACGCATTTTAGAAAGAGACGAACGCCACCCTTATCACTTTCAACGGGTACAAACTTTACTGCCTCGAGATTATCCACTAAGAGTGAGATTTCATGTCAGCATATTCACGCGGTGTGTACTGAGACATCGCCTAATCTTCACTTCACTGCACGTTTGTCGAAATCGTTGAGCAAATCAAAGTCCAGATAACGTAGCCGATGTCGTAGGGATTACAAAAACCTACAAGTCCAAACAGAAGCAAATCAGAGTCCTGGAATAAAACAAGCAATTCAACGGAGGAGATACACACAGAAACTAGAAGCGCATGCGACATACGGGATCACACTGAAGCATTTTAACTGATAAGATTATTACGAATATCTACTTGGCATAGTCTGTCTCATTTATACTTAAGAGAATAGCAATAAAAAAAAAAACCTAGTCATTTTTTTCACTACATGAGTAGAGTAGCGCGCTACACCGAAACGTTTCAATGAATCTTTTGTTATCTGGCCAAGTACCTACCCTTTTATTACCTAGGACACATTTCTTTACCGGTGATATGTTTGTGCATGACTCAAATAACACTCAGCTGTTAATAGTTAAGTTAAAATTTACTTCTAATTGGGTTCAAAACATTTTGCAATACCGGTGAGTTAATTAAAATGAAAAAGTATATTTTTTGAATTCGGCTCCTTCTCCGTTGAAATGGCAATAACTTTTTTTTCATTACGAAATCGGTTATTATTAATACCATTTTAGAATCTGCATTTATTGGACAAGTTTTTAAAATAATGGGCACAGATAGTGTAGTACATTTTTTTTACACCATTCGCCTCCGAATTAACATGATTTGCGACAGATTAGAGTTAAAATTTGAAATAAACACATTTTTTCTTTAATATCTTTTAAGTTTCCATTAAAAAAATGATTGCATGTGATAGCACATGTATTTATCAATAATAAACAAGAAACAAAATAAAAAAATAATGTTATTTGTTGAAATAACAGCCAAATTAGTAACGCAAGGTATCGATTTTTCAAAATAATAATAATAATGAATAAAACAGAGACCCGTGGAAAAAAAAAAATTTCAAATTCTGGTATGTGATAGCTGAATATATGGTGTATCGACCCTTTAACGTTGGACCACTATTTACGACACACCCTGTATATGTACAACTTATTAGATATTATTATATTAAACTTTCAAAATGTTACTGAAAAAGTTAAGTGATGTGCCAGGCTTTCACATTGTAAATAACTTTTGTATATTATGTAATGTGTAATCATTGTAAGTGTGCCTATTAATAAAATAAAAATACCATATCATACCATACCATAACAACCAGCCTATGTCTCTCCACTGCTGGATATAGGCCTCTCCCAGAGCTCGCCACCACATATGATCTTCGGTCCTTTTCAACCAGCCACCGGGGGCATTTTGTTCAAGTCGTCGGCTCACATGTCCCACAGTGGGTACACGGTACGTGGCCTCCACTTGAAGGACTCGTGCTCTTCATCGGTTATCGATATAATGTATTGTGTGATCATTGTAGATATGCCAAGCCTATTAATAAAATAAATAATCGGCATGTATCGCGGATGTATATGGACGACAATATCCGTTTACCGCCTTTTTCCTATAAAAAAATATATCAATGTAAATCACGGCGTACGCCTCCTGCTCGTCTCCTCATAGGACAGGTCCGGCACGGCGGGTCTTAACGCGTATGTTTACCTTACTTATTTTACTCGACTTCTCGGCTGGATTTCACCAACCATAGTGACGAGCTGACTGAAGAGGTTGGTAGTCCACGTCGAGAGTTATCTTATTTAATATGTGAGAAAAAGGTCTCTTTCCCTTTGAATAATTAAATATTGTGAGTGTACCTCGTGCGCCTCCTGCTCGATCCTCTGGTAGGATAGGTCCGGCACGGCGGGGTCGTCGGGGGGCGGCGCGTGCGCGGTCTCCGCGTGCGGCGCGGCGCGGTACTCGGGGTTGCACGCCGCCTTCTCTTCCAACTGCTGCCATAGCTCCTCCCTTTGAACCATACGCTCACGCTCCCTAACACACGATAACAGTATTTTAGGACGATTTCGAAGAAATCTTAAACTTTAGTGATTTCCGTGTGAACTCTGTAAAACTCTGTAACGGATCAAGCCCAAGTCATAAGCTATAAACTATGCCAAGTTTCATTAAATTCTGTCCAGTGATTTTTGCGTGATGCTCGTTCAGACCGACAGACAAAAATTCCAAAAAAACTGTTGTTTTGGGCTCTATATCGTATACTTCATATAGCAATTACTTTTTTCAAAAAATATACAGACAAATGTACAGACACTGCTCTGACAACCGGTAACAGAGCCGTGTCTGTACATGAAATATAAAAAAGTAGAATAAGGCTCATTTCCTCCAGGAGAAAATCGGACATCAATAATTAGCTTGCCTAACAACTAGTATAAACAACTGTTACGAGATTCACTTCTCGAGAGGCAATTGCCGCCTACTAATTTTTTTCGATTCACTGTGTAAACCGTTCTCTCCGCAAAATTCTCGAAAAATGACACATTCATAGTCTCATATTTCTATAAATTTAATATAGTCTTGTAACAGATCACAATTCGGGAAATTCAAAATATTGTAGCGACCGTTTTGCATCCAAATAAGTTTCAAACGTTTCAACGTGTCAAATTGCTTGCGCTCTGACTCATTCTGGTATATACGTTTTGATGCGAAATAACGTGCCTACTGCATTCTAGTAAACCTGCTGTATCAGTACTGCATATGTTACCTGTTTATGCACGGTACTCAACTTCATCTGTACAACTATAAATACATAAAAAACACGTTAATAGGGTAAGTACAGTCTTTTAAATCTAGCTTGATTAGAATGACAGCTGTCAAAGAGCATCTAATAGTGCTGGGACAATAATGATCTAATCGAGATTAATATGTTTGTTTACCGACTGAGTGAGACAAATAAAAAGATACGTGCGTGTTTGTACCTATGGCGAAAACCTTAAGTGATTTTTTAGGTTTTTGTTCATTGAACAAAATGCAACCGAATCGATTATGTACCTAGTAAGGAATGGATTGGGAGAGAGGGTTGGGAAAATGGGGAGGGATGGCACGGGAATGGGTCCTGGCATATCTCACTACCGATACACCTTTTTTTTTATTAGGTGATTGTTTATTCTCCTTCATAAATGTCTCTCCAAACTTTTCTTTACTGGTCCGAGTCACAGTAGCTCTTCCAATGCCAAGAGCGTCAGCAAATCTGTCACATACTTGCGAAACTGGCAATAGCAGTCTGCTATTTTGGTTCTGGCGTTCAAAGTGGTACCCGCAAGCGAACCACAAACTCGCGTGATTCACTATTTAAGTTTTCTTGCCCTTTTTGGCATTGTATTAAAAAAAAGTAGGAACAAAAAGTAACAAAATAACAATAACAGAACTATAAAAGGAACGAAAACTGAAACCTCGTGACGTATACAAGGCGTCGGCACTCGTATTGACTCGCAGGACGTCGTGACGTGCTCAATGTTAGCAGTCGAGTAAATGGTAAAATCTTTGTAGGGATGGAAAAAACATTTTTATAAACAGTTATTCAAACGGCGAATAAATTTAAAAACGATCGATTTACATTTATCGATTTGTCCCATCCCTAACAGCTAACGTAACTTTGTAAAGACGTGATAAAAAAAAAGACCTTATTTTTTTCTAATTATTATCCACGTGTGATTCAGTTCTGTTTTAAAGTTTGAATTATACTACACTTATTTATATGTATAGCACTATAGTTCATAATAATTTTACTTACAAGCAAACCAATGACTTTCATGTTGCAAAACAAATAATTTGCCAGACGCTAGTACAAAGTTATGTCGTTGATTTTGCTGACAGCTGTCATTCTAATCAAGCTAGATTTAAAATATTATAGTTTATAATTTGATTTTACATGCATACAGTTTACCTTTTTTATTAGTTAGTATCATAAGTGCCATTTATTGTTTCTTTGTTGTTTTTTATTTTTATTACATTTGTAATTACAGGAATATACACAGTATTAATTAATAAATCGTACTCACTTCTGTTTCTCCTGCTTGTAGTGCTGCGTGCACTCGTCGAAGAGCTTCTGGTTCATCTCCATGAACAGTTTGAGCGCGTTGTACACGAGCCCGTGTATGGTCTTGTTCCAGTGGCTCTTCGTGTTGCGGTACAGGGACGGGAACATTATGGGCAGGATGTGCGTCGCGTTGTCCGATATTAAAGACATTATGTACTCGTTGTTCCAGTAGTAGAGGGCACGTTCCGCCACCTGTCCAAAACGTTTGAAATTGTGTTCAAGTCCTAGCTAGGTGAACAGGTTGAACTCCCGTCACTATACAACGTGTCACTGAAATAATGTAAAAGCTGAAAATAGTGTAGGAACCCGCCGGCCGAAGCCAACTAGATTGCCAGCCAACTAGATCGACATCTAGTTGGTCATGACGTCTGCCATGTTGTTGTCTTTTGTTTTTTATTCTTCTTTTGCTTTTACAATCCATTTATTTTAAGGTTTAATTTTTCATGCTCTTTTTCTATTTATGTAAATTTTGCTTTCATATTAAATATAGTGTTGTTCCTGAGTGTGGACTTTTATTGAGAAGAGGATCGAGTGTTCACATACAAGCAACCACAGCACTCTAATAGGTTGTTTATTATCAATAGTAGAATCGATTCTACCAGTTTTTACAACAGGTTTTTTTTATAACTTATTTTGTTCATTTCTAGTATATGTTTTATTCTCACAGGTACATAAAACAAATACATTCGTTGCAACTACCGTGCGTGGGGCCCGGTCACTGCTAAGATTTGTAATCCCACAAAGCAGAATTCCACAACCCCGCGGGATCCCGCATCATTTTAGGGTCCGCGGGATCCCACATCATTAAAGGGTCTGCCGGATCCCGCAACAACAATGTGGATACGCGCGAATCTGGCAAACTCGTAAAATAATAGCGCGCACGCGTGTCTAAGAAAAGAACAGTTATTAAAAATGACAACAAAAATGTTGAAATTGCACTGGAGCTATTAAAATTGTAGCTAATAAATACATCCACCGCAGTAACCAAGATGTTTTGCAAATCAATTTAACACTAAGAAAGGGTAGACTACAAACATACAGATACCAGAAAAGAGAGATTTTTGATAAAATATTAAAGAAGGACACAACTGCCTATGAATGTGAAGGAGTGAGAGGAAAATAGTTATCTTTGATTTATATGACCACTTAATGCCAATTAAACCAACAATCACAGAGCCAGACACGTTTATAATACCCACTGTTATATCTTCCTTAAAAATAAATATGTGAGTACGTCTCACGGCAATTTCTGTAATAGAAAACAACTCATCCAGTCGACTGTGAAATGTAGCATTCATTGTCTTCCCCCTGTCTCATATACCTACATCTACAACCAACGTACCTGGAAATGCGGACTGGAAACGCATTTAGCGAGTTGTCTGAACAGCGGATCCATGATTTTCTGGAACTCTGCCGGTTCAATGACGTCCAGAATTTCTTCCATCTCGTTCAGAAACATCACTTCCTTGGGCGAGTGGGTCTTTGGCCAGTATTTAAGTAGTGCTCTGAAATTAAGAAGGCAGAAGATAATTTAGACATAGACATAACTTTATTCCGACACCACAATACACAATAAAAGGTAAGAACAAACGAAAAAAAAAAAATGAAAATAATATTATAGAAACACAATAAAAGACTTATTTCATAGTTAAAATGTGCATTGCGACGTCGGAAATGGTCTCCAACTCAGCATATGCCACGGAACAAACCATAGCGCTGGTATTCAGTTTGTAGATTAGCATTTAGCAACTGCAGAAAAAAAGGAAAATAACAATTTGCTTGGTTTAAGGAACAGGAGCTAATTTCCATGGATTTCACATAGTAACAGTATGTAGAACATACACGTTATCTACAATACTCAAAGAGAATTCAAGCATGCGGGTAGGTCCAGGGAGTTTAACCCATTTCTTGAAATTAGTCTAGATTTATCTCGGAAAATAGGTTGTTGACTCATAAAGTGAACGTAATGATCCTGACGATAAACAATAATGATCCGTTTGAATTTACTTCATAGGTTCTGCAGGTTCTGTACTTTTTGGGGCATCTCGGCATCAGAGACCCTCCCATCGACCGAAAGCAAATTATGGAATCATCAAATCAAAATTTGCCCGTAAGAGCAGATTATTTTTGGCACTCCCTGGGGTCTGACAGCCAAATAAATCTACACGTCTTCGTCTACTGCAATCGTTCGTATACTCAATGACTTTTCTTAACGGCTAAGACAAATTCGAGTCACGTTCAATTTGGGACATTTATCTCACTCCTATAAAGTCAATTTGATTTTAATCCGTTCATCGAAAACGATGATAGAACGAAATGATCGAAACGAAAACTACAAAAGTAGCCGGTGAAATTTATCAAAAGAAAATAGTAAAAGGTCAAAGGATAATTGTCTGAGTGTCAATTGTTTTTTCACCATATATCTGCCAATATCAGTAGAATATATATTTTTTTAGAATATATAATATTTCTTAAGGTTTATAAATTTTAATTATACTATTTTTAATCTACTTACATGCAGCATGCTGAGAATGCCCTTAAGTAATGTATCGCATAAAATATATTTTTTGTCAATTTGTTTGTACAATAAGGTATGTACATTATTGGCGTGCCTTATAAATAAATATATAAATGCTCACCTAACTACAGGTTGCGTCAAAGAGGGGTCCTTTTCTAGGAACTGCACCACACAGTATGCAAGTTGTGGATGGTATACTGACAGCGACTTCACTTTGTGTAAGGGAAGCAGCACCTGGAAATATCAATAAAATCAAAGTTAGGCATTGTTTAGGACTTGTAGCGCCAAAACGTTCACTTAAAAACACGTGTTTAGGGGGAAGTGAAGAGAGTCCGGAAACCTAATTCTCTCTGTTCCGGTCCCGTTTACATAAATACTATAACACGAAGTATAATATATATATATACATCTTATATACATTATGGTCACAACAACATCAAGACCAATAAAATAAATTTTTAACACGATGCAGTAGTCGGGTACTTAAAGAGGATCTCGTACAAAGAGGATTAGATCACAAACTGTGTAATATCTAGTGGTCCCCAAACTTAACGTGGCTGCCATCATGGCTGAGGCGGCAAAGCAGTTCTTTTACCCAGTTAGACACGGTTTTAATAAGTCCAGTTACTTTATATTGTATCATTGAATATTACAATACAACACAATCTATGCTCGGTAATATTACAAAATAAAATATGTTTGTATTACATAAATGTCGAATTTGATAAATTATTTACAAAGAATAAAAGTTCATAAAAATAATATGATCCTTGTACAATGAGACGAAGTGGCATTTTACAACGATGCTGATAGTAATATAGAGGCTTATTTCTATCAAGGCGAAGCCGTAATGGATTACTAAGATATAGTATTATATTAAAGGCTCAAGAGGCATAAGTTGCGCGGAGGCCACGCAAACAAAAACCACGAGCGAACAATAAAAGGCAAAGGTTAATTCGCTGAAACCCAATAATAATTAACATACTCTGAGCAGGAACAGTTTGTGTTCGTCCTTCAACGGCAGCGCAAAACCGTTGATGATGGAGCCGAGGATCTCCAGTAACTCAGCGATGCCGTTGTGGTGTTCTGTTTCGTAGATAAACCTACAAATGACGAATAATTTAATATTTCACAATTGCCGTGAAATGTACCGACGTGTTTGGGAAAATAGTGACAGGAACAGTGCCCGAAGAATCCAATTGTATCTCATCAAATAGAGAGTAACCGTAACCAAGCCCCACCGCTAGACATGGGCCTCCTCATGCACATCGTCTCGTGCATGAGAGATGTATGGCCATGAAACGTCACGCTGGTCAAGCGGGTTAGCCAGTCCACTCTTTTAGAGGTGGTGTAGTTCCTCAGCGGTTGCGGTAGCGGCTTTGCTGTCTCTTAGCTACGTTTTAGAATACTCGTCCAGCCCGAATTAACGTCCATGAAGAACTTCTTTGCGTATTTAGACAATTTTGAGCCCTACATTATTGTTGTGTTTGGTCTTTTGTTAGGCTTGTTTTCTAAGGGCCTTGTTTATTATTCCTATTGCGAGACCTACAAAAGGATTCGGACCAATCAGTTAGGTAGGCTTCTGATCCCTTTCTTGTCAGTTCATATGCCTTTTCATTGCCTTTAAAGCCCTGTTCGTGGAACCGAAAGCAGCGTCTACTCAGATAGTTGAGGTTTTTAAAGTATTGAACACCCTGGAATCGATTCATACATACTTTTGCAAGTACGTATAGTAATTTTAGTTTCAGTTTCATACAGAAAATCGATTTAAAACTTAGCTGGTTTTATACAATGCCACCGTGTATAAAACCAGTCATACCATAAAAAATCAATTATTAACGCGATCTCGTTAGCGCAAAGTAACACTACCTCGCGTAACTATGAAAAATGATCCTTCGCTCCACACAATCATTATCGACCGCTTTTCTCTATGTAATCTATGTATTTCTATTATAGTTATTTGTAGTTGGCAATCTAGTTTTTCAGTCGCCTATCCATTAATTACGAGTAATAAGTGGCACATTGTTGCGTTGTTGACGAGTCTCATTGTAATTCCATGCCATTTTCCTGTCGGTTTATCGATAAAGGTTTAGTTGAGGTTCAACTAAACCTCAAGTGCTCAACTGTTGAGCACTTTCGACTTTATTTACTTCATCGATGTTAGCCCCGTCCCACAGCAGGGTACATGCCTCCTCTTCTAATGACGAAAAAATTTTACGGGGCATAATTCATCACGTGGGTTCCGTAATAAATTGATAATTGATGGATTTTACACATTGATCTAGATTGTTCCAATTCTCTTATGTATTTCGATCACCTTATAAACCTTATAAAAAAAAAAACTTATAAACCGAAGCGAAGCGAGGCGGGTCGCTAGTTACTAAATAATTTTGTCGTTAGATATAGTAATAACCTTATCACATTTTCACCTTTATCAAGTATCACCTTTTCAATAATTAATTATTTCAGGTGGTCCAACTAGCTTGCTATTCAAATTGATTGATAGAATTGTAATAAGGCGAAGTAGTGAAGTAAAATCAATATGAGAACTAACAAATGACACGATAAAGACATTGGTTACACACTTGAATGTCCTCATTTTATTATAGAAAATTAAAAATTACTTTCAATGTACGCATTATACATTTCTTTTAGTAATATTTCAGTGTAATTGGCGCGTCAGATTTGGCGCAGGACCGACAACTGGTGCGATAGACGGGTCCTCGGATGGAGGCCACGTCCTCCGGTGGTGGTTGGATGAGACGAGCCGAAGATCGTGTGTGGCGGTGCCTTGCGAAAGGCAGCAGTGGTGAGACATACGACTGATGATGGCACAATATGGTAATGTTAGTGTGGACAATAATAGAAGATAACCTCGAAGCTTTGACAGCATATAGACAAGATACATCTAGATATTATAGATGTAAGCATCTACTATGTCAAATTCATTTCAGGTGTATCGATTGCGCAGTAGAAACACTAAAACACTAAATTTGCTCACTTTTACGTTCAAACATTCGCACTAATCTAGAACATTCCGCTCCCCTTGACAAATCGATCGCTCTAGTAAAGATCAAGATAAAGTTGACATTTGTCACGATTCTTTGACCTTAATAAAAACAATGGTATCATTAGATTCATAAAATCAATAGCGATCAGTTACCTGCACCAATTAATGACTGCTACTTTGTTGTAAATATAGTGCACGCCATGTTCACTAATAGTAACGAACATGCACTTTGTACATGCTACATAATTACAGTATATTATTGTAACTTTGTGCATGTGCAATCTGTAAACCTATTCAAATAAAAAAAATTCTATACCAAGAAGCAGGAGACAAAAGACAAACAAAGTAAGCAGTGGTTCTGAAACTTTATTCCAATCACTAGTATTTGAGTGCGGTCTCGCCTGCGTAGTAAAAAAATAATAAAACAATATAATAAGCAATTGGTAAAAACGTAGCAAAACAAAAAACTTACCATACCGTAACAAGAATTACCGGTTATTCCAAGATAACAGGCACTTGGTTCACTAAGCGATCGAGAGCTGCATTACTTAATTATTTGAGTATTAAAATGCGTTCAAATGTTAAAGAAGCGCTGTATTTTTTGAGTATTTTATAGTGCAATTTATTGAAAAAAATATTTAATACAATTAATTAAATGAAAGTAGGTACTTAATAATCTATTTAAATGGTACAATGAAAGGAATACAATTTTTTTTTTGGGAAAAGACGTATTTTTGCAAACCATTTTTAATTAGTTTCGTACGTTAGAACTTTAGGTACTTTGAAGACCTTTTTTATGATTTGTTTATTTTTGTCTCATGTCGTCTCGTGCTTCGATGAATGTGGTTTTGTAAAGAAGAAGCTATATCAACAATAGAAATTTCAACTAAAAGTTAAAATAATAGCCGTAACATTAAAGTTATGGAGAATTCTATATATAAAAAAAATGTTTTATGTCACTCCTGAAAACTTGTTATTTGTCTCTTACGTCAATTGAAATTTCAAGTGTCGATATATGGTTGTAGCTATTAGCATATTCTATTGAAATATATATTAGGTAACACCTGCTAACATACCTATAAAAAACATTGTTGATTTGTTTCCTAATATAGGCGCGTAGCACCAAGAATTTTCCATATATCCTGTGAAGAGTCGTCTTGAGGAAATCGCGCTCCCTTGGATCTTCAGAATCGAACAACTCTAGTAGCTGAAAAATTAAAGTTAAACAAGTTGAATAGTTGATAAGATATAATATATACCTGAGTCGAGACACCCTGCATTTTTATGTAACATAAAAACATAAAACTACCTGAAACATAAAAAAAATTGTTCGGTCAAAGAAAAAGTTTTTATGCATTTTGAAGCTGGTCTATTCACCATCATTTTTGTGTGCTATTGTTCCAAATTTGAATTCACGAATTTGAACCACAGAAGAAAATCCGAGTCGATTCATTGTTATGAAAAAAAAATAAGGAAACAGAAAGTTTGAATTCAAGCAGATTTTTTTTTATTTCCTGGTGTTGTTTTTCAATAAAAGTTTCGTTAATTTGTTTTTCCTGGGATTTGAACCGAGTTTGACCTCAAAATTCTGGATACTGCGTCTGAAGTAGCCGCGCAACCTGTATCACTTCTTTCTTCAGTCTGGGCTTAGTTAGCGAAATATGACCTCAATACAGATCCAAGAACAGCTTCGAGACTTTCATAGAGTGGCTGTTAGCGGTCGGACTGTTAGAAGGGAACTCGAAGAACGTGATATAAGACACATAAGCCAGGCAATAGGCCCAAATTGACACGAGCTCACCGAATGGCGCTCTTTTAGTTTGCGCGTGAACGTGCAAACGTTGGACTCATATGGCAATGGAGGCAGGTACTCTTCACTGATGAATCCAAGATTATACTGTATGGTAAGGATGGAAGGAGAAAGGTGTACCGAAGGCAGGGAGAGCGTTTCGTGCGGTGCTGTATTGAAGAGAAAGTGAGTTATGGCAGGGGGTTATGGACAGTCTGGGGAGGAATTTCCGCGAAAGGCAAAACTAGACTTCAGGTTGTGACGAGACCACGGCTGGCACCATTAAATGGCGACCGTTACATTCGTCAATGCCACATGTGATGCCATATGCTGGGTTTGTAAACCAGGATTTCATTTTATGCATTATAATGCAAGAGCACACGCTCCAGGAATCGTCAGGCAATACTTTCATAACGCCGGTATCACAGTCATGGTATGGCCAGCAAAAAGTCCAGATAAACACATAGAGCATTTATGGGATGAGCTAAAGCGGCGTGTCGAGCTCACCACCCAGCTCCGCAGACCTTGCAGGAGCTGAAAACTTCCATTAAGGAAGAATGGGAGAACATTCCACAACACGTAGTAGTGACGTTCATAGATTCCATGCCATACCGCATGATGGCCCCGTAAACACTCTTGGATGTCTCCAATACATACAAGTTACCGAATAAACGACTTTTTAGGTAAACCTTGTTTTCTT
This sequence comes from Sesia bembeciformis, assembly GCA_943735995.1. Taxonomy (NCBI): domain Eukaryota; kingdom Metazoa; phylum Arthropoda; class Insecta; order Lepidoptera; family Sesiidae; genus Sesia; species Sesia bembeciformis. The sequence goes on along the minus strand of OX031042.1, from coordinate 11,468,897 downwards.
CAAAAATCCAATTAGTCTTCCCCATGAGAAAGGCTGATATACGACTTGTTACACTTACTCATTTTTTGCAGTACTCTGAATTCAAATTTGGAACAATGGCATACTGTAATGATAGTTAGTATGCCAGCTTTAAAACGATTAAAAAACTTTATGATTGATCAAACTTTTTTTATAAGATTCAGGTCATCAAAACTGAAAATACAGGGTGGCTTGATTCGATTTTATGTACACATCTATGTAATTTTTGTATGAATATGAAAAAATCTTTTAAATATGTAATCGCCGCGTCTAAGGACTCATTCTTAACAAAAAGGGATCTAAATTTTGCCTTGTCAGACAAAAAGTACAAAGTCTACACGGAAACAGAGCTCTCCGTGGATAATAACAAAAAAACATATCATAGTACATGACGTGACACATCTCTATTGCTGCTCTCATAAAGGACATTGTCTGTTTGTGTTTGTTCAAGTTAAACACGAGCTGTACTGTCCCGATTTTGTTCAGGTTGTCGAGATGATTGTGAATAGCACACTGGTATGTATTTATTCCATACTGTTATAACGTAACGTAATATATAAAGGTTATTATAAAGGCGCGTCCAGGGACGTGCTAACGTGTGTTATTATGGACTGATGCTAAAATGTATTGCGAATGTTCATGGACGATAGCATTCACTAAACACTAGATGGACTGTAAAACGAGGTATACACAGTTAACAATTCTCCCATGAGAAACTAGGCATCATTTAATAAAACAACTAGGCGTCATTTAATTTTAAAAAACTAGGCATCATTTGATAAAAAATAACTAGGCATCATTTTATAAAAAAAACGTGTAGTTGGAGGTGATTTTCAAGACTGGTCGGTAACTTACTTTGCTTTGATTAACAGCAGACTCACCATTAAGTATATTTAAATTCCATTGAGATCAGAATAAGTTGGTGAATATGTGGTAATCATATTTGGTGACAATTGGGTATGAATGGAGATGAAAAAATGGGTTATTGGCCAAACAATCGAGTGAAATAAAGAGTCCCTTTGTATCTGTATGTGTTCTATCAGAGATGTAAAGGTACGAAATTTTTAAATTTCGTTCTTGAAAATTGATAGAGCTATTTACAAAGTAAATGAAAGATCTTCCAATACATAAAATTTTAATTGTAGTTTCGTCGAACGTCGACGGGTGATAAAACAAATAATAAATGCGTAAATCATGTAGGACAGTTTTGTTCAATAATTCACGCGTCCACGGTCAAGGGCCAAGGGGGGCGTGTCGATATACGGACAGGCAAACACCGCATGCCCTAATTTATTTACACATAACCTTCTAGCAGTTTCGATTGTGTACTATATTATTTAGAAAAGGTTCAATGTCAGTGGCACAATTACAGTCTGGGAAGAAGTTTTGTTAAACTCGTCAACGGGTGGTTAGTATTGTAAATGTTGAGGTCCCCGATATAGAGAAGGTGGATTTGTTGGTTTACTTTAAGATATAATATCATGTAACTCTAAATCTGAACACGTGTGATGTAGGGATGTTCCATAGAATTCTGTCCGAGCCAACATCGAAAGCTGCAAACATTCTGTACGAATTTTCAAGTCGCTTTCAGTCATAGATATAGTAGATAGATAATAAGGTAGATAAGTAAGATAGACGTAATTATAGTATAGATAGATAGTGAAATTGTAACTTTTAGGGTACGATGGGACTCACATACACAACAGTGTAAAAGCCTCTAAATAAAATATAGAGAAAAAAAATATCATGTAATGGTAATAATTTCAAATTCAATGATGATAAATGATGAATGTAACAATTATTATGTAAAGGTAAAATTGATTTCTGCGCGCCTGTTAAAGGGGATAGATATACCAATGAGTTCCAAAAGTTTCTGGTCTGACATATTTCTAGGTGTCTAAGAAAACAAATTATACGACATTGTAATTGTCATTTATCCTGCTAATTAGTGTATATTTTTTTGAGTTCAACCCTCGTTAGTTTTGATTCCTCGACTCTTAGAATAACAGGAAGTAGCAAAATCTTTAAAATGTTTAAACTGGAATATCGTTCCGTGATTAAGTGATTAAGAAAAATGAAAGCCAGACATCCTAAGTCATTAATTCGTTATTCAATTTTGAATTAAATAAATTAATATCTGTTGAATGACAATTTATTTTAAACTTATGTATTTAAGACCTATTTTGTAACATGTTGATTTTAATGCGATATTAAATCGATATCTGTTTATAAATTGCTATGTTCTAATTCTAATAATTTAGAAAGGCAGCGTTATATTTCACTCATTGGAGGGAAATTAAAAAAACGTGTTATCCTTATTATGATACCTCAAATATGAATTATTATAAATAATTTTGTTATATTTAATTTATTACGAACGATTATATTATTTGGAAGTGAAGCGATTATAGTGAAGTGTTCCTGAAATTATTATCACGTGTCCGAGAGGCAAAAATGTCTTTTTTATAGAAATAGGACTAGCGGACAGTCCGCCCTCAGCGGTCAGTGGACATTAGGGATGTTCGTATTCGTTTTTTCGAATACTGGCTAACTTTCAAGTATTCGTATTCGCCATTTTCTAAACGAATACTCGAATACTAAAGGCCTCAATGTGAATAGTAAATAGTGAATAGGTAAAATAAGTTTTCTACAAAAAGAAATACTTTTTTGTAAACATTCATTTGAAGATCAGTTACCTATCTGATTGTTTAGTTTAAATAGCAAGTTATTTTTTATCTGACTCAATTAAAAAAAAAAATTATATCACTAACATTAAATTGCACTACAAATTATGTACTTACTAATTTTACAAATACGTGCATAGTAGATTAGGTACTATTCGTGTTCGGGAATAGTAGGGCAAATTATTCGAATTCGTATTCGTAAATAGTGATTTTTTGCTATTCGAAATATCCCTAGTAGATACATCTGCGAAATTTGCTAGAATGACAAACTATGGTATGCCCTAGGATGCTCTGCCTACCTACACAGATTTAGGTGAAAGGGTTGGAAAAATAGGGAAAAGTATAACGGAAATATCTTAATTTTCGTATATAGAAATATTTCATTTTATATAGGAAGTATCCAATATAACATTAGTTAAAAAAAAGAGATAAATAGACAAATTTATATAAAGGAAAGTTCCTGTCCATATATGACTCAAGTGGAGATATTTAGTACATACATCATTTTACAACCAATATAACCGTAGAAGATACTTTTTTAAAACATAGTCGTACTCGAACATCGAACAAGGGGCGGGCAAGTCACTAACCAGCTAGATATCGATTATCTCTACAAGGGGAATACATGCTTCCGTTCTGAGTCACCACCGTTGTCGTTTTCCACGAGTGCCGATCCTTGGTGTTTACTACTCGTCTCAACTGTGTAACGGAATATTGTTTACACGAAATTGTGTAATTGAATTGAATTACAAGAAACATGCGGCACATCATGTTGGTTTTCTTGATGCACTTCGTACGAATAGGACAAATTTCTTAATTTCTACAGTATCTGTTCATGAATTCGCCTGTTTGAAACCACCCACTTGGCCCGCGTGGCATTTTAAAGTCGCACATCTCTAATGTACCAGACCATGTCCACGAGGAGGCCTATGCAGTGGACGAAAAAAGTGGCTGGTACGGTAAAAAAGAGGCCATCAACCCGTATCTCTCTACTGCTGGACATAGGCATCTCCCAAGGCCAGCTATTAGCCGCTATTGCTGATTCAGTCCTTATTTCAAGTAATCAAATTTGATTATTCATTATACAAGTGCAACAAATGTTTTAACTTTCAGTCGGGGTGGCGACGGAGCTATAGTCACACCAGTGTGACAAACAATAATATGTTTTGTGAAGAGCCGTCCGTGGTCACTCCAGCTAGTGCTAGGAAATAACCGACCGATTTAACGGCCTGTATCTTCAGCATAAATTCGGGTTAAAAGAGAATTATTATTTTTCGTTTATCCCAGCAAATAGGTACTAGGCGAACATAAATCAATAGAAGATTAATTGTTAATTTTTTGTGGAAAACGTTCCATGGCTTTTTCCTTTATCCGGTCCTCATCCTTCGCACACCTCCTTTCGTAATCCTAATTCCATTCTCCATATGTTCCCAAATATTGGTCGTATCCTTTTAGGTCGCCGACTAAATAGAGACGAAGCGACACGAGTAACGTTGCGCTGCCATCAGTCAACCCTACTCGCGTCGCGTGCCTCACACGTACGTTGAAGATGTTCCGATAAAGATGTACTAAGTGTACACGAAACAGTACGAGATTTATTGATCGTTCTTTAAAAACAGTCAGGGTCTGTAAAAACGGTGAAACTCTTGATGATTTATGTTTTCCAGGTGTTTACCGGAATCAACGCCTCGAGGTATTTATAGCAACTATCAAAAAGGTATAATAGATGATGATAAGAGATCAATTTTTAGAGTAAGATCTCGTCATGGATGACTAAAAATATTAATTTGGTGGTACTACCGATAAGTGGTACCATGGGAAGAACGCGGGTCCGGCGGGTGTCCATCCCCATTTTGGTCAAGCACGAAATCTATAATAACGGTGTGACCACGGGTCCTACGCCGATTTAACCAAGCTATATTACACTACATCGTTATTGTACGTATAGGTGGACTTAAAGGTCAATCCTCCATTAAATAGGAATGCATTAAGGCGGTGCATCATAAAGTTCTTGTTTGCAGTTTACTTTAAAGCAATTTTAAAATAATATGAAGAAAAAGTCAACACTTACACATCGATATACAACAGCAATACACACTGCTATTGATCGTTTGTGGGAAAGTCGATTATTGGGCAATACTGAATATTTAAAATGTTAATAGTTCATATGTAACGGGTGTAATTTACTGAAAACGACGTATCTATTACAAAAACAAGACTAATATTTTAACTATATATATTTTATCGACATAGCATATGTACGTACATCTATACTAATATAATAAAGAGGTAAAATTGTGTGTTTGTTTGTAGGTATGTTGAGGGTAATCTCTGGAACTACTGAAACGTGTCTAATATAGTCTAATATTACATTTTGAAATTTTGAAAAAAAATATGAGAAAAACAAAAACTTATAAACCGAAGCGGAGCAAGGACGGGTCGCTAGTGTGTTATATTCTGGTATAACGTAGTAAGGCTGTAACTTCATGGGTTATTCGTTCGGTCGCGTGAACTCGCGGTTCCCGCGGGAACTTCATAATTATTCAGGATAAAAAGTACTCTAGTACCCGGCACATAAGCTATAAGTTTCATTAAAAACCGTCCGGGAGATCTTGCGTGATGAACGTTCAGACAGACAAAAGATCCAAAAATGGCTCCATATCATTCGCATTTTATATTACAATCACTTTTTTCGAAAATTTACGGACACGGCTATAAATTTATTATATGTATAGAAGATGCGAAATTTGGTTTGCTTGTTACCTAATAACTATACATAAATTAACGAATAAACCTTTGGCATACATGCAGTTCTTGGGACAGGTTAATAGGTAATAGGGTAGTTCTTATCGCAGTCTGGGCGAAATCACGGGCCGGTATTATATACATTTTTAGCCACTTTTAGACTTTTTGTATTTGCTCTCTCTCCTATTTAAAGTACTGGTCGTGTAATGTCGGCAGACTTTTTAGCGCCACCACATACATTTATTTTCGTTGGAGTCGTAAAATGCGACTAAGGGATATCAAAGCCGCTACCACAAGCCCTGAGGAACTACACCACCACCTCTAAAAGAGTGGATTCGCCAAGCCGCTTCGAGCGCGTGGCGTTTTAAGATTATACATCCCCCATGCCCGTGTCCAATAGTGAAGATGAAAAGGCTGATGACGATGATTAAAAAGTCGAAATTAATGTATGTAAAAATTTGATACCTGAGTTTATTTAGTCTTCTTGTAATTTTTGAATAATAATAATAATCTTTATTCAGAGTAATTTTGGTCCAGACAGCAGAGGTTAGTAAGCAGAAAAACTTAGTAAAAAAGTATATTGGCATTGTATATTAAAAATTACAGTACACGCACACAAATATATTTTAAAATACCATATTAATAAATTGTAGAAATTATTTGTGAATTTAGTAAAATTATACGAATATTTATTCAGTTCACATACTACGTATCTACACATCTGTTACCTAAAGAATAAATGACATGATTATTTACAGTTTATACAACCAAAGGCATCCAAAGCGTACATTCAGGTATATTCTCCAAGAAATTTGGGATACATCTCAACAATCCGTTGATAACAACGAAACATCCATTTCATAATACTAACCTGTAATACAAACTTCTGGTCGATATATTTCTTAGCGATATTCGGCTGGAAGTCTGGTGACTCCAGCAACCTGAGGAACAGTTCGTAGACCAGCTGGAGGTGTGGCCACGCCGCTTCGAGCGTGGGCTCGTCTTCTTCAGGGTCGAACTCTGCACCGTTCGGGTTTGAAGATGGGGGTAACGTCCGGAACAGATTTACCGCGAACTGATGGGAGATAAATTACATGGTTAGAAACTGATTAAAATTTTGTAATACCCTAGGGCAGTTTTTTAAGGATTTTGAATTCCCCCTTGACTCTACGAGAAAGCTTATGGCATAGCATTGGGAATTCAAAGGTTGCTATTGACGATACTAGCCGTGTGGTCGACCGGCTTTAGAACTCTTTTCGTGGGTGTTGTAAAAGGCGCGTCAGGAATAAACAAAGTCCTGAGGAACTACACTACTCCTAAAAAAGTGGACTCGACAACCTGCTTGACCAGCGTGGCGTTTTGAGGCCATTCATTGGATAATAAATATTTTAAGGAATGAAAGTACGCTTGATATTGAATAATTTTCTGCAGAAATAACGTTGAATCTACCATATCAACAGCCTATATCTCTCCACTGCTGAATATAGGGCTCTCCCAAAGCTCGCCACCACACACGATCCTCGGCTCATCACATCCGAGCTCCACCGGCGAACATCCTCAAGTTGTCGGTCCACCTGGCCGGAGGGCATCCCACAGTCCGCTTCCCAGAACGTGACCTTCTAAAAGTTCAAATTCCTGTCTTAATATTTTGACAAAATGTCAGGACAATATAAACTCTAAAGAAAAATATATAGACTTTCCTTCAAACGTTCCTTCAGCGGCCTCCATCTTATTTAAAGCAATTTAAGTGGCACTGCAAATGTCCGCTCTTTGGTAAAACGAAACCTTCATGCGGCAAGGCAAAGAAGCTATGATGAGGTTAGAACATAATTTATTTGCCCGGAAGATTTTTTATAGAGGACTCACTAGCAACACATTGATAAATCAATCTCTAACAACAAGCTATCTTTGAGCCCAACCTAAACCGACTGCACGAAATTATTCAGTTAAACTTAAAAATTGAAACTTGAGCCTGGCTTTGGGACTATTTGTGATGGCTCATTTCGCTTAGACCAAAATCGTTTTCGCCTGTTACCAGTCTCCATGGATTGATTTCATTTCGTTTTAGGTTGCTAAATTTTGGTGACGAAACTTGATGAATAGAATTTCCATATGCGAGATGTTGACCTCGCATATGGTTATCGCGATATCTCGTTCTATTCATCAAGTTTCTCTCATTTAAATCCAGCGGCACACAAACATCTAGCTACACTCAAAATTCAGTTTATGAGGGTGATCCAAAACTGTTGTGGTGAAAAGGTTATCTTCCGCAATTTGATGACTGCTTATGTGTCGATCTCTTTCAATTTTTTCAATGATAACATAAATGTTTACCTTAGTAGGATAACCGCAGTGAGGAATATCATTCACATCAAAATTACCAGACCTGAATGGACTGAACCATTTTTTGCAGCAGTTTTTGCATAAAGCACCACAAATCTCTTTTCGAGCACTAGAAGTATTCATACCGTTGTTGAAAAAAAAAATGTTAAACAAACTAATATGGTCGTCTACTTTTCTAGGAATTTCGCTTTTAATAATTAAATTCAACAAAGCTTACTATATTTTTTGTATTGCATATCTCACCATATTAACTGCCTCAGGGTATATGGCCTCGGAGATGACGCCTCTCGATGACGTCACATACTCCACCATTTCGAGGAGTGCTGCACGCTTCACCTCCTTCCATTTTAGATCTGAGAGCGGCTCATCGGCGAAGTCGAACAGAAGGCAGCATTGTCGAAGCTTCTGTACGAAGAGTTGCTCCCGTTCCGCTGCTGGGGCATCTGTTGACACGAAGTTATTTAATAAATGTACTTGGATTTTAATCACCATTAGTTCCCCACTGAAATCAATGGGGAAAACGGAAATTAATTTTCGTGTTTGAATTTTCGTTGTCTCACTGTACGAAATATGTTATCCTAATAAAGCCAGAATAATATCAGGCTTCTCATCACCTTACAGCTTACGCAGTCTTCCAAATGCAGGCGAGCGGAGTTGAATGCGTTTGTCAACCCTATGTTGCTTTTCAAAAAAAAATATTTTCATCTTTACACTTTCCAATGCCTACTCATTTTAATCAAAGGTCCTCAATCGCATTGAGCGTTCTACTGCCCCGTTTAAATAGTTTAAGAGTGTATCACCCACTTTGGAAAACACTGCAGTGGATCAATACACGACATCAATCGACAACGTCCCACTGCAGGGCAAAGGTTTTCCTTCACATCACGAAAGGCATCATGCCGAGAAAGAGCCAAAACAGATTTTGGGGGTGGCACATGTTTTGAACTAGTCGAAGTGAAGAGTCGTATGAAACTAGTCTTACGGAGTGGTATAAGATGTAGGTATTTTTATGTCAATATATATTAGTTCTTGCAACTCATGAGCGCGCGTCAACTTTGTTTGTGCATAAATGTCCGTATACGCGAAAAGTAACCTTCGCGTTTATGTATTTAAAGGTCTACTGTGTAGGATAAAATTCTAGAGATAAATGAAACCAGCTCTCTAATCGTCTAATGCTGGACATGGGCCTTCTCATAAACATTGTCTTGTGCATGAGGAATGTATGGCCTTAAAACGGCACGCTGGCCTAGTCGTTTGGCGAGTCCACTCAGAGATGGTGTAGTTGCTCAGAGCTTGTGGTAGCCGATTTGTTATCCCTTAGTTGCTTATTCTAGACATAGATAGGATATAATTCTAGAGCAGAGGTCGCATTTTACGCGTTAAAGACACACCACTACTGTAACAATACTCTTTCGAGTATTGTCCCTTTCAGAACTTCTTGCTACTAAATTATAACAACTGGCGGCTAACGAACAATCTAAATTCAAATTTGCTCCGAACTCTTTGATTTGATTGGTTTTTGATTCATTCTGGTGTCTAATTTCGATTCGGTAGAGCCTTCTGTATGTTTGTGAATATCACATAAAACATTTGTAATTGCGAATGTTCCTGAAGTTCTGCTGTATAACAATACATTTGTAAAAAACACCATTTGGGTGTTTTTTTATACTTTTACCGATACATAAATTTCTGGAGTGAAGACTGGGTGTCATTTATTTGCTAAGAACACCTCTACAGTCTGAGCAAACGTCGCACGCTCCGCACCCTCGTGAGTTACAGGAACTATACATCCAGCAGTGATGTCACGGATCACAAAAGGCTCGCAGATAAATATAATTATTTTCCAATACGTACTAATACTGCAGTCAGTGACTACAATCAACACATACATGAATATACACCAATCCAAGGTTTCAATTAACTTGAGTTGGTTGTATGGGCTCGCAAACAGCTCAGAAAGAAGTCTCTAGTATAATTATTGCAATTTTCAACTCAATGGCGCATCCAATCAATTTATCAGGTCTTTGAGAAAATCACGGATCCCTCTCAACATTTCTATTGTGAGGTTTTTGAATTCTAATAATAATAAACTATAGGTCAAACTAAAAGTTATTAAAAATGGCTACTGTAGAATACAGTAGAAAAAAAACGAATTTTGAAAATGGAACTGCTTGTCACGCCATTAAATTTTCAAAGCTGTCATTTGTTTTATTTGTGGTGGTAATTTGAAAATTAAGTGGAAATTAAGGGTACTTGGAAAAATGAATTTAACAAGAGACCATTTTCGTTCTATGATTTTTTATGACTTTCGTTGCGGTCTAAACCAGAAACAAAGTTATGAAAGACAAGACAATTTAGTGATAAAGTCGCATCCAGTGCCACTGTTTATAACTGGTTCAGTGAAATGAGACGTGGTCGTATAACAAACTTGTCTTGATTTCGTAAACGAGTTATTACGATGTTATAAAGTTCATTGTCGCTGCTCTAACTCTGAATGAATAAGTTTGTTTTACAATGTTATATTTGCGGTTACTGCTGCCTAACTGTTTATTAAATAAATTGATAATGAGCTGCAAAGGATTTTGTATTTGCGCATCCTTTACACAAAAACCTTAAAAACAACTGCATTTAGACATTTTTTGGCCAGAAATTCCCACTAACCGTAAATAAAAAACTTGAATTGAAACTGAAGTGTCTACTTGACTTGTATTATGAAGTTGTCAGTTTATCTTGATCACATTTATATGTGGCGAATACGTATATTGCATCGGTATATTACATACTTCAGTTTATCAGATAACCAAGAAAATCTATTTAGTTTTGAATATATTTATGAATTAATAGCAGTACATTCCAAAAGCTTTATGACGGTCAATAATAGAATAGAATCAATTCAATGAATTGTTAGAGCAATTCCATATAATACACAGAATATAATCCGAGATACAGGTGCGTCATAATAATTGATCTGTTAGTTGTCATGGTAACGGACGGACTCGTAACGCAATATTAGTGTAGCTTTGACCTATTATTCCACTGTATGTGTCCCTATGAGACTCACGTAGTTATTACATGGTATTCTCATTACAGGGAACATGGTGCCCATTTAGTTGCTTTAGCGATATGTTGCCAGTCACGCGAAAGATTTGTAACTCAGTTCATATGTCATACGTAGCAGTTGGTCGTATTTATCAGACTGTTTTCTTGTAAAATATGAAAGTATAGCTCGTCTACAAGTACCTGACGACGCGCGACATTTGATATTTTTGACAAAAAGTCAGAATTAAACCGAAATTTTCGAAATTTGAAGCATTGGTAGAAAAATTAGAAAATGCTCAAAAACTGAATATCAATTTTAACATTTTGTACTCAAAAACTATTCAGGATCTCTCAACCTCAGCATTTACAGAGCCCATATTTTCTGTGATGAATACTAAACGGAGAGATGAATGCAACAGACCCAGCATACATTTTATAAAAGCCCAGTTATTGGTTTGTTGTAATTTAAATTTAAAGTGCAATAATAGCTATGAAGCTTCCCATAAAAATAGGACCCTGATGAATGCACGAAGTAGCAAAAAATATTCATTAAAAAATAAAATATAATTGAAACATAATATATATTTTTTTCCAATCTACTGTATTTTTATGGCTAGCTAGGCTTGAAAATACTATATTCGGCCTAAAAGAAGTTCGCAACCATATCGCCAATCCGCTTGACGTGACGTTTTAAAGCCATATATTTATATACATAGATCTCTCATGCATGTTCAGCAGTAGACAAAGAGGCTGATTTCTGTTTACGGTATTGTAGTATTAAATTCTTAGTATGTCTGAATTAAATTCTTCATGGTAGGGATAATGTAATAAATTACGCGTGACAAAATTCCAAACAAGAGTCAACGACCGTAGATTGTGTTCCATGTGAGTAAATAAATAGACCGCCGGTTAAAAACTTAAAAAAGTGTAACGTTTAGCAAAATACTCGTCTGGGCCACATGGTGAACATAAACATGCGGAGAATAGCAGTTACACATGCGAAAAGATGAACGACTTCCATGAACATACTCATATTGGTATCATTAGAAGTAAAATATGGAAGTCTGAGTAAAATCAAACGTAGTGTTCGGTTTCAGTTGCCGTACACGTGATAAGATGTTGATGTTGGGAGTAAGTAGTTGAAAGATTGCCGAAGTTAGTTCAAGTAGTTTAATGATGACAATTAGTTATAAAAGAAAGTATTTTTTGGCAAATTTTCCCTATGCGTAAGGATTGTTAGTTAATTGTATTGTTTCTCTCTTTAAATTTTATTGTTAATATTATATAAAATACGTGCGTTGGGCCTTAACTAGGTCGTCACGTAAGCACAATAATGCCTGTAGTGTCGTAACTGTGCAAGTAGGTATTCACACTTCTCCGCTTCAAGTATGACTGGCTGAACACACCGTAGTTCCACTATCTGCACTTCGCCTGCAGACTACCAGAGTTCCTGAGTTCCTCATAATGGAGTGATCTGCTATAAGGGATCGTCCATTAATCACGTGAGGCTCGAAAGCTGGGGGGGGGGGAGAATTCGGAAAAAAAAACCACGAAATATCACAAGGATGTAGTGAGATATCACATGTATTTATCACCAGTATCACTAAGTATCACCGGGGGGGGGTTAAAAAGTTACTAAAAAACATCACGTGATTAATGGACGACCCCTAAGGTGCTGCGATGACTTAGGGCCGGATGTTATGCATACAACTGATTATTTGGAAGTTACAGAGACATTTATTGAATATATCGTGATGAGTTTTCCTGGAGTGCATATAAGATGAGAAAACATATTAAGGAAAATCATACAATAAAGGTGAATCAATTAATTTCATATTAGAGTATCAGGTGTTTCAACCTACATTAAGCGATGCATGAATCATGTCAATGGGAAATATACTGCAGAGCGCAAGGACATCGCATTCCATTTCCCATGGCATACAAATAGACGGTCGGCGGCTAGCCGTGGGTCGATATGGTTCTGCGGTGGTTTTATATTCTCGTGTACAGTTTCGTACGTCCCTAAAATGTAGTTTATTTATGAGGTAATAATTGGTTTGTTGTTGGTTTTAGTCCCATTGTTTTACGTTAAACAGTTGTCAGTCGTGCCTTTTCAAGGTTACATGTTACGATGAAGCGTGGGCGGCATTTAGGCATCACATCTACCGCGTATTGCCTAATGTCAACGTCACAGACGATTGATAGCGACATGAGCACGCGTTTATTACTACCGAGCCGATTGACGTATCGCTCCCATCAACTGGCTATGATTTATCGCGTACTTTAACCATCAAGAACCTCTCGTTTATCTATCCAGGAATAGATACGGTCGTTTCGCGGGTTGATTCTGTAAAGCAAGCAAATAACGCAGTACTCTGTAAACAGTAGTTCCTTAAGCTGTTCGTTTCAAGATAATTTTGTCTAATGTATATTGTAGCGGGGCATCTGCCATTGATTGTTAGCGTGCAGCGTATCAACTGCCGACGAACCTTTGAGTAGGGGCAGCTGCACCATCAAACTCTCCTTATCGGCGTTGGGCATCTGTGTGGGGCGTTCGGGCGAGACAGCGGTGGGCGGGGGCGGCGGGCTGCGCGCGTCCGGTGGCGAGGGCGCCTTCTGCGCGCCCTGGCCCTCCATGCCGGAGCCGGCGAACAGAGCGAAGCGGAACGCGCGCGCGACGTCCGATACGCTCTCGGAGCGCTTGGTGGCGGTCTGGTTAGCAACGAGGTCCAGACCGGAGTGAAACGAGGGGGACTTGGGGATACCGAGCGGCGAGACGGCGCGGCGCGGCTTGCTCTCAGCGGCGGCGAACATCGCGCGAGAGGGCGCGCGCGCGGCCGGCCCGGCGTGGACCATCGCAGGCGGCTGCCGGCAGCTGCATCCGAGCGGGAGCCCGGCGGCGCCGGAACCGGTGCGAGCTGCGGGGGCGTACTGCCGCGCGCCGGTCTTGCCCTCGCATGGCGGAGCCCGCCGCACGTGCGCGCGCACACCCCGCACCGCCTGTCACCCCCCGCGCGGCGCACGCAACAACCGTTCTATACAACCTCCTAGGGTTGTCTATCTGTATAATCACAACCAGTCATCATTCGCCATTAATATAATGACAATAAAGATTGTAAACACTATCACAATTTCGAACGTGACTTGGAGTACACCAAAATAACGGACGTTTACATTAATATTGAGAATACAACTCTTTTGTAGCGTCCTGATTCCAAACAATTTATCGGAAGGAATAATTCTATTAACAATTTATCGGAGCATTACGTCTTCCGCTCTATTATTATAACCAGACTTCACACGTGTCAGCCCTAAAAATATGTCTCATAATTCGGTTCTGGGTAGGGGTCGGTATTGCGTCGCTGCTGACGAGAGACAAACAGGGGGGGTTATTGCGTGAAATACAAATATTATGAAACATTGACGTGTACAAACACGAAAAACGGGATTAGCTGACAATATAAACATACGTTACGTGATTGGATTTTTTATTAGAGTCACTAAAATACATGAATATCATACATAAATAAACAGTTGTTCTGAAACTGAAATACCTACTCTGAAACTGAAAGGCCCTCAGTAACTAAATTTTTTTTGAGATAACCTTTGGACCATCCAGATGCCCGCAGACAATTCATTATAACAGTCATAATCCGTAAGCGAGACTACTGCGATTTTCAGGGTGAAAACAAAAGAGTGACAGTGGCGTCGTGAAAGTTTGTTTGGGTGAGGTTAGGGGGCCAGGGCGACCCTTACGTAGGGACGGAGTAGGCTCCACTTGTGTGCCAGACGCACCCCCCTTCACCGCCGATCGTTAATTGACTTTTAAACGTCGGAATCACTTCCCTCATTTAATTTTTATTAAGATCGACACTGAGGTTTCTGCAGCGAAGGAAAGAGAATGGTTTAGATTTATTTTTTAATTCAATATCTGGAATGACAGTATGAATTTTTGACAGAATAACGTTTTCATCAAACTAAAGACATTCCTTAGTGTTGCTATAACCATCACCGTCACAGGCCCATTTATTGTCCACTGTTGAACATGGCCTCCTCGTGAACATTTTCCTGTGTATGAGCGATGTATTGGCCTTACAACGCCACGCTGCGGCCAAGCAGGTGGGCTAGTCCACTCTTTTAGAGGCGGTATAGTTCCTCAGGGCTTGTGATTGCGGCTTTATTATCTCTTACGCGCGTTTTACTACACCCTTAGTCGCCTTCTATGATTCCCACAGCAAGATATAGGGTGGTGCTATTTTAAAGTTGGCCGACACCACACGGCCCTGGCACAGGGATGTTAGACGGCCACTTAGAAATCCTTGTACCGAGCTGGCTGAAAGCTGGTATGGGAGACGGGAAACTAGTACGCCTGTGCTCCGCTCTAGCGCTGCCAATACTGAGAGACAAACTGTGTCGGAAATCGCATCCCAGTAAAAAAAAAATATATTATAATTTCGTATACCGTTAATAGAGGGCAGTAATTATTGAACACACGGAAGAAATATCACTTTTAACATTTCTTTTTGATATTATATTGCATTTCGGATATAATATGTAAAATATATTGAAAAAAATAAATAAATGATTTATAACGAAGATTTTTATCGAAAACGACGGTTCGCTTGAGCAAACAATGGAAAATAACTGCGACGTAAACAAATCCTGAGAATACGACGGTGGAAAATGGTAACTGCTCATCGAGACTGCTTGTTGTAATAAAGTTTTATAACATTAGGGAAATCTGATTGGAATGTTTTTTTTATGCATCTCTGAAATTTGTCGGTTATTCTATGTTGTCAGTGTATTTTTGTCGGTCAACGGCCAATCTTGGTATTTTTGCGTACAAGGACCGAGTAGTCTTGGTACATGGTACGTGACACTAAAAACTAGTATGTTTACCAAGAAGTTGGTACGTCTGACATCATTGCCCTGGCATGATGGGCATTAAGTATATTCCTCGCAAAACTTCTTGGGCTTTGACCTTGAATGGGCGTGAACTTGGGCTTTGACCTTGAATGGGCGTGAACAGTCTTGGCATGTCCCTCCCACAATTTCAAACAGCACTCAATAAGGCGAGTGTGCGAGTAGGAAATTATTGTTGCGTCTCGCTCGAACTTGCGAACATATTGTATTGTAAATACCCCCTCCGTCGCATTTCAGCCAGCACCACCAAACGGACCTAAAAATAAGCTACTGCGCAGGTTTGTCACGTGATATCGCCAGAGCCCAAAAAGTTTTGCGATACTATTATACACTCGGCGCGCGAGCAGTAGAGCTCCGGAAGAAATGCGATAACAACCACTAGGACACGCCCAGCAAGCAAATTATGTCGTTATCGATTGACATTATAGAATATGAAAAAATATACAGATATATTTAATCAGGTAGCTTCCCCACTTCATGCCGCAAAGCCCAAGTGCTCGCGCGTGTAGTATACTTAATCACATTAAAACTAAATTATTAAAAAAATATTAAATAATTTTCCTTCACAACCAATGTGAATCATTATAGAAGATTCTCAACGCACGAATGTTATCTTATCATTAGTCATTATGTCAATTTCAGTAAAAACGCAACCTGATTAGATAGGTCTAATGGTTCTAATGTTCCATTATTATAATTATACTGTTTTCGAATTAAGACCACCTAGTTAAAGTGGAACACTTTTCCGCCAGATGAAATGAACGACTTATGTATTCGATTAAATAAAAAAGGCAGAGGATCGTACGTGGTGGCGGGGCTCGAGTTGAGAGCAGCTGAGAGGTAGAAGTTGAGTGCGAGAATAGTAGAAAGAGAAGTATAGTTTAATAGTAATAATATTCTTATTTTAAATAACAATCTTAAAAAACTTTTAAGTTAAACGGTTTTATATTTTATGTGCACTGAAAACTACGTGTAGCCCTTTCATTTGATACCCATATTGAGGGGGTTAAGGAAAAATATGTAATCCGCCATTTTGTATCGGCGGCCATCTTAGATTTATAATGTTATTGATTTTATTATATATTGTATTGTCATCTAAATTAAATGTGTGTACCAAATTTCAGATCAATCTGACAACGGGAAGGTGCTTAAATTTCAATTTCTAATTTTGACCCAAATAAATAAATTCCGTACGGGTCGAGCTAAATAAAACCGTTTAAAAATAAATGAATTATTTCTAATTTTTAAAATTAAATAAAGTTTCCTTTAAGTAAAATTTACTAACTTTTATATTTAAGGTAGTGTCTCTCCAGAGTCCGTTCATTTGTAATTACCCGTATAGACGATTTTATAATATCTTACACCGCTTTCGACGCGTGACAACCGTATCTGAGATTTTGGTGGTTTGTTTAAATTAATTTCGTACATTCGTTTACGAGCTAAATAATTTAAATTTTCAGTCAATTTAGTTTAGTTTCGGTCGGTCGGCTCTTAAATCGATACTCGGCAATGTACGAGTGTTTATTAAACATATTCGTGCATTGCTCACATATCTAGAATGCGGGCTAGCTGATAACTATCAACGAGAATACGTGCAATACGTGCTAGTAGATAACTATTAACTAGAATACGGGCTGGCCACGGAAGACCCGAAGCAGCTTTATCTATTTTATGTAATTATTTATCAGATCAAAATCTGATCGCTTTGAACTTTTAATAAACAGATTATCAATATTTATTGTTTCCTTGAGTTACTGTGACACTTAAGACATGCTTTATGTATTTATGAAGACTGTATTCTTACCAAAAACGTTTACGGAGTGGAAAGTCGTCAACCAATGAGATCGTTTGAATTTCTGACAATAGAGCGGAGCGTAGAAGTACGTATAATCTGCACGTTCGCTTTCCTGTTTCCTACGCTTTGGTGGAAACTCGGTTCAAAGGATGACTGAAGTTTAACTGTGCCTTTTTAATACATATATTTATATTCGGTGGCTTTACCCAGATTAAGCATCAATCGGGACGCGGTTACCAATTCTTCGCTTATAGGCAAAAACTAAAAATGGCCGGCCATACAAAAATAATGCTGAGTGATTAAATATTCACCCAGCATTACTTTTGTCTGAAACGGGGCACTTTTAGTCGATTTTAAAAATTCAGTCTGACGAAATTATATTTGAAATCGGTTAAATATTGAAAACATAAAAGTCATCGAGGTGTTTACACTTTTACTAGCATGACAGGAAAAACACCCAAAAGTTTCAGAATATTAGTTTAAGTTAAGTTAGGTTTCAGAAATATCAAATTATGTAATTTTCAGGGAACTATGTAGTGATATCTACACGGTAATGATAATTATGATGAGAAACATGGTAATGATGAGCTATGATGAGTTATTTGTGTAGAAATAATGATACAGCATAATGAACATCATGTGTTAAAATTGGCTTAGAATTTAGTACGGAGAAGCGCAAAAACACGTTAATTTTTAATATTTACGACTCCAACGTCTGCAAACATCTATTTTTAGCCCGAAGAAGCTTATGGTGAATCCTCAGTAAACACAATGAGCTGTAAAAAGGTCCCACAAGGTCACGTGCGCATTGAGATAACACAGATGGGATTTTTTTTTATTTTTTATTATTAACAATTTTACAAAGATTAAGTATATAGCTAACATAATTGTATCTAATAAACCATACAGATTTGTCTAAGATACAAGTACAAGTGGACGGTCGAGTAATTAGACGGGTTAGGGTCAACGACCCGTGGTCTAATTGTCAGTGTTCAATGTAAGTACTATGTACTTATTATGATCTTATTTTATATGTTTAAAATGACAACTCTTGCTTCACGTAGAAAGTACAATAGTTCGGTCAGCTGTCAAACGATACAGATACCACTTTCCCGCCAGTGATCAATCAGTGTTGCCAAAAAGGCGGCGAAATTTTCTACCTAATTTACTTAAAATTTTATTATTTACAAAAGAAACATAATTTCAATGAAACAAAAGACATCGTTTTTATCGTAATATTCGGGAATGTCAATAGGAGTAAGCACCCTGTAAAGATTCATATTTTGAGGGCTAATTTAACTGGATAGACAGTGAAGAATCTCGGTCTTTAAGAACTTGAAATAGATCTTCGCGATTCTGGATCAAAGAACAATAGGTTCTGAAATTGTCTGAAAATTTTCGGGGAGATTTCGTAAAAATACCAAATTTGGTATTTTTTTTCATAATACCAAAAAAAATATTAAAATATATGTTTTGAGGGATAATTAAACAGTACAACTAATGTCTATAGGTACATTATTTTTTTAAAGCGTAGATAACGGAAAATAGCGAAATTTATCTTTTCGACTAGAGTGCTGTCAGCGTTTTTATATTATTTACTAAACATATAAAGTAAAATACTTGTTGATGTTGATCGAGGGTAAAATACAAAAAAAAGAACGTACAATATATCTGCAATATGCACTTATGCGAGTTGCATTTTCTTCTGTACAACTCTTTTCTAGGTTGTTTTTTTCAATGAAACCAGCCCTTTCAGTACCCACTGCCGGACGTGGGCCTCTTCACATTGCCTCGAGGATGTTAGGGATGTTAGGCCTTAAAACGCCATGCTGGCTAAGCAGGTTGGTCAGTCCACTCTTTTCAGGTGGTGTAGTTCCTCAAGGCATGTGGTAGCCGCTTAGTTATCCCTTAGTTGCCATAGACACCCACGGAAAGAAATGGGGTGGTACTACTCTATAGCCGGCTGTGACCACACGGCACGTAGTGCGACAGGAAAAATCTTTGAGAAAGTCATAAGAATATGGGTTGTTTGTTAAATATATAAAATAATTTAGGTTGTAATTAAGGACGCTTTTTGCTTGAACTACCATACATACATAGATCTAAACAGACCTTGTGGTATGTTTACCATATTTATTTATTATGACTATGACAAGGCATCCAAACGAAGACCACCATTTTTAACCCTGCAGACTCCAAAACGGAACAGAGCATTTTTGCAAGGTATAAGATATTCAAGTATACCGTATGTATACAAATGGTTCGTATACATATCTCATTGTTCACCCTGAACTAATAAATAAGGGTGAAAGATTATAACTCTTCGGGAATGGACACAATATATAAAATATGACTTCAGAGTGCAGGATTTTCTAACTTAAAAATCCGCCATCTCAAAATTCTGTTTAAATAGGAACATACTCTAACATATGATTAGATAAAACAATAAAAAATATGTTATTTCTTTAAGAGTTTTAAGATTCTTTAGTCTTGATCTGGGAAACTAGACCTACAATAAGATTCCATAAATAGTGTCATATTTCTAACTTTGGATATTCAGGAATGGATTTAGAAAATGGTTGGAAAATAGGGAGGGATAGGATGGTATGGTAATGGGCAACAGCACATCTCACTCACTACCGAAACACGTACGTACATTGGAGGAATAAGATAATATGATAAAAATGCGAATACATTTATATTTTACGGTTCAATGTAGTATGTCCAGCGGATGTGGGATTGCAGCGTGCACCCTTCCTCTCCCATTTGGGGTCTGAACAGAGATGCCAGCCGTTAACGTACGGAAATTGCATTTTTTTTTGTTATTAAGAAGGCGGCAGACGAGCATACAGTCCACCTGATGGTAAGTGGATACTGTCGCCCATAGACATCCGCGATACATGCTATACATTACAAGGTAGTCCAAAATGAGAAACGTTGGCATGCCCCCGGATGCGCTGCCTACCTTTGGAGATATAGGAATGGATTTGGAGAAAGGGTTGAGAAAATGGGGAGGGATAGGATGCGATGGGAATGGGCTCTAGCACATCTCACTTACTACCGAAACACGTACGTACATTAGGGAAATACGATACAATGGGAAATGCAGTACATTTCAAGGTAGTCTTCTGTGAGAGAGGGGTAACATGACCAGTCGAGCGCGCTCAGCGGCTGTTGGATTGCAGCGTGCACTCTCCCCCTCAACAAATGTGGACAGAGTGACGTTTTTAATTAAATTCTAGCTTCACTACATAAGAATTTTGTGAATCGTAATGACAAACATAGTATATGTACATTGGAAGAGTTTCAATGTAAATTCAGATAACATTTCGGTTCTTTTAGCCATGGACTTTATCAAAGATGGAAAAATCTTTGAATATATGTAAACCCGAAGCTATGGTCTTTCTAACCACGGAGAGACAGACACAAACCAAAAATGAGGACATCACAAATTAGTTAACAATGTGAGGAAAACGCCAAAAAATGGTATCTGTAAAACGAAATGTACACAAGTGAGGGCTGAAGGACACTTTTTTTGCGAACTTGGCTCACTATCGCGGACTTAGATTACAAAATTTGAAAATGTATAATATTTTATTAAGAATATGATAAATAACTAGCATTTATAAGTTAAATAACGAGCTATAATTAACTGAGCAGCAAATGGGCAGCAAATGAATGGCAGCAAGTTTAAAATTAGGTTTATTTGGGGACGATAAAGAAATAGCTAGGAATCCCAGTTTGTAATTTTTGCTATTCGTTTAAATAACTAAAAGTTTTGATTCACTTAGATTTTTTTAATTTAATTTAATTTACATGAAACAATTCATAAATATTGGACGGATTTTACGTGTACCACTACAAGTATAAGTAGCAAAGTTCCTCGTCTGTTCGACGTGTGTCAGAAACTATTGGAACTGTTATCATCAAAGCAGGCAAAAGGGATTCGGCCCAACTTATCCCATCTGAAACTTTGCCTTTTCACTGCTTTGAAATGTCTGTAATCCGTTTTTTCGAGTTACCAGTATGTTCGCAGATGATATAAAAGTTTTTCAAATTTATGACATTACAATATTCTCTTATTCTTAGTATATTCAAATCTATCAAATTCAAAAACGTTCTTGTGGCGCAAGTACGTGTCTAAGGACCTTTTTATAGTAACGTAATTCGTAAACCTGAATGTCATTCCATTCCCCGAATGTCCATTTCAATAAAAACATACAAAGGATTAAGTCTTGTATTTTCATAAACAAATGACCACTTTGTTTAATCTTGGACATGCAGGTTTTTCATGGTATTTTCATTCATCATCGAACTTATGTTACGTAAGTAGGTTGAAGTACCAATTCAGGACCTCACAAATGTGAATAGAGCGTAGAACTTCTAAGCTATCAGTGCTCTAAAAATATGTATATATTAAAATGAACACGATGACCTCCAAAGAAAGACTTTAACGACAAAATAAGCGAATGGGTTGGCGGTGATTATTTCGCTATTTGCAAACTAATGTAAGCAATCTCAGGCTCGAGCTATTATTTTGAATGATGCAGAAAAAATGCACCGGTTTACATCACGCGATCAACGTATGCGTAGTTACAAACCGCGCGAGAGAAACAAGCTGGTTAAAGTCGAACTTTTTTATATAAAGAATATTTATTTTTAACGTGCATAAGGAAGGTAGCAGATGCGAAGCGAAGCTATTGGAACAATAACTGACCTCTTTCCTTCCTAGCAGTTGTTTATGTCTAACACGACAACTGAATCATTCTATCATTTGCAAACGTTACTGATGTGTTTGTATTTTCTATATGGAATTGTAAGTTTCTCAATATGGTTATATTATGGCAGAGGTACCTACTGCTTAACTATACCTATAAAGACGCTTGACACAAACGCAATAGCAGCAATTACAAACGAAAAACCTTACACTGGGGCCCTCTTATTTCATAAAGTTTTTATCAACAACCGAAAAATATTTGGACGAAAAATAAACCTTGGTAGAATATTAATAAACCTTTGAACTCTCGACAAAACAAGCCTTCGTCACGTCAACAAAAAACCGCACCAAAGATTTTGTTTTATCCGCGATACGCGGAGTCAAAAGTTGAAAAAGAAACTAAAAGTTCTGACCTTGTAACCTCCTGCTCACCTACTCTCGATATTCCTGGGGGCCCCCGGAAGTGCTGAACAGGGATGCGCTTAATAGCGCTCTTGCAAGGTCGTCGTTACACTGCACTGGTTACTGTCTGTTATATACTATGTACACTCGCGATCGCCAAGGTCTCCCAAAAATGTGCAGCCTACTTGCACAACAATAGATTGCGATCGTACCGCATAAGGATCAATGGCCGACTCGTACGGCGAAGGGTCAAAGGCTAACTAACTAACGGGCGACCCGCGCCCGCGCAGCACGTGAATTCACCCCTCACCTCGCAGCCCCCGAACAATACCGAACAAACCCCCGTCCCATGCAGAAGAAGTCTGCATGCTACTCCACTGGCAGGCGAGAGAGAGAGGTGACCGCTCTTTTCAGGATTGAGCCACCCACTAGGACCTCCGCAACCCGGGGTATTCCATCCACTCCGCGAAACAAATTAACAATGCGGCCCCGGCGCCAAAACAACGGCGGCAAATTAGCATCCTTGATTAAAACGAGGTCACCGATGCCTGGTGGGTGGGTCTTATCAGTCCACTTAACGCGCTGTTGCAAAATGTGTAAATACTCCAGAGACCATCGTTTCCAGAAACTCTGGGACAATTGTTGCAACAATTCAAAGTGCGACAAACGATTAGAAGCTACCCCTGTAAATGGGTACTCCGGCAGGGCGTTAAGTGGCTGTCCTATCAAGAAATGACCTGGAGTTAGAGCCTCCAAGTCGTTAGGATCTGACGAGAGCGGACACAAAGGGCGCGAGTTGAGGACGGCCTCAATTTTACAAAATACCGTTACTAGTTCCTCAAACGTTAATACCGTTTCTCCGATAACGCGCCTTAGGTGAGTTTTGGCTGATTTCACGGCTGCCTCAAAAATACCTCCCCAATGGGGGCAGCTAGGAGGACTAAACTGCCAGGTGATGCCCCGGCAAGATAGGGACATTCCAAGATCTACCTGGTTAGCATCTAAAAACTTATATAAATCCTTAAGGTAGTGGTCAGTACCCCGATAGTTGGTTCCGCAATCAGATCGAATTAACGCTGGAAGTCCGCGCCGGCTAACAAATCTACTAAATGTGGCAACAAATGCCTCTGTACTAAGAGCGGAAACTACTTCTAGGTGAACAGCCTTGGTTGACAGACACACAAAGACGCACAAATACGCTTTCTCTATCTTCGCTTTTCGAAGTCGCGACGTCTTGACCATGAATGGCCCGGCAAAATCGGTGCCAACTCCGGCAAAGGGTCTGGTTCCCTTGACTCGATCTGCAGGCAAATTTCCCATCATGGGCTGCATCGTCGCTGCCTTCAATCGATAGCAAGGCAAACAACGGAAAATTATGCCACGGATGGTACGTCTGGCTGACAAAATCCAAAATTCACGCTGCAAGATGGCTAACAATGCATTGCAGCCAGCGTGAGAATTTGCAATATGTCGGTGAGTCACCAACAAATGCACTAAGGGCCCACCTTTGGGCAACAACAATGGGTGACGAACCCCAAAAGGCAAATTGGCGTGACACAATCTACCACCAACACGGAGAAATCCCTCACCGTCAATAAAGGGGTTGAGCCTAGCAACGGCTCCCTTGAGTTTAGGTCTGCCATTCCGGAGTGTCTCAAGTTCTAAGGCGAAATGTTTAGTCTGCACAACGCGAATCCAATGCAGAAGGGCCATTTGGCGTTCTTCTGGCGTGAGAACAGGAGACAGCCGCTTTTCCTCCGGATGCCGAGCGTTATGAACGAAACGCTTTATCCAGGCAGTCACGCCAAGTAATTTGGACAAGGAACTGTAGCGATCGAGCAGAAAATCAATGCCCTTGAGGGGCTCAGTCAGGACACTCGATGTGAGCCAACCAATGGGGGGAGGAGTTACCAAGCACTGGTAACGTGGCCAATCAACTTCAGAATGTAACAACCACTGGGGCCCCCACCACAAATGGTGGTGAACCAGATCCGGCGCGTCTAAGCCGCGAGAAGCACAATCAGCCGGATTCAATTCCCCTGGGACATGTCTCCAAATTAAAACCGTCTCTGAATCTTGGATCTGTGATACTCGATTAGCTACAAAGGTTTCTAACGTGTGCACCGAAGTTTTCAGCCAACACAGAACGATCTGACTGTCAGTCCAGGCGAAAACTGTTCCAATGTCTACACTACGCCCGAGCGTAGAGCACACGTGATTTAATAAGCGGGCAAGAAGCGCCGCACCACATAATTCTAACTTCGGAATTGTATGTCGAGTCCGTATAGGAGCAACCTTGCTCTTCGACATAACTAAGTGAATTTTTGTCTCCCCTGTGGTACTTACAGTGCGTAAGTACACCACGGCTGCATATCCACGCTCGGATGCATCACAAAATCCGTGGAGGGACACTGAGCATTTCCCAACAGGAAGGAAACATCTAGGTATTGCAACCTGATTGATAGCCGGGACGGATGAGAAATACGATTCCCAATCGTGTAACAACTCTCCCGAGAGAGGCTCGTCCCATGAGAGTCCCGCAGTCCAAAGCTTTTGCAGAAAACACTTGGCCTTAAATATAACCGGACTGATCCAACCGTTCGGATCAAAAGTCCTGGCTACGGTGGACAGAACTGATCTCTTAGTCCATACCTTAGAGGAGGTTAATTCGACTCTGTAGGTAAACTCATCGTGGACTGGCATGTACTGCACTCCAAGGAGGGCTATCAAATTCAAGCTATCCGCATTCTCAAAGAGATGAGGGTCTTGTTGGTGGTCCTCCGGCAAACCGGAAAGGAGATCCGGTGAGTTGGATAACCATTTTCGCAACTCATAGCCACTAGTTCCCAGAAGCCCTATCAATTCATCTCTCAAGGCCCGAGCCTCTTCGAGACTAGATGCTCCGGTACAAATGTCATCAACATAAGCATCCGTCTCCAAAACAGAGGCTGCGCGGGGAAAATACAAACGCTCGCGCTCCGCAAGCTCCAACAATGAGCGAATCGCAACAAACGGGCTAGATTTTATGCCGTACGTATTGGTGTTGAGCTCGTAAATCACCATCGGATCCTCTGGATGCTCACGCCATAAAATCAGCTGATATCTCCTATCTTCTGGATGGATCAGCGTCTGACGGAACATCATTCGAATATCCGCTACAAAGACTACTTGATGCCTCCGGAAGTTGGTCAGAATGTCTGAAATGTCCTTTTGTAATTTAGGACCCGCATGCAGACATTGGTTCAGCGAGACCCCGGTGGTCGTAGACACTGAACCATCAAAAACCACCCGAATCTTTCCGGTAGGGGTCTTTAAAACCGCATGGTGGCTCAGAAAATAGTGCTCACTATGTTGCCAATCAACGGTCGACACCGACATATGCCCCAAATCCACGTATTCTCGCATGAAGTCGACGTACTTCTGACGAAGGACTTTATCCTTGAGCATGCGACGCTCCATGGAAATCAAACGTCGTTCAGCAACGTCCCGAGAGCGTCCAAGGGCAGGTCGAACCGCTAAAAAAGGCAAACGGGTGATCAAACGGCCCGAGCGAAGGCGACCAGTATTATTCTGGTAGAACAGCTCGCATTCCATTTGCTCTGGGTTCACCCGGGAAGCTGTAGGGGGCTCTTCCACCTCCCAAAATCTCTGAACCGCATCAGAGAGAACTGAACCTACAGCTACATCATCAAACTCTTGGGAATTGGCAGTTGTTGACACTGGGCCCATTATTACAAACCCGAATGAAGTCGGCACAGCGACTAATCCGTCACGCTGTAAAAGCCGCTTAGGTCCACACAACAATCTTCCAAGGACATCCGCTCCAATCAGGAGATCAATCGGGCCTGGGGTGTGGAAGTCAGGGTCTGCTAAGTCCAAGCCTGACACTACACTCAACACAGCAGACGGTAATTCTTGCTGTGGCAAATCACCAATCATCTCTTCCAACACAATTGCCGACGCCTCAATCTCCGGGTGAGACGAGGTGACAGGTGTACAATTAAATTTTGTGCGACCGATCACACGCACCTGCACCTTACCGATACCTCGCACATTGTAGGTACCGGTGTGGACGCGTAAGCCTAACTTTCTCGCCAAACAAGATGACACAATGCAGCCTTGGGCCCCCGAATCTAATAGAGCACGAATCCTCATGTGTCCCTTGGGTCCTCGTACCATAGCCGAAATAGTTGGCATGAGTACGTACATCGATTGAACGGCTGCAGTTGGCGAGTGGGCATGTAATTCCTATAACTGAGGCCAATTAACCCCGGAGCGCTCCACATGCGCTAACGGGTCCCAGTTATGGTATACTGGTCGGCGATCCACCTGAGTCCGTTCAGGGGTAGTGTTGCCCTGCGAGCGTTGGGAATGCGGCTGACGTCGCTCCAAGCGCGGTCGTTCCGCTAAAGGGGTATAATTGGTAGGAGCACTGCTCCTTTGAGGCGGCAAAGATCTCCCGGCAATCACAGCATAATCGCGACGGCCGCCATCATCAACTCTTCGAGGGGGAGTTACCCGGCCCCCGCCCCTAGGGGAAGTGGAGCCCCCGCCCGTGCGGGGGGAATGACGGCCTTCAAACCTAGGAGGGGCCCGTGACCCTATTCTGGGTGCAACCACCCGACCGCGATTAGCCTCCCAGCCATGACCGTCACGACCATCCCGATGGTCGACGCCATTCCGATTGGCACATAGCAGGGGGTGATGTCGGCCCAAACAATGCTGACATGAATGCGATCTAGCAGGGCACTGCTGAATTAAATGCTCTCCCAAACAACCATAGCACCAGCGGCGCTGAAATGCTATGTTCCGCCTACCTCGGACCGCCAGACCCTCAAACCTTCTACACGAGACCACCTTGTGGCCCTCCGCCTTGCAATATAGGCATCTTGGTGAGGTGCTGCCAGTGGCGACAGCATACCGTTGTCTGGGGATCCGAACATTCCGCTTAGACAATTCCCGTCTAGGGGGCGCTTGGGAAGTGGACGGGATGGGCGCATCCGAATTATCCGCCAACCTACATTCGTCCTCTAAGAATTTTAGCAAATCTACGAATTTGGGCAAATATGTTGCGCTATCACCACCGTATTTATATTCAAATCGGGCCCTTAGCTCCTGAGATAGCTTACCCAACACAATGTGGACTAAAAGAAATGACCAACTATCCACTGGCAACTCAAGTTTACCTAAGGTATTCACCGCCCCCAATAACGGGTTTAACAATTCTAATCTTAATGAAGAAACCCGGGTGACCTTAGGTAGTGCCAGGATTAGTGCCACATGTGTGTCCGCCAAACGTCTCACGTTCTGATAACGTCGGAACAACAGCGTACGTGCCGTGATATAATTTTCATTGTTAACATCCAAATGTTGGATAAGACTGCTGGGTTCTCCCCGAAGAATCGAACGTAGATACGCCATCTTTTGGCTATGAGTTAGATCCTCCCTGGAGTCTACCAAACTATCGAACAGATTTACAAATCCGATCCACTGTTCGAGCCTTCCATCAAAATGTGGGAGATCCAAATTGGGAAGCCTGCTCAACAACGCCGGAGGGGTTGCCTTCCCCTGCCCAGAATCCGACGGCAGACCTCCAGTCTCCTCCGAAAGGGAGACTGCCCTTTCAGTGATGGAATCAGCTAACTCATAGCACTGATTCACATCGGCCTCGATCCTATCCACAACCTCACAGCCAAGATCCGGCGAAAGCTCGGTAAATTTCGCGTAATGTTGGCCCAACTTATCCAACCGTGCCGGTAAATCCTGATACCTTTTTATTAAGGCACCATGACGATCGGGTCTGTCAATCAGACTAGCGGCCGAAGCCAACCATCGGAGTATCGCCTTTATGTTTCCACTAATGGACAATGCTGACATGGTTGTCACTAAATGTAACAACAAGTGTACAAACAAACAAATAAAATTAATATACAGTATTCAGTTTAAGGATAGTGGCCTAACAAACAAACAGGCCACACCTACAAAGCAACAATAAATGATACAAAACAATAATCCAATATGTAATAGATCCCTGTTACCATATACGTAACTTACAACTTGTTATAAAAAGTAAC
Source organism: Sesia bembeciformis (assembly GCA_943735995.1). Lineage (NCBI taxonomy): Eukaryota > Metazoa > Arthropoda > Insecta > Lepidoptera > Sesiidae > Sesia > Sesia bembeciformis. The sequence goes on along the minus strand of OX031042.1, from coordinate 11,440,157 downwards.
CACTGCGAGAAATGTTAATATAAACAAACAAAATTCCATTCCAAGTTAGTAAGTGCTCAATACCTATCCGTCGCAGGTAACCGAAACAAAACCGAGTCACTAAAAAAAGGAATGTTAAGATTAAAAACACTTGACAACGGGTAGACCTTGGGATACGTTGCTATTAACAAAGAACTTTTTTAACTAATGTTTACGTTTCACAATATAAGGTCCATATGCACAACCACGCTCTGCTACCAATGTTTTATCCGCGATACGCGGAGTCAAAAGTTGAAAAAGAAACTAAAAGTTCTGACCTTGTAACCTCCTGCTCACCTACTCTCGATATTCCTGGGGGCCCCCGGAAGTGCTGAACAGGGATGCGCTTAATAGCGCTCTTGCAAGGTCGTCGTTACACTGCACTGGTTACTGTCTGTTATATACTATGTACACTCGCGATCGCCAAGGTCTCCCAAAAATGTGCAGCCTACTTGCACAACAATAGATTGCGATCGTACCGCATAAGGATCAATGGCCGACTCGTACGGCGAAGGGTCAAAGGCTAACTAACTAACGGGCGACCCGCGCCCGCGCAGCACGTGAATTCACCCCTCACCTCGCAGCCCCCGAACAATACCGAACAGATTTGAGGAAGCGGAGCAATGAATAAACCTGAACTCCATTCAGATATGTTATTAGAGTATTTAAAATACTATGAATGGTGGCACGCGAAGTCGAAATGGCCTACAAAACGAATGACGTCAAATTATATGTCCGCGTAGTCGATATCAGAAGACATGTAATAATTATATTATAGCATGTCTAAATTCAGACAGTATAACATGATAGATCTATTAAAATTTAGTGTTTAGTGCCAGTAGCATGCCCCATACTAATACTAAAATCTAGAATAATAACATAGTAATTGTAGCTTTTTAGCAGTTTTGTAGCCGGCTACAGTGAGTTATGGTTTTAGCAGTCAATATATGTATGTGGGTGTGTTTATTTGTACCCTTGCAGACTTCATTTATTTACTCTATTTTCATTATATTGTATGTACAGAGGTGGAATTAATGCCTTAATACTACTTAGATTTCATATTTACACGAACATTAGACATTTGTCTAGTATACGTGGAAACAAACTTGTTTAAATCTTTTTACTCCGAGGGTTTTAATTTTTTTGGGTAGTAATTTATATTCAAGTCAAATGTCACCAATCATAGTTGAAAAAAAATTCCGTCTACTTTAAAAGATTTAAAAGAAAAGAATTGAAAATTTGAAATTATGCTTTAAAAGATTTGACTGCTTGAAATCACAAAGAGAAAAAACGATATTGAAGTATTAACAGTTTTGAATAATTCAATGATAGCTATGTTGAGAGGCCACCGGTGCCCTTGATCGTCCACATTGTCAAAGTGATTGCCAAGTTTTGAAAAGTATCATTTTTTTTCAAATGTATATTATTTTTATTTTCATAATATATATTTTCAATATTATTTTCAAAATTAAGAGTGTCTGACCATGCAAGGCGGCTCAATAGATATATACGAGTATGCACTCCGAGAAGAACTGTTATATTGCATATATTGTGTGTTAACATTTTAAATGTAACTGTCCGGACGGAGTCGAGTGAATATATACAGTTTGTTGAATGTTCGGGATTTAGCACTACACTGGTTTTTTTTTAATAGATAGACGTTGGCTCGCGAGCAAACAGCTCACCTAATGACAAATGGATACCGTACCGTAACATTAACATCCACTGCTGGACATGGGTCTCCTTATATCCTTATATGGATATCTGGTGCGTGAGGGATTTTTGGCTTTAAAACGTATTGGTCATAATACATACTCGTAAATCGATTTTCACCTACTTCCACATGTCGTATTCACTTGAAATTTTGCAGACTTATGTAAGTCTGATGACAATACAATATTATGCATTAAACCCTAAAAGCCTGGATATTTCCGGGCTTTTGATATTTCAAAGCAATTGATATTTCAAAGAAATCCACTTAGAAAGAAACTAAGGACTATTAAAAGTCGCGCTGAAAGATGTATCAAGTCGCATAACAACTTACCTTTAAGGGGTGGTAATTTGACCAGCTCGTGGTTGTGACACTGCACGTTGAACCTACTGGAGCTATGCCTCCTCTGTTGGCCGTTGTTCCATCCCGGCGGACGCGGGCCGTCCGCGGAGCGGGGCACTATAGCCGCTGGGGGTGGCGCACCCGCTGCGAGGGATGATAATTGCTTCTCTGGACGACTCTGTTGACAATGGAAATGGGAGGATTAGTTTGAGAGTTGGAAAACTATGCTAAAATGTTTTTATTTTTATTTTTATAAAATAATGGCAAGAAGGCAGATTTAGGTTTTTGTTATAGGAAGAATGCGGCAAACGAGCATACAGTTTACCTGGTGATGCAGTCCGCGGTACAGACATCCCCGGTACATGCCAACTTGAGTCCCGAATGCCAAACGTAGGCACGCCCCCTGATGCGCTGTCTATCTTTGGAAATTTAGGAATGGATTCGGAAGGGGTTGAAAAATGGGGAGGGATGGGATGGGATAGGAATGAGCTCTGGCATATCTCACTTACTACCGAAACATGTATGTACATTGAGCAATAGGATAAAGTGAGAAATACAGGACATTACAAGGTAGTCTTCTGTGAGAGAGGGATAACAAGGTCAGTCGAGTGCGCCCAGCGGCTGTTAATTGCAACGTGCAGAACCCCCCCCCCCCGGCCCTCCAAGTGATGGTAGGTGGTTTACCACTGCCAATTAATGTCACTTAAAAAAATTCGTGATTTATTGTCATAATTGACGCTGTGCTAGAGCATTGCCAGAAGGTAGGTAGCCTGACAGACGGATTACCCCCGTCAAACTGGCACGCGGGTCGCATGGGGTCCGAATCAATTATATGTGCGGCCCTCGCTGGTATTTTATAAGACCTACCTACCCAGCCTAGCTACAAAAACTGATTTTGAGTAAGATTTAATAAATATATTTATATGTTCCCCGCCGGGTTTCCCCTCGGATTTTCATTTATGCCGCAGGAACAGTTTCTTTTTCCAGGAAGCAATATAGCCTATGTCATTTTCGTGGCTACGTTCGTCCGTGAAAGCGTTTCAAACAAATAAACAAACAGGCATCGTTTCATTTTGAAATATCAGTAAGAAGATGTACGTGTGCGGCCCGAACTGCTCTATTGTCTCTATTGGCCCTTGACCAAGAAAGTTTGATAAGAAGTTTTAAATAAGAGTAAATCACCTGAAAAATCGATAAAAAGAAAGTTAGGCGACCAGATCTTTTGCAAAAGCTATTTATTCTTTATGAAGCATCATGAAGGAGCATCGATTGTCTATAAAATCACTAGACCAAATGCAAACATTAAGGGGTTTCCTAGTCATAAAGCTTGAGGCGATATAGGTCAGATGTCATATGTTTTCTCTATACATATGCATGGGAGTGTCCGTCTGTTTATCAGACATACATCAAGGACGTCGAGACGGCTGATTGTTTTTTGTTATAGTGTGCACGTAGACCGCAGGTCATTTTGTGAATAATTATTGTAGAAACAAGAAATGCAGTTCATTCATATTATTTAAACATAATATGGTTTCCACATTGTAACTGTCAATGTCTTGTCACATTTACTTCCATGGCCACTTCCATTCCACATCCACTTCCATGGCTTATGAACAATAAAATAAAAATAAATATGTCCGAAGAAAACACACATTTATTAAACAACTAATATAACGACTTTTATTAAACACACATTAACGTCTGTACTATTAAGTATTTGTATTTTAATTAGTGCATGATTGAACTGTGCCCTCTTCTGAAAATTTATAAATGGAAATTGTTTACTGAAGAACTCAATAACTTTTTCCCTTTTTTTTTCTTTTTATATATGTGGCTGTCGAACAGGCAACTCCCCTAATGGAAACAACTAATTGCAACTTTTTTTATTATACCTATGTATATGTGTAGATTAAGACAGACTTCATAAACGAAATCACGAACCGTTTGCTGTCGCCTGACGTATCTATGTGGTAGTGCATCGAGGGAAATCTCAACATCAATGTTGCCGCGTGCCGCAACGCAACTGACCGGATATAGCCGACTTGACACCTAATGGAATTTTATTTTTAGCCAATTCTTAATGAAGGCTTAATGCCAAGGCCCCTTTTTGCCTTCAAACGTGGTGTAATATCGACAGTGCATTTAATACAAGGACAGGCTTATCAAGAAATGGAACTAATTTGTAAATGACTTGGTATTCTAACATTGCAATGATTTGCAATGCGCTAGAAACACGGTTATAGTATGCAAAAACGGAGCGACAGTGAAAAATTACATAAATAAAGCGCTCAGTGGCGTAGCCACATGGCTTAACAAAAACAATGGCTTTAGAACAAATAATTCAAAAGCCCTGGGACTTAATATAAGGTATAACAATGAGTCAGCCAAACCTATTACTGCAACATTTTTAGGGATCACGGTAGTCGAGAATTTAAATTGGAGAAACCATATTGCAAACATAAGTGAAAAACTTAACAAATTCGTGTACGCCTTAAGAAGGATAAGCGGTGTTACTTGCATGGAAGCAACCTTGACAGTATATGACGTATATGTCTCTTCTATAGTCAGATATGGCATTGTCTTTTGGGTAACTCGCAGTGAGAGTATTCACAGCAGAAAAGAGATGCCTGAGAGCCATATCCAAAAGAAATGCATTTTGCAAGAATTGTGCGCAAAAGAATCGCCACCTTGATGCATTCTGAGCACCTTAGTGGATAAATTAGACTGTTCCACATTTAGGTAACATATTGGGGTAATGGTATAATATGGTAACAACACTCAAGCCATTCGCCAATGTTTACGCAAACCATCGATTTGAGAATACGTACTAGAAGACCGTAGAAATACGAGTATGAGTATGAAGTAACAAACGTTGTTACTTGCTTTGACGCTATATGCTTTGTTACTTATTACTGCTTGTTACGTCATTTTATGTGACCTAATTACAGTTTCTAACTACCTACATACATCAGGTGAGTCGGGAACAAAATTTGTGTTAAGCGTTTGGTTTGGATACTTACTTATTTTTAGGTGTTAGTACTAAAGAGCCGCTGTTGAGTGCAGTGTGCACCTTCACCTAGGTATGTCTGCACATGACCAATTTTTGTAACAAGTTATTGTATTATGCTTTTTGTAAACATTCAACTGCTGTATCTATAAATAAATACATTATCATTTAACATGTCACAATCAGTGGCTCAACTTGTCTTATACCTTTTCCTGCTCCTCTCACTTGATCTGTTTAAGTATTATCTATTATATTCTTGTAAAATATATATTGTATGTGTATTTATAATGTAGGTGATTCTGATTATGCAGAGCGGTGTTGTTTATTTACAGTAAGCCGGTGATGGGTGAGTAAGAGTATACAAGATTGTGCGTGGTGGCAAGCCTTGGGAGAGGGCTATAGTGTCCCAAGAAATGGTGTCAAGCGGAAGTCCAAAAGTAGGAGCATCCCCAGGAGTACCCGAATCACCCCCATGTATATTCCGCGGTTTTTTGTAGTTTACATCGACATATAACAATCCGTTGAGATCATTCGTTAAAAAAATGTAGGTAAAACTGGCCGTTCAAGCGGTCTGGAACCTGAAATGGGCCAATTAGTTGTACGTTTACTATTCCAGACTGTTGCATGATGACGCACCATGTCATTATGCGTCTAATGTCAGCTTATCTCAATAAAAACATATTAAGGCAACTGGATTGGTCGCGGCGGGCCCATTACATGTAATACATACATAATAATTACATGTAATAATAATGATTACATAGGCATTGTAAGTACATATAGTAAGTACGTATTACATGAATATTATACACTTATTTCTAACAATGATAACATCGCAAGAAAATAAATGAACTCATCATGTCGTCATTTAAAATAGTTCATAGTTTTGTTACTACTGAAATACTAGCAACAATTAAAATAACCATAAAACATCTCCAGATCCATTGGATCCATTGGATATCCAATCTCCTACCTCTATCTACCTCCAATCTCTTACAAATTCCGTACTATCATAGTTTTTAATTCACCCATTTGTGTAAAATATAATAATGCTTTGAGTACAATTTTAAATTTATTCTATAGATCACGGACAAAATTTAGCGATCTATGTTTGAAGGTTATTTAATATATTTTATAAGTCTATATAATCACAGATTATATCTTTATATACATATTTAATTATTTTACGAACATCTTCTTAATGTTTTTTTTTTTAATTTACTACGTATCAATTTCAAACGTATTTATGTTGACTATTTTAGCAAAATAATCCTAATTGCAACTAATATATAAAAGTGAACGATGTCTGTCTGTTTCAAATGCTTTTTACGCATCAGCGGACGGACGAATAGAGCCGAAATTTTGTTTGAACCTTCTTTACGGACTATGTTTCCCATTCCTCAAGTTTCCCGTGGGAATTCAGACGAAACCGCCGGCAAAATCTTGTTAGAAAGTATATATTTTTTCTGGACAATGTCAAGGACCACGTTTCACGTGACTGACGTAATCGTTACTCTGTGCCCATTACCGAATGTTTCTTTGAATACAAACACTAATGATGACTTAAAAAGATCGCACTGAACAAATTAACATATCAAAGAATACAATACAATGTAACCTTTATATATTACAAAAGTATTTGATACACATTCATTAGGGTAAACTGCTTTAACTTAATGAATGCTATTGGTTTATACAGTAGACCAGGAGTACCTCCCCCCCCCCCCCCGCTTAAAGAAAGATGTGCTATAAAATATTTATTTAAAATTACCAAGAAACAATTATTCCTATGCTGTAGATAAATAAAATTTAACATAAATGACAATTATGTAGTACACAACAAGAAAATATTTAGAAATAAAATAGAATAGAGAATAGTTTCACGCGCTTTTACCGAACCGCGGATACCAAGTCTGTCGTTACGGACGTTCTAATTCGATTTAGTTTAAGTTATTACTTAAGGTGCGGCGGTTATGGACAACATCCTGGAGAAACCGGCATGGGTTTTTTAGCGTTATCAGACATGAATCTGAATAGAGAACTTTAATGTTTATTAGGAGAGGGTGCAAACCATCAGCATGGACGTTACAGGCTGAAATCGATGGATTGAAAACCTTAAAAATGACAAAATTATGATAGTTGGATATGTCAATCAAATCAAACTACACGTGACCTGGTCAGTGACAAAATGCGGATAATGTTTAAGTGATGTGCACTGAATGCACTCGCCATGTGATTCACAAACCGACCACCACTCGTTATGTGTGACTTATGTGTGACCTCTGCCAGTAATGTAATTGTACCATTTGTCTTTGATTACGGATTAGTTGGAGTTTACAAATCAAAAAGAATTCGATAAAATATGTAAGACTTCCTGTAAGACTTGTCTCTATTGGGACAAGCCGCGCTTGACTGGTCAAAATCATAAAACTAATCATTGTATTCATTATTTATTTATTCAAACCTCATTGCACAATAATATGGACAACAGGAATATAATTAATAAATTAATAAATGTATTCAAGTGTACATTCATTGATTCAAAATTTTATACCAACATCAGTAAAAAATGAGTTGTCTATCTTTGGGCATTTAGAAATCAGGATATAGAAAGAAATTTCCCAAAGATTTCGATATAAGTAGCGGATAATGAAAAAGGTGAGGGTAATTGATGAGATAAGGGATGAGTTCTGGTAATTTTTAATCGTTGCCAAAAAACATGCTGATTGCTATTGTATATTTCATGATGACAATCTTCTATGACAGTGAAAAACTCTGTAATTACGGTTATTGTACGCAACGATTGTACAATGTTATAAGATGTAGTCCCCGTAACTTTGTAGTAAACTTGCGAGCTTAAAGCTTATTAAGTTCAGCTCAAAATCAGCACATAAGGACATCAATAATCAATATGCTTAAAGAAGAACGACTATTGTCCCCGCTTAGAAACAAATACTCCAAGAGTTTGAAGAAAAACAACAATTAACTCGGACCTAAATCAAAAGTTTCTCGCAGCATAAAGAGAGGAATAAGAAGAAAAATACTTCTTGGATAAAAATCCCGTCAAATTCTGTATTTAGCAATAGTAGGTAACGATTTTGCATCAAATATATTCTAAACAAACCCTTTCTTAAAAGAACTTTCTGACGGAAATCTAGTGGTTACATTTGGAATCAAAAATATCCATATATTGCTCTGAATTTTAAAAACAAAGCACCGAAGAATTAAAGCATAAAGAAATGTCACTTAAAGAGGAGACTCTACGGACAATCTGTATAGGTATAGGGCTGTTTAATTTGCATTTTAAATAGTTATTATATCCTATGAACGAATTTCTCGGATCATTTCTTTTTATATTCGTGTTGAAAAGACAAGCTTTAGTCGGCAAATTCCAGTTATATGGATTTACCACGAATTTATTAGCAATAACAGCAGGTGGTCTTAGCAAAAATATTTAATATTAAATTTCTGATGACGGATTTCATCAAACCTTTGACCGAACTATAATGTATTTCGATAGGACGGTGTTCCGTTGCGTATGCAAATCGAGCTGTCATATCGGCTGGGTTCGAGCTCCTATGACGGTGATGTAAAACCGTTAACTAGATTTTATAATTTCAAATTATGGCCATATTGAGACGATCCCCCGTGCAAAATATACATTTAATCTTTTCGTTCACTCGATTTGCGAAATACAATCTCGTATATGTTTGATTATATTTGAGTGCATATGTTTTATCCGCGATACGCGGAGTCAAAAGTTGAAAATGAAATTAAAAGTTCTGACCTTGTAACCTCCTGTTCACCTACTCTCGATATTCCTGGGGGCCCCCGGAAGTGCTGAACAGGGATGCGCTTAATAGCGCTCTTGCAAGGTCGTCGTTACACTGCACTGGTTACTGTCTGTTATATACTATGTACACTCGCGAACGCCAAGGTCTCCCAAAAATGTGCAGCCTACTTGCACAACAATAGATTGCGATCGTACCGCATAAGGATCAATGGCCGACTCGTACGGCGAAGGGTCAAAGGCTAACTAACTAACGGGCGACCCGCGCCCGCGCAGCACGTGAATTCACCCCTCACCTCGCAGCCCCCGGACAATACCGAACAAACCCCCGTCCCATGCAGAAGAAGTCTGCATGCTACTCCACTGGCAGGCGAGAGAGAGAGGTGACCGCTCTTTTCAGGATTGAGCCACCCACTAGGACCTCCGCAACCCGGGGTATTCCATCCACTCCGCGAAACAAATTAACAATGCGGCCCCGGCGCCAAAACAACGGCGGCAAATTAGCATCCTTGATTAAAACGAGGTCACCGATGCCTGGTGGGTGGGTCTTATCAGTCCATTTAACGCGCTGTTGCAAAATGTGCAAATACTCCAGAGACCAACGTTTCCAGAAACTCTGGGACAATTGTTGCAACAATTCAAAGTGCGACAAACGATTAGAAGCTACCCCTGTAAATGGGTACTCCGGCAGGGCGTTAAGTGGCTGTCCTATCAAGAAATGACCTGGAGTTAGAGCCTCCAAGTCGTTAGGATCTGACGAGAGCGGACACAAAGGGCGCGAGTTGAGGACGGCCTCAATTTTACAAAATACCGTTACTAGTTCCTCAAACGTTAATACCGTTTCTCCGATAACGCGCCTTAGGTGAGTTTTGGCTGATTTCACGGCTGCCTCAAAAATACCTCCCCAATGGGGGCAGCTAGGAGGACTAAACTGCCAGGTGATGCCCCGGCAAGATAGGGACATTCCAAGATCTACCTGGTTAGCCTCTAAAAACTTATATATATCCTTAAGGTAGTGGTCAGTACCCCGATAGTTGGTTCCGCAATCAGATCGAATTAACGCTGGAAGTCCGCGGCGGCTAACAAATCTACTAAATGTGGCAACAAATGCCTCCGTACTAAGAGCGGAAACTACTTCCAGGTGAACAGCCTTGGTTGACAGACACACAAAGACGCACAAATACGCTTTCTCTATCTTCGCTTTTCGAAGTCGCGACGTCTTGACCATGAACGGCCCGGCAAAATCGGTGCCAACTCCGGCAAAGGGTCTGGTTCCCGTGACTCGATCTGCAGGCAAATTTCCCATCATGGGCTGCATCGTCGCTGCCTTCAATCGATAGCAAGGCAAACAACGGAAAATTATGCCACGGATGGTACGTCTGGCTGACAAAATCCAAAATTCACGCTGCAAGATGGCTAACAATGCATTGCAGCCAGCGTGAGAATTTGCAATATGTCGGTGAGTCACCAACAAATGCACTAAGGGCCCACCTTTGGGCAACAACAATGGGTGACGAACCCCAAAAGGCAAATTGGCGTGACACAATCTACCACCAACACGGAGATATCCCTCAGCGTCGATAAAGGGGTTGAGCCTTGCAACGGCTCCTTTGAGTTTAGGTCTGCCACTCTGGAGCGTCTCAAGTTCTAAGGCGAAATGTTTAGTCTGCACAACGCGAATCCAATGCAGAAGGACCATTTGGCGTTCTTCTGGCGTGAGAACAGGAGACAGCCGCTTTTCCTCCGGATGCCGAGCGTTATGAACGAAACGCTTTATCCAGGCAGTCACGCCAAGTAATTTGGACAAGGAACTGTAGCGATCGAGCAGAAAATCAATGCCCTTGAGGGGCTCAGTCAGGACACTCGATGTGAGCCAACCAATGGGGGGAGGAGTTACCAAGCACTGGTAACGTGGCCAATCAACTTCAGAATGTAACAACCACTGGGGCCCCCACCACAAATGGTGGTGAACCAGATCCGGCGCGTCTAAGCCGCGAGAAGCACAATCAGCCGGATTCAATTCCCCTGGGACATGTCTCCAAATTAAAACCGTCTCTGAATCTTGGATCTGTGATACTCGATTAGCTACAAAGGTTTCTAACGTGTGCACCGAAGTTTTCAGCCAACACAGAACGATCTGACTGTCAGTCCAGGCGAAAACTGTTCCAATGTCTACACTACGCCCGAGCGTAGAGCACACGTGATTTAATAAGCGGGCAAGAAGCACCGCACCACATAATTCTAACTTCGGAATTGTATGTCGAGTCCGTATAGGAGCAACCTTGCTCTTCGACATAACTAAGTGAATTTTTGTCTCCCCAGTGGTACTTACAGTACGTAAGTACAGCACGGCCGCATATCCACGCTCGGATGCATCACAAAATCCGTGGAGGGACACTGAGCATTTCCCAACAGGAAGGAAGCATCTAGGTATTGCAACCTGATTGATAGCCGGGACGGATGAGAAATACGATTCCCAATCGTGTATCAACTCTCCCGAGAGAGGCTCGTCCCACGAGAGTCCCGCAGTCCAAAGCCTTTGCAGAAAACACTTGGCCTTAAATATAACCGGACTGATCCAACCGTTCGGATCAAAAGTCCTGGCTACCGTAGACAGAACTGATCTCTTAGTCCATACCTTAGAGGAGGTTAATTCGACTCTGTAGGTAAACTCATCGTGGACTGGCATGTACTGCACTCCAAGGAGGGCTATCAAATTCAAGCTATCCGCATTCTCAAAGAGATGAGGGTCTTGTTGGTGGTCCTCCGGCAAACCGGAAAGGAGATCCGGTGAGTTGGATAACCATTTTCGCAACTCATAGCCACTAGTTCCCAGAAGCCCTATCAATTCATCTCTCAAGGCCCGAGCCTCTTCGAGACTAGATGCTCCGGTACAAATGTCATCAACATAAGCATCCGTCTCCAAAACAGAGGCTGCGCGGGGAAAATACAAACGCTCGCGCTCCGCAAGCTCCAACAATGAGCGAATCGCAACAAACGGGCTAGATTTTATGCCGTACGTATTGGTGTTGAGCTCGTAAATCACCATCGGATCCTCTGGATGCTCACGCCATAAAATCAGCTGATATCTCCTATCTTCTGGATGGATCAGCGTCTGACGGAACATCATTCGAATATCCGCTACAAAGACTACTTGATGCCTCCGGAAGTTGGTCAGAATGTCTGAAATGTCCTTTTGTAATTTAGGACCCGCATGCAGACATTGGTTCAGCGAGACCCCGGTGGTCGTAGACACTGAACCATCAAAAACCACCCGAATCTTTCCGGTAGGGGTCTTTAAAACCGCATGGTGGCTCAGAAAATAGTGCTCACTATGTTGCCAATCAACGGTCGACACCGACATATGCCCCAAATCCACGTATTCTCGCATGAAGTCGACGTACTTCTGACGAAGGACTTTATCCTTGAGCATGCGACGCTCCATGGAAATCAAACGTCGTTCAGCAACGTCCCGAGAGCGTCCAAGGGCAGGTCGAACCGCTAAAAAAGGCAAACGGGTGATCAAACGGCCCGAGCGAAGGCGACCAGTATTATTCTGGTAGAACAGCTCGCATTCCATTTGCTCTGGGTTCACCCGGGAAGCTGTAGGGGGCTCTTCCACCTCCCAAAATCTCTGAACCGCATCAGAGAGAACTGAACCTACAGCTACATCATCAAACTCTTGGGAATTGGCAGTTGTTGACACTGGGCCCATTATTACAAACCCGAATGAAGTCGGCACAGCGACTAATCCGTCACGCTGTAAAAGCCGCTTAGGTCCACACAACAATCTTCCAAGGACATCCGCTCCAATCAGGAGATCAATCGGGACTGGGGTGTGGAAGTCAGGGTCTGCTAAGTCCAAGCCTGACACTACACTCAACACAGCAGACGGTAATTCTTGCTGTGGCAAATCACCAATCATCTCTTCCAACACAATTGCCGACGCCTCAATCTCCGGGTGAGACGAGGTGACAGGTGTACAATTAAATTTTGTGTGACCGATCACACGCACCTGCACCTTACCGGTACCTCGCACATTGTAGGTACCGGTGTGGACGCGTAAGCCTAACTTTCTCGCCAAACAAGATGACACAATGCAGCCTTGGGCCCCCGAATCTAATAGAGCACGAATCCTCATGTGTCCCTTGGGTCCTCGTACCATAGCCGAAATAGTTGGCATGAGTACGTACATCGATTGAACGGCTGCAGTTGGCGAGTGGGCATGTAATTCCTATAACTGAGGCCAATTAACCCCGGAGCGCTCCACATGCGCTAACGGGTCCCAGTTATGGTATACTGGTCGGCGATCCACCTGAGTCCGTTCAGGGGTAGTGTTGCCCTGCGAGCGTTGGGAATGCGGCTGACGTCGCTCCAAGCGCGGTCGTTCCGCTAAAGGGGTATAATTGGTAGGAGCACTGCTCCATTGAGGCGGCAAAGATCTCCCGGCAATCACAGCATAATCGCGACGGCCGCCATCATCAACTCTTCGAGGGGGAGTTACCCGGCCCCCGCCCCTAGGGGAAGTGGAGCCCCCGCCCGTGCGGGGGGAATGACGGCCTTCAAACCTAGGAGGGGCCCGTGACCCTATTCTGGGTGCAACCACCCGACCGCGATTAGCCTCCCAGCCATGACCGTCACGACCATCCCTATGGTCGACGCCATTCCGATTGGCACATAGCAGGGGGTGATGTCGGCCCAAACAATGCTGACATGAATGCGATCTAGCAGGGCACTGCTGAATTAAATGCTCTCCCAAACAACCATAGCACCAGCGGCGCTGAAATGCTATGTTCCGCCTACCTCGGACCGCCAGACCCTCAAACCTTCTACACGAGACCACCTTGTGGCCCTCCGCCTTGCAATATAGGCATCTTGGTGAGGTGCTGCCAGTGGCGACAGCATACCGTTGTCTGGGGATCCGAACATTCCGCTTAGACAATTCCCGTCTAGGGGGCGCTTGGGAAGTGGACGGGATGGGCGCATCCGAATTATCCGCCAACCTACATTCGTCCTCTAAGAATTTTAGCAAATCTACGAATTTGGGCAAATATGTTGCGCTATCACCACCGTATTTATATTCAAATCGGGCCCTTAGCTCCTGAGATAGCTTACCCAACACAATGTGGACTAAAAGAAATGACCAACTATCCACTGGCAACTCAAGTTTACCTAAGGTATTCACCGCCCCCAATAACGGGTTTAACAATTCTAATCTTAATGAAGAAACCCGGGTGACCTTAGGTAGTGCCAGGATTAGTGCCACATGTGTGTCCGCCAAACGTCTCACGTTCTGATAACGTCGGAACAACAGCGTACGTGCCGTGATATAATTTTCATTGTTAACATCCAAATGTTGGATAAGACTGCTGGGTTCTCCCCGAAGAATCGAACGTAGATACGCCATCTTTTGGCTATGAGTTAGATCCTCCCTGGAGTCTACCAAACTATCGAACAGATTTACAAATCCGATCCACTGTTCGAGCCTTCCATCAAAATGTGGGAGATCCAAATTGGGAAGCCTGCTCAACAACGCCGGAGGGGTTGCCTTCCCCTGCCCAGAATCCGACGGCAGACCTCCAGTCTCCTCCGAAAGGGAGACTGCCCTTTCAGTGATGGAATCAGCTAACTCATAGCACTGATTCACATCGGCCTCGATCCTATCCACAACCTCAGAGCCAAGATCCGGCGAAAGCTCGGTAAATTTCGCGTAATGTTGGCCCAACTTATCCAACCGTGCCGGTAAATCCTGATACCTTTTTATTAAGGCACCATGACGATCGGGTCTGTCAATCAGACTAGCGGCCGAAGCCAACCATCGGAGTATCGCCTTTATGTTTCCACTAATGGACAATGCTGACATGGTTGTCACTAAATGTAACAACAAGTGTACAAACAAACAAATAAAATTAATATACAGTATTCAGTTTAAGGATAGTGGCCTAACAAACAAACAGGCCACACCTACAAAGCAACAATAAATGATACAAAACAATAATCCAATATGTAATAGATCCCTGTTACCATATACGTAACTTACAACTTGTTATAAAAAGTAACCACTGCGAGAAATGTTAATATAAACAAACAAAATTCCATTCCAAGTTAGTAAGTGCTCAATACCTATCCGTCGCAGGTAACCGAAACAAAACCGAGTCACTAAAAAAAGGAATGTTAAGATTAAAAACACTTGACAACGGGTAGACCTTGGGATACGTTGCTATTAACAAAGAACTTTTTTAACTAATGTTTACGTTTCACAATATAAGGTCCATATGCACAACCACGCTCTGCTACCAATGTTTTATCCGCGATACGCGGAGTCAAAAGTTGAAAATGAAATTAAAAGTTCTGACCTTGTAACCTCCTGTTCACCTACTCTCGATATTCCTGGGGGCCCCCGGAAGTGCTGAACAGGGATGCGCTTAATAGCGCTCTTGCAAGGTCGTCGTTACACTGCACTGGTTACTGTCTGTTATATACTATGTACACTCGCGAACGCCAAGGTCTCCCAAAAATGTGCAGCCTACTTGCACAACAATAGATTGCGATCGTACCGCATAAGGATCAATGGCCGACTCGTACGGCGAAGGGTCAAAGGCTAACTAACTAACGGGCGACCCGCGCCCGCGCAGCACGTGAATTCACCCCTCACCTCGCAGCCCCCGGACAATACCGAACAGCATAATTAAGTCATATTTTGGTTACGTACATCTAGATTAATAAATGAAATGTATGTAAGCGATATTTTTTTAATTGTCACTAGCATGGCGGTGAAGGAAAACATCGAGAATGAAAGAAATGTGGACATGGTCCAGTTGCAACGTTTGCTCCACCAAGCCGCAATGGGCCTGGGTTCAACGCAATGGATTATGATTGGGAACCCCATTTACTACGGGAAGTGTGTACCCTGCAGTGGAACACTACAGGCTGATATCAATGTAAGCGGGTCCCGGGGGCCCCGGGGCGTTCGTGTTGAAAGATTATTATTTAAGATAATGCCTAGGAAAAAACTACTTCGTATTTCATTGTAAACATGAATAATGTATATCTAATGACAATACAAATAATTACAGCAAATAATTGTATTGAGTGTAACCAAAGCGCGTGCCACGAGCAGGAAGAGTTTCGGTCATTGAGATGAGGTCAGACAAAACTGGACAGTAAAGAGATTTGTATGAAATCGTCGATCACCTGCCACTTTACTAGACTCCTCATATTATGGTTCAATAACTGTCCATTCTTGACTGACCTCATGTAAATGATTTAAGATTTAAGAGCACAAAGTACATAAAACATATACTTATTATGTGACGTTAAGTGAGAAAAGGCATGAACCATTCTTGGCATGAATGAACTTATTAGCTTTGGTTAAGATCTCGGGTACCTAACCTCGATATCCTGCGTGATACTCAGCTGCTGGGAAGAGTTATGCAACTCAAATTAAATTGGGAAAGTCACCAGCTAAACGAGGCAGTTGCAGTAAAAAGTAACCGAGGGAAGATAAACGAAGCTTTGCATTTGGTCGTCCAATGGCAAGATGAGTCGATTACGTAAAGAGAAATGCGGATGGATATGGTTAAGAACCGCACGGAACCGATGTGTGTGGCACAAACTTAAGTAATTAAACATCTTTATTTTTTTAAGATATCAATAAATCTTAAATGTGGGAAAGTAGAGCCGACAATAAGGTCCCTTTGCTCAGATAAAGACAGAAATTTACTATTTTTAGTGTATAAATAAATTAAATAAAAGACCGTTTCCTGTTTCAGGCAGTTATGAACCGATATAAAATCGCACAATTTACATATCCAGTTTTCCAATATGATGGAAACTTTCGATTCTTATCATCATCTAATATAATGTGCAATCTCTGATGGAGTGCAAAAGCACGTAATACACATTAAATAACGGATGTTACGTCATTTGGTCGCGTTAGCGTCAATCGGGTGATGGACTTGTATGCCAGCGGCCTATGTTGTAGGCGGTAGCAGCATTTAACAATACGAGTCAATCCTACTAATGGTTGATTTAGCAGTCGTGCTGACTCATGACAGGAAATTTATTTTTAATGAAATTGTTCAGGTTTTGATGAAATGTCAAATGGTGTTGTTAACGCCATCTGTGTTAGAAAAAACAATCCACTTTTAATTTAGGCTGTAACGGATTTGAACTGCTTTTACTAAAGTCTAGTTTAGACAGAGAAATATTTGATGACCTCTAACATTATTAAGAGCCATGAGAAGTGTTAATAATTAATTAAGTAATTAATACATAATTGAGGCTGGGCATAAAGGGATTTAATTATAATGAACACCACATTTGTTACCTATGTTCTTTCAAAATAAATGAATTGATTTGATGTTTGCACTAAAATGTATTTAAAGAAAATGACATTCTGCAATTAAAGTAGAACGTACTATGGGGCTACTATAGACCCCATAGTACTTTAGATCAATGGGCATATACGAATGCGGTAAACGTCTCTGTTCTGTTGTCTCCTGGTTCACCAACAAAGAGATCACAACGACTGCTACAGAGAATAGGGTTGTGGACTCTATTCGTTATTATAGGAGACACACATTATTATAATTAAAATCATAATGAGTATAGTTAGACTCACCTCAGCCAGCAATCGATTTCCTCTCCGGAACATGACAGAGAACGACCCGCCCACGTTCCCAGCTGACGCCGAGCACACCAACATCACTAATTCATGCCACTAACACTGACAGACACGAGCACTTACTTAATTAGTACACAAACCAGTTCCGTGCACACATGGGAGCTATGCGAACACAGGACAATATGCAAACGCGACGATGAACTGAATACTGGAACAATCGACTTTTACTATCATCTCTGGATCAAATTCACCGCTTTTTTCTGTCTATCGTTAACTCATCTAATCGCACCGATAGTTTTTTAAATATAGTAATATGAGATACTTGTGCACGATGAGTGTGGGTGGCTCCGCGAATAACTCGCTAGTGCAATAAAAAAGTTTCACTAGACTGCAGTCATTTGTTTGCAACAACCAACAGAAACCTATCACTTTTCCCCGTTCGGGCAAAACACACGGCGAAACTTTCTCTGCAAGTTTAACATCTATGAGTCATAATGAATACACAAGTGTTAACCTTTGACGTTAAAAGATGGCAGGTGAGCGATCAAAAGTAAATATAATTATGATACTTGACTACATAATAGGGTCTCTGTAAAGGGAACAGCATTTTAAGGTTTAGATTAGAATCGAAAACACAACAACATATTTTTGCAAAGGTCTTCGGTTCATGAAAATCAATTGTACATCGCATACAAAAATATTTAATTTGTAGGATTTAAATAATGTTTTCTTTTTTTCGTAAATCAAAGTTCATTCTAACAAATTCAGCTCAATCATCGCTACAAGCAACTCACTAAAGAGACCCGGTATAACTGTGTGTAAACGAATATAAAAGAGCTAATGTAGAGAATCATGAATAGAGATTCATTACGATTTTCACTCGTACATCACTTCAACTAGTTTAGTCGAATTTATACTGAAAAACTTGAAAGATTCGAAGTGAAGGCAAATTACACAGCAGCTATCGCACTGCACTGTGGTATAAGTGACAGATTTAATATTATGCGACGCGAAGTTGATGCCATTGTTTTCAATGCTCATGAAACACGCACTTGAAAAAAATCTTAAGTCAACTTATTGATTTTGAAATTGATGTTGTTCTAATTTTATTTAATATCGCAAATAAAGCCCTAAATATATCCGAACCTCTGATATTTAACGAGGCAAGATGAAATGAGTGTTCAAGATAAATTCGACTAGTGACAACTGGAGCGCATCTTTGTTAATAAAGACGTTCATAAACAATAGTGATTAGATAACGAAAGAAGAACATTCCAAAAAGATAATAAAGAAAGTTTCTGCGCGGAGCACAAACATATTCCAATGTTGTGATCACTCGCGCTCATCTTACTCGTACAGATCACCCGGTAAAAGTAACTCGATCTCGTAACTCGCCGCATTGTAAATTAGTCTCACAACCTAGTTCACATTATGTAGCATATAAATTTCAGCCGCAAGACAATCTCGAATATTTTAAAACGAAAGTCAAGATGACATCACTGGCAGTAAAACCAGCTAAAATAAACGCAACGTATTAAATCATCGTCCTACCCAGCAACTGTTTACTTTGGACCGCAGAAATGTGCAGAATATGATCTGCAAAATGCCTCGGACAAACATTTACAGAATATACTTCTAAATAAACGTTGTGAAACGCGCAAATTTGTTCCGACCAATCAATACTGAAGTACTGAAATGCAGAGGTAGATTTCCAACAGTAAATTATTTCCTTCAATTATATAAAATTGCAGTAAACAAAAAATGAACGTTCGTTATCACCCGGCACCAATGGCCTTGTTGTAGTAATACACATAAATCTTGGCACGCGATTGTAAAGATTGTGTTTTTGTTCCATTTTGCTGAGGCGTTGATAATTGAAAATAATGACGTGTGAGGCGGCATCAAAGGCATACAATAGTCACGTGTTCCACCATAAGTAAAGACAGCGGTTAATATTTACATAATTCTTCGAGTAATCTTCAATAGTCAGTTTTAAAGAGGAAATCTCCGGGTGATAAAGATAAAACAGTATGCAATATTAAATATGGCAGCAATGTTTTTCTTGTGTAACTATTCTATGGAGATTACTAATTATGATGTATTATTCTGATTAAAAACAAAATAAATACGAGACAATGTAACAATGTATAGATAGATGCAAAGTGTAAAAATGATGTACATATTTACAATAAATAATAGAAAGACACATGCAATAGTGAGGAGACAAGGAAACACGATTTACGACCAGTAGCGCAAACACGCTAGGATACTGGTAATACAAAAGGAATATAAAATAAAATAAATCTGGAAAGTTATATTAGTAATCTTGCAAACAGCATATGTGTTAAATCGTGTCATGGCAAATACAATGCAATTTTCCGATGTTGACGGATTCTGCCGTTACATTTTACTCGCGTAATTGCAACAACTCAAAAGATGTAATCTCTCTTTCGCAATTGACTCAATTACTCTACTATTGTTTCATTTATAAACGGATAAGAGTCATTTATAATTAATTTAGATAAGTATTCTGTTTTTAATTGTGCACTGCTTGTGGTTATAATCTATTAATAACCTTAATAACTTCAAAACATATTTTGAAATTCATGCTTACACGAGATATTTTAGTATATATTAGATTTTTAAGTACATTGCTATTAACGTATTAACAAGAGATTGTTTTAGAACGTTGTAAATAAGATTCTTTTGAAAGATCCCCACCCTAGCGTGTAAATAAACCAGATGACCTGCCCAGGCGCAATTAACGTCAGTAATGCGCCGCCTACGTGAAATAGTGAAAGCAAACAATGATGCGTCCTGTGTCTATTATTAGGAATACAAAAAAAACTTAAACGAGTCAAAGTAGATAATGAAACTACTATTACAGCTTACTCTATAAGTAGAAAGCCACTATCATCTCAACTCTGTATCAGAGTATGTTAAAAAAATACACGAAAGATAGCTTCCACACGATTTTACTCTTACAAACTTCCCTCTATCTTACATCATTACGAGTAGAAACTGTCATAATAATATAACGCCATGATCTAGCTTTAATTATGGCAAGAAGGCAGCAGACGAGCAGATAGTCCACAAACGGATAGAAAGTGGATACTATCGTCCTGAACATTCACGATGGATGCAACATCAGTACAGAATGACAAACGTTGACGCGCCCTCGGATGCACACCTAACTTACATGCATCTAACGATAGTGGGCTGGTTACGGTAGTAAAAAGGACATGTTAGAACGAAGACATACAGACGTACTGGACATTTACGATAGGTCAAACTAAAAGTTCCTAGAGCTGGCATTTGAAAATGGACTCTGCTTGTCAAACGCCGTTAAATTTTCAAAGCTGTCATTTGTTTTTTTTAATTTTGGCGGCACTGAAAATTAAGTGTTCGGGGAAAAATGAATTTAACAAAAGAACATTTTCGTTGAATGATTTTTATGACTTTCGTTGCGGTCTAAACCAGAAACAAAGTTATGAAAGACTTAAGTTAGCATTTAGTGATAAAGCCCTATCCAGTGCCACTGTTTATAACTGGTACAGTGTATTTAAATGTGGTCGTAGCCACTTCAGTGACGGTGTTAGAGAAGGGCGTCCAGCGACGGCGGTGCCCGAGGAAAACATCAAAGCAAAGCTCATGATTGAAGCAGACATCATTAGGTATTGATATGAGTCAAGTTCAAACTATTTTAGATACAATTGATAAAATGACTTCTCACAATTTGAGCGAAGCTCAAAGACACTGCCGCGTAGAATGGTGTCTCCGAATGCTTGAAAAATTTGCAATAGTCAATCAAATGCTGTTTTCGATTAACAGGTGATGAAAGCTGGATCTATTGCTATGAGCCTGAAACAAAGAGGCAATCTGCGCAGTGGCTCTTTCCTTGTGAATGCGCGGACTGGTATGTAAACAGCTGCTTGCCTTCTATTTTGGAAAAAGTCAAAGAACGACGCCCTCGAACCAGAATGATCCTCCATCACGATAATGGCCCCGCTCACTCCGCAAGACAAACGAAGCAATTTATGAGTACTGTAAATGTACTCATAAATTGCTTCGTTTATAAAGTTAATGGGTCATAAAGTTATGACCAATAATTAAAGGTTATGAATTCATAAATTCATAAAGTTAATGGGTCCTCCGCCCATACAGGCCCGACCTTGCGCCCCGTGATTTTTAGTTTTTCCCTAAAATTAAGGATAAACTCAAAGGAATACATTTTATGAATACTGAAGAGGCAGTAACGGCTGTTGAATAGGTGCCTAAAGAAGGACGGGCTGAATGCCACAAAATGATTTTATTGCATGAAAAAGTGTATCGATTATCGCAGAGAATACGTCGAAAATAAATAACGCCACACTCAATGGTCCACACTAGAATTCCCTATGTCATGGGTCCAAAGACACAAAGACAAACACACACCCAGACCCGAACATACAATACATTTGTCTTTTTATTTTAAACAAATGTATGTCCGACCGGGCGTCGAACCCGGGACCTTTTGCGCAGGAAGGGGGGTCACTACCAACTGCGCCAATCGGTCGATCTAAAAGCAATTCCAACAACTTCCCTCTTTACATCTGATTTCATTTTTGAAATTCTAAAAACCTTCAGTGTCACCCACGTATTAATAGAAACTTTGCACTGATTGCATTGCACATGGCCAATGTGGAAATATTCAATTTTATGCTTTATAAATCGACTATCGTAATCGAGTATCCTCTGTAAATTGAGGATCGTCTTATTTGCGATTCAATGAATCCAAGCGTATCGTCAATTCAACGCTTTCATTCATCGCTTTACATGATGCATAATTGAAATGCGGTCGTCGCGGAAGTTTCATTAATTGGACTTCACAGTTCAGTGTTAAACGAACATTTTTTTCGGATGAAACTGGAAAATTGGACTCTGTTTGTTCTTGTCCAAGGCTGTGTTTGATCTATTGTTTGTCACGTCCAAATGTGTCCAGTAATTCCTAACTCGATATTTGCACAGACGGATTATTTATTGGGTATTTGGGGGTCGCAGCGGGACACGGCACGACACTGTGTTAATTGTAATGGACAATTGATTAGCTTGAT
Organism: Sesia bembeciformis; assembly: GCA_943735995.1. Classification (NCBI taxonomy): domain Eukaryota; kingdom Metazoa; phylum Arthropoda; class Insecta; order Lepidoptera; family Sesiidae; genus Sesia; species Sesia bembeciformis. The sequence goes on along the minus strand of OX031042.1, from coordinate 11,417,570 downwards.
GGTATCAATTCAGGCGATAATACGTTTAATTTTGGAACGTACTTCTGGTGATATCAATCGCGGGTAACTTAATATAACCACCATAAACAAAGGAATGTGTAGGTTTATGACACTGACTTAGTCTCATAAGTAATTTCAAAGTAATAAAAGGATGGTAAGTTGTAAGGATGGTAAGTTGTAAGGGTGGTAATATAAGGGTGGTAAGTGGATATAAGCGGTCAGGGACATCTGCAATATATGCAAACATCAGACAAGAATTACAAACGTAGGCACGATACCGGATGCGGCGCCTGTCTTTAGAGATTTAGGAGTGGACTAGCAAAAGTTTCAAAATGGATAGAAAATAGTTAGTACCTAATACTTGCGGTTGTTTTGGATGAGAAATATAATTTTGACTGAACAGTATAACAGACGGTTTAAACTCATCGTGTGTGGCAGCCATAACAGAAAATATCCTGTCTGTTTGTGTGTCTGTTTATTCTCGGAGATCTATGACGCGTCTTTGCTGATAAGATACTCAATACTCATCCAAAAGGGTATCCGCGATGGTTCAACCTCATGGGGATTAGATAATAGAGGCATGTGCCCTGAAGTGGAACATTATTAATACAGTCAATAGGGACTTTTACTATGCAAAAGGTGGGATAGTAGCGATTTTGATGTTTTTTAGGTCGGGTACCTGATGAAAAATGTTTATTTCCAAATAAGTCACGAACGGTTGATCCAACGAACAAAATATGTACGTATATACAAAGTTGAAGTATATCTAATTGCCGACAATTTATGTATCAACATTTTTTTTTATTTGTAGAAAATCTTAAAGTTGTAAAACGATTGATATTTTATGGTAATATGTATAAAAATCAATTAGTTTATCGTATTTCGAAGCTGCAACACCCTACAATAAGGTTACATAGCGCATGACCTTGTACTAAGCGAAAAAATTTTTTAAGATAGCTAATCCAAAAGATGGCTACCATTTCTCAAATTCATTCTATCCGGCTGAAAATTGAGATGTGAAGGCTTCGGGAAGGGGATCCTGATTACTAATTTGGAAATGTTTTTCCGATCCCGACATTTTTGTAAATGGCTGCCATACAAATGAGATATTTCAATTGCTTTTAAAAAGTTTGTTTATCGTGTATTTATCCCCATTGAGTGGACTAGATAGGCATGTATAATATCGAACTCACTTATTAGATTGAATACGATTGTACATATGGCGAAGTTGACTCTGCCTGCAGACTACGAGAGTATTATTTTCAAGATCGGCATAATCTGTTACCATCATCAGATTGGTTTATTAAATCCAAGCCAGAATCACAAGAATAAATAATAACTCTTCCACGGCATTTATTATTTTACAGAACACAGCTAGTGATGGAAATATGAACTGTTAATATGTTACAATATAAACAATATGTTTATGATGCTGCTTTTAAGATTACGTGTTATCAAAAGCAATAACACTATAAAACTAGCACAGTCACGAAATTATTACATTTATTTAATTTTCGCGTATACGAACCGCGGAATGATTCATATATAATGGTCCCGGGGAATTTTTCTCGACTCTGTGAGGTCGTAGGATCAAACTTATAGCACCGAGTTCTACATCAGTATGCAATTTTCAATTGTCACTACCTTGGTGACGAAGGTAAATATCGTGAGAAAATTTGCGTAACCGAAAGTTAAAAGAAGATCTGGTGTTTATGTAATATCCACCAATCGGCACTGGGACTGCGTGATTCAGGTGGAAGCAGATATTCGCTATGCAGATATTTCAGGTATATATTCAGGTAAGAGATATTCGGCGTTGGACGAGGAGAGTTGACTCTCCTCTTTCTGGGGCCTGTCGAAAATGAAAGAGGACTAGAACAGAAAATTGTAAGGAGTCCTATGAAAGAGCGCGCCGAAGAGCCCAAGTAAGTACGGGGCGTTCCTTCCGCGATTCAGTCCGAATGACCATGAGGTTGGTAGAACCGTGGGAAGAGATGGAGAGAATGAGACCGCGAGCTGGATTATGATGACCCAAAGTTCTTGCATTATTACGAATTATGGCCGGTGTCATAAAGTGCTACGTTATATTGTCCTACTTTGAAGGGCGTCCGGGGAGCGTCCAGACCAGGATTTTTAACGTTTAGAAACTAATTGAATATAAGTTCTGTATTTTTTCCAATATAAAGTATTTAAAATTTTAATAGTTTACAACTAAACTGTTGTTATCGTATGTGTGCCACGGACAACGTGATTTTTTTTATCTGATAATGTGGAAATTTCAATCTCAGATACATTTGAAAAAATGTCAGGGTTTCAAGACTGAAGGGTCCGGGGTATCCTGGTTTGATGATTTTACAAATGGCAGCTCAGCATTGTCTTTAATGAGGTTAAATTGTAAACAGGGAAGAGTGGTCCCTCTGAAATTTAATATTTAATCAATTCGAAATCATTACGTCTATCCATGGCCCTATCTAATCCTACTAGATTTTAAATGATGTTTCCATTGATAGATAGATAAAACCCTTTATTGTATAATTGTTACATTATGACAATATTCAGGAACAATGTTATAAGAAGAGAATACAACATTGTATACAATGTGGCAGTCATATCACTTAATAGCAATTTCTTCCAGACAACCATAAGAAAGAGAGTTTTGACTGAAGTAATAATGCAGGTAGTGGTGTTATACATGTACGAGTATAACACTGTACGAGTTATGTAACATTGATATTTACCGAGGTCTAGTGAAGAAACCGATAGCTACAAGCAACACTTTTAAGCACATAAATTACTAACTTTGACATCAATATATATATTAGGAATTTGCACATTCGTAATTAAATATAAACATTATTTCCCAAAAATAGGCAACCAGCAGGACGTTAGAGTCATGATATAAAAATAATTTAATAGCACTACAGTCTAAAATTGCCAATTGCAATGTCCATAAAAATATACATTACAATAAACTGGGCGGAAACTTAAAAAACAGAAAAAAATTACAAAAGATTTATAAAAAACATAACAAAAAAAGTTATTACAGTTTAAAAGAATATATTGATGATAGATTTAATTAACCTCAGTCTTTCATGTCACCCCTTAATTGCTGCGCCGCAAGGGCAAGTGATTAACTGTTCCTTTTACATTTAAGATCTATTGCACAATAATAATTTTGAGGTTGAGTAAGTGTCATTAAAAAAAGGAACAAATGTAATTTTAATTTGTATTAAATCAAATTAAACAACAACTGTAACATTTTTTATTGAGGGTAACCAACTAATTCAGTCTTGATAACATCATCACTTGTTAGCTATTAGCTCACCCATTACCTTTTTTTCCCCTATAAAAACATATTGTCTCTTCCTGTTTCAGTCTAAAAATATTCCAAACATGACTCTCTTTATAACCACAATCATGAAATTCAATCTCAATCAATACTAGTGCACATGTTTGTAATAACACAATGGCACATTTGTTTATTTACACATACATTATCAGTCCTACTTTTATGAATTCAACTGTTTATCTGTCGATCAATGATGTCAGTCTTTAATGTTCAATTGCAAAGGACAAGCCTCCCCTAATTAATTACGAGGGGACTTCAGGCCATAATCCACCATGTGGTCCCCACGCAGATTGCTGGATATACATGCTCCAGATTTTCTTAAATTCTAATAAATTTAAGTTTCCTCATGATGTTTTCCTTCACTGTAAAGCCGGTGATAATTTCTAAAAAATCTGTAATTAAGCGGAAACTCAGTATGGGCCAAGGGTCTGAACTCGCGACCTCACGAATAGATATCCCTAGTCTATCACTACTGATTTATCAGTCATAGAATAATTTGTGACATCAGAGATAGGAGTATTTGTTAAAGGGGCTTCTCAGCAGTAATAACAGCTATAATGGTTAAAAATTTAATGTCAATAAATAACCATAATAAGAGATAAAGCATTTTATATAATTATTTATTAAATGTCTTTTATTATTAAGGTCACATATTTATCTATTTGGTTTTGAGTAAGTAATTGTAAACTATTTTAATGAATCAAATTTGAAATTTCTTTCACCTTATTTTTATAAATATAATGTTTACTTTAGTATTTAGACATTCATGTCATATCTCTGGCTCAAAAGAAAAATCTGACTATGTATTAAAATATATATAAGTATGTCAAACAAAGCTATTAAAACGCCAAGGAATAATTCCGATGGCGCTATTTTTTTGTTTGAGATTTGATACTATGAACATGAAAATGATCTCATTCGAAAGATAAAGGTATAGCTATCAATCTAGTATAAAAAATGTTACTTATAGGCCTCATTTCTGCGGTATTTTAGAAAAATAAAAAAGAGTATTTTTTATATTAAATTTCATTGTTGCTATTTTTTATAAGTCCATTGTGGACATTTAACTTCAGCATTTAAACATTCATTATAAATTTAAACTATAGAATCATCACTATTCTATGTACTTGGCCCAAAAACAAATTGAGGGCAGTGTCCATTGGCAGACTGGAATGGGGCTATGCTAAGGAATTGGAATTAAAGGGCAGTGTCTAAATAATTTTACATGCTTTTTGACAGAACTGTGTTTATTATTTACATTTGCTTTTCATATTTAAACATACACAGCACTACTAATATAAATTCCTACAAATAACATTTTCATATTAGAATCCAATTAATGTTGATAACATCACTTAAAAGCAATTACATAGGTATCTACCCAACTATAAAAAATTAAAAAAAATCGGTACTAAACAAAATAGTTATATATATACATATTTTAAATAAGACTGTATTTGGTGCAGTTGCAATTTATTGATAGTCATATTATTGTAACTCCAAACATTGCAATGAACACCAAGTTATTACAAGGGATACTATATCTTTAATATCAGTTTAAAATGGTTAACATATACTTATATATTAATTGAATCTTCAGGGCTACTTGGACGAGATCTTCTAGAATCTCTTCTCTGCCTTCCAAACATTTTGTCAACAACTGCGGTTGACATCTTCAGTGGAGGCTGCGTTCACTTTCGGAGAGATGTTATCTCTTCTGCTTCTCGAGCGCAACGCCACTGAAGATGTCAACCGCAGTTGTTGACGAAACGTTTGGAAGAAATAGAAGAGATTCCAGAAGACCTCGGCCAAGTAGCCCAGAAGGTTCAATTAATATGGACACCGGCCGAGAAAGCCTACACTCCAGTATATACTTATATACATATATATATTTTCTGATATTGGAGCATTCCATATATGTAGTTTTGCTAGTTGAATATTCATGACATTCATGCATAAATTTTATAAAAAATAAATGATCTACAGAAACTTGTTTAGAAACCATCACATAGGTAAATACCGCTAGCGTTTAAGAGTGAGAATTAGGCTAACAATTTATAAACAACTCACCTCTGTGTCACTGTCACCATTCTTATTTTTGTCCGTTTTAGTCTTCATTGCCTCCTGTAACCAATAGTTTCCACTCAGAGTTCCACAACACCAATATTTTGATCACTAAACTAATAAGTAATAAAAGATTTTACACGGACAAGATACGCGGAACGGTATACCATAAAGCAACTGACATGGCATGTACGTACGCTGTATGCGGGAGTCGTATTCTCCAAATGCCGACCGTAAAACTTAAGGTTGCGTCTACCGATTTTAATATTATAACCTTCCTAACAATCTTTCTTACCTTTTCTATTTCGGGGCTAATTACAGAAGACGGATCTAGAAGTAAAGGCATATGAAATTTAGAAAATTTAACTTTTTGCTAAACATTCGCATGAATGAAGTTATTTTTTTTAAAGCGCGTTGTGTTGTGATTGGTTGAGGTGCCATGTGGTCACGTGATTACATTGACGTTTAAATGCTAGTGTTGTAACATTCAATCATTCGTAAAATCTATTCATTTTACTCGATTAACCTTTAAGAGACGATGACCACACACTTGGTAATTAAACCAAATAATAAGTGTATTTATGATTTATATTTACATTTTATTTATTATTTTTGAATTCATTTTGTTTAGCATTTGCTTCTGCCTCCCAATTCAGAAACCTTTTTACAATATTTATAGTTTAGTCGCTGTAAACACGATTAAAATACACAGGCAAATCTATCTATATCTATATATATGTAATAGTTAATAGACTTCGACACCGTTTAACCGATCACCATGAAAGTTGGTACATATATGTATTTTTTCATGGACACGGTTTCTATGCTATCGACTTTGTTGTAACTCACCACCAGATGGCGCTGGAACAGATCAACTTCTATACCGTTTAACCTATCGCCATAAAAATTGGTATACATAGGTATTTGAGCACGGAGAATATTTTCGAGCTATCGACTTTGTTGTAACTCGCCACTAGATGGCGCTGCAGTACATCAACTTTTATGGCTGGACAACGTCTGCCGGGTTTTGCTAGTATAGTATAAATATAAGCGAATTGCAATAACTAAATTAGGAGTAATGTACTTTAAACTTAATTAACACGACGAAATTAATGAATTGGTATTAGTGGTGATGTGTATTCGCAGGTTTCCGAAATAAAGATATTTTTTTTTAATGTATAAAACTGCTCATATTTCCCCTTTAGTTTAGTCAAAATATACATTATAGTCGGATTTTTATTCGAGTCAAGAATATGACATATAGTACTGTCAAACAGAGTTAAATTTGTACGGAGATGACACTTTATTAACAGTTCTACATGTCATATCTCTGGCTCAAAAGAAAAATTTGACTTTATGTACTAAAATATATATAAGTATGTCAAACAAAACTATTAAAACGCCAAGGAATAATTCCGATGGCGCTATTTTTTTGTTTGCGATATGATACTATGAACATGAAAATGATCTCATTCGATAGGTAAAGGTATAGCTATCAATCTAGTATAAAAATATTACCTATAGGATTCGTTTTTGCGGTATTTTAGAAAAACAAAAAAAAGAGTATTTTATATATTAAATTTCATTGTTGCTATTTTTTATAAGTCTGTTGTGGACTTTTTGGTGGGATCTCGATAGAGTGGTCGAGTTATTTTTTATTATTGTAAAAATTGGGTGTTGTGGGTTTTGTGTTTTAATAGTGATAGTTTATTACACTTCAAATTGTTTTTTTGTGCATAATGTTTGTGATAATTAAATAAAAGTGACTGGGTCTACTCAGGCCCGCTGGGAGTGGGCGTGCAGGGCGTGTACTGCACACGGGCGGCGCTTTCAAGGGGGCGGCAAACACAGGAAGGAATCTTTCGCAATATTTTGCAATAGTATAAAAGCAAGAAATGTTCATTTTTTATAGGTACATGCATGTACATCTAAGTTTTATTGTAGACTTTAAAATAAATTGTTTGATTATAATTATTTTTTTATACACTCCTCTATCTACCTAACCAAACTCAAATTATTTTCTAGAAGCCTAGTCAGGGAAACCAGGATAGAGGAGAAGGCGGCATTGTCAGTTTTACACGCGGGCGCTAAATCGGCCAGCGGCGGGCCTGGGTCTACTGTATTAGTCGTCTGTGCCAGATTTAGATGGCTATACTCCGCCCACTATGTTTGATGACAGTTCGGTTTAGTGAATTGCTTCATTCGGGTTACAGATTCGATTATCGATACAATTCTTCTACAATTTTATTTTCATTGCTTTTAGATTAGAATATATTATATTTTTCTTAAATAATTAATTTATTAGTCGCAAAAATGCATTTAATACGAAACCAATTTATTTATTAATTTAGATTGTATCAATTTAGATTGTATTTTAAGTAAACAATAAAACGGATTAAACGAGTGCCGAAATACGGGTAACGAATTTGACTAATTACGAATTTGATGACCATCTCAATAATCCAAATTTTATTATATATATTATAATATGTAAAAGGCTCTCTGTTAATCTTTGTAAAGAAATATCTTCTTGGAAGCATCTTCCAATTCATATCTCACCAAAATCTATTATCTTAAGACTTGATACAAAGTTTTCTGTCTGTTTTTCAGATCAGTCTGTCTATTCAGTTATAACTAGTTTCAAGATAATCGTATCGTACAATAGATACTAAAATGTGTATCAGTTTGATTAAGTACATAATTCGATTTATCTCATTATGTACTTAGTGCCACCTAAACGAATGACAGGAGACAGGAGCAGAATATAATAAACATTTTTAAGTGAAAAATAAAATTTAATAACATTACTATAGGAAATACCTTATAAGAAAACTACATAGTATGATTTGTTACTGCTTTTTCTTTCCTCCTTTCTTCTTAGCGACTTTAAATGGTCCTAATTGGCACCGTACTAACAGCCCGCGCCACCACGCTTGCACAATTATAGCCGACTTAGTCATCTTTTCGAAGTACTGGCGTGCCTTCTCACGCTCATCCTTAAAGTAGTTCCATTCTTTCATTTGTTCATCATGTTTTTCAATCTGTTACAAAAATAAAAAATTAAATTATTTTGCGACAAAAGTGCAATTTCTTTTTTTTTATTATACTAGTCCGTACTAGTTTTATTATACCGTTTGTTCGAGACCCCGCCTTTTGATTAGCATATTTTGATAATTGTTCTTCTCAATTTGTATTTTCAGATCTATTGTTTCCATATCCTTATCATACTTATTCATCCAAGCTTCCACTTTGGCGAGAGTTTCCTGTAATAGATTGGTCTAAAAACCTTAGGTTCAGATAAATAAAGACCCGGATATAATAGACGATTCTCGGTAGAGATCTGCATAGAGGTCAGTTTCTAACGGCACGGTTTTAATAGCAAAGCACGGTCTTTGAATCGTTTATATGTATATCCGGACCTTAGACCATGAAGTGCCGTTGGAAAGTAACATCCATGCAGACCGCAAAAGGTGCTATAAATAACTAATTCTAAGACTGAGAATAATCTATTTATTCCGACGAATAACCATACGAGAAACTCTCCTAGTTTAAACAAGCCTTTAGGTATATGCGGGCTGTAACATAACTAATTAATTTCCTAAATCTGAAACTATGGTTTCTATTCTCGATTCCAATTGATATTAAATGTTAGGTAAGTACGTATTTTTTTAGAGATATAATTTTTTGAGCGTTGCATTTATTAAATTTGTATGAAAACTTATGCAGAATTATGAAAACCCAAAAGAATCGTAATATTTTCAAGTTAACTAACTCAGAAATGTGAACGGAATCTGATTTTTTTTTTTTTTTATAGACTAGTGGGCGGACGAGCAGGCGGTCCCACGTGATGGTAAGTGTTACCGCCGCCCATGGACACCTGCAACACCAGGGGGTATGCGGACGCGCCGCCAACCTTGCAAAATCCTATTCACAGCTCTCTTGAAGAACCCCATATCGTAGCTTAATGGAAAGACATCTTGAGGCAGTTCGTTCCACAGCTTACGGGTTCGCGGTATAAAGTAATTTTTGGAGGGAACAGTGCGCGACACCTCCGTATCGAGGAAATGCGGATGGACCGCACTTCTGTGACGGGAGGTGCGGTTGTAGAATCCCGAGGTGGGAATTATATTGAACAATTCTTCAGAGCATTCCCCATTGTACAGGCGGTAGAACACGCAGAGAGACGCAACGTCTCTCCGAATGCTGAGGGGTTCTAAACCGCCCGTGGGAGTGGGATCGTCGACAATACGAACAGCAGGTCGTTGGATGGAGTCAAATGGGTCCAGTTGGTATTTCGGTGCGCCGCCCCAGAGATGAGAGCAATACTCCATATGGGGCCTCACTTGAGCTTTGTAAAGCATAAGGAGTTGCCCAGGGGTGAAGTACCGCTTCGCTCTGTTCAGCACACCGAGCTTTTTGGAGGCCATTTTGGGCTTATTTTCCAGATGAACCCTAAATTCGACTTTGCTGGAGATGTCGACACCAAGGATCCCGATACTCTCCGAGATCTTAAGAGGCATGCTCTGAAAGCGAGGTGCTACAACAAAGGGGTTTTTTTAGCGGTGAATGCACAGACTTGCGTCTTACTGGGGTTGAAATCCACTAGGTTCAGAGAACCCCAAATCGAGACTAGATCTAAAGAGTCTTCGATTTCAGACACAAGCCTGGCGTGACTCTCTTCCACTTCGACCCGAGGGATGTTGGCGCGGCCCCTGTACAAGGCGCCTCCAGTACTGTCATCTGCATAGCAACGTATGTCACCAATTTGCAACAGGTCGTTGATATGCAGAAGGAACAGAGTTGGGGACAGCACGGAGCCTTGAGGGACGCCAGCGTTAATAGACATGGTTTCGGTGCGGCTACCATCGATAACGACTCTGATGCTCCGTCCAGTCAGGAAACTGGCAACCCATTCGCATAATCCCGCGGGTATCCCGAAAGATGGTAGCTTGGAAAGCAGCGATTTGTGCCATACCCGGTCAAAAGCTTTCGCAATGTCTAGGCCTACAGCCAGAGCCTCGCCTCTACTCTCAATGGCGTGAGCCCAGCGGTGTGTTAAATACGCTAAAAGATCACCAGCTGAGCGATTATGGCGAAATCCATATTGACGGTCGCTAATCAGCTGGTGATCCTCTAGGTACCCAAGGAGCTGTGTGTTTATGACATGCTCCATCACCTTAGAGAGGAGGGAGGTGATCGCTATTGGCCTGTAGTTGGCCGGGTCTGTGCGGTCACCCTTTTTAGGTAAAGGGTGAACATGAGCTACCTTCCATGCTGACGCGAAGCTTTTTTGTGGAGTATGAGAGCCTAAAGAGTCGCGTAAGCACCGGGGACAACTCGGGAGCGCAAAATTTGAGCACCACTGCAGGAATACCATCAGGCCCACTCGACTTTCGGATATCAAGGGATGCTAGAGCTCGCCGGACTTCACGCTGGGTGAAACAGATTTCCGGCATGGAGCTTGTGCACCTCGAGATAGACGGTGGTGACGCATCTCCATCTTCCAGAGTCGAGTTTGAAGCAAAGAGATGGCCCAGGAGATCGGCTTTCTCCTTCGCCCCGTGGGCCAGTGACCCATCGAGTTTCCGCAGTGGTGGGAGTGACGACTGACAGAAGTTACCTTCAGCAGCCTTGGCGAGCGACCAGAAAGCTCGGCTTCCAGAAGGACAGCTAACTAGTCGATCGCCAATTCTGCGGATGTGCTCATTCCTTGCTCTGACAATGATCTTCTTACTGCACCTCGAGGCAGCGTTAAATTTCTTTCTCAAGTCGGTGGTATTCGGATCTTCGGACACCTGCGCTTTGGCCCAAGCCCTGTATGCAGCCCGTTTATTACGACGGGCCTCTCTGCAGGACTGATTAAACCAAGGTTGGCTCCGTCCACCGACGGGTATCACGGAACAGGGAATATAACATTCCATGCCCTGCAACACCACGTCGGCAACGGAGTCTGCACAGGTATCCAGATCTCCCGATGAGAAACAGAGCTGCCCAATCTGCAGACTTGTAGTGCCAGACGTTGCGCGTTCCCTGTGAATGGGTCGGCACGGATTGCTTGGCTGGCACAGCAGTTCGAACGATACAATGGTCGGATGATCCTAACGGAGCATCAACAACAACATTGTAGTCATCCGGCCGCGTAGTCAGCAGGAGGTCCAGTAAGGAGGGAGTGTGGCTCTCGATATCAGGTATCCTCGTGGGTGAGGACACCAATTGCGAGAAACCATAAGCCAGGGCAAAGTTGTAGGCTGCTCTCCCTGCGCGGTCGGTAGTTCGGGATCCCAACCACTCTTCGTGAAGAGCGTTAAAATCACCGAGGACCACTACTTCCGCGCAAGGGAACTGCTCGAGCACGCTATCAGTCGCCTCTTGTAGGCGCTCAAAAAAGTGAGTCGTCTCCGTATCACCGCTGTGGGACCTGTAGAGGCAAGCGTAGACTTTAGTGGAACCACCATAGTCAATACGCGCCCAGAGAATCGACAGGTCCCCGTCTTCAAAATGGCTGAGGCGGCGACAACAAAATATCCTCCCGGACGTACATGCATACCCCAGCACGTCGCACAAAACAGTGCTCCAGTTTGTAGCCGGGGTAATGAAGATACGATGTATCGGCCGGGCAGGATATCTGTGTCTCCGTCAAGAAAAGTAAGGCTTTGCCGTCTCAAGGTGGTAGTGGACGGCGTCGATGTTACTATGCATCCCTCTGATGTTGCAAAAGTCCACTTGAAGTGTGGAACTTAGAGGGTGGGCCGCTGAGTGATCATTGTACCTTTTATTTTTCTTGGCCATTGTGTAAATAGTGTGAATAGGAAGAGAAGAAAAGGGGGACGGAGAGAGAGGTGGTTGCGTGTGGATCAAATGACAAAGCACGGAGCAGAAAAAAAACCAGGTCACAAAGGTTGTGTGTTTTGCTGGCGCGGGGTACGGAAGGGCCCCCGGTCCCCCCCTGGGGGCAGCAGTCGGGTTCCACTCCGGTCTCCTCCGGCACAACTGCTACCCCAAGGGATTTTTCGCGTGCGGCTCGGCAGCCTCCTGGGGTGAAGATTAAAGGAGAGATCCCCGGGTTCGGGCCCCCAACAACCCGCGGGCGGCCAGCGGACAACCGTTTCACCGGGTCTCCCTGACCCCCGCGCCACCATGTCACGCCCATGCGCGTCTGTAATTTCCCACTACCGCTGGTCCTCCTTTCCACACGCAACAATCTCTCTCTCGGGACGGCTTCTTCCGCTCACCGCCGGAACACGATGCGGGCCTCGCGGCTAATACGGCACCATTATGGCGGCGGATTCCGACGGAAGGGTGGTAGCATTGCCGACGGAGTAACCCTCCCACCGCTAAGGTGTCTAAGGTCGTGGTCTAAGGTTTCGGGATTTAATCGGATACATTCTGTATATGTAGTAGGATCATTCCCTTGTTACAGGTGGAACATTTTGACTCCAAATTCGACTAATTTAGTGATATAATATCTACGTAACTATAACCTACATACATACTAACTAATAAGAATTTTCATAATATATAACGATGATTCTATAAAGTTCTCTAATAAAAAAAGTTAAAAAGTTTTTCGTGTGAAATGGTGGAACACCAGAGGCGAGATCGTTCTCGTCTTAGATTTAGACCTAAGGGTTGGAATTTGGCCCCATGCAGACTGCATAAGGTGCTATGAAACACGACCCCTACTAATTCTAAGACAGAATCATTCATTTATCCGGGCCTAAGAGATCCTTTCTATTTATCTTACAGCATTCAATGACCAGCATTTCATCATTCATCATTTTGGTAGGGGGAGTGCACGCTGCATTCCCACAGCCGCTGGGCGCCCTCGAAAATGCTTGAAATGTAGTGCATTTTCTACTTTATCGTATTTCCCCAATGTACGTATGTGTTTCGGTAGTGAATTAGATATGCCAGAGCCCGTTCCCATCCCATCCTATCCCTCTCCATTTTCTCAACCCTTTCTCCTAATATACAGCAACGAGGACGTTCTTAAAGCCCTGAAGAACCAGAACAAGGCAATGTTTAGCAACTTAAAAAAGGGAGAGGACAGGCTTGATATAAAATTCCGAAAAAATGCGAGGAATCTTCTTACTGGTCACATAGTGATTGGCACTTCCCCCGCCATATGGAAGAGAGTGACGGAGGCGGGCATGATGCGAATTGACCTCCAACGGGTTAAAGTGGAGGATCAGTCGCCTCTAGTCCAGTGTTCGCGCTGCTTGGGCTATGGGCATAGCAAGCGACTCTGCAAGGAGGCGGATGACCTGTGCAGCCACTGTGGGGGTCCCCACCTCAAGCCCCAATGCACCGAATGGCTTGCAGGGGAGAGAGCCGAGTGCAGGAATTGCATGAAGGCAAAACTGCCCCAAAGGGACCACAACGCCTTCAGTAATGACTGTCCGGTGAGGAGGAGGTGGGCGTTAGCCCGGTCGTCCGTTGCATACTGCTAAAGGCAATCCTGGCTGCCCTACCGGTACAAGCAACGTCGCCCTGCACTGCCCGAAGTTATATAAGGTGGTACAGGCCAATTTACAGAGAAAACAGCTCGCGACAGCGGAATTGATGCTGGAAGCGGGGAAGAGAGAATTGGCCTTTGCGCTGCTCCAGGAACCATATGTAGGCAGCTCGAGGTATATGAGGAATTACAGAGGGGCGAGGATCTTTCAGAGCGCGGGACAGGGAGATGGGTTCCCAAAACTCACCATAAATAACATCGTTGTGGTGGGGATCCGCACCCGTGCGTGGGAGATCGTCGAGATTTCCTATTACTTTGAGCCAAATCAGCCTATTGGGCCATACTTGGAGCAGCTAAAGAAAATACAAAGGGCACTACAGCCGAGCTTGTTGGTGTTGGGAGGCGATGCGAACGCTAAAAATACCTGGTGGGGCGGGGACAAAATAAATAGGCGGGGGAAAGAAATGCTGGGCACTCTCAACGAAATGGGGTTGCAGGTACTCAACGAGGGGGACGTCCCCACTTTTGAGACAATCAGGGGACACAAACGCCTTGCAAGCTACATCGACGTGACCGCCTGCACTAGCGGAATGCTTGGCTTCGTAGAGGACTGGCGGGTGGACAGTAGTATTACAACTTCCGACCATAACGCCATCTCCTTCAGCCTGAGGCTGACCAAAGCCAAGCATAACATAAGCTTTCACGACACGGATTTATGGCACCAAAAAGGCTAATTGGGCCTTGTTTTGTGAGAAACTGGACCAATTAAAAGAAGAAGGTGCTATGAACCAAGATAGGGCAAGTGAAATCAATAATGTCAAAGACTTGGACTCATTGGCGGAGGGATACACGAGCATAGTCAGGAAGACATGCGAGTGTGTCTTTCCGAGAAAAAAGTCTGGGGAAAAGCTTGCCCTACCGTGGATGTCCGAGGAGCTCAGTAGGTTGAAGAGAGAGGTCCTCACTAGAAGACGGCGGATCCGCTGTGCAGCGCCGGTGCGCAGAGCGAAGGTGGTCGATGAGTACCTGCAAGCTAAGGAAAGTTATGAGAGGAAAGCGAAAATTGCCCAGACAGAAAGCTGGAGGGAGTTTTGTAGCAAGCAGGACAGGGAGGGGGTATGGGAGGGGATCTACAGAGTCATGCGCGGGACCGCAAAGAGAACGGAAGATGTGCCCCTAGAAAAGGATGGGAAAGTTATGGACATGCAGGAGTCGGCGGAGGAGCTGACTGAGGCTTTCTACCCGGAGGATTCGGAGGAGAAGGATACACCACATCACCGGTGTATCAGAAGGGAGGCCGACCGTGTCAACGACCGGTCCAATAACGAACAACATGATCCTCCCTTCACGATGGAAGAGCTCCGATCCGTGGTGGAAAGCTTCAACCCAAAGACGGCTCCGGGAGCGGACGGCTTCACTGCCGACATCTGTAGCCGTGCTATCTCCAGCGATCCTGGGTTTTTCTTATCACTGGTGAATAAATGCCTGGAGCTGGGTCACTTCCCGACCCTCTGGAAGGAGGCGACGGTTGTGGTCCTGCGAAAACCAGGAAAAGAGAACTATAGCAGCCCCAAGGCATACAGGCCAATTGGGTTGCTACCAGTGATGGGAAAGATTCTGGAAAAGCTGGTCGTGGGTAGGCTGAAATGGCACTTAGTTCCGAGGATCAGTACTCGCCAATGCGGATTCATGCCCCAGAGAAGCACTGAGGACTCTCTTTATGATCTGGTGAATCACATACGACAAAAACTATCCGATAAAAGGATAGTCGTAGTGATATCGCTGGATATAGAGGGAGCCTTTGACAATGCATGGTGGCCAGCTATCAGAGTCCGTTTGGCTGAGGAAAAATGTCCAATAAACTTACGGCGAGTGCTTGACAGCTACCTGCGAGATAGGACGGTGGCAGTCCAATATGGGGGCCATCAGGTTAAAAGGTGCACCAGCAAAGGCTGTGTGCAAGGCTCGATTGGCGGTCCCATTCTGTGGAATCTCCTCCTGGATCCCCTGTTGAAAGGGCTGGAGCGAAGGGGAGACTACTGTCAGGCGTTTGCGGACGACGTGGTCCTTGTCTTTGTTTGACGGGTGTGAGGGCCCTGAAATAGAGGTACGTGCCAATGCCGCCCTCGACTATGTCCGGGGCTGGGGCATCGAGAATAAGCTAAACTTTGGTCCCCTGAAGACCAAAGCCATGGTTTTAACGAAGAAGCTTAAGTTCGGTGTCCCGGCCCTGAGGATGGGAGGGGTCGGCATTGACATGTCCGAAGAAATAAAGATTCTGGGGCTCTGGATTGATAGAAAGCTCTCCTTTAAGAAACACGCCATAGAGGTGTGCAAGAGAGCGATAAACATCCACAGACAACTCTCCAGAGCAGCCAGAGTCAGTTGGGGTCTTCACCCAGAAGTCGTCCGCATAATCTACACCGCGGCCGTGGAACCTACAATAACGTATGCCTCCAGTGCTTGGGTGTCAGCGGTTGGGAGGCTAGGCGTGCAGAAGCAGCTCAGAAACGCTCAAAGAGGTTTCGCTCAAAAAATTACAAGAGCATATAAAACCGTCTCCTTAAACTCGGCCCTGGTTTTATCCGGGTTGCTCCCGCTTGACCTCCGAATTAGAGACGCAGCAGCGCTCTACGAGGCCAGGAGGGGGGTGCCCCGGGCGGAGCTAGCAGGCCGAGAGGTGGAGCGAGTGGTCGCATACGCCGAAACTCCTCATCCAGCGGAGCATATGAGCCTGGAGTTCGTGAGCCTGGTAGACCGGCAGCAACTTGAAGAGGACGAAAAAGCTGTAAAAGTGTATACGGACGGGAGTAAGATTGACGGCGGGGTCGGGGCGTCGCTGTCCATATGGAGTGGCGATGCCGAGATCAAGGCCGTCAAACTGAAACTGTCTCCGTATTGCACTGTCAATCAGGCGGAACTCTTGGCCATATGCAAAGCCACGGAAATAATTTTGGCTCGGCATGAGGAAAGTTTTGGCGTATACAGCGACTCGAGATCCGCACTGGAGACGGTGACAAACAATGCTTCTAAGCACTGCCTGGCCATCCAATCTCGTGGCAACATAAAAGTTGCCAAAGCCCAGGGCAAGGAGATATCCTTGTTCTGGGTAAAAGCACACGCCGGACTGGAGGGGAACGAGAAGGCCGACCATCTGGCAAAGGTTGCAGCCCAAAAGCTAAAAACGAAGCCGGCATACGACCTGTGTCCGGTCTCATTCGTTAAGCGACAGATCCGCGAGGAATCGCTGCGGGAATGGGACCGGAGGTATCATGACGGCACGACGGCTGCAACCACAAAAATCTTTTACCCGGACGCGGTGAGGGCCTACAAGACAGTGAAGGAAATGGAAGTGACGGGTGTCCTGGCGCAGGTTTTGACGGGTCACGGTGGATTCTCAGAATACCTAAAGAGGTTCGGATGCAAGGAGAGCCCATCGTGTATCTGCGAACCTGGCGTCGGGGAAAGTATTGAGCATCTCCTCTTCGACCGCCCCGCAAACTCCCTCCTGAGGTATGACACGGAGCATATACTGAGCGCCGTGATTAGTAAGGAAGGGGCTAATGCATTAATGATAAATAAAGAAAAAAGAAAAATATTTGTCAATTATTGCACTACAGTGGCAAATAGAGCAATAAAAAGGAATAAATAGCATATGGCATTGTTGTATGCTGTACCCATACATAAATGGCATAAAAAATGTATTATAAATGCATAACCAATGTAAATATAGCAATTAAGTAAGTATTAAGAAATAAGTAAAAGGCCACTGTTTGTATCTAAGTATACAAAACTAGTGGCCTAACAATTAGAATTAAGAAAAAAGTTGTATATAGCAATAAGGTTAGTATAAGAATAATGTAAAAAAGCTGTAAAATAGGATAAGCATGTAAAAACAAAAAAGCAAAAAATAAATAAAAGAAAAACAAAAAAGAAACATTAAAAAAGAAAAATAAGAAAACAAATAAATAAATAAAAACATAAGGGATTAAAAAAGAATGTCAAAAAATAAAAATACTGAAGACACAGGCTCTGATCCCCATGTCAGAGGACACGAAGCGTGACAAACCAAGGTTTTTAGCCGGTAGGAGTCCGGCACTACCTGGTCCTCCATTCCCAGGTGTCCATGATGGATTTTTTGCCTTGGTTTGTCTTAGAAAAAAAAAAAAAAACCTAATCCATTCCTTAATCTGCAAAGGTAGGCAGTGCATTCGGGGGCGTGCCAATGTTTGTCATTCTGGACTGATGTTGGCATGTATCGCTCATGTCTATGGACGACAGTCTCCACTTACCATCAAGTGGACTGTGTGCTCCTCTGCCGCCTTTTTCCATAAAAAAACAGCTTCAACTCGGTAACAACTAATAGGTTGCAGCATAATGTATATACATAGGTATATATTATGTATATAATGTTGCAGTTTAATATTTTATGATAATTCTAAAATTTTAGAAATGACTAATTACATTGATGACGATGTTAACCATAAGTTCCACTTCACTGTGAACCCTATGTTCATGTTCTGTCCTTTGTTTATAATATTCTAAGCTTTGTAAAGATTCTGACTCATCATCATAGATCGTCTGGACGTGTTGTTCAGTACGTGCCGATTGCCAATTATCCACATAACGATTTCGAATTTCAGCATACAGAGTTGCATCCTAGAAATAATAAATTTTAGAATATTCGTGCCTTTGTTAATTTTGCTAACTATTTAAAAAAAAATAGGCAAAACGAATAATTAATGATACTTAATATGTGGTCAAATGAAATAGAGAGTATGGTATTCCACTAATATTATAAATGCGAAAGTAGTTTGGATGTTTGTTTGTTGCTCAATTACGTCGAAACGGCCGAATTGATTTCGTTGAAACTCGACAAATAGGTAGATTGTAATCCGGATTAACACATCCACGTAGTCGCGGGCAATAGCTGGTGTTTACATAAGTACTGTTACTATTTATTTGTAAAATGGAACTTCAAAACTTTACTCGTTTTAAACTTACTTCCACCTGCGTTTTGAGCCTCTCAATATTTGCATTAAGGTCGTAAATCACAGATCTAATATGATTACGTTGCTGTCTCAACCTCCTGTACTTTTCCCGAACAACACTAGAATAAAAAGGAATTCTAGAATAAGACTAGTATAAAAGTATATAACTCTGTATATCAGGGGAACACTATTCTAAGTGCTGGTCATGTGCATATGATTTTACAGAAGAGCCATTTAATGTTTTAATTTGAAGTCTTAATCAATAGAACAATATGGAATTAATGCATCATTTAAACTCTGTTTTTAATTTATTGTCTATGAACTTATACTACAATATATATTTTAAATAGATCGTAAAATTAACATAAAAAGGGATTATTTGTGAAAATGGACTTATGTAACTGTACCTCGGAATATACAGGGAATATGGATGCATGCCAATATGCAGTTCGTTACCTTTATTAAATCCAGAATAGTCAAGAGAAATTAATCTATGAGCTACAGTCAAATTAATTAATTACTCTATTGCAGGTTTTGGTTTTTCTTTTCATGATAAGGAACCATAAAAGTATTAGTAATAAAATAATGTATAATTTGAAACTTACACTTTATTATTGGCTTCGTCTTCCACCAAAAAAGCTCGATAGGTAGCCTTATCGAGTATGACTTGAATATGTTTCTGTAAAGCTATAAAACATCTGTTCAGAGACATGTCTAAGTAGAGTGATAACAACACATCATCAAAATATTTTCTAAAAAGTAAATATTGTAATGTTAAAATTATATACAGGGTGTACCTAAGTGTAACTGAACCTTCAACGAAACCTGAAACCATGAAGATCATGATTCTCAGTTCATCGATGTAAAATGTTTCGATATGTCCTACAAAGGACAATCGATAAAAAAGTCCCAAAAAATCAACATAAACCAACACACTTGAGATATATCTCACAACGATAGCTTTTATTTCATACACGTTTTATAATGTTAAGGCAGTCAATATTAAAACCGTGAGTGAACCATGATACAGACCGCTTTTATATGTTAACATCACAGCTTAAAATGTTTTTCATATTTTTTTTAGCAATAAACCTAATCGCTTCAGCAGTTACAATTGCTTATTATAACAATTATGTTATGATAGATCATAACGCGTTGAGACGATATCCATGTACAAGATTGTATCTCTTACATGGAGTTGCTGTACCCACGAAGTCTTTGACTTTGCCTTAGTTAATTTTAATTTTAATGTTAGACAACCTTGTTGTCAATGAAAACTAGCTACGATGTAGATACATTGCCTTCGCCTTATATAAATTTAAATTATTGAATACTTGAAGATTTAAGCAGTGTTTTGTTTACTACAAACGAGTAACGCCCAGGCCGGTTCAATCCATACATCCATAAAATGTATGGATTGAAACAGACTGGGCGTTTAGGGCGGCCGGCTTGAGGATAGCACCCATCTTTTCCCGTGGGTGTCGTAAAAGGTGATTTAAGGGATAACAAAGCGGCTACCATAACCTATGAACAACTACACCATCTCCAAAGGCATAAACTCGCCAACCCATGGCGTTTTAAGGCCATACATCCCTCATGCACAAGTCCATGTCCAGTAGTGGATAATAAGGGCTGGCGATGATGACGGTTATATGCCAATTAAATCAAAATCATGGGCAGAATCCATGGTTTCAGGCTTCGGAAAAGATTATGTTACATATTGTATACTATTAAAAGAAATATAGGTAAGTACGTTGAGGAAATAAAATAAAATAAATGAAAAAATATTATAGATTCGATAAACCTGTCGTCATAAATCTTTTTGATTTTGTACTCCTCGTTTCCTAGATTGTCCGGGTCAATGCCATCTAATTCATCTGTCACTTCAGGTAATATCACGTTATATTTAAGAATTAGAAGAATACCCATGTCAGACGTAGTTTTTTGTACACGAAGTTCATTACTACATTCCGCTGCGATAAAGAGTTAATGTAGATCAATAAAAGGTTAATTTATAGATGAATGATATAATTTGTTTGATCATAAATGGATCATCTTTACGGACGAGGTATTCGTCCAAACAGATGTAGTGTTGTAACAATGAGCGCTGAGCGCTCGCATGCTAAGTCCCTGCTAATAAACCTTTACCGTGTTAGACTCGGCTTTTAAACTTGGACTACATTGAGTCTTAAAGGTTTATTAGCGGCCACTTGATCGATCTAAGTCATCGAAAATCATGATCGGGTCTTAGCTAAGAACAGTCTCGGTTTAAGACGCCGTTTGCTTATCTAAGCACTGTCTGTTATAGGGACAAACGTTGCTAAGTTAGGACACGATTTAAGGCCGTGCTTAGAATCGCCTATTTTATCTCGGCCAAAAACCTTGCTTTGCGTTAGACTGAGTTTTAGAATCTGGGCCTCAGCGTTTTATAACACTTACTTCTTTCGCTAGATAGCGAAGGATACAGCAAAGTAGCAAATAATAAATAAAAGATACATTATTCTACATATTGCACAAAGTATGTAAAGCATCTTCATTAGATATTACTCTGCGTGATAAGACATACATTTTCAGATTTCCACATATTTGTTCGGATTCCTGAACCTTTTCAGCGAATTATGATGTTGAATTATGTTTTAAATTCGGTGAATTATAATGTTGTCGGCCCGTATGAGAGAGAAAGATTAGAGAAACTAGATGAGAGACTCATGAGAAAATACGAGTATTAATCACTACCCTCGAGCTGTGCCTCGAACAGAACGTGATTGCGGTTCTTTGCGTATTTCTTATTGCATAAAAAATAATTGAATCTCGTCCGTAAATACGATCCAATAAAATATTAGGATTTTCTTACAAATTATGCGTAATTGTAAAATAGAGTCTTCTAAAATGGTGGCTAACATCGATGACGTGAAATATTCTAAGCTGTAATAAAAAATAATGAGTTATTTTTAGATTCATGAGGAAAAAATAACAATTCTCCTGGGCTTCGTCAGTCCACCATCGTCGTGCGTAATATAAGTTAATCGAATGTAATAGAAACTAGATGCATGATCATCAATCAATGATAGATCGTTACGCTCGACGAAGGTAACAGATTGTATTAAACTATTGCAGATTGTCAACAAGACTGGATTGTTATAATTTTAACCTTTTCAAAATTAGGAGACATTTTGTAACCCTCGAGGGTTACATCAAATTTTTTAATTTTATTCACACAAAAGTCTTTATGATATCTAAAAGCGTAATACGAGTATATCCTGTGAAGGGAAAAAATACGCAACGTTGTCAAACTGATGAGAAACAGAAATTGCAAGCGGGACGGTGGACATCAGACGTGAACCGAGATACAGTTTTATAATAATAGTTCATTTAAAATAATTGATCCCATAACACAGTTCTAACTTAATTAGAAGAGGATTTAAAAGAAAATATAATCTACTGTATACATATAATAAAAATGTAACAGAGCCGTGTTAGTACATGAAATATTTTTTGAAAAAATATCCTAATATAAAGTACGATTGATACAGAGCCCAATAAACATTTTTTGGAATGTTTGTCTGTCCGTCCGATGTCTGTACGCATCACACACAAACTACTGGACGGATTTTAATGAGACTTGAAACAGTTACGTGTAGCATATGTTCCGTGTTAACATTTAGGGTAGTTTTTTATCCAGATCCATAAAAGAATTCCCATGGGAATCATTCTAAAGTTCACGCGAAGTCGCCGGAACTGCGTTTTTTTTTATAAAGTCCATTTCAGTCACGTAGCGACACGTTGTGCTTAGGTATATTAAAAGTAAGTTGAAATGAAAATACGTTTACGCATAGGTACTAATTTAAATACTGGCTATTTATACTTTACCAATTGGAATCTTGTACTAGTTCAGGTATTTCAACCTCTAAAGCTGAATCATATATTTGTATATCAGATTGTTTTGACATCTGTAAATCGATTAAATGTATTATTGATGTGTACATTGTACATCCCTATGCATATCACCTATTTTATGTTAACCCTTTGATATTAGCAGTTTTTTTTTTAAATTCAATCCGGCATATACAAAATAGTCTAAATAGTTGGAAATAGAATTTCAGTTATTATAAAAACTGAACATTAAATATTTTAAAACCATACTTGAATGGGTGCTTCAAACTCTGTTTTCGACTTCGGTTCTGGTTCATCAGTATAGATTGTGCCTCGGCCCCATGTGTCCTCTACAACACTAATCAATCGAGTACGCTGCATATTTCAAGAATTCAAGAAGTATATGAATACTTGATTTGCTTAAAAAATTAAATAACTTGTAAATGCTACAAAGATAACTACCGCGTATGACATTGTCACACAGACAGCAAAGTCTAACTGCCAATAAAATTGAAATATATATTTTTTTATGACGCGAAGGACGTTTGCAAGCCAGCAACTAAAGAAATCTGTTACATAGAAATATTAGATATGTGTTACATAAAGAAGTACTTATAGCAACATATTTAATACCTATTTAATTTTACCAGTACCTGTAAGATAAGTAACAATAATAGAACTCTAACAACTTCAATTCAAATTCGAACTCAAATTAACCAATTCAAATTAAAAATTAATCAATTCGTCTTAATAAAAAATATTTTAAAAAAAACATATTAATCACGAATAAATTAAATTAATCCACAGTTAAACTAATGAAATAAATAAATAAAATTAACTATTATTAATGTCAATTTAATTAATTAAAATAAAATTAATCCAATTTTTTTAGGAGGATTATATCTAACTACCACAATCATTTAAGTAACAATAATCATATCGAAATCATCAGTTATCGGAATCGCATGTAGTTACTATTAATATTTTGTATATGATTTAAATATCTACCTACTCATCTATCATTAATAATTTCATTAAAATGTATCGTTTAAGAATTTACAAATAGAATAATAACATTTAATAATTGTTTCAATTGTTTTGTAAAATCATTGTGATTACTTAAATTTTTCATTAATTCTGGTAATTTATTATATACTTTCATAGACTTCGGCTCTTCTCGTCCAACCACCGACGGCGAACTTCTACAAATTGTCGGTCCACATGGCCGGAGAGCGTGGAGCGTGAAGCGTTCCACAAAAATTGATAGACAGCGGCCGGGCTAGTACGCAACATCCGTTCAAAGTCACTCAACGAGCTATGGAGAGAGTTATCAGGGGGCACGGTAGTGCCCTGGTGTCCCCTAGCTCGACTGGTTTAAATTCGGTCACAAAAATAATGTGAACATTTGGATTGTACGAGTAAAAATAAAGAATTTTATGGAGGTATCAATTATATTGTAGTTCTCAAATAATATATAACAAATAATTCAATTATAATTACGCCGTCGAAAGATGACCGATTTGAAAGTTCATGAAAAGTTGGTTGAGGTAACAATGAAGTGGCGTACAAATTACGACAAAAATATTTTACGCGCTAATACGCGCTCTCAAAACAAATTTCACGCGAAAATGACAGAGTTAGGCAATTTTATACTAAACGTAATTGTTCGGAGCCCTAAATATTCTTTAAGAAAACTATTGTTTCATGCGCTGTTACAATGATACGTCGTGTGCCACTTTTTGTTTATAAAGATAGTGATGTAGTTCAAGATACTATTATTTTATTATCCAATTATTATCCAGCCTGCCGGAGCCTTCAGTAATTTTAATGGATAATGCTTCATACCATTCCATCCTGGTGGATAAAGCACCTATCCAGTCCAGTAAATAAGCAGAACTGGTTGCCTGGCTTGAAAACATGGCATTGAAACCAATGTTCAGATGTTGAAAGCAGACTTGATAAAACTAGTGAAAGAGAATAGGATTATCTATTATAGGAATTATCTATTATCTATTATACAAATAGGAAGCTACATTATCCGTGTTTAACATAGGCTATAATTTATTTCGAAATTATGAAAAAAAATTTGAATAAATAAAATCTTATAAACCGAAGCGAAGCATTTTGTGTCAAGACAAGCATCTTTATGTCGCTTGTTCTACATAAAGACAACAAAGTTAAGCACCAGATTGTTTTTTATATATGTATTACAGGTTACACAGCTCCCCACGATACGGCTCCACCATTCAGCACTAATAAAATGTTGAACCTGCTAAAAGAAGCTTGTGAGAAGGCCATAAAATACGACGGCGCGAAAATAGTTGAAAAAAACAAGAAAAATAATTTTGTATGACTATGATCGCGATATTAGAATTGTTTCCATAATTGACAATGAAATAATTAATCAAGTAACTGATAGCGACAACGTTAGCGGGACTTACCGTGATTCTGATTCAGAATAGTGTAAATAGTGTGTAATAGTGTAGCTGTGAATAGGATTTTGCAAGGTCGGCGGCGCGCCCGCATACCCCCTGGTGTTGCAGGGTGTCCATGGGCGGCGGTAACACTTACCATCACGTGGGACCGCTTGCTCGTCCGCCCACTAGCATATAAAAAAATTAAAAATAATAATTAAATACACAATAAAACATATTTTAAACAATGGCATTTTTATTTTTTTTTAAATATTTTTTTACATCAACGTAAGTATTATCATTGTGTGTTAATAAAAGTATTTATTAGATGACTAGTTATATTAATCTGACATATTATGTCAAATCGGCAATATGTCGACGCGACGGCGTAACTATAGTTAGTTGCTAAAATATAAAAGTCACATAAAAATAAATAAAAAAATATATAAAAAAACATATTTATCCTACCTCTATAATATTGTCAAAATTAATCAAAAATCGTATATAAGTAGGTAAGTAGTTCAGATTAAATTTTTTTTTGGTATATTTGTTAACATTGAAATATAAAATCTACTTCCTAGGATTCTTTTGATCTGTCCAATAGCGTTTTAACTCACCAACCAGCACCGCGACAAAAATATATGAATGGTCTACTACAGTAGATACTCAAGCAATACCAACTGCATACAAATTTGAACATCGGGGTTTGCGTTAGCGTCTTTGTCGCCTTGTACGACATCCACGAGAAGAGATTGGATGACCGCTTGACGCTACACTAATCTCTATTTCATCTTCTTCCCCTTTTCTTTATCTTTGGCAGATTTGCCTGGTCTCTTAGTTGGTTTGTATGGTCCCAGCTGCTGCCGGACAAGCAATCCTCGCCACCACGCTTGCACAATTATGGCTTTGTTGGTCATCTTCTCAAAATATTTGCGAGCCTCCTCACGTTTTCTCTTGAATGTCAACCAGTTATCTATTTCTACCGCGTGATTCGCAATCTGTGAAAGATTGTAAGAGTATATGGGGGGCATTAGAAATAATTATATTATTATTAGATGTTTATATACAGACGAAATGGTGAAATATACCAGAGCTCATCCCCGTCCCATCCTATCCTTTCTATTTTCCCAACCCTCCCTCCAAAGACATTCCTTTAAATCTCGAAAGGTTGGTAGCGCATCCGGGGGCGTGTCAACTTTTGTCATCTGGACTAATGTTGGCTTGTGTCACGAATGACGCGGGGTGACAGTAACCACTTACCATCAGGTGAACTGACTGCGGCTTTCTTTCGATAAAAAAAAATTCTATCTGCTTAATTTCCACTGTATCCGCATTAATATACCCCATTTAACCAACGGTCGACTGGTAAAGAATAACTTAAGGCATTAAGTCCGCCTCTGTACAATAATTAAATAATTAAGAAATAATTGACAATATGATCAACTTTGTGTGTCGTGCGCATGTTGCTGGTAAGTACTTAACATCATTATCGCGAGAGCCATTGGCGAGTGCGGACGTGTGCTCGCACTATGCGTGTGTTGCCAGGAGCCAGAAGACACATTATTATAGTAGAGATAGGAAATCTGTGAAGAATACTAACCTGTTCCTCGAGACCTATTCTCTTGTCGAATTGATTTTCGTGACGTAATTTCATCTTTTGTATCTTTAGCTCGATTGCTTCGATATCTTTATCGTATTTCTCCATCCACCCTTCTACCTTTGAGAGGGTCTCCTAAAATATAATGTTGGTTGTCTAGGTAGTTAGATGAAATGGAGTAGAACAAAACTGCACGCAACAGTAAACGATAGATAGAATAGTTGCATCGAGTCGAGTGCATTACACGCGTTGAAACACACAAACTGTATTCCTATGTTTTTTTTTTGCTAAAGAAAAGAGTTAGACGAAAAGAAAGATAGGCGTCGGAAGTTCTCGTGATGGCAAGCGGTTACTGTCGCCTATAGATTTTTTTTAAATCTTGGGCACTACAGTTTTTCTTCATCACCGAGTTAGTGATAATTCAAAACTCAATGATCGGGCCAGGGTTCTACGACAGCTACGACTAAGCTACCACATGGGGCTCTTGAAAGCTATGTACAGGATTCTGCAATGTCGGCAGTGGATCCGTATCCCCCTGGTGTTGCAGGTGTCCATAGGCGGCTGAGATTACTTACCATCTGGTAGGCCGCTCGCACGCTTGCCACTTCTTCTATAAAAAATACTTTGCTAGAGAACTTCATGTCGTAACAAATTCATTCTACAAGCCCTCAAGAAATCTTTTCAAGCATCGATCAATATCGGCATAAATAGTCCGTACGTTAATGCAGATGTTAATCAACAATTCCACTTCGGAGTGCACTCTTTGCTCGTTGTCGATCTTCTGTTTGTAGTAGTCTATATCCTCCAGCGATGGGTCTTCCTTGTCTTTGATCTGTTGTGCATTTTGCTCAGTGCGCGCTCGCTGCCAGTTCTCTACGTATCGATTACGAATTTCGGAAATTAAATTCGAGTCCTAAAATTAGGAACTTAATATTAGAACATAGGCGTAGAAATGCGGCAAATTTAAAAAATCTTGGACTGTTAACGCTCACTATGTTCGGAACAAAATAACTCGATATCTTATACAATATTTTCTAAATCTATTCACTTGTCTAGTTGGATCTCTGTAATTAATACTTAATCATTTTCAACAAGCAAAGCAAAGCAAATCAATTAAAGCAACATATTTAATTGCAAAAGACTGGGAATGTATGAACTGTGAAGGAGCTGTGCGGTCATTCCTCTTGGTTCGACAGGATTGTCTGACTAGTCGACTTACGCGTAGTTTACCACTTGGTCCGTCTAATCTGATCAGGATGTATTTACGATCATTATGTATTACTTTTACGGAAAAAACCTACAGTCGCTAACAATAATGTGTCAATGAATAAAAAAACTATGCGTGCTCAGAGTAGTCGGACGATTCTGTCGGATCAAGCGGAATGATTCGAGCTGTCATACAGAATACGCTCTCTGCATTCTGGGTAAAATGATCGCTGCGGGCAAGACACCTTTAAATAAAAACTGTTACACAAGATGCGACCTGAGCGTCCGGGTGTGGATGGAACGCAGCGGGCAACAGTTTTGCCCAGAATATATCGCACTCTCAGGGGAATAAAAGTTTAAGGCGAAAATAATAACGTTTTACGACAACAAATATATATTTTTATAAAATGACTAAAACGAATTGTTGGCCATTATTTTCTCTTTAATCTAAAGATGATTTACGGTTTGGTTAAACTGAGGGTACTATATAACCATCCATTTGAGAATACGTAGATATGGTATACAAGCACTCTAGGGCGGGCACGTTACAGTCTAATAGTGTTTTAGGTTTAGTAGCTCTCGAATTATTTAACTCATATGTATTTCTAAAATGGAACATTATAATTACGTAGTACTTTAGTTTCAAATTTGACTTTTTATTGAACCCCTTCTCATCTGCTTCATCCACCCTAGAAGTTGGCAACCAGGTTTCATTGATAAGAACGTATGATGTGTGATCTTAGTCTATTCCCATATCAATGGATATAACGTAGCAACTAGTTATGTTACACAAAATGCGTCCTGTCTTTACTTTGCTCGGAACATAGAACAAAGACAGTACCTATTCCGTATGACAGATAGCTCGTTGTGATCCATAAATCCATACTCACTTCAAATTTGGTCCTCAGACCTTCGACAGCAACATTGGTATCGTAAGTAATAGACTTCATGTGATTGCGCTGTTGCCTTAATTGCCTATATAGATCTCGACGGATCCTAGAGAGCATACACACATGCACGTTAAGTAAAAACGATAAAGTTTTGATCATCCAGGCGTTCGAATGTTTACAAACCTTTTTGCAGTTCATTGTTAACATATCTAATAAGGGTCTAGGTTGCGTCAACCGCAAAAATAACGTTTTAGTACAACTTAGTACAACTTGGCAGAGTTTTTAAAATTCTTGGTTTTCTCTCGATGTTACTATACTTAAGTAGAAATGAGTAGCTAAAATTTAAAGTCACGAAACAATGTGAGTCGAGAATAGATACGTTGCTATAGCTTTAGATACCTTTTCTATCTCTTTATGGTACCGTTTGTGACTTCATCCCCTTTATACTTAAGATGAAAACAGGGTTGAAACAATTCGGAGGTCAATGACCACTTCTAGATTTAATCACTTCTTGTAAAGACAGACTACTTCTGAGGAAGAGCATTTCTGGATTTGAGCACTACCTAATATGTCCATTGTTTGTACATAGTGCAAACACAAATGAAACGTCAGTGAAAAATCAGTCTTCTCTTTAACTTAAAAAACAATAAACCGTGTTAAAAAAAAAATCAGTTGGATATTTTTTAAATAAGTCTGTATTAGAAATCTGTTCATTTTCCAATTTTCCTAACAATATCTTCTATTGTTTGTCGAATATCTCGCATCTTTATGTTATTAAACTTATTTGCACACTGTACACGCAGTGGATATATTAAGAAGTAGTCAAATCCAGAAATGGTCTTCCCCAGAAATGGTCTTTACGAGAAATGGTCAAATCCAGAAGTAGTCACTGACAGCCGAATCGGCTTGCAAATAGTGAATCTATTCCTGACGCCCTAAGGCTACGAATCCTGCTTACATTCAGATATGAAAATTTTAGGAACATTTTTTTTTGTAAAACCTTATTTTTTTAAGTTTTACCGAATTTTACATACAAATTTGCCCAATGCAAAGCCCAATAACATATATTTTCACAGAACAATACATACACAGTATGTATTAACTTTACAGGATTAAATAAAAAAAACGCTTGAATCCTGTAAACATTTAATTTCTTTCGTGAAAACTAGTTCAACTTTTGTTCTAAGTCTTTTTAAAATTCAGCACTGTTTTCACACAAACCACCCGCACCGATATACATAGTAGTGATTCACTTGAATCCATCAATGGATCCTAGTGGACAGAGGGGGAATAATTCATTGTTAAGGGAAAGCAGGTATTTTTTATTCATTTACTCAGAATCCTTCAGACCTCGGGAGTTAATGTATCTACGAGTATAATTGGTTATCAAACCTTGCTCCGTGTACCTACAACTTTCAACAATTCATATTAAGTAGGTACTTACGCCCTGTTCTTGGCCTCATCCTCTATCAGAAGAGTGAGATATTTGCTTCTATCCACAACGCTGTCAACGCTCTCCTTTAGCGGCGTGTAGTTCAAATGCACCGTCAAATTATTATAGACGGCCAACAGAATGTCTTGAACATATTTTCTAAAACATCGCAGCGAACATATCACTATTATAGATACCTATGTATATATTTTTAAAGCGATATATTATTTTTTTTTTATTTTTTTTATTGCAGTTATATGTATAAGATGACTTAACTCGGTTAACTGCCAGAAAAAGGAAAGCAGGTCAATTTTCGAGTTGGAATATAAAAACATTGTAATGTAAAACATACGTATATATATATATACATATATACTTATATACATAATATACTATTAGTTAACATCAATATAACACTTTCTTTCACTTTTCTTTATTGTATAAACAATAATATTCTGGCCCATGTGACGTCGACCGGCTTTAGCACTGTACCACTTCTTTCCGTGAGTGTCATAAAAGCCGACTAAGGGCTAACAAAGCCATTACCACAAGCTCTGAGGAACTACATACACCACCTCTAAAAAAGTGTATTCCCAACCCGCTTGGCTAGCGTGCCATTTTAAGGCCATACATCCCTCGCGCATAACTAAATAAATCATTGATTCGCGACAAGAAAATTGTGAATTTATGATGACAGTAATCTGACTGGCCATCTGACATTTGACAATATC
Source organism: Sesia bembeciformis (assembly GCA_943735995.1). Lineage (NCBI taxonomy): Eukaryota > Metazoa > Arthropoda > Insecta > Lepidoptera > Sesiidae > Sesia > Sesia bembeciformis. The sequence continues at coordinate 11,386,568 of OX031042.1, read as the reverse complement.
GGTCAACAGCAACGAGCGTCAGCTCGTCCCCGAGTCCCCTACCTTTGTAGATTTAGAAGTTAGGGTCGAGGAATAATGCTCCGGCCGGGTGCATATTTAAAACACATGAAACGCCACGTATTTTGATACACATACCTAATTATATTCAGCTGACACTTGCGAGGGATTCGAGCGGGAGTGGACAGTTTAGTCAGTTTGCTGGGGAATGTTTGTAATTTCTCTGTAGTTATGACATTTTTCGTGTGAGTCATAGAATCTTAAGTGTTCCAAGTCAGTTCGTTTAGTGTAGTTCGCCCCTACTGGGAGGCGTAGTGTCCCACACTACACTTCCAAATACGTGGTCTCCATTTCGGACTAATCCTACAACAGATACGGCCTGCCCATTGCCACTTCAGCAACGATTGCTTTATTAACATTAGTATTCATATTCTGAAAACTCTATTTTCATAAATAGAATTTATATGGACTCTGTTTTAACAGAACGCTGTAAATGTTAATATTTCGTAGTCTCACCTGTCAGAATCCAGTTTATTTAGCTTGTATTCGTTGGAGCCGAGTTTGTTTGTGTTTATACTCTCCAGCTCATCTTGATGTAGTAGCTCCACGTTATATTTATTAGCCAACAGGTGGTTCATGTCTATCATGGTTTTACATATACGCAGTTCTGAGTTAGACTCGTCTGGATAAGAAAGAAAGGAAGAAGAAAGATTTTATAGTTTTTTTTTGTATAGAATAAAAGGCGGCAGACGAGTATACAGTCCACCTGATGGTAAGTGGATACTGTCGTCAATAGACATCTGCGATACATGCCAACATCAGTCCAAAAAGACAAATGCACGCCCCCGGATGTACTGCCCACCTTTGCAGATTAAGGAATGGATTGGGAGAGAGGGTTGGGAAAATGGGGTGGGAATGGGCTCTGGCATATCTCACTCACAACCGAAACACGTGAGTACGTGTTTCGGTTGAGTGAGCTTTGTGTCTTTTGTGTTGTGATAAATTGTGTTGTCTTTGAGGGAGAGCGCACGCTGCATTCCCACAGCCGCTGGGCGCACTTGACTGGCCACGTTACGGCTCTCTCACCTTGAAATGTACTGCATTTCCTACTTTATCCTATTTCCCCAATGGTACATACGTACATGTTTCGGTAGTGTTATATGATAACTGATAATAAGACATACTACGTTATCCTTTTCTATAAATCTATTCCTAAATCTCCAAAGGTAGGCAGCGCTCTGGGGCCGTCCCAAGATTTCTCATTCTGGACTGATGATGGTATGTATATGGTACGTTGGTAAGAAACGGGGGCGGAATCTTACTAATCCTACAGTAAAAATAGATACAATTTAATTTGAGATGTATAATTTATATGGTTAAGTATAGTTTGAATTGACAAGTTGAATTATGTATTACTAGCGACCCGCCCTCGCTTCGCTTCGGTTTATAAGTTTTTTTTTACAATTTTTTTTTTTAAATATCTGAGACGTGTAACTCTTACGGTTTTTGCAGCGCACGCCAAAGTTTTTTCCGACTTACTTGACACTTATCGTTATATTTTGGCCAATTACACAATATCTTTATAAATTATAGCCTATGTGTTATTCTGATGTATATTATTGTAAAGTTTCATTAAAATCCATTGAGTAGTTTTTGCGTGAAGAGTAACAAACATCCATACATCCATACTCACAAACTTTCGCGTTTATAATATCAATAGGATTGTACAATATTTAATGACATTATTTTCTAATATACTAAGTAGTCGGAAAAAATCCAGGCTTTTTTGAACGTATGACTTTAACGTGCTATATTTCTGGCAACACTGATAACTGGCGGGAATGTGATCTAACGTTTGACAGCTGACTTTTTGTAATGGCGGCAAATTGAAATTACAAGTTATAAGTTTTATCTTTTATTGAGTTAATAAGGAGAAAATTAGATATGTTTTACAATTTTTTTTCGACAAGGGTATGAATGCTTCTAGTGCTCGAAAAGAGGTTTGAGGTGTTTACGGAGAAGATGCTTCATCTAAAACTACTGCAAAAAAATGGTTCAGTATATTCAGGTCTGGTAATTGTGATGTGAATGATGTTCCTAGATGTGTTCGTCCTAAATGTGGTACTTTTACGGGCTATGGTAAATGTTGATGTTATCATAGACAATAGCGAAGAAGATCGACACATAAGCAGTCATCAAATTGCGGAAGAGCTTAGCATTCACCATTCAACAGTTTTGGATCACCTACATAAACTGACAGATACGAATAGAATTTCCATATGAATATGATATAGCTAAATCATATATATCCATATGATGTAGCTAAAACGATATGAAAACGATCCATTTCTGAAGAGATTGGTAACGGGCGATGAGAAGTGGATCACCTTACAATGTAGGAAAACAATCTTGTGAGCCATCACAAATAAAGTGCCAAAGCCAGGCCTCAGTACGAACAAAGTCATGTTATGTGTATGGTGGGACTGGAAAGTTATTGAGTATTACGAGCTTTTGCCACAAGGCCAAACAATTAATTCTGATGTCTACTGTCTACTGAAGAAAAACGTCCATAATCAATGAACAAAAAAGGTGTTTTCTATCACGACAATGCTCGATCACATACATCTTTGAGGACTAAACAAAAATTTATGGACCTTGGCTGGAAAGTTTTAATGCATCCTCCATACAGTCCAGACATAACACCTTCGGATTATCATTTACTCCAATCTTTAAAAAAATCTAAATGGATTAAAATTACATTAAAGACAAAAGTCTGTATAAACCATTTAAATCAGTTTTTCGCTCAGAAACCCCAAAAGTTTTATAACGATGGGATAATAGCTCTGTCAGAAAAATGGCGAAGGACAGTGGAATTAAATGGACAATATTCCGGTGAATAAAAATTTATGTAATACAAAAAAAGTCTTATTATTTTCGTTATAAAAAGGCCGCGAACTTATTCGACTACCTAACATTAATTTATGTGAATATATATTTGACTTTATAATATATTAATTTGATGGATAAATGTAATATATTAATTTATGTGATACCTGTATGTGTAATGATTGTAACATAATTATTATGTGACATATTTGTACGCCTTACGGCAGAACTAAAATGTTCACAAATAAACGGATTTGATTTGATTTGAAAATAAATTCACATGTGCCCTATTCCGGGACATTCTATCAAAAACAACAGTTATGTATTTCATCACGAAATACAATAACATTGGCACACCTTTCTTACCCGAAGTACACAGGTACTACTGGTTGTGTTCTTGGGGAACAAAGGGCCAATATTCTGTCAAAATGATTATAAGATGATAAAACCTTACTTAGTACGCGCAAGCGTAGAATAGTCTCCTCTAAAACGGTGGAAAACATAGCAGATTGAAAGTAGCTCAAGCTGAAAGCAAATAAAGAAATAAGACTATATATCTTCAGCAAGACTACTCAATTGTAAACCATTTTATATTAGATAACGTAAAAATAATTATGGTAAAAATATCCCATTGATAACTGTTCTGCTAAAGATAACGAAACGAAATTCATTATAGATGTGAGGTGGACATTTTTTCAAATAAAATAGTATTCAAAAAAATAATCAGGTCCGTTTTTATACCTAAATGTAATACGGTAAGATATATTTTCAAATTATAGGTATAGAGTAGCAACAGTCCATTTCTTCCCGTGCGTGTTGCAAAATGCGACTACGGGATAACAAAGCCGCTACCACACCGCCTTGTGGAAACACAACACCACATATAAAAGAGTGGACTCGCCATCCCGCTTGGCCGGCGTGGCGTTTTAAGGCCATCCATCCCTCATGCATGAGGAGACTCATGTCCAGCAGTAGACGATTATCGGGGCTGGTGACGGAAATTAAAAATTCCACGTAAATTAGAAGTTTCAAGACCAACCTAGAGCGTGCACCAGTTATTACTTTAGAGTCAATATTCGGAAACATGGACGAGCTTTCCGAATAGTCCGTGGAAAAGTGTTGGAAGAACATTTTTATTCGCTTTAAAATAATATAATTTTATCAAAATATTAGATGACTAGGTACAAAGCTGAGAAAAATACTTTATAAAAATGAAAAATACTAAGAAAATTAAAATTGAAAACTAGAAAAAGTAAAAATAACTCCCTTGACAAACATGTCAATAACAAAATTATAAAAATCTACTTAGTAGATTATCTATTAACGTAAAGTTTTACCAAGGAGGTTGTATTTAATCCCTGAATTTTAAATAATGGCATAATCATTTTCTTGCCTCGACACCGTGGACCGTACACTTATTACAAACCCATTTATACAATATGTAGGCAGCATGTGCGGGATTTGTATTGCGAATGTCGCAGGGGCACAATATCCACTGTGCTAGCCGATGAACTATGAAGTGTCTGCTCGTCTGTAGCCTTTTTTTCCATAAAACTGGACCTGGCCACACTGGACTAATACACAGATGACGGTTGACCTTCAGGAACATTCATACGTGCTCAGATCACAGTCTCCACTTTACTTTGTTCTCACTGATTTTGCTTTTTATAGTTATTTTTAACCATTTACTTGTTTACAATTAAATTCTATGTTAGAAAGATTAAACCATGCTGTCGATTATATAATTGTGTATATTTAACTAACTACATTGTTATGCGAGAATAGATAGATTTCGACTAAAGTCGCTAGAATGTTGTTTTTAAATGTTGCCTTCAAAATGTAGAACTGTCAAAAACTGCTAGAATAAATTAAAATGAAGCGGGGACTCTATAGAGTTAAATAACTGCACCGTCTTAGCACTGTACGTTTTAAGCGAACATTAATATTTGTCTTTTTTTTAAATTCAGCACTGTTTACACAAACCACACACTGCGTATGCACCACTTATTGGTTTACATAGATATAGGTATCTAGTAGTAGTGGTTCGATTAGTAGACTTTATTAACTTTATAATTGGAATATGCGACGTTGCCGTTCGTAGCAGCGTATACACAGTCAGACTTCATTTAAAAAAATCTATTTCAATTTCGGAGAAAGTCGTAGAACAAAAGGGTATATAGGTATTTATTATTTCACTATATATTTTAAGTTCAAAATCACGATGATCTGTGTCGTGAGGTCGCAAGGAAAATTGAATAATAAAACACACATGACTTTTAGTTGGATTAAAAATTTAATAACAGTCTTGTCCACAAAATAATTTACGATTTCTATTATACACAGTCAAATTCCTTTAAAATTGATGTGAAAACTTTTGGCGGACAACACTCCAAGGAAATATGTATGAAAATATCAGTGCCGATTATAACAAGTTATAAAATCACAAATTAGGTAAATATTTAGGCGAAGCTAAATTAGCTTATGACTAAAATAATAGGAAAAACGATATTATCATACTTAATAGTCTAAACATTTGTATAAAAATGATCAATACTACATGTATTTTTACACACCAATTACAGTAAATAACATTTTCAATTATTAAAATATAATTGCTATAATTCTGCGATATTTACACCAATTCATTAATTTTATTTTTAATGAGGTAATTGTAATTACAGTACAATACTGTTTACATAAACATACGGAGTGCCACGATTTTCTCTATCAGATGATAAAAGTTCAATGTTTGGTAGCTATTTACCAACCGAACGTTCGAATAAATTACAGATCCAATTTATACAATGTATACTTTCAGTAACCGAACATTAGAATTGCAAACCAAATTGTATATTTTTAATTAGTATGGTACCCATTAAAAAGACGAAAGTTTGGATAGATAAGAGTATAGAAAAGTACCAATTTGTATACTTTTGAAAAGTATGATAACTATTCATCAATCGAACGTTCGAATGAATATAGACATTTATTTATATACTTTTAAGAAATATGGTACTATACACCGTCGAACGTCCCAATAGTCGGACCGATTTGTATACTTTTGAAAAGTATAGTAGTGCCTTTTAACCAATCGAACATTTAGATAATCACAGACCAATTTAAGAGTACAGCTTATCAATTTATATAAGTTTTCGTCAATCGCATGTGCAACGTTGCAGAATACGAGTACATTTTTTAAAATTGGGACAATGGATATTTATTTAAATATCCATTTGTTATAACAAATGTACAACTTAGATTGTAAGTGATGTGGACATCAAATAAGAAATAAAATCATATTCAGGTATTCACAATTCAATTTTATGACTCAAAAGAGTTTGTAATTGCTCGAACGTTCTATTTTATCATCGTATCAATATTGCATTAGCTTTAACGACTTTAAAGGCACATACTCATGCTGAAACTCCCTTAAATGCAAAAGTTTTCGACGTTTGTGACAATTTCAAAACGAAAATCATCAGTAACTGTAGTTAGTATTAGCTGTGACATTACCCTTCCAAATGACTCTTTATTGCGTTCGTCATAAGGTTATCCTACTCTACTATCACGACGTGTCAATGTACAATGGTGTGAATTAAAAATAACAAATAAATAAATGTCGTCTACGAATTTAATAAATGTCAGTCTTAAGTCGTTACGTGCCCTCTGATGTTTAAAAACATTGGGATGAAAATCCAAGTAGTTATAAAAAGTAAGCAGTTTTATAAGTACTTGTATATTACAGTGTAACCGAACAATTGAATTTTCAATAAAAACTGTAACCTGATCCAGAAAGCCTGAAATGGGTCTAGTCAAAAAAACTCTATATTGCAGGCGGACTTAATGCCTTATGGCATCATTGTCTTTAGTAAAACGTAAGCCTTAATTAAACGACATAAATTAAAGAGGGTGCAGTAGAAATTAAACAGGCAGTTTATTATTAATTTGTTTATTGTGCAGTTTATTTATTTTTTGTATAAATATTAATTTTGTCTTTAGCAAATATGGCTCGTGTAAATTTCAATTAACGTAATAGACGTAAACCAATTATTTTCAAGGAAGAGTAAAAAAAAACGATTTTTTATTTAAAAAATCCTATGTATCTTTATTAAGTGTTATACTATTGTTTGAATATTAAAGATCTTAAGGGTTAAACAATAGTTTTAAACTAACAAAGTTACTATAAAGTTAGTCTATAAAAAGTCGTTTTTCCTCCACTTGGAAAGGTATGTATGGATGTATGGACTTGGTATGTATGGAAAAATGTACAGAATAGAAAAAAAAAATGCGCGGAAAAAGTATTTGTAAAATATTCTTTTTAATTAATTTAATCCATGATTTCAGGCTTTGGAACGGATCTCGAAAAAGGTTACATTTTATATAGTAGTGCCGGTGACCAATATAGTTGGCAGAAAACCCGTTAGATATATGTCTCAATTAGATTTTTGAAGTTTATTATAATATATAAGTCAGTAGGTATTTCAAAGACAAACAACATATAAATATAAACGAAAACAATATTTTAAAATTATACTGTGATATATAAATTAACAGAAAAATAATATATAAAGATAAAATAAAAAGATATATAAGAAAACAAGACTGTTTTATAGACATGCCAACATCTGTCCAGAATGACAAATTTTGACACGCCCACGGATGCGCTGCCTACATTTAGAGATTAAGGAATGAATTTGGAGAAATGATTGGGAAAATGCGGAAAGTGGGGATGGGACGGATAGGATAGGATGGGAGATTCTTCAATTGGGCAAAGTCCTAAAGACAAAAACTTAAAAAATAAATAAAAGACAGTAACACAGAATATGCGTAAACATCAGATATATGGGACGATTGTTAACGACTTCATTTAATAATTATGTTACGAGTAACATAGAAGACTTCAAAACAATAATACTTAAGGGACTTTTAAAACAACATATTCATTATATCTACCTACTTATAATTACACATAATCATTATGACTTTTTCTGTCCGTACGACAGACCGATATATTTGTACATATAAACTATGTGTATAATTAATTATTCAGCTACGCGTCAAGGCTTTCAGGAGGATTTTTTTTCAATTATATTCTATATATATGAATTAATCGTTGATTTATACCGATAGATCTTGACACTATTATTGATATTAGTAAAGAAACTACATAAGAATAATTCATATACTTCTATATATGCATGTATATTTCTATCTTGAATTATTCTATAAAAAACGCGCATGGATAAATTGTAAATAAAAATATTTTCTAATTAGACTGAATTTAGAAATCCCATGTAAATGAGTTCAATTCATACAGGAATATACAATTGCATTGCATTTACTGTTTAAAGGAATCCGTAGCTCAATATCCTACAATTATAATTAAATAAAACGTTTTTTCATGTAGCTTCCTATATCTCTGACACCAATAAAATATTAAGTCTAATTTGAATGGAAAGGTGTCATTCCAATCAAGTGATGCAAGGTTCTATCAGGTCTCCATAGATTAGTGATTTTTTAAATATGTATGAACATATTTATGAAAAAAACTTCATACAAAGTGGCGCGTCGATACGCGTCACATTGTATGTAATTTTTATATTGAAATTTTTCAGGTATTTTGAGACATATTCGTGTTTAAAAATCTAAGGGAAAGTATTCGAGTGTTGGTTCCGAAAGTATATTATATTTATGAGGAAAATTTCAAGAAATTCGAGGGAAGTTACCCGAAACTTCATACAAAGAGACGCGTCGAAACGCGTCATTTTTGTAGGTATTTCTTATAATGGAATCTGAAAGCACATTTACATGGTCCCGTGAAAGCCATATTAGTGAGGAGAAATCGGAAAATTAAAAAAAAAAAACATATTTGGAAGCTTCCTACAAAATGACACTGTAATTTGTAATTTTTATACAAAATTTTATAGAGACCAAATGTAACGATTCCGAAAGCATACTTACAGGGTCCCGTGAAAGCCATATTATTAGTCAGGAAAGGTATGAAAATTTGAGAAAAACAATTTGGAAACTTCCTACAAAGTGACGCGTCGTATGTAGATAAATTTAGTTTTCATGTGGAATTTATAGAGACCCAATATATTGATTCTGAAAGCTTATTACCAGGTTCTGTAAAATACATATATATATTTTGGTGAGAAAAATATAAAAAATTTGAGCAGAAAAGTAGTTATTCAGATTAATAATAAAATGGAATTTATGTAGACCTGATGTGATTCTGAAAGCATTTTATCGGTTCCTGTGAAAACCTCCGCGTAAACTTGAGCGGTTGTGGCAGACCGCGAGCCCCCAACATCAGTTGCTGGACGACGGCTGCCCGCGCTCAACTGCGAAAGATAGAACAAGGTACCTATACATTTGTAACCAAGTTCAAGTATGTAGGAAACATTCGGAGCTGATTGCCAACCTCCACTAGTTGAAGAGACACTACCAGAAGAAGAATTGTAGGTACTTTTGTTAGTTATACAGAATTAAATACAAAATACTTTAACTCTTAACACAGAATTTATATCATTGAAGCTGGCCACTTTTCTTCAATGATTTTTTTCTGATCTTGATATTTTCCCCAAAAAAATATTTTTATCCATTTTTCGTTTTTTTATAGAAATAAGGTGGCAAACGAGCATGCAGTCCATCTGGTGATAAGTGGATACTGTCGTCCATAGATACATGGGTACATGTCAACATTATTCCAGAATGAAAAAATTTGGCACGCCCCGGATTCGCCTACCTTTGTTCATGTAAGAATGAATTTGGAGAAAGGGTTAGGGAAATGGGAAGGGATAGGATGGGAATGAGCTCTGGCATATTTCTCTCACTACTGAAACACTTACGCACATTGGGTAATATGATAAAGTGGGAAATGCAGTACATTTCAAGGTAGTATTATGTGAGAGAGGGGTAACGTGGCCAGTCGAGTGCGCCCAGCGGCTGTTGGATTGCAGCGTGCACCCTCCCCCTCCTCCGGGTTCTTTTGTACTATTTGTCTATGTCTAACACATCGTGCGCTTGCAATTTCACTTTCTCAACAATTTGACAACGTCGCGTATTTTATCGCTTCACGGAGAAGGTTAAATTTTCAGATAACGACGTACTCGTATAAATGTTTTTATGTTTGTGGGAAAGTGTTGAATTTTTAAAAAAGTTGTAGTATTAAGAATGCTAGTTTCCACTAGAAATTCAATGTTAAGAGGTTTTTTCATTTGACCCTAAATATTTTTTAGGTATTTTTTAATACACAAATAAGAGGGAATACTTACTAAAGTGTCGTCTGGCCTCGGCCCTTTCTTGAGCGTCGAAGTACCACAATGTAATAGCGTATCTGAAAATAACACAATATTTTTTTTCAAATGCAATCAATTACAATAAATATAATAGAAATTTGTAGTATTTCTTCATTTAAGTTCAGATTGTTTTCTGCTTCTAGCAATTACGAGCTAGTTTCGGGTCGTAATCCTCTATGCAAGCCAAGTGTGGATTGTATATTCATTCCATATTTTTTAAATTCTATGTAACAAAGGTTCGATGTTTTCCTTCACCGTTGTGTTAGTAATAAATGTCTGAACTCAAGCAGAAACTCCAATCGGAATAGATCACCGTTCAATATGTGAATATGCGGTATGTGAAAATGAAGAGTTATTGAAAATTATTTCACAAAATATTGTCCGCTTAAAAATTTCAAACAGCAATCTTTTAGACCACTCACTATATAATTTCTATAATGTATGTTCTACAAAGTAGGGGGCAAATCTCGAAAGATTCTGTTAATTTATGAATTTTCATATATTTTTCAAATTATAAAATTAAATAAACCAAAGAAATGTTGGGCACTCCCGTGCCATAATTAGCTCCATGATCTGTCTGATCGTCGACTTTAGTTCGAAAAATGTGACCGCAACGACAAGGTGCTGCGAATTCATCACGCGAATGAAGAAATATTAATCAATTCGCGTATGAATACGATTTTTCCATCGAGAAACCATCGCAGTGCCAATCAGAAGGATCGGAGAACTGCACGTGTGGTGGCGACATCGGGGGGTCTCTTAGAGGTAAACGGCTGCGCCATGATTGCCGTACCTACATATTTCTCAGATTCATTATTATCAACGAGCTATTAAAGGACATGTGACATGCCCTTTTGTAATAACTTACAACTTAGGATTACAATAAAAAAGAACAATTTGGCAGGACTATATATATACTTGAAAAACATATTTTTTGGAAATTTGATTCATACCTTGTGTCGTACGCGGGTTGCACTTCGTGCGGGTTCCGCCGATCCGACCAGAAGAATAGCATGCGGTCAAATAAGGGCGCTATATCAGCCACTTTGTTCGTGTCAGCTGGGAATACCCTGCAAAAATAACAATTATGCGTTTAATCACGAGGTTCTTATATTTTATTTCGGTTAAGGTGATAGTATGGCATGCGGCCGACGTGATGGTAAGTGGTCAACGCCGCCCATTGTCACCTGCAACACCAGGATGTATGAGGATGCATCGCCGACATTGTAAAATCCTATTCACAGATTTCTTGAAGAACTCCATGTCGTAGTATAGCGGGAAAACCTCAATTGGCAGTTCATACCACAACTTTCTTGTTCGCAGTATATATTTTAGAAATAGAAATTACAAATCTAGACAAATTAAAATTAAATTTGAAAATTATTTAAGCATTGATATTTTTTACATTTTTATTATAGAAAGAAGGGGACAGACGATTAGAGAATTCGCTTGATGATAAGAGGCTTCCGTTGCCCGTGGAAGTACATATACTATATATATGGACTATATTGAATATAATAAAATGAGAAAAGGGGCAAAAAAAATTAAATGATAGATAAGCTACAGACCATTTAATGGTCTGTAGGTAGCAATACTCTTAAAAATGTAATTTCATAATTTTGCATATTTTTGTGTTTAAATTTAAAAACTCAGGCGAGGGAACAGCGCCTGCGAGCCACACCGCTGTTCATAGCGATTAAATATTTTTGTTCAGTGCTGCCCTCTAAGTAAGTTAGTTGTCGAAAAGGATTCGTGCAACCACGTTGTGTCGCGTGTACCCATCTCCCGCTCGCTCTGCTCAATGGACATTCACTTTGTAATTTCGAGAATTATACAGTTTCTCTCATTGGGCCTTTTTGATAAGCTGTGGAAACGAACCCAGGCGGCCGGATCCATATACCGAATAGTTAGCTGTTGTACAACAACTGGAGTGTACCCAAAAGTGAGTTACGTAAAAAGCGAAATAAATTTTTCTGTTTACCTGAGCATTCCCCCGCATCTTTTGACATCCCAGTCCTGATTTAAGTAGTATATAGCGGTGATGCAGCGGCCATCTTTGTTGGGATTATCCACATGTTTCACGTAATGGCTGCCCGACCCGGGGTAACATGCCACCATCGCCTGAAGAACAAACCAGAACACATTCAAATATGATCCACGAACTTTATCATCTTGAGCATAAAGTTTTAATTGAAATTTTCTCTAAACTTGTAATTATGATAAGAAATATAATAAGATAACAATATGATCTATGAAGCTCATAATAATATAATAAAAGTATACTTTAAATATAGTTCGTTAACCTTGAACGTAACTATTTAATCGATATTTCGCGACGCTTGTAAGTGTGATAAGCGTACATGATAATAATGATCTATGAATCGCATAATCTCTTGAATATAAAAATTTAATTTGCGAATTTTGAAAGTACGGTCACAATTATAACAAACATACAAGGCTCAAATGATACATTTGATAAAGTTCAGGCACCGCCTGAACTTTATCATTTTAAGCAGAAAGATAGAATTTAAAATTGGCTAGTAAGTCGTAAGTTGGAAAAGGGCTGGTAACGGTGACGGCGACGGTAGTGCCTCTGTCGAGTAAAGGTTCGATTCCCGGTCGGACATTCGTGTATGCATATTTGGACTTACAACATTGAGCGTGAAGTCATTATTTATTTAAGTGTGTACCAATATGTACAAACGTGGTGACTAAAGCTAAAAATAAGTTAAGTATATAGGAGCATTATATCGAGACGTGCATCCTACGGGGCGCACTACATTTGCTTATGAGACTTTTTTTTCGGAATGGCTAAATTCTTGTGGCCTTTCCAGAGTCACCGGACATGTATGGTTTAGGGCGAGCGCAGAAGACGCTTAGCCAGGAGCAAAAAGTGTGTGAAGCAACGAGCTAAGGGCTCCCCCGCCGGTAGGCCGGCGTCAAAATCGGACCTCTGCTTAGGGCGTTGGTTTGGAAGGGTACCGCGGGATCGTGAGTCGGTGGGAAGCGCCCAGTGACGTGCCGATACCTGGTAAAAGTGTTGGCTGAAGGCCGGTGTGTGTTAACCTGTTAACGGTGTAGCGAGGGTGACGTCATTGTCTCCGGCGACGGGGACGGTGTACCTGTATAGAGTATAATGTAGGAACCGCATTGGCAGCGGTTATTGGATCGTCGGGGTCCTCTAGGACGTGTCGAGGACGACGACGGTAACGGGGAGGGGCATTCCTGTCTGGGACATAGGTTAGGCTGGCAACTACTAGGGAGTTCGGATGGTGAAGGACTCTGTCGTAGTAGCGTCGGACGGAGTCTTTTTACGTATTTGAAGATGGAGGGAAGTTCCAAGCCCTCGTGGAGGTCGACATTGCAAGAGTACCATGGGGCAGCCACGGCCGCACAAATCTATTTTGGAGGGTTTGAAGTATTTTAATGTTGGAGGGGGCTGCGCTAGCGAAGGTCATTATGGGACGTACGAAGGTTTTGTACAATGTCAGCTTATTTCTAAGCGATTATGGCGCGACACTGGTAACCCACGAGTTTTATTACGTTGAGTGAGACAGCCTCCGACCTCCGACCTCTTATTCACTCATATGTATATACCAACTATGCTGTGAATGACCGATATGTCTATTTTCCTAGCTGGTGACGAAATAGTTTGTAGACGAAATAGTGACGAATTTGGGGTGTAAGAGGCTCACCTACCATCTTTGGAGCCTAAGCCAACCTCACCTGCTCGTGGTGCACCCTGCTATTAACTAACGAGGCAATGGCGTTCCCTTTTTTCGCGGTGGGAGGGTTACTCCGTCGGCAAAGCTACCACCCTTCCGTCGGAGTCCGCCGCCATAATGGTGCCGTATTGGCCGCGAGGCCCGCGTCGTGTTCCGGCGGTGCGCGGAAGAAGCCGTCCCGAGAGGGGGATTGTTGCGTGTGGAAAGGAGGACCAGCGGTTGCGGGGGATTACAGGCGCATAGGCGTGACGTGGTGGCGCGGGGATCAGGGAGACCCGGTGAAACGGTTGTCCGCTGACCGCCCGCGGGTTGTTGGGGGCCCGGACCCGGGGACCTTACTTTAATCTCCACCCCGGGAGGCTGCCCCGCCGCACGCGAAAAGTCCCTTGGGGTAGCAGTCGTGCCGGAGGAGACCGGAGTGGAACCCGACTGCTGCCCCCAGGGGGGGACCGGGGGCCCTTCCGTACCCCGCGCCAGCAAGTCACACAACCTCTGTGACCTAGTTTTTCTCTGCTCCGTGCTTTGTCCTTTGCTCCACATGCGACCATCTCTCTCTCCGTCCCCCCTTCTTTTCTTTCCCTATTCACACACTACAATGGCCAAGAAAAAGATAAGGAATAACGTTTACTCAGCGGCCCATCCTTCAAGTTCCACATTTCAAGTGGACTTTTGCAACATCAGAGGGATGCATAGTAACATCGACGCCGTCCACCACCACCTTGAGACGGCAAAGCCGGCCTTACTTTTCTTGACGGAGACACAAATATCCTGCCCGGCCGATACATCGTATCTTCATTACCCCGGCTACAAACTGGAGCACTGTTTTGTGCGACGTGCTGGGGTATGCATGTACGTCCGGGAGGATATTTGTTGCCGCCGCCTCAGCCATTTTGAAGACGGGGACCTGTCGATTCTCTGAGCGCGTATTGACTACGGAGGTTCCACTAAAGTCTACGCTTGCCTCTACAGGTCCCACAGCGGTGATACGGGGACGACTCACTTTTTTGAGCGCCTACAAGAGACGACTGATAGCGTGCTCGAGCAGTTCCCTTGCGCGGAAGTGGTGGTCCTCGGTGATTTTAACGCTCATCACGAAGAGTGGTTGGGATCCCGAACTACCGACCGCGCAGGGAGAGCAGCCTATAACTTTGCCCTGGCTTATGGTTTCTCACAGTTGGTGTCCTCACCCACGAGGATACCCGATATCGAGAGCCATACCCCCTCCTTACTGGACCTCCTGCTGACTACGCGGCCGGACGACTATAATGTTGTTGTTGATGCTCCATTAGGATCATCCGACCATTGTATCGTTCGAACTGCTGTGCCAGCCAAGCAATCCGTGCCGACCCATTCACAGGGAACGCGCAACGTCTGGCACTACAAGTCTGCAGATTGGGATGGGTTGCGCGAATTCTATGCTTCTTATCCCTGGAGGCAGCTCTGTTTCTCGTCGGGAGATCCGGATACCTGTGCAGACTCCGTTGCCGACGTGGTGTTGCAGGGCATGGAATGTTATATTCCTTGTTCCGTGATACCCGTAGGTGGACGGAGCCAACCTTGGTTTAATCAGTCCTGCAGAGAGGCCCGTCGTAATAAACGGGCTGCATACAGGGCCTGGGCCAAAGCGCAGGTGTCTGAAGATCCGAATACCACCGACTTGAGGAAGAAATTTAACGCTGCCTCGAGGTGCAGTAAGAAGATCATTGTCAGAGCAAAGAATGAGCACATCCGCAGAATTAGCGATCGACTAGTTAGCTGTCCTTCTGGAAGCCGAGTTTTCTGGTCGCTCGCCAAGGCTGCTGAAGGTAACTTCTGTCAGTCGTCACTCCCACCACTGCGAAAACTCGATGGGTCACTGGCCCATGGGGCGAAGGAGAAAGCCGATCTCCTGGGCTATCTTTTTGCCTCGAACTCGACTCTGGACGATAGAGGTGCATCACCACCGTCTATCTCGAGATGCACAAGCTCCATGCCGGAAATCTGTTTCACGCAGCGTGAAGTCCGGCGAGCTCTAGCAACTCTTGATATCCGAAAGTCGAGTGGGCCAGATGGTATTCCTGCAGTGGTGCTCAAATTATGCGCTCCCGAGTTGTCCCCGGTGCTTACGCGACTCTTTAGACTCTCATACTCCACAAAAAACTTCCCGGCAACATGGAAGGTAGCTCATGTTCACCCTTTACCCAAAAAGGGTGACCGCACAGACCCGGCCAACTACAGGCCAATAGCGATCACCTCCCTCCTCTCCAAGGTGATGGAGCGTGTCATAAACACACAGCTCCTTGGGTACCTAGAGGATCACCAACTGATTAGCGACCGTCAATATGGATTTCGCCATAATCGCTCGGCTGGTGATCTTTTAGCGTATTTAACACACCGCTGGGCTCACGCCATTGAGAGTAGAGGCGAGGCTCTGGCTGTAGGCCTAGACATTGCGAAAGCTTTTGACCGGGTATGGCACAAATCTCTGCTTTCCAAGTTACCATCTTTCGGGATACCCGAGGGATTATGCGAATGGGTTGCCAGTTTCCTGACTGGACGGAGCATCAGACTCGTTATCGATGGTAGCTGCTCCGACACCATGTCTATTAACGCTGGCGTCCCGCAAGGCTCCGTGCTGTCCCCAACTCTGTTCCTTCTGCATATCAACGACCTGTTGCAAATTGGTGACATACGTTGCTATGCAGATGACAGTACTGGTGACGCCTTGTACAGAGGCCGCGCCAACATCCCTCGGGTCGAAGTGGAAGAGAGTCGCGCCAGGCTTGTGTCTGAAATCGAAGACTCTTTAGATCTAGTCTCGATTTGGGGTTCTCTGAACCTAGTGGATTTCAACCCCAGTAAGACGCAAGTCTGTGCATTCACCGCTAAAAAAAACCCCTTTGTCGTAGCACCTCGCTTTCAGAGCATGCCTCTTAAGATCTCGGAGAGTATCGGGATCCTTGGTGTCGACATTTACAGCAAAGTCGAATTTAGGGGTCATCTGGAAAATAAGGCCAAAATGGCTTCCAAAAAGCTCGGTGTGCTGAACAGAGCGAAGCGGTACTTCACCCCTGGGCATCTCCTTGTGCTTTACAAAGCTCAAGTGAGGCCCCATATGGAGTATTGCTCCCATCTCTGGGCCGGCGCACCGAAATACCAACTGGACCCATTTGACTCCATCCAACGACGTGCTGTTCGTATTATCGACGATCCCACTCTCACGGGCGGTTTAGAATCCCTCAGCAGTCGGAGAGACGTTGCGTCTCTCTGTGTGTTCTACCGCCTGTACAATGGGGAATGCTCTGAAGAATTGTTCAATATAATTCCCACCTCGGGTTTCTATAACCGCACCTCCCGTCACAGAAGTGCGGTCCATCCGCATTTCCTCGATAAGGAGGTGTCGCGCACTGTTCGGTCCAAAAATTACTTTATACCGTGAACCTGTAGGCTGTGGAACGAACTGCCTCAAGAGGTCTTTCCATTAAGCTACGATATGGGGTTCTTCAAGAGAGCTGTGAATAGGATTTTGCAAGGTCGGCGGCGCGCCCGCATACCCCCTGGTGTTGCAGGTGTCCATGGGCGGCGGTAACACTTACCATCACGTGGGACCGCCTGCTCGTCCGCCCACTAATCTATAAAAAAAAAAAAAAAAGACCAAGAAAATGAATATTCATGTACAATCAAATATCATACTCATTCTTCAGTGTCTTGGGCCCGACGAATTTTACTGAAACATCTCGAACACATTGTTCTACAAAACTACAAATATATTACTATGGTGGACGTGACATGTAGCACAGATTAATGCATAGAGAACTATCAATTCTGTAAAATATCATGATATCACCGTTTAGTAATATCCATATTAGACCACCCACACCCACTTCGCTGTTATCAAATTCTGCGCGTGGCAGTATCGAAACGCGCACGAATTACAAATGGCGTGTGCGGTTCGAGTAGATTTTTTATGTTTACAGTTGTTTAGCTGTTAATATGTCAGTGAATGTATGTCGCTAAGCTATATTTATGTGTATAGGTATATATGTACCCGAAAATTTTGCAAAATAATTTACGAATTTAAAACAATTGTTTTCTACCAGAAGTACCAAACTACACAATAAACATTCAACACGGTTTTGGTGGTGGTTTTGTTTTTTTAAGGTAAGGGAGCTCGGTTTTCTTTTACCTACATTGGTGGGTGTAGCGATTGATAAACAGTTTGTAAGTTTTGCTTACTTTTTGGAAATACAAGCACTATATAAACAGATGCACGAGAACATGTTTGTCGTGACTGTCGTAACGAACTTTCTTTGCGAATTTAAATTAGGTCCACATTACAGCAACGCATTCTAACTTTGTAACAATACTCATTTCGAGTATCTTTTAACGAATGTCCATCTACTGAATACCTAAAAACCCTTATGAATGTGTTCATTGAATGAATGATTCATTAATAATTAATAATTATTGATTAGTGATTCATGTAATCTATTCTGAGGTATATTATTAACATTAAAAGGTAAGCAAACTTTTCTATTTTGCCGTGTGCACAAGACTGTGGCGTGCAAATTAAAAAGTAAATATAAACACATGTCTTCTAAAAAGGACAGAGGCAAATATTTATTTATTCATCGTCAATAATGGTCATTTAACGGAAAGTCAAGAAGAAAAAATATATTCCTAGAAAATGTGTGACTAATCATTCAAGATTAGAAATAATACTATTGCTTTGAACGTGTGAAGATTTTCTTAGAGTAGTTTTAAAACATAATTATTGTTTGATTCAGTGATTGTACAATTCATGATTGATATGATTTTTATTGCAATGCAATCAGCCCTTTCTGTATCCACTGCAGGATATGGGTCTCCTTATGCACATTGTCTTGTGCATAAGGGATATATGGCCTTAAAACACCACGCTGGTTAAACGGGTTGGCGAGTTCACTCTCTCAGAGGTGACGTAGTTCCTCAGCGCTTGTGGTAGCGACCTTGTCGCCTCTTACGACACCCATCATGATTTTTATTATAAATAGCTGTTCCCCGCGACTTCGACCGCGTGGACTTTAGTTTATAAACACCGTCTTTACCTTCTTAGGGGTATTTGGTATTTTCAAAAAATACCACCTATCAATCTCAAGGCAAAACATATTATACCTAATTTATATCCTTACAGTATACATCATGTTTGTTTATTTAAATTGCATCTGGCAATTGCATTTGTGCAAATCCTGTAGCATTTCTAATGTGGTCGTCATAAGATGTAGTGGGATTTCCCTTAGAGTAAGTAGCTCAACATTGATTGAACTTATCTGCAGTCTTCAATTCAATATAATGAACTATTACTTATCAGTTGAATATGTTTGATGTCTTTGGACTTGGCCTTCCCAAAGTTCTTATTTATTTAAAACATCCAAATAAACATACATTAGCCAAGTATACTATTTTACATATGTTTTATACGTGGCTTAGATATAATATTTAGTAAGTGTATATGCATAATTTATTTTTCTCATGTATTGCTAGTAATAAGGTTGTTGTGTTGGCAACACCTTTTCCGTTTTCTCCACGTTTTTCGCTCCTTCCGGTAATAGCAGCTATGTTGTAAACACGTAGGCGGTTAATTATATTATAGGCACCAAAGACTTCTATGTATTCTACTAGACAAGCAATTATATAAACCAACTTTGCCACAGCGCGGGCTGTACCGGCTGAGGTGCGGGGAGCGGGAGAGGAGAATTTAATGCAGTGATTAACCGAACGCTCACGCAGATGCGACACGAAACAATCTTTGCCTATTTCCCTTTTGTCTCCGAGAGTAAACTATTTGATTTTTTTTTAACTCAGATGTTATCGCAATTGTAGTGAAATGATATATGTAAAAATTGCATAGTGAGTTTAAGCCATAATAATAGAATGGATTCAAGTAAAATACTTATGCAATATAATTTCAGCTATTACAAAAAAATATACGCACATACATACTTAAATACATATCACTATTGTTTTTATATTATATACATGCATAAGAGATGATAGTTAAGAGTAAGTAATATACGAGTATGTACTTCTGAAATGCTATGCCCTCGGAAGACTTTGTCTTTTGAGAATACATATTTTTGTAGTATGCAAAAATACTCGAAATTTCAAAGTATGCAATTGGGCATTTTCCTAAATATGTTTTCATTAACAAATATCTAAAGAAAAAAATATTAGGTAGTCGCTCTCGCTACTCGCACTTATATGATTAAAGTAAGAGTAAGCGAGAAAAACATACTAAGATGGCTGACGAATGACTTTAATTTACGACAATATAATATATATTTTGGTTTTGTGGGATAATACAAAAGAAATGAGTTAATAACATCAAATGAACATCAAATCACTTAAATACAGTGCACATGTAAATAATAAAAACTTTATATCTCCCACATTTAACTAAACATAGTGTTTTGTCGATTGCAGCGTTTGATGTCAATTTAATGTATAACAAAGGAGTTGTGGACAATTGATAGTGACGTAATGAGCATTTTTTTAGTAGTAATTGTATCGCTTGTCTAGTAAAATACATGGAAGAAGTTATTGATCGGTACGCATGCAAATAAAGTGCAGATATATCTCGCATATAGGTACAAAAATTGTTTCTTCGCACTCACTAATAAAGGAATTACTCGCCGTGCTCGTGCGCGGCTCACGAGGAATACGGTAATTTTACATAATATCAACTTCGCACCATCTGCTTTTAATTATCTTCAATTATCTTTTTCTAAAGATTGCTTGGAAGAAACACTTTATCGATAAGAGCCCGTGTTGCACCCTTTAATTACCAATTGTCTAAGATTTTCATTCCCTATTTTGATTTTCCATCTATCTGTAATCTATCTCATCTTTACTTTTCGACAGTGAGTGCTCTTCTTGGACAGTTGTTCTTGTAATCTAGTCAGTAGAATATTATTTGCATTAAAAGGGTTACAACTACGTTACAACAATACTAATATGTTTTTAGATTACAGATAAAAAAAATACATAGATTTGCATTAATTATCATCAGATTCCATCCGCTCATTGTTATCTGCACTTGATAAGGTTTTGACTTATTGAGGGACTGAAAAATTTAACAAATGGCACACATTATTTAATTGCGCATTCCTCATTCTCTTCTTAGTGAATGTTCATGTTTCACACACCGCCTGTCCTATTTCACACACGTTCTATATCTCACGTAGGCCCTGCGTCACACGTAGTCACACGTCGCCCTTGTGTTAGTAACACATTATTACCTATAGAATGCCACGGATTCTATTGAAACATGTGTGAACAATACTGTATTATTTTTATTATTAAGCTGTCTGAGCAGTAAAAGATTGTATTTGTTTTATTATATTTATTACTTCTTACTGTGATTACTGCTTTAGTATCTATATTATTTTCATTCCTTTAATTTAAATATATAAACTCCTAAAAATTGTATATTTATAACAATTCTATACTTATATTTAACTGGCAACATTATTTGATTTCTGCAATTTAGAATCATCTATGATTTCACCCTGACACCTCGCTATACATTGAGATTTAGATATTTTTGATTTTTATAGATGTGACCAAAGATTTAGTTTACCTCTGTGAATTTTATTTACATATTTTGTATACTTTTTTTTTACTAGCAGCTGTCTGCAGCTGCGCCTGCGAAGAATGAGGATCAGCAACTGTCAGTTAATCCTTCGAACTACAAGTATGCCAAATTTGGCAACGATCAGTCGATTTATATGTGGAATTATTACTGTTAGTAGCAATGGTATTATATACAGAAAAAGAAGCTACAGCAGCCGCTCCCAGTGTGCTACTTACGCGAGGCCCAAAAGGTTTGTGAACAGGCCATAAAATGTGAAAACGAATACCGCAACAAATAATATCATTGGTTATTAGTACTTATTATTTAACAAATACACTTCCGCATTTGTAACATTAGGATTGGGGCGGTGTTCTGCTAATGCTCCTTCCTGTTCCATCTTGCATGTTTCGTTTTCGAGCCTAAATGTTGTGGCAATTTGAGTTTTATACAGCCTAACAATGGTTAGTGTATTTATATTAGCTACAATAAGCCTACAAGTTATAAAATACAATAAATTAAAAAAAAAGAAAAATAATGCATATGGCGGCATTGGAATACCTACATAATCCGATCTGAAACCGTTGCAATCGTACCAAATTTCAATTTACTCACGATTTAGGTTAAATTCCAAATGGTACGATTGATTATACCTAAGTATAAATTCTGACAATCTAAATTATGGTGCGTTTTTGTGTTATCGTACCAAACCAAGCCATCGGGCTATCTCTTTACTGCTGGAAATAGGCCTCTCCAGCAGACCACCATACACGATCTTCCACTCTTCATTTGCGTTAGGAACATAAAAAAGATTCATCATATTTAGATTGTCAAAGTGCCGATAGTTGTTTTCGTTTCTTTTGGAACACAACTACATACTATAGAAGAATAGAATAGAACCTATAGAAGTAATATCTCAAGTATATATATATATATATATATTTATATAGCAGTTATTTCTTTTGCAAATCGATTAAAAAATCTTTACGTAAATATGTTCGACGTTCGCTTGCGTGGAGGAACTTCAATCGCGTTCTACCGCGACCTGTCTCAATGTCGTTTCCGGACGGGCCACGGCCCTAGCGGCACGCACGTGCGCGCCCTTTTTACAAACGTCAAGGTTTTTTTTTAAATTACAAAGCTGTTTTGCGAACATACGCCGATAATAGAATACTTTCTAACTAGATCCCTTTGTGTTAAATTTTGTTGTTATCATAAAGAGCAAAGGATGTTTGATTCAATTTAGTTTAACTAATGATTGTTCATATTATGTGCGGTTATAATAACTATGTCTATAGTAGGTACTTAAAATGAAGTAAAAATGTGAATTAAGTGATTAATAAAATATTTGTACAGTAAATAAATGCGACTGGTTATAAGTGTAATGCACGGGTAGTCAGAGGGGATTTTTTTAATGAGAACAGCGGAGTTGCGAGGTAAAGTCTTATTTTATTCAACGCACGTTACAATGTGGATTGGCACTAGTACTGGTTATGATACTACAATAATACAGAGTACGACTATAGAACTACGAGGATCGAGGACTTGACGTGTTTTTACTATGGTGACTGCGAGAGGACTGCCCAGTGCCCACCCCGGGCTCGGCTCTCTTAATATTTCTAACTATCTTAAACAATAAGAAACACTGGAGTACACATGCATGCCATTTGTCTGGTATGCGATTTCTATTCCTTTGTTGGTTCAATTTCAAAAGCGCTCCCTTTTGTTTGGGATCGCTCTTTCCTTTCCTATTCTACTCGAAAGTCCCATAAACTGCTTACAAATAAAATGCAATAGCATCTGTACGGAATGAATGAACAAAGAGAATATGACTCGGCGCGAACACAATTAATATTATAAAGTAGCAAATAGTTGTAAAATCTGGGGAATATTCATTGATATAAAGAGTATCAATGAGAACATTACACAAGTTCGTAATGATTGCATTAGGTACTCACCAACTAGGTCCAACATGAGTTAATATTCAGTGTTCGAATGTCATGAAAAATCTAATTATGAAAATAAATAAACCGTGTACGATATATATAGCCACACGTAAATTAGTTTGGATATCAGCCATGTTTCCGATAAAAGCCGTTAAATAGAGCATTTGTATTCGTAGTCGTTAGAATTAAGTTTATAGTCTATATCATTGCCAGCTTCTACAAGTCGTTGATTATGTTGACAGTTATGTCAATATTGCATTAACATTTGCGCGAAACCAGAGACATCAGAGCTGCGAAACGCGAGAAAGTAGTATCGAGTGGTAATTTCGCGCGAGTGAATGCGTGTCTAGCTAAGTCGGTTTACGTGTAGCGTACAATCATAGTTTGTAAACACAGGGACGGCGGCGTGGGATTCGCTCGTAATGTTTACTTACAGTGCCTCCCGCTGCCCCTGCGGTCCCCGCCGCGGCCATGCCTCAAGTCACGTACGCAAACCAACAGTGCGCATGCGTCGACAACGTTATTTTGGATGTTATCGCAGAAAAGGGCGATCTCAGCGTGCGATACTCATTGGCAACAGATAACGGTATAGTACGCGTCGAGTGATGATAACGCAGTTTACATTATTAGATGAGATCCTTGAGGCGGACGTATAGTTCGTGGGTAGTTCAGTTTTGTGGTATTATAAGTAAGTTTATACCTAGGTGATCTAATGCTAACATACAGTTAATTACGGTTAGGTATGCAACAGTAATGCTAGTAATAAACATAACATCGAGATTATAAAAGATTATGAATCAGTTAGTAAGATAAAAAAACATTCCATTATTATCTAAACAACTTTCTAAAGTTACTCAAATTAGTGTAGATTTTGAAATTATCATATTTTTGTCAACATTTTAAAATCAATAAGTAAAACCGAATTCAAAAGTAAAAACGAAAATATTTAAGGATGTTTTTTTGGCCGTCAAATTATAACAGTTACAAACAGTAATTGCTATAAAGCAAATTAGTAGATAAATATTTGCCTAATACATTAGGCCATTACACATCAAACATGTGATGCGGTTAATACAGCTGTGAAAATGATCAATCAGTAATTTATCAATTCAATCACTATAATTGGGCCGTTCTAATAGTTCGGATTTGACATATGACGAACCATATAATCCACCGATGTGAAATATTAATTGTCATAGACGCAACGTTTCCAAGAAAACGACGCTTAAAATTGATTAATATTTCACATCGGTGGATTATATGGTTCGTCATATGTCAAATCTGACCTATTAGAACGGCCCAATTATAGCTACCCAACCTATCCACAATATGAAGCAACTAATAAAAAGCATTACGATTAAATTATTAGAAAGTGGTAGTTGTGTGAGTTACCTATCTTTCTATCGTTACGACACACAATTCGTCAACAAATGTAGAAAATTTCTTACAAATACTAGAAACTAGAAACATATACTAGTATACTATAAATATAGTATACTAGAAACAAACACTGCACTCTATAAATCATGGTAAGGCCAGTGATGAGCGTTTGCGTCACGGGCGCAACCCCGTTATCGATAAACACCGCGCTTGGTAAGGTGACTAATATTTTTATATTTTGTGGGTACGTTATTGATAAGCTTAACAAATTAAGATTTGGGATTAGGCACCTGGGGGAATTTTCATTTGAGGCAATTTTGCGACTTTTAGCCATATAACTAATTTTAGCAACTTGAGGCAACAATGGGAAGCAAATAACTTATTTAGTTATTAAATTATGCATTCAGTCTCAAAATGTCATCTCCGTAGCTGTCACAAGACCCACTTTCTCATGATCATTGAATAATACGACCAATAAATTACAGTAGTAATTAAATTTTGCTCCGTATAGTATAAAAAAATACTAACGTAGTACTAAGTTTTATTTTATGGTCGAAAAAATTACCTATTGTTTTCATTCTTTACCCTTGCATTTGAGAAAAACAAAATTTTATGAACAAAAAGATTTAAATGCATATATATATGCGAAAACAGTCTGCGAATATGCAAATTCTAAAGCAACTTAATTTTTCAAATGTTTATTGAAATTAGTCACAATGCCAGAAACAACGAACAAAAGTCAAAATGAAAAGCAATACAAAAACTGTATGGTATCGAACAATTTCTTTGTAAGTAGCACAAAAGGAAATCGGGTAAGTGACATCACGTTGTTATCAATAACACGTTGAACGAACTAATGCGAAAGTTTGACAACCATTCTGTCTTAAGAAAAAAAAGTTAAGGTAACATTTGTAAGGAAAGCATATTAAGTAATATTATATTCGGAGTTAAAAATAAACAAAGGTTATTTTCTTTTCGTTTTAATCAAAACTGCCAATTTTCTAGCTTAATTTTAAATTGATGAAATTTTTTCGTTCATTCCCACTAGTTCAGTTTTTACACTAGCTTTTACACAGGTTTTGGCTTTTAAATTAATATTTTCTAAAGTATGAAACATTAAAATCATGGATGTATGATGACGACCAGCTGATGACTATTATCTGATTTTCCTTTTAGTTATAATGTACGATTGATCTGACCACGAAGAACCGGCTATGGATCTTATGGTCCGAATTCTTCAGATTTTATAAAAGTTTAGTCAGTGTTCGGCGAAAATCACCGAATGACAAATTTTGGCGAAGGATGAGACAGAAAAAATAAAAATTCGGCAGGAAAGAAAGGCCCGAGTGTAATGAGTTTACTGCAAATTCTGACAAACGATGTTGCATTTTATGCGATGAGAATGCACATGGCGCTTTATTAAATAAATAAAAGGAAAAAGGAACAGATAGCACGAATTGATTTTATTTTGACTTCGCATATGATGTTAGTTAGTGGTGATATATCAGTGAAGAACATTTTTTGAACGAATTCGGTAGACCAATATTTTATAAAAAAAAAGTCGTTAATAAAGAAAACATCTGTTTTTGTTAAAGAAGAGAATATGAATATAAAACTAACAGCTGACAATAAAACTAACAGCTGACAATAAAACTAACAGCTGACAATAAAATGGTTATAAAGTTGACTATTTTCTTTAATATATGGCAGGGGAGGGCCACCGGCGAAACATTGCAGCCGCTCAGTGTTTGTCTGTCGCACTTTCAGTCAACTGAACTAGTGAGAAAAAAATCCCACAAGTTCAGTTGACTGAAAAACCATTTTTTTTTTGCATTCTCTCGAATATCGTCAAAAAGCACTTGTACCTTTTTCTAAGGACGGCAGCACTGTAGCTGTTACGGGCACCACGTGTGGGCGGACAGCTAACTGTTCTCGTAAAGGATTTGAATGTATTCAAATCATTACGAGCGAAAAATAGTACAGATTGTGTCATCCTCATCATATTAAAATGGAACAAATTGGCAATGTTACTGTTTGAATTAGGTTCAATAGCCTTTTTACTCCGATGTAACTGTTATGTGCTGACATTTGTCTTAGATTTCCAGTCGTACAGTGACCTAGATGACATAATAAGCAGACAAGCAGGATTTACCAATTTGACTACTAATTATCTTATCGCCAATGGTTTCACTCGCTAGGCTGTTATAGCCCCTAACACTTGATAGTCGATTAAATACATTTTTATATGTGCCTACTTCTTTCTAGGTTCATTAGGCTTACTCAATTTGCAAGTGTGTTAGTGTTGCGTTAGTATTTAGTAGTAGCAGGACAGTCTGTAGCACCTTCCACCTTTAAATGACCTAATGCTAATGCGGGATTCCTCTTCTTTTTCTCTATTTATTTAAACTTGAATGCACAAAAAAACATTGTACAAAGGGGAACTTAATGGCATTCTCTGCCAGACAACCTTTGGTTAAATAGAAATAAGAAGGGCGGTGCATGGTGCAATCAACAAAAAAAAAGGAACCGTAAGCATTAAATGTTACAACTTCAGTTACAACTCTTTAAGTTGTAACTGAAGTAAGGAAAGAAGGTCATCAGTGAGGGGATACTTATAGGCGTTGCATAAAACTGAGTTTTTTGAAGTTACAATCAAGATTTTGACGAGAACGCCCATGAGTTATATCGTTCAATTTGAGCGTGATTATTGATTACTGGAGGGCAATTTTTGCTCGCGTTGGTAGGAGCTACCTCTTATCACACGTGTTCCTCGGTCCCTAAATGGACAACAATACAATGCGGACGATTACTACAAGTCGTGGGGCCTAAATAACTCTAAAAAGCAAAGCATTCTTCAAATTGCAACGGCTAGCCCATCGTTTTAAGGCCATTAAACACTTTCATGACTGCATGGGGAGGAATGTGCACTGCAGTGGAACGTTATAGGCTGATTTTGATTGATATTGAACTATTAAAGAACAAAATCTTAAAGTGGGTAGTAATTGGAAGAAAAAAGTGATGGCATGTTGCGAGAATACTCTATACCTAGTAGGGTAGAAATACGGACCGTTAAAACTTGCATGACATTCATCATCTGTACAAAAAAATGTCTACGATCATAATCAATACCAAATAAAAAAGTTGACAACACTTATGTCTCCAAAGATAACGAATACGAAAGATTACGGCTAAATATAAATGGCGAAATCTCCAAATGTCAGTCGCGGCAGACAGATGCCACTTGGAACAGATGCCACTTGGAACGTTTTGTCTAATTAGTGGCGTCTGTTACCGAAACGATGCCAGCATTCCAGTTACCGTCCCTTACGAAACCATTCCAGTTACCGTCCCTTACGAAACCCTAGCTAGACGAGCTCGTCTTTCATGACGTGTAATAAAAATAACGGTAGATGACCAAATAAACCGTAATGGTCAATAGCTTCTTCATTCCAGTAAAATAAGTTTGTTCACTTTTGCATTTTTCTGAAGAGTATCAGCGCGACAAAGATATTGACAGACATTTGCTCCATATTTCCTCGAAGATTATCTACTTAGCCACATAAACAAAGTCCTCTAGCCATGAAGACCCGTCTTGGACCCAAACTTGAAAATATTTATTTCACTCGCGAATGTTTGGAGAAAGATTGCACTAAAATAGTACTCTTAAATTGCTGTATCATTTGTGGACATTATCTGAGTAAATGGACCTTATTGTCGGTTCTATTTTTCCAGATATGGAGACAAGTGAAATCTTAGAAAATAACATACTTTTTATTGTTTCATCTTAAAAATCAGATGTTTGACCATTTGCTCCCGACAAAGGTCCCTTTGCTCGGATAACGTCACTTATAGAGATTTAACAGAGAGAGGGAAAGAAAAGAAGAGATAATTACCTTTGTCCTTCCATTGATGATGTAGTCACCCATCTTTCCGTTATTAACCATTTTGTTTGCCCTCAGAACGATATTGTCTACCTGTAATGACACCAACGTTTAATTTCACTCAATGATTTCGTATTATGTAATGTGAGTTTACATTAAAGCTAATGGAAAGTCACTGGACAGAAAATATTGAAAATTAATTTCCTAAGTAATTATACTAAAATTAGAGGAGGTATCATCAACTTTTAAACAGTTTAGGTAAAGGTGCTTGTGTTTCAACTGCCGTTTAACTATCAGCTTTATTAAGCTTTATCGTTGATAAGTTCGTCTTAAAATGGACAGTAGCATTTAACATATAGTATATATTCCAGATTGTTGGTCATTACGAGAAGCATTTGTGGGTACAAGTCATCTTCCTAAGCTAAGCAGAGATAACCTTTGAATAATAATAGGAACCCTAAGGGCACACTGCTGCCCATTAAACAAACATCTTTCTGTTCTAGGCGCTACACACACAAGTCAACATCAGTCCAAAATGACACATTGACATGCCCCCTGCCCACCTTTGCAGATTTAGGATTTTGAAAGACAACATGAGCAAAAAGCTTTTCACAATCCTAATTGGGTGGGCAAAGATATTTTTAAATAAGACTTATCATTTATTTTAGTAACCAATCAGTAAGTTATCTGCGACACCACATTATTGTTTTATTGCCACATTTTTGTTAGATAAACGTATCTTATCTGAGGATTATTTCTTTAGCTACGCATATATTTTGTAGGGTACATGTAATTCGCAATAACATATAGATAGTAAGTATTGGATAGAAGGCCAGAGACGCTGTAAGCGAGTGTACAGGGTGTATAGCGCAAGCCGGTGGGCAGTTTGTTAAACGGGTCTACCGTTAGAGACCACATTTCAGCAGCATAACAGGCGGGCCACGAGAAGAGGTGACGCATTTCCCCGAATGCTGCCCAACCGAGTTGAATACCTGACCATCAGGCTATGTCTCAATACTGCTGAATATAGGCCTCCTCCAAGGCAATTTGTACTCTACTTATGAACTGCTTGATATAGTAGCGATGAGGCTAACTGGGGTCAATCCACATGATGTTGTAGGTGCAGATCATCTGCGTTGTCGCGGTCGACACAAGTTTACTTGTTCGGTCGGGAAACTACCGTTAATAAATGGTACTTACTTGACTAATCAACTGCTTGATGTGGTAGCAGTAGGGCTCATTGCCATCGATCCAAGCGATTCGGTCGCTGCGGATCGTTTGCGCCTCCGTATTGTCGCGGTTTGACACAAGTTGGCCTGCCTGACACGAGAAACAATCATTAATATATTTTTTGCATAAGGACAAGTTTGTAAGACGATTACAGATTTGAACCAACAAATTGTGCCATTTTGTAACAAACAATGAGGCGAGGCTCTTCGTGAAGAATTTTTGTCAACTTTGAACTCGCTTCTAGAAAGATCGACTGTTAATAGTATTCTACAGGGGCGGTAATGCACTTGCATTTCCCCGGTGTTGCAGGTGTCCATGGGCGGCGATAATATCTAGTAGACCGCAAAGCAATGTGCTTTTTATTGCCTTTATCCAGGTAGTGCTTACTCTGCACACTCTGCGGACTTTAGCCCACGTAACGTATATTAATAATAATATAATACAGTAACGTAGCTTTTACACACCGTTAAACATTTGTTAGGAGAATGTAATAGAAATAAACATAAAATAATGCTGTTATTAGCGAAATTTCATATCAATAGTTTAGATAATATTGGCATTTATCACAAGCTAGGATGTTATATGTAACTATAGGATATACTAGACATGTAGGCTGTTATATGTCTGCTGTCATCTTCGAACACCCATACAGCTTCGGCCGGTTTTTGGCCAAAACCGGAACTCCGGCCGAAAATCGAATCTTTGGTAAAAACCGCAACCGAACCTTCCGTTGGACACTAGTTATTTTTTAAGATGTCATTAGTCTTAATAATATCCTTTTCTCGGGTAATGACAGATATGACATAATATTACGATGTTTGCGGTAATGTAATCAGCGGTTACGATGTTACTGACTTGTTCATTGAGTAAGGAAGGATAGAGTCCCTTTAAAATCTTGAGATTAAATGGTAGCAAAATTAAAACAGTGACAATTATTGACGGTCGGTAAAATGGTTACGACAACAAACATGGCGCGTGGAACGGCCAGTAAAAGTAACTTAGCAAACCAAGTATGCGGTTTGTTCACTTTATTCGTTCTCGGAACGAGTTAGTAAATTCGTCTGACTCATCGTTCATTAATGTATTTTACACTGATAAGGAAACTGCACAAGCGGCTTCTGTTTACGTTCTGCATTCTGCATGTTCTGTATAAGTTATGATGCAGATGGTGTTATATGGGTTGTGTAGATCATAAAATATCAGTGATTGCCTGTATATAGTCTTATATTTTATTTTGGACTTAAATGGAGTTTGTTATAAGCAGATGAGTAGTGATTTAAGTATATGAGTAAAGTGATTTTATACATGGGATATTTGTTTGGAGGATATTTTATACAAATACCAGAGGTCACCCATTGCTCGCGTCCGTAGATACTTCTTTACTATCTACTCGTGTCCCCCGGGTGATACTAAATAGGCACCTCCGGGTGATGCGCCCAATGGCGGCGACAACCTGGTTCCCCAGGAGTACCAGGAGCCGTGGGGCCTATAGGCGGAATTCCACTGCGAGAGATAAATTGGCGGGAAATAGTTGAGATGAACGGAGTACAGACTTGTAAAATGGGTTTGATCTTCCAGTTTTTTTACTATAGAAAGAAGACAGCAGACTAGCATACAGTCCCAACTAATGGTAAGTGGATATTAACTAGAAAATTAGAACGGACACTAGAAAATTAGATTATAATTAATTCACGATTAGAAAATAATGTAATCTCGGTTGTACATTTTTATATTTAAAAATATCTAAAATATTTTGTATATTGGGGCTGAGGATTCTTTTAAGCATATACATAGTTCAAGTGGGGGGGGGGGGGGGAGTGGTTCCGGGTAGAGATATAGCAGCTAACGCTTAAAAAACGACGACCATAAAATAAACAGTAAATAAAACAATTAACAATATATGAATATTGAACTAACATGTAAATAAATGCCCACAATTAGGAGAGTATAACTCCAAATAACTCTTTAATTACACTCCCGGACGCCTGAATCGAGCCACCCTGCATTTTATGTATAAAGGCCTGAAACATAAAAATAATGTTAGGTCAAAGGAAAAGTTTTTATGCAGTTTTAAAGCTTATTCACCATCACTTTGGTGTGCTATTGTTCCAAATTTGAATTCACACAGAGGAAAAGCAGTCAGTTCATTATTTTGAAAAAAAAATAAAGAAGCCAAAAGTTTGAATGGGAGCAGTTTATTTGATTTAATGGTGTTGTTTTTCAATAAAGTTTCGTTAAAGCAGGCGCGGATACAGGGGGGGGGCAATGGGTGCAATTGCCCCCCCCTGACAAGCACTTTATTTTGACCAAATCCAAAATTTTGAAAGCGTCATAAGGACATCACTACCTGTTTACAAGAATCGTTATTAACTCATTACTATCTAAGTAGATTACATCGGTTAATCAAGTGTGTTTAACTCGAAATTACTGATAAAAATAACATCGCGAAGTTTAATTGAACGATTAAAAAAATGAGCTCCAAGCCTCTCGCCAACAAACGAATGATGGAACGAATTTAAGACGCATGTTCCATGTATTATGTTTTCCATACCTATGGGTTGAGTAGACTACGCCACGAGTAGTACTCAGTAGTAGTCGGCCCGGCCGGCGGGGATGTGGGGAGCGCACTCTCCACTCCCCCCCCACGGGCTCCGCCCGCGCACTTGATTGAATCAAGACAGTGTTTTGACGCGCGCCAACAGGCAACATGTTTGTCACTTTTCTTTTGTCGAGTGTCGTTGCATCCCATTACTTTCTTACGTAAATAAGATTGTTAAATACGTACATCAGATAAAATAGAATCACATTCAGCGCAACGCCACAAAGTATTGTTTGTTTTATCGCTTCAGTCAGTCATGGTAAGTGTAAATTGAATACATACTATAAAAATGTAGATAATATTGATTCCAGTACCTTGGCACTTTTTCGAAGAAATAGTATAAAAGGAAGTCGCTTATCCGCATGTGTCTTTGTATTCGCTTAGTACTTCTAAACTAAATCTAAGAAATAGTGGTCCATCCACTCATATTAACATTAGTTTTCTTTGTCAATAGGCAAATCAGCGGCCGGGGTCGTCAAAGAAGCGAACCTCAGAAATCCGAGGTATTGAATCATTTTTTCAGCCTGTCAATAAGCGAGCAGTTTTAGCTTGTGCTGCAACCCCTGGGTCTGGACTAGATAACAGTACTAAGGTGGTGGTTCCTGTTGCTTATGCTTCTCCCCGGGCTCCCGAGTCTACTGTGTTTGATACCAGTGATAGCTTAAGTAATGAGGTTGTGGTTCCTACTTATCCCCGGGATCCCGAGTCTACAGTGTGTAATAGATCAAATGTCCCCTATGATATTGGAAATTTTTTAGATAAACATGTAGATGATTACACAAAATATCAGCTCCTGTCGAACCCCTGGCAGCCAAAAGATGACTACAAGTTCCCATTTTCTTCGCACTTGATCAAGGGTAAGGAGGTGAAGCGATATTTTGGGCATAAGTATCTCAGCAAATACCCTTGGCTTGTGTTTTCACATGCTAAACAAGGTTTATTTTGTAAATATTGCCCTTTCTTCGCAACTGGTGGTGTTGGTGGAGGTCAAAAAACTGTGCCTTTGCAAAAGCTTGTGACAAAACCGTTGATAAACTTTAAGGATATTGCAGGGCAGAATGGAGATTTGGAGACACATGCTAATTATATTTATCATAAGCGAGCTGCAGAACAGGGGACAGCGTTCCTTCATACCTTTAATAAGCCTAACTTGGAAGTAATCAACTGTGTACATCAACAGCGTCTCAAAAAGGTGGAAGAAAACAGGGAACGACTTCGTCCTATTGTAGAAACTATTATCTTCCTCGGGCGACAAAATTTAGCATTCCGTGGACACAGAGATGATGGACCGATACTTCATAACATTGATATTTCCAACGAATCCGACGTGACTGTGAACGAAGGGAATTTCAGAGAGCTTTTAAGGTTTCGAGTATCTGCTGGCGATAAAAAACTAGAGAAACATTTACAGTCAGCTGCCTCTAATGCTACATATATAAGCAAGACAACACAAAATATGCTTATTTCATGCTGCGGGAAAGAGATTTCTGAGCAAATTTTGAGTAACGTGCGGGCATCACGATACTATTCAATACTTTTTGACGAGACAACAGATGTATCTCACCTGTCCCAGCTGAGCCTCACCTTACGATACGTGCATGATGGTAATATTCGTGAGGATTTCGTTAGTTTTGTGGATGCGTTTGAAGAACTAGCTTATGCTAAACATGAAAATGACTACGAATCCGATGAAGAAGATTGGAGAGAAACCAGAAAAGTACTTACTGCCGAAGAGACGGAAGAGAAGTTGGACGGAGCCTCCACACCTAGGGAGTTGTCTTTAACCGGCAAGGCCATTGGCCAAATTGTCCTATCCCAGCTGAAGAAGAGGCTGAAACTTCCACTGGAACGGTGTGTTGGGATAGGAACAGACGGATGTGCCGTTATGCTTTCCGAAGTTCGAGGTGCTACCACGGAGGTTCAGAAGGAAGCCAAAAACGCTGTCAAGACACCATGCTATAGCCACAAGCTGAATAGCTCTATTTCACGTAGCTCCAAAGTGCCTGCTATCCGGGACGCTGTTGCAGTTATAAAAGAAGTAATTGCTTTCTTTAAATCACATCCGAAACGAAAAACTGTCCTCATGAGCACTTTGGGATGTGCGCTTACATCGCTTTGTGAGACCCGATGGGTAGAGCGGCATGAAGGTGTACTCCAATTTTCTGTTGACCTCGCAAAGATTGTGGAGAGTCTAGGAAAGATTTCAGAGTGGCGTGACCCGAGCACAGCTGGCAAGGCTGCTTCCCTGGTAACAACTTTATGCAACACACAATTCATGGTATCAGTATTGTGTCTGAGTGATGTATTATCTCTAACGCAGTCTCTGAGTAAATTACTACAGAAGACGGCGCTCGATCTCAATGGCAGTGCTATGCAAGTAAATAACACAATTTCTATTCTTGCCAGTCGTCGGGAAAACATGGACGCTAGTTTTAACACCGTCTGGCAGCGTGCAGAAAATCTAGCCAATAAATTGGGTGTCGAGCTGAATATTCCTCGGATCCCTCGCCATGGTGGATGCCAAATTTATCGTGCCAACTATCAAATTAATTCAGCCGAGGAATACTACAGAGTATCAATCTATGCACCCTTACTAGACTTTGTTCTCACAGATCTGCGAGAAAGGTTCTCAGCTGAAACTTTGGACGTCTTTCAGCTATCAGTTTTCATTCCAGAAAATATTGTTAAAAATTCTCCTGGTGAAAATGACAAAAGTATAAATTCCCTCCTCCACCGCTTCGGATTGCTTCTTGACGTCGATAAGGGCGCTGCTTCTCTTCTGCTAAAAGATGAATTGTTGCTGTGGCGAGAGAAATGGATTCAAGAAAAGGAACGGCAAAAAGAGCTTCCCATAACTGCTCTGGATATATTGGCTAGGTGCGATAAGGATGCATTTCCTATAATACATGAATTTGTACTAGTCCTTGCAACGCTTCCAGTGACAAATGCATCTGCTGAGAGGTCATTCTCGTCCTTGCGGCGCCTTAAAACATATTTAAGAGCAACCATGACTGAAAACCGCCTCCTCGGTCTTGCCCTTATGCACATCCATAGGCATATTCCTATTGACATTGAGAAAGTGATTACAAGATTTGCAAAAACCGGCCGTAGGAAGAGATTGGAGATTATTATTTAAGAACCATATTATGTACCTACTTACTTCAAATTAAATTGTTTTTTTCTTTCTCTATATCTATGTGTTTTTATTTCATTTTTTTTAAGACAGGCAAACAGAGCATTATTCAAATGCAAGTATTACATGATACATTTTAAAATTTTACAATTTATTTTGTTTAAAACGAATTTTCTGGAAGATAGATAAAATCACACAAAAATTGCCCCCCCCTAAACGAAATCCTGTATCCGCGCCTGCGTTAAAGTATTTTTCCTGAGACTAGAACCGATTTTGAATTTAAAATTATGGATACTGCGTCTGAGGTGGCCTCACAAGCTGTGGCACTTCTTCAGTCTGGGCTTAGTTAATGAAATGTGAGTACACAACTTTATTTAAGCCGTTCTTCTGTTCAAAGACTGTACCGTCGATACCTAGAGACTGGCGGCTTCGTTCGCCGTCCAGGAGGACCACTATTCCGAGTAACGACGGAAAGACAAGATCAATTTATCTTCACGTAAGCTGGTTTACGAAATCTCACCTAACCTGAGTACAGATCCATGAAAAGCTTCGAGACTTTCATGAAGTGGCTGTTAGTGCTTGAACTGTTAGAAGGAGACTCTAAGAACGTGATATAAAACCACATAAGCCAGCCAATGGGCCCATAGTGACACGAGCTCACCGAATGGCGCGCCTTCAGTTTGCGCGCGAACATTTGCATTGGACTCAACGTCAATGGAGCCAGGTACTCCTCACTGATGAATCCAAGATTATGCTGTATGGTAATGATAGAAGGAGGAAGGTGTACCGACAACAGGGAGAGCGTTTTATGCAGTGCTGTATTGAAGAGAAGGTGACATATGGTAGGGGCTCATGGACAGTCCGGAGTAATTTCCGTAGAAGGCAAAACTGGACTTCAGGTTGTGACGGGACCACGGCTGCCTCTACTAAATGGCGACCGTTACAGTCGTCAATGCCTAGAGACTCAAGTGATGCCATATGCCGGGTGTGTTGGCTAAGATTTCATTTGTATGCACGATAATGCAAGAGCGCACACTGCAGGTATCATCAGGGAATACTTTCATAACGTCGGTATCACAGTCATGAAATGGCCTGCAAGAAGTCCAGATATGAATCCCATAGAGCATTTATGGGATGAGCTAATGGGTGTGTTCGAGCTCACCACCCACCTCCTTAGACCTTACAGGAGCTGAAAGCTGCCATCGAGGGAGAACATTCCACAACACTTCATATTGTAATTTTGATTGATTCCATGCCAAACCGCATGACGGCCGTAAACGCTCTTGGAGGTAATACGAGTTACTAAATAAACGATATTTTTAGGTAAAACATTGTTTTCTTAAAAAATCCAATATAAATCTTCCCCATGAGAAAGTACAACCCACTTGTTACACTTATACTCAATTTTTTTCAATACTCTGAATTCAAATTTGGAACAATGACATACTGAAATGATGGTTAGTATGCCAGATTCAAAACTGCACAAAAACTTTTTGATCGATCAAATATTGTTTCTGAAGCTTCAGGCCATCAAATCTGAAAATGCAGGGTGGCTCAATTCAGGTGTCTGGGAGTGTATAATTATAAATGTAAATAATTATATCTGTCAGAATGGACAGATAATTAAGACAAGCTGCAATATTAACAAACGATTTAAGTATGTACTTAAAAAGATCTTTTAATTGGTATGTAAATTATTATTACTATTGGGGCCAAAATGCCTATTTTGATTTTATTTCTAACTTGTACAGTACAATTTTAAAAGGCTTGTAAGTATACTAAATGAGCAGCAAATCATGATCAACAAAACAAAACATTTTTAAATAACTAAATTAAATTTAAGTTAGTAGGAATCAAAGAATGTCATTACTAAATCGACGGAGTCCCATATTTGTTTATCGTCACCAGATAACCTAAACCTAACTAAGGCACCTTTAAATCTGTTGCCATCAATTTGCTGCTCATTCAGTATTCTCATTTTAGAATTGCTTTATTTTTGTTTTCTTCTAAAAACGTCATTGTGAAAAACAAACATCAAAGGGTGTATCATATCAAAGGGTGTATCCTACAATGACTTCTAAAGTGGTGTACGATAAATGGGTGCAAGAGAACTAGGTATTTACTTTCAATTGTTTGATTATAAATGTTTGTGCAGTAGTTACCTCCAAACTTACAGAGCCATACATCATACAAGGGCGGGCAGTAGATATTCAGTACTTATTAAGTTCACTTAATTATACATTCAAATAGTACATTTTATTCCGCCTTGCAGAAGACAAACATCTTATCACCTTTGGTCTTCTGATATTCTCATCTCATCTAGCTATCAACTAACTTTTTTAATTCATTAGTTGTACCAGCCGGAGGGTATCTTAGAACTATCATGTCACCATTTTTGACATTATCTGAACAAAAGGACTTTATTGAATGACTTAATTTAAAATCTTTGTTTAAAAAGGATTTAATTTTGGTTGTTTCTAATTTAAAATTTCATTGTTTCAAGTTTCTGTTTATATAGGTAGAAACACGATAACATCTGATTTTGTAGATAAGTAATAAATTTTTTAAAATAAATACAACAACATTTTTTTTAAAGATACTTAAGATTTAAGATTTTATGAGGGCTTTTCTGTCAGTTACACTCACAAAGTCAGTATCAGTTAGATTTAATTGGTAGATAATTTATCTATCAGATTGTTAACAGTTCTTTATCAGGAGGTTGTGAAAAAGGCCCTTAATATATTTGAATAACAGACAATATGTCCTTTTTCATCATATATGACAATGGTAATTTAAAGCACATTATAAAGTTTTAAATAGAGCTTATTTATTTCCATACTTTTGAAATGAATCTTAAAAAGGTACTGCATTCATTAATATTTCAATTAATTCCCCTTTTTACAGATGTTTTTGACTCCGTTTAACTGATAATCTAATAGCCTTGAAATTTACTGCATTTCCTACTTTATCGAATTTCCCCAATGTATGTATGTGTTGCGGTACTGAGTGAGATATGCCAGAGCCCATTCCCATCCTATCTCTCCCCATTTTCCCAATCCATTCCTTAATCTGCGAAGGTAGGCAGGCGCATCTGGGGGTGTGCCAACATTTGTCATTCTGAACTGATGTTGGCATTATTTTGCAGATGTCTGTGTACGACAGTATCCACTTACCATCAGGTGGACCGTTTGCTTGTCTGCCGGCGTTTTTCTACAATAAAAAAAACCTAGCATTTCTAATGTTTTATAATTGATATATTTTTTTCACCATACCGAATGGAAAAGGACCAACAATGAGCCCAGTCAGAGCATTCACAGATCCTTCTTGGAATGTTTTGAAGAGGTAATTGCCAAAAACAGCCGAAAGATGAGTCAGGTGATGACAACGAAATTATAGCAGACCTAGATATTTACATTAATCTAAAATAATTACATAGGAATAAAAATACATTTTTTGGTGGGCGAAAAATAAAGCAACAATTTATCAAGGCTTAGTAAACCTTGCTGCAAAGTAATTGTCCCCACCTGGAAGCAGTGTTAACTCGGGGAGAAGAGAGACTATATCAGAAGCAGAAAGTTCGTATGAAGAGAAGAGAAACAAGCTTCTTCCTCGTAATGCAGAAAAAATATAATTTTTACACCACAATCTAGGGCTTTTAAATTTTGATTACTAAATTCAAAAAATATGTAGATGTGTTCTTTCTTACCAATATAAAAATAAACACTTTAAATTATAAAAAGTAGGTTACTTTCATGATAAAATGTCCTGCTTGAAAGACAACTTAACATGTATTCCCTGAGAATACTAATATAATATTCTCGGTATTCCGCCGAATATTGAATATTATATTATATTCAAACAGGCGGAATACCAAATAGTAACCAAATATTCGTTGCAACTCTACTGAAAACACAATATATTCAATTAGCTTTGTTTAAGGCAAACTTGCAGTCTCAATGAATGAAATTATGGATATGTGAACAACTATCAGCTATTTAATTTAAGGCTGTGTCAGTTACCTCCAGCAATCATGATTCTTTACATTTAGGACAAATTGGATTGGAAATGATTATCAATTAATAATCTATTCTGTCCCACTCAACTAAAAAACAGTAATAAGAAAAAGGCAGTTTGAAGGAAAAAACGGTTAATAGTTTATTATTATAGAGATGGATCACTTATAAATTGCATCTTTTCCCCAATCACGACTCTCATAATCCCAATATTGCAAAGAAACAAAACATAGATACAAAAATTTTAATGTTGAAGAACTTTTTTTTCAATGAATATTTTTTACAATCCAAAAATGATAAAATTAATATTACTGCATTTTAAGCTATGATAGCTTTGCCCTCCATAGAAAAAAGGCACAAGTGCATTTTGATTGCATTCCTGTAAAGTGCAAAACATTTGATAAAATTTTCATTAAATTAAAATTAAGTTACAAAATTGAAGTTTCGGATAATGTAATAATAATAACCATTGTCTTTTCCCAGTGTTTATTTTTAATTTCCGAATATAATGTGTTATGCTTTCATTAAAAATGTTTAAATCATGTAAATATGCCCATTCTCCTTGTATTGTATTGTAAAATAAATGTAAAAAAAACTTACTGTAAATATGCCTGATCTGTACATTTCCTTCACTTCATTCAGCACCATTGAACCCCGGTCTTTGCCGAAAAAATTGTCTATAACGCACACACCAAATCTGGTCATGTCTTTGATCACTCGCTGGCATATATCATACAGTGGGTCACTAGGGTCCATTTGATAGCTACTCAGAGTGTAGTTAAAAGGTGCAGAGGTCCCCCGTAATGAGGCTTCTGGATACTCCTTCCGAGAG
Organism: Sesia bembeciformis; assembly: GCA_943735995.1. Lineage (NCBI taxonomy): Eukaryota > Metazoa > Arthropoda > Insecta > Lepidoptera > Sesiidae > Sesia > Sesia bembeciformis. The sequence continues at coordinate 11,346,057 of OX031042.1, read as the reverse complement.
CCATGCTCTGGGCCGTAATTAGCTGGCATTGGCATTGTCAGATCAGTCCTATTCACTGCCCTAAGTATATTGGATGTGCTTGGAGTAGCAAAGTCCACCATAGTAAGTTGCTGTGCAGACTCACTTAAGATCTCCTGTTCCGAGGACCCTTCGTACGTTATGGCACTCTCTTTACTCGAATCCTGGTCGGTATAAACAACACCAGATATCACACTACCGTCTTTTACGGACGGACCCGCTTTAGTAGTCTCGTCGGACGCGTCAGACACTTCACTTTGTTTTTCAACAATGTTCTCCGTTAACACTTGCGACTTACGTTTACTGTCAACACCAGACTTTTTAGCGTTTTTTTTCTTTGCTTTTTTTGAACGTCTCTTTGCATTACCCGCCGTTGTGGTAGCTTCACTTTGCACACTGTTTTGATTTACACTAACAGGACACGGTTCCTGCTGAACAGCTTCTGCTTCTACGTTATTCGTTGTACCGTCAACTTCTTTACTTGGTTCCGAGTTCGTTAACTTGGGTTGGCATTCGCTTTTGTGTCGTCTCCAGTCTTGTTTTTGGTGGTCGATGTTACAATAATAAACACTAAGACAGCGCGCACACCTTTTAGAAGTGATTTGGTTGCATACGGGGCAACAAGCTAGTTCGGTTTCTTGATTCATTCTGTGCAAAGTGATTTCAGAGGGTGCCAGCAAATGTCAACTATTTGACAGATACATGCTCCAATTGATAGCTGTCAATTGAAATATCAATGTTATGTTTTAATAAACGAAAATGACGACCGGTATCAGTAAATTAAGTTATTTAAACTGAGATATATATATAATTTTGCTGTTGTCTTACTTAAATTGCATTTTAATTTGACATGTAATTATAACCGGTTTGGTAATGCATTAAAAGTATAGAATTTGACTTCCTGCTTCGTGTAATGTTGTCAAATGTAAAAAATATTTCTTTAAATTATATATCTAAGTACCATAAAGTTTAAATTGTGCCTATGTAAATTAGGCAAAATATTTCATTTTTATTTAAATAGGTCCATTTCTAGTCATTAATAAATCGTAAAGGTAAAGGAATGGCGTGTTTAACCAATATTATCTTAATTAAATTATTATTAAATTGGTTACATATTTTTTTAAATTTTATCTGAACGCATTCAGTTATTTTTTTGTGTTGTGGTAGCACTGAAATTGTGAGTTGTTAAATGAGATTGTAGTTTTTTTCATATTTGCGGCAATTTCGTATTGTGATTTTGTGATAATTTCGAGATTATTGATAAAAAAATGACTCGTAGCAAAATATAAGTATTATTTATTCTTTATACGAAAGCCCTCACTATTTTCTATCAGACTATCCATAATATTATGAATTATATGTTAGTTATTTGAATTCATTAAAAAACTAAAGTATTCGTACATCATTTTGCGATTTTTCCATTATTGGAACAGTACGATTGTATGCATAAGTAATACTCATATGAGAGGGCAGTACAGCTCACTCTTATGTTTTGTTTTGATTCAGATTGATAGATGAGATAAATTCTCATCTAGAAGAAGATGACGATGTTTTAGCTTTTACATAACACCCCCGGACAACCACGACAAGAGTGATGAAGACTGGTAATGAAGAATCTACTAATATAAATTAGCTATTAGCAGAGGCGGAATTCCGGGGCCATTTTAGAGGGAGGATTTACTCCTCCCTCTAAAAGAAAAAAGATGGTTATCACAAGAAAGTGGAGGTCTGTAGACATTTCTGAAAAACCAGTAAAAGAGTCATAGCCACTTACTTTTTTATTATAGAAGAGGTCTACAATCCAGGACTTGTTTTTAGAACTTGTTTTTGATGAGGAAGTTTTTAAATTCTTAAACTGAAAAAAAACGCAATTCAGAAGAGCCATCACGACTTTAAGAGTTACTGCTTCATCATTAGACGTCCGCTGCGGTCTGCTTATAATGAGATGCTAAAGTCCATTGTTGGCTACGAGCACGAGTTAACTTCATTCATATGAATCGTGCTTCAAGGTTATATAGTTATTTAAAATCACGGGCCACATCTTACCTAAGGTATAAATAAATCAGTAGACTTATACGAGGTTTAATACGGCCATTTTTGGTCTTATGTCAAACATGCTTTTTACCGTGTGAATGAAGCCTTTAACCTTTAATTAATTAAATAATTTCTAGTTTAATTTTTCATTTCATATTTTTACGAAAAAATACGTAACATAACATTTATATCAATTAAGTTAGCCGTGAGCAGAATTCATGCTTCCAGACTTTGGAATAAAATTGGTTCCTACCTTTGATTGGTTTAGGTTTAGAAATGAACTAAATTCCGTTTGTCAAAAACGGATACATTCTAAAAGTCTGGGGGTTATTATCATTCTTATCAATTAGTTTGGCTTTATTATTCCAATATTTCATTATATTAACATTCAGCAAATCAGATTATCCTGAAATTTATCTAAATACTTTAGAATAAAACTAGGCAAACCGGTGGCCAGAGGAAACGAATGTTATGAATCCATTAACTATTGAAGTGGAATAAAAATATGAGGTCTACTGTAGTAGGTACTATTGAGTAAATTGCAATGAATAAAGACAGTTTATATAAAATTATTTATTTATTTAAATTAGATAATACATATCTACCAATAAATTCATGACAATTTATTATCTTATAACATTTTCATTAAATACAACTGAATACGGAAATAGGAGAGGATACCTATTTCATTCAAAAATTATTTATGTATCTAGAATTTGATATAACAAATAAACAACGAAATAAACTGATAATTGTTATATTTACAAAAAAAAGGTGAAGAAAATGAAATGTTTTTTTTGCAAAATAATGCCGAAGATAACAATAAGAAATAGACTAGATTAGTTCGACGTCGAGCCACGTTCTTGCAAGACATTTTTGGTTTCCATTTAAACCTGAGTATTTATAAAGAGAAATTTCCTTGAAGATCGAGACTCAACGAGAGGAACTAAAAGAGCGTAAAGGCGTGCGTCGATCGTTCGACGTACGCCGTTTCGCTTTCTATAAATAAAAGTACTTATACCTACTTAAAAATACTTCTAGATTCGTTCAACATCAAGTCGAAATCTACACGGAACAATAGAGTTTAGTTAATAAACCGTGTCAATAGAAAGGAGAGGACAAATTTAAAAAAAATCAGGCTGTTAACACTCATTTATAGCAGAATAAACGGACTGGATACTTTACATTTTTTATTTTAAAATTGGTATGAAGCAGAAACATTAATAAATGTAGAAAAAGTGTATATAAATCACGATACTTACTATCTTAAAGCACGATTATTTAAAACATTTCAGCGCGTCGTAAAGTCAGTTTTCAAAATAGTTTATTTATATTTTCTACAAATAATTATTACTAATAATTCAGTTTATATTAAATTGGTGCATTCACTGATTCGTGCATTTGTGAACTTAAACAAACATTAGATGCAAAATAAATAACAAATATCAATAAATAACATGTTTATGGTAAACTATAAATTCAATTTACTATTAAAGAATTTTAAATTCTATGGTAGGTGCCACGTTTCGTTTGCCAAACTTTATTTAACAGTTCTCGACTTGTCATTGAAAGAAATTACATACTAATGCATCTACGTTACTCAAAGCTAACATTTTGGACCCTATTAAAGTACCTGTACTAGTTTAATTTTTAATTCGTTTCTGAACGAGATGTTCGAGTAACGTAAATGAAGCGCTCTTTTGGCGCCAAAATTTAAAGTCTAGACTCTAGTGTGGTCATCATCAGTCATTGGAGGGAAAATGGGGGGAGGAGGGGCATGTAATGCTCTCGCTAATTCCGCTTTTTCATCAGCCGATAGTACATATACCGGAGGGGTCGCTGGTAGAAATCGTTCGGCTTTGTGAGGTTCCCTCTGGAGTCTTGCGCGGTACAACATAACTAGTACGCATAACACGCTGATTATGAAAGCAGAAGTAGCTGCTAGTACGATCAATGCTGTGTGATAAGATGTAGTTGCTGATACCTGAAAAGAAAACCCCGATTAAAGTAAATACAGTAAATAATCTATACAGCAAAGAGTATGTATGCTAGGCTTTCGATTTCTATGGTTAATTAATTACGACGCATAACACAAACAGAATGTAAATCGAAGCAATAATTATACATTTAATTTTCTGCAATAAAATAGTGCGTTTTTAAAATGATTGATTACAATGATTACTATGATTTGATAAGCGAACATTGATTTGGGCAAATATTAATTTTGTAATGTAATAATATGGCAACTCTGACACATAACTGTCAAGTAACTACATTTTCCGGTACATTTTAGTTAGTCGGTTGTAGTGTTGTGACTAGTCGTTTTTTTTTTCGAGAATCGAATCGATTCAAATTCTTCTATGTAAGAATCGAATTAAAGAATCGATAATAAAAATATTGAGAAGTAAAATTCAAAAATGTACATATATGTAGTTGGAATAAATGAAGCGACTAAAGATAAATAAGAAATAGTTGCGTTTTAGGTTTGGAACTTATGTTAATAATTAAAGTAGACAGGGCCGTGTGGGGTCGATTGGCTACAGAATAGAATTACCCCATTTCTACCCATGGGCCGCGTGGGTGTCGTAAAAGGCGACTGAGGGATAACAATGCCCATATATTACAAGTCAGCACTTGTAACCTCTAAGAGAGTGCACTCACCAACCCGTTTAAGCCAGCGCGTGGCGTTTTCATACCACACATTCCCGCATGCGCAGGACAATGTACATATAAAGGAGGCTGATGTACAGCAGTGAATGCTAAGCCTGCAGTGATGCTAGCAAATGCTTACCCGGTACTGATACATTTATATCTTTCTTTTTCTTTTCTTGTTTCTACTAGTTATTGAATGGGCTATTTTGAGAAGTTGGTAATACTTACAGTAGACTCGCTGAGTATCTCCCGCTGGTGCATGGCGGGAGAAGGCGCAGCCAGTCTGTACTCGCTGCGGATGACGTCAGCGCCCAGCACGCTGTCTCCCGACTTCACCCCGGACATTTTCTCCTGTTTCACCTGAAAGATATTGTTCACGTAAATACCGCTGCTGAAAACCAACCGACAGTGTATTTACACTACCAACCCATTGACGGCCGATTGGCGCAGTTCGTAATGAATCTACTTGTTGTAAAAAAGGACCCGGGTTCGATTCCTGGTCGATTTATTTAAAGACAACTATTTGTGTGTCTTTGGACCCACGATACAGGGAATCCTAGTGTGAGCCAGTGCGTGTGGCATTATTATTATTATTATTAATTCTAATCCATTGAATGAAGGTCCATAAAACTCACCAGATTTTCAATATGGTAGACGACATCGACAGCCCTGGGTCCAGCCAGCATGGCTTGCAGTCGCACCATGTTCTTGTCCTTGTTCACGGTGACAGGAACTAGCGCACCTAATGTTGCCAAACGGGTTATCAGCGTGTTGCGCGCTCGCTCTGCCACTGTATTTTCGACATTAAGAAGCTCTAGTTCTAGCGACGCGGATTCTATTTGAGTTTGTTCTGTAATGAGAAAAGATACATTTCTGTGTTCAGAATACAAAAAAGATAGACATTTTACTCGACGAAAAAAAAGTTAGTTGACAATAATTAAAAATATACACATTAATTTGTAGTATTGTAGTATATCAGCTTTACAATGCACCCCTCTGGAACTGTTTGCCAAAAGGTCCGCCTTTTGTACATTTTGACTGTGCAATAAAGTTTAAATAAAATAAATAATCACACGACAGAACAGTGAGTGCATGAACAAGTAACAGTGTCACGTGTAAAACGTATATGAAGCAATGTACTGCAATAAGCGAAGTATACAAGAAAAGTGTCACAGATTCAAATCAGTGCGTGGTGTGTACAAACGTCCCAAATCTCGGGGGAAAAGGAGTTGTCAGAATGAGGTTACGCAATGGGTAAATAGCGTGGAAAGCGCTTCTGAGCACGCGCAATAACATCATATAAGCTTTGAACCTTTTCTACAAGATTATGTGATGTTATTTACTTGCCAATTTACCATTTAGAGTGTTAAATGTTACGTGTTTTATGTATATAATAATAATACATATTGTTGCTTGTTGCAGATCAGTTCCCTAATTTTGTCCATTTTAATGTTTTATGTCAGTGTTTTATTTGCCTTTTGCTATAAATTTGTTTTGTGTATGTATAGGATATAAGTTAGGTCTTAAGCATAGTCTAGAAACAAATAAAAACTACGTTTGGTGTTTATTTTATTCTAGAAATAGTAGAAAACGTATTTCTAGAAATACGTTTCCCGGTACGTGGCCTCCATTCCAGGACTCTTCTACCTCATCGGTTATTGCTCCTGCGGCATATATGACAGTTGCACATTGCCACTTTAACATGCTGCTTATACGAGCTGTCAGTCAGAAATGTATTACTTAACCGAAGTCAATAATTCATACCTACAAAGGAGATCGAGTAGGACTAGCATCTGTAAAGACACCAGGCTTTTGTTAGATCTTGTGTGTATGCATCACTCACCACATGGGTCTGGTTGCGGCAGATCCGGCACAAGTCCCGGGTGATTGCGGCGCTGGCCGGCCGCGTCCACGCACCAGCAGCGGCCGCGGGAGCACTGCCGCGGGGAAAACGAGCCGTCGGAGAGACATCGGGGCCGGAGACCTTCCACTCCTAAAGATCAAAAGGATAATATGATGATATGAGAGAAGCCATGCCTAAATTATGCTCACGATGCGCAGAGCAGCTTCTACAACTAAGTAAAGGTAACCTTCGTATGTACTTGAATTAGCCTATAACGTTCCTCTGCAGGGCACAGGCCTTCTGTGTTATCCACCGTTATCTCGGGCCGTTATCCACCACGCGGACCCAGTACGAATTGGTGGATACACATACTCCAGATTATTTCTTATTTCTCGAGCATGCGGGTTCCCTTTACAATGTTTTTTCACTGCCGAGCTAGTAACAATGTTTCTTTAACCTATAGCTGACATTATCTACTACAGAAAAACCCTTTCATTTTAGGTGTCACAAACAATCCACTTTGCAGAAGATACAAGCTGAGGAAACTCCACCTCATGTACTTTTGCAATGTCTGGATGTGGCATTCCAGCGAGTGAAGATCCTCGGAATCCCAAGGATACTATTGGTAGAACAAGCCTTTAAAAAAACATTAACCTTTTTCTAGGAGTTAGGGGCTAGAGGTTTTACTTGGAAAGGAGTTCCCAAGTAAAACGATAGTTACGTCGACTAATAAAATTGAGAGAAAGAGCCCGACGCGACGGAAAGTGAAGGCGAAAGCCAGTTATACAGAAAGCGAATGAAATCTTAGCGCAAGTTAAAACACGTTTCATAAAACGAATCATCTTTAGAGATAAAATTAAAGAGACGTGAAGAGGCATATAATATATATATTGCATTCTACTTCACATTATTAAGGTAAAGGCATCATTAACTGGCTCGTTCATTTTGTCTCTAGTTAAGATCCAACTAGACGATTCTTTGTTTAAACTGAGTTGTTGGAAGATTAAGCCTTATGTAAACTGTAAAAAATTCCTAACAATCTGTTAATGAAAGAAATTCGTCTGTCGGAAATATGAATACAGTTTTGAAAATTTATTGGTGTCAAAATTCAAGCATTAATAATATCTATCCGATGCACCTGTAGTCCAATAAATTAGGATACAAAACTGTAAAAGTTTAGTTATCTAAATAATAATCTATCATACGAAGATTTACAATTAATTACAACTTACCATTCTCAGCCTCCTCTTGCATCAGTTGGCATTTAGTTCTAAACTCTATCTTGTCTGTAGACACTTCTAAAGGTTTGTCTTTAATTTTCGTTGCCTCTGCCACTTTAGGTTCCACTATTTCAACCCTTATCGGAGCTTCATCTTTGGGTACAATTTCATCTATGGAACCCGCGTCCAGCAAGTCTCTACTTTCTGCTTCTAAATCCACGTCTCCATCGTCTTCGTCTTCGAATTCATCCACCCTGTACGCTGTCATTTGTCTGATGAGTTCTTCTAACACTGTAATTAATTATTACGAATCCATATTACTATCTGCATACACGTGTCATTGAAATAATCAAAACACGTCAACTAATTTAAAATACACCTAATAATATATACAAAACAGTTCTAGCGTAAAATAAAATTGGTTTATAGGAATTCATCAAAAATTAAAACTCGTAAAGTTTTGTTGTTCTATCTATAACGTTCATAGTGCTCATTACTCAGTAAAGAGTAGTGGCCGAGCACCTAGGCAGCGCGCCGCGCCGCGTCCTGTAGTTGCAATATGTGCTTAACTACGCGTAGAAAATAAAATACTAGAAATGAACAAACAATACGTTATAAATAAAACCTATTATTTGATATTGTTATCTGTTTTCTCCTTACTACCCAAAGTTTGCCTGGAAGAGATCGTTTTGGCGATAAGGTCCCCTGTTATACCTACTTAAATTGTCTTTTTGGTGTACAATAAAGAGTTTATATATCTATTGTAATAACCGATGGAATCGTTTCTACTCTCGATCACGAACAATCTAGTTTCAGCTTTTGCGTCACTTCAGTGACACTTTGTATATTGATGGCTATGGCACCTATGTATGGCTGGTGATTTCTTGGCTAGCGGTGGGTAACCTAAGCAAACTCTCCGCTGACAACTCTTGCATAGTCTGGCGGGTTGCATAGAGTTTACATTTGCATATACGAGTATATAGAGTTTACATCTGCTGTGCGAATAAAACATTTGCTGTGGATTATAATAGTTACCTTCATCAGCTCTCGTCTTTTCGTCGAGAGGGTCCCGGTGCGCCCACTTGCGCGCTTGACGGAAATTGCAGGCGGGTTTGGCGCCACGTACCAAAGAGCCCTTCATAGGCTCCCCGCGCGCGCTTACGCACCAACATACATCTGTAACAAATGAAAACAGATTAAATGCGTGCAGTGCATGGCGGGATTAAGTTGATTAGTAAACATTAACTGCTTTTCAAAGGCACAGTTTAAAAGTTTAATATGTGTGTTTTTAATATGTGTTTTTGTTTTGAATACCGATATTTATCACTTTATTGCTGTTTGTATTATTTTCTCCCCGTAAATCCGTGTTGTTGCAACGTGCTGGAACTTTATTATTATTATTATGACTGTAATAGGCTAGGCAGCGTAAGGCAGCCTTCTTATTTATTATTACAATTCTCATTAACTTCTTATTTAAAATTTTATATATCTCGAGTATCTATTTATTCCTACTGTGCATGAAAATAACTGCTAATGTTTGCAAAAAATGCTAAAAGTTATGCAATTTAAATAGGTTTTTACAAAGCGTTGGATACTTTCACTCTCTATTATTATCACACCCAGAAAAGAGACGTCTGTCGCTGTTTAGTGATCCGCTATTGATAATTCCACAGACGTATTTCTAAGGGCTCTAACATACGAATTTATATAGTATCTATGAATTTACGACTGCATACTGATAAACGATCACTATGGTATTCCACAGGCAAAATATAATTATGAATCATATTTAAAATCTCGTAAATATATCTGTGTAATGTGATTTAAAAGTAAAAAATAATAGAAATGACTCACCAATATGTGACATGCACTGTACAGACTCCCACGCTCCGCTCGTGTCGCACTTTGGTATGAACGTTCCTTTGCCATACTTCTGTGCCGTTGCTTCGTTTTTCTCCCGCAATCTTTCGCAAGGACTCAACACTGGATGAAAAGAAATTTTTTATTTCAACAATATTTTAATATGCATCCCCCTGAAAAGCATATAAATAGTTATGAAAATTTTATTTTGATCAATTTTAAGATTTTAATGTCAAGAAAAAATGGATAAGATGTAATCAAATGTGTTTAATTAATTGTCTCTTTGTTTTTTATTATCTGTTTGCAGTAAAATGAGACAATTATCATTTAGCGGATACAACCGGATGTGTTTTGAAAGATATGAATACATTGAGGGAATCCAACGCACGGGACACGTGAAATCCAACAGCCGCTGGGCGCGTTCGACTGGTCACGTTACCCCACTCTCCCAGAAGACTACCTTGAAATGTACTGCATTTCCCACTTTTATATTATTTCCCTAATGTATGTACGTGTTTCTGTAGTGAGTGAGATGTGCCAGAGTCGATTCCCATAATATCCCTCCCCATTTTCCCGACCCTTTCTCCAAATCTATTCCAATATCTCCAAAGGTAGGCAGCGCATCCAGGGGCGTGCCAACGTTTGTCATTTTGGACTAATGTTGTCTATGGGTTGTCGTTTGTTGCGGATGTCTATGGGCGACAGTATCCACTTACTATCAGGTGGACTGTATGCTCGACTGCCTTCGTACATAAAAAATAAACGCCATCAACAGATATACCTAATAACACTCGCGTCCATCATTTTGTTTAAACAATAACTTGCAATTATGCTGATCATATTCCGTGCAGTTAGAACAAACTGTGCATAAATTATCGTGATTAGTGATGTTATTATTCGGTGCTCAGAAGCTGTTGACCCGAACCCGCAGCCAACGACAAGTATATATCCCAGCGACAAATATGTAATTAATACATGAAAAATCATGCCTTCTTTCCCTTGCAGTCTGGTCTTCTGTTCGGTTATTTTCGCGGTTGCTTCCTCCACTGTTTTAAAAGTATTAAATTTTTAGAGATTAAATTTAAAGCAGCAATTAGTTTAAAAGAAGAAATAACGTTTCGTTAGTTGATCGTGCAGATGTTCTCTGTAGATAAATATGTCTATCTACTGGCACTAAATTTTGCTGTAGCAGCGTGTCATAGCTTTATCTCACGTACCTGCGTCGTGAAATGTTGCACAAAGTTTATAGAATGGATTTTATAGAAATGTACTTCATAAATAGAGAACATTTCATAGGAATAGGAAGCTGACGTTATGTAGTAAATTACGGTTTGGTACTGTTGTCTCCACTTATATGCCCAATATTCGATCGTGTGTTTTACCTAGTTTGTAAATGTTTTTTGATAAATAAAAGTATTTGTATTTACCAGGACACACGGAATTGCACTCTTCCTTAGTCCTGAAGTTGTTATGGTTGCCGGAGCAACCGTGGTATCTGAAGCGCTCGCAACGGTTCCGCTCGTGGTTGAAATGCCACCTCGTTGTATTGAGACCGTCGCCGCCGATGCAGAGACCTTCGTCTTTGCTGTCGAAGCATACGGTTCCTGAATCAAGCGAGAAAATAATAATATTAAATGACCTTTTTAAATTTACGTGAGAACCTAAACTAAACTCTAGATGTAAGTATGACCTTGTAGGCACACATTGTAGGCACCTTGTAGCAACAATGCCTTCAGCACTTGTTGCTTGCGACGCGGCAGCAAGAGCTAGTGACCCTCTGTCACGGCAGGTCAAGCGTTATGTTAACGCGCCTCTTCACTATAATATTGAACTCGTAATTAAACCTATCTAAAATAACCATTTCGTTCCACAACTCTATTAGTGAATTTGAAAAACTCTTTATTTAAAACTTTTTTGGTGAAAACTTGTAAATACTCGACAATGGCACATTGGCCTACTTATAATTGCTCTGTTGCCATATCAGAAAAGAAAGAAGGTACTAATCTAATAATACTCATGTATGTGATTCAATTTATCTAGAATATATTTGAGGAAGCAAACGAGGGGGCCGTGGATTTCAGCATTACAACTGCATTAGCCCGTTTGGTAGTGTTCCTGCCTGCTGTACAAAAAGTCCCGGGTTCGATTCCCGGTCAGCCAATCACTTGTTTAGAGACAGGTGTTGTTGCACGTGTTGTGTTCGTCTATGTATGTGTCCCAGGACTCACGAGCCCACCACAAAGGAAATTCAATCTACCGGAACCATTAGGCTGCGATATGGGCTTATTCAAGAAATCTGTGAAAAGGATTGTGCAAGATCGACAGCGTAACCCGCATGGGCGGCGGTGACCACTTACCACCATGTGGCCCGCACGCTCGTCTGCCATCTATTTTATATTTAAAAAAAACATCTTCTCACTTGGTTTAGGACAGCAAACTGGCGGCCGGGAGTCATGAGGTGCGAACCGGCACGCATGCGTAGAAGGACACGCGGCGGCGCTCGGCCCGCATAGTAACGCCCCGGAACCGTCCGGCGCCTGCAGCGGTGACCCCTCAGGGCATTGCGGGGATGGGGTGCAGCGGGCGAGAGGGGGACATGCTTCACCCTGCGGGATAAATTACAACATGATATTTGGTGAATATTATATGAAGAAAGCGCATGCTTTACCTACCTCATATCCGATTAAGGACCGCGCAAGTAAGACGCATTCAGAGACGTACCAACGTCTATTATTATATTGACTGATATTAACAACAAATGCAGATGTCCATAAGCGTTAACCGTCACTTGTCATATTGCCTGCTGGATTGCCACCTTTTCTTATAAGAAAACAATACTTTAAAGAACATTTGACATTAACAGTTCGTGTATACTTTACTGAAGAATGTTTGAGATCGCGAGAGCCCTCGGGAGAAGTCTACATTGCAAGAATTGCTCTAGAACTATTGCTTAGAGTTGCTCGATACTACCGAGTAGTGCTAAGGTGTTTGCTTGCCCTGACAAAAAAGAAGACTTCGGTCAGGATCGAAAATAGGAGCTTATAAATTTACTTCTAAAAGTTACTTGACCTTGTAGAGGATGATTGTTCTGTATTATTATGTTGGTAATAATACAGAATCTGTATTATCACATTAGGTATTATTTGGTAGTAATACCTGTATTATCACAAGGTTGCCTAATTAAACGATGAAACTTATTATATAATATTAAACACGTACTTGTGCTTCTGTCAGCTTAAAAGGTCCCACTGTAGGATACAGGCCTCCCCTACTAAATTACTGGGGACTTCGGCCGTAATCCACCACGCGGGCCCGGTGCGGATTGGTGTATCACATAATGACATGTATCACGTGGATATACACGTAATACATGAAACTGCATTAAACTGAACTGCCCAGTCGGGAGAGTGGGGGACGACTGGCGATTGCCGAGCACAGGACACAGCACGTACAAAAAACTCTATACAGAAAAACAGCGTGTCGTCGTGTGTCGAACACTGTACAGTACAAGTAATCATACGCTTCATCTCCAAGGCAAACGAATCAGAAACACATCAAAGATAAAAATCTCATTAGTAATAAACATACTTCGCAATCCAACGGCACCAATTCGCACATCTCATCTGCCCTACACTTTGCTTCAGCGCAGGGATCCCTACAGTCACACGTGGGGCAGCCCTTAGCATCCAACATTCTTCCGTGCGTGCAGACTTCGCCCTGAAGGCATCCTGGGTCCGGGCAAGTAGCGGGTGAGTCGCACGGTGGAGTAGAGTTAGTGACTTTAGTGCCGGGGACCTAAAAATAAATAAAATAAAACATCGATTTATTGTCTAAAATAATTGTATTCTTCTCTAGAATATTTTAAATTGATAGTTTTAGGTTTTGCTTTATTTCAGTTGTAGAACACTTAGGTTGTTAGTAAACAAGTTATTTAAAATGTAATGAAAGATACCAATTGAATATGTTAATAGGCACTTTAAATGAGAAAGGCACAGGGTAAAGTACCTCATTGCCAGCGGTGTCGACACACCAGCAAGTCTTCTCGGAATTGCGACACTGCACCCTTCGGTAGGCGCCGTCCTCCTTGCACTCCGGCACCCACGTCCACGATGGCGGACTGCCACTCTCTGCTGCCGAGTGGAGGGCTAGCGCTCTGAAAATAAAGAATTTTGTCAAAAAGTGCCCGACTATAGATTACCACTACCGCATTTCTTCCCGTGGGTCTCGTAAAAGGCAACTAAGGGAACCACAAGCTCTCGCGAACTCGCTTAATCAGTGTGCCGTTTTAAGGTCATACATTTATAAGCATAACTTTTTAGTTTTAATTAATATATATATATATATTTCAAACATGCCAATTATGCCTGTAAGTGACGTGGAACGCTATCAGACTGCAAATAATGTTGCCATATTATGTATTGTGTTGTGTGCTCATTGTAGGTGCGTATTAAGGAATAAATTAATTATGCGTAAGACAATATGCATGAGAATGCATGAGAGAATGAGAAGGCCTTGTCATGCCTAGCAGAGGAAACAAGGGCTCCTTACGGATTTAGTTTATATTGACATTGTTAGTACATTCAAAGAATCATTTTTATATGCATTTAAATTACAGATATGCCAACATTCTCTTATAGACGTGTATCCACATAAAGGATATCATAGGAATTAAACGTGACCTCGTTACTAATAATCCTCTAGATCACACACGGCTGTGTCCATGTACCTAATCTAATGAAAATAGAAAACTATTACAACAAAAGAGATTATTCCGGGAAATATATACCTATAATTATATTATTTGAAAATGTATATTTCTTAATTTCCTAATCATATTTCCTAATATAATAAACTGTTGTAGTCGCAGGGCAGCGCTCGGCCGCGCCGCACTCCGCATGCTGCGGCATGACCACTCAATACCGGATTAAAGTTATTGGGGGACCGGGGCTACTTGAGAGCATCTGCTCTCTTAAGACATAAGCAATTTTATAAATTTAAGGTATAGGAGTTTTTAAATCATCCGGCTTGGGGCCCCCGGGAAGCGGAGCTCGGGGTAATAGACCCCCTTAACACGGCACTACGACCACTGGCAAGTACCATTTGATGACACAGGATATGGCTTGCGAGGGGCTTTATGGGGCAGGTTGTACATACCTTCTTTGTTGACAAGCACTCTGGTGTTGCGCAGCGGTACATGCGGTACCGCATCCAGTCGCACAGCATCGCTCGGCCGCGCCGCACTCCGCGTCGCTGCGGCACGACCACTCGCACGCGCCGTTTGACGGCACCAGGTACGGGCATTGGCCTGACTTGCGCGGTAAACCTGAAAATAACGTGATAGAGAAAATTATCAAGGATAATAGAAATATAAATTTAATGAAGTGAACATTGAGAGGGGCCAATATGAAGTTATGACATTTACTTTCGTATTATGATTTAAATTATATTCATCACTGCCCACTCTTGGCCGGTACGGACTACCTCTGGGTAATTTACCCAGAGTACTCCAGAATTTCAAAGAGTTCAGTTATCTGTACTAGGTAAACACCTGACTTGCCTATCCTTACTAGGTGCCTATCCTTCCCATACCTACTACTCCGTTTACTGAGACAAGTCTCCTTTATCTAGTCCAATATCGTTGGAGACGGCGTGGCTGTCGACATACCTACCATCCTATACATATCCTTCACTGCTGTACACAAGCTTTTAGATACAAGCAGAGCGATCCAGTCCAATAGAGTGAACAATGAAGCACACCTATATGACACCAGCTTCTAATGGGACCAAGACAGGCCACCCTGAAATAATTAGTACCACTAACCTACAATTACAATTTCAAAATTAAACCACGCCAAACTTGGACAAATATCTTCAACAAACTGTGCCAATAGTTTAGATTGACCCATGGATTGGTACCTACATATGTATGTATATATACCTATATTATATACCCGTGGCATGATAATCTGGGTATAAACTCAGCTAGATTATCATGCTACGCCGTATGAAATTTGCGTAACTAGCGCGTTCTTTTTTATGAATTTCTAAGAAGATCTGACTCCTGCGCAGCAGTGAGTCAAGTGAGGGTTAGCTACAACAGTGTACAAGATCTGTATATCTAATATAATGTAGAAACTCACAGGCAGGCACAGGCGGGCAGTATTCAGCATCACACGCCACATCGACTACAGCGCAGACACGTCCCGCGGGACACGCGACGCCGGCGCAGGGGTCGCGGCATCGGCACGTGGGACAACGGTCGGAACCCAACTCGAAGCCGTAGTCGCAGCCCATACGGCAAGTCAGGTCGAGACAGTCGAGCTGTTCGCGAATCCTACAATATCGACCATATGTAATTTTTTTCCAATTTATTTTTCACTGTATTCCAGCAGCTTATGTCCTGTTCATTACAAAATGAAAAGGATTTTAACTTTGAATTGTGGTTTTGTTCTTTTATAAGGGTCCCCTTTAGTCGTTAGTCCCGGGCTCTGCAACATCTTAATCCATCACTGGCTATGTCTCTCAACTATGGATATAGGACTCTCCCGTGGCTCGTCACTACTCACGATCTTCCGCTCCTATCATACAGCCACTACCGACAAATTTCTTCAAAACATACAGTCATAATAATAAACCATCAAACAAACAAAATTTAAAATTACACACGACGACAATTATTGAAACAAATTGATTAACAAATTTTATGACAAAAACTGACTAATATGTGGAACTCTCAAAGTAAATATTAAAAAAAAAACACCATGTTTCAATACAATCTGGTGTTCAGTAGATATTTCAGTAGCGAAACATTAGCGATAACACATTGTTTTGAAGTAAAAGACTCTTCTGTAACGCAAGAGATACGAGAAGTTTAAAGTCAAACCTTGTAACTATGTTATTCACTATTTTTCCGTCCAATAAGGCACAATTAGCACTAGGTACAGATAAAATGGTAATTTTCTAGAACACCTACTTGTCGCAGTCAACAGAAGAAGCGTTATTAGTGCTGGTCTCTGGTATCTCGGTGCCGAAGGAGTCGACGCACCAACAGCGGCCTTTGGCGCACTGCTGTGGGGCAAATGATCCGTCAGCGCTGCAAGTTGGCCCTGGAAGGGCTAGCTTCATGCCGTCTACTGTGCCTTCCATCTTTTCGTCGAAGTCACGGAGGTATTCGCACACTGGAAAAAATCATGAACATTGGAATTAAAACAAATTCAAATTAATTTTATTTGTAGAACGTAGGTAGTTATGTCGACAGAAACAGTTTACAAAAAAAACCTCTATATCTAACCGTTACGTATGCATACGAGTGCAAAATTAAATAAATAACAAATTATTAATTATTAAATTTGAATTATCAATGTAATGTATAAATACAAACAAGTACAATTATCAATTATTACAATTCCAGAAAAAATGGGCCTGTCATCCAATGAACCGTACGTAAAACCGTCACCAGCCCTGTTTTGTCCACTGCTGGTGTCCTCATGCACATTTTTCTATGCATGAAGGATGTGACGAATTAAAAAGCCACGCTGGTCAAGCGAGTTGGCGAGTCCAATTTATTTGGTGGTATAATTCCTCAGGGCTTGTGGTAGCGGATTTGTTATCCCTTAGTAGCCTTTTACGACACTCACAGGGAGAGATGGGGTTGTGTCATTTTAAAGTCGGAAAGTAACTTTACGACTTATAGTATAAGTACATACGGTATAAGTCTTATACCGTATGTACATTGAGACAAATTAAGAGTAGTCCTTATGACAAGTAACCGTCTATAGCTTAGAATTGGTGTTGCGCTTAGTTTGTGACGTATGTCTTTGTGTTCTCATGCTGGTAACATTGCAAACTATTATGTTATGGTGTGGTGTCAGCCGGCATCACCTCATTTCTACCCGTGGGTGTTGTAAAAGGCGACTAAGGGATAATAAAGCCGCTATCACAAGTCCTGAGGAACTACACCACCTCTAAAACAGTCGACTTGCCAATCAGCCAGGCCAGCGTGGCGTTTTAAGTCCATATATTCCTCGTCCACAAGACAATGTGCATGAGATGCTGGACAGCAGGGGATACTAATAGAGTTGGTTAGAGTTAAGCTATATTAACTGTGAACTTCAATTGGTCTGTCATTTATTAGTAGTATTATTTGGTTTGATTTTCTGGTTAAATAAACAATAATTTGCCGACGATTCTGATTTAAAGTCTCTACTTACTGGTAGGAGTATCATCAACACGATCAGTTTGGAGGCGCATCTTCGCTGGATCGACGCACAGTGGTCCACAGGAAGTGGAACAGCAAATCAGATTGTTCTCACAAGTGCCTTCTAGACAGCTGATGGTGGAGTTTAAACTGCAAAGCGCTTCGGCTTCAGTACCACAGGACTCGAAGTTTATCTGAAGCATCACAACAACAGTTGTTCAGAAGATCAGGATCGTTTAGGAGGGTGTGCGTGCACGCTGTAGTCCAACAGTTGCTGGGCGCACTCGACTGGCCAGTTTACCCCGCAATTACAGAACATTACCATAAAATATATTGTATTTCCCACCTTATCCTATTCCCTCTCTCACACAGAACACTACCGTAAAATCTGCTGCATTTCGAATTTTATCATATTACCTCAAAGTGAGTGAGATATGCCAGAGCATATTCCCATCTCATCCTAACCTATTACTAACCATTTATAAAACCTTTTCTCCAAAATCAAATCCTAAATCTAGGCTGCATTGCATATACGAAGGCAAATTTAATCTTGTTGCATCGACATAAAGGCGAAAATGAAATAAAAAGTAACACTATATTTCCAATGAAGGGTGTTGCAGTTTGTTCGCAATTTTTAGCAACATTTCACATGTGGTGTAAGTTATAATATCTTATATCTGTAAACCATCTAAACAACATACCTCCATGAGCTCGCTATCAGTAGAGTTGTCAGCGTATCGAGGATCTGGACAGCAGACAGCGCCACCACTACGTTTACTTCTTGTGCATAGGTGACCTCCCGGACAATCCTGTACTGACCCACATCCCACGACCGTACCCTCCTCGTCTGTTGCCGGCACTCCGATGTCGCATGGGTTCTCGTAAGAAACTTTTGGACGGCCTGTAAAGGATAGACAAATTCACTAAAAATTTTCCTAAATAGAAGGTTAAGTAGATTTGAGCAAGTTGCGATCCTTCTAGTTTAGTGACAAACCAAACATCTATGACGCCGACTATTGGCCTGGATTTGGCCGACTATTGGTCGCCATGAGTGCCCGTTTAAACGGTTGCGTTAGAACCCTTTGGTTATGAATGCTTCGAAAACCTCATTTAATCAGTTTTTTTTTCAAATACATACTTTATTATATAAAGTACAATGTGAAGGCTCAGTGTTACATGGTATTATCTTCCAGCCAACCTTCAGGAGAGGAAAGATGTCATGACGGCGATGCAATCAATAAAGGAGAAAAGTCAAAGGTTAATACAAATAAACAAAAAAAGAATTAAAATAATAATGGAAGTATTGCTTGAAATACAATAAGTTGGTATACTGCACCACGGTGCTATGAAAGTGGTGGTTTTTTCACTAGATGGGGTTGGGTACAAATTGAAAGCAGTTACTTACACACAGGATATCCAGTACACAGCTCTCCAGTACAGTCAGCGTCTCTGACCCTCACGCATTCTTCGTCGTGGGGACAAGGGTAACCAGCGCAGGGGTCATCACATTCACAAGTCGGGCACCCATCGACTCCAGTTTTGTAGCCATATTCGCAAACTCCCGCACACAGCGCTTTCGAGCATGAGTCGAGGCTTCGACCGCCAGTGCGAGCAGGAGCAGGGTAGGTAGAACATTTGACGGAAGATGAGGGGCGCATAGAACCTCGGAGCTTATTGCCGTCTGAGTCTACACACCTGTTCATGAAGAGAGATTGAGAATAAAGTAATTGAATTTTCTGGTAGGTGAAATCTACAAGTTGGTTCCATCGGAAGCATTGATGTTAAGTTTCACTGAAACTCTTGTTGCGGTCAAATGCAACAATTAACGCGAAAGTAACATTAGATTCCGAAACATTTAGACTACAGTTTTTAATGAGGGCTTTGTTCCTAACTTTTCTATATTTTCTTTGGGTTTTTGTACGGTGTGTATCTACTTACCAGCAAACCAATCCATTCCTCGAGCACTGTCTCGACTCGAAACTTCCATTGGAGGCACACTGAGGCACGTAACCTTTGCCTTCCTTCTCGCTAACCACTAGCAGTTCCGCCAACATCTTCTGTTGTGTACACAGTGTAACATTATGAGGTAACGTGCAGTGCCTTCCACATTCTCCACCATCGCAACACTTTTGCATCGAAGGGCATTCGAGGTCGTGGGCGCAAGGCGTTCCACAATTGAGTTCTACGGTGGAGGGTACTGGACATGTCCCAGCCTTTTGAAGTTCTAAGGACGCTGGGCAGCAGACTCCATAATCGTTTCCTGTAAATAAGCACATTGCGTAATTGTTTTAAAAATAATAGGATTCAGTCGCAGTTTTAACAAAATAAATTATTTTTGTGCTTGTTGGAAAAACACATTGACACAATAAAAGTGATTGACTTTTCTGTCTTTCTATTCTAATCAGTGAGAAAAAAAGTGGCTTACCTGCTTCAACAAGACATCTGTAAAGGGGTGGACAGTTAGGTTTGCCAGGGTCTGTGCCACAGAGGAACGGACGACTAGTCTCTGATATTAAAAGTGGCTCTCCGGCAGGACAGATGTTTTGTAAACTGCGTCCTCGTTTACCTGTAAGTTAAGAGTAACACATCGATTTGAGAATACATATAACTACGAGTAGATATGTTATACAGCAGGGCAGGCACGTTACAGTCTGATAGTGTTCTATGTTCAGTAGCTCTCGAATTCTTTAATTCATATGTGTTTTGAAAATGGAACATTCCTATTACGTAGTTCTTAAATCTCAAATTTGACTTTTTAATAAACTCCTCCTCGTGTGCTTCACCCCACCTAGAAGTTGCCAACCAAGTTTCATTGATAAGAACGTATGATGTGACATCTAGTTTATTCCCATATCGATGGAGTAACACTATATGCGATCACATTGTCAAGATTTCACAGCATGATTCCCCATGTCTGAAACGCAGGACCGGATAAAGTCCTGAGCAAGCTGGGCGATCGTCCAGGGCGCCAGGTAATCGAGGGGCGCCACGTCGCAAGCGGTAAATCAGATTTTTCATCTAATTTTATTTGATTCATCTGATTTTTAATGTGATATATATATATATCAATATGCTTATGCTTACTGAGTATGCTTCCAAAATACACATTAAAATGTCAGTCATTAAAAATGTTCGATTTACTTTTTAGCTTGCGATTTACGATTTGGCGCCTAGGGCACTAGACTAGGCGTGCTTGATCCAGCCCAGCTGAAACGGGTGCTTGGTGTGTTAATAAACATTAAATTTTTTTTTTACCTTGTTACCTTTTAATAAGTGAAGATCATATTCAAACATTTACAAGTCTTATTTTTTATTTTTTATAGTTTCTATACTTATTTATTATTACACTTATTACATTTACAAAATTACACTTACAAAATCTAGTTGGTACAGTAACACAATTATAATTTTGTCAACTTTAAACAAATTTCTAGTTGAACCTTTGACCTTCAAACTAGGTATAAATATGTATCTTGAGGGTCAGCATTCTCCTTAGATTATTATGTTATGCACACAATTCTTTTTGTTTTGCATTTATTCTAGTACGTACATCTGTGTGGTATACGTGTATACATCATTCCTGCATTCCTGTATGTCTGTTTATAATGCAGTGTGAGTGTGTGTGTGTATGTGTGTGGTATAAAGCTTGAGTGAAAGAGAAGAAATTGGGTGGAGTTGTGTTTTTATTTTTTATCAAATGTTATAAAGTTGGATTTTTTATTCGAATCGGGGATAAGACATGTAGAACTGTCGAACAGAGTGAAATTTGTATGGAGATGACACTTTATTGACAGTTCTATATGACAGTTGGTACTTACAAGTAGGCACAGGTGGGCAAGGTGGTCTTAAACATGGCGTCTCCTCCAATTGGCACGATAATTGACCAGGGCAAGTAACAGACGCGCAGGGATCTCGGCACTTGCATATGGGACAGCCATGTGAATCCAGCTCAAAACCTAATGGGCAGAGCATTCTGCAAGTGTGTGCTGCACAAGGAGCTGATTGTGTGCAGTTTACTAAGGCTGCTGCTGGTGCACGGGTGCCGGGTACCTGTGGAAAGAAAATTATTATTACAGACGCAATACCTATTTACTCTCCTGTTCAGATACAAGCGATATTCATGGCCGACTGCGGTAACAATATTCGTGCGGGTACGCGATAATTCCTTCGATCAGACATAGGCGATATTCACTAACCGCTATGGGTAGCGATATACCGTGTATAGCAGCGGCGTAGGCCCAGTGTTAACACTACCGTTTTGCCAAAAGCTGTAAAACAAGTGTCTAGGTCTAGGCTACATTCACTCCTCCGGTGAATTCGTGCGACATGTTATTATTCCTCATATTTTCCATTCGATTGAAAATAATCTTTATATAGAATTAATTAATGAAACTTTAGACTTTTAACTTTATTTATACTTTATAAAATAACTTTGTTATAATTAAACAATCTTAATGCAGGGTTAATTAAAAAATATTAACAATAATAGGACTTAACACTAAATTTGTATCATTAACCAAAAACTTTTAAATTTAACTTTTAAACATTCGCGTTTTGTACACATTTTATATTGTAAATCGAGTCTGAACGCGTATAAGGTTTTAGTTTACCTTTTATTTCTACTCGATGTTTCGGCACCGGTTACATCAGCCGATATGTCGAGCTTGCGATTTACCGTCGAATACGTGCGCGGAGATTATTATTGTAGTGTGTCGCAGTGTTTCCGAATGTGAAGATCAAAAGTGGGTAGTTGATAAAATTGCTCTGTGCTCTCATCCCCTGGACTGCCCGCCTCATCAGTTAACTCGTGACTACGGCTGGTGTAACCGGTGCCAAAACGTGGAGTAGAAATGAAAGGTAAACAAAAACCTTTAATTTTACGCATTCAGACCCGATTTACAATATAAATCTTTTTTTTTTAAACTTCATATTTTTTCCAAACAAGAAGTTAAATAATTTAGACTAAGCCTCCGACTTCATTTTAAAAAAATAGTTATATTATAAACTGCCACACACCACTACTTTCATCGGCTGTTAAACAAACAGAAGGTGTGAACCTACCACAGGTGTGAAAAAAGCGCAGAATTTTAAAAATTCGTAGAACAACATTTGTTTCCTTTTTCTCATATATGGCATGCAATGGTGCAATAAGCACATTATGCCAAGTTTTCTTCGTAATTAACAATTTCGAAGTTTAAAACATATTCTGTCAATGTCCAGTCCCGTCGAAGTAAGTCAGGAGTTGCTCGGCAAATTGATGGTAGGTTTACTGAGGACAGAAGAGGACTCCTTGGAAGCACACGAAAAACGCAGTACTATGATTTTATTAGATTATCATGTATCATAAACATTACACAAAAAAAACACTAAAGTTTAATAAACTATCACTATTAAACCACAAAACGTGTAAGTACACAATTTTTACAATTAAGTACTTAATCAAACAATAACACAACTTCACTTCACTTCACAATGCTCTTTGTTAGTTTTAACGAAAGAAATTTAGTGTTGAGTTGAGTGTTATTTTTCATTTAACCATGTATATATCGATTAGTTATCTTCCATAATATTGGCATTACCGTTTACGTAGCTAAAACGTTCACACACTGCACTTAAGGAACAACTTAATAGCGTCCACGTGCGGCAATCGCTAAACGTATCGTCCAGTCCCATATTTTTATGTCTTGTATAAAGCGCCCAGACACTTTATGACCACCTAAATTGAAACTGCGTACCTCTTTAATAGACCCCATAACCTGATATCACAAGGTTACTGACTCACTTGACTACCGTTGGCATATTCTTTTAGAATACACAATACACGTGGGAATTGAATAGATTTTCAGGTTTTGTTTATTTTTTTTATATGGCAATGGCGCAATTAGCCACTGAGCCAGTGTCGAGTTATCTACGTAATTAACAATTTTACAGTGAAAACAATTCTAAACAGGCCTCGTCAATGTGGAGCCCAGTCTAAGTAAGTTAGCGAGTCACTCAGTAAAGTGGTAGTGGGTTACTGAAGACGATAAGAGTTGGACTTCTTGGAAGCATACGGAAACGTAGTCTTATGCATTTATTTGATTATCAGAAACATTATGCAAAAAGAAAACTTTGATGTTTAATAAACTATCACCCTTAAATCACAGCAATACACAATTTTTATATAAAAAAGAAAACTACTTCACTTCTTGAGTTCTCGCCAAAAAGTCAGGTTTGGTTTAATTCGAATTGTTTTCGATAGATATTGTTATAAGTACCTACCTCAAACCCGGCAGCGTCAACGCACCAACACGAGCTGACGATCTCATTATCGCATTGGATCTGCTCGAACTCTCCATCTGTGACTCTGCATCGAGGGGCGCGAACCGAGCGCAAGATTCCTCTTCCACCGCGGCTGTTGTCAGCGGTCAGCGCCCGAGATATCCGCTCCGATGATAGTTTTATGTTTTCGCAACCTGAAAAAGCGTTGATGGTGATTAAACGGAAAATTAAAAAGAGTAGGTATAATAGCGCAAAGTAAACACAATATAAAGTTAAGGGTTAGATAAATCTATATGTACTGGTAAAGATTTTTAGACCGCGATTGTACATTTTTATAATAAATTCGTAATAAAGCCGTGTCTAAAGATATTAGTGATACCTACACATCTCAAAACAATTTATGGAACTTTTGTTTGTCTGTAGTCTGAATGCGCATCACGTAAAATCATTGAAAGGATTCTAATGAAATTTGGCATAGTTATCACTAGAGACCGGATTATGTGCAAATGCATATTTGCATATTTTGGCTTTTTTAGAGGTTTTAGCATATTTTACTGAAAACCTACTGATGCGCTATTTTTACAGATCTTAATACATTTAGGTAGGTAGGTTTACGAAATCTTACGTAGGAGCCGACCTACATAAGTGCGTCTTTTGTTTATGCAAGTAAACATCAAATACTGCAAACATAGAACCGCGCGGGACAAGGGTGGGTTATACCCTTCCACCTCATGTCGACCGCACGCCAATCCATAATACGCGTGTTGTAGTTGTCATAACAACTTGCTATACACGTAATACACGCCACGGTATACGCTAGTTTCAATCCTCCTTCCTATATTTGTGCCAATTTTAAAGTGTACGATGCCTCCGGACTAAAAAATGTCAACCTGGATAGGTAGACTATCCTGGAATATTCACTTACGACGGAAACGTTTTACACTGTAGAGTTTGAGAGAAAAATGTTTCGTGCGCGAAAAAAGACCGTATGGATAGACCATCATGTTAAAACAAGTCTTCATATCGCAGAGTCGAACAAGAAAAGTCGGCGACAACAACTTTTAACAGCGGCAAGTAGGAGTTCAACTTCAATATAATAACCGGCTTATTATTTACTATAAGCTTCTACCCGCGGCGTCGCTCGTGTGGACTAAGCTGTGATTTTAACACCTGTAAAAGCATCGACATGATGAATTTCACGGATGAAAATCCATCCAGTAGTTTTTGGGTAATTCTATTAAAAGTATTTTTTTGTTGTCTATAACTCGAACTTCCATGTGTCATTTAAAGACGACATATATACCAGTTTTCCTTTTGGATATTTAGCTATACATTAGTGAAACCGCGATCAAAATCCATTCAGTCTTATAAAAGCTTTTTAATGACTTCATGCGAAATTCATAATTGGCAGAGATTTTCCCGCAGGTATGAAGAAAATTACCTACTACTTACAGATGAGGATACTCTTGACCTCTGACCTCGGCGTTATTAAGGGTTTCACTTGTAAAAAATAAGTACGGTCGCGCGTCGCCATTATATCATATATACACTTATATTTTTAATTTTGATATTTGTACTATTGGTAACCCGTCGCGCAACTTTTTGTAAAATAACTTCTTGATATATACTTAGGGGGGTTCTGCTAGATGCTAAGAATACTTATTTGTAATGCATGTATAGGTCTCTACCTGTGCATAAACCGATTATGCGCTTTAAATGTTGTTAAGTAGGTACATACGCGTTTCGGTTGTGAGTGAGATATATCAGAGCCTATTCTTAACACATCCTATCTTGTCCCTCCTTATTTTCCCAACCCTATCTCCAAATCCGTTTTTAATTTCCAAAGGGTGACAAAAAGGGTGTTTTTAATTTAGTCTAGGGGCGCGCCATCATTTGTGATTTCAAGT
Organism: Sesia bembeciformis; assembly: GCA_943735995.1. Classification (NCBI taxonomy): domain Eukaryota; kingdom Metazoa; phylum Arthropoda; class Insecta; order Lepidoptera; family Sesiidae; genus Sesia; species Sesia bembeciformis. The sequence goes on along the minus strand of OX031042.1, from coordinate 11,320,065 downwards.
TAAATCTGACTTGTATAGGGGATGGACATCCAAGGGCGACAATATCCACTTACCACCAGGTGTCAGATTATAATCTGACACCTGGTGGTATTTGGTGGTGGATAATTATCTGTCACCTTCCTTTTATAAAATAAGCCAAATCAGCTTCAGCATTCATATTGGGAGGGGTATAATGGGTCGCCTAGCTCGACTAAGTTAAGAAACCCGACCAGATGAGGACGATGTATTTATCAGGTAGTGGTAAATGGTGACTACCCGTATTCTTGGCTTGTCAGGGCTTCAACAACAAACTATAGGGCCTAAATAAATATTAAAAACTGGATTCGTCAAATCGCCGTGGCCAGCGCGACGTTTTAAGTCTTTTAAACTCCCTCGTGGCTTATTCCTATGGAAGACCTTCCCCCACAGTGGAAATGTATTGATTGTTATCGTATACAATTTTATCAGTACTTACCAGTGAACAAAGGATCTACACATGCCCTGCCACATGTCGTACTGCAGCAAATCTGCTCCCCACACTCATCGTCTGTACTACACGGCGTCGCTCTCGCCGGGCAAGGAGATTCTTCTGCAGGACATCTGCCTCTTAACTCCGCGCTTGCTGTAAAGGAAAATATAAATTTGTGGTGCATTGTCATATGCATTTTTACGATATTTTTTAAAAATATTTATCTATTAAACTCGTCTTAAACGAGTATGTTTAATTTTTTATAGAAGATGGCGACAGACGGACCACCTGGTGGTAAGTGGATACTGTCGCCCATGAGATCCGCGATATATGTCAAAATTATGTTCATACATGTACAAAATGTCAAAATTTGGTGAGCCCTGGATGCGCTTGTATAGCTTTGGAAATTTAGGAATGGATTTGGTTGGAAAATGGGGAGGGATATAATAGGATGGGGTGGTGGGAATAGGCTCTAGCATATATCATCCACACTACAGGCTCTAGCACTACAGAAATGTGGCAACCCTAAGAGTATCCTGAACGCATTATTATTTAATTTTTTCAGAGGGCTGAAGGCCTTTAAATTTAGTATATTAGTCGTTGGAAGGTGCGCGTCGAAAGGAGGTTTGCACACTACAGGAGCTAAATCGATTTCACAATATCTTTTATTGATATATGGGTTAAGGCCTAGTCGAATGAGATTCTTTACGGATATATTAGAAAGTCTGAAATATCCCATGCTGATGTCCTGAAGTCGGAGTCTATGGGATATCAATATGGAAATATATTATTTTCTCCATATCTAAAGAAGCGAACACTTTATCGCCATAGCGTTAAGAAAATGTATGCGTGGAAAGAACTTACCTACTTTATTTGGTAAAATGAAAATTAATAGTAAGTCAAGGGGGCGTGTATGTAAAGATATACCGGCCTCATGTCTTCACTTTCTTATAATTGATGAGATGTAGATTTAATACTCGATATATCCATTAACATAACAGAGTAAAAAGTGCTCAACGAACCGTGTTGTAGTATCAACGCGCACGCGCAGAGGACCGCCATCCTCACCGCGCTCGCCATCGCTGCATCACACACACGGGGTCTGTAACAATGAAAATATTGAAATTAAATTAAATATTTAGCAGCAAATATTTACAAGGGTGCCGTCGCTTAAAGTGCTTAAGAAGCGAGGCGCCAGTGCTAAACTGTGGCTTAGCCGTATTTTACGGACTAGAGCTTACTCCTCATCCTACCCAAGGAAGATTGGGAGGTGTAATGAAATGACGGAAACTCCTGGTCCTGTTATACTTCCTATTCTCCATTTTCCCAACCCATTCTCCAAATTCATTCCTAAATCTCCAAAGGAAGGTGTGCATCCGGGGGCATGACGACGTTTGTCTTTTTAGGCCGGTGTTGGCATGTAGTGTGGATGTCCATGGGCGACAATATCCACTCACCATCGGATAGATAGTCTACTTGTCTGTCGCCTTCTTTCTATAAAAAAGACATATTTATGTAAATGCCGAATTCTGTACGATTCTATTGCTTACAGGCAGTGGCGGATTAAGAGTTTCGGTGGCCCTAGCACACAGGCCGTGTAGGCCCTCTGTAGCTTGGATTTGGAAGGTAGAAATTAGAAAATAAAACAAAGTTCATCAAAATATATATTCGAAATTTATATTGGAGAACAGGGGCCCTAAGCACGTGCTTATAATGCTTATATGTTAATCCGCCACTGCTTACAGGCGATTTAACAACGCGGCGGAATGTCGAATTTGGTTGTTGCCGTCAATCGGAAGACTAAAACCTATTTCTTATCAATATAAAATAAACAGCACAGTCATTGAATCCGTTAAATCTGTTAGGGATCGCGGTGTTCGTTTTTATTCCAAGATGAAATTGGCCGGGCATATTATCTACCTTAATTAGTAATAAAGCATACAAGCAGCTAGGCTTTGTTAAACGTGTCTGTACGCGTAAGGACCTTGACTGCATCAAGGCATTTAATTTCACTTATGTGCGCACTACACTTGTGTATGCTTGTAGCATTTGGTCACCTCAATATTTAGTCTAAATTGACGGTAGAAAGTGTCCAAAAACAATTTATAAAATTCTTACGTTTTAAGGATAATAAATCAGCTGATTGTTATCTAACTAACTGTAAACTCTTTCATATTGACCCACTGGAGCTTAGGCGTCGTCAACATGGAATTTTACTTTTGCGCGCTTTATGGTCAGGCGAAATCGACTGTCCGGGCACCAATTAGCCGTACTAGGCACACCGAATTGTTTGATGTTCCTCTGGTCAAAACGAGGTACGCCCAAGATTCTGTCCTTTCTCGCATTCTGCAAAATTACCTGAAACCCATTTCCCCACAAATATTTTAAAGCTCATCTTAAATAAATACACACGCACACATACACACCCTCACTGGGGCACACACACACGCACGAGCACACACCGACGGACACACCAATTTTGGATTGCCGAGAATCTTTGGTCGAAAGGACACCAAATATAACTTGACAGAGCGCCATTTATACGACGGAAAGCAAGTTGAAACAAGTTGAGAAACGTCTCGACGACTGCAGCAGCCAGACATCTGTCCTACATTGTATCTTTGTATCCGTCACGTATTTGACGTATTCTGAGAATGACTTATACGACAATAATGACATACAAACGCTTGTATAACCAGACAGTATAATAATTACTTTTGCTACCTACGCTATTCTAAATTGTACGCCTAGGAAATGCAGAATGCGCCGCAGACTGGAGTATTATTGTATTTCGAAATAGTTCTTTGTGCTTTGGCACAGTCCTTGTATTTACTGCGAATAGTCATGATTGTCATGAATCATACAAATAACTCGACGAACATGGCGCAGCCTTGTAGTTAGATTGATTGTTATTCCTGTTGGAGCTTATTGTAATATGCATAATTATTTAGGTCTGGTATACACACAATCAATGAAGAGGCGCTTGTGTATTGATTCAAGGTTCGATTACAAGGAGTTTGAATATGGTATACTGGTCATAATAAGGACAAAAGTCCAAGACATTAAAAAGAGGATAAAGCGGTTTAAATGGCAATTGGCAGGACATGTAGCCAGATGTGGTGATAACAGATGGTGAAAAACTCTAATTGAGCGGTGTCTCAGAGCTGGAAGAAGAGGTATAGGCCATTCAGCAGTCAGGCTGGTCGGTGACATAAACCGTCGAAAACAAGACCTGGATGCGACTAGTACATGACAGTGGCAAATGGCGTATAAAAGAGCACGCTTATACCTGCAGTTTTTTTTTATTAGGTACTTGAACCAAGCAGACAGGTAAGTAAGTACCTTGTAATCCGGAGAAGTAAATGGGATGCTCTTTTATCTGTTGTATAGGCTAGTTTAAAAGAATATATTAATTAACATTCACCTTAATTTGATATCTATTTTCTCCTACGTTGCGTGGAAGAGATCGCTTTGACAACAAAGCTGTCTGTTGTACTTTTCGTGTTAATTACTTAAATAGTCTTTTTGCAGTATGTGTTGGTGTACAATAAAGAGTTTATCTATCTATCTAAGTTTATCTATCTATGTTTATCTATCTATCTAATTACAAAAAATACAATGACAAATGAACGCGCGCGATTTAGCAGCGTCGCATTTGGCAACGCCAAATTGCGAATAAACCACGAATGCGCAAACGAGTTTAATCAGAGGATGTAATTCTAACATGGCAGTGAAATTCGTTCCACACAATGTGTACTCAGGCTTAAATGATGTGTAATCACGTCCAACGACGCCAATCATTTGTTTTCCATCTGAATTCCTGTCGTGTGCCGTGCGGCTCGTCCTCGCGCCACTTTGCGGTTACGTCGCAGGCTTTCCCGCCGACACTTGGCTGCGTTCAGAATTAATAATGCACTATGCACTTTTACTATATTTTGTCACGGTGTTGCTTGAACAACGTAGACATTTCTCGGTCTTAGAATTAGTACGATTTGTGTTTTAAGGGACCTTATGCAGTCTAAATAAAGGTTAGTTTTAGACCATTCGATCTAAGTTTAACCGGTCTTAGGAACACTTATTTGTCCCGGCCTAAACGTACTTCAAACTTAATTTGATCGGTTAAGAGATTTTCGTGTAATATGCTATGGCTATGGTGTCGTTAAGTATCATCAATATTTACGTTTTTTACTTCTCTACTTAGATAGAAATCTGTCTAAGTAAAAGAACAAAAAACTTTTCTTCCAATCTCTTTAGTTATGATACAGCTTTTGTGTTTGTTGTTGTGGCTGTGGTTATGAGGAGCTATGAAAGCCCGCTGATCATTGCGAGTTGAGGCGACTACTTTCTTGAGGTGAATTATTAATCCTTCACAGCTTGTGGTAACCGCGCTCGCTAGTTTGAAGTTCGGGTTGTCACTGGTATTCGGCGTCGTGTTATTTCTTCTCACAAAATGTTTATTTCATACAGACCCTATAAATACGAGTAAATTCCAATTAAATAATTCTAATTCAGTTTCATACAGACTTAATATAGTTTTGTGTTCGCTTTTAATAAAATGCAAATTATAGTTCTGTACAAGCCGGCCATTGAAGCGTTCCTCCGTCTGACGTAACGACGCATAATCGTCTGTGCGATAATTAGTTATATATATGTGTAGTTGTAAACACTTTCTCCCTCGTATTTTACGCTACTACGTGTTCGTCTGGTCAGTGACCCCAAAGAAAAATGATTAATGATTTTATTAAAAAGAACCTTCTAGATAGTGATGTAATTTTCTAGAATGTAATTTGCATTAAAAATGAAATGCTTTGTATATACGTTATGTTTAGGAATACGATTTTTTAATTACCCGTTCATTGTAGAACTGGACTTATTCGCAGACGGTTTGCTGACTTTCAAGAACAAAGTGAAGTGCGCTTTGCTCACAAAGCGTCATAATTAGATCTCCCTTTGTTTTGTTCCCACTCATTTTACTTATATTTTTTAATTTACTTTGAACCACTAGCTTTTTTAAAATTAAATTTATTGCTAAAATGTCAATCATTCTGTCGGAATTTGGGATGTCAATTAGATTTAACACTTCCGTACACACTATGTATATTAAATTGTGCTTTGATATGTTGATATCTTGCTTTACCCCTCATCCAATGTTTATTCATAATATACTTGAAATAATCATACCTCTGTATAGGATTTTGTTTTATGGAACTTCTGAGATATTTTTTATTGCTCAATACAATGTCCCAGTAGTTCCACCAACGGAGCAAGAGGAACTTTTTGTTCCATTAACAGTAGCACCGTGGAACTAGTGGGATAAGAAAGCGCCCAAACTACTTCTTTTATAGCAAATCGGAGGAACGGAGAGCTCGGGGATGACCTAAGCTCAGATGGGTATATGCAGAGGTAAATCGATGCGAAAGCGATTGGCATAGGCAATTGGAAAGAGAAGGCGACCAACAGGCCCGAATGGAAGAGGAGATGCTCGACCAGGCCAAGGCCCACTCGATGCTGTAGAGACATAGATAGATAGAGAATTTGTTGCTGGAAGTAACTATACTTACTGGAATTTGTTACATCTTACCACAATACCACAATGTTTGAAACTTTGGAAATGTTCAGTGGTTATGATGACGGGGTAACTTTTTGAGCGGTCTCTCCAGTTAGATGAACAAAATTAAGATTTTGCTTTTATAAAAAAGTTCACACAGAGTTTACAAATGGGTTCAAAAAGGTTTAAACGTTTAAAAATTGAAAGATCTTTTGCATCTGTTTATTCCTATAGTACAAAAGGTAGGAGATGAGCAGACAGTCCGTCTGGTAGTTAGTGGATACTCTAGCCTATGATCATTCGTAACGCAATGCATACAAATATCAGTCAATCATAACGAATGTGAGCACGTCGTTATTGTTTGATGTGCCACCCACATTTGAAAACTTATGTAGGAGTGAATTTCGACAAAGGATTGGAAAGGTTTCCATTTTTTTCTAATTCCGTTAGGATTTCCGGGGGCGTACCAAAGTTTATTGTTCTGGACTAAAGTTAGCGTTTACCGCGGGTGTACACGGTATCTACTCACCACCAGGTGGACTGAATGCTGGTTTGCCACATTCTTTCTCTTTAAAAAAAAGGAAATACGACAAGATACATTCAAGATAAGATAATTTCCTATATTCTTCGTCCGATGTTGGGATGGGCAGTAGTAGAGTATAACAGAATAACAGTCTCCTTTATTGAATGGTATTCCTCTATATTTCGATAGGATTGGATGTTAAAAAAGTTAGATGCCAGCGTTAGCTGAAAGGGAGATTTTGCTATTTTAAAAACACCTTTTACACAACAAGCACGGAATCTCCGCAAAAAGTATAATAGGATGTTATACTTTTCTCATTATTATACTCCCTTATCGATTACTTACTTAACAATTCATTGTTTCATTTCATGAGTCAAAGGATTCATGTTGGTACACTAAATAATGGGAAAATTAAAACGACCCATAGCGACTCGCACGAGTGAGTTTTCATTTGCCGCCACGAAGAGAATATCACTTCATTTCTCTATTGAAATGTCATTGTATTTATACAATAAACTTATTTGTCGATAAATCTGTTTTTGTTTTTAATTATAGTATTGTTATGGTACGTAATCATGCCGCTTTGTTACCTCTTAGCCGACTTTTACGACACCCGCAGGAAGGGAACTACACTACCTACACCTGAAGAGCTACACCACCTCTGAAGGCGTGGTATAGTTTCATGTATGCAACAAAGTATGTATACAATCATGTATGTATGGTATACCATATCACACCACACCATCGGCCTGTCTCGCGATTGGTTAGTATACTCGTAGGCATCTCCCGTGGCTCGCCATCGCTAAAGATCTTCAATTCTTCTCATTAAGCACCACCAGCGAACTTCTTCAAGTCATTACTCCACCTTGTTGGAGAGCGGATGTAGAGGACAAAATACTCGAAATAGACTTATTTTTTTTCTAAAGATAAGACAAAAGTCATTTATTTTCGTTTATAATACTAAATTTTGTTTTGGCATTATAATATGTGTACAGGTGTTGCTACTATTTCCTATTGCAGTAGTAGTATTTAGTAGTATATAGTAGAAGCCGCTGGACGCGCCCGTTTGGCCGAATTACGTCTCTCATAAAATATTGCCGTGGAACGTATTAACACGTTTGAAGTATCCGTCAGTTATACCAGAACCCTTTCATCTACTTTCATTCTATTAAGTAAGGGTTAGTAATAGTAATCATTTATTGCTTTATTAAAAATTCTGGGATGAGAAATACATCGATCGCCTCTCATTTTCTCCATCTTTCCCAATCCACAATTAAACGTCTAAAGGTAAGAAGCGCATCCGGTGGCGCAACATGTTTGTCATTTTTGACGGATATTGGTGTGTACCGCTGATATCGAGGGACAACAAAATCCACTTCACATCAGCCTGATTGTCTGCTCATCTGCTACCTTATAATATAATAAAAAACTGTTTATCCATAAGTACTTTTAAAAATAAGTTAAAAGAGTATTTGTTAAATAATACTGTATTTCCGATGGGTTGAATGCCAAAAGTTAGTACCTACTCTAAGTTTACCTTCTGTTAATTTCTCATAGTTTAAATGAACAACGTAATATTCTTTTTGAGACATTTCTCTAAACCGAAAGGTTAATAAATAAACATTTCTAGGTATTCACGTTTCCTGAAAATTTTATCCACGAAAATTGTTCAGAATCAATAAGCTAAGTAGCTACACAACAAACTAAACTGGACAATGTACGAGAGTTCTCGAACATTCGAGAAACTTCATCAAAGCGTTTGCAATATTCTGACAACGCTTTGAACGTTATCTGAAACAATACAGGATCTATTGAAATACGACTCTTTTATGATAGAAATATCACGGATACAATTTAATGTCATTTTTTTGTGCAGAGCTAAAAATACATCGTCAAAGAAAACTCTTTATAAATTAGCTTTTGTATTTTCGGGATGTGAGCTAATCGCTGGATATATATATCTCTGTCATTCATATTTTTTTTATTTATAAGTACAATTTATTAATGGAAAACATATACATATATAAATAAAAAAACATAACGCGAAGCCTACCTTAGGAGATTTAAGAATAGATTTGGAGATAGGACTGGGAAAATGGAGAGGGATACGACAGGATGGAATGGTAAGGGGAGGGCGTACATTTGGAGAAAAGTGGGAAATGCAGTACATTTATGTGTAGCGTATTTTCTCATATCTATGACCGTACCTTAAATATTTTATTATATTCTGAAACAGTTAAATCTAAACTTTAAAACAAACTACGAAAGTATTTATTTTAAGTATGTACGAGTACATTGTGCTCAATAAAAGTATATATTGAGCATGCTGGCGGATTTTCCTCGTTAGGCTGCAAAGCTGATGCGTTGTGCTCCTGTGTGGTTTCTGGTCTGCCATCGGGCGCATCCCCAGGTGGTGGATAAGGGTCCAGGATAGTGGTCCAGGTGTGGGCGGTACCCGGGGAACTCGGCACGAAGCAATACTAGGAAGTGGAGTTTTTCTGCGTGTTCCACGTGTGCCCCAATATAGGGCACAGTGAAGAAGCTAGGACGGGTTCGGCGACCTAACCTAACCTAACCCTGCCGCTGGGCAGGCAAGGGGAGGACTTCTTCTCCTTTGCCATTGTCGTATATCGTAATCCCGCCTGGAGACGGGACAGAGGGTCTTGGCTTAACCGCCCGGACTGCGAGGAAGACAAAACCCTCCGGGAGGGTCGACTGGGAGGGCATCAGTCGTTGGTGGCCAGCCCTGGGATGTCCCCCCACCTTCCAGTGGTATTAGGGTTACCCAGGCACAGGGGCACTGTTTGGGTGGACGGCGTATTTCTCCCACTGGGGTCGCGAACGAATGGGAATAGCGCTCCCGAAACTCCAGCAAAAGGTGGCGAGATGGACCACCGTGGGATTTTAGCCGGTAAGAGTCCGGCATAACCATACATCCCTTGTCCATGAGACAATGTGCATGGAAGAGGCCTATGGCCTAGGGGATGATAAAAAGGCTGGTTACAGTTACGGCATACGTATGGCATCACTAGTTTGTAGCCTCCCAGGTCGCCAACCTATGTTCATAGTAATGTTCTCCCGGTATTATTTGGCAAACGTTCAAAGTTTTGAAATAAAGCTTTCCGAAAATGATTTTTTAAGTTCCTCGGAGGGAAATAAAGTCAAGTAAAAGATTTTAGGAATTTTTGATAATATACAAGTATATTCCATATTTTCCTAACCCTTTTTCTAACCCTTTTCTTGAGCGCGTGCGTGGGCGTGCCAATATTTGTCAATCTGGACTGACGTTGGCATGTATCGCGGATGTCTATGGACGACAGTATTCACTTACCATCAGACGAGTCATCTGCCACCTTCTTGCTATAAAAAATATGTACAATTTATAAAATTAAAATGTTGTTTCCCATAAATGGTCAATTTATGGAGTCACAAAGTAATTGTGTAATGTATGTAGTGTGTTGAATGTAAAGATGTAGTAATAATAATTACAATTACGTGATTACAGTGTTAATTGCGGTTAACTGTGCTAGGTAAAATGATATTTTTATGATTCACAAGATAATAATTTTGTCTAATAAAAAAAAATACTTTTCGAGCTTAATTTAGGAAAATAAATCCATTTATAGAAGAAACTATAAATAGGTACAGTTAACATCTAGTCAATGTACCCAAAAACGTTCGATTCTAGTCCATATCAGAACCGATAAAGATACAGATGGGTTTATATTACCTTGTTGCTGACTTTAAGGTAAACTTAATACAGATTATTTTTTGTAACATCTTTAAGGGGTTGCTACGAATAATTCTCAAAGCGATGGTGACGCCGAAAACAAAGAATTCGAAGCAATTTGAAACTTTCAACTCCCAACGATAAAAGGAATGAGGTGTTTTAAAGTGTTCGGTGCTGTTTGTGTTGCAAGTACCAAAGTGAGTGAACTCTTGGCAGTGACGTGCATAAAGTACCCAACTGACGCAAGAGCCAACTCGGCGTGTCGAGTGAAAGGCACGTATATTCTTTGAATTTACTAGAGACGCAACGTAAATTTTATAGATAAATACCAAGTTATACATATAATTTAAATTATGTATAGGCATTAACTTAATTACTTTTTCCTTGATCTCTATTGTGTTTTGACTGCGTAGGTATCAAAATTTTCGCATGATAATTATAATGTAAAGAATGTCGGTTTGTGTAATAAATTAATACAATTTTAATCGCAACGCAGTCGATTCATTTTCACTACCTACTGTAAATCTTCTTTATCCTGGATGAACACGGTACCAACCAAAAAACTCCTTGGGGAAAAATATAAACTTACTCTGATACCGTAGCTACATTAAATAAAAAATAAGACTGTTGATATTAAATTCAAACACAATTTTTTTTCGAGTCATAAAAACCAGTTTGTGTAAAACATGATGTTTTATCAACAAAACGTGAGAAAACAGAAAGTGAAAACAGTATTATGAAATGTAAGTGACAGATCCGTTTATGCAAAAATATCTCCAGAACAATGATGTTGTTCATATACCTATTCTATTCACATTTTGTGAACTTTATTTCACGATTAAATTACGTGTTTGTTTTTTATTCGAATGCGATGAATTTTGTTCATATTTATGATTAGACATACTCGTAGGTAGGCTCTTTCGTACTTAAAAATAGAAATGTAGATTTATTTACTTGTGCTATTAATATTTTTACATCTAAAATTACATTTAGAAATATAGATAAGTTACTTCTATATATATATATATATATTGCAATAAACAATAACATACTCATGTTAATAAATTTTAATTTGTTTATTAGTACATTTGGGTGAGAACGCGCGAGATCCTTATACGACTAATATGAGTCCCACATTCTTATTATAGGCTTGTAAAAAACTACATTGATAGATTAGACAAGAGTTTTTAATCAAAGGCTTTTAAAACATTCGGTTAGTTGTTAATAACGTCTATGATTTGAATTATTATTTTATCTAAATAAAAAAGATAAGTCGTATATCATTGAGAATATTTAAAAAAAGATCGTACATAGCTCATTGAGAATATATATTCAGTGGTATAGTATTATACATTTGAGAATTTGACCCATTGACAATACCTACAGCTGCGGCGACATTAAACATTTTAATCTTTACTAGAAAAAGTCATACGATTATCGTAACAAAAGTAAATGTCAACAACTGGATTAACGAAACATCAATATTCAAATTAGAATTTGAGGACTGAATTGCTCTCAGTAATTGAATCTTTATCGTGACATATTCAAATGACACTTTCATTATTGTCAATTATATGACAATGGTAGGTCAACATGTTTTGTAATAATTGTAGTAAGCTTTGTGTCCTAATCGTGTCCTAGATATTCACTTTGATCGTCGCTTTGATCTACTCGTAAGATAGCGAGTAAATGTTACTCTAGTCAGTGGCTTTGATCTACTCGTAAGATAGCGAGTAAATGTTACTCTAGTCAGTGGCTTTGATCTACTCGTAAGATAGCGAGTAGATGTTACTCTAGTCAGTGGCTTCAGTGTAAGACAGTTGTCACAACGGATACTTCAATATATCTTTAATATCACTTATTTGTGATGTACAACTATATAGAAGACTACCTTGAAATGCGCTACATTTCCCACTTTAACCAACATCCCCATGTAGGTATGTGTATCGGTAGAGTGAGATATGCCAGAGCTCATTCCTCTCCCATCCTATCCCACCTCACTTTCCCAATTCATTCCTTAATCTGCAAAAGTGGGCAGCGCATCCGGAGGCATGCCGACGTTTGTCATTCTGAACTGACGTTGGCATGTATCGCGAATGTCTATGGACGAGAGTATCCACTTACCATCAGGTGGACTGTATGCTCATTTACCGCCTTTTTTTCTATAAAAAAATGAAGAATGTTAAAAATTGGCGTTGCTGGATCGGTGATGATGACACTATTTATGGTGTTCTATATTTCCACGACGACTGGTAGCGATGACGAAACTTTTTTTTTCTTTTGTGATCTTATCTTTATAACTACTATCATGTTATAAGTATAAAAAAGTATATCGAGTGTGAAGTCGGTGGAAGTTTAGTAACGGAAATTAATTAACAGATGCCTAAGAAAATGTTAATGTGGAGGTTGAGACCGTAGATCAAATGGTAATCATTTAGATATTGCACATAAATTACCAACGTTATATTTAATGAAAACGATAATTTACACATAGCTATTGTGATTCACTTGTAAAATATATAGAAAACTATACTTATTTCGCATTATAAGTAGCAAATCGAAATTCAGGTTAGAAAACCTTATCCGCTTATCAAAATATTCAATTTCTCTAACAAACAATTGTTCTTCAATGAACTTCTGAGGGTCATTTTATGCTGGTCTTTTCGAGCTTTCCATTTTATTTCTCTACAATGTAATGTATATTGTGTCAGTGACACGGGTGACCTTTAGTGAAATGTAATCTGCAATGGGTAGACATAAATACATTCCAGCTTTATGTGTAAAAGATAAGCGTTCGAGATAAAAAATGTATTTTATGTTGAAATGAATGCATTTACAGACGCGTCGCAATCTATATAATAAAATCGTAAAAAAGTCGTGTCTGTACATTGAATATTTTTTAAAACAAACATTGCAGTATGTGAATAATACAGAGGTTACAAAAACAATTTTTAGACTTTTAGTCAGTCCAAAAAAAAAAAAAATGTGTATCACGCAAAAACCACTGGACGGATTTTAATGAAACTTGTGTATCAGCCTTTAATTTTAAGGTAGTGAGTGAGATATGCCAGCGCCCATACCCATCCTATCCTATCCTTCCCCATTTTCTATACGCTTTCTCCCAATCCATTTCTTAATCTACAAAGGTAGGTAGGCACCTGGGAGCGTGCCAACGTATGTCATTCTGGACTGATGTTGGCATGTATCGCGGATGTCTATGGACGACAGTATCTACTTATCTTCAGGTGGACTGTATGTTCGTCTGCCGCCTGTTTTCTATATATAAAAAAATAATATCCCACTGTAGTGTACATGCCTCCCCTAGTGATTTACTACGTTGTTTCGGGCCATAATCCAACACGCAGGCCAAGTGCGGTTTGGTGGATACACAGCCTCTAGATGTTTTTCTTTAAATTTCTGGAGCTATACGATAAACGATGTTTTCCTCTCATCGCCGACCTAGTGTTACATTTTTTTTAAAATCCGGACTTTCGTAAAATCTCAGTGGTACTTTAATGCGTACGTAAAATCTCAGGCCAAGGATTTAAACTCACGATCACGATAATGTGAGTCGAGTATAGATACCCCCTGAAACTTACCATAGTTATAAATGATGTGCCCGGTTAACATTGAGGATATTTTTTAATCCGATCAATTATAACGTTCCCACGGGAACTAAGTTGACCACATATCGTCACGGCTACTGCTACTTTAAATAAAAAAAGAAACAAAGGCTAATTGCAATAAAAAAAAAGGATAATTGTAGGGATCTGTTTTTTATGCCTGGATTCTCGGATAAGGTAAAAACAAATAGTTTACAAGCCGGTATTCTATATTACACACGTATTCTCAGAGACAGTTTCTTCTATCGATCGTGTCCCAACCAAAACCTGTATTAATATCACTTACAAATCAATATTCAAATATACGAGTACGATCTATATTACAACATATGTAATCCTTAACAATGGACCTACTGCCCTCATTTATTAGTTATCTAAAAGTATTATGCATGCAGTAGAAAACATTATAATACCATAATAGAATTAGACCGGTACAAGTTATAGAAGATTAGTGATCCATCTTATTTATACGAACCCTATTTCACGGTATACTTTGTATATATATTTACCTTATGCTCTAGGAATTAAACTCGCCCTTTGTACGACTAATTGTAAGTGCATTATTTTTAAAAAAAAGTTCGTCTTGAGAATGGGTCGTGCTAGACTAAACTATTTATATTCCTCTGTTAGTGATTTCGAGCGGTTAAATTCGAGCAGTACCTACTCTCCAAATTTTGTTATATACTTTAAAATAAAAATAGATATATTAAAATTACAATAGCTTAGATCTGAGAGTAGGTTTGAACTCTTGTTTGTCACAATTAGATATACTCGTAATATAGGTATTTTTTTATACGAAAAGGCGGCATACGAGCATACAGTCCACCTGATGGTAAGTGGCTACTCTCGTCTCTATAGACGTTGGCCTGATCTGGACTGACGTTGGCATGATGTTGGTATGTTGGCAGAATTACAAACGATGGCTCGCCCTCGAATACGCTGCCTACCTTTGCCGATGAAGGAATGGATTGGGAGAAAGGAATGGTAAAACGGGGGCGATTCGGATAGGATGGGCTCTGGCATAACTTAGTCACTACCGAAATACGTACGTTGGGGAAATATGATAAAGTTGGAAATGGAGTACCTACATTCTAACTGTTCCTGTTCTAACTTGCGCCATACCTCAAGAAAGCAGCGCGTGACAAACAGACAATTCGTCGTCTGAGGTCATTGATGCCTGCGCTTTCACGATTTCACTACGACTGGTACTAGGCATTCATTATAGTTTTATCCGATTATGACCATACTGACAGGTAGCGCTAGTTTCTTGTTGATGGCTTAGCGTTTTTATCGTTGGGAGTATTGACTTGTTAAGGGGACCATTTCGCTTTCATTATGTTGCAGAGTTTTTGACTACCGTATCACAAATTCGGGGTTCCGGACCATAATCTGCCTTGGGAATGTTATTTGCCAATTCTCAGTAATGCGAACGTTTCACTGCCGAGCTAATAATAAATAATTTAAAAATCCGTACTTAAGAAAGAACTCGGTGATAAAAGTCGCGATGCGATCTCATGAATTTTAAAAATTGATCTATCGCCGTGTTTTCATTAATAAATACTTGGAATCTGAGAAGAAATGTTGGGAGTCATTATAAATTACATTGAACAATAATTGACATCTACTGGAGTGTACTACTGCTAGGTCTTCAAGAAATTGTATTAGATTATTTTGGTTATTTTGTTTTATATAAAGACCGGGAAGTGGAAGTGTAGCCCTTTGTCTAGATGAGTTGACTTGATGAAAGATTCTGTTAGTGCCTGAAAAAAAGATTGTGCGAGACATTTTCTTTCTCATATCTATATTATCTATATTGATTCCTTAGCTGGCTTACGAAGTAGTTCCGAGCTGTGCCGACAGATGGCGCTGTGGTCGGCGAGACAAACTACGATAATTAAAATTCTTAACTGCAATTCTACGTTAAATTATTGAATTCCTTGTTGCGTGTTGTGTTGGTGTTTGTGTATGTGCCCATCGCAAGGGAGACAAGAGCCGGAGACAAGGAAACAAATATCACGAAAATTAAAACTTAACTTTATTTAATTATACTTGTCATTACTGCTGATACTGTCATTGATATGGCGGCGTTTTAGTATCATCACCAACCAATAAGATCACATTATGTACCTACATTATTTGTTAGATACTTGGCAAGCTTCGGCATCGTTACCGGAGTCGGATCGTTGTCGAATCGTACTGTAAAAATGTCTTACATAGTAAGGAAGTGGGATGGTTCCCAGTAAGTTTACGATGCATTCAACTTTTTGAAAGAGTTCGCAGTCGCTTTCATAAAATATCTGTCTTTGTTTTAAATAGGAAGAAGAAGAAAAATGAAAAACTTTGATATACGATATCGTTGTTTGAGTTTTTGATTAAATGTGTTTCGTACAGTACCATAGCTATTGAATAAATGAAGGAATGTTATGAAAAATGGAAAATCTTTATTGTATTCCCGTTTTATTTAATGTAAGACACACAGTAGCAATAGGCGGCCTCAACACTTAAAGTGATATTTTCCATATTATAAAAATTGTCCCTTTTTAACAAACGTTTACAAAAAACCGCTTCAAATTCGATCCAGCCGTTTCAGGAAAAAGTGGTAACAAAGAGATAAATATACAAACGTAAATATATACAAGATCTATTATCCCATCTCCGTTCCGTCAAGAGTAAAAAGGTTTTCTCCGGAAATTGAAACCTCTAAATCAGTCAACAGTAAACGAAGTATCCCAATCAATGCATCATGTGGATTCCTGGTTACACTCACTGTAAACATTGACAAGAGCCTTTCAGGACATCAATTTGCTAAGTCAAGTAGCTAAATGATATTGTACAGTAGCTGTAGTAGCAGCTGATAGTTTATAAGTATAAATGGTTAGTAATCGCGTAGACCGGACACTTTCACCGCGTTGACTCATACACACCTCGTGCGACATACCTCAAGTTGCCGAGTGAAACCACAACTTAGAGAGAGTTCGCAATTATACTGACGTCTTAAGACGCCTCACGTATACTTAAACTACGTGTCTTAGTAATATTTCGATGAAGAGTTATGGGCAAAATAAACTAGAACTATTAGGATAATTATTTATCTTAGAAACGTATCGCAAATCTTGGTAATTGGATATTTGATTACTTATTTTTAGAAAGATAACCAATTAATTAATTCGAAATATTAGATGTCTATTTGTGAAGATAAATCGAAATATCTGTAAAAATGACTATAGAGAGGTAAGAAGTCACAAATAAAGGACGTTCTTTATGGAAAAAAGGTGGCAGACGAGCATACAGTCCACCCGATGGTAAGTGGATACTGTCGTAAATGGACATCCGTAATACAAACCAACGTTAGTCCAGAATGACAAATATTGGCATGCCTCCGGATGCGCTGACTACCGTAGTATAGAATGGGACTGACTGTGTGGTGTAGGCCGGTTTTAGAATAGAACCCCATCTCTTCGTGTAGGTGTCGTAAAAGGCGACTAAGGGATCAGAAAGCGGTTACCACAAGCCCCGAGGAACTACATCACCCCTAGATGCATACATACTCAATGTGCATTGAGGCAGTTATAGCTGTTCATTAGATATACGTTGTGAGTGTCATAATATACAATGCGGTGAGCTGTCGCTTTATTGCGCATTTCTGGCAACTTTATGGCGAAAATAATAGTTTATTGCAAAAAGCGTAATTCTGCTACCAGACTAAACTGCTTGGTTCTAAGAGAGATGTTCTTACTTGGTGAGAATACATGTTAATCGGATTTATATTTTGACTATCTAATACGTATTATTTATTCTCAGTTTCTGGGATGGTTCTAGGTAATTAAACACTGAGTCTTTTTTTGAAAATATCGGCAAGTTACCTAAAAAGTATTTTCCTTTTATGTGACGATACTAAAAAAAATATATGGTGATCCTGATAATCCCCTCGTTATTATGAGGGAGGATGTGTGTTCTGCAGTGTGTTGATATCATTCTCAGGCAGTGAAGGCATTCTTTGATGTGCTTCATACTTCGTTATTTAGTTTACTTAGATCTAGAACAGAAGACAGGAAAGAGCCGCCTGAACCCCCCAGATATCATTTTTCATCTGTATCGGATGAATTTGAAACAAGCGTGCCATCTCGGATTCGCCACCTTGAAAAAAAAAATTTCCTTGCCTTGACATAATATGTAGTTTAATATACACATAATTTAGCCATAATATACACAATAATAAATATACTCGTATATATACTGATTATATGATTATAGTCTATAAAGAATATAAAAAGTAACAAATAAAATAAATTATCACTTACTTCGGTGACACTAATAGCTTTCCTTCTATGTATAGGTCGGTTCGGCAATCGATCCATTAATATAATAAATAACGCACACTCAACGGTCCACACTAGGATTCTCTGTGTCCAGAAATACACAAAAAGACAATCACACACAGACCCGAACAAACACTTGTCTTTGAACAAATAAATGTCCGACCGGGAATCGAACCCGGGACCTTATGCACAGCTAGCGGGATCACTGCCAACTGCGTCAATAGGTATTATTTTCTTAGTAAATTCTTAGTAAAATAATACGAATAGTTCGCCTCCCTTTTGTGGGAGATTAAAAATAAAGATGTTATTACTTATTACATTTTTATAAATAAAAAAATGCTCTACGTAACTGCCGCATAGCTAAAATTCTTGCTAAAGCCGAGCGCCCGGTATTTAATTCCTCGACAGGAGGAAATATCCTCATTTACAAAGCTGGTATTTATCTGG
Source organism: Sesia bembeciformis (assembly GCA_943735995.1). Lineage (NCBI taxonomy): Eukaryota > Metazoa > Arthropoda > Insecta > Lepidoptera > Sesiidae > Sesia > Sesia bembeciformis. The sequence goes on along the minus strand of OX031042.1, from coordinate 11,301,427 downwards.
TATTCCTGTTTACGATCTCATGTTTGCATATATACAACTTTTGAAGTTTTCTTTCAGGTATCTGCATTAGTTCAACTTATTGTTCTGGTCTTTTTAGCGCGAACTCGAGAAGTGAAGTTGATTTTTTATTTCATTATTGTGTAAACAAATGAGTATTAGGCGTTTTGTGGTTTAATAGTTATAGTGTATTAAACTTCAAAGTGTTTTTGGTGCGTGGTGTCTGTGATAATCAAATAAAAGCGTGGGACTGCGTTTTTTATGTGCTTGCTCATCTGTTCCCAGTAAATCTACTTATCGCTTTACTGAGCGACTTCGTACTTACTTCCACGGGACTGGACATTGATAGGATGCGTTTTAGACATTGTAATTGTTTGTTATGATAAAAATATGACACCGGCAGAATGTGCTAATTACACTAATGCCATATATGAAGAAAACAAGCTTATTGTTACTGCGTAAAGTGCGGTCTTCAAGACACTTTATGCTATGAATCCGAAAGTTGTGGGACGAACTGCCAGCTGAGGTTTTTCCACTTAGTTATGACATGGGGCTCTCAAAAGTGCTGTGAATAGGATTTTGCTAGGTCGGCAGCGCACCAGCATCTCCCCTGGTGTCGCAGATGTCCATGGGTAATGGTAACCACTCACCGTCTTGTGAATCGCCCATCTGCCACCTCTTTTATAAAAAAAACCTAAGATTTTGCAATCAATTTGAACTTTGAACTAAGTCCAGAGACAAATTACATATTCAACTTATTTGTAGCATGCAAGTATGTACCCACTTATACAGGCTGTATCAGGACTATTCCCGAAGCCTAAAACCATGGCTTCCATTCAAGATTCTGAGTTCATTGACGTGAAAATTTTGCAAATCTTCTTTTTGCATAAAACATCATTTTTTTTTAGTTTTTCATATAAATTAATCAAATATAAAGCCCAAAAATGAGATATTATGAAACAAAAGGCTTTCATTTGAGGTATCTCAAGTTTTTTTTTTATACTTTTATCCCCTCGTCCTTTTTGAGATATTTGATAAATTATTGTGTATTTTTTATATTTAAACATTGGACGGTAATAAAAACAATATGTTGGGTATATTGGACAATTTGTGTGACAAAAACTTGCCATCATTCGGCCCACCGCAAAACCATTTTAAATAAAACCACATTTTCCCGCAGGTACAGTTTCATAGCTATTTTTATTCGAATAATTTTTAAATTCTACAAATTGTGCCTGTGTTTGTTTATCTATGCATATAAAGAGAAATGCTCAGACTGACTGACTGACTCATCAACGCCGAGCCGAAACAGCTTAAGTAATAAACATGAAATTTAAGACAGTAGCTTCCTTTTATAACGTAAAGATTTATAAAGAGAGAATTTCTCGAAATTCAACCCTTAAAGAGGTGAAAAGGGGTTCAAAGTGTGTATGGAAAAAAATATTTGATGGTCCCATTAACTTGAAACTTGGTATAAATATTCTACAATACAAATAATTTAACACGTGTTGTACAGTCTTTCAAAATTATGTCAGTGAGCTAATATACAGGGTATTAAATTTTGTATGGAATCATTAAATATTCTGGTATATTTATTTATTGAAATTCAGTAAATATGTTGTACTACATGAATAAATAAAAACGATTTGCCAAAGAAATTAAATGCGTGCCAGTGAAACCGCGGGCAAAAGGGAGTTGTAGTTATTTTAGCAATTTAATTAAGTGTACATTTTTCAGCGCTCGGTTAAACTTTAAACTGGGGTCTTTTATTATATTGCAACGGCAGTCAAACTTTTCCCAAAAAAAACTAGTTAAGTACAGTTTGAAATCTGAGTTGCATTCAAATAGCTGAAACTTACAAAGAGAAATCGTCGTTGCAACTCGAAAATAACAAAGTATGTATTTAAACACTTTGGCTAACAAAGTATGAAAACTAATTATATCTATGAAAAACTAAAACCAACACGCAAAGCAATTATTTCTGAAAATTAATGACTTTTGAATTGGAAGACGAAATTATTATTCATTACTAATTAATGAAAATATTTAAATGTTAGAATCACAACTTCATATCTCAATATTTCTCAAAACATAAATTATAATAAGTGATGTATGAAATTATATAAGCTGTATAAATGTGAAAACCTTAATACGGCGTTATTATTAGCTAAGTAAAATGTAAATAGTAAAATGTAATGTAAATAGTTAGCTAAGTAAATAGTAAAATGTAAAATTACATGCTGTCTGGTTCTTCAATTTAATGAATACCTACTTAAATAAACATTTATAAAATGGATTTTATTCAATAGAAATTTGATCGTCAAATGCATTGCAAAATCGCCGTGTGTAAAACAAAAACACTACGCGGAATGACCAATCAGGATTTCCAATTACCAAATCATTCAACGGAAAACAGCACGCAGGTTGTAAAATTGAAATTCTGCGTCGAGTGAAATCTGAGCGCAGACTGATTCAGACTGATTCAATTATTCAGAGCTTGTTTAGGTTTTACGTTTACAAATACTTACTAGCCAAAGCGTAGAAGCACAAACTCGAGATGTCGACATTAGACGTGACTTGGTTACCATAGCATCGAATACGGAGATTACACAAAAGATTTTGTAGCGGCCACTGCCCTGAGAGTTATGGACGTGTAACCTTCCTTGTGAAATACCGTCTGCGGTTACGAGTTTAGACGTCATTTCTAGTTTATGAATAAAGAACTGTATAAAATTGGAGGTCTGACGCGATTTCGTCCGCATATTTTTTTTGAAAACAAATACGTACTTCGTTAAACCCACTTTAGTGTTTTGTAGTTTCTTTTTAAATTGTTATTTTTAAAGAGCTGCTATGGAAATTGCGTTTTTAAAAAGACCGATGACAGCGCCAATCAGAAGAAAGATTTAGCTAATTTCCGTGCTTTTTAGAAAGAAAGTGTTTAGAGAAAAGTTGTAACGCTTTACGAGCCCTATATAGTCTAATAGATCACTGTTCAGATCACTGATCAAATGTTCAGTAGGTCTCGAATTCTTTAACTCGTGTGTTTTAAAAAGGGAACATTTTACGTAGTCCCGAGCTAGAAATTGCAAACCGATTGCTTTGATAAGAACCTATGTCATCTAGACTATTCCCATATCGATGGTATGCGTAGACGTCGATTTTTTTTATTTGCGATTTTTGATTGCACCGTCATAAATTACTGAACTACTGAACCTTTGGTTTTGGAATTTGTTTTATTTCGAATATTTTACAGTTATCTTTCTTGTAATTCTGGAAGTAATAAACGGATCTGATACAGCTATATACATACATATATGTATATCTAGATTTATAAGGAAATCGCATATTATTTTTGTGCCATATTCAAAGTAATAGTCAAGTGAAGAATGGGAAATACGAAATCTTGATTAGCGTTTTCAAAATAAACTTAGCATAATGGTTACGAAATGTAAATTATTTCTAGGTTGTCATTATATCGCATGTGAGATTAATAACCACAAATAGATGTGGACATCATCATTAGACCAATGCAACCTCACTCATTAACTAAGAATAGCCATAATTATATCTATTTAAAAATATTTTTATGTTTTACGCAATACATTAAACATGAATATGTGTATTTTACATAACTACACTATTTTTATTTTTATTTTCACAATTAATCACAGTTTCGATTTCAATGGAATAACAAAGTAAATGAACGATTTGTTTTATAAAGTGTGGCATCTCATTATCAAAACATTTTATACCACAAAAAATAAAAATATCTACCAATTCAATTTGTTACAAGACTTTTCCATCACTTCTAAGAACGCTCTCTAACTCCTAAAAGTGTATTATTTTTAATTTTTGTGAAAATACATATCTGTCTGTATATTCCGTTTCAATTCAATTTGTCCAAAATGTAAACGAACGTGGCGGCCTTAAATTAAATAGTGAAGTGATAATTGTTTACATATCCGTAATTTGATTCATCGAGACTGCAAGTTTGCCCAAGATTTAAAGCTAAATGTTGAGATATTTCTTTCATTTAAGGCTGTGTCAGTTATATTATTCCGCCGTATTTGTTTACATTTTGGACAAATTGGATTGGAATGGAATATAGCTCCGGTTAAGTGGACCGAATAACTTGAATAAAGTCGCCAGTCAATGGACTGGATGAGAAGAGTGGAAGACCGAATGTGGTGTGGCGGGACTTGGGAGAGTACAATAGGTACTAGCTGTGCCCGTCAATTTTTTTGCACATAATATATAGCCTATGTCCATCTGGAATAGTGTACCTTTCGTAAGGTGAAAGAATTTTTGAAATCGGAGTAGTAGTTTCGGAGATAATGGTCCAAGAGCTGAGTGACAATTTTGGGTAGGTATTTGAGGCACTATGAAAATTTGTCTAATACTTTTTTTCATTATAATTTAATACAATGTGAACACCTGGCTGAAGGGTTGTGGAAGTTTACCAACCCTCATATTTTAAATCCGATAAAATAATCTGGCTTTTGTATTTTTCAACTCCTCAAATATTTAATTCAAAGTTATGAAAATTTCAAAATGCCTCAAGCACATTTAAAAAAAAAAATTAAATATTTAAAAAATATGTGTTGGTAAACTTCCACAACCCTTCAGCCAGGTGTTCACATTGTATTAAATTATAATGAAAAAAAGTATTAAACAAATTTTCATAGTGCCTCAAATACATACCCAAAATTGTCACTCAGCTCTCCTACTATTACCTCCTTCATCCAAACTTACAAACTTTATCTCTCTATAATATTAGTATAGATTGGAGGGTGTATAGGCTAATGGTATGATATTTAATTTTAAACTTTTTAATCTGTTATTTTAATTTTTATTTTGTGACAAGCCCAGATAAATTGGATTTAAATGATGTTTATTTTTGGAGCAAATTATTCAGATTAAATTTATTCAGTCACGTAATGGAGCACGGAACGTAAGCCTTGCTACCGATATATCCCGCTATACCATGACACATTCTTTAAGCATTTGCTCCACTACCTGCGATTAAATGACAAGATATCAATTGTTTTCTTATTTATTTAAACAAGCAGCAAAAAACGATCATCAAAACAAATAGCTTTTGTATAACTGAAATAGATGAAATTGAAATTATTAAGAATGTCATCGCTCATATAATTCTCCGTTCTTATGCAAGAAACCTACAAAATTACCGTACGTAGAAAGTACGTTGACTGTTCTTATTAAAAGGAGCAGTTTGTCTCTCTGTCCTCTCGCCTATAGAACTATCGAGCATTGGTTTGTGTGAGCAGTTGCACTCGACGACTTTCTTCTCTCTTATACTATTTACAAGTTCATTGCCTACTAGCTAATCGTCGGCAGTGAGCCAAGTACCTCATACACATTGCATTTTCTACAGATACCTGTACTTTATAGCAGAATTCCATCTGCAGTTGATGCGGATCCGTTACGGTGCACCGCAAAGAAGCGTTCAGTGACCTACACGAGCTTGTGCGATGGGAAACTAGCTCATTATAGCCAAATTGGTGGAAAAATTGGCAGACTGTAACCGCTGGATCAATGTGAGTTATTGTTGAGAAAGTGCTCGACGATTTGATTATTAAAAAGACTGGCGGTTCATTGCTGTAACCATCATTGTAATATCAAATTCGCATAATCTATCTTTATTTGTCAAAACAATTTGAACAATTTAATTCTCCTTACCACGGAAGTAATGCATGGACATTACTGTGCATGGAAGCATGGAAGGTGCATGGAAGTAATCACTTTAGCGTTAAACCAAAGGTCAACTCAGAGATTGGCTGGTAGATAATGCCTTGAGGAATTAAGCTCGCCTTTTGTACGATAATGTGCAATAAAGTGTATTAAAAACAAACAAAAAAAAGTCGCCAGTCGAACTTTTAGTTACTTTTTAAAATTTTTGGTTACTTTTTATGACATAGTAGGGAGAGAGTGCATGCTGCATTCCCATAGGCACTAGGCGCACTCGACTGGTCACGTTACCCCTCTCTCACCATGAAATGTACTGCATTTGCTACTTTATCGTATTTCCCCAAGTACGTACGTGTACGTACATGTTTTGGGTAATGAGTGAGATATGCCAGAGCCCATTCGCATGTCATCCTATCCCTCCCCATTTTCCAAATAATCCATTGCTTAATCTGCAAAAGTTAGCAGCGCATCCGGGGGCGTGCCAACGTTTGTCATTCTGGACTGATTTTGGCATGTATCGCGCATGTACGCCCACTTATCATCAGGTGGACTGTAAGCTCGCCTGCTGCCATTTTCTACAAATAAAAAAAAGATATAATAAACATAAACAGAATCGCAAGCAAGACCTGAATGCGACTAGCACAAAACAGAGGCAAAGGCAAAGGAGTGAAAGAAAGGAGGCTTTATACCCTGCAGTGGACTAAAAACAGCTGAAAATGATGATGAAATTAATACAGATGGCCATAGGGAATGTTTGTGTTGCCTAAGAAATCGTTCTGCCACCCGAGCAAAGCCAGTATTGATGGCTTTTTTTAAATTTATAATATAAAGTGGTGAAAAAAAAGTGAAGAGAAAGTGCCATTAAACTGATTAACTAAATCATTGCCAATCCAAACTTTATAGCTAATAACATTGCCTGTATAAAACACGAAAACGGAAATGGCATTTGCTCTTTGATATCTCATAAAACGGTTTTACTGTTAATTTGACGCGCGGCGGATTTGGAAGCCTAGTTTCGGAGTTATCGCCACTGACACGCCATTGTTCCCTATTGCAGACACTACCTGCTTGTGTTATTAAGACAATTATCACTTTTTTATTGAAACAGTAACAATTAATCATTGTATAGACAACTGGTTGCGTTATTTTAACAACTACTTATGTATAGTTTTGCGCAATTAAAAATGTAGGGTATAAAAGTATATTCTGAATGGAGGACAGATGTTGCTCACATCCATAGTTGCGTCTGAGTATCTTAAACGGGTTGATAAATAATTGAGTAATTTCCTGTAAATAATTGTGACAAAATGACAAATTAAAATATTCGCACACCTGCATGCAGGTCGAATAGTTAGACTACCAAAATTGTATTTGGACCTTATATTATCTTAGATGTATACGTGCAAATAAATTTGAGTTATAAAAAAATATTTATTAAAAATAATTTGTGTTTTGTACTAGGGTTAGAACCGTGGTGCTACTGGCGGCTCTACCGTGGGCATCATGGTCACCACACGAGAATTGATCGAGTGTTTCGGTAGTGAGTGAGATATGTCAGAGCCCATTCCCATTCCATCCTATCCTATTCCTCCCCATTTTTCCTACCCTTTCTCACAATCCATTCCTTAAGGTCTGCGCACATCCGGGGGCGCGTCAACGTTTCTCATTCTGGACTGATGTTGGCATGTATCGCGGATGTCTATGGAGAACAGTATCCACTTAACACCGGGTCGACGCCACCACAGGACCATCTATACACCACCTCTATAAAAGTTGACTCGCCAAGCCGTTTGGTTAGCGTAGCGTTTTAAGGTAATCCATCCCTTATGTACAAGACACTGCACGAGGAGGCCCACGTCCACTTAGTGGATACTAAGTGGGCTGGTTCCATTGCAAGTTACCAAACTTTCTTTCGTGAGTTACTGATATAGACATTTTTATTTTATTATATATTTAATGTATTTTAAAGTTTAAGTTGAATGGAAGATGGGTTATTTGAATTTGCCACTATATATCAAGTCTCAAAAGGTCTAAAACACATATAAAGAAGAGAGTAAAGAAAGAGAAATCCTTCATCAACAACCCTGCACCCTGCAGTCCCCTGTACCCTGCAGTGGGAATTCAGAAGCTGACATCGATATTGCAAATGGTATTAGTTGTTTCATGTCACGAAGGCGGGTTACGCTCAGTAGTGGTTATGTTCGTATAACCTCGTACTGTTTGCCTTCTGTTTTGGAAAAGGTCAAAGAAACACGCCCACGAAAAAAAATGATCCTCCATCACGACAATTCCCCCTCCACCAGACAAACGAAGCAATCTTTGAGTACTTTAAATGTTTGATGTTTGGGTCATCTGCCACACAGTCCCGACCTTGCACCCTGTGATTTTCAATTATTCTCTAAAATTAAGTATAAATTCAGAGGAATACGTTATATGAATGCAGAAGAGGCAGTAACAGCCTTCCAAAGGGCTGTTGAAGAGGTGCCTAAAGGGGTGGGCATTTAAATCACACAATGGTTTTTTCGCATGAAAAAGTATATCGATTGTCGCGGAGAATAGTTCGAAAAGCAATAAAACAACTTCCATCTTTATATACGACTAGCGACCTGCCCTCGCTTCGCTTCGGTTTATAAGTTTTTTTTTTTAAATTTCAATATAAAATATAGCCTATATTAGACACGGATAATGTAGCTTCCTATTTGTGAAAGATTTTTGAAATCGGTTCAGTAGTTCCAGAGATTGCCCCCAACATACCTACAAACACACAATTTTACCTCTTTATTATATTAGTATAGATTTAATTTTTGAGATTCTAAATATGTACTTTCAGTGTCACCCACGTATGTATATGTTAGATACTAGTGAAATTCCGTTGACGTGGTAGGTGCCAGTTATCGCACGAATTGTCGTCTCAGGGGGCCACGATTTCTCATTGCGATTTGCGTGCATTTGTTTTCCGTAAACGTAATTGCGTTTTTTATTTTTCTATTCACTGTGCTCGCCATTTTGGTGTGCGTAAACATGAGAACACTCCCGACGCCCGCGGGGAGATGAAAGAACTATTACAAATGATGAAACTTGTTGTATAAAAAAACGAAGAAACTTGAAGAAAATAATCACGTTATTGGTCTATAATAATACCTTATATAATTCCATGAAATAGGAAACGTTAAAATATAAATCAATATAAAGGCATTGCGAAATGACATTGATTGAAGATTACAGTTACTTTAATAGTGAGACATTATCCCTGATAATGACGAGATTCAGGTCCACACTGCTTTGGGACAGGGTTTTATAACTTGACCGTTTCGTTTTAATGGAAATGTCCATCACTATTTAGTACAACTGTATGTTGGGGATAAAATCGAAAACTACTCAACGGTGTGATGCAGCTAATCCGCAAGGATTTTGCGGGGAATGTTACATATCATAATTCCCAAAACGGACTTTTGGGAACGTAATTATTTGTGATTGCGCTCAAACTGTACGTCGTCGCTGCGTGCCCGAGTTGGCGCTAAGCTCCTTCTCGCTCTGCTCGTCGTTGTTACATAACATAAAAATATCTAATTGTGCTATATAATCAATTGTAAAAATTTGAATCGAGTCAAGGAAGATGTTTCGATTCATCGGTGAATGGTTTCCAATCACGCGACTTAGTGGTACCTACTTACAAAATAAGGGACACGCTTGGTTTGAATACAAACGAACTTGCGCTGTCTACGAAAGCTGCGATCTAAACGTTTTTTAGACTAATGCTGAGGAAGAGGAACGTTGAGGAAAGTAATAATAATGTTAAAACATTAAATTGTAGATTAAATAAGTTAAATTACATCAAATTTGCGTGGAGATTGGACGTTAGTTAAAAATACGTAGTAGATGCCTCAATTGTACAATTGGCTGTAATTAGGTACTCACGTCCATACCTCAATTGACTGTAGTACCTCAATTTTACATGCTAATCGCTGTTTTTTTTCACTAAAAAATATTGTAATTAGGCGTCATTTTAGGCGACTTGTGTGTGGTGGTAAGTCGTGGAAGAGACCTACTTATATTTATCATCAGCAACAGACAGACATAGGCTAGCGCTATGGCATGGTACGGACGAACTGCCGATTTATTAAAGAAAATGAATTTAGGCCGACTTCTCGCGTGGAAGCATTTTCTTAGTTATTTGTTGTCATCTTTGCAATTGTTTCAATAACAGTAATTTTATTACAAATAGAGATAATTAATTGATCAATTTCTATTATAATTACGCGTATTTCCAAACTGAAAACCAAGCCTGTTTGTGCAATCGGCAACAGTTCAATATATCTGCACCTTATTTAGCCAGCGGTAAGGCCGAGAACTGAATCGTTTCCACTTTCCAGTTCTTATAGTTGTATTTATTGCAAGCGAACACGAATCCACGTGGTTACAAGATGCAGATGGAGTCCCGTTACAGAGTGGTACAAGGCGCTACGAAAAGGCGATCGATTAAGATATTCAATTTACGTGAAAAAATTAATAAATTATAAAATGACGTAAGATTGGAGCACTGCAGACGTATAGTCTACATCCTAAAATAATAATAATAAGGTCTGAAATAGAATAGCTATGAGATATTGATATATAAATATCGTATACCCTACATGTTTTGATGCTTAATGTAAACAATATTGAACTTATTGGCATAAGGGTATTAGTTTCTTACAAAAACAATGGTATTTCTCAGTAAGATAATCTCTTTTTTTATCTACCTACGTAAATGAAGGAATATAAAAGCTCAGATAAAATCGCAATGAAAAGTATCCAATTATACCTACTTATATGCATTAAGTGACATATTTCGACATTAGAAATTTACAAGTGACTTTGAAAAGGAGAGATAGGTACCTATATCCCGCCTATAAATATGTTGACATACATAATTATATATTTATATAACCCCTAAATTACATAATATAATGTTATACAATGAAACGTCATATAATGAAAGTAGGATTACAACAAATATAAACGACTCTTTAATTAATTTTATTAATTAAATTTATATTTTATTTATTCATTAGAAATCAGTACGTAATAATACAAATTATACTAATAGCCCATCATAGGAAACGTTGGCTAATAACAATTTTCTTAGTTATGTTTACATAGTATTTGAATGAATTAACATGTAATGACAATTGTTAATTCATGATTATGTTAATAATTAACATATTCGTCTTATGCTTATACATTAATGATACAAACCTCGTGTAGGTATATAAAAGGATTTGGTATGAGCGTTAGTGATTGCGTTTCTCTCCTTGTTTATGTGAGCGCGCGTCCGAGTATGTCTATCTATCTATCTATATATTCAGTATAAACATAATATTGCTAAAATATACAAGTAATTCGATTGCTCAATTATTTATTAAAGAATTATAACATATTCGTACGTTTTGTACCAGCGCCCATACTGGACTGGAACAGTGGACCGCCCCGTTACCACGGTACATCTCCACTGGTGGGTAACAGGGTTATGTGTCATGCACCGTTGCGCTCACGCGAATGCATGTGCACGGATTTTGAGAAAATATATCTACTTGAAGCGTTTTGACAGCGACTACTCTTCGTGAAAATTGTTTATTATTCAATCTCAAATCGTTAGAAAGTTTGTTCGTTTAATGTGGTACTATCACAAAAAACAGAATTTTTTAATTCGGCTTGCTGTGTGGTGTCGGATTAGAATATTAGAATAGCAAAACCCAATCTCTTCTCGTGGATGACTTAGCGCCTAGGGGATAACAAAGCCGTTACCACAAGCCCTGAGGAACTACACCACCTCTAAAAGAGTGGACTTGCCAACTCGCTTGGCTAGCGTGGTGTTTTAAGGCATTGTGCATGGTGAGCCCAACAGCGAACGAAGGGGCTAAGGCCCGTGTCCAGTAACGAACGAAGGGGCTAGTTACTGTTACTGAGTATGCAAATACCCATAACAAATGCAATATAATTACATTAATACCCATATTTTAAATTATTTATAACGACAATTAAGGGCTTAGTAGTAAAAATGAAACAAATGAAAAAAAAATGCTGCAATGTGCACCAACGCAAATTATATCTATACTATACTATATTTTACTATAATATAATATATAGGTAAAATTGTGTGTTTGTAGGTATGTTGGGGGTAATCTCTGGAACTACTGAACCGATTTCAAAAAATCTTTCTCAAATAGGAAGCTATATTTTCCTGTCTAATATAGGCTATAATTTATTTTGAAATTTTGGAAAAAAAAATGAAAAATAAACTTATAAACCGAAGCGAAGCGAGGGCGGGTCGCGTTATTTATAAAATATTTTTTTAGTTTCTTAATTATAATTACCACGTTACTACATTAACGTTAACGATTAATTTGTGTTACGATTTTGAACTAATATTTCTGAAAACCGTGCAAGTATTTTTATTTTTTACAGTTATTAAAGAATAATAATAATAATAAAATAATTACGAAACTAGACATTTTATATGAAAAGGTAAAAAATAAAAAACAAAATTTCCAGCAATTAAGGCGTTGCTTTGACTGTGTGACGAATTTCAATTACACAGTATATCTATATAGAGCGACAGGCTTTTTGCTGACTTAACCGCTTTGATATGGATAGTGTCCCAATGTTTATATTATAAAACCTGCTTTGATTAATTTAAAACTTTGTTTATTGTTTAAATTAAAATTTCGAATAAACAAATATATAAAACTATGCGATATAGAGATATAAGAAATATAAAATAAATAAGTATATATTCCTTGAGATATAGATAGATATACTTTATAGTGAGACACCAAAACATGTAGAAGAGACACACACAGAGACGTATGTAATTAGAAGTACAATCGACGGCTTTATCGCTGAAGCGATTTCTTCCAAGCAATCTTTGCTTGGAAGAAATAGAAATAATATCATATATAATATCATGAGCATAGATATAATAAGGTTTGCAGACGTATACATAGATATAATATCATATATTCCTAGAGATTTTTTATTCAATCCAAACATAATCTACGTCCACCTGCATCCTACTAATCTAAATCAACGGTATAAATTAAAGTATGTAGGTATAATCTTACAAAACCTACCTAAGAACTTGTACGACTATTAAACTCGGGCTATTAAGCATAGTAAAATGGTGTTTTTACAACTTATACAAATACAATGTAAGTTTTATTTAGTATAAGTCAAATGTACGGTCCACCGGGGAGCGCGTCTGCACAGTAAAAATGTATACTGTGACCCAGTTACAAATAATGTCCTGCACTGTGTATCCTTTCGTGGAATGGAGACTGTATAAAATCTATCATGATAAAATGTAAAATCTTAAATATATTTTAACGCTGAATGTTTTTTTGAAAAGTTGTTAATAATTAAGCGTTATAAACTTGTTATAATCGACATCATAGTTTAACATCATCATTTTCGCACGTAGTGAGTTCAGATGCTTCGATCGAATGTTAATCCAGCTTAAACATACATTAGTGTTGTATATTTCACACAAACATGCGAAGATACTCTTTATGTTCATGTTTGCCCATTATATTTTCATGACAGCATAAAATATTTTAATGTTTATTGTGTTTTATTGAACAAGGAAGAAATGTAAAGTTTATAACTAAACACGTAAATCGTGAGTTTCACAGAATGCATGCAATTCGAATGTTAAGCCAAGGTTCTTTTTTCTGTATAAACGATTTTTAAATACGTTTTTAATTTTTAAAATCGTGCGTCCTTAAATATACCTAAGTACTTAAAATTCGGAAGAGTGCATTTGTAATAAGTGATTAATTAACTCGAATGTGAGGTCAAAAGGTGGCCGGTGGCGAGAGCCTTGGGAGACGATTATCTACCTCCATCTCAGGAAAGACATTCTGATGGTATAAGAGGAATATGTATTTGAGGAATTGCTTTGTACCAAACTAATCTGATAATATACAGTAAAAAACTGAAGTTACTGAAATCAGTAACGTAACCCTTTTATCGTCCACTGTTGACCACGGTACAAGTCCGGTGACTCTTGAAAGGCCACTAGGGCCACAAGAATTTAGTAAATCCGAAAAAAAAAAAAAATGTTGACCACGGGCCTCCTCGTGGACATTGTCTTGTGTATGATTGGTGAAAGCTATGACACATGGGAACAATTCCGTTGGATACAATTTTTTTCGATGGAAATTTTAGTGGATACTAAACTTAAAGCCCACACAAAATATTTACTCATACTTTTTTGAGTTCATTTTGACTGGACTAACGTAATATTTACAAGTTTATTTTAAAATTTAAATGATTTCATTTTTATTTGTTTATAAATTGGAAATTCAAACCCAAGCTCAAGAACATCGACGTAGACGGTATACAAAATTTGTTTTCATCTTACAATAAATAATAAAACAGAAATATTGAATCAGGTGATTCCGATTTATTTGGATTCATACCTACTTAAAAAAATATTAAAATAGGTACCTAATACAAAAATATAGCGAGACGTGTTTTTGTATGATTTTCCTATACCTACATTTTTAGAGAACTAAATTCACGTAAAAAGATTACATTGATAGAGCCACATATAGATGTTTCCTACAAAGAAGATAGGACACGCATTTTCTTACCGATGTATATTCTGACTGCAAGTATATGTATAATGTGAGTTCCGATTGAGAGCCATACCTGGAATGAAAAAAGAACAAATGTCATGATCATACGTCACAAGTACATAATTTGTACAGCCGGCCAATGATAATGTTTAACACTTCAAAGTTGAGTTTCAATTTGACATTTCTAAAACAAAAGGGCGATTTTAGCTTGCAAATCTAACTTGTCAATTTATATTTGGAACGCTATCATTGTCTGTTCTTTCAAATGAATCAAAATTGGTTCGTAGTTTCAATAGGCTCACTGTTCAACTGGTTCAACCTTATAATGCTCAGGCTAAAGCGGATGCCACATTTATTACGAAAGCACATCGTTTCCTTCTGTGTCAAAGAAATAATTATTAATCAAGTTCTTGCTGGTCACCACATCAGCCTCAAACACCTACCGTATTATTAACATATATATCTACATTTAATAAAGCCATAAGTAATAATTACTTATTTATATACTTAATTATATAATCAGTTATAAAAGGTATTTTCTGTGTATAAAAGGTACTGGTATATGATAAGGGAAATGGTATCAGATTCTGAGTATAAAAGCCAAGACAAACAGACGCATGACTTTATACACGATGTATTCGTATTACATGTAGGGCGGCACAATGCAAGAGTTGTGATAGAATCCTTGGATGGGGGCCAGTGAATACATTACACTTGCAAGAATATCTTTTACGTATTTATTGAAATGTTTTTTTAGTTATTTATCATGTCCGATTGTTGTTTACTAAGAGTTTTTAAGACATTTTACTTATTAAAAGTATAACATCGACTTGAGTCGATCAAGTAAAATTACTTGATCGACCATTTGAGTAGTTATTGAAATTCAATTATACATAGTAAGTTTACCGAAATAAATTTTCCCCTTGAAAATTAGTTCAGTTACTATTTTCTTTTTAGAAAATTATATGATTAAATATTTTAAGATTCTAGAATTCAATCTCTGAAATCAAAATATCATGAAATTTACTGAGTCAAAGGGTTTAGAAATTACAAGAAAAGAAAAGAAAAAGTAATCTTAGTGCCAGTATATGTATATGCACTTATATGTATGTATGTATAAACATATTTTTATATATTTTATTGTACCTACTGTCTACATCTAATAGTTTTCAGGTTTTTCCTTACCACCCAAACATTTCTTTTTGCGATAAACAGCCGGTTGCACTTTTATAAGTACTTATTTGTATTATGTTTCTTATTTGTATGTTTTGGTGTACAATAAAATGTATAACAATGTGAGTGTATGTATGTATGTATCTATATATTCAGTTAATCAGGCATACGTGATAGAGATAACAATAGCTCCCCATAAGGTCACCAGAATACCTTAAATATTAAGAAGTACATATTTATTTATCTTATTAATTAATTTAAAATAATAATAATAATAATAATAATAATATGGATTTGCTCAATCTCAATTTATCGTGTTTTTTAATATTATTATCGATTTTAGAAATAATCAACTGCCGCCTTATGGATATTACAAGCAAATGCAAATTTAACCACTTTTTGCGGGTTCTCCCACCCTTAAAATATAAGTTCCTAAAACTTAGTAGTAAGGGTTGAGGTTTAAAATCACGTTACGACCTCGCGCATGCAAATCAGCATTGTATTCCGGAAAATTCTGGGAAAAGGTTAAAAGGGCACGGCCCTAATCTGGAATATGGTTCCATATTATATGGCTATGTCGGGTCCTAAGCTAGAAGATTTGAATAATTTCCATTCATGTGATATCTCGTGTCTACAGAATGTCCCGTGAAGGGTTTTCTTCGACGAGCCGTCTACACCGAATGTAGCCGAATTATACACATCTCGAATTAAATTTATTTATATTTGCAACTAGCTGTTGCCCGCGATTTCGTCCGCGTGGACTTTAGTTTATAAACACGGTCTTTACCTTCTTAAGGGTTTTTGGTATTTTCAAAAACGATCACACACATTATTTCTTATAGCTTATTTTTTATCGAACAAATGTTCGACGTGATTCTTTAAATTGATATAACTTTTTTATTTATGAACTGATTGAAATAAAACAAACACCAAATTTTAAGTGAAGCTTACCACAATACATTAGTGAAAACCGCACCCAAATTGGTTACGTCGTTTCTAAGATTAGCACAGTACAAACGCACAGACAAACAGACAAAAATTCTAACAATCATTGTTTTGGGGTCTATTGCATTGATAAAGGCCCCCAATAATATTTTTCTCATATATCTTCCATGTACAGACAGCGATCAGTTACAATTTTATTATAAGTATATAGATAAGTATTACTTTGATGATTTTTTACATCACTATACCATCAGCCTTTGCCTCTCGACACAGCAGCTGCTGGATTACATTATTTACATTACATTAGGTTTTTATGATACTATATTAGGTTCATAATATATTAAATATTTAGTCTAGAGAGGGCATGATAATTTTATGGTTTTTTTTTTAAAGGAGAGGACCTAAGTAAAGTTTGACTAGGAAATAATCAATTAGACCTGTTGGAAAACCCTGTTCTCTAAATAGATATTGCATGTGCACATATCTTTAAATGACAGAGTACAATAGGCGACTTTATCGCTAAGGCGATCTCGTTCAGACAATCTTATTGGTTATGGGCAATACATTTATAAATATTTTCGGATATACCTATGACCTACGTCAAATTATGACGTCTAACTTTTTAAACATTCGCGTTTCGGGTCGGAACGCGTATAATAAATGTTACCTTGTTATACTTTTAATAGTTTACCTTTTATTCCTAGTCGACGTTCAGTCAACTCGTGACCACGGCTGGTGTAACCCATGCCCAATTTAGAATATAAAAAAAATATGAGATCGTTACGAATGCGACTACAACTCGTCAGATATGCACCCTGCTGCTCCAAATAGAGTTGAAGGGAATCGTTGTAATATTGCATCGATTGTTACCACGGCAAAATTTCTAGTTCTATATTTATCGACTGCTAAGTATCACGATCATTCTATAAATAAATTGCTTAGTAAACTAGGTTGTATTAAGTGGAAGGCAGGTTATGCGAGCGGTTAGTAGGACAAGCGGAAAGGAGTGAAACCGGTCCTAGCGGATAGCTAGGCTGAGATGAGAACGAAATCGTGCTGCAGTCGAAGTCTCGTAAGGAAAATCTTGCTTGCAGACAGCTAGATGTTTTCGTTTTCTTTTTCGACAGCATTCTTTTGTCTACTGCTCGCTATAATATGCTTCTCATCGATCAAAATACATAAATGGATAAATTATTTTGACAAAACTGTATTACATGAACAATGCCAGTGGTATACGAGTAAATAAAGTGTTCCTGTCACGATAAACGAGCATGTAGTTATAATTACGTTCTTAAGAGTCTTTGCTTTATTTATTCACTTAAAATTAATGACGCAAACATATTTTCCGCAAAATGGTATGTCCTTAATATTTTTTCGATTTGTATAGGAAAAGTTATTTCTATATTTATTATATTATTATATACCTACTAGCGACCCGCCCTCGCTTCGCTTCGGTTTATAAGTTTTTTTTTCTTCAAAATTTCAATATAGAATATAGCCTATATTAGACACGGATAATGTAGCTTCCTATTTGTGAAAGAATTTTTGAAATTGGTTCAATATTTCCAGAGATTACCCCCAACAAACAAACACACAATTTTATCTCTTTATTATATTAGTATAGAAGAATAGATAGACAACACCATTACGCTAAAAATATTGCAGTGATTGTAAAAAGTAAAACTATCAATAATTCGTTCTTGAGTTTTTTTGCAACAAAATGATAGACTAAATTGACAGTAGGTACGACCGCCTTGCAAATGCCTCATTTTAAGAGTTTAATAAACTATAACTATTAAAGCACAAAACTCACAAATACACATTTTTTATAATAACCACGCATAAATTCGACTTCACTTCTCGAGTTCCCGCCAAAAACTCGCATTTTTCTTTTCAATTAATTTAACTTTATAAAATAGGTAAGTCGTCCGAGGTTTTCAAAAGTTTCAAAAGATTCGAGGTTTGATACTTCATCACGATTTGAAAGTCTACATTTGTAAAACTTAATCAAATTTAAAACAGAACTTCAAGTTAAATTGAAACAGACGCCAAAGTTTAAGCAGAAGACCATTCTTCCAAAGTTTAGAATTAAAGATTTATTAAAAAAGTTCTGCGCTTTAATGTCTACAACAAAAGTCAGTATCGTTTGTTGTTGTTCTGTTCCGTCATATTTTAATTTATGGACTTTTAGGGCTTAGTTAAAACACTTGATAACCATAATGTTATCAATGGCAGTCCAGTGGTAGCTTATCCCGCGAAACCTGGTTTGTGACATCTGGGGTTGGTTGCTTTCGAGAGAAACACATGACCTGTCTAAGGTCCTGTGAGAGAGAAAAATGGAGATTATCGCACATGAATGAATCACGAAATAGATACTCTGATTCATAAAGAATCGCTGTTCAGAGGTTTGTGATACTATGATAAATCATAACTAATCATAACTAATCAATAGCAGAAGCTAATCATAACTTCTGAGATGGGCTGGACGTATAGAGCGGTTATCACAAAAAAAAGCGCCAAAAATTATGATAGTGTGGAGCCCATAACAAAAGAGAGAACGAGGCAGGTCACGAAAAAGATGGATTGAGTGTGTGGAGGAAGATCTGAGTAGCATGAGAAGAGAGAAGAGAGAGAGATAGAACCAAATGGACGAGTTGCAGCGCCGTTAAAAGTACAGTAAGTATTTTTTAATTAATTTATTTATCTTAGGTAACAAGGCCCGGCCCATAGATTATACATACAAAAGAAGTCGCCATCGGAAACGCAGGTAGTCTACACCCATCGGCCAGAAGTCCTTCCTGGTGGACATCTTCAGCTTGTGAGACGGAACTCGCACCACAAATAAGTTTTGGCGCTAATTAAAACTTAAAATTCAAAGTAATGGAAGTAAAATTCAAAGTATCTTTAAAATTCAAAGTAAGTCATCAGTATTTTAGAGATGCTTCCGCGGGGCATGATCAAAAAAAGGTTGGGAACCACTGATTATACTTTATAAGGAATGTTATAATGCTTAGCTAATACAACTAATAATATAAGGCTAATACCATTTACTGTTGTATACACATATGTATATGTGGGCCTAAAGTATGTATATCTTTCTGTGAGCAACTGATATTGATAGAGCATCGTTGCAGCAAACTGCCCTGTAGTGCGATGGGATGTGAAACTGACCCGGTTTCGCTCCGCGGGTCCGATTGTTCAGCGGCTACGTTGTTTACTCACTGTTTACCCGACTACGATAGGAAAAACTTTTTATTTCTCCACAATACTAATGTGTAAGACTTCCTTGACAAAGGTACGGACCCCTTTCCTTCATCTGACATTAATTTCTTCGCTGATTTTTTCACTTATTTTTCATGGGATGTGAATTTACTTGTACACATAGATTTATTATTAGACTAGCGGTGCCTTCTATTCCCATCCGAATTCATATTTAATATTTAAATATTATTTTTACGGGGTTGAATGCAACAATTATGCAAAAATTATATTAAAAATCTAAATATGATTTTTTTAAATATTTTATTTCGGGCATCCGCTAGATAACCTCATCTCTACTCTTCAAACAAATAAATAAAAACTACACTGATACATGAAAATCACAAAAATACAGCGGGTATATAAAAGGGTAATCAAATATATGCCGCTGAGTGCGCAAGAGGTCGCAAGCTCAGCGTATGCTGTGAGTACTGATTTTCATGTTCCTGTCCCGTTCTCAACCACGACACACGGTGGCATATTGCATTCGATTATTACACATTGTCTACAAGACTGGTCTTTTGTAGTTAGAGGTCTTTTTTTATTAATTTAAAATTTAGTGCACAAACAAACATTGTACAAAAGGCGGACTTAATGCCTAGTAGCATTCTCTGCTAGTCAACCTGAGGTTAAACAGAAATATGAAGGGCGGTGCATCGTGCAATCATTAAAAATGACTACTAACAGTACATATAATACAATATACGTACAATAATCATAATATATACATATATATTATATAAATATTGATAAAATTATATACTTATATACCTATATAAGTACATAAAATAATAAATTATACTATACATTGAATTACTTAAAATATAATATAGGTATTGTAAGCCATTGACAAGGGGAGGTCAATGACAAGGGGAGGGAGCCATTGTTTCAGAGAAAGAAAAACAAATCTATGTAACTATATTTACCAACTCTGTTGCGTAGACAGATAATATCGTCTAAGCAACTTTTTAAATGAAAAAGAAGAGGCTTTCCTAATGTTGGCGGTAAGAGTGTTAGTCTTTAACCATTCCCGAACGGTTAAAGACCAAAGACTAAAGTTAAAGGCTTTCCGATTTTTTTTATGATTTTTTTTATTCATATTATCTTTAAAAATTACATATTTTCTAAAATTCGAATTAAAAAGGGTTACTAATTCGTTTATGTAACATGAACAGGGGGAGGATATCTGCTTTCGATAACCGCTGGGCGTGCGCGATTGTCCAAGTTACCTCTGGCCGAGATCGCTCTATAAAAAAAAACACAATATTAAGATTAATTCATAAGGTGTCAATATAGAACGATAAGGTTGTAATAAATACATAAACGGAAATTAATAATGAAAAAAAATATTGGTTATCGTACCGTTTTCGCCAAGGCCGAGGCTTAATGTCCCTTTTCTGTCTGAGGTTTTAATCCACTTTTAGATTACTTTTTACCTGTGCCTACATTGTTCCAAATAAAGTAGTGCTTGATAAAATAAGTATTTTCTTAATTAATTAATTACTATACCTACTTGTCAAGAACCTAAACTCAAAATAAAAATATGACACGTATTGCAAGATCAAGCTGTTGTTTTTTTCTATTATGCTCTTTGTCAAAATCTTACATATAGAGAAATATCCTCACTGACTGGCTGATTCATCAACGCCGAGCCAAAACCGCTGAAGCTATAAACGTGGAATATTAACAATAGCTTCCTAATAGCTTGATGTATATATTCACTAACTATAGGGCTGAATTAAAAGGGACGTATCAAAGTTTGTATGGAAAAAATATTTGATGGTCCTGTTAATTTGAAACTTGGTATAAATATACTAGAACACAAATAATTAAAACACGTGTTTAATAATTTTTCGTAATTAAACGCAATCAATTCAATCTACGCAAACGAAGTCGACAGCTGGAATTAATTTCTATACAAATCGAATACACAAATAAAGTTACCTGTTTATACTGCCAAGCTCATTCAGAGAAGTACTTACAAAGTCTCATTTATAAGAAGTGAAGTAAACAGTCGAAGTGTACTTCAGTACAGAACGTGCGTAGCACAAAAAGTCGAATCGCTCACCGGTAAATGTTACAAAACAAAAAGTTTGGTCGTTTGAAGGGAAATGTACTAATGACTTCCATTTAGAGGAGGGAGGACAGCGGTGATAGCTTTACTTCCATTCCCCTAAGGCTTACTTTAATAATATTTAATACATCGAGACATCGATATAACGTCCTGCAGTGCACGAGGCTCACCTAGAAATCACAATGGTTTTCGAGTCATAATCCAAAACGCTTGTCGTGTGGTGTGGCCGGCTTTAACCACTCCCATCTCTTCCCGTGTGTGTTATAAAGGACAACATAAGCCATAAAAGAGTGGACTCTTGGCGGTGTAGTCGAAATTGTGACGAATATGAACTTTGAAATCCCACTAATAGCTTGTTCTCGAACGCAAAAAAGTTTTGTGTGAACTCTCGGTTGGCCGATGCTTTAGTTTGTTTATCTTATTATTATAGGTATTATACTATGCTATTTATTAAAAATATAAGTAAAAATGTATTAATATACATGATATAATATACTGAGTGTCATAAACACCACACGAAGATTACCTGTGCCATAAGGTTCAGTCCATCCTCTAAGTTAGGCTTAGGATTTGTATTAAAATGTATTTAGGTATATCAAATACCTATAAATAAATGTGTGAGAGTATGTATATGTGTGCGTATTTGGTCTTTGTGCGTATGTCTCTGTTTGTCCATACTTTATCTTCAATGTATGGAGCCCATATATTGAAGAAGAAAAACTCCGTCGCTCAGTACCGCCAGTTCGCTGCCGTGACGTACGGCCGGGCCTTTATCTATACTGATATTTTCTAAAAGCTTTTTACACGTGTATTTTTTTTACATTTAAATGAAACGCCCGTAAACGGCTGCCTAAAAACATGAAAAAATATAAACGGGAAAATTCCCAGCCTTTTCAATGAAAAGTGTAATGTAACCTTTGGATGTATGTGGATGTAGTAAACGTGGGAGTGAATGGATTCATTAGTCCGAATACCAAATAACGTTTTGGGAGGAATTAATGTAGCGGAAAACATAGATAAGTCATGTACGCGGGAAACTCGTAGTGTTAGTAAATTGTTATCTGATATTGTGTTTTGTGACTGTCTTTGTTTTGATACTATTGTTTGATTTGATACTTGGGGGGGAGAGTGCACGCTGCAATCCAACAGCCGCTGGGCGCGTTCGACTGGCCACGTTACCCCTCTCTCACAGAAGACTACCTTGAAATGTACTGCATTTCCCACTTTATCTTATTTCCCTAATGTACGTACGTGTTTCGGTAGTAAGTGACATGTGCCAGAGCCCATTCCCATGCTATCCCTCCCCATTTTCCCAAATGGGGAATTTCTTTCCCAAATCTTTTCTCCAAATCCATTCCTATATCTCGAAAGGTAGGCGGCGCATCCGGGGGCGTGCCAACGTTTGTCATTTTGGACTAATGTTGGCATGTATCGCGGATCTATGGGCGACAGTATCCACTTACCATCAGGTGGACTGTATGCTCGACTGCCGCCTTCGTACATAAAAAAGAAACTATTGGTACTAGCAGTCAATTGATGATCATGTTGTCATCAATTGACTAAAGGTTGATGAAAAAAAATGTATGTATAGATATGGTCCCAACCTACCAACAAACAAAATTAGTGACAGTGTATTTATTATCTACAATTATTATTATAAAACTCCATCACTTTAGCAGTTGCAGTAACTGTTAAAGTGATGGAGTTTTTTTTACTAAAAACATTTCGAATAGATTTTAACAAATAAAAGATATATTGGTAGAAAAGCAGTTTATGTCATGTTTATTTTTTCTTCTTGTCAATGGTGCAATAAGTGTCAAGTTTTCTTCGTAATAAACAATTTCAAACACGTATCCTGTCAATGTCCAGCCCGGTCAAAGTAAGTCGGGAGTCGCTCAGTAAAGCGATAGTATGCTTACTGAGGACAGAAGAGGACTCTTTGAAGCACGGTTTTATTTGATTATCACAAACACCACGCACGAAAAACACTGAAAAAGCATAATACACATTTTTTACAATAATCAGACAAAAACTCAACTTGCCTAAGTCACGAAGCAATCGGGGTTCGAAAAGGTAAATTTCGACATATTTGTACGTTTAAAAAAACGTTAATTTTTTGTCTCCGATATAAAGCTCAACAGCAAATATTTTTTGTAGAAATTTCTATTATTACATGTGAAAAGTACAAATATTACCATCACGCGTCACTACGAATGGGAAAGTGAGAAAAGGAAATCGCGGGCGACGACGCGCCGCCGCTTCCAAACGGAAACATCGCCTACCTAGCAAAGGAACGCGGGTTCAATTTCCGTACCGGAACACCATTTTGCAACGAAACGTTTGGTTTTGGTCTTTTACATTTATCACTTTGTATCTCTAGATTGTATACCATGTTACCACGGTATAAATATATGTTTTATTTATTTAAGTTTTAAGCAATTAAAGCCTATATCTACAATAAATTCATAATAGTTAACACAAAATTGATATTGCTAATGTTTTTTGGCGGGATACGTTCCGAAAGAATGAGATGCGTCAGAGAACTAATGTCACTGACATAACTCATAGAATCAGCACGCTGAAGTAGGCGGCAATGGACGTGGCAATATTTGCTACGAGACCTACAACCTATGGGGTAGAGGACTCCTAGAGCGGAGATCACGTAGGTATACCATACTATCAGGTATAGCTCTTCACCGCACTCTGTCCTCATCCAGCAACCACCAGCGAACTTCTTGAAGTCGTCATTCCACCTGGCCGGAGGGTGTCCCACACTGCGCTTCTCGATACGTGTCCTCCATTCGAGGACTTGTCTACACCATCAGTTATCGGTCCTACGGCAAATATGACCTGCGCCTCTTTAGCATACCGATTCTACGAGATATGTCGGTGACTTTAATTCTTTAGCGAATCTCTTCCTTTTCAATATGTACATATATATATATATATATATATATTAAAATTTATTTAAATAAACCTTTTAATAATTTCGTATTCATTACAGCTTTCACCTCAACACCCTCTCAATAGATATTGTCGTCTCAGTTCAACTTTTGTATCGAATTGTTGCAAAAAGTTGTGCCTCGGGAGGAAGTTGTGCAAATACTTTTTCTAATTAGCCGAGGTTTCTACTCAGGTGCATAGTGTATTGTGGCTAACTACTTGGCGATAAAGTTTATGAATGTATAGAGTATGTCAAAACTTGAAAATTGGGTATTTAAAAAGCCCTTTTAACATCCACTGCTGGATACCTTCCCTCTTCCGTGGGTGCCGTAACAGGCGACTAAGGGATAATATAGCCGCTACGAAAGACCCGCGGAACTACATCGCCTCTAAAAGAGTGAACTCGCCAACCGGCCCGGCGAGCGTGGCGTTTTAAGGCCCAGACATCTTTCATCTATACTAATATAATAAAGAGGTAAAATTGTGCGTTTGTTTGTAGGTATGTTGGGGGTGATTACCCCAAACAGAGATTTCTGGAACTACTGAAACGATTTCAAAAATTCTTTCACAAATATAAGCTACATTATCCGAGTCTAATAATATAGGGTATATTTAATTTTTAAATTTAAAAAAAATTGAGAATATAAAAACTTATAAACCGAAGCGAAGCGAAGCGAGGGCGGGTCGCTAGTGTACAATATAATGTGAATGAGCAGCAATGGATGCTAAAAGGGCTGGTTACGGTACCCGGTTGTGATAGATACGCATTACGCAAACGTATACCAATTAAAAGTTTCAAATAATTGATTCGCAAATTATCCAAGCAATCTTAAACCATTTACGAGTTCGGCGACAAACTGGTAACTGGGTTGTGGGAGTTCGAATTTAATGTTAGAGTGCGGTCGTAATGGACGAGGGCGGGCCGTTTCTATTTGTTTGTTTGTTTTGCTGGAAGAGAAGCTAGGCTTGTTGCTACATGATATAATTTAGCAATATAATGATATAATACGTTGCTGCTGGTGGCACAGGTCCCAAGGAAGCTGGGTAAGAACTTGGCAAATTACGAAATGTTACAATGTAATTAAGTCCAACCAGCTGGTCCGGGCCGTTAAACATTGACCGCTTTTTCCTTCCATAATTCACAACGTATCACTGCGATTATCATAGCAAATCTCTTATTTATTCGTACCGTAACGTACTGAATTTATTTCTTCCATGCTCACTGCAATAAGGAGAATCGTTTGATTATTGTAGACTTTATTGGAGTAGTAGGCGGTCAACGCCGCTATTTACAACGTTAATTAATAAGGTAGTCTGTGCATGTGCTAATTTTCTCGGAATTTTCTGCGAGTACACCCTTACGGAATCTATTTAATTACCGCAGAGATGCGCTCGATTACTACCTCGTTCGAACTGATTGGACTCATGAAAGAAACAAAAAGATGCCATTAATTTAAAACCTGTTTATTCCGCGCTCACTGCGACCACACTCCCGGGGGAATCGCTTGATTACCGCAAAGATTCGGCCTTGTTAGAGCGGCACGCGACTCTTTATGCGAACAGTTTTAGCATTGTTTCCAAAAGGTTGCATTTAGTGTCTTTTGCAACATAAGATATTCTTTGTTGCGGGTAGTTACATTATGATTTCAAAATAGAATTAAGTAGATTTTATCACCATCTGAAGGCGTAGTGGACTGTGGTGGTAAAGGAAAGAAAGGATTTTGAGGAATTAAATTTATCAAAGTGGAAGATAGAAAAGGAAGGAATAATAACAAAAGGAAAAGAAGGCATAGACGCTTCAATGACAAACTGGAAATATTACAAGAATTGCTATAATATAATTTTAGATAAACTTTACAACAAAATATTACTTATCTAAATGTTGGATTCCAATACCATCATTGTCAAATTCCAATTCCAATACAACTTTTATTACAAGCTGTAAGATTACAATCTGTAACCTCTGTGGAACAAGGAAGGTTAAATGTCCTATTATCCGGCGCTGGCCATTTCCAAGTGGCGAGACCACTTTTTTTAGGAGTTATTTCACCTCGACGGTTTGTGGTTCTCCGCGGCCGGGACGGTGTATATGTGTAGCCTGTGAGTGAAATGTAAGAACCGCATTGGCAGCAGTAATTGGGTCGTCGGGGTCGTCTAGGACGTGTCGAGGACGACGACGGTAACATGGAAGGGCATTTCTATCTGGGATATAGGTTAGGCTGGCAACTACTAGGGGGTTGGGATGGTGAGGGACGTAGTAGCGTCGGGCGGAGTCTTTCACGTATTTGACGATGGAGAGAAATGCCAAGTCCTTGTGGAGGTCGACATTACGAGAGTACCATGGGGCAGCCACGGCCCTACGTGTGAATCTATTTTGGAATGTTGATATCTTGCTTTGTAATGCAAAAATAAATAAACAATATACCTACGTATTTAACTTGTTGTTTATTTGAAAGATTTTCTGTGGTGGGGGGGGGGAACCCTAAATAATCTGCCTCCTGCCACAGGGAACTATACTATATAAACGTAGATCCTAGAAGTTCTGTAAATAGCCGGGATATTAAAAAGTTAGCGAGCGACGAACTAACATCAAAAGCTTACAGGAAATTACATCTAAAACTTACAGGAGATGAATCTCCCAGTACATTATAATTACTGTTTATTACACACAGTTTTACAGATAAGGTTGAATAAAATCCTGGAGTACGTCTGTGTAATTTCATAAATTTTGTGTATATTGTCTCATAGCAGTAATAATTCAAAGTGGCTTCAGTGAACCGTCACCAATGTTTCTTTCAATCGTATGAATTTAATATCAGGTGATGTATGGATCATCACTTATATAAATAGTATAGAAAAACCTTCTTTAATTAAACACCTAAGGTCTTAATTAAAATATATATATATATATATATATCCCTCTATAGTTACATAGAATAAAAAGATGTCAAAGACATAATTCTGAAAAATGGCCTTATCTCAATCAAGTCACTCGATACGATTGATCTTTTTTAAACTAATTACCTCGATTTCCTGAGCTTTGAAGGGAACATTAATTACGCTAATAGTACACGAGTATTGGAAGAGTTTATTTTGGAATAAAATGATTTTGAGCTTCGATTTTTCTGTATCACACTATATGATATTCCGAATCTATAGTATAATATTATAAAGAGACTGTGAATTTGTTGTACGTTTATATACAAGAGATAAACTTAAAAAACTACTAGAACTTTTAAGAAATGGAATGCTAATATTGGCTATGTTTAGGTTCTGGTAAATCGTTATGGCACTTGAACGTAGCTCCGTCTTCGCTCAAGTGCCATAACGAGTGTCATCAAATCATATAATAACAAAAGAGTTAAGTAATGAAGTAAGATGTTTTAAGGTCATACCTAACCTACCCCTCAGGCACAAGACAATGTAGTAATGTAATGTAATGTAATGTAGTAATGTAATGTAATGTAATGCAATGTAATGTAATGTAATGTAATGTAGTAATGTAATGTAATGTAGACAATGTGTCCAGCAGTAGACGAAGAAATGGTTGGTTTGATGATTAAGGTTTGATGAAGGAGTATCCTCTAAACTTTATACAAAAGCGTTCTTTTTATAGGCAGTCGCGGCCTACATGGTAGTAAGTGACGTCCATCGTGGTAAGTGACTTGCCACGGAGACTTGTGACACCAGAAGATATGCAAGTGCGCTGCCGATCTTAAATAATCCTAGTCATAGTTTTATTGTTCCCGTGTCGTAGCACAACCTGAAGACCTCTTGTGGGCTATGAGAGTTTATGTATGTATTTATGTAGTGTATGTCTATATTTATGTATGTATATATATTTATTTTATTTATAATGTATTGTACACATATAACATGCTATAAATAAACAGGAAGAAAAAGAAAAGATTTACAAAAGGCAAGCTTATCTCATGCGAAGATTTCTATATTTATGAGATTTCTTTATATATTATGTATGTATTTACGTTTCATTACTTTTTGTGCGTTCTATTCTCTAATTCAAAACTGCGCCTGCGATCCTTTCTCTGTATAATTCTAAGTCCGCCGTTTGTACAATATCATTGTGTAAATAAATAAATAAATCATTGCTAAAACTCTTATTGCTATTAATGTATTTATCCGTTGTATAATCGATGGGCGAGACAAGCAATTAATTGGAAGCCTTCTCAGGGTGGACCCACTGAATGATCAATCACTACGTACTGTAACTCGGAGCTACTGTGAAGGACTGAGATGAATGACAAATTGACTGTTTTGCTTGCGGAAACTATGTATCCAAGTAAAACCCAATTGTTAAAAAAAATATATTTGTTATTTTTAACTATTAATTCTGCAATTCTGCAATTTCAACAAACCTCATTAAGTGAATGTGTACACTTATATCCATACTAAAGAATACGGTGAAAGTGACACAAAATTGAAATAAATAGGCATACGAGTACAAAAGGAAGGCCTTATCGCTAAAGCAATCTCTTCCAGACAACATTTGCGCTGGAGGAGATGAATAATATAATTACACAAGAATAATATAATTACTAGGGACACTAATAATTAATATAATTATTATAATTACTAGAAACATATATGTAATAAATATATTTATACACATATGTACTATATACCGATAAACCAAAAAATAAATTCCATATACATATTAAATAAGTACCACACATAAGAAGTTAATAATAGATACATTATTCTGTCTCTCAACATCTATACATCTAATAAAACTGTAGAACCAGCGTGTCTGTACATTGAATATATTCACCAACTAGTGATTGGGGGCGATGAAGGTAGAGTATCAGAATACAAAAAGATGATTTTGAAAATTTTTATCTGTCTGTCTGTTCGAACACGATAATCTCCAAAACTACGAAGCAGATTTTCATGGGGTTTCCACAGACTAATTAAGCTTAGCTTAGCGCTTCGAATAGGCTTTATTGCATCGAAATCGGCTGACGAAAAGAAAAGATATCCCAATTTAGTTTGAAAACTAAAATTCCACGGGTATGAAGTCGCGGGCACAGCTAGTATGAATATAAGAATATAATCCATTATTATATAATAATATAAATCTATTATAATTATATTTCAGTATATTACGAGTAGATGATAATAAGCTATTTCATTTTATTTGTACAATTTATTTTTATTTATTTCTTCGTAAAGTGCTCGTAATAAAACTGAAGTGGCATCGAGGGAAGCCTATAATATTGCATCGGCGCCCGTAACAAAATTAACTAACGGAATACGAGCTCAGTTTGAAAATGTCACGGGGGATATATAAAATTGTACTGTTCATTTTATACAACAATATTTGTGGTAAACATACTAGAATAATATAATATTCTGGAGATGAAGTTGAATGAAATTGCATTTAAAAGTAATATCAAAAACAGAAGTATCTCGTATATCCAGCAGTAGAGGTCGCTACGGTGAAAAACGCTTTTCGTGTTAATTACTTTAATTGTCTTTTGTGCAATATGTATTGATGTACAGTAAAGAATGTATCTATCTATATACACATACCGTTGTGCCTAAGCATTTGGCAATCATTTTTTTAAACGACGGTGATTTTTTTTTAAATATTTTAATCATAATTTAATTCATATGACAATAACAATATAATACTTAAGTAATAAAATTGTACTAATACAAGAATAAAATTTAGTGCTAAAAATAAAACAATACATACGACATTTTCAGTACGTAGGATAAAAATCCCTACATATTTAAAACGTTGTACACATTTGGTTCTTGTGGCAAGGTACCTATCATGCTAGCGGCACCATCTCGCTGAATGGCCAAACTAATACGTTATGCGAACTAATTGCCGGCCTTTTGGGGTCGCATGTGGTGCCTCCTTGATGACTCCTTGATAGATTCAATGATTTAGTTCAGAAACAAAAAAATCAAATTGATTTTTTTTAAACATAGAACTGAAGCGGTTTACGAGCCCTGGAAAGGAGACTTGAAGTATTGGAAAACATAGTGTTCGACTCCCTACAGCCAGGTGGACTGATTACTTAAACAAATTCGTTGGTAGTGGCTGGATGAGAATAGCGGAAGATCGTGTGTGGTGTTGAACCTTGGGAGGGGTCTGTAACAAACAATGGAGAGATACAAACCGTTGGAAAGATCATACCTATAATTAAGAAACCCGAATCTAGAGTTGGAATAGAACATAAGGCTATACGTAGAGGCGGACATAATCCATAAAAAGTACACAGATTTTATTCGTTAGAGTAAATTATTGTCAACCTGTACAGGGGTTCGGGGTTTAACGTAAAGAACTTTTCAATGTTCGTGGTGTTATCATAAAGAAATGAAAAGAATACACAACGTCCGAAAATTTTCTAATTTAAAATTTCATTGTTTCAAGATTCTGTTTATCAGTTCCAACATTCGGGGTTTTTAAGATAAAACAATAAAAAAAGTAAGTTATTTCTTAAGATTCCACTAAAGCAGTAATACGTGGATAATTAGAACCAAAAATAATCATTTCTCCGATAATGTCATATATATGTAAACTATAAATCGAGATTTGTGTTTAAAATATTGTATTTTAACAGTACCATAAGTAGGGATTACGATTCAAAAACACTTTATTTCTTTGATTTAAAGTGTATAGTCGATTGTCTCGCGCGCTATAATATTATTAAGAAAGCTTGTCGTTGGCTATGGTTTATCGAGTCGATAAAGTCGTGAGAGCTGAATGCGCTGCAGTGAGCTATTGATGTGCCATGAGCACGCGATATTCGCCCTTTCGTTTCATATCCAACACTTGGGACGATAATGAGTTTTATATTGTACAGCTATGTATTAGAATTCTGTAAAAAAGAAATTCCTGTTATTAGGGAAGCGTTGGAGATTATTTATTTGTAATACTTAAACTTTGCTGCACATAAATTCGTACAGAAGGCGGACATAACGCTTAGTGGTATTCTCTGCCTGTCAAACAGAAATATGAGGGTGGTATCTGGTAACGTTCTCATTTGAACTAAAATAGACATACCTACATAAATAAATACATTATACAAAGTACCTGTAGTAATCAATTTATGCACACGTATAGACACAAACAGATAAAATACAGATTAATAGTATAATATATGTCATAGACAAGACGGAGATTTGTACAGAAAAGTACGACTTAGCAGACTTAAATAATTAATTCTGTTGCGTAAATTTTTTTTTTTTTATGTACGAAGGCGACAGACGAGCATACAGTCCACCTGATGGTAAGTGGATACTGTCGCCCATAGACATCCGCGATACATGCCAACATTAGTCCAAAATGAGAAACGTTGGCATGCCCCCGGATGAGCTGCCTCTACCTTTGGAGATATAGGAATGGATTTGGAGAAAGGGTTGAGAAAATGGGGAGGGATAGGATGGGATTGGAATGGGCTCTGGCACATCTCACTCACTACCGAAACACGTACGTACATTGGGGAAATACGATAAAATGGGAAATACTAATATTTTAGTATGTACTGTACATGTACTGTGAGAGAGGGGTAACGTGGCCAGTCGAGCGCGCCCAGCGGCTGTTGGATTGCAGCGTGCACTCTCCCCCTCAAAATAAGTGATGTAAACCTAAACAATAAGTGATGTAAGTGTGAGCGAAGTTCCTTCGTTATAACTCAAAAGAATTAATATTAATAGCTGTTATAAAAATATATACAATATATATATATATATATATGTATATAAGATTTAAATGTTATTATTCTGCTTTGTCGCACGATAAATAGGATGATTTTCCATAAGGAAATTTACACCGTAAACAGCGCAGGAGGTCAACTTGGAACAATTATTTAATACTGAATTATTCATTCAGTTAGATATGTGGCTTTTAAAAGTTGAAAGTTTATTAAATTGTCAGTGGACATAAAGCCTGACCAGAAAATAAAAAACTTGCTGTGGGGGCGCCACATTTGCTTTTTTCATAGCTAGTTAGTGTTGTCAGTAGAAGATATTAGTTCTATTAGTTTTACGCATCATGGCGAGGTTTTTTATTTTCTTGGTCAGGCTATACATTAAAGTACGATCCTGTAATAATGACTATTGCTGTAAGAAAATTGACACCGGTTTGAATCGTTTTGTTATTGACGGAAACTTGTAACTGATAAGATTCTTTGAAGACCCGTCCATTTTATATGCAAAAACTTACAGATCCATTGAAAAGCCAATAGATATCTACTTATGGCTTAAGAATTAATGGCAATGGCCTGGTCATGTCTGCCGTAAAACAAATAACCGACGGCATAGACAAGTCCTCGATTGGAGACCACGTAACGGGAATCGTAGTATGGAACACCCTCCGGCCAAGTGGATTGACGACTTTAAAAAGATTTGCCGGTAATGACTGGGTGAGAAAAGCGAATGATTGTAGATACGGGTGAGCCTCGGGAGAGGCCTATATCCAGCAGTGGAGAGACATAAGCTGACGATAGATCAATAAAGTATTATCTAAAATGATGTTAACCAAGACTCCCATTAGTTTGAACTAAAACATTACACAATTTATTGTTTTTTGAGCAAGCGTTCTATGCTCTTCGACTTTAAAACTACGCAAACCAATTGACAATGCAGCCTGCTCAGTAACACAAAGTTATACAAGTTTTTCTCCATTTCCCTCCTGGCAGAGCTTCAAGTACGTACCACGCTTTATACAGACGACTTCACATCGAACGTAACTTTGCTGCAATTTAGTCCGTATGTCACCGTATTAAGATCTGCCAGTGTTGCTGTATAGACAACAATGGACCCTGGATGCGCCACCCATTGTCATGCAGATTGTTTTGTTAAACGAACATTTCAAATGAATGAGCACGTACAACAAATACGTACGGCATGCGCTGAACTTATTGTTATTTTTAATTAACATTAATACCTGTTATGGTCCTACCTTTTGTCTATGTTGCTCGGATAAGCTTATCTCCTATTTAATGTTCTATTAATTAAATGGGTAACTGTTTTATTTTTTTATGGAAAGTGATAAATGAGCAGACAGTTACCGCCCGTGGATATGTTGAACGAAAACATCGTGAGGAAATCCTTTACCAAACTTATTGCTACTAAATCCCCAAAAACCACCCGCTAATGAAAATCTAAATTTAAATTTAAACATCAAATGCGTGCAGTTTGATTCGTGGTTCTATCTATTGTTTGATCCGTAAGGACGTACTGCGTATGTTGTGAATATCTCATAGATCGCTTGTTTGCGCGTGGTAGGTACTCAATTTCGTCTGTACAACTATACGGATATAAAAAAACCTTATTATGGTAAGTACAGTGAAATCAACGAAACGTGAGCTTTGCGATTGTGTGCGAATCATCGGCGATCGGATGATTCGGATTGGACAATTCGGCACCCATTCACGCAGATGCAAAGCAAAGTAGTTTATTGATAGACCAGTTTTTATATATAGAAAGTTTAGTTTTCATTAGTCAGTCTCACAAGTGCTACTTATTATTCCAGTGTTTTTTTTTATTGCTATTACCTTTACATTTAAATAAATTGTTGAAGTGAGGACTGACTGTTATTCATTCATTGAAGAACTCCCCTATCGTCTGATCTAACATTGCAATCCTTGTGCCTTAAAATTAAAATACATTAGATATAGAGATTTATATAGAATATTAAAATAAAATTAATTTAGAATAATGACCATGAATCACATCAACACTATCTAGGTAGCAAGTTAATGTTCTTCTCGTGTGAAAAATATTTATGTCCTTACAAAGAGAACTGTTATCGATACATTAATAAAAAAGCGTGGTTAACTTAGTTTTCGGTGTGACTTTGTGTTTTTCGCATACAAAAGCTGAAGCACTTTGAGGCGCTTGCTTTTATAAGACATCTTGAAATAAAAAGCTTTTCTCCACCACCGATCGTTCAATATAGACGATTTGTACAATCACCTGCAATAATTCTTAATAAACTTAAAGTTTATGAGCTACAACATATTGTAGACTAGACTATAATTTAGTTGGATTGAAATACTATAATTGACTATACTAAAAGTTAATGTTTCTTGGTTTATTAATGTTAATGTTTTTTTTTTAAATACAATACTATATTAAGTACAAGAACTTGAGAGTATTTGTTGGGAGCTATCACTATTTCTGTCATTCACGCGTGAATGTAATGAGTTGACGCAACTGTTTTTGTGACGCCGTTAACATAGTGACGCCTTCCTTTTTTAACGTAAATTTCTAAGCATGATAAGATTTATAATTCGGTCATTTTTAAAGATATTTTAATATTGATTTCACGGAGTGATCGATTGATCCCCACGGATGATACAGGATGAAAAAGGTGGATTAGGATGTGTAATGGGATGAGGAAAACTCCTCGTTCCATTTACGTTCTATTCCCTATTCCCCCAAATCCATTCGTAAGTCCCCAAAGGTAGGCAGCGCATGTCATTGGCAACGTTTGTCAGTCTCGACTGATATTGGCATGTATCGTTGATGTCGATAGACAACAGTATACAATTACCACCAGGTGGATCTGTCGGGCAACGTTGTATTTGCCACTGGCGCAACCTAGTCTCCTACTGAATAAAATGATAATGAACTGAAAATAATTTTGTATTTCTTTTGATGCTTGTTTTGCTATTATGTTATGATAGAATGTGTAAAAACTGTAAATAAATTGTTAGAGTAAAAGCCATTAAAGTATTTAATTAGGTCGATAACATAAGCCTTTTATACTTTCAAATATAATTTTACAGTAAAATGAACGGATCGGTGGAAAGCGCGAAACGACAATTGAAGATCAATTGTCGTTTCGCGCTTTCCACCGATCCGGTTCCACCGGCTGTGGTAAATACATATAACACTTATAATGGAGCTTAGAATCGTGTAATAATTTATACTTTGCAGTTTTCAAAAACGGTCTTTCTTGAAAAGCGATTGCAAATCAAACATTGCGATGATCATGATTTTTCGAAAAAAAACAATTACATCAAAAAATAAAAATAAAACTTTTTGACGTTGTATAGGGCTTATAAAGCTCTGCAACTTTTGTCTAAACACTTTTATTCCAAAACTAACGACCTTCTACCTTTCCGACTTGCGCTGTCATCGACGTTATTTTTCCTTAAACTGTATTTTTTTTTCGGAAAGGCTAAATTCTTGTGGCTCTAATGGGCTTTCAAGAGTCACCGGGCATGGTATCTTATCCTGGAATTGCGGTGACACAATATTATTTATATTGTTGGCCCGTTAGCCACTATTGGCCTTTGCTCATTGGAAACTCTTGGTCAAAAACCTCCCCTCGCTAATGCCGGTCCTGTTAAGTGTTGTGCTTCCCAGAGTTTTGTTACGTCTCCGCATGTTCTTGCATAATTTTACAAAAAAGTTTCATAGACGTAAATTAAGTTACAGAGGTTATGTTACGTGGTGTGCGATTAAGTATTTATAATACATAAGTACTCGTAACAAGTTGTAATAGCATAACTTTGCCACTGGATGCTCTCAACCGTAAACTCCTCTCAAGTAATAAAAAAGGAAGTTTAGAAATTGATAAACGTGTGACGGGCCTCAGACTACCACCACAAAAGCCGACTAAGGGATAACAAAGCCGCTACCACAACCCCTGAGGTACTGCATTACAACTAAAAGAGTGGACTCGCCATCCCGCTTGCTCAGAGTGGCGTTTCAAAGACATACATCCCTTATGTATAAGACAATGTACACGAGACGATCCGTATCCAGCAGGGGACGATAAAAAGTCTGGTTACGAAGTAACAAGTGTAATTGCGTAACTTTACCATTGTATGCTATTAACCGTAGTAATAAAAAGTAATTTTAGAAATTGTTAGACTTTTACCTAATTATACAAATTCTTTATTTGCACAAAACAAAAGTGAATATATTTGTAAAGCCTAAAATTACAACCGAAGTAATTAATGTACAATCAGCAAAAAGCTAATGTACCAAAAACTATTCGATTTTAGCCATAAGCGGTAGCGTATTTATGAAGCAATATGCATGTGTACAAATATTTACATATACGGATGTATTTATGTATGCATATATGTATAATTATATTTATGTGTCTATATATAAATATATCTACTATATCTTATTATAAGACATTTAACTCCTCTCGGTTAATCTTAGCTTGACTGACTGAAAGAGATTCCTTCTATGAATAAGTCCGTCTCAGTACTTTCGGTAATAGTGTAATGTCTTATTGTAACAATTGATTGTACAATAGACAGCAACTACGCTTAACAATGGGCCGTGATTTATTTTCTATGCTGGCGACATTACTTCGTCGGGAGATCAGGGTGATGCCTTGTGCGAGGTTATTAATCATCACTACTTTCTAAATTAATAATCTTTTATAATTTCCGATATACATATAATTCGCTTCCGACATCGTTGAAATTGATGTGGAAGATCTTATAATTGTCATAATTTCATTAAAGTATAATATGAACACGATTTCCAAATAGCAAATAGGTATGTGCTTCTTTTATTGGTGCTTACATCGATAAAATTTACCCTTATTCAAGGAATTTGGTATATTTTGTGTTTTCTATTTTCTAATTCAACACTGCGCTTGCGATCCTTTCTCTGTAAAAATCTGGTGGTTGATCGATAGAGAATGCCTTGTGGTATTAAGTACGCCTTTTGTACATATGACTGTGCGATGAAGTTGCAATAAATAATAAATTAGAAATTAAAACAAAAGTGGTTAGAGGCAGATAGAGGAAAAATTCAAAGAACATAGTTATTGTTAAAATTGTTATTGAATAAGCCAACAAACAATCGTCAAACAAATACAGAGCGTAAAAATTAAAAATGCGTTAGAATGTTTCTTCTAAAACTTATTAAGGCGGATTTAACGAGTAGGTACTTATTGATCTTACAATAAGTACCTACTCGTAATGTTTAATACTTAATATTTATAAGCATAATTAGTACCTATATATCAGCTATATAATTAATACTTAAGTACTCATGTACTGTCCCTACACGTATTTATGCTAACAACTATAGGTTTATAAAAAGGTATGCTTCTTAATATAAAATCTGAAAAAAATATCTGCATTCCATTTAAAAAATAAAATCAGCGAGAATTAGTCGATTTGAATGGAATGAAGTTAAAAACTCCGACAGACCGTTATAAGTAGAACCAGTAATTGGTTTAAAGCGGGTAAAACCACTATAAATGCTTTAATAGCAGTCAAACAGCTTATTTCGGAAATGGAAAATACTTATTCAAGTAAGAAAATTCTTTTTTTTTTTTGGTTTTCCCAAAACTTATAATATGAGACTTCGTAATGTTAAACGTGATTTTCGCTAGGTTTATACGGGCTCTTAATAATATTGAAGAATAGCATTATTTTTATGTAGTACCTAAGTGGTAGACAGTCAGGCGGCCCACCTAATACGAGTAGTATGTTTGCCAGACCTCATTCTCATCCTATTCTATTTGTCCGCCTTGCAAATGCCTCATATTTAGGGTCGTAATGCTATTACTGTGTATTTTGGTTGATCGGTGTCAAAAATGTGAATTTTCATGTATAAACTTGGACTTTTTTATCGGGTAGAAAGACGATAAATCTTAATAATATTCATCTTTATTAAAAGGAGCTATAATTAGAAATAATCTCTCTAAGGCTTTAGAAATTCCGCAGAATATAAAATTGTTATTGAAATTTTGTGTTCGGGGATTGGAAAGGGGAGTTGAAATTTATTAGCGATTATAAAGTGTATGGTATTTTGGCCTCATTTTACTGGCTACAAATTAAATAACTTACACATTTATTTAATACTAGCGATCCAACACATTGCTGTTTAGAGTTGTAAATTGACTTTTTATATTAATGAAGGCAGACGGGCTTGCGGTCCACGTGATGGTAAGTGGCTACCGCCGCCCATGGACGCCTGCAACACCGCTGACGGCCCTGCAGAATCTTATTCACAGCTTTCTTGAAGAACCCCATGTCTTAGCATAAGGGAAAGACCTCTTGAAGCAGTTCATTCTACAGCTTACAGGTACGTGGCATAAAACGAATTTTGGACCGTCCAGTGGGCGACAGTTGCTTGGAACTTAAATTTAAAAATTCATGATATGTTCCTTGGAAACTCAAACATAGCCTATGTCCATATATATTAAGTAGTTTAGCTTCCTAAAAGCGAAAGGATTTTCAAAATTGAACCAGTAATTTTTGAGTAAAAAATCTTAGACTTAAAAATTTCTTAGGAGATCTAAGATCTTAGAATCTTAGATCTTCATAATTGTAGTATAGTGTTAGTATATATATTATTCGGTGTATAGTTTAAGTATTGAAATTATATCAGTGTATAGTTTAAGTATTGAACTTATATCAGTCGATAACGTCCCGTGGGACTTTAACGGAGGCATACGCCTCTGTCAGTTGATCACGGGGGAGTTTCGGGCCATACTCCAACACGCGCTTGCAGTGCTGCTTGGTGGATATACCTACATTATACATACTCAATTTTTTTTAAATTCCCGTGTATACATGTTTCCTCACAATGTTTTCCCTCGCAGCAAAGTTAGTGACAATTTTTTTCAAATTCGTAGTCGAACCGGCCTAGGATTTGAACTCACAATCACACGAATGTGAGTCGAACCTAACACTGCTTTTAAGTATTGTTGTGTGTTTAATAGTTTAACCGGTATAGTAAATTAAAATTATATTTTTGTTTACGATCAAAGATCAAATCAGTATATAAATGTTTATTGTTCGTTTATAGTAGAGATAGACCGAAATTTGTTTCACATTCAGTAAAATATTTGTATTTTACTTTAAAATATTATAGCAGTCAAAGTTTCATATAGGATTCAGCTATACATGCAACAAACAACTTTTATTTATTAAGGTTTACATACATATTAATTTTTGGTTTTCAAAGGCATCTAATAATCCAAAACTTAACTATTTTTAACAATACTAGCAGTGGACCAAAAGGAGCTGATCATTACGGCTTAAAACGAAAATTAACAATCTACCGGATTCAAACAGATCAATATTAACCGCTACTAGATACCTACTTAAAGAAAATTTGCAAGCGAAGCTGGAAAAAGTATCAAAGTCTAGGCAGTTCAGAGTTCTGACACTGATTGATGTGCTATAACTACCTCTAAATGCAAGGTAACTGTATGATGTAACGGTAACTTAACTTCATATAAACGCGCAAAGTGCGGATGACGCACACAGATAAAGAAATTTAGGCGCGTCATGTAGATCTCTCGAATTCGCAAAACACATTCGAGAAAAAAAGAGCTAAAGCTCGTTAGCCAACCGGGTTGGCCAGTCCACTATTTTATAGGTGGTGTAGTTTCTTAGGGCTTCTGTTAGCGGCCTTGTTATCACTTAGTCGCCATTTAGTCCCGACTAAACCGCGATAAGAGATATCGTCTTGTATACATTAGTTTTGTAAACGACAATTACATTTTTGTGCCAACTATAGAATCACACGACCCCCTCTCTACCCGTAGACGTCGTAAAGGACGACTAAGGAGATAACAAAGCGGCTGCCACAAGCCCTGAGGAACTATACCAGCTCTAATGGAGTGGACTCGCCAACCCGCTTGGGCAGCGTGGCGTTTTAAGGCCATACATTCCACGTGCATGTCCAGCAGTGGCCACTGTAAGAGCTGGTTGCATTATACGAGTATTACATTGCAATTACAACAACTATACAAGTTCCATTGCTTTATTTTCTCGATGACAGCTGACACACAGTGGTCGATATAACTTTGTTCTAGCGTCAACGCCTAAAACTCCGAACAAAAATTAGGCACCAAGACGTCATATTTCATTAACAAGGTCACGTCAGCCAGAAAGCAATTTTAGGGATGTAGTTATCGATAAACGTAACACGATAACAGATCCGATATTTTTTTACAAAATGTAAGAAACTAAACTACTGCTGGATACTTTTGTACAAATTTATTAACTAATATTATATTTCATTACAAGATGTTACACGTGTTAATTCTTGATTGATAATGCCAACTTCTTTAAAATTTTCGAAGCTGTTGTAAAATAAGTAGGTATAGGTAGGTACTCGACAATGAAACGAAATAATTATAATGACAGGTAATCTTTATTTATTTATTTTAATCAAAATCTGATGAATCGTCACTGTCACTCGATGAGCTCTCCCCAACATTTATTATACGAAGCTTATTTTCCTGCATGCCGCTTGTACCGTAAGCTTCGGTGGTAATTTTTGAAACAGTAGGTCCACTAATTCCTAATGCGGCCGCAACACGCTCTCGCACTTGCGACAGTGGTAATAGCGGGCCACCATTTTGATACTCTGCTTCAAAGTAATTACGAACCTTGATCACCAGTTCTCTCGCCTGCCTTTTCAGAACAGATCCTTTCGGCATTTTGATATTTGACAGCTGGGCAGCAATCAACACGGAGGAACACAAAATACACAACGTAACGTATGGATAATGTGAAAAAACTCAGCGAACAGAAATGTAGTGACTAGCACGACCGTCTTGTTGCGAGTGACAGATTAAAACAAACACAAAATGGCGGTGGACCATTGAGTGTTCCCACCTTGAAAAAATATATTTGAATGTTTTTGTTGTATTTGTCTTTGTTCAAAATATAATAAATATATGCGATCGATATCATTACTTATTTGGTCACACAACACTACAACTATCAAATTAGAACTGTCATCGAGAAAATAAAGAAATGGAAATACTATAGTTACTCATAAACGTTGTTTGCTTTTAAAACCTCTTGTCCTTTGTACCAATTAGAATAATTCGAACTTTTTAGAAAGTGACAGAGGAAGGAAGTGCATGGTCATTACACAAATGACTAAAATATTTCAAAACGCGTAATATATGAGATAACTACATATAATATTTTAAATATGATATATTATATATAATATATCTAATGATGAACAAATTTCTATGTTTACTTCCTATGTTATAACCTGGTTGTTTGAATGTTTTTGGGCTCTACTGTAAAATTTGTTAAAAATACTTATCAAGGTTCTGCATTATTTTGAAATTGAAGCAATTTTTTCATATAATTTTGTTATGTACAAAGCCCAAAGACCACCTCTTCTCCTGGGTGTCTTAAGAGGAGACTATATAACCAAGCCGCTACCACAAGCCCAGAAGAACTACATACACCACCTCTGAAAGAGTGGACTCGCCAACCAGTTTGGCCCGTGACGTTTTAAGGTCATAAATAAGGATTTATGACCTAAGGATGATTATGGATTTATGATTTATAAGGGTATACGTGATGTGCATGAGGAGACCATGGGTCCTGCAGTGGATACTGAAAGGGCTGATTGCAAAGTTCAAAGAATCGATATATTTACAAAAAATACGCAATATTAATGTCAATTAACTCAGAATCATCTCCAGGTCTCCTCGAGATAAACCCAGCTATATAACCGAGATACGCCAGGCTGGTGCACGAAAAGTTGGCTCAACTCAAAACCCCGGCACCTAAAGTGGTTTAGGGAT
The DNA here is from genome assembly GCA_943735995.1 of Sesia bembeciformis. NCBI lineage: Eukaryota > Metazoa > Arthropoda > Insecta > Lepidoptera > Sesiidae > Sesia > Sesia bembeciformis. Next base: position 11,259,180 of record OX031042.1, on the reverse strand, counting down.
TATTACCACAATGAGAATAAGCATTGAGATATTGCAACAATAAGTTTCACCTAAAATACTCGAGGTGGTTTAGGAGTCGACAATTGTCTCTGTTCAAAACTAATACTCAAAGTGAACTAAAGACTAATGATAAAGAATAGTTCCGTCCGAAACCGATCGATACATCCAAGTGGTTGAAGAATAGAAGAAATCAGAACTCAGATCACAAAATTCCATGGTTTTAGGATTCAGGAACGGATTGGTTACATCTTGTATGAGCTAGAAATTGTGAGCCACAATTTAATGAAGGGCCGCTAAAAGTCGTTCTTGCAAATTAACGGTAAGTCATTAACCTCTCATAAACAAACGCGTTAACATAACGCTTAAGTTCCTTCATTTATTTATTTTTACACATTATGGTTTTAACAAAAGGCGGACTTAATGCTATAAACTTTATTAAGTTAAACAACTTATTAACTTAAGCGTTTGTTTATGTATAAAGCATCGACTCCCATGTTATGTAAATGGAATAAAGAAAGTAAGAAAATAAATACATTCATTTGTTACCACAGAAATAACACATAGATTCAATAACGCAGAAACTATAATATCATAGCAATATACTATAGTTCTTTCATCTCACGAAGGCGGAGATGAAAAATTTTGGCGGATATCCCAATGACGCCGCGGCGTCTTTGGGAACCAAAGAGCGGACAGAAGTTGACGCACCCTGAAACAATGTATATGTACGAGCACAACCACTACTAAGCGTAAACCGCCTTCGTGAGATGAAAGGAGTATACAAAGAGTGTACTTAGAGTGCTGAGGCAACTAATAGGTCCCCAACTCAGCATCCGAGGAGAAGCGCTGATATTCTGTTGTGGCCCGATGCCCTCTTACTGTTTAGATACTGTTTACATATTTACTGTGGTGTTCGCATGCAAATACTTTGGAACAATATCCAGGTAAAGCTTTCGGCTCTGTTCCTCATTCCATACTAACTAGCTCTCGAGCCGACTTCGTAGTATTTGGAACTTCTTTGGAAAAATGATTTTACGCATCGGACACTTTTTTGGTTTTCTGAACGATTATTATAATCGAAGCTCTCTTTCCTTGGAGATTAATTCAGGGTTTAATCTTTCTTCCAATGGTAAGTAGATTAGTTTACAATAAGGTTTTATAAGAGCGGTGAAAATCCCTTGAACATCAGTTACATATATAATACTATAAAGTTTTCTAATAAAGCCTATTTTTTTTTATTTAGAAAATAGAGTATTTGTAAATGCGTCTGTGGACTACATATGGATTATTGGAATGTAAAAGCAACGATAAAAATATTTGTACATAAATTGAAAAAAATTTGAATATTATGTGAAAAAAATTTTAATAAGATTATGTGTACCAAACTAGAGACAAGCGACGAGATATTCAAATCAGAAGTAAAATAGTAACTATTTCAAAGTGATCTTCAATGAGAAAGGAAACATATAATAGATACTACATAGGTAGGTGTTTGAAAACCAGTGAACAATTTACAATTAAAAGTTAACAATTAAGACATTATTGTACAAAATGTATAAGGCATTTTAATTAATATGAAATCAAGACTTTCGCCTAATTAGGCTTTATACTTTTCCGGGATGAAGCAATAAATTAAATGATTATTGAATCAACAAGCCGTGACCGCATCGCGATAACTGCAACTCTATCTGCAACTAAGCAGACACTACTTTCACATTTTTTGCGTGGGTACACGCCACACGGGTACTCAGTGGCACACGAGAACTTTAACGAGACACAACCACGCAAACAATTTCCAATCACAAACCTTCAATGGGCCGGCACTCATTCGTAAAACAAACAAAAACAATTGAATGTGGCGCTTTACAATTGAATGTGGCGCGCGCTAAACTAAAGAAAAGCGAAACACACCTTCTCGATGAACTTTGTTGCTCCAGATTTGCTCGGGGTTTCCTCACTTTTGGTATCAATATCACTTTACTGTCACCTCATACACTACCACCACTTACTTGGCTATCACTCGCGTCGCGGACTCTAAGCGAGGCGTTATAACACGTTCAATACATTCGAGCGTCTATGAGAGACTGGCTGTACGAAGGCGAACGACGCCGCAGCGCTTGGCTCGTGAATCAAGGCCATGCAAAACGTTGCTCCCATTTCCCTTGTGGAAAGTGTTCGTATCCGTGATCCGTGCCCCTTTCGGACAGGTGTGGGAGAAAGCACCAAAAAAAACGCAACATTCTGACTCATTCAACGAGATGATACGCCGGCTAAATCAGTTTTGGTCGTCACACAGCGACATGGAAAGTGGGGGAACCGGTTTGGTGGCGCCAAATTTGTTGAAAGAAAGAGTTCAGTTCAAGCTAATGCATTGCTTAAGCATATACGGCAGAATAGTTCATAAATAGTTGTGTGTTGTTTGAACGAGATGCTGCGATTCTAGTTGAGGAAATCGTATATCAACAAACATAACACTTTACGCCAAACAAGAGTATTTTCTTTTGATATTGTCCATTGTACAGCTGATGTCTGTTCTCATTTTACAAAAATCTTAAAACAGTTGTTACAAAAAGTGCTTATGATAATGAATGCAGTTAATATGAGAAGAAACGTTTGTAATAGTATCGTGCAACACCGTTCCAACGTGGAACGCGGATTTTATAAAATGGAGATGTAAAAAAAACAGTTTCAGGAATGTTCATGTATTCAAATTTTATTCATTAGTAGCATTTTAACGAAAGCATAAGTAACGTTATATCCAGAAATTAAAAACAAACAACGAGAATAAATTGATAGATTGATTTTACATAAATGAAAACTATACCTTTTTTGCATTGTACTTGTGCCTTTAGAGAAAAATATAAATCTTGCAAGTCTGAGACTTATTCTTTAAAAATACGTGAACACGCTTTCTAATTTCCTTCCTTTTTAAAAACATCATGATGTTTCATTTTGTCACCGAAAGAGAAGTTGCCAAAACTCAACAACACTGACGAATTTCAACACGAAACACGTATATAGACTTATATCTAACATGTAGGTTGACTCGAGTAGACGTGGAGGCAACAAAAGCTCGACTCTGATGAGAACCTCTCTAAACTTCAAAGACACGTTCTTGTATACCGTCCACCATGTTTGAGGTTGCACGCTAAAACGCTGACTATGCGACTAATTACGTTTTCCAACGGCCCGATGCGCCAAAAGGGTGCGCCTCTGGTTAATTATCCTCACATATTTGCCTAAGGTAAATAATTGAGGGTTATCAAAAAGGGTGGGTTTCCCTTATGAGTTGACATTGAGCAACTGAAATGTAAAAGTACTTTATAGTCTCTTTGTATTGTCCTACTGGAATATTGTAATAAAACTTAAGTTAATCTGGTGATTAATCAGATGTTAATCGGGTTAATTAATCTTTAAGCGAACTATTTAATGTTCTTGAGAAGTACAGAAGCGATAATTAGTCATCAAACGACTTCTTTTTTAGTAGACATTTAGGGAAATTAGTACCACTTGGATGTTAAAAAATAGTTTACCAATTTTGTTGGAGCTTCTTCAGTTTGGATACCTAATTGATTGTGATTCTATCTTTTGTCACAGAAGTATTTTATTACTATGAAAAAATAATTTCCTGAGATCGGTATTCGTGAGTAGACTGTATTAATTTCACATTTCATTGCTTACGATGTAGGTACAACCTAATCTTGTTAGTTATTTATTTTAATATATCTTGTTAGTTATTTATTACGTATCAAAAGATCTGAAGAAAAAATGACAATGAGACAATATCAAAAGACAAAAAGACAATATCATCTAATTTTGTTAAAAAAAATACAATATGGTGTAAGTTGCAAGCAGCCCTTTCAGTATCCATTTCTGAACATGGGCCTCCTAATGCACAGCATCAGGAATGTAAAGGCTTAAAAGGGCACGCCGGCCAAGCGGATTGGCGAGACCACTTTTTTAGAAGTCGTGCAATCCTCGTCGTCCTCGGAGCTTTGTTATCCATTAGCCCGCTTAGTGTAAGTTTATTTTATTTTTATTTTTAATATAAACAAAATCACACGGCCCTTATAAATATTTAGACAAAATTACATAGTATGTCGTCAATATTACTGCCGATGACGGACTTATTTCTTCTATCAAATATATTTGTAATTCAATATACACATGTGCAGAGAACAACTGCAGTAATAATGCGTTCATCGAATGTTCAAACGGAGACTTAAAAGTGTATACATATAAATTACTAAGGTGTTATATGAATAAAAGTTATCTAAATTTAACAATGTATGTGTTCGCGTGCATGCGAGGGTGTGCCTGTGAGAGTATGTGCGTGCGTGCATGCGCGTGTGTGTGGGCATGCATGCGTTTGTGCGGGCATGCATCTGTGTGTGTGGGTTTGTGTCATGCATACATATGTATATGTACTGAATGTGTTAAGATCATGCATATGGGATGGCAATGGGGCTCTGGTAAATCTCACTCTTGGCAGAAACACGTTAGGATAAAGAGTAAATAGAATAGTGATAATAGAATCTAATCAAATACGTACAACCATAAATAGGATCAAATTGGAAAAATAGTAGATATATGTATTGTACGGTGGATTATGAATGTATATATATCTTAATACGTATAAATAATTAGATATGTACCTACGCATGCAAAATACAACGGATAAAAAGATAAAATCAGTGATTTGCCGCCTGATACTATTAAACTCTATAAATACAATCAAAGATTCTTGGCTGCGGCAAGGGAAAAAATTAAAGATAGAAATTGTATTGTCTCCAATTTGGTAAACAATATAGACTACGAAAGTATGTGGACCAATTGTATTACTAACATATACATATACAATAGTATACATACATGATCACCCAACCTTACTCCAAGGGACGGAAGTGTCATCGACCTGGCAGCGACACTTCAATCCAGGAGTGACGGTCGAGATTCCACAGTGACAGTTCTCCACACGTGCCGGAAAGGCCTACCTTGTTATTTTCGTGTGGCGAAAACAAAAAACAAACATGCCCGGAGGCATCTGTCTTGTGCACTAATGACGTCACTGTTTGCTTGGTAAGTAATTACACAGTTGGTTGTGTCCCAATTATTAAATTTAACGGAAAATAGTGGAGAGGGAATAAATGGGTTTCTATTTCTTACATTAAATTCTAATTTTTTGCAAATTAAATTCCGGTTTTCAAAACGGAAACTGGTACAGTTATTGAGGGCTATTTTTGTGTATTAAAAATAAAAGAAAGGAATATTCAATAAAGAAATTACTTATCTGGAATTTGAATTATTTATGACTTTCATACGAAGATCATAAATCTGATATTAAGTATATTTCCACTATTCTGAGTTAGGGCCGTGAATCACTTGCGTGTTACTGCCAAAAATGTATACCAGTACCTTGTAAATGCGCGCTACTGGCATGTGTATTCAGATTTTGCCAGACAAAAGCATGCTTTTTAACAGTACGCCAGTAGATCGTAAACCGTTTGATTTTTCGTATGCGTGTGTCCACTGCGCGGGAGCGTCAGCAGAACTCGCATGACAGTTACATATGTCGAAATGTGTTTGTTAGTAGCTCGCATGCCGTTTCTCTACGAGCCTCCAGATTGTAATCTTCATCTTGGACTCGTGAAACGTTTTTAGTAACTGTCATGCTTCTTATTAGCATGTGTACTGAGTCGTCATCACTTGCCAGTTATTAGTATGCCAGCTATTTCCTTCCGCCTGGCATGCTTTTTACTGGCATATGTACCACGACCCATATGCAAACTGGAAACGTGTCGCTGACCTTTGAGAAATATTTGTTATCTAAAAGCTTTCAAGTTTTATGAGCCTTGAAAACCTATAAAAGCTTATGCCATCTGAAGGATTCTAATCTCAGAGTAAAATTTCTTTATGGAAGGATCATAACTGCTATTTTTTTTAAATTAGTATTTGGCATGGCATATACAAGTGACGTGTAATGTCGGCGGGCTCTATAAAAGCACCAGCCCATTTCTAAGGAATAAAAAGTCCTGAGGAACTTACACCACGTCTAAAAAGTAGACTTGCCAATCCGCTTGACTAGCGTGGCGTTTTAAAGCCATCCACCCCTCATGCACAATGGTTTCACAATGATTTCCCATGACTCGGGGCGGACATGCGGTCAAAGTTGCGAATCTGATGGATGAAAGGATGGCTGATTCAGAGTACGGTATACACAAGATAGCTTGTACATGCTTGTACAAGATAGCATTGACATCTGTGTTCATTGTACCAAAACAATATTTTCCTATTCAATTTTTTTTTGTGGACATATGTGCATTTGTGGTAATGTTACAAGATGCGTTTCTTTGTGTGCCGCCTCGTGGACACATAATTATACACAAACATTAGGTACACATACATCCAAACAAACGAACACAAATGTTAACAGAATTAACAGAATATCAGTAAATTACTCAAGTCCTGTGTCTAATGCATTTACAAATCGAACCTCATAAAAACAAACTTAAGTCATACTTCTGTTACTAAATACATTTATATTATACATATAATGTATAATAACATTTTTTTTGATAAAGAAGTCATATAATCTGCTTCATAGATGAGTATTTGAAAATGGTTTCTAAATCAGCAAAATATAGTTATTCTGCTGCATCTAAATATAATTTTCATGTTCACATAAGTATAGGCCTTATCGGTTTAGGCCTTAGGCGATAACCCCGACGGTTGTACTTCTAATTACTTGTACTTTACAAAGTACAAGTAATACATTACTCTATACGTTTTGTTTTTCAATAAACTGTAACATGTGCGCTTTAATGTCCCACTGCAGAGCATAGGCCTCCCCTAGTAAATCACTGTGGGGTTTTGAGCCTTAATCCACCATGCGGGCCCAGTGCGGATTGGTGGATACAATAAAGTGTATCTATCATCTATCTAGAACACTAATGCCAGGGAAATTACGAAGGTCAAAGGAGAGATTATTCAAAAAATCCGTCTTTAACTTTGACCGTTCCGTGTCCGCCCCGAGTCATGTGAAATCACTGTGAAACCAGGTCATTGTCAATATCAGTGCAAATTACAAGAGATGGCGGACAATACCCCACAATGAGCAATGCAAATGACTGCAAATGACTGGCTCGATAGATTTGATAAAGACAACACATAATATTTGTTGGGTATTCCACGAATAAAATGTATGTTACGGTCAACCAATTGGAAATGTAGGCCAGTTTAGAACCTTGTCACAATAAATAGGGTTGTTTCGAGTGTCGTACAAAATCGGTTATATTCGTGAAGTCTTCTTTAAGTCTAAAGAAAGCCGCCGGCAAGAGCTGGATGAGAAGAACGAAATACAATCATCAGTTAATCATCGGTCACGGATGACTATCAAGCCGGTAGTCATCGGTTCACCTAAACCAATGATGGCTGAGAACTAATTGATAGTACCGCAATGAGTAAGTTCCGATGGTTCCTTATTGTATTTCAGATTCCGCCTCCGCTCGTAACTACGCGTTTGCGTACTGCAATTAAACGTAAACACAATGAAACGGCAGCAAACATTCCAGGAGAAACTTTTATGAGAAAAATATTTGACATTTTCATTTTTAAAATGCCACCTACAGAATAAACGGATGGAAATAAAAATAACTTGTAAGTGAAATTCTACTTTTCGCATACATTAAGTAGCTGTGCATTTTTGGTGTGCTTTTTAATGCTGTAAAGTGCAATGGACGTGCATCGTGATATCTATGAGAAGTATACAGAATCAGACATAGTAAATATGTCATACATAGTCGGATGCAATATGCTGGACTTGTACAGAGCACGTATAGAAGATTCGATTTAAATTTTGACTTAGTCAGTGTCGTATTTTTAAGGGTCTTATGCAGTCTACATAGCATTTAGTTCCGAACATCGATCAATTAAAATAAATGGGGTGGCATTGCGGCCCTAAAAGTGAGGCATTTGCAAGGCGGTCAAAATTAGTGTCAATTCAATCTGACATTTGGCGGCAAAAAACTATCAAGAACGTATTATTAATTTTACAATAACTGCATATTTTTGACGTAACGATGTAGTTATTTTTTAAAAAAAAAGAAGAATTACTTGAAAAATAATTGTAAAATCTTTTTTCTGTATAAACCGGAATAATATTAATGATGTAATTTTGCGGTGAATGTGTTTACGTAATGGATTTTAAGCAAGTAAACTCTTAAAAACGTAATTATTACTACTCGTACATCCTGACAGTATCATTCTATTTACACCACTGTACTGGCATCACGCATGTACACAGTTTTGTTATAACGGAATATTCATTTATAAATATGTATGTATTTTGGTTGTTTCATGGTTTCGAAGTACTCGGTCGTCTACGCAAACGTCTAGGAAACGACATTACTTAAACAACGTTCCTAGAGGCACTAGGTTTCTAGAGTTCCTAGTAGTCGGATAAATGGATTAACCGTTTTAAGATTGTGAAATATGGTTGCAAGACACACCTGCTCCTAATATATTTTTGAATAAACGAATTTTCCATCAAGTCATCAAACAAAGTTATTTCCTCAATCAATCACCAGGATTTAATAAACGTCATAACCTCAGATTCAAAACATTACACCTCAGGTACGGTTTGCAACGGGTCAATCCACGAGTTCATTATATTCATGAGTACCTACCTTAATAGTCTAGTAATAAGGGCCAGATTAGAATGTTTTTGTATATGTGTAGGTACAGTGTTGGAGACAAGAAAACAAGAAATTTTGAGGAAATAATATAATTATTAAACACCACAGGAACCAGTTGGAATGACAGAAGGCAAAGGAAAAAGAAATATGTTATAACATTTTACGTCAATTATAGCTATATTCTTTCTATAATTTTAATTGAATGATTTTGTAATAAGATATATAAAATTTATAACAAAGCCGCTGCTACAAGGCCCTTTGAAACTACACCACTTCTAAAATAGTGGACTTGCCAACCTGCTTGGTCAGCGTGGCCTTTTAAGCCCATACATCCCTCACGCATTAGACAATATGCACGAGTCCAGCAGTGGATACTAATAGGGCTGGTTGCATCTAAATGTTACATTCAAACAATATATTATTATTATAGCCATATTTATTAATTTATTTGTAAGTACATGTGTTGTAAATGTTTTAATATTTGATTAATAGTACTTGAAAGTTGCGTTAGAAATTCTAAAGAGCAAGAAATAGACTATTAATAAAATTGTTTTAATTATTTCAACAGTTTTGTTGCAGGTTCCGGTTTCATTCGGGAAATGAAAGCAGGGAAATGCGAATATAAATCCAAGCAACTTCAGTGTTCTGATCCAAAGATCTTAACAACATATTTTTTACACCAAGTTACATGTAGGTACTTCACTTGTTTATTAATCTTATTGAACATAGAGAACCCACCTAACCGGATTACATTTCTTTCTGGGATGGCTATCCATCCGGGATGAAGGTCGTTACAAGCTTAAAACGGCCCACAACAACGGAATCCTCTTGCAATCACAAGGGATTTTTGTCTTTAATTCACAACGCGGATTCAGTGCGGGTTTGTGTCCGTTTTTTCGGAAATTTGGATTAATATTATCCAAAAAAAAACCTAAAACAAACTTTGTAACAATACTCCTTCCAGTATTATCCATTACCGATCTTTATGCTATTATTGTAACTGTAATCAACCCTTTATTCACTGCTGGACACGGGCGTCCTCGTATTTCTTGTAAGAAACCAAACAATTGTACGAGTAAATTATTACATATCCCAAAAGAGACTTATTTACAAACAATTTAACGAATATAGGTTTCTATTATATTACTAAAATAAACAAGAGAACAACAAAATTTTTAAGACACATCAAATTGTCTAGATGCCAAGACAGAGATTATCTAGTGCAAATTATCTTGTGCATTTTTTATTTATCTAACAAAACCTTATTCCACTTAATCGTACAAAAGGCATGTATGTATCCCAGATGTCCATTGTAGATAATAACTGCTTACCATCTAACGAACCGTTAATCGTCTGACATTTTCTTTCCATAGAATTAATCTACGAGTATGCCAATATTACCAATAGTGTGTTTCCGAGTATTTAACTTACCATTTAGATTACGTTCTGAGCACTACATGGATAATGGTGTATATCTTGTTATTTAAACTTTTGTATCACTTTTTATATTCTAAATCAAATAATACGAGTCAACTTGTGACCACGGCTGGAATAAAACGTACCGAAAAGTCGAGTAGGAATAAAAGCTAAACAAATATCTTTGTTATATGCGTTCAGACCCGATTTAGAATATGTGTACAAAACGCGAAAGTTTAAAAATGTATTTTGTATCACTTTAACTATATTCTTTGGTGTGCAATAAAATGTACTTAGATACTTATATCTTTCAGTGTCCGCTATAGCCTACTGTAGTGCAGGTTCTCGGATATGCCGCTGCCGCCCAAGTTCAATATGCGCAGCAACCTGGCGAAGCGGGTTGGCGAGTCTACTCGTTTAGAGGCTTATTGTAGCAGTTTAGTCGCATTTTACGACATCCACGGGAAGGGATGGGATGGTCCTATTCTAAAGCCGGCCACACGATTCGTGCATTATCAATACAAAACTAAATATGATTTTATAACTCGTCGGGACTTGCGGCACCCGCTTTATATCCCTTAGTCGCCTTTTACTACATCCACGGGTAGAGATAGGCTAAACGCCTATTAACCATTTAAATTAAATCCCTTGCTATTCCTATGAACTGACCAACCTAAATTCAAATTTGCTCCAAACGTCAAATGCCTGCATTTTGGCTTCATGATGATAACTAACATTTGAGTAAGTACGTGCCTACTGCACTCAAAGCCTTCAGTGTCATTACTACTTATATGTGTGAATATGGCACTATTAAGTAAATATGTCTTATCTCACGTCTTGAGAAGTACTTGCTTCCGCATCAAACTCAACTACAGTTCTATTCTATTCTGTAGTTCTATTCTGTACGACAATAAATATTAAAAAAAAACACTAGGTGTTTTTTTTAATTATTTTAAATGAATCGGTGGTGAAGACTGGCTGCTATTCTTTCTTGAAGAAACCCTAGTACTTGAACGAACGTTGCAACTAACTGTGTCTAACTTATTACTTTTTCAGCATTTTGCTTTGGAAAAGCTTAATCAAGGTATGCAAGTAGACACTGTATATACTGATTTCTCAAAGGCCTTTGACTCTGTTAATCACAAAATTTTGTTAGAGAAGTTGAAATCTTTTGGAATTCATGGTAATCTTTTATGTTGGTTGCAAAGCTACTTTACGATAGAATTCAGAATGTGAAATTTAAATCTTTCATATCCAGAGACATTATTGTAACGTCCGGTGTGCCGCAGGGTTCGCACCTCGGCCCATTAATGTTCCTTATTTTTATCAATGATATAAAACTCGCTGACAGGATGTAAATTTTTGTTATTCGCTGACGACCTAAAAATGTTTTATCCGATCAAGTGCGCCCAAGACTGCGAGGTGCAACAACGAGACCTCCTAGCCTTGTCAAACTGGTGTCATACGAATCGCTTAATGCTTAACATATCTAAATGTAAAATCATGAGATTCTCAAATGCCAGAAATGTAATATCGGAACCTTATTTCATTGACAATGTACTACTCGAAACAGTGACAGAATTCAAAGATCTAGGAGTGACATTCGATAAAAAACTAAAATTTGATAAACATGTTGATCGCGTTACAAATAAGTCGCTACAATTGCTTGGTTTTATAAGACGGATGACTTTTGAATTTTCCGATCCTTACATTCTGCGCACTCTCTACTTAACTCTAATTAGGTCAATCTTACTTTACGCGTCTCTGGTATGGTCCCCAAATTACAAAAATCTTGACAAACGCATCGAGACAGTTCAACATAATTTTTTTTAACTTTGTTGCCTGGAAACTTCATTGGCCCTTACCCAGCTTTTCGCATGAATATTATCATATCGCCTGTTTCTTAAACCTAAGCTCGCTACATTCTGTCAGAATTTTTAACGATTTGCTGTATTTTTATAATCTGTTAAATGGCACCAATGACTGTCCAGAGCTACTGTCTTATGTAAACTGGAGAGTCCCGTTTCGCGGAATGCGTCAACGTGGGCAATTATTTCATGTACCATTAGCCAGAACTAAACACTGGTACCACGCTCCATTATGGAGAATGAGTAGATTAGCAAATGAACTACAAATTGATATAATATTTTCCCCGCCAACTGAATTTACACGTAAATTAAAAAAATCACTTTAGTTGATTTCTCATAGTCTTGTTTTTCTATTGTATAAACTTTATTATGTAACCTTATGTAACTTTATTTGATATGTAAAAACTTCTTATATATACTTTTGTTATTATAATTGTAATTGGGCGATTGCCTGTACAAATAAATAAATAAATAAACTTGCCGTATTTCTCAACAGATAAAAATGAGATTTAGCATTAAACGTTGGGTTTATATATCGGTTAAGTTCTTAGATGAATATTTGATCAATATTTTCAAAATTATAATTGACTAAACTTTTGAAGAATTCCAAAAAAATACTAAGTATTATTATTATTTTATATATTATTATGCAAACAGCGCACCAAGGAGTGCAAGAAGTGACAAACGACTAATACATCATAAATGACTTAAAAAATCGTCCAAGGATTTAATCATCAAAACTTCGAACAATCGGAAAGTAACAACAAGTAAGTATTATCTAATTTGTATTAATGAATATGTACTCACTGTTACGAATATCTTGGATGAAGGCTCGTTATCATAATTACGTAGTTAAGGGGCACGTGAACCTAATACATGGGTAAAATTAAATTATTGCGTCCCGAAGCTCGTTTATATCTTTCAAACTCCGGGATCCGCGATAACAAGATTGGGTTACACGTCAAATTACGAAATCTTGTTTAACGCCCTGGGGAATACTCAGGTTTCTCGAAAAATCGTTTCAGAAGAAACTCGTTATCATAGATAAGGATAGATAAGGCCTTATCTATGAAATTGGCGTTTGTTCATACTGGTCACTTTGAACTTAATTATCTTGCGTTTTGCTTGGAATTCCAAATTCAAATTAATTTCAATTTAAAGCTATGACATTCTTTTTCAAAATCAGTTATTCATTTGTTTTTCCGTCAAACGACTTTTTGCTTAGATATCGTTGTTTGCGATCATGGACAAGTAAAAGAAATCGCGTTATTTTCGAATATGAGTTCCGCCGTGGCAGCAACGCAACACAGACGCCACGCAATATCAACGATGTGTACGGACCAAACACTCAACACGATGGCACGGTGCGTTTTTGGTTTGATCGTTTCTGTTCTGGAAATTTTGACTCTAAGAACAAGCCCCGTGAACGACCGGAACTAAAATCGATAATGACGAATCGAAAGCAATAGTGGAAACGGATTCATCTGAAACCAAGTCTGAGTTTGCACTAGTCTTCGGCGTAAGGACAAATAGGATAAAATGAAAAATGCAGTATATTTCAAGGTAGTCTTCTGTAAGAGAGGTATAACGTGGCCAGTCGAGTATGCCCAGCGGCCGTGGTACTCAGCGTGCACCCCTCGCCCCCCAAATTTAACGAAATATCACTGTAAATATGTAAAATGTGCACATATAAGAATTTAACATTATTTTAACTTGTAATTTTGTAACCGATGTATTCGATGTGTAACAGTTATTACACAATAAATAAATTAAATCTCAAACTAAAGTTTTCTGCCAAACTAGAATTTTACATAAAAGTTTATTTATTTACACTTCATTGTTCTACAAAAAGGCGAACTTGATGCTATAGAGCATTTTCTCCCAGCCAAGCTTGGGGCTATATAGTATTGGTATGGTAGTGGTAAAGCTCCCTTTTCTCAGATAACATCACAAATTATATCAACATTTCATGGGGAAAAAATAGCAAAGTTTCATTGGTAAACTAATCGAGTTTATAACAAGTGGTATCGTGTGATCGATTGTGAGGACACAAGATTGATGGGACTTCGCAGGATCGTGTCGCGAGCACTTTTTCCACCACCTGTCAATTGAACACGCATCGTGTCACGTTCGCCGGTGTCATCACCAACGATTTATGTATGCGTATTTAATCACCCGTGACACGATATAAGGTAGGTATAAATCCTGTTTTATCCGCTAAGGGGTGAAACTGTAACAGACTGAGCTTACATAATGTTATAATCGTATATTTGTTGTTTTTTCTTTTCTTTTTTAGAATGCCAAAGATTTTTGTTTGCCTGGTGGCCGTTCAAGGATTAGGTACTTGATAATTAATTTATGCGAGTGATAAATAATAGTCGTAATTTAATAATAATCAACTTATTATAATAAAGGTGTCGAAGAAAATACGGAGTTTATTAACCAGAAAAGTCTAAATCACAAACTCATTAAATACTTCATTAATACACGCCTTTTGTATGTATTTTCTTTTGTATCTATTTTTATGTCTTGTGTGCAATAAAGTATTTAAATTAATTTAATAAAAGCAAGATTGTAACCATTTTTATGATTTATGTCGATTCCCTTCCATTTCATTTTTGGCGAATCTGTACACATTGCAATTGTGTTACTTGAAGAAAATTAAGCTTAGACTGTATCGTAAAAAAACAAAATTTCGCAAATAAAAAGTCGAAAAATAATAGTCGTACAATTAAATATTCACTCGAACCTACTTTTAATGAAACAGACGCATTATCTTAAAATCTGTCTAAAAAAGTTTTGATCTCATTAGGTACATTTTGTTAAAAAGTTTTGGAATTATTAAAATAAATCTCTTTAAAATATGAAATGCTAGGTAAATTTGAGGTTGGTAAGTAGATAAGTTTGACTTAAAACTAATTAATTTTGAATTTAATCAGTTATTTAATTTATTCATTTGACCCATTGCATGCACTGAACTAAATAGCGGGCGTAAAAACGAATCTAACTAAAACATGCAAAGCCTCTACAAAATCTATCAGTCCGGGGCGAACCAAGTAATCTTATCTTAGATCAGACTGTCAGTCTATTCGGAGGTCAGTTTACGGAAGACCGATCCATTAATTACACAGTCCACTAATTGATAAAAAAAATAGTACCACGGATTACACTCCAATATGATAAGATTACTTACCTTTGCTTACCTTTGGCAGAAAAAAGGAAATAAAAGTGTTTCTGAGTTTAGTTTTTATTTTAAGTATGGTAATGGTGCACCATTGTAAAACGGCAAGAAAAAAATTTGTACATTCTGCCAATGTCAAGTTTTTTTTAGCATTAAACAATTTCAAGGTCTAAAACATATCCTGTCAATGTCCAGTCCCGTCTAAGTCAGGAGTCACTCAGTAAAGTGATAGTAGGTTTACTGGGGACAGAAGAGGACTCCTTGGAAGCACACGGAAAACACATGCTTTATTTATGCTTTTATTTGATTGCCACAAACATTACTTTAAAATACTTAAAGATTAATAAACTATCACTATTACACCACAAAAAGGGCAAAACACAATTTTTATAATAATGAAAAAAATTACTACTCGAGCTCCCGCCAAAAAGCCCCAGTTCAATTCACCTAGCGCTTTTCGCTATCTTCCCTTTTTTAGTTTCAGAAAGAACGCAGCCGTGGATTCCAATCTGATAATGTGAATTATATATTTTTTAATATTGTTTATTTTAATTTCGCACACAACATTTTTGTTTCGCTTGTGCCTTGGCTTCGTCCATGGAATGATTTTTCTCCGTCCGCATCGATCATTTTACAAAAATCTTTCGGAGTACCTACTCCACTCTGCGTGAAAAAAAATGGACCATTACTTTCTGAGTGTAAAATAATTCTAAGAAATCAGCAATCCTAAATAAGTATTTACAATTTTATTATTAACTAGCGACCCGCTTCGCTTCACTTCGCTTCGGTTTATTAAATTTAAAACATTCGGAATAAGATATTTTCATGCGGTAAAATGGAGCCTATATTTTAAGTTAGACCTCTAGCAATACATCGGTGAAAACTGCATTCAATTCCATGCAGTAGTTTTTGCGTGATGCGTGTACAAACATACAGACAGACAGACAGACAGACAAAATTTCTAAAAACTGTTGTTTTGGCTTCTGTTGCTCTAATAAAGTTTCCCATATTAGTTTTTTTTTCAATATCTATAATGTACAGACATCGGCCTGTTACAATTTTATTATACGTAACTATGTTTAGATATAAATAGTAAGATTAATTCACAGGAATTTGTGGTATCCTCTTACGTATGTTATGTAGCTTTTTACCATGTGTTTTCGTGACGTGGCGGAGTCATGGAATAGAAACAGTTCGTAACATCTGCAAAGGTCAGGGGTTAAAATGGAGTGGTAACGTCCCGACGCGGCGCCCCCATTGCATGAGGTCATGGGGCCAAATCCGGCCTTACCTGCCGACTCATCCTCCATTGTAGGTGTCGAAGCAATTACCCGGTCACGTATTTATATATAGGTATAGCAGGACGCTAAAAAGGGAGATATTAATGTAAGAAAGCGCTTTGAAACTTTTGTGGGATTTTTGTTCTTGTAATCACCTAAAATTGCTTTGCATCTATTGTGTAATTGAGACCGCTGTGTTAACTTCTTGGTGAGAACTCGAGTTTGTATTAAAGTGAAATCGAATTTTGTATGATTATTATAAAAAAAATGTGTACTGTGTGTGATTTATGGTTTAATAATGATAGCTTATTAAACTTTAAAGTGCCTAATAATTGTGATAATCAAAAAACATGAGATGTGTTGGTGTTTATATATAGTGGTCGGGGGATTAAATACACGAATTTATAGTACTTTAGTTTTTTATTTATAATTTAAGTTTTTCCACTACCACACGTTTCACCAACCATAGATTATACTAGAGAGATGGACATAGAGATCTCATTTATTAAGACAATCCCTGATACAGCATAAGACTGCGTTTTTTATATGCTTCCAACGTGTTCAATTCTTCTGTCCTCAGTAAACCTATCTCTTTACTTAGCGAGTCCTATTTCCATATAAGAAGAGAAGAAGAGACTGTTGTGCCGAGTGTACAAATATTGTATATTGTACTTGTATTACCCTATAACATCCCACTGTAGGGCACAGGCCTTCCCTAGTAAATCACTGGGGGGTTTTCGGGCCCTAATCCACAATGCAGGACCACTGCTGATTGGTGGATACACATACTTCAGATTTTTGCTCTCGATGTATTCCCTCACCGGCGAGCTAGTGATAATTTTTAAAAAATCCGTACTTAACTAGAAACTCAGTGATACGGGTCAAGGAATTGAACTCACTATCAGACGAATGTGAGTCGAGTATAGGATACACCTAGGGCCTAGGGCATCACCGCTCATTAAATATTGTATCGGATCTTCATTTGTGACATTTGGAAAAAGGGACCTTATTGTTTCCCAGTTTTCTAGATATTGAGACAACCATAATCTTTAAAAAAAATTGCTTTCTATATTTTAAAAGGAATCTTCAAACAACTAAGTTTTAAGTTAGAAAATCTTAACCAAAGTGAATAAGACTCTTAGGCGAAATTAGTTTACATATGTGTCCTTTGATACTAGTAAGTATCCTATCTTTTCAGTAAACTTCAAAAAAATTGTACGTATCACATTTTGGACCTTTGCTAAAATGGGGAGTTCCTTCAGAAATAACCATAAATAAAATTAAATAAAATATTAACATAGATTTAGTTAAATTTTAGTATTTTTTTGTTTTTCAAGGTCATAATGCTCCACTTACCTCGATTATGTGGTATTGTAATAATGAATAATATTAATATACATATATTCAGCTGTTTTTAATATTTTCATGTCAAGGTGCTTTGTTTATGTAAGTGTGGGTATTTAACATTGCGACCTTCCTTAGTGGAAACCACGTGGATGTAACATGAGTTAAAGGTAATTTCTGTGATGCCGAAGTCTCTGGATAATGATTAACATTCAACCACAGAAAAGTTGTATCCGGTGGATGAAGACATAACACTGTATTAACGTAAACCGTAAGTAACCCTTTTAGTATCTAGCGCTGGATATGGGCCTAAAACATTGTCTTGTGCTTGAGGCCTTGAAACGCCACGCTGGCCAAGCGAATTGACGAGTCCACACTTTTACAGGTGGTGTAGTTCCTCTGGGCTTGTGGTAGTGTCTTTGTTGTCCCTTAGTCGTCACGACACGACATCCACGGGAAGAGATGGGTTCGTGCGATTCTAAAGCCGGCCATCAACATACGGCCTATTGTATCACCGCGTTACGTTAATATTCAAAAACAAGTGTTTCGACTACGTTTTCAGGCCATTCGATTGTTATGTAAAATTCACTTTTATACTTGTTAGGTATACTCCTCTGAGTTACTTACGTGAGTATCCGCGATCGTTACCTCACGACTCTTTGTTTAGGACCGTTTGTTTTCAGTCAGTTCAAACATTGGCAAACAATGGATTTTAACACGAAACCAGGAAATTTCATGTAACGACTAGCCTAACAAACGTAGGTAATTAACTTTTTTAACCACCCCCACTTAGCCTAAAATTACATCTAGAAAAGGTATAAACGGTGTAAATTAATCTTCGAGTTTTTAAACTATGGATTTTGATTTAATTGACATACAAATTATATGAATATTTCTTATTTATGATAAAAATATTTTTTTTCTTGTTTTTCATACAAATTTGCAAAATATAAAACCCAAAATATTTTATATTCTTTCACCATAAAAGTAACATTTTGAGTTTCGTATTTAATTGTATTCTTTTTTTTATTCTTCTTAAGTTAAAGTCGTTGGTAATAAATATACTAATTATGCACCACCTTATTTTATTAACACATGCACATGATTTTTATTTATTGCACATGAAATAAATAAAAAGGGAGAAAAAGAAAAGTTGTACAAAAGGCAAGCATATCTCCTGCGGAAATTTCTTCCAGCAGACCTGAGAAAGTGAAAAATCCTTGTGTGTGAAATAAAAATTACACGTATAAAGTCATTGCAACGACGCAGATAAACTGTGTCCTTGTAACAAATTTAACATGTTATTGTAATGGATACTCTAATGTCACTACGCTCTTAAATGATAAGTTTAAAGGGAATAGAAGCGATTTTATATAATATTCCTCTTAAACTTTACCTCATACGTGGAACAAAATTATGTATTTTTTTAAGTCTTATTTAAAAAAAATATTCTATTATGAAGACGAAATAAACTATTTCTTTATATTGATGTTTATTCGCATTAAAACAGAACACAACAAGAAACATACACAAAGAAGCAAACTCATTAAAGTTTTTTAAATCTAAATATTCTGACTAAAAGTCAAAAAATAGATGGAAAATACCAAGTTTCATTTAATTAAGGTTGTTTAATATAATGAGATTAGATACACGAAGCTATATCGTGTGTAATGTGTGTAATCGCAGTCTGGGTAATACACCGGATTTGAAATTGGTGTCATGAACTCGCTATATTACCATTCGAGCCTCGTACCTGAACGAATGAATGGATGAACGAACGGCATTGGGTCTTCCCATTCGGTGATTCAACTGAAACGCAACATTATTTTGTAATTATTCTAACAGTTTGTAGGTTTGGTTTTTACTATAGTTTCACGGAATATCCTAATATTCCGTGAAACTATAGTAAAACGATATCACCCAATCGGTCAGCATTTAAAATGCTCATCAATATTTTTGTTATCAGAAAATTTCAACGATACGAAAAACTTCCTGTTATACTTATTTATATTAAATGGCAACGAAAATCAAATGTACATATACATACCTACATATATTCCGTTCCAGTCCAATTTATTCAAAATGCAAACAAACATGGCGGCCCGAGCTAATTGACATGGTAATTTTAAAGAACTATCCTATCATTTAGCTTTAAATCTGGGGCAAACTTGCACTTTCGATGAATCAAATTATTGGCATCTAAATAATTATCACCTCATTAATTTAAGACCGTTTCAGTTACGTTAGGTCGCCATGTTTGTTTTTATATTTTGGACAAATTGGATTTGTCCCGAACGAACGAACGAACATTATCCCGAACGAATACGTTGCGATGGATTACAGGTATATAATCACTAACTGAAATTCATATCAAAAACCATTTCGATTTTGTTGAAACATACATAAAAACAAAACATTTCTGTTTAAAATTGATTAATAAATAAGTCGTGGGTATTTACGACTCCTCCGAGTGTTTCATCTTACTTAATCCGGCACCGCTCGCGAATCCGACTCCTCTTAACGATTCCTTGACTCCACCTACTTTTATTTTATGAGCCTGAGAGCGGCTCATTCGCTTTGCATCCATATTCTTTCATGTAACTCAGCAATCCAAAAATGAAAGGAATAAATAACTCCTCGGAGTCGATAACAGTTAGCCGGAATCATTAAGAGTTTCGGCTCCGTTCGCGGTTTCGGATCTTTTGATTCATTGAACTCAGAGTTACCCATCGCTATTAAGAATATGTTTTTTTGGTAAGTGATGAAAATTTCAACAAAATCAATTAGAAGTTTGCAAGCTGTAAAGTGTACAGACGTAGGTACTAACATATAGACGTTGTTTCGTCACGTTCACTATGGCGGGCAACAGTTGTCCACCACAAACGTATAATTATGGCGAAAACATTAGAAAGTCAATAGAAAATGGCGTAACATAATATCCTGTTGTGTTAACTATAAGACAATAGCAGTTCAATGCGTTTCATAAGTTGATTCCGGCATTAATCTCAAAAGACTGGACCGGACGCGGGGAAACCGAGCGTGGTATGTAGTAATACTAATTGTTCAATATTGGTTACACTACCACGTTACATTTACTGTTACAGTTTTTGATTTTGAACTTTAAGATTAGAACGTACCTACGCTATTAGATTTGATACCTTTAAATTTTTCGTAATATATATGTTTGTAAATCAAAATTTAACGTAGGTACAGTCAAGTAATACTGCATATAGATACTTTATGATTTAAATCGGTTAGTTTGGAACGTAAAAGTAAGTTTGTAAGGACTGGTGTTATTGCATAAACATGACTCGTGGTTCGGTAAGGATTGCAACAGTAATGCAGTTACTTACATAATGGCCAATGTGTAACCAAATAAATACGAATATATAAAAAACTAGCTGTGCCCTCGACTTCGTACGCGTGAAATTTTAGTTTTTAAACTCTAAATTGGGATATATTTTCTTCCCGACAGCCGATTTCGATGAAGCAAAGCCTATTTGAAGCGCCAAGCTAAGCTTAATCAACCTGTGGAAACTCCATGAAAATCCGTTACGTAGTTTTGTAGATTAGCGTGTTCGAACAGACAGACAGACAAAAATTTTCAAAATCGTCTTTTTGTATTATAAACCGTAAATGTTATAATCTTTACTTCATATTCACTGGTATGACATATTTATACAACAAATGTTATGTACGAGTAAAATGATTATCAAAGAATGCAATAAATATGAACTATGTATGTATATATATGAATTTTGTATTTCATAGAATCAGCATGCTAAAGTGGCGCCTCATAATTGTCACAAGATGCTAGTAGATATCCGGAAACGCAGCGTGGGACGCCTTCCAGGTGGTGGCTGGATGAGAAGAGGCGAAGATCGCTTATGGTGGCGATTCTTGGGAGAGACCTATGTCCAGAAATAGAGAGATATAAGCTGATGGTATGGTATAACATAGTATAGCGACATAGTATGAGCATTATACGATATCTTGTTTAATGGTTACAAGATAGAGCACGGACAAAAGTCCAATAACACATTTTTAATGGCTTGAACGTGTTTGAAACTTTTTCGAGTAATATGTCGTGTTATGAGTTACTATTAGTCGCGTGAGCAACGCGTTATCTGTAACATTCTGGCATGAACTCATTGGGCTTTGGTTAACATTTTTAGACGAAGTTCGTTGCTTCAAGATAATGTTTAATAAATACATGCTGCAGAAAATTATTAAATGGATTTTTTTATTGATAAATCAATAAAAAATCTTATTGTTTTATTTACACTAATTTAACCGTGGAAACTAGAACCGACAATAAGGTCCAATATCAAGAATAACATCACAAATTACTGATATACCTATAATAAACAAATACCTATAGTTCTCAATTGATGTAAAGTGTATCTTTTGGCAGAGGATTTTCGTAAATGAAGATATAGTTAGTATATGGAATTACGGAATTCTGGTAACATGGCAATAATTGACTTGAGATGGCACTGATTTAAATAAGTACACAATGTAGGTAGTAGGCAGTTTACTAGGATTACAGCGTGCCCGCTGCTATCCTAGTTTGCAAACCATGGACACCTGCAATTGAGAATTTATCCAGAAGCACTGTGATTGATTCCATCGAAACATTTACTGTAATCAGTGTATATTAATTACATCCACTTGACCACCTTATTCCTTGCTTGCGGATATATAGCATTAGTCAAAATTCGGTTAGGGACAGTGGAGCGTTTCTTTAAGCACCGATGCTGATTATCATCAAAAGAAGATTTAAATACGGTGTATATTTCAGCGTATACTAATATTTCAAATACTTTCGAGAAGAGGATTAATTTACAAATAGGCCTGTAATTTTCAATGTCAGATTTGTCACCCTTTTCGAGAACTGGTCTAACAAAAGCAGATTTCCAAATCGCAGGAACAATACTTTCAGAGAGTAAACGTTAAAATAGTAGCAGAGGGGTGTCACGCGGCTAGGGTTGCCAGGCGTCTAGCTTTAGCCGGACATGTTTGGCTTTTTACAGTAGTGTCCGGCCAAATATATACGTGTCCGGCTTTTGTAAGGCATTTTGTCAAATATATTTTATAGGATATATTTTTTTTTTATTGTTTTGTTATTTTATCGACGATTCTTCGATTTTATCGTCTCCAGAAGACTTTATACTTAATTAAAATACGTAACAGTTTTTTTTACTATAAAAGTTATGTCCGGCTTTGAAAAAGATATGTCCGGCTTTTAGGGCAAAATGTGCGGCCTAATGTAGCGCCGAGTCCGGCTTTTTGGGCAAAATGTCCGGCCTAATTTAGCGCAGAGTCCGGCTTTTGTATTTTAGGGCCTGGCAACCCTACACGCGGCTTTCAGCACATTTTACAATAAATATTGGCGGTATAAGATCCGGGCCACCAGATTTAGAGAAATCCATACATTTGAGAATTTTTCAACACGTCTTCACGCTTAATCTCTATGGATTGAATGGAACAAAAAGTATTAGAAGTTGCAAAAGTAGAAGGTGCACCTGGGTCAGGTTTAGAAAAAGTAGAATGAAGATATGTTGCGAATAAATTACAAACTCCTTCGCCAGTATCCGCAAAAGAGTGCTAATATTTCATCACTTTAGGACAAGTATTAGAATTGATTTTACCTTTGTCGTAAGAACAAAATGGCTTATGTTTCTCAATAATTGATGATTCAATGTTAGCCATATAGGTACTGAACCGTTCTTGTTCCAGTATTCTAGCGCGATTCGTTAATATAGTCTTAAATATTTCCTTAAATTTCTTAAAAAAAATATTTTTTTCTTTAATACTTTTAATAAAACAGATTTATACCACGGTGGAGGTGATTCGCGTCTTATCAAGTATCAAGCACGTCTATGAAATTTGTCTGCGATTCGCCATATTAGCATTGGGGTTTGTAGTTCTAAACAATTGGGTGACCTAGTCCAAATAATATTACTTAGGTTATAATCTCCAAGAATGACACTCTTATCATTGGAATGCGACAGTACCTACAATCTGATTTAATTTAGCGAAATTAGAGAGTTGTTCGAAAAATGAGTTGTCATGGTCTTTGCCACATAAATATACGGTACATATATGAATATTGTAAGATACCCTCTGTCTACTTTGGTGTGTCGTTAAAGTTACTCAAAGATCCTCGGATGAACTGCGCCACTGAGGCTACAGGTTGTATGGCATTGTCGGTTTTATTATTGTAAACTTATTCATTGGTGAAATAATTCCACATCACTAGACATGTTCGCATTTTGTGAATTTTTCGTAATATTTCAGTCAGCTCTTAACTATTGGTGAAATTCCCGTCATGTATGGAAATAATAAGAAAATTATTCTACCCGAAGAAATGCTTCGGCGGGGTGTTTTAATCCGGACCCCTGGAC
This sequence comes from Sesia bembeciformis, assembly GCA_943735995.1. Classification (NCBI taxonomy): domain Eukaryota; kingdom Metazoa; phylum Arthropoda; class Insecta; order Lepidoptera; family Sesiidae; genus Sesia; species Sesia bembeciformis. The sequence goes on along the minus strand of OX031042.1, from coordinate 11,234,991 downwards.
ACCCCTCGTAAAACACATCTGGTAGCTACGTGAATAAATGATAAAGGTACAGGAGCCAAGTGTTTTATTATTAAGAAACCAGAAATTGCTAAAGGAAGTATAATACACTGGATCGCAAAAATTCCGGGTCGCTAATAAATGGCGTGATAGTTTCTTATTGATCCTCCACCGAATGGCACCTTTTCTTCAAAACACGCTTGATGATACCGTTCTCCTGGCCGTCTAAATACTCTTCGTCTCCCGTCGTGCGTAAATAAACAAAATCTGGACTCATCGGAAAACATAACCTTGGACCAATCTTCATCTGTCCATCGGATGTGTTCTCGAGCAAACCGTAACCTGGCAACTCGATGTTCTCTGAGCAGTTTGGGGCCGTTTGCTGGTCTATAAGGCTTTATATCAGCTTCACGAAGACGTCGCAGAATCGTATTAGAGCTCACATTGTTGTGGTGAATTTCTTGAAGACTGTTTCGGACCTGAACAGCCGTGAGATGTCGATTTCTTAACATAGTGCTCACGATGAATCGGTCTTCTCGTGTAGTTGTGCACCTTGGCCTGCCATTTCCTGGTCTCCTGATGTTCATGCCGGTCTCTTGAAATCGCTGGAGTACTCTTTGGACCGTTGATAAAGATACTCCTACTGTTCTAGCAGTGCTACGCTGACTTCTTCCTTCTTGTACCATGGTAATAATCCGTGTACATTCTTCAGGTGATAACGACATGATATTGCATTGAATACTCTGATCAATCCAAGGAACCATTTATAATGACAGCTCCGTTTGAAACAAAAGCAGAAAAAATATTCTTTTCCTAATTTTAAATTTTGAAATTTTTCAAAATGCAGAATTTTTTTTTTTAAATCTGTAACTTGTACAAATGAAACCTCTTTAGAGATTTAGAACAAGCATTAGTAACCTCCTTACTACATATTATTTATTCGAGCGATCTAGGTATTAATTTATGGAGATATCACGGTTTTTATTAGCGACCCGGAATTTTTGCGATCCAGTGTATAAGTAACTTGCATACACATATAGAAACTTGTGTCTAATTTTTCTCTCATCAACATAACATCTAGTTTTCGTACACTTATCCGTGGACTGACGGGCTCTCAGCCAAATTCTTCAAATTGAGAACGCCTGCATGGCGCCACCGTTCAGTTTTACTCGTATTTTAACGTCATTTTTGCTCGTGTAAATCTTGCAGGTGCAGAGAAATGTTGCCTTGACTTAATACTCGCAAACAAATGTATTGTTTATGTATGCTATTGTTCACACCGTTATACATCTACAGATAATGTATATTTATTTAATCGTTATTGCGCGAAAGTTGTACAGGAGGCAGCATTATTGCCTAGTAACATTTTTCGCCAGTCAACTTTGTTTAAACTTTGGTTAATGTACAAATCACCAATATTTTTTAAATTATTTCTCTTCTCTATTCGGAAATAGGTGGAGGTATATGGAGCACAATATCCGAACACCGTGCATATCTTTGTTGTGTAACTCTAACCGCCGCATAGGCTGTTCTCATATGACAACCGTCTTTTGTTTCCTTCTTCTACGACACAATTAGCGGGAAATGTCACGCGAGCGTGCATAAAACTATTGATTTTTTTAACATTGACAGCCTATATTTATAATTTTTAGCAGCAAACTGATCTACGGAGCCTTTGACATTGCATTTAGAAAGATCATAATGAAAACTCACAGAAAAAACAACTCCATCGGAATTATTCCGATTGTGTGATATCTATTTTACAAGCTTTTAATCAACTTCACCTATTACATAGTTAGTATGTTTGGTTCAAATCTTGCAAGCCAAATTTGAACCACTTCCTCTAAACTTACGACTTTGAAATTTTGTATGCTTGTTCAGTTCTGATGACAATACACTAAAATGATAGAAATAACCAGATGCTGCAGCCAGGATTGTCTCCTCACGAGGGCACTCCTCAACGATTAGTAGCAGTGATACGTAACTTTGCAGGTAGGTTTAATTTTGATAGCTAAACATAATTTACACCATTAACTGATGCTGCAGACAGAATTTTCTCCTCATGAGGGCACTCCTCAACGGTTAGTAGCATGCACATGAAACTTTGCAAAACAAGACATGACTTTCTACCGTAATGATGCGTTAATTGAAATGGATAGATTGAGAAATATTTCTAACTAAAAAGGTGTAAATAAAATAATATAAAAAAAATATTTTTTTTTAAAAAGACAAATACTTTTACTTTAAGACGAATGGTATAACCTAAATAAAACATGAAAAAGTCACTCGATCAATTTTTATCATAATGTAAATTCCTGCTTTAGTTATAAATCGTGCAGGGCAATTTTGAAAATCTACAATATAGATCTTAATAGATCTCAATGTGAAACGGAACTCGTGAGTGAAGTATTGACTCAGTCGTTTAAACCACTTGCAACCATTAAGACGATTCGTATTATTTCTATTGTGAACAAATCAGTGATCAAACTTCGGGATGAAGAGAGTTGTGGGTTTACTGGTGACTGTGTCTTTAGCATATGGTATGTCATAAACAAATATATCATATAGATCATTGAAAAACATTGTTATTATTATCCAAATTGTACATATATTCTTTCTCTATTAAGGAATTAAAATGCAACTAAGGAAACTTATTTACCAGATGGACTGTCTTCTCGTCTGCTACCTTCTTCCTATAAAAAAAAAGTTGAAATATCGTTATGTAGCTATCTACATACCTATCGATATTTACAGTCTCTGTTATTGTTGCAGGTTTTCAATATGACGGATTACGCGGTGAGTCAACAATTAAACTTTAATTACCTAAATACGATGTTCTCCCTCACCGCCGGGCCAGTGACAATTAAAGGTCTGTACTTAAGTAGAAAGTCGGTGGTACGGGCCGAGGATTTGAACTCAAGATCACACGAACGTGAGTCGAGTATCGATACCCTTAGGCTATCACATATCTATATCGTAAAGAAGCCTGTATGCTCCAGAAATGAAAAATAAATGTGGAGTATATGATCCACCAGTCTGCACCGGGACCGCCTGGTGGATTACTGCCCGAAAGCCCCCAGTGATTTACTAGCTGATTTATTTGTACTGGGACGTTATAGACTGATACAAGTACAAGTACCTAAATACTGCAACTACACATTTAAAACTTAGCCTGACAACTGAATAATGGGCATCTTTATGTTCTAGTGAAATTCGGCTGGTCAGATGCCCTGGCAGACATGGAGTATTTCTACAAGATCCCTCGCACCATCAGCGACGCGGAGACTGAGGGGTGGAGACGAACAGAGCGACCTGCCAGCGCGCTACCCGAGCTGAGGATGTACTGCCCTCCAGGCCGCGCTGTATGTCCACTGTTCGATAGTGCAGGCTTTGTGGCCGGGCTGCAGATTGCTGTAAGTGTCTAATTCCGTGTGATCTTGTTTTTGCAAAAAAATATCTGGACATCAGCAACTACGGGACCGTAGGTTTGAGGACAGAGCACCCGCCTCGGCGCGCTGCCGGAGTTGAGTATTGCACGTCCTACCGATCAGGGTGTATACCTACGAGTACTGTTCGCTAGTGTAGGTTTCAATAATATAGTGTAGGTTGTAGCAGGCCTGCAAATTGCATGATGTGTGCGTTTGTGTTTCGCAAATTGTGTTGTACGCGTTTGTGTTTGTTAGTATTTTCTCAAGATTTCTTCCAGAGAGAAGAAGAAAAATAACACTTTATTTTGCCACTGCAACACAATAAACGAAGCACATAATATTCGAGAATAAACAAATTTATAAACAAAAATCACAAATTAAAATGGTCTCTCATTTGCTGCAGCAGTGAAATTAGAGCGCTCCATGACACGATCATGGATCTGATGCTATACTCCCCGTCGGACTGTACAAGCCTCTGTTCGACAGCGCAGACTCTGTAGCTTGTAGGCAGATTGCTTGTAGCGTATATCTGTACTTCTGAAAACCTTTTTCCATCATCAGCGACTCGAAGATCATTTATTTATTAATGACTTCATTTATTTATTTATTGTAATAATTACAAAATTGTATTCGAATATCCATTTTAAATGTTACCATAGTGTAAAAAATACAATTAATTGTTAAAAAATAGGTCAAATATTGTTTATTATCTAATTTAGAACTCAAAATATAATTATTTTAATTCAAATTAATAAAATAATACTAATAATATACTATGAGTATTAAAGACTAACTTAGATATCTATAACTATAATAATAAAAATTAATCAAAATAATAAATTGAGCCCAATATTATACAAGATGATCAATATAAGTATAATAGGTAGGCGGAAAAGTTCGCGGCCTTTTTGAACTTATGACTTTAGCGTGCTTATTTCTGGCAACAATGATCACTGGCAGGAAAGTAATATACCGTTTGACAGCTGACTTTTTGTAATGGCGGCAAATTGAAATTACAAGTTATTGTGTCTGAAATCGAAGACTCTTTAGTTCTGGTTTCGATTTGGGGTTCTCTGAACCTAGAGGATTTCAACCCCAGTAAGACGCAAGTCTGTGCGTGCATTCACCGCTAAAAAAAAACCTTTTGTCGTAGCACCTCGCTTTCAGAGCATACCTCTTAAGATCTCGGGGAGTATCGGGATCCTTGGTGTCGACATCTCCAGCAAAGTCGAATTTAGGGGTCATCTGGAAAATAAGGCCAAAATGGCTTCCAAAAAGCTCGGTGTGCTGAACAGACACTTCACGGCGAAGCGGTACTTCACCCCTGGGCAACTCCTTATGCTTTACAAAGCTCAGGTGAGGCCCCATATGGAGTATTGCTCTCATCTCTGGGCCGGCGCACCGAAATACCAACTGGACCCATTTGACTCCATCCAACGACGTGCTGTTCGCATTGTCGACGATCCCACTCTCACGGGCGGTTTACAATCCTTCAGCAGTCGGAGAGACGTTGCGTCTCACTGTGTACAATGGGTACCTGTGTACTGTGGTCTCTGTGTACCGCCTGTACAATGGGGAATGCTTTGAAGAATTGTTCAATATAATTCCCACCTCGGGTTTCTACAACCGCACCTCCCGTCACAGAAGTGCGGTCCATCCGCATTTCCTCGATACGGAGGTGTCGCGCACTGTTCTTTCCAAAAAATATTTTATACCGCGAACCCGTAAGCTGTGGAACGAACTGCCTCAAGAGGTCTTTCCATTAAGCTACGATATGGGGTTCTTCAAGAGAGCTGTGAATAGGATTTTACAAGGTCGGCGGCGCGCCCGCATACCCCTGGTGTTGCAGGTGTCCATGGGCGGCGGTAACACTTACCATCACGTAGGACCGCTTGCTCGTCCGCCCACTAGTATAATATATAAAAAATAAAAGTTAAACTTTTCATATTATTTAACAATTTTACAATGGAAGTTAATACGGAGAAATATAGATATGTTTTACAATTTCTTTTTCGACAAGAATAAGAATGCTTCTAATGCTCTAGTCGATCGTGCTGTATGGACCTATCCTATCCTATCCCCTTTCATTTCTCTCTATCCTACGGTTCCCTGGAAGAGATCGCCTTAGCGAAAAGGTCGCCTATTTTATCCCGTTATTTAAAGATATGTGCTTTAAATAACGCTATTTAACTATTGTAATAATAACTATTTGTATGCAATAATAGACAATTGACATAGAGCAAACTTCATAGCGCAGGCTTTTGCGCTTGATTTTTCCTGCTACTGTGTAATATATATAAGTGTAATTGCAAGTGCAGGTGCTCTTACACACTGTACTGTAAATACACTTACGTAATAACGTCATTTGTAAATGATTCTTCACAATTTTTAACGTTGCAGTGGGACGAATTCGAAAAGCTACTCGAGTTGAGGATGTGGGTACTATTTTTCCTATTGTTTTCCTTGTTGAATTTTAGTAGCTGCATTTCCAGTGCATGTTGCTTGTACGGTAGCGTTGATTGATTTTTTTGCAGGTTGTTATTGATAATGACATTAAAGATATAGTAGATCATTTCCTTCAACAAGAACTGTTTTTGGCAAGATTGCATTTCCCTGTTAGCTATTATGTGTGATATTCACATTTTATTATTGCTTTTAACCACCATATGATTGTAATATTATAAGATTTATTGCAAAACTAGCATCAATTCTGACAGTCACGTAGCATTGTCGCCGATTATCTAATTTATTTCAATGAGCACATCACTCTTCGTAGGATCGCGGACCGGCCATAATGCGTGGCTCTGATGTCATGCCTTGGTAGAAATCCATATACGAGTATATCTCCAATTCTCGACATGCGACACAAATTATACTAGATATTCTTACAGTTTACTTGTCTATCGTGTGGCGAATTTTAATCATTAATATTTTTCGATCAGGAAACCTATTGTAGTGGTATTAAAATTCTGCAATACTAAATTATTGTGAGCATTTCAATAACCATAATATCAACTGCGAAAACCCTGCGAACCATTTTCAATAACACATTTATTAGTTATAAATTAAGCTAATGGGGAGAGTGAAAAAGAGTCACAGAAGACATTGCTGTTTTGACGTCAAACAATTTGAAATAAATGCCTCAATCAAATCCATTTAACGAAACTGCTTACTACTTCAACAAATCTGTTGAACCTCTTGTTATCTTGATTTTCAAACTGTTCCATTGTTAACTTTAACAATGGAACAGTTTGAAAATTGGCTACTTTTTATACTATACCTACTATTATAATAGTTTGATTTAAACCAATAATAATTTGGTTTATACCAATACTCAAGTAGGTTTAAGAATTGTTAGGTGTTTCGCGGCGCGCCCGCATACCCCCTGGTATTGCAGGTGTCTATGGGCGGCGGTAACACTTACCATCACGTGGGACCGCTTGCTCGTCCGCCCACTTCTTTATTTTAAAAAAAAAATCGGTTTTTTACAGTAAAAAGGTGGCAGACGAGCAGACAGTCTACCTGATGGTGAGTGGATACTGTCGCCCATGGACACCAGCGGTAAATGCCAACATTATTCCAGAATAACAAACGTTAGCGCGCCCCCGAATGGGGCCTTTTGTGCTTTTATGGAAGTACCGCCGTTGGAAATAAGTTTCTTGCCAGGAAAGGAAGTCTTCTTTCGGCACATTTGTAGCGCTACCAAAGGGTAACACAACAATTTTATTTATTTATTTCTGATATTAATATTTGACATTTTATATTTGGATAAATACAACACAAAACCGAATGTCGATTAATCTGCGCAAAAAATATTTAAGTTAATTTGATGTAAATCTATACAATTTCTTAGGTGGGTCTTGCGCCTGTTCATCTTTTAGCTGAATAATACTCTTTATTTCAAGCTACCCGTGGACGAGTTCGACTCTCTGGCCATTAAGCCGGAGAAGAAGTTCGTCAAGTGGCGTGCGCCAGCCGCCGAAGCAGAACCTACTAGGGACTACTGGACAGTAACGCAGTACTTTGTTTCCGAAGGTTGGATACCCTTAAAATACAATATAAAGCACGAGGGCCGTATGGTCTTAAACGCCGCGAAGACCAGGCGGACAGGAGAATTCACTCTTTAAAGTTGGTGTAGTTTATGCACTCGTAGGTGTCTTCAGGGATTGTGTTAGTGGGGTTGTTATCCTTTAGTCGCTTTTTACGACAACCACGGGAAGAAATGGGGTTGTTTCAATTTTAATCCAGGCCGAAACTTCACGGCCAAGTAAATAACAATAACATTTTTGTTGGGATTTGCTAGAACGTCATGGAAACAGACTTATGACAAAGTTTAAAAATTAAAAATTTAACCATTTTTATCACAGCGTTATCTTTATTGAAATATATTCTAAGAAATGTCCAATAGCCATAATGGCTATATTTTTAAACATTAACTACTTTAGAACAGAGGATGGAAAACTGCAGGTAAATTGTAAACTTTAGTCTATAATGATTATTGAGTGAGATGGGAAGATGCAAGATGTAATCTGTAAGATGGTTTGGGTGAGCGCCTGGCATTATTTGATAATAAATCAAATGTATTTAACATTTGTTTCGGGTTCTAGTTTACCACGTACAAGAAGAACACAGTGAATGTCACGCGCTGCAGAAACTACTTAATTAAGTAACCATAATTGCTTAATAATATTATTGTAAAAATTGTTTTCAGAATCGCTAAAAGCAGGCGCGGGTCCGCAGATAGAAAACGGCGAAACGCTTCAAGATGGCGGCGTGTGGGTGAAGGGCCACGACGGGCGGTTGCTGCGGATCCCCAGCACGGAGGCCGAGCTCAACAGCACCACGTTCAAGAAGCAAAACTGCGTACCCAATATGGGTGAGTGTCTTAAAGTCCATATACCATATACTAATCCATATAACATCAGTATGTGGCGTTCCACAGCTGGATATAGGCCTCTCCCTAATACCACCATCACACACGGGCTTTTGCTTTGTTCACCTAGCCACTGTCGGCGACTTTCTATAAGTCGTCAGTCCACCTGGAGGACATTTGTCCAATATGGAGTTAAAGTTCTCAAGAATTTTCAAATTCAAAATTTCAATGCAGTCCTCTTGCAATTCAAGATAAGTCCCTTAAAGGCGACATACTTAAAGACTAATATTTAAGTAGGGTTGACAACTGTGCAATATCAGGTCTCTGAGCCCTGCAACCTGCTGAGTCTGTTATCGGAATGCAATTTCTCACGTTTATTTACTTCTACATATTTTCGATAAATTTATAAATTAAAAAGTTTACGTAGTGCGTAAAGAGTTATTATTTTGTTTTAATTTTAGAAATGTAATTATTATTCTAATTCTAATCATGATCTAATTTATAAATCAGAGGCTTGGAATTGGAATGGGTACTTACTTATTAAGAGCCAGCTTTTACCCACGGCCACGCCCGCGTAGAGTTTGTTTTAAAAGTCATTGGTTTCTCCTGAAAATATTAAAAAAAAAATCGGAATAAATATATTATATGCCTTTCTCCGGATTTCAGGCCACGTTTCTACTAAATTTTATTGTAATTGGTTCAGTAATTTCGTCGTGAAGCATTTTTATAATACTAATGTGAATTTTCTCCAAGGGACGCATTACTACTACAACATGACGCCAGCAATGCAGTGCGAGGAGTTATTGCCGTGGTTCGCACTTACGACGCAGGGCGATCTGATCGGCACCGGCTTCCAGATGTTCGGGAAACTGCCCGCACAGAAGCCACGGGACTGGTTCGAAATACCACCGTCACCGAAGCAAAGCGCTGAGGTAATTGATATACAGGAGGTGTTACTGAAGCCCGAAACCGTAGATTATGTTCATGCATCTGCGTTCATTAATAAGAATTTACTAACAAGAAAAAAGCACAAAAATGATTTTTTTAGTCCATCAAATTTTTCATACAAATTTACTAAATACAATATAACTTTATAAGCTTTCGCGTTTCGTACACATTTTATATTCTAAGTCGGGTCTGAACGTGTATAATAAAGGTATTTGTTTACCTTTTATTTCTACTCGACGTTTGGGCTCGGGTTACACCAGCCTTGGTCACGATTTGACTGAAGAGGCGGGTAGTCCAGGATAGGAGCTGCGAGCAGTTTCATCAACTACCTACATTTGATCTTCACATTCGGAAAGGCTGCGACACACTACACTAACAATGTCCACGGACGTATTCGACGGTCTATCGCAAACTTTAAATATGTTAATCACTGGATTCCACGTCGACGACAGTTTATATCTATCTTCCCGATTGAAATTGTTATATTTCTTAATTTCAATCGTTTCATGTATAATCCTGGGATAATAGTGACGTTCGGTGGAAAGGATTTTGGTAATGCAGAGTCCTATCCACTGATTAATTCCAGCGTTGAGACTGTGCTCGGCCATTGCTTATTTAGTAGTTTGGCGATTTCTTACAGCTGCGATGTATTCCTTGACCCTTTTCGCAACTGAACACTTAGTTTGGCCTATATAGGAACTACCACATCTGCAGTCTATCTTATAGACACCTGGCGTCTGGTAAGGTAAATATAACATAACATCCTTGGGTGTGCGTAGATTTTCCGTTAGTTCGGAAGACGGAGTATATACAGTCTTAACAGAGTATCTTCTCAATACTGTTCTAACTTTGTCCGTCACTCCTTTCACGTATGGCATAAATGCTGGATGTGTTAACCAAGTGAATGTATGTTTCGTCTTTGGGTCGATGATGACGTGTTGGTAATAGTTTGATTTGTTTCCATATATTTTGGTAGGTTTAGGATTACCGAAGTAGATCCAGTTTTCATAGAACACATTATTACATCAAATAGTAGATTATTATTACATCGAATCGCCAGACACGATTCGATGTATAAATCACCGCACTTTTCTTTTGGTTGCAGTACAAAAATATCGCAATATACGCTTCCAGCAAATGTTGCTTTGTTGGGATGTAATTAGACATCTTTGGCGTAATAAAAAACCTATTTACTTCCGTCTTACCTACTGCGTTCAACTTAACATCACACATATTATTGCTACAAAAATATTCCCAAGTATTGGTAACGCAATCTATTCAAATTAAGTACAACACATTAAGTATACCATATCTATTTTATTGTATACAAATTGAGTACACGATGTTGGTCGTCAAGTATTACAAAATAACAATTAATTGGTATTATCTGATGTGTGATAATAATAATATTTATATGAAGTGATACTTATTAAAATCGACAATCCCAAATATCGTCTGCTAATAGATATTTTATCGGATCGATCAACAAACAGAGTTGCAATATGCTACAGACCTCATTGAAGTCGTAAAATAAATTATCAGCGAAATTACTACTGAGTATATTGGAAAATCGAATTTACTACAAATACAATTGTCTATACTGTCAATTGTACTTTGTCTAGACAATCCTTTCACTCTTCAAGAAGGCTCTGACGTTAAAACGTCCGGACAAATTTAAAATTAAAATGAGATACACTTTTCAAGATGAATACGATCATAATACAAATACGGGTATTATGAGTTGTGTAAAGCGTCACATAAACCATTACATAATTTTATAAGTAAATTGGATAAGGTTACCATAACTAGATCTTTTTTATCCACTGCTGGGCACGAGCCTCCTCGTGTACATTGTCTTGTACATGAGTTGTGTCTTGAGGGGGAGAGTGCACGCTGCAATCCAACAGCCACTGGGCGCGTTTAACTAATTATTTAGTAAATATGTAAGAAAAACGCGAATATCTCAAATGTTATATAGCAACATTTTTGTCAACATAAACTAATAGTGCACATTTTCTTTCAGGATTGACATAGAGTGCATTATTTTTACGCTATTAACAAACACTGCACTATTTTTAAGCACCAACAAACAGTGCTCTGTTTTACGTCTTTAAAAGCACAGCACTATTTTCCGCATTAACAAACTGCACTATTTTCTTCGGCATTAACAAACTGCACTATTTTCTTCGGCATTAACAAACTGCACTATTTTCCTCGGCCTTAACAAACTGCACTATTTTCCTCCGCATTAACAAACTGCACTATTTTCCTCGGCCTTAACAAACTGCACTATTTTCCTCCGCATTAACAAACTGCACTATTTTCTTCAGCATTAACAAACTGCACTATTTTCCTCGGCCTTAACAAACTGCACTATTTTCCTCCGCATTAACAAACTGCACTATTTTCCTCGGCATTAACAAACTGCACTGTTTTCCTCGGCATTAACAAACTGCACTATTTTCTTCGGCATTTACAAACTGCACTGTTTTCCTCGGCATTAACAAACTGCACTATTTACCTCGGCATTAACAAAAAGTGCACTATTTTTCAACATTAACAAATGTTGTACTTTTAGCGCTATTAACAAATAATGAACTATATTATTTGCGTTAACAAAAATAATAGTTTTTTTTTGTATTAACAAACACTTTCACTATAAGGTTAATATAGGTATAGGTGTAATAATGGTACACTTTTTTTTTCAGATAACGATCCCCTTCGCACCGCCCTGCCTTCTTGAGTGGGCTTCAAGTTACGGAGTTGTTTCGCTCCACATTTACTACGTGGACAAACCTTGGGAGATAAGGTGCAGGTAAGAATAAAGCCTCAATTTTACCGTGGTTTATATCTATATTAAAGTTTAGTAAATATGATGTGTCCAAACCTTTCCCGAAGTCTAAAACCACGTGGTCTGAGCATTATTCTGAATTCAATGTCATTATTATTTAGGTTATTTTGAGTTTATGAAAAATGTGTAATACATATTTGCTAAGTAAAAAGCCCAAAAAATTTATATTTTTAGATTATAATTATCTTGATAATAATGTTTGATATCTTGATAACTGAAGTCGAAAATGTTTCATTTGTCACTCGTCAATCTCTTAATGCATTAAGTCAATCATTTATTCAACGCATTAAAGCGGGTATATCGGGTAATTGGGTATATCGGAACGCGGATATACACAACCAGCTGAACTCCCGCGACGCTTTCCGCAGGCGCAGTCGTGCCGTGCCAACTATAGACTTTTCTTGAACATTATAATATAGTCTCTGTTAGTAAGATCCTAGCTATCCAACAGTGAAATAATTTTTAAAATCGGTTGGGTGGTTTCTGAGATTACCCCCTACAAACAAACAAAAAGGTTTCTTACGTTCTTACTTAATGTTAGTAAGTGAGTGAAACTGAAAGTTTTGGGAATCTCAAAAATGAAATCAGACATAACGATGGAAGTTGTTTTATTGCTTTTCGAAGTATTCACTTGTTCATGCGATGAAACCATTGTATGACGCATTCAGCCCACTCTTGTTTAGATACCTCTTCAACAGTTGCTTGGAAGGCCGTTACTGCCACTTCTGCATTCATAAAACGTATTCCTCTCAGTTTATCCTTAATTTTAGGGAAAACATAAAAATCACAGAGCGCAAGGTCCCTACTGTATGGCGGATGACCACTTAACTCTATACACAGTACTTAAAAATTGCTCCGTTTGTCTGACGGAGTGAGCTGGGGCATTTTCGTGATGGAGAACAATTCTGCATCGAAGGCATCGTTCTTTAACTTTTTACAAAAAAGAAGGCGAGCAGTTGTTCACATACCAGTGTGCAGCCACTGTTATTTTATTTTCTAAAGTTATAGTAGTAGTAGTTATAGTAGCCCGACCTAGCGGAGGAGGAGGCGATCATCTCCTTTCTTCTTTTCAACACTTCGCCCTTTCGTCACTTTCGTCGGCAACTCTTTGAAAGGAAGAACCCACTGCTCTTATATTTCAGGCTCGTAGCAGTAGATTCAGCTTTCATCACCTGTTACTATATCCACAACAGCATTTGATTGACCATTGTCGAATTTCTCAAGCATTTGGAGACATCATTCCATGCAGCTTTATTTTGAGCTTCGCGCAAATTGTGAGAAATCCATTTAGCACAAAGCTTCCTTAGCCGTAGGTGATCGTGTAACTTGACTTAAATAGTTTGAACTTGACTTAAACCAATACCTAATGATGCCCGTATTTGCTGATATGTCGTTCGTTTGTCTGATTCAATCATGAGCCGCACAATTGTCATGTTTTCCTCGGGCACCATCGTCACATCGTCACTGAGGTGGGTACGACCACGTTTAAATTCACTGAACCAGTTATAAACAGTGGCACTGGATGGGGCTTCATCACTAGATGCTAACTTAAGTCTTATATAACTTTGTTTCTGCTTTAGACCGCAACGAGTCATAATAAATCATTGAACGAATTTTTGTTCTCTTCTTAAATTCATTTTCCCGCAAACACTTAAATTTCAAAATGCCGCTAAAAATAAAAAAAACAAATGATAGCTTGGAAAATTTAATGGCGTATAACAGTGCCATTTTAAAAAAAATCGATATTTTTTTCTATCATATTGTACAGTAGCCAGTCCTAAGAACTTTTAGTTTGACCTATCGAATAGCTAGCAAATGCTAGCATGAAAAATGAAAAACACCCGAATAATTTCGAACCCTACTTACAGATCCGGAGACTCAGCGAAACCAGCGCCTGCGTTGGATAGGTTAATGCTAAATGGTTACCGTTACGCGAGCCAAGTCGCCGACGAGTTCAAGAGATTGTTTAGTGGTTAAAATAATAATAAGAAAATTAAACTATGTTCAAAAGCCAACGAACATTTGAATAAATAGATGTATAGATATATGCGTTTTATTTTTCGTGATCCTTTCTTTTTACCACACTATAGCGAAGCCAAAAATTAAGGATTATGAAATTGGCAGGCTATGTAGTCGTATGGCTATGTATTGAGTCCTCGACTGGAGACTACGTTCTAGGAAACGTAGCGCGGGACGCCCTCCGGCCAGGTGGACTAACGATTCGAAGAAAGTCACCGGTAGTGGCTGGGATTAATAATTATTTATTTATAAAAAGTTTATTTAAATAACTGATTAACAAATTAATTTTTATATATGTTACGGTTAATGTTAGATCTGTGGATAAAACGAGTAGGTATTACCCAAGGGCTTTCGATAAAGTCCAAAATTCTATAAACCGGAATTTTTTGTTACGCAGAAAAGATTGGCTCGTTTAGGGCAGAAGTCTGAGGCATTCGTTCCGCTACACTTCGCGATCGCCTCAGACTTCGTGATTTTTTTTTAAACAACGCGAAAGACATTCTTACCCATATACAATTTATTTTATATGATTCATATGTTATTTGAACTTTATCCAAAGCCCTTAGATAATACTAATTTTATTCATACACTCAACATTAACCATAACATATAAATATACTATTAATGATTACCTATAATTATATACATATACATTATATAAATACATAGGAACAGGTATTTTTTAAAGAAAAATCTAAAATATATATTCTGACCGATACTTAGGAGGTGAGAATAATAGTATGAGAAAAAACGTATAATTTTATTTTTCACGGTTGTGTCTCAGGCATTAGTTACACACAAATCGTAAACAAAGGCATTTTTAGTGACTAAATACAAATATACAATATATATTTTATGAATATAAATAGAATATCTTCGGGTTCGGTTAAAATAAGCAACTGTGACACCAATAACACATTAGATACTGGTCTAGCAAAAATACTATGTACAAAATGTATTCGCAAAATGTCCGTACACGTGACGCAAAATGTCCAGCACGCAGAATGTATAGTTCTTTCATCTCACGAAGGCGGGTTACGCTTGTGCTCGTCTTGAGAACACTCAGTTGGTACGAGCATGACCACTACTAAGTGCAACCCGCCTTCGTGAGATGAAAAAACTATACATTCGCATAATGTGCCAATCGCACAATGTCCAGTTCGCAAAATATCTACCATCTGTACCCAAAGACATTCTGAAAATTAAAACTGATGACGTCATAAATGGAAGATTCTATTCTACCGAATCACTATCGAACCGAACCACTCACTACCGAAATACGTATTTCGGTAGTGAGTGAGGTACGTCAGAGCCCATTCAAATCCCACCTTATCCTATCCCTCCTCATTTTCCTAACCCTTTCTTCAAATCCAGTTCTATATCTCCAAAGGGAGGCAGTGTATCCGAGGGCGCGATGTCGGTATGTATCGTTGATGTTCATGGGCGACACTTTTACTTCTTTTTTTAATAAAAAAGACGACAGACGAACATACGGTCCACCTGATGGTAAGTGGATACTGCCTCTCACAGACATCCGCGATACATGCCAACATTAGTTCAGAATGATAAACGTTGGCACGCCCCCGGATGCGCTGCCTACCTTTGCCGATTAAGGAATGGATTGGGAGAAAGGTTTGGGAAAATGTAGAGAAATAGGATAGGATGGGATGGGATGAGCATCTCTCACTCACTACCGAAACACGTACGTACTCGTACATTTGGGAAATACAGTAAAGTAGGAAATGCAGTACGTTTTAAGGTAGTCTTCTGTGAGAGAGGAGTATCGTGGCCAGTCCAGAGCGCCCAGCGGCTGTGGGAATGCACCGTGCCCTCTTCCCCTAAATAACTAGATGGACAATATACTCATTTGATTCATATTATGAAAATTTCACGAACAATTTTACTTCAATGAACTTAGAATCATGACGGTGGTTTCAGGATTCCTGTCGTTCATTCACACCAAATTAATGCACTACACATTTATACCTTTTTACTCGACCAATGAGAAGCTAAAAATGAAGGGTTACGAATATGCCGCCTATGTAGGTATAGCATAGGTATGATGTATAAGTAGAACTGATATAAGTATGTAATACTGTGTATATTAGTATGAAACATGTGTATTTAAGTATGTATTTGGGAGGGGAGAACACACGCTGCAATCCCAAAACCGCTAGGCGGACTCGACTGGCCACGTTACTCCTCTCTCACAGTAGACTCATAAAATGTTTTGCATTTCCCACTTTATCAGTAGTAGGTGAGATATGCCACTTGTGCCAGAGCTCGTTTCCATCCCATCCTATCCTATCCCTCGTCATTTTACTGACCCTTTCTTCAAATCCATTGCTATATCTTCAAAGGTATGGTAAGATTAGACAACGCTATCCCATCAAACCTAATAGAACTATTTTTCCTAACGTAAATAACTTACAAGGTAAAATAAGATAATAATATTTTTTTGTAGTTTGAACGGAAAATGCTTTTGCTTGCTTTTGTTCAGTGTCTTTATTGTCCGATTAGATTTACTTTACCCGTTTTACAATTATGCAAATGTTGGGTTATTTTATTGAATTTTAGTATATAAACACTGCTCTATGATAAGTGTCTTCATATTTACTCGGGGGAAGCTGTATACACATCATGAAGCAATTTCTCTTAGTGTTTTGCGCAGTCGTAGCCGCATGTGGTAAGAGTATTATGTTCAGATTAATCCTAGAAATTACTGTACCAAGTGATTACATGTATTTAGAGCTTTTCACTCACTGAAACCGTTCAGAGAATATGTCCTAAGTGATGCCGTAAACCGAGTCAATCTATTGATAAAAGTTTTATACGTACTTACTCATTTCGGGGACATTATTAATTTAATAGATATCAAGTACAGTTTACTTTTTTCTTATAGTCTTGGTATATAACCTGACCATACACTTTACACTTCCTCGGTTTTCAGCAGTACAAACATCATTAAACAACTGTTTCCATCAGTTGTTTAATGACCAATCGTTTAACCAGACCATTAAACGAGAAATTCCTTGTATTCATAATTTCGTAGTCATCGACGCATATTGTTAAATTAAGAACAACATAGGATTGACCGTTACCCGAAGACGCCTAAATATTTTTAAATGTATAAACGAAAATCTATTTCTTGTTACAGGCGCATTGGACGGCGGTCTTCGAGGTAAGAAGAAAGGAAAATTTTAGATAAAATATTGCTATTTAATTCTTAGGAAGCCAATATAAATAAGTACATTTGGTACTTGTACAATAGAATCAAACGAGTTATATTAATAGAACATATCATTAATTAAAGGTTAACTCAACATGTTTCTATATACGAGTATATTATTATTAAGACGTGATAGCTGCATGCAAACTGGAGCATTTACTCGCAACAGAAAATACTACCCTTCGCCTTGAGCGTCGGGTAGTGACGGAGTGTAATAACTTTTTAAAGCCATTGCAGGTATATAATTCACTGTATTATTTATGTAATTAGTATTATTAATATGATTTTTTTGCAGTAAGATTCGATATCGGCTTGATTCCGGGCACGACTTTCTATTATAAAGTGCCGCGCACACAAGACGACGCGGTGGCTGAGGGTTGGTCCCAAACGGAACGTCCTGCTGGTCCCCTAACACAGCTGGTTTTGTACTGCTACTCGGACCGCGTCCTGTGCGCGCACTACGATGACACCAAATACATTGCTGGTTTACAGATCGCCGTAAGTTTCCTATAGTTTAATACATAATACATTTAGGATCGCAACGGACAGGAATTTTCATCTCTTTGATGTTGACTAACTACGTTCAAAATTAATGTGAATATGTATAATTGTATTATTGTACAAATAATCTGTGAATATCTCATCAATTCATCATTTGTTTTAATCAGCTATCTCAAGACAACTACACAGACTCGCCTTTCGACTGGAAGACACTTGGGTACACAGAATGGGCTCCCGCGGTTGCAGATGGCGAAACCATTAAGAAATATTGGACCATCCAGCAGTACTTCGTTTCTGAAGGTAAATACGAAACATTAGGATAGTTACTTAACTTCAGAATCTCTACGTAATTAATTACGTTACTATTACATTAAAAATGCAAATACATGAATGTTCAGAAACATGATATTGTTTCTATTCAGAATCCTTACAGAAGAACAAGACAGAGCGTCTTGCGTCACGCAACGAGGACAAAACCTTGCAGGAGGGCGGAGTGTGGGTGACGGGCTTCAACGGCGATCTGCTAAAGATACCCGACACTAAGGAGGAAATTGCAAACAGCACCTTCACTAAACAGGCTTGCATTCCTGGCATGGGTGAGTTGACGCTCTATCGATCTGCTATCAAATAAAACAAATAGAAACTCGCTAATTAGGAAATATCTTTTTTTTATTTATTGGGTAAAACAAACAAGCACATTTTTCAGTAAGCACATTGGAAACATCATGATTTCAAATATGCTAATTTTAACAAGAATAATTTACTTTTATTGTATTTTACACGTCATATTATATATTACTAGCTGTGCCCGGCCACGCGTTGCTGTGGCTGCCCAACAGATGGCGCTAAGGGTGGACAACCCTTATCACTAAGGGGTATGAAAAATAGATGTTGGCCGATTCTCAGACCTACTCAATATGCTCACAAAATTTAATGAGAATCGGTCAAGCCGTTTCGGAGGAGTACGGGAACGAACATTGTGACACGAGAATTTTATATATATAGAGATATAGAGAGAGAAGATAATATATATATATATATATATAGGTGGTATCTTAGTATTATAATAATTGTTTTCCAAATTACTTATTCACATAACATAGTGTTTGAATGGATTCACATTTCTGAGAAGACAACCCTATATGTGTTTTATATGTTTTTGGGTACCTACTTCAGCAGTTGAGTATCTCAGTTGTTTTACTATCGATACATTATTTATTTAATGTGACTTATTCATTAATTGCAGGTCGTCATTATTTCTACAATATGTCAGCTGCATCGACCTGCGAATCTGACAGCATGTTCTCGTGGTTCCCGCTGGTGTACGATGGTGAACTCGTCGCCATTGGGTTCACTTCCTTCGGAAAATTTCCCATCGTAGACGGACAGAGGAACTGGTTCGAGAGGCCGCCTAGGCTAGCCGTTGAGGTACGTTAATATTTAAACACATATTACTTTCAAATTAGTTGACTAATTTATTAGGTGGCTTTCATCAACAGTGGAAGTATAAGTGACCAGGCATGTGAAGAGTAGTGCGTGAAATGTGTGTAAAGTAAAAATTCGAGTAATTACTCTCTTATTGCAGGTTATCGTCCCGCGTGGTCCTGATTGCCTCTACGAATTAGCCACAGACCCCGGTCTGGTGACAATGCACATCTACTACGTGGAGAGGCCCTGGCTCATTAATTGTTTACTCCAGTGATAAAAGCTTCGCCTAACAGACTCCATACGATTTTTAGTTACTAATCGATAAATGTAGTGTTATATTCTATTTTTTTGCTTTATGTTAAATGTTTGTAAAAGTCGTACCAAGAAATAAAAGCTGTCCTCATTCTTATTGCTCTTCCTTTTATTTTGATATCAAATTGCTTGGTAGACATGGTCGCTAAGCCACTGTAACATTTTAGCTTTTAACAGTCCGCTATGAAGATACAAGATCTAATAGTTCTGTATGGAACTGAATTGACTAGACGCACGATAGGTGAAGAGTTATAGCGTTATGCTTTTCTTGCATTGATATTTATCTTCTCCGCAGAATGATGCAGAATAGAAGCAAGATTGGAATGTTAGTGTCGAACCGAAACGCATACTCAGAAATTTTAACTGTCGTGGGTTCGATTTCAAAATAAAGATTTAACCGATTATTTAGAAAACGTATTATAGAAAACACAAATATACTTTCACTATCTATGTCACTGTACGCCAAACACATACATGAATATATGGGATTAGGGAGTTTATCGTTGGACAGCCTAGCTAGTGCATTGAGTTTTATTTCTTGTCTGTAGCATGTCAAAGATTTGAGCAATATACAAGACGTAACCTATTTATTCCCGGAATCTAAAACCATGGATCATGGTTCCGATTCACAGGGTTTAGAAAATTTAGGTTTATTTATTTTTTAGAAAATATCCTCCTTTTAAGACCGATTAGTCCTCCATTTTCAAATTATCATCTGGCAACCCTATGTGAGCAGTTCTCAGCCGCCGGCTGGGGACGATGGGACAATCACGTCATAGACCACATGAACCTATTTCTTCTACAAAATACTTATACATACATATATTAGATAGTACCTGAAATAAATACATTATTACATCTAAGTTATTTTATAATGAAAGTATTTGACAATTTATTATTTATTTTATAAATGATATTTAGACCTACTTTAGGATCTAATTATGTTTCGTTCCGTTTTCGACTACCTAGAGATCGATTGATGAGAGAAAATCGTATAAAAATAACCAACGACGAGAAAATGATTGGATTCCAATATTTTACTTACACTACGATTTGTTCTAAACGTTTTCTGGCAGATGCTTTATATTCGATGGAAAAAAATGTTAGTTGGTTTGTTATATTTATTCATTAAAAAAATCGAAGAAAAATATTTATTGACAGTACAGTACCCATTTTGATCAATATCTCCGACGTGGTCGACAGCTTATTATGACACGTAACTTAGAATGTATGTTTATCTCTTTTTAACAACTGTGTTCGTGTATTGGGCTGTGGTTTTCTAGACTTTTCGTCATATAAATATGTAATTATTTGTAGCTGTAGTAATATTAGCTGTTTCTAGTGTTGTTTCGGTGTTGCAGGTGTCCACGGGCGGCGGTAACACTTACCATCACGTGGGACCGCTTGCTCGTCCGCCTACTAGTAGATATATATATTAAAAAAAAATGTAAACATAAAACATTTAGTGAAAATTATAGAATTTGTTCTATGCATCCCTAGAACTTCAGCAACACTTTTTCTTTGATGAATCATTCATGGGTCCGACCGCCAGACCGTGGTCGAATGCGGGTAACCGTAGTAACATTGCTAAACAGCAATAAACTGAAGCGCAAGTTGTTCAGCTTTTTAGGATAAAAAAAAACGAATGTGCAAATATTAAACAAAACTCTATCAGAAAAATATGAGTGGTATGAAGCAGCATAAGAGAAAAATCATATTATGTGAAGCAGTACAAGAAGAAGCTGTAGTCGAGGATGAAACGACGACCAATACATATTGTTTCTAAATTAATTTTTTATTAAATATTCTTGATTTTCACTGTTTTTTTTATTTACAATTGTAAAATGTCCGGCCTTGGTTTGGAATAATTATGGCAACCCTAATGTTGATTATACAAGTGGTCGTTCATTTTCACAAATGCAGCAGTTTCCAGTGTATAAATACAATGAAGTAAGAGTGGGGATTTTTTTTTAAAATGGGATATATGTTTCAATTGAACGTAATCCACATCTAGCCCTTATGCAACGTGTTTGTGCTCTAATGACAATATCGTTATTAACTAAATTACCCCAAAATTGTATGCATTTGGGATAACCATGGACAGGATCAACTCAACCATTATAAGCCTGTTGAGGTGTTTGCATTTTGGCCTAGTTGATAAAGAACATATGAAAATTTATTATGCCTTTTTCAAATTTGGTCAATGTGAGGGTTTCATGTTATTTTGTCACCAAATAACATGGAAGTAATTGATTAGTAATGTCAGCCGCCATTAATTTTTACCCAAATATCGAACGTCAAAATTGATGTTATGGTTGGTTCCTTTATTAAAGTTCATTAGGTACCTACAGTCCTTGTCTTATCCAAATTAATATTAAAATCATTCAAAGCAACCAATTATTAATTTTGCTTACCTATAGTTTCATTAATGTCATTTTCCAAAACTGTCATATTATTATCCATAAAAAGTACTGTGCAGTCATCAGCACTTTATAAGCGAATTGTCAAAATCTAAAATGTTTGCTTATCAACAATATCGACCAAGGAATTTGAAATCAAATAAAACAATCCAATAGTTCTGTCAAAATTTGAATTAACTGGATGAAGAGTAAGTAAAGAGTTAGAGTGCTACCAGCGCCGGCTCTAGCCCATGTAGCGCCCGGGTGCAATCAATATCCTGGCGCCCCCTAGTAGGCTCTTTGGAGGCGTTGCGAGCGGCTCTCGGCGCCCCCTAAGACCCTGCGCCCGTGTGCGCCGCACACCCTGCATAATAGGTAAAGCCGGCACTGAGTGCTACACTTATGAATTTAAATCAAATTTAAAATATTTCTATTTCTCTTTTAGGTGGAGCAAGGAATCCTTCGTGGAGAAAAGAACTTAAAAAGGAAAAGGGCAGCTTTTATTTCTTGGTACGACTTTTATAAATATGTATAATAGAGAGAGTGCGAATTTTGTGAGATTGTGTGTATGTGGAGGGTAATCTCCGGAACCACTGAAAAATTTAAAAATTCTTTCACCATTTGAAAGGTACATTATTCCACATGGACATAGGCTATATATTATGTATATATGTATGTGCAAAAAAATTGCCGGTCATGCAGCGCATGCCGGGCACAGCTAGTAGTATAAGTATTGAATGTTTTTGCCATAAGATACCATATCATCAGCCTGTATCTTTCCAGTGCTGGATATAGATAGCCTTGAATAGTATACAAATTATAACTTGTACATTTTATAATTAATATTAATAATGAAAAATATTTTTTGATTATGATTTAGATATCCCATTTAAAATTTCGTTGCCTCAAGATTTTAGAAACATGCTCTAACATCTCATTTTTAAGACAAAGGGATAACAAAATTATGTTAAATACAGTAATACCCCGCTTTACGCGAGGGATACGTTCCGCAAAAACTCGCGTTAAGTGAAATTCGCGTATATAGGGGTTTGCGTTTAAACATTGCCAAAAGTCAGTACAAAATGCAAATCAAAATGCAACATTGTAGATGATAGATGCAGGAGTTCGTTTTTCGTGCTACGAACTCTTGAAACTTGTCTGGAAACTCAGTTGCAGCTTGAGCGTCCGCGCTGGCGGCTTCACATGTTATGCGGATATTGTGAAGATTTGAACGCCGTTTAAAGCGGTGACACCAGCCCCTGCTGGCAGCAAAAGTCGGAGTGGAACTCCCTTCACCTTCTTGTGTCTTTAGCATCTCAAACAAAGAGTTTGCTTTTGTACATATGAGAGCTTGACTCAGGGGTGTGTTCTTTTTATTTAAATCTTCGATCCAGACTACCAGCAACTTCTCCATTTTTTCTAGGATAGAAGGCCTCGAACGAATAAGTATTGTTGCACTTATAGGTGTCTAACTTTCGCTGGAAAGTTTAATTTTTTCCCGATTTTTAAAAATCGTCCTCACAGTCGATTCTGAGAATCCAAAATCTCTGCCAACTATTGTTGCTTTGCCTCCATTTTCCATTCTTCTTAACACCTTTAACTTCAATTTACGCTCTTTTAAGCTTTTAAGCTTCAATTTAAGCTTTTACGCTCTTTTTTCTTCTCGAACGGCATTTTTAACGTAGCGTTGAATTATTTTCACCAAAGGTTAGAACATGACTGCCAGCCGAGATTAAAATATGTACATATGTAAGACAAACGAACGAAACAAAAGAGGGAAAGACTAAAAGTCCTACTCTGAGGGGATTCCCCATTCTTTTATCTGAATGATCAGAGAAAGTGGGAATTCCCGCAATCAAAGACAAATTAGGAAATTAAATTATGTACTACATATGTACATACATACATGTAACCAATCCGCGTAAAGCGAGGCATTTTAGCGCAAAATTTGAAATTCGCGTAAAACCGAAACCGCGCTTAACGGGATCGCGTAAAGCCCCCGCTTTACGCTTTACTGTATTTCACTAAACTCTCAATATCCGGGATACTAGAACCGATAATGAGTCTTTCTTAAATAATGTCACATATTATTCTCATCACTGTCCGCGTGGTGGATTGCAGCCCGAAACACCCAAATGATTCACTAGGGCAGGCCTAGTGATTAGATAGCTATTAACTGTGTAATTATTGCACAGATTTACACAGATAATAGGTATCGAATAGATCCATTCAATTATCAGCTGTTTATTAAATAGAATGTAAGGAGTTGCCATTCGTAGTAACATTTGGGGGAAAAAATGTCGCAAAGGTTGTTAGTTTTAATGATAGAAATATAACGTTGCAACATACGTTGAAATATACATCAACGACCTGTTGCAAATTGGTGACATACGTTGCTATGCAGATGACAGTACTGGAGACGCCTTGTACAGGGGCCGCGCCAACATCCCTCGGGTCGAAGTGGAAGAGAGTCGCGCCAGGCTTGTGTCTGAAATCGAAGACTTTAGATCTAGTCTCGATTTGGGGTTCTCTGAACCTAGTGGATTTCAACCTCAGTAAGACACAAGTTTGTGCATTCACCGCTAAAAAAAACCCCTTTGTCGTAGCACCTTGCTTTCAGAGCATACCTCTTAAAATCTCGGAGAGTATCGGGATCCTCGGTGTTGACATCTCCAGCAAAGTCGAATCTATGGGTCATCTGGAAAATAAAGCCAAAATGGCCTCCAAAAAGCTCGGTGTGCTGAACAGAGCGAAGCGGTACTTCAACCCTGGGCAAATCCTTATGCTTTACAAAGCTCAAGTGAGGCCCCATATGGAGTATTGCTCTCATCTCTGGGCCGGCGCACCGAAATACCAATTGGACCCATTTGACTCCATCCAACGACGTGCTGTTCGTATTGTCGACGATCCCACTCTCACGGGCGGTTTAGAATCCCTCAGCAAGCGGAAAGACGTTGCGTCTCTTTATGTATTCTACCGCCCGTACAATGGGGAATGCTCTGAAGAATTGTTTAATATAATTCCCACCTCGGGTTTCTACAACCGCACCTCCCGTCACAGAAGTGCGGTCCATCCGCATTTCTTTGATACGGAGGTGTCGTGCACTGTTCGGTCCAAAAATTACTTTATACCGCGAACCCGTAGGCTGTGGAACGAACTGCCTCCAGAGGTCTTTCCATTAAGCTACGATATGGGGTTCTTCAAGAGAGCTGTGAATAGGATTTTACAAGGTCGGCGGCGCGCCCGCATACCCCCTGGTGTTGCAGGTGTCCATGGGCGGCGATAACACTTACCATCACGTGGGACCGCTTGCTCGTCCCGCCCACTAGTAGATAAAAAACAAGGGTTGTGGGTCCAGGTTTTTTTTATTTAACTCTGTACAATATTATAGTAGGTACCTCCCTGACCGCACTCAAGTGGCGTAACGATTTCCTAGGAAATCCACATATAGCCAACGGCCATCTAGCTTCCTAAAAGTGAAAGATTTTCCCGTCCAGTAGTTTTTAAGTTTATCTCTTACATACAGACAAAAAAAAACACAAAACTCAGGTAGGTATATATAGTGTAAATATATAGAGAATTATCACATGTTTTGTTGGGCGGCTTTAGAACCGCAACAACCTATTTTTTTTATTTTTATTATTAACAATTTTACAAAGATTAAGTATATAGCTAACATAATTGTATCTAATAAACCATACAGATTTGTCTAAGATACAAGTACTACTGGAATCAGTAGTCGAGACATTAAAAACCTACCTGTGAGCAGGGAACAAATTATAATTTGGACAAGAAATATGTTCTTAATTTATATTTTAAATTATTTTCGCTGATATCTTTTTTAAATTTAGGATCTAATTCATTTATTAACCTGGGAACAGAGTAAGCGCTGGTCCGCTGACCGTATATATTGTTCGCGGCGTTGGTTACCAAATGCTTATGTGTTATACTACGAGTAACTGTAGGATGTGATATTAACGTTTGAATTTCGGTATTGAAATATTGTTCTTTTAATATATTATATGTGCTTTTAATATGAACGGGTAAAGTATTGCAATGCTTAAATAGTTTAAGGTCATTGTTGGCATATTTTAGTTTAATGTTGGTGGGAACAATTGTTTTTAATATTTTTAGTTGTAGTCGAAAGATGTTATTTAGGTAAGATTTATACGTTCTACCATAACTACTAATACCATAAGCTACTATTGACTCAGCTAGTGCATTGTATAACATTAGTCGTGTTTTAAAGGATAATCGGTTCTTAGCGAGATTTATAGTAGACAGGAAAGACCTCAGTTTATTACAGATTTTATCGATTTGGGGCTTCCAATTAAACTTACTATCAATTATAAGGCCAAGGTACGTGTGCGAGTTAACTATTTCAATAGAGGGGCATGTACAGGTGTGTTGGGGTGAACTGTGTAGGCAGTAATGGTCGTGAGCAAGAAGTTGTAAATTCATCGTTTGTTTCAAATGAGGTGATCTTATATGAATTAATTTTGTCTTTTGGGCATTTAGAATAAGATTAGCATCATGGCACCATCTATTTAGATTGTCAAAATCAGATTGTAGTTTAAGCAGGGACATGTCAACATTCCCATCGGCTATTAGTAGGCAAGTGTCGTCCGCAAATTGATAAACAGTGCAATAGTTAAGGTGTTCATTCATGTCATTAACATATGTTTTCTTCCCACGGGTGTAGCGACTAGACTAGAATAACAAAATCGCTAGGTACCATAAACCCTCATGAATTAGACTGCCCCTAGAAGAGTGGACTCGCCAACCCGCTTGGAGAGCGTAGCGATTTAATGCCATATGCTTGAGAAGGCCCACGAGCAGCAAGCAGTAGGTGATAAAAGAGTTGGTTACGGTTTTTTTTTTTTCTTGAAAGTTAAATGTCACGAGTGAGAGACAGTGAGAGTCAATGTTATAAAGAGCGGTGGTTTATGAGCAAACATTAAAAGGTAATCAGGTGATTAATGAGCTGCACAGAGATAACGCCCAAACATTTAATGTCGGTCCTGGACATTGTTATTATTGTAACGTTCTATTCTCTTGCATATATTTGTAGAGTGTACCATTTAATCGATCATCTAATCTTGATTATATTTATCAACACAATCGCTAAGTATGGAAAATAATAGAATGACGGCAATAGAACTATTGCCGGACACTGATTACCTAAATACTGATTAACTGGACACGTGGCTACTATTGCGTTGGAGAATCTTCGTACCGTGAATGCTGATTGGTACACGACCATTTGCTAGCTGGAAGTTATAGACGAACTCCGTAAAAACAAACCGTAACCGCGGCATAATCATGACAATGCCAGCTCTCACACGGCCAAACAGACAAACGATTTTTTGAAGGCGAAAATCGTAGAACTCATAAACCATTCTCCATACAGTCCCGCCTTGGCACATTGTGACTTCTTCTTGTTTCCAAAAATTAAGAACCAATTACGCGGTCAACGATATTCATCGCCAGAAAAGGCTGTCGAAGAGTATGAAAAACCGCAAACGTTCGTATCAGTGGCTGAATCCGGGAGTTGCAGCCCAACAATGTCCAAAACGCAAGATAACTAAGAATAAGCTATTGGTATCAGTTTGGTGGTCCTGTGCCTGTATTGTCCACTTCAGTTTCTTGCAAGCCGGTCAAACAATTGATGCAGATGTGTATTGTAAGGAGCTGCAGACAATGATGGAAAAGCTGGCAACAAAGCAATCAAGTTTGGTCAATCGCTCATCTCCACTTCTTCTTCATGACAATGCCCGCCCTCACACTTCTCATACAATAGTTTTAAAACTTCAAGCCACTACATTAATCGGACCTTGCCCCGACAGATTTCCATTTCTTTCGAAATTTGGACAACTCTTTACAAGAAAAAAAAAGTTTTGAAGTAGCTGTGATTAGGGCTTTTGAAGAATTCATTGATACGAGACTTTTACAGGAGTGGCATCAATCTCACTGCCCGTGAAGTGGTGAAAGTGTGTAGATATGTAATATGGGTCAATATTTCGACTAACATAATAAATATTATTAGAACAAAAAAAAATTTAGTTTCTCATACAAATCGGTCATTTCATAGGTAAGCACCTAATACGAGTACTTATAATTAGGCCTTTACCTATAAAATTGCCGTTTTATATGAAAAACTTCCAAATAAATTTTTTGTGTATGAAAATTATATATTTAATAGTTAATCGATGTATTGTCCATTAATATCAATGCACTTTTGCCATTTTAATGGAAGTAGGTTAATGCCTCGGGTATAGAACTCCTGGGGAAGAGAATCGATGAATTCTCTGAGGGCAGTTTTTCACAAAGTGATCCCCATTGATATCTAAAACGGGTGACGAAAGATAACATCAACAGAATTTCGGCTAAGCAGCCTAAATTGGCGCAGGTTAATCCTAGAAACAAGTGAGGCAAGTGGCTCCCTCTAATCATTTGAAGCAAGATTTTCATTATACTATATCTTTATAGAGAGCGTAACTAATGCGGCAAACGATATCAAAATTTATTGAAGAATTTTCGAATTTATAACAAACATGCAGACAAATTCGTTTCCGAACCTTTATTATAAACTTTGTGATACTGATAAGAGATAATATCACTTAAGTTTTGATTTTCCTTATAGTTTCAGTACCTATATAAATATTGCGGCGTGATATGTACATTCATACTAATCGAGCGTAGCAAGCAGTCACAAACACCATGAAGCAGTTCTTTGTACTCGTATTCTGCGCAATCGTCGCTGCGTGTGGTAAGAACAACATGGAAATATCCCTTACTCTGTAAATATTTTTATGAATAATTAATTCTAGACAAGAAATCTTCTTGTTACAGGTGCGTTGGACGGTGGTCTTCGAGGTAAGAAACGTGGACAATTTTGTAAAAAAATTATATGAATGCTTAGTATTAGAGATTAATTACTAATATTAACTTTTGCAGTGAAATTTGACATCGGCTTGATTCCGGGCAGGACTTTCTACTATAAAGTACCGCGCACACAAGGCGACGCGGTTGCTGAGGGTTGGTCCCAAGCGGAGCGGCCGACCGGTCCCCTGTCACAGCTGGTTTTGTACTGCTACTCCGACCTTAATTTAATAGATATCAAGTACAGTTTACTTTTTTCTTATAGTCTTGGTATATAACCTGACCATACACTTTACACTTCCTCGGTTTGCAGCAGTACAAACATCATTAAACAACTGTTTCCATCAGTTGTTTAATGACCAATCGTTTAACCAGACCATTAAACGAGAAATTCCTTGTATTCATAATTTCGTAGTCATCGACGCATATTGTTAAATTAAGAACAACATAGGATTGACCGTTACCCGAAGACGCCTAAATATTTTTAAATGTATAAACGAAAATCTATTTCTTGTTACAGGCGCATTGGACGGCGGTCTTCGAGGTAAGAAGAAAGGAAAATTTTAGATAAAATATTGCTATTTAATTCTTAGGAAGCCAATATAAATAAGTACATTTGGTACTTGTACAATAGAATCAAACGAGTTATATTAATAGAACATATCATTAATTAAAGGTTAACTCAACATGTTTCTATATACGAGTATATTATTATTAAGACGTGATAGCTGCATGCAAACTGGAGCATTTACTCGCAACAGAAAATACTACCCTTCGCCTTGAGCGTCGGGTAGTGACGGAGTGTAATAACTTTTTAAAGCCATTGCAGGTATATAATTCACTGTATTATTTATGTAATTAGTATTATTAATATGATTTTTTTGCAGTAAGATTCGATATCGGCTTGATTCCGGGCACGACTTTCTATTATAAAGTGCCGCGCACACAAGACGACGCGGTGGCTGAGGGTTGGTCCCAAACGGAACGTCCTGCTGGTCCCCTAACACAGCTGGTTTTGTACTGCTACTCGGACCGCGTCCTGTGCGCGCACTACGATGACACCAAATACATTGCTGGTTTACAGATCGCCGTAAGTTTCCTATAGTTTAATACATAATACATTTAGGATCGCAACGGACAGGAATTTTCATCTCTTTGATGTTGACTAACTACGTTCAAAATTAATGTGAATATGTATAATTATATTATTGTACAAATAATCTGTGAATATCTCATCAATTCATCATTTGTTTTAATCAGCTATCTCAAGACAACTACACAGACTCGCCTTTCGACTGGAAGACACTTGGGTACACAGAATGGGCTCCCGCGGTTGCAGATGGCGAAACCATTAAGAAATATTGGACCATCCAGCAGTACTTCGTTTCTGAAGGTAAATACGAAACATTAGGATAGTTACTTAACTTCAGAATCTCTACGTAATTAATTACGTTACTATTACATTAAAAATGCAAATACATGAATGTTCAGAAACATGATATTGTTTCTATTCAGAATCCTTACAGAAGAACAAGACAGAGCGTCTTGCGTCACGCAACGAGGACAAAACCTTGCAGGAGGGCGGAGTGTGGGTGACGGGCTTCAACGGCGATCTGCTAAAGATACCCGACACTAAGGAGGAAATTGCAAACAGCACCTTCACTAAACAGGCTTGCATTCCTGGCATGGGTGAGTTGACGCTCTATCGATCTGCTATCAAATAAAACAAATAGAAACTCGCTAATTAGGAAATATCTTTTTTTTATTTATTGGGTAAAACAAACAAGCACATTTTTCAGTAAGCACATTGGAAACATCATGATTTCAAATATGCTAATTTTAACAAGAATAATTTACTTTTATTGTATTTTACACGTCATATTATATATTACTAGCTGTGCCCGGCCACGCGTTGCTGTGGCTGCCCAACAGATGGCGCTAAGGGTGGACAACCCTTATCACTAAGGGGTATGAAAAATAGATGTTGGCCGATTCTCAGACCTACTCAATATGCTCACAAAATTTAATGAGAATCGGTCAAGCCGTTTCGGAGGAGTACGGGAACGAACATTGTGACACGAGAATTTTATATATATAGAGATATAGAGAGAGAAGATAATATATATATATATATATATAGGTGGTATCTTAGTATTATAATAATTGTTTTCCAAATTACTTATTCACATAACATAGTGTTTGAATGGATTCACATTTCTGAGAAGACAACCCTATATGTGTTTTATATGTTTTTGGGTACCTACTTCAGCAGTTGAGTATCTCAGTTGTTTTACTATCGATACATTATTTATTTAATGTGACTTATTCATTAATTGCAGGTCGTCATTATTTCTACAATATGTCAGCTGCATCGACCTGCGAATCTGACAGCATGTTCTCGTGGTTCCCGCTGGTGTACGATGGTGAACTCGTCGCCATTGGGTTCACTTCCTTCGGAAAATTTCCCATCGTAGACGGACAGAGGAACTGGTTCGAGAGGCCGCCTAGGCTAGCCGTTGAGGTACGTTAATATTTAAACACATATTACTTTCAAATTAGTTGACTAATTTATTAGGTGGCTTTCATCAACAGTGGAAGTATAAGTGACCAGGCATGTGAAGAGTAGTGCGTGAAATGTGTGTAAAGTAAAAATTCGAGTAATTACTCTCTTATTGCAGGTTATCGTCCCGCGTGGTCCTGATTGCCTCTACGAATTAGCCACAGACCCCGGTCTGGTGACAATGCACATCTACTACGTGGAGAGGCCCTGGCTCATTAATTGTTTACTCCAGTGATAAAAGCTTCGCCTAACAGACTCCATACGATTTTTAGTTACTAATCGATAAATGTAGTGTTATATTCTATTTTTTTGCTTTATGTTAAATGTTTGTAAAAGTCGTACCAAGAAATAAAAGCTGTCCTCATTCTTATTGCTCTTCCTTTTATTTTGATATCAAATTGCTTGGTAGACATGGTCGCTAAGCCACTGTAACATTTTAGCTTTTAACAGTCCGCTATGAAGATACAAGATCTAATAGTTCTGTATGGAACTGAATTGACTAGACGCACGATAGGTGAAGAGTTATAGCGTTATGCTTTTCTTGCATTGATATTTATCTTCTCCGCAGAATGATGCAGAATAGAAGCAAGATTGGAATGTTAGTGTCGAACCGAAACGCATACTCAGAAATTTTAACTGTCGTGGGTTCGATTTCAAAATAAAGATTTAACCGATTATTTAGAAAACGTATTATAGAAAACACAAATATACTTTCACTATCTATGTCACTGTACGCCAAACACATACATGAATATATGGGATTAGGGAGTTTATCGTTGGACAGCCTAGCTAGTGCATTGAGTTTTATTTCTTGTCTGTCGCATGTCAAAGATTTGAGCAATATACAAGACGTAACCTATTTATTCCCGGAATCTAAAACCATGGATCATGGTTCCGATTCACAGGGTTTAGAAAATTTAGGTTTATTTATTTTTTAGAAAATATCCTCCTTTTAAGACCGATTAGTCCTCCATTTTCAAATTATCATCTGGCAACCCTATGTGAGCAGTTCTCAGCCGCCGGCTGGGGACGATGGGACAATCAAGTCATAGACCACATGAACCTATTTCTTCTACAAAATACTTATACATACATATATTAGATAGTACCTGAAATAAATACATTATTACATCTAAGTTATTTTATAATGAAAGTATTTGACAATTTATTATTTATTTTATAAATGATATTTAGACCTACTTTAGGATCTAATTATATTTCGTTCCGTTTTCGACTACCTAGAGATCGATTGATGAGAGAAAATCGTATAAAAATAACCAACGACGAGAAAATGATTGGATTCCAATATTTTACTTACACTACGATTTGTTCTAAACGTTTTCTGGCAGATGCTTTATATTCGACGGAAAAAAATGTTAGTTGGTTTGTTATATTTATTCATTAAAAAAATCGAAGAAAAATATTTATTGACAGTACAGTACCCATTTTGATCAATATCTCCGACGTGGTCGACAGCTTATTATGACACGTAACTTAGAATGTATGTTTATCTCTTTTTAACAACTGTGTTCGTGTATTGGGCTGTGGTTTTCTAGACTTTTCGTCATATAAATATGTAATTATTTGTAGCTGTAGTAATATTAGCTGTTTCTAGTGTTGTTTCGGTGTTGCAGGTGTCCACGGGCGGCGGTAACACTTACCATCACGTGGGACCGCTTGCTCGTCCGCCTACTAGTAGATATATATATTAAAAAAAAATGTAAACATAAAACATTTAGTGAAAATTATAGAATTTGTTCTATGCATCCCTAGAACTTCAGCAACACTTTTTCTTTGATGAATCATTCATGGGTCCGACCGCCAGACCGTGGTCGAATGCGGGTAACCGTAGTAACATTGCTAAACAGCAATAAACTGAAGCGCAAGTTGTTCAGCTTTTTAGGATAAAAAAAAACGAATGTGCAAATATTAAACAAAACTCTATCAGAAAAATATGAGTGGTATGAAGCAGCATAAGAGAAAAATCATATTATGTGAAGCAGTACAAGAAGAAGCTGTAGTCGAGGATGAAACGACGACCAATACATATTGTTTCTAAATTAATTTTTTATTAAATATTCTTGATTTTCACTGTTTTTTTTATTTACAATTGTAAAATGTCCGGCCTTGGTTTGGAATAATTATGGCAACCCTAATGTTGATTATACAAGTGGTCGTTCATTTTCACAAATGCAGCAGTTTCCAGTGTATAAATACAATGAAGTAAGAGTGGGGATTTTTTTTTAAAATGGGATATATGTTTCAATTGAACGTAATCCACATCTAGCCCTTATGCAACGTGTTTGTGCTCTAATGACAATATCGTTATTAACTAAATTACCCCAAAATTGTATGCATTTGGGATAACCATGGACAGGATCAACTCAACCATTATAAGCCTGTTGAGGTGTTTGCATTTTGGCCTAGTTGATAAAGAACATATGAAAATTTATTATGCCTTTTTCAAATTTGGTCAATGTGAGGGTTTCATGTTATTTTGTCACCAAATAACATGGAAGTAATTGATTAGTAATGTCAGCCGCCATTAATTTTTACCCAAATATCGAACGTCAAAATTGATGTTATGGTTGGTTCCTTTATTAAAGTTCATTAGGTACCTACAGTCCTTGTCTTATCCAAATTAATATTAAAATCATTCAAAGCAACCAATTATTAATTTTGCTTACCTATAGTTTCATTAATGTCATTTTCCAAAACTGTCATATTATTATCCATAAAAAGTACTGTGCAGTCATCAGCACTTTATAAGCGAATTGTCAAAATCTAAAATGTTTGCTTATCAACAATATCGACCAAGGAATTTGAAATCAAATAAAACAATCCAATAGTTCTGTCAAAATTTGAATTAACTGGATGAAGAGTAAGTAAAGAGTTAGAGTGCTACCAGCGCCGGCTCTAGCCCATGTAGCGCCCGGGTGCAATCAATATCCTGGCGCCCCCTAGTAGGCTCTTTGGAGGCGTCGCGAGCGGCGCTCGGCGCCCCCTAAGACCCTGCGCCCGTGTGCGCCGCACACCCTGCACCATAGGTAAAGCCGGCACTGAGTGCTACACTTATGAATTTAAATCAAATTAAAAATATTTCTATTTCTCTTATAGGTGGAGCAAGGAACCCTTCGTGGAGAAAAGAACTTAAAAAGGAAGAGGACAGCTTTTATTTCTTGGTACGACTTTTATAAATATGTATAATAGAGAGAGTGCGAATTTTGTGAGACTGTGTGTATGTGGAGGGTAATCTCCGGAACCACTGAAAAATTTAAAAATTATTTCAACATTTGAAAGGTACATTATTCCAGATGGACATAGGCTATATATTATGTATATATTTATATGCAAAAAAATTGCCGGTCACGCAGCACATGCCGGGCACAGCTAGTAGTATAAGTATTGAATGTTTTTGCCCTAAGATACCATATCATCAGCCTGTATCTTTCCAGTGCTGGATATAGATAGCTCTATCCCAAGGAGCGCCTTGAATAGTATACAAATTATAACTTGTACATTTTATAATTAATAATAATAATGAAAAATATTTTTTGATTATGATTTAGATATCCCATTTAAAATTTCGTTGTCTCAAGATATTAGAAACATGCTCTAACATCTCATTTTTAAGACTTTTATGTTTTTTACATCTCATTTTAAAATTATGTTAAATATGTATTTCACTAAACTCTCAATATCCGGGATACTAGAACCAATAATGTGTCTTTCTTAAATAATGTCACATATTATTCTCATCACTGTGTCCGCGTGGTGGATTGCAGCCCGAAACACCCAAGGGATTCACTAGGGCAGACCTAGTGATTAGATAGCTATTAACTGTGTAATTATTGCACCGATTTACACAGATAATAGGTATCGAATAGATCCATTCAATTATCAGCTGTTTATTAAATAGAATGTGAGGAGTTGCCATTCGTAGTAACATTTGGGGGAAAAAATGTCGCAAAGGTTGTTAGTTTTAATGATAGAAATATAACGTTGCAACATACGTTGAAATATACATCAACGACCTGTTGCAAATTGGTGACATACGTTGCTATGCAGATGACAGTACTGGAGACGCCTTGTACAGGGGCCGCGCCAACATCCCTCGGGTCGAAGTGGAAGAGAGTCGCGCCAGGCTTGTGTCTGAAATCGAAGACTCTTTAGATCTAGTCTCGATTTGGGGTTCTCTGAACCTAGTGGATTTCAACCCCCGTAAGACGCAAGTCTGTGCATTCACCGTTAAAAAAAACCCTTTGTCGTAGCACCATCCTTGGTGTCGACATCTCCAGCAAAGTCGAATTTAGGGGTCATCTGGAAAATAAGGCCAAAATGGCTTCCAAAAAGCTCGGTGTGCTGAACAGAGCGAAGCGGTACTTCACCCCTGGGTAACTCCTTATGCTTTACAAAGCTCAGGTGAGGCCCCATATGGAGTATTGCTCTCATCTCTGGGCCGGCGCACCGAAATACCAACTGGACCCATTTGACTCCATCCAACGACGTGCTGTTCGTATTGTCGACGATCCCACTCTCACGGGCGGTTTAGAATCCCTCAGCAGTCGGAGAGACGTTGCGTCTTTTTGTGTATTCTACCGCCTGTACAATGGGGAATGCTCTGAAGAATTGTTTAATATAATTCCCACCTCGGGTTTCTACAACCGCACCTCCCGTCACAGAAGTGCGGTCCATCCGCATTTCCTTGATACGGAGGTGTCGTGCACTGTTCGGTCCAAAAATTACTTTATACCGCGAACCCGTAGGCTGTGGAACGAACTGCCTCCAGAGGTCTTTCCATTAAGCTACGATATGGGGTTCTTCAAGAGAGCTGTGAATAGGATTTTGCATGGTCGGCGGCGCGCCCGCATACCCCCTGGTGTTGCAGGTGTCCATGGGCGGCGATAACACTTACCATCACGTGGGACCGCTTGCTCGTCCCGCCCACTAGGAGATAAAAAAAAGGGTTGTGGGTCCAGGTTTTTTTTTATTTAACTCTGTACAATATTATAGTAGGTACCTCCCTGACCGCACTCAAGTGGCGTAACGATTTCCTAGATAATCCACATATAGCCAACGGCCATCTAGCTTCCTAAAAGTGAAAGATTTTTCCAGTCCAGTAGTTTTTAAGTTTATCTTTTACATACAGACAAAAAAAACACAAAACTCAGGTAGGTATATATAGTGTAAATATATAGAGAATTATCACATGTTTTGTTGGGCGGCTTTAGAACCGCAACACCCTATTTCTTCCCACGGGTGTAGCGACTAGACTAGAATAACAAAATCGCTAGGTACCATAAACCCTCATGAATTAGACTGCCCCTAGAAGAGTGGACTCGCCAACCCGCTTGGAGAGCGTAGCGATTTAATGACATATGCTTGAGAAGGCCCACGAGCAGCAAGCAGTAGGTGATAAAAGAGTTGGTTACGGTTATTTTTTTTTTCTTGAAAGTTAAATGTCACGAGTGAGAGACAGTGAGAGTCAATGTTATAAAGAGCGGTGGTTTATGAGCAAACATTAAAAGGTAATCAGGTGATTAATCAGGTGCTGCACTGAGATAACGCCCAAACATTTAATGTCGGTCCTGGACTTTGTTATTATTGTAACGTTCTATTCTGTTGCATATATATTTTGTACTTTGTACCTTTTAATCGATCATCTAATCTTGATTATATTTATCAACACAATCGCTAAGCATGGAAAATAATAGAATGACGGCAATAGAATTATTGCCGGACACTGATTACCTAAATACTGATTAACTGGACACGTGGCTACTATTGCGTTGGAGAATCTTCGTACCGTGAATGCTGATTGGTACACGACCATTTGCTTGCTGGAAGTTATAGACGAACTCCGTAAAAACAAACCGTAAACGCGGCATAATCATGACAATGCCAGCTCTCACACGGCCAAACAGACAAACGACTTTTTGAAGGCGAAAATCGTAGAACTCATAAGCCATTCTCCATACAGTCCCGCCTTGGCACATTGTGACTTCTTCTTGTTTCCAAAAATTAAGAACCAATTACGCGGTCAACGATATTCATCGCCAGAAAAGGCTGTCGAAGAGTATGAAAAACCGCAAACGTTCGTATCAGTGGCTGGATCCGGGAGTTGCAGCCCAACAATGTCCAAAACGCAAGATAACTAAGAATAAGCTATTGGTATCAGTTTGGTGGTCCTGTGCCTGTATTGTCCACTTCAGTTTCTTGCAAGCCGGTCAAACAATTGATGCAGATGTGTATTTTAAGGAGCTGCAGACAATGATGGATAAGCTGGCAACAAAGCAATCAAGTTTGGTCAATCGCTCATCTCTACTTCTTCTTCATGACAATGCCCGCCCTCACACTTCTCATACGATAGTTTTAAAACTACATTCATCGGACCTTGCCCCGCCAGATTTCCATTTCTTTCGAAATTTGGACAACTACAAGAAAAAAAAATGTTTTGAAGTAGCTGTGATTAGGGCTTTTGAAGAATTCATTGATACGAGACTTTTACAGGAGTGGCATCAATCTCACTGCCCGTGAAGTGGTGGAAGTGTGTAGATATGTAATATGGGTCAATATTTCGACTAACATAATAAATATTTTTAGAACAAACAAAAATTTTAGTTTCTCATACAAATCGGTCATTTCATAGGTAAGCACCTAATAAGAGTACTTATAATTAGGTCTTTACCTATAAAATTGCCGTTTTATATGAAAAAAATACCAAATATATTTTTTGTGTATAAAAATTATCAATGCACTTTTGCCATTTTAATGGAAGTAGGTTAATGCCCCGGGTATAGAACTCCTGGGGAAGAGAATCGATGAATTCTCTGAGGGCAGTTTTTCACAAAGTGATCCCCATTGATATCTAAAACGGGTGATGAAAGATAACATCAACAGAATTTCGGCTAAGCAGCCTAAATTGGCGCAGGTTAATCCTAGAAACAAGTGAGGCAAGTGGCTCCCTCTAATCATTTGAAGCAAGATTTTCATTATACTATATCTTTATAGAGAGCGTAACTAATGCGGCAAACGATATCAAAATTTATTGAAGAATTTTCGAATTTATAACAAACATGCAGACAAATTCGTTTCCGAACCTTTATTATAAACTTTGTGATACTGATAAGAGATAATATCACTTAAGTTTTGATTTTCCTTATAGTTTCAG
The DNA here is from genome assembly GCA_943735995.1 of Sesia bembeciformis. Classification (NCBI taxonomy): domain Eukaryota; kingdom Metazoa; phylum Arthropoda; class Insecta; order Lepidoptera; family Sesiidae; genus Sesia; species Sesia bembeciformis. The sequence goes on along the minus strand of OX031042.1, from coordinate 11,196,393 downwards.
TACCTATATAAATATTGCGGCGTGATATGTACATTCATACTAATCGAGCGTAGCAAGCAGTCACAAACACCATGAAGCAGTTCTTTGTACTCGTATTCTGCGCAATCGTCGCTGCGTGTGGTAAGAACAACATGGAAATATCCCTTACTCTGTAAATATTTTTATGAATAATTAATTCTAGACAAGAAATCTTCTTGTTACAGGTGCGTTGGACGGTGGTCTTCGAGGTAAGAAACGTGGACAATTTTGTAAAAAAATTATATGAATGCTTAGTAATAGAGATTAATTACTAATATTAACTTTTGCAGTGAAATTTGACATCGGCTTGATTCCGGGCAGGACTTTCTACTATAAAGTACCGCGCACACAAGGCGACGCGGTTGCTGAGGGTTGGTCCCAAGCGGAGCGGCCGACCGGTCCCCTGTCACAGCTGGTTTTGTACTGCTACTCCGACCGCGTCTTGTGCGCGCTCTATGACGACACCCAATACATTGCTGGTTTACAGATCGCCGTAAGTGTTCTTTAGCCTAGTATGGACGAAGTCTTCATTAGGTCTAAAGAAGTATTCAAATCATTCAGCAATAATTCAGGACTGAAATTGACATTTCTTTGGTGTTTTCCTTCTGTCAATAATTAATCCATAAAGTTCCTGTTTTGTCTCTATTATTGACCAAATGATCCGTGATTATACTCAATTCACCGTTTATTTTAAATCAGCTATCTCAAGACAGCTACACAGACTCTCCTTTTGACTGGAAGACACGTGGGTTCACGGAATGGGCACCCGCGGTTGCAGACGGCGAAACCGTAAAGAAATATTGGACCATCCAGCAGTACTTCGTTTCTGAAGGTAAAAACTAAATATTAGCATGATAATTACTTATCTAAATTGATCTCTCAAAAATCACAACGATGTCAGGATTTGTCTGTGCGGGGATTTGCCGCACCGTAAAAACATGCATATTCCACCAATTGAGACTGAGTGAAGCCTATTTATTTAGTTATCTATTTAAATAATTACTTAGATGAAAGCTTACGCAAAAAGAATAATTGTTCCTGTCCAGAATCCCTGCAGAAGAGCCCGGAAGAGCGACTCGCGACCCGTAACCAAGACAAGACCTTACAGGAGGGCGGAGTGTGGGTGACGGGCTTCAACGGCGAGCTGCTGAAGATATCCGACACTAAGGAGGGAATTGTAAATAGCATCTTTACTAGACAGGCTTGCATTCCCGGAATGGGTGAGTTGTCGCTCTATTGATTTTTTTGAATAATATAAAAAAATAGAGACTGGCTAAGAGTAGCTTACAACGTTTTCGGATCCGGATTCAATCGTAATACATGTTGGCATTCCATTGTTTTTAATAACTAGAAGGGATCTTAGTATAGAACTAAGATGGTATCAAGTATAATAATTGTCTCGGCAAGTTTGTCAAGAAACATAATGAAGGGTTTCGCATTTCTGACAGGACATTGATCCCTGCAGTTTCTTGAGTCATCTTGAATACTACAGGCAGCTTATTTCTAAATTATAGATTCGCAATTATTTTATTAGTTAAACTGTGTTTAATGTGATTTATTCACTAATTGCAGGTCGCCATTACTACTACAATATGTCAGCTGAGACGACTTGCGACTCCAACAGCATGTTGCCGTGGTTCCCGCTAGAGCACAATGGTGAACTCGTCGCCACTGGTTTCACTTCCTTCGGCAAGTTGCCCATCGTGGACGGACAGAGGGACTGGTTCGAGAGGTCACCTCAGCTAGCCGTTAGGGTACGTAAAAGGCCTTCTTATTACCTGGGCTTTAATAGCGACGAGGGCGAAAATAAAAGACACCAAGTGAAAGCAGGGAAGTACGTGAAACATAAACGTGAAAATTCGGGTAATTAATACTTTATCATTGCAGGTCATCGTCCCGCGCGGTCCTGATTGCCTCTACGAGTTAGCCAGCAACCCCGGTCTGGTGACAATGCACATCTACTACGTGGAAAGACCCTGGCTCATTGGTTGTCTATTGTAATGATCATTGACATCGATTATTGTACGCGAGATGATTCCTTAATATTATTTTTGTTAATAAATTTATAACATTGTTTATTATGAAAGCCTTTTTTCTGATCGAACCCTATGAAATCTGTGTTGTCGTTATCAATAAATCAATGTCCTCACGATCCTTACCAGAAATTTTGTTATTTTATTTTTATCATGAAATCCTAAGTAAGTATAACTTCTTGTTTTTTGGTGAATACCATTGCTAATTGGCTTCCTTTTTGTGGGTAATGTGCTTTTCATTAACTTTATTGCACAAAGTACTAATATAGAACTTAGTGTTTAATATTACTGAGCCATAGGTTCCAGCCAACCTTTGGGAGCATATAAAGTTACATAACAATAACTATGAAAATGAGAACACAGAGAAAAATATAGTAAAAAACATAATATTGTTTCCTACATAGGTGGTAACACTTGGAAACGACTTGTATTGAGCGTGTCCAAGAGACGTAACCGTTTACCTTTATGTCATAATTATTGAGAGGTATAACAAAAATGTTGTGATCAACTGCAATTGTAATCAGATTAGATATTAGGTACCTACCTAATGAAATAAATTATTAGATAGGTACTATAAATAGTAAAAATGACTCTCCTACTTTTCTTAGGGATTTGTTTATTATATTTATTTATTGCAGTTTATTCTACAAATATCATTTTGATATGTTCATGTTCATCAAGTTTCAGCGTTATAAATATCAATGAACAGTTAGTTTTATAAATGAAACTAACGAACAGGTTCCACGAGATACTCGTTTAATGTCACAAAGATAAGTTTACAGAAACAAAGAAATAAAGGACACGTAACGGACAAAATCTACGTGGACAGCCGCGCGTGATTTGGCGTTGATAGACTGTTTCGACTGGCATTATTATTTATTAGTAATTTAATTGAGAAGTCTACGCGGAGAGGGGCGGGTGCGCTGAGGGCGCGGGGCGGTAGGAGCCGACCGGTTATATGAGTGGTGCTACAGTTTTAATTTTCTCCTAGAGATGATTTTGCGTCAGTTTCTTGTTTTTTTCCCTCTCGATTTACTTGGAAGTCTTTTTAAAACAGCTATTTTTTTTTGTTTAATTTAAACTTAGTGCATATATTTATATTATTTTATATAGTTGTAATATTTATACGATACGATCATATAAATTAGTGTTCCGACGGTGATTTCTTTTTTACCGCCTTCGAGTCAGATTCCTCTTCTTTTTCCGTCTCTCTCCGATTCTATTACTCTTGAATACTCTCTCATTCAACAGTTTTCTCAATATAAAGAACATTTTAATGATTATCACATCAACGCGCAGAACATCCCTAAGCATTACACAGAACGTCTCGAAGCGTTTTCCTCGGAAACCAGACATGGTGTACAGGCAGTACTCATTAGTGAAAGCTGGCTTCAGCCTACTTTCCTTTTTACTTCCTGTATCCTGTCAAGGTCTCTGTTAATTTGTAATGACCGAACTGGTAAGGGTAACTGGTAACGGGTCGCTATATATCTTCGAAGGGGTATTTCATACAAAATACTTAGTCTCTACCCTACTCTTTTCTCAGGTTCCCCAGTTTATTTTCATGAAGATGACCTCAAGAGAAATAAACTCTGGAAAGCTCTGGAAATGAGTGGGGTAAAATCTGTTCTGGGGTGTTTCTATTGTCCCCCTTCCATATACTATTTCTTCAATCTAGAATAAATTCTTTTATCCTATGTTGATGAGTCCCCACTCGCAGATCCATATCTACGGCTATACATTTTAAAATGGACTGTGTGGATGAATCGATGAACATCAAATAAAAATATCAATTGACTACTATGCCTGACCCAGCTACTATGCCTCCATAATGATTCAATCTGAATGGTTGATGTCATCGATCCACAGAGATCGACTGCAGTCTGGGTGGACTTTTAGAAAGGAATCGTAAGAAAAAAAAGCCCAATAAATTGAACAAGTATTTTAATCAACTGCACCAGTGGGTGCTTTATGTGAGCGCTTTTTTATCTTCTGTTGTCTACGCTTCAAATGCCTTTGGATGCGACTTGTGCCTTCTTTCTTCAACTCTTCATACTGTTTCACTAAATTTTCCACTCGGAGTTGCGCTGAAATGCAAATTACTATGATTACATACAAGTACAAGATTAAAATAATTTTAACTCATCATAATTCATAAGTTTGAGTCTTACTAGTTGAAATTAAGTGACAATTCTTAGTCTTAAATTATATCCAACTCGTACTAGGCCTGCATGGTGGATGGTGGTGCGCGAAACCCCCAAGTGATTTACTAGGGGAGGCTTGTGCTCTGCACTGGATGGGATGTTAAAATGGTTAAACTGGTCGATTTAAAAAAAAACAACTGGGCCTACATGGCATATTACAGCTCTAAACCACCACATCATTATCATTACGAGCAGAGGCCTGGGCACTAGGAAGTTACATGCTAATATTGTTCTTGCAACACATAGGGAGTGTCAACCCTGCTTATAGATAAATGTTTGTATATGTGAAAAACAACTTTATGTCAATGTATTTAAAAGTACTCCTATATTGTGAAAGATATAAGGTCTCTCTTTACATGTATGGTCACTCACCACTATAAGCAAGGCAGAGGTGCACTCATGAGTTGTAAAGCTTAAAAGGGTTTGTTATGATTCAGAAAAAAAAATAGATAACCAAATGGCCCTATCTTAACTCCGTATTTATTCAGGTCAATTTATGTGATAGTACCTAGTCAATATACATATAATAATAAAATCGTAATAGAGCCCTAATATGTACGTACATGATATATTTTTTGAAAAACGTGATTACTATATGCATGATATAGTAATCTCTAAAACTTCCAGAATTTCAAAAACTATCCAGATAGATTTTAATGAAACTTGGTATAGTTACAGCTTATGTGTCAGGTTAACCATGACCAGCCCACATTTGGGGTGGGGTACTGTTTCTCCAGATCAATTATAGTTCCCACAGGAATGACAAGTTCATGCAAACAATGTCATGGGTACAGCTAGTACATTATTAACAAGACACTCACACTTATTTTTAAACTGTGGCATTTTCCCTTCTCTAAACTCCTGTTTAATCTGTTTCTTCTGTGTCTCTAGCTTCTCTCTTTCCAATCTCATCTTCCTGTTGTCTCGGTGTTGGTCATTCAGCCTTTGCAGGAGACGACGAAGCTGTGTCTCTTTTTCTGGATCTGTAGTCACTTTCAACTCGGCTCTAATAGTTTTAATGTCATTATAGCGGATGTCTGACATGAAACTATAGTTCTCTGCAAATTGTTTTTTGTCAAACTCACCACAAAGAGGATCAAACCTGCAATATCAAAATTATAAGCTTAATATCAAAAGTATTAATCATGATATTCACAGTACTCTTCTAGACATAAAATTAGAATTCACTATGTCAACATTCACTATGTCAACATGTCATCTGTAGCTTTACATTTGGTAAATTCACGAACATAAACTACAAAACAAAATGTTCTATGCTCTTCTTGAGCCACGATTTCACGATGGGAGCAGCAGCTGAAGGTGTTCATACTCTGATAAATTGAGGATATTGACCCAAGGGGGCAATGAAAACTTTGAACGCATTTCCTTGTGCTCTTTTCCCTTCATTTATTTAAATAATGCAGTATTTTCTGAAAGTGGTGGATAGGACAAATCAGGATGAGAATCTATGTACTTGAGATATTGATATCTTGTCAATAATGTAAAAGAATGTCATGTTCAAAGAAGGAAACATAAACATAAATTAATATTTGTGTCCCCAACAAACCGCTTCTCTTTGATATGTCCCGATGTAATTATTTTAGTTATACATACATATTTGAAATTCTGGAACTCGAGAATGGCTGTTTGTCTATTAGCTCAGTCATTTTAGACAAAAAAAAAAATCAAGCAATGTTTGACCTTGAATATCTCAAAATGCAAATGTGAGTAAATTTTTGATATATTGGTGAGAACATTATTACAAAGGTGTGTGCCAAAATTCAGCTACCTAGGATTTTTTGAGGAGAAATCTAAACTGAATGGGCTATATTGCAGATAAGTATAATGCATTATTTATAAACCACTGTCACCATCACCAGCCCTTTAATAGTCAACTGTTGAACATAGGCTTCCTAATACACATTGACTAATGCATAAGGGATATATGGCCTAAAAACAACACACTGACCAAGTGAGTTAGCGAGTCCACTCTTTAGAGATGATAGAGATTTTAGAGATGATGCAGTTCATCAAGGCTTGTGGTAGCCTTTTGTTATCACTAGTCGTTTTTTAGGACACACATGATAAGAGATGGAGTGGTGCTATTCTAAAGACAGACACCACCCAGTCAAACAACTGTATGTTGAACAAAAAGAAATAAATAAACAAATCACTGGTTACTGGCCAATTACTGAAATAAAGTATAAACAATACTTTATTTCAGTCTCTTTTCACAGAAAATTGAGAACATAATAAATTGTTTTGAATAAAATGTATGTACCTGGGATCACGTATTTCCTTTTTCTTCACTGGCACAATTTCGGGCAACACTGATACTGGTTTCTTGGAACTAAGCTCTCGTGGCCTGTTTTTGTTCTCCCTTTTAAACACCTTAACCTGTTTCTTTATATTCTCATTTTTTCCAAATAAAGCCTCTTTATACACTTTGGCGCCGATTCTCTCTTTTAATTTTTGAAGTTCTTCAAAAGATAGAGACGACAGTTCAGCTTTAATAGCTGTCTAAAACAAATTACGGTTTGGTAAACATAGATGAGGTTGTACGCGTTACTTATAAATCGTTATAAAAAAGCAGATACTCACTCGTTGACTATCTTCTTGTTCATTTTCTATATCTGTGTTTTCTTCACTGCTGCTCATTTTAAACGTACAAGAATAATTATAAATTAGAAGAAAACAATTCCAAATTCGCAAGAGTGACTAAAAGGTAAGTTGTAATGTAATATTTCAATACGTTCTGTTATCAATGACAATGTCAAATACATTTATATCTTTTTAAAATGAGTTTTAAGACTGAATACAAGGCTTTTCCAATTAAAGGTCATTCAGTATAAGATTTTTGTAGTTTGTTTTTCAATCATTATTACAATTTTTTCTCCCCATTGATTTTGATCAAAAAGACCATGCTATCCTCATTGTTACAATGTACAATGAGGCAGAATGTACGTCATTACTATCGTACAATTAAGCGGGCAGAAAAATGTTTGAAAATCCATTGTTACTTTTTTTTTAATATTTTTTTTTAAATTTTAGTATTATTATGCCAAAAGACAAAAAGTTTTTATCTCCAAGTCCGCAAAATGATACCGGCTACTTGCTTTTTCTGAACATTAATTTAAAAAAAGAAAATAATAAAGTGGAGCCAGTTTCCTCTTTGGCACCACAGCCTTCTTCGAGCGCAGTGCCAATAGTACAGCCAGTAATCTCTTCTACATTGTCTCAAACGTCTCAAACCAACATTAATCTCCCTGGCATTACATTAACTTTTAATAATTATAACAATTTTAATTAATATTATATAAACTTCAATTAATAAAGATTTTGTTTTTATTTTCCTCGTAGGTGTGGTATATAGCACTATATATTACTCGGAAGAAAGTACACCTTCAAACTACACCCTCGTTTGTAATCGGTCACTTTCTCCCCTTGGTGAACAATGCACTATTTCAACACTCTCCATAATACCTAATTGTGTCAAAGCATATTAATTTATAACATTAACTTAATCCACATTGCTGACCAATAACTAAATCCACATTGCTGACCCAGAATTAAATGTTTTTAAAGAAGACATTTCTAGCTGTTTACTTGAGAAAATGGGGGTTTCTCTAAGAAGATTATACATTATTACCAGTAAAGGCGCTTTACTACGTCTCCAATAAAAAAATGACAATAATCTAGCTAGGTCGTTCATTGCGTACCTACTTTATTTAGTTTAGAGAGATTATGATATAGAAAACTAGCATAGACCATTCCACTACGAATAATAGCAATGTATAAACGCTATGTGTACCCCGATCGGGTCACACTAACACTTCAAAAATGTTGCGAAATTGTATATTTTCTCTAACTTCATTATACAAGTTCCATTGCTTTATTTGACAGCTGACACACAGTGGTCGATATAACTTTGTTCTAGCGTCAACGCCTAAAACTCCGAACAAAAATTAGGCACCAAGACGTCATATTTCATTAACAAGGTCACGTCAGCCAGAAAGCAATTTTAGGGATGTAGTTATCGATAAACGTAACACGATAACAGATCCGATATTTTTTTACAAAATGTAAGAAACTAAACTACTGCCGGATACTTTTGTACAAATTTATTAACTAATATTATATTTCATTACAAGATGTTACACGTGTTAATTCTTGATTGATAATGCCAACTTCTTTAAAATTTTCGAAGCTGTTGTAAAATAAGTAGGTATAGGTAGGTACTCGACAATGAAACGAAATAATTATAATGACAGGTAATCTTTATTTATTTATTTTAATCAAAATCTCATGAATCGTCACTGTCACTCGATGAGCTCTCCCCAACATTTATTAGAAGTTCCTGTACTTCTATATTATCGAATGCCACATGAATTTCCCAATCCGACGCTATAATGTTTTGGGTTCTTCTCACAATTTTTTCCCAGTTTTCGGCAGTTACTTCCGCACATGCATTTTTTAATAAATCTAACATCTTGTTTGCCGTAAAAGGGGGATGGGTATTGTTTCGAGCGGCGTGTCCTTTGATTTGTGCCCATATTAGTTCTATAGCATTGTACTGGCAATGATACGGCGGAAGTCGAAGAACCCAATGACCACATTCGGCAGCTATTTCGTCGATAACATATCTTTTAGGGTGGCTTTTATTCGATTTTAAAATATTCACTAATTGTACTTTTAATAAAGTATTATCCACATTTTCGCCATGACTTTGGAGCCAGTCAATTATCTCTTGTTTTTTATTGGCCTGCGTCGGCATTTTATCAATTTGTCTGGAGTGATATGTAGCGTTGTCCATAATAATTATCGACGGTTCTTCCAGAGATTGCACCATTTCTTTAAACCATCCTTCGTAAATCTCCGCGTTCATTTCTTCGTGGTAGTCCACTGTTTTCTTGGATTTAAAGGCCAGTAAAGCATCTGACATGAATCCTTTCGTAGACCCTGCATGGCATATGATGAGGCGTTCACCTTTTCCCATTGGCACTGAACTAGTGGAAGCGACGGTGTCGTCAGTCCAGTTCTTAGATACTGTGTGGTTTGCATTTAACCAAGTCTCGTCAGTGAAAATAACATTTGACCAATCTGATATCTTTTTGGCTTCGCTCAAAAATTCGCAGCGAGCCATAGCAACGTCGTGTCGCTCCATCAATATTTTACGTTTGTCCGATTTTTTATAACAAAATCCAATTTCTTTCAAAACCAAGCTTAATGACGATTTTTGGCCATGGAACAAACCACATTCACGTAAAGAAACAACAAGTTTTTTAAGTGTTGGAATTTCTTTGCGCAAGTAATAGTCATATATATGACGGCGAATAGCGTCAGCGTCGAAGTTGTCAACCGATGTCACACGACGTGGTTGGCGTTTTTTCTTCGGCGTACGAAGCTTATTTTCCTGCATGCCGCTTGTACCGTAAGCTTCGGTAGTAATTTTTGAAACAGTAGGTCCACTAATTCCTAATGCGGCCGCAACACGCTCTCGCACTTGCGACAGTGGTAATAGCGGGCCACCATTTTGATACTCTGCTTCAAAGTAATTACGAACCTTGATCATCAGTTCTCTCGCCTGCCTTTTCAGAACAGATCCTTTCGGCATTTTGATATTTGACAGCTGGGCAGCAATCAACACGGAGGAACACAAAATACACAACGTAACGTATGGATAATGTGAAAAAACTCAGCGAACAGAAATGTAGTGACTAGCACGACCGTCTTGTTGCGAGTGACAGATTAAAACAAACACAAAATGGCGGTGGGCCATTGAGTGTTCCCACCTTGAAAAAATATATTTGAATGTTTTTGTTGTATTTGTTTTTGTTCAAAATATAATAAATATATGCGATCGATATCATTACTTATTTGGTCACACAACACTACAACTATCAAATTAGAACTGTCATCGAGAAAATAAAGAAATGGAAATACTATAGTATGCTTAGTTCACCTAACCCAGTGGTCGTCAAACTGCGGCCCGCGGACGATATTTGTGCGGCCCGCGACAAAGCAAACAATTTTAGTAGATAATATCAAAATATGATTTTGCACGTGAAGTTAACTAAATAGAAGTACGCGGGTAGGTATAAACTTCCTCCTGTTCTTTGTTAATTGTATGCTAGTTAGTTCATTGAGTTGGCAAATAAAGACTTCACATTGGTCACAGGTAGCAATTGCCATACAAAATCTATGGGGCAATCGCGTTTTGACAGCTCATAAAAAATATGTCAATTGATTGGTGGTGTCAACTAAACAATCCAAGAATGTGCGGCCCTCAGTGATACCTCACATTGTCCTATGTGGCCCTTGACCAGAAAAGTGTGACGACCACTGACCTAACCGCTGGGTTGCGAGGTCAGGTGAAGTCGTCACTTCCGGTACGATACTTTGTAATCTGAGAAGCATCACTGACACGTGACTCACTTCCGCCTCACAACAACGAAGCAACTACAACCTTTTTTTACGACCTCCTTTCAAGTGGGGTTTAGTGTGTTCTTTGTTTATGGTTTCAAATTGGCCTAAGTGATTTGTTAAACTATAAGCCGCAGGAGGTTATCGCAGGACCGATAACCGATGAGGGAGACGAGTCCTCAAATGGAGACCACGTATCGGGAAACGTAGCATAGGACGCCCTCCGGCTAGATAGACTGACGACTTAAAGAAAGTCATCAGTAGTGGCTGGATAAGGTGTCACTACCAACTTTTTTTTTTATTCTAAAGTGAATCGAATTTTGATCGAATCTTCTCTATAATGTCGTCGATGCTTGTCTAAGTTTTGATTCTTCTTTTACTTTATTGTCTCTGGATTTAAATATGCCATCAATAATGTCAACAGAAACATTATAATCAATCACAACTGTACAAAATATTCCCAATTTTTTGTAATAAAAATGTAAATATTCCTAAAACCTCCAGTTTTTATATCTACAAACGCTGTAATCAGAATATTTCTTTAGAAATATTCTGATGACTATTGACATTATTTTCATGTAGCAATTATCTTCTTTAGAAGACAGAAGGCGAGAAGTACATAAGTATTATATATTTAATACAATAGTAGCGTAATGGATTTAAATGAACCTGTTACAGTAGCAAAAATATATATTAAAAATGAACATTGCTTTCTGTTGGTTGGATGGCAACCAAAATCGTTTGAAATGTACCTTTACGCAAAAGAAAAGCTTTGGAAGGGACACTTTTCTTCAAAACGTCTCTCTGGCTTCAGTAAGAATTTGCATTTGACGGAAGATGAATATTTAACAAGGATAAAAGAATGCTTAACGGAAGCAAAAGATAATTTTTCGTATGAATTAAAAAGCGGATTTTTTTATTGGAAGCGAATGTTGAATGGTTCACAAGTGATAGAAGGATTCTTACCTGTGGAAGAAGACAAGAGCTCGAGAAAATTACAACCAGACTTGATTGAGGTATTGTTAGCGATAAACAAGTATTTAAAAGATAAAGTTATCCTTATAAATTCCCAGTACAAAAATTTAAAAGCTGAATACAAAAAATGCTTGACAGATACAGAAGAATTCTTGAATTTAAAAGTTGATATGGAAAAGGCCCTTTGTGAGAAATTTTTGAACCTACTTTACATGAAGCAATCCAAAATGAAACCATTGAACAATAAAGAAATTTAGAAATCACATTAATTTTTTGGAGTACAAATATAATGTATATAATGAATTATTGAAAATACCTATTTATAAGATTCGAAGAAAATAATAACTCGTTTGAGCTCCAACTCAGACTATTTAACTAGATCACTAAGAAGTTAAACCATTCCTTGAAACTTCTTGTAATTTTTGATAATTATTAAAATATTATAACATTTTGATAAATAAAGCAATAAGTCAATTTTAACCAATCAATTAAGTTAGTTTTTGTCAGTTAAAAGTGGCGTAATTCATATGGTTTTGTAAACGGTAAACTTCAGGGCAATATTAAAATAGTCAGTTATTCAAGAAAAAATAAACACATTTTTTTCATATATTTTTTTTATGCTAGTTCAGTTCAGGGGTGTAAGGGTTTTCGATCATCAACACACGAGACCCAAGCCATCTCCTCCTGCAAGCGGCGCAACCTACAGAATAACGGACGAAGCTCGTGACGACCGATTAACGTCGGTTTAACCATTCGATTTGACAATTGTTTGGTTTAACCATTGTCTGCTAAGAAACAAATTTGGCGCTGGCAGATTGTGCTATCTGCACAATTGCCATATTTGAGGAAACAAAAGCTCTGTGCTTTTGTTTCCTCAAACGTCAATGACGATTGACGTCATCAGTGTTGCCAACTCTACCGGTAGATCTACCGACTTTTTAGTGTCTTGCTCAAATCTATTACCTTGCACCATAAATCTACCAACATTTAAGTTTTTAAAAAAATTAAATCAACTCTCCGTCATTCAAATTATACTTTGTTTTTTTTTTCACCAACCTTTCTAATGCTTTTTTACCCTTTGATGGATTTATTGAATTGAATGTAATAGAGAATAGAGGGCGTTACAGGTTGCTGTACAAGCTGTCAATATGATATTTTATCTTTTTACATCATGGCAGTATTATATGTTACCAATCCTCGATTCCAGTAAGCGATAAACTATGTCTTTGATTTTAGTTATACCAAACGGTTATAATTTAACAATATTAAAAACAGGAAAATTCTCCAATTTTTTACTTTTTCTATTCTTATTTTGAATATTGGCGATCTGTAATTCTTCTCTATCATTGGTTGCCCATGAAAATAGTTAAAATATGTCTTATCCAATTGAAAAGTGCCAGATTCTTACTCAAGGGTCCTCTAAAATACTTGAAAAATATAGGATCTACCAATTTTTCATAGTAGATTTATTGGAAACTACCAACTTTTAAAATCCTATCTCCCACCTTGACACATTTTGAATTGGTAACATCATATAGTCCTATTCTTGATAATTTGACATTTTGCTCATTTTAATTGCATTTTCTATTTGCAGACACATTTAAGTACCTTTTTCTTTAGTGTTTTATTGTAATATCTACAGAAATGTCATTAAACTTAACGAGTAATATATTCGTTTCAAAATTTAAACTAGCTGATGATAAAATTCTTTATGCAAAAATAACATGGAAAGAGAACGAGACAGATCTTTTTCACATACAAATTTACGATGGAGGAACTTACTGGTCGGGAATGTTTTCCAATGCCTGCGCTGAAGAATACAGAGAGGACATTCAAGAAACCAGAAGCGAATATCTTAAAAATGTTAGAGAAGCTTTAACAGCTGATACTGATACGTATTTATACGAGTTCAACACAGACAGTAGTGATGGCCCTAATTTTAGATGGCGGAAAGTACTACCACAAGATAAAGAAGTACAAATTGATTACGGCTTGGTTAAGTTAAAGGAAGAGAGGTTAATGAAACAAAAAGACGAATTATTAGATTTGTTGTTAATGGAAAATAACCAATTGAAGAAGACTATTGAAATGTGTAATAAAGCAAACCAAGTCGCGAATATTCAATTAGCGACATGTAAAAATAAGTTGGAGGAATTCGCAGAGATGAAAAACATTCTAGAGAGCACTCTGTACGGAAAGTTTGTAAATTTATTAAATACCAAAAAGAGACGAATAGAGTTATTAGAAGAAAACTTAAAAAGAATTCATGATACTTCTAACTGACTTAATTAGGCAGGTTAACTGACTTAGATTATTATATTTAAAAATATTTACTATATTTTTAAATTAATGGTTGGTTTACCATCTGTAACCCTTATATTAAAAAGGGATACATTTAACCCTAGTTTCATAAACATTTGTCTCACAGACCGCACTAAACACACATAAACGCTTATAACTTTTAGAGTGAAAAAGATAAAAAGTACTCCTAAGTACCTTCCTAGATTGTTTATTAATTAGTATTGCACCAGTCACGTGAGGATGCACATATGCAAAAGGAGTTACAATGATTAGGTCGTCTGACAGACGAATGTTTATGAAGTGTTGCGGTTGACAAACAGCTGTGATTATTTGAAATCGTGGTTTATTCCAGAAGTTATGTCGTTCAAGGTACTCAAGGCCAAGGTAGGTACGATTGCTTCTTCTGGTACATAATTGAACTCATACTCATACTTGGTACATACTCTTCATAATTGAATTTTATAATTCACTAAAGGTGCAGTAGATGTCTTGAAGTGTCGTGCAATAGAAAGACACAAAGATGGCCACTTTGTTACTTTTCTGGTATGCTGAATATGGCTATAATTAATAATTCATATGTTATATATTATGTACATAATACAATAAACAACAACAAAAACCCATGTCCTGACTAACATACGTAAAAGAAGTATTGAAGAAACTGTATGATGCTTGTTTACGCCAGCTCCATGAAATGTCAACTTTGACGTGATGCTTAAAAAGTAAAATTGCAGAAGTACTTGGCGAAACTTCGTCCGCTGATCAAGCACATCCCAGTGGATCTCAGAAAAAAAAGTGGTTTCTGCGATTATAAAAAACCTCGAATGACAAGGTCCTGTTGTACTGGATGTAAAAAATTCATGTGTATGGATCGCCGAGGATTATTATCTGTTGATTGCTCAGAATAAATATTTCGTTCATTTTTATTTCATTTAATTAATATAATTAATAAAGGACGTTTAAGATTTTAAATGTGTTTTATTGTACCTTATAGTCTAGCAAAACTAAAATTATTAATATAATGTGTTCATCTGAGAGACAAATGTTTATGAATAGTGTATCTCCCAAGTATGTTTACGAAACTAGGGTTAAACATGTTTTTAGATAAATTACCATTATCTTCATCAGTTGATCTTCACTCTGGATACATGCCTCTCCTAAGAGTCCCTCTCCTACAATGAGAGTGAGGTGTCAGTAACTAGTTGTTAGTTCAATTACTTTGTTTTGAATTTTATCTTTGTTTAGGTCAACCAATCCCAAAAACTAAGTAATACAAGTAGTTTTTTATGTCATCTGCAGCAGGTGAATGGGCACAGCTTTGGTGTAGTTTCAGTCTTTGTACCCACATGAGACTGGGGCACAATGTCAGTTAAGAACAAAACTTAACAAACATGTTGTTGTTATTTATAATAGAACAAGAACAAGTTATGTCTAATAATACCCATATGGTATGTAATATGCAAATTCCACAATTAATATTCAAAACTTCACACCTTTATCATCTGTGGGTAAATATGTGATAATTTTGTGTATAAGATTTTTACAATAATCTTGATCATGCGTGTTCAACTTTAATTACTAATTGTGGACATATTTAAGTACAGAATTTAGATTATGCTATATCTGTGCATGGCTGAAATAAGCTAATTTGCCAAAACCAACTATTATTCAAGGGATTGTTAATGGTTGTGTTTTCACTTTGAATATTGAGGTGTCACTTTAATGCAAAATCAATTTCTCAAAACCTATTGAGTATTGAAGATGTAATATTTTTATTTTAAATCGAAAATGATACAATATCAAGTTATTCCTGCTGTGCATTTCTGCTGTGCACGAATATCTGTTGTGTAGAACATTATTTAAACAAGAAACATTAAGTAAAGAAAAAAAATTTTAGAAATAAATTATTTATTTAATAAAAATCTTTTATTTTAATTTTGTAAGAGAACATTTGTCTTAAGAAAGTTACTATTAACTGTATTAGCAATTTTAAAATCAATATCTAATATGACAGCAATATTTTTCACATTTAGTAACTGCGTCCAAACAGTGTGATATATTTGGGCTTGTTATTGCAACCCGGGTGAATGCAGCGGCTGTTAGCATCAAGCGTAGTCGGCTGCTTGAATGGTATACACAGAGATTTTGCACCCATTGCTGGGCCTTTCATCTCAGCTGTTGGGTCATCGTCCATCCTATTCAAATAAAAAATATAAATATATAAAATAATACTTTTCAGTATCAGACTCAAAGCAATCAGGTCCAGATTAAAATATATATATCTATATAAATCTAGTTGCACGACACTGCAGTTGGGTAAAAAAAATCTTATAAAATTTTGCTTTACTCCGTGCACCAGATCTGGTGAATGTTATTCTGGCAATAGAGGACTATTGCCAGAATAACATTCACCAGATATAACAAAAAAGGAATACCGCTTTTGCCAGATTTTTTTACCTGGAATACTTTCCATTTATATACATGTATGAGTACCATCAACATCAAGTACTTTCTTGATTCACTGGCCACTTAAAATGTTAATAAAAACTGCCTGATAATTACTTAATAATTAACTTTTCCATCATTTTTTTTTCCTCATATCCGTTGTTGTTAGATTCCGAAAAACATGTCTGGATTCTGGCGAATGTGAAATACATCCACATTTTATATCAAAGTATAATTAAAATAGTAATGAAGTTCTTGCAATCCACGAGCGCGCATCGTCCTGCTTATTGTGGTGAAAAGTAAAAAGTGACCTTATATCCTTCACAATATTCACAATTACATTGACGTGAAAATTGACTTTAAACTTTTCGTGAAAATTGACTAAACTTTTCGCAGTTATACACAAGTTAGATTGACACGCGCTCTTGAGTTGTAAGAACTATGTATAATAATAATAATATTTTGAAGAAATAAATTTATCTTTTTTAAACTTTCATGAAAATTGTTAATTTCTAAATTTCAATCCTAAAGAAATTCTATTTTCAATTTTAAATAATAAAATTCTAGTTTATGATAAAGAGGCGAGATAGGGAACGCCCTCCGGACACGTGGATCAACTACTTCAACAAGTTCGTCGGGGCTGGCTGGATGAAAATAGCAGAAGATTGTTTGTAGTTTGTATTGTTTTTCCCATAGTTTGGGAGTAGCCTGTTTTCAACAATAGACATACAATAGGTATGATATGGGCAAGGAATTAACATTTATGGATCTTCTGAGTAGGGACTTTTAATTTATTTATTTAACAAACTTTATTGCACATTACATTGCGAATAGCTACGTCGGTGGAACCTCGTGAGTTGTGTCATACTGTACATACATATGTATTTAAACAATAAAATATACTCCCATATCTACATAAACATACATAGACACTTGCAAGTTACCTGGCACTATCGTTCTTGATGTTGTCCTCGCAGGCGATCTCCCCGCAGAAGGGAGCGAACAGAATGTGTTTGCGTTCCAAAGCTGAAGTGAACTCGTCCCATTTAGTTACTGAGGACAGCCGAGAGTCGCGCTCCTTTGTCGCCCTGTGAATTTCATCACATTAATATAAGGTGCTACAAACACAGCTAGTGTGTTCAAGGTCGGCGGCGAACCCGCAGTGTTGCTACATTAGTATAACAATATTGGCCGTTATTTATTTACTAGCTGTGCCCGGCAATTTTTTTGCACATAATATATATCCATAAAATATAGGCTATATCCATCTGGAATAATGTACCTTTCAACTGGTGAAAGATTTTTTCAAATAGGTGCAGTGGTTCCGGAGATTACCCTCCACATACACACAAACTCACAAAATTCGCACCCTCTATTATATTAGTGTAGATAGTCGAAAGGACACGCACACCCACCATAGAGGTTACTGAAACATTCCTACACCGCCATCAACCATGAGTTCATGACACTACAAAAATCCTATAGTAACGAAACTCACCTAGCAAACATCTCATCATGTGTGGTCTCCAGTAAGGCAACAAGGTCTTTGGGCGCCGAATCTCTCTTATAAGTGATCTTTTCTCCGGTGAGTCGTCGTACTGCAACTATTTCACCGCGCGCCATGTCTTTGGGACCAAGCTCTACACGTATGGGCACTCCCTGAGGAACGAAACACATTTTAACTTTTAAACTTTTGCGTTTGTACACATTTTATATTGTAAATCGGCTCTAAACGCTAACTAATTAATCTAATTAAATGAAGATCAAATTTATCAATTTGTTTATTTATTTATATTCAATTCCACAAGAGACCACGTGAAATTTACTGATTTAATGGCAGCAAAATTGGCACTCCCATCTAGAGCTACAGGACCAACCTACCTTCAGTTCCCAATGATTGAACTTCCATCCAGGCGAGTAATTGTCCCTATAATCTCCCTTGGCCCTCAGTCCTACTCCTTTCAAACTGTCCACGAGCTGTTCGCAGCTGTCCGTAAGGGCCTTCCTCTCTTCTTGCGTACTAGAAGCGGTAACTCCGCAAGGAACTACCACTATTTGTACGGAAGCTACTCGAGGGGGTAAAACTAACCCTCGGTCGTCACCGTGTACTAGGATCATTACACCTGTAAACATTTAAGATTAAATGATTGCACAATGTAAATTTTAGCACAATTAGTAGATTAAAATGGTTTGAATTTCATAACACGAGTATAATTTAATTTATACATATAGAGCGGTGTCTGTACATGCAATATTTTTAAACAGTCATTTTTAGAATTTTTGTCTGTCTGAACTGATTTTAATGAAAGTTGGTATAGTTATAGCTTATATGCCAGGTTAATATTTAGAATACTTTTTATTCAGTTAAATTATGAAGTTCCCACGCGAATCACAAGTTCATGCGGACCAAGTTCATGCGGACCAAGTTCATGCGGACCAAGTCGCTGCCACCTTTTGTTTTGTTTTTTCTTTTGTAACTATTTCTATCACTTGTTTTTACAATAAAGTGTATATCAATTAAAATTATAAGTAGCAGTGTCCGCAACTTCGTACGCGTAGAGTATGTGTTTGCTTGATTCCCGTGGGAACTTTATAATTAATCTGATCCGGATAAAAAGTACTTCTACCAATTCTACTGAACAATCCATTTTCAGCTTTTGCATTATTTCAATGAGATGTTGTATATTACTTGGTGTGTTAAACAGAGCGAAGCGGTACTTCACCCCTGGGCAACTTCTGGCGCTCTACAAAACTCAAGTTAGGCATCATTTGGAGTATTGCTCACATCTCTGAGCCGGCGCATCGAAATATCAATTGGACCCATTTGAATCCATCCAACGACGTGCTGTTCGAATTGTCGACGATCCCACTCACACAGGCGGTCTAAAACTCGGAGAAACGTTGCGTCTCTCTGCGTGTTCTACCGCCTGTACAATGGGGAATGCTCTGAAGAATTGCTCAAAATAATTCCAACCTCGGGTTTCTACAACCGCACCTCCCGTCACAGAAGTGCCGTGCATTCACATTTCCTGGATACGGAGGTGTCGCGTACTGTTCGGTTCAAAACCCGTTTTATACCGCGAACTCGTAGATTGTGGAACGAACTGCCTCAAGAGGTCTTTATTACGCTACAATATGGGGTTCTTCAAGAATAGGACAGAATTTTGCAAGGTCGGCGGTGTACCCACATACCTCCTGGTATTGCAGGTGTCCACGGGCGGCGGTAACACTTACCATCACGTAAGACCGTTTGCTCGTCCGCCTACTTCCCTATAAAAAAAAATGTACATTCATAAGCGTAAAGTCGTTACTTGTGAGAAACTTACCAATGGTCCTGGTGGTGATGCCCCACGAATTCTGGTACACGTACTGTTTCTCCTGGGTTTCTGGGTCATCATACACAATTTCAAACATCTTTGAGAAATTCTGCCCTAGATGATGACTGGTTGCACCCTATGAAGATAATGTACACATTTTAGTTTATATTACGTTAAGGCCTTATATATACACTTATACCTTATAAGGAAACATTACAGAATTTGAAAAAGTTTGAAACGTGTGTCCACTAATCCGCACTTGACCCATATGGTGGATTATAGCCCAAAACATCCTAGGGGAGACATTTAGCCTGCAGTAGGACATTTAGAATGTTGACATCAAGCGACCATTTTGAGTATGAACTATTTCTAGTGGGGAAAGTATAAAATAGCTACTTTTAGCTAATTTATATTAAGTAAATTTAAAAATCAGGTTTTACTTAATTATCTACATACAGTCAACTTATATAAGACACAATAGCTCCATCTACTAACTGGTACGTATAGTGTTGTACGTGGCACCAGCGAGCTTTTGTTATTCCTTGTATTCGGGTATACAACTAGCGGCGAGTATAAAATGAGCGAATTCTCCTTGTTCTTTGTTAAGCCATGCTAAAAAATCACATATTGGTATAAATTGTATTCTTATGTCTCCGTATCCACTTTTATAGTTCTGTATTAACATAGACATACGGTGCAATATTATCTGAATGCCTCGACTACCAGCCGATATATAAGCCTATATGCATTGCTCGGGAATTTTTCCTATGCCCTCGTATCCAGTTACACAACTAGCTACCGTATAAACTATAGGAGTAAGGTGCCTCGCCCACTAGCATATTACCTGTATGCCTCGCCCACTAGCCGGTACATAAGCTTCTACAGTGGTACTATACGCGCTGCCTGCAAATTTTTCCTTTTCTGTCTTGCGGCCTCTTATCACTGGGATTGCTAGCAGTTCCTCGTACACGCGCCGGTATAGATCTGGCAAAAATCATTTATTGCCATTTTTATAAATATCATAATTTATTATCAGCAAAAAAGGGCCTTATTTTTTGGGGCCGTTATGTATCGAACCAAAATACAGAGATACGGGCGGTCAAATTTACCGACCTGTAAATTCAGTTCATCGTTTGGCGGCAAAAAACTACCAAGATCGAATTATTGATAGTTTCCTTTTTTTACAATAACTGCAATACCTATTTTTTATTTTGTGTTGTCAATGTAATGAAATATAAGAAATTTATAAATAACTAGCTGTGCCCTGCCACGCGTTGCTGTGGCTGCCCAACAGATGGCGCTTACCCTGTTTTTACCTGTTTGTGGGTAAAAAGCATGTTTTTACCCTGTGATAGGTACCTATATTATACACGCGCGTATTCGTATGCAACGTTGTGTCAAAATTTCAAAGCAATCGGTGAAGATCTTTCGGGGATTTAAGATTTTGAACAAGTGAATGTTTATATTTTTATTTATATATACATATAATAGAAGATTGAAAACAAAACTTTTCCAATTATATTTATAATGCGAAATAATATTATGAAGTAATATTTCGCGGTAAATGTGCTCACGTGATTGATTTTTAGTCAATAAATAAAGCATATTGTACTCTTAAAAACGCAATTATTACTACTTACTCGTTTATCTGATTTTATTTATACCACTAGTATCACTCATGTACGCAGTTTCGTCAGGACTTTTTGACGGGGATTCGAGAAGGGAGTTTGGTGACTATAGAAATTGTGTAGTTTTTGTTTTTAATGCATAATATTTGTGATAATCAAATAAAAGCATAGGGCGTTTTCTTGCGCTTTCAAGGAGTCCTCTTCTATCCTACCTACTATCACTCTACTGAGTGGCTCCTGACTTACCTCGACGGGACTGGACATTGACGGGATATGTTTGAGACTTTGAAATTATTTATTACAAAAAAAAAACTTGACACTGGCAGAATGTGTTAATTGCAACATTGCCATATATAAAAAGAAAAAAAAAAAAACAATTTCGTCACAAGGAATTATCTATCTATGTATGTTGGTTGATCGATGCCGTTATGTATACGGGGGTTTTCGTTAATTGATGGTGATTAGTAAATGTTACCCAATATCTGCAGTACTTCTTCGTCGGCGTCCTGCTGGAGGCGGTGGGCCGTGTGCCCCTCTTGCCAGAGGAATTCCCGAGTGCGTAGGAATGGCTGTGGCTGCTTGAACTCCCATCTCTATAAGATGTTGATTTTAAATCTCTCAAATCCTTCCAAATTATAAAAGGTTATTTTAATTGGTGTATTGTATAATTTAGAGCGGTGATAGCCTAGGGGTAGCTATATACTCGACTCACATACGTGAGTTCAAATCCTCAACCCGTATCAATGAGTTTCTACTTAAGTACGGATTTCTAAAAAATTGTCACTACCTCGGCGGTGAGGGAAAATATCGTGAGGCAATACGCATGCTCGGAACATATAAAATGGACCAAAACACCCAAGTGATTTGCTAGGGGAGGTCTGTCGCCCGCAGTGGGACGTTATAGGCAATGAGTTGAATGTCGATTGTTTATGCTTTGCATTTACCAAATTTATATGAAAAAGTTAGTAAGAATTCAAAGTAAACGAATTTCTTTTGAGTAAAAAAGAAATTAGTGAAATTTTCATGTCAATGAATTCAGAATCACGAACAGAGTTCATGGTTCAGACTTCGGGATAGGTTCGAAGAGAACTTTTATTTCATTCAATCATACAAAATTATACACGTGGTGGGGGTCTCCCTTTAGGTTAGTCTTTATAAAAGTGAAATGACCATATAATTTGTATAAATAGTGAAATCCGTGGTGGTGGTAAAAGTAGTTTAAATTGGTATTTATTCATTTATTTCTAACTAGCTGTACCCGCCCACGCGTTGCTGTGGCTGCCCGACAGATGGCGCTTACCTTGTTTTGGGGTAAAAACCATGTTTTTACCTTGTAGATAGATATATAAAAACACGCGCGTATTCGAATGCAATGTTGTGTCAAAATTTCAAAGCTTTCGGAAGTGAAGAACTTTCGGAGATTTAATATTTTGAACAAACGAACGTTTACATTTTTATTTATAATTATATAGAATGTAGATATTAATATTTTACATTTTGTATTTGGATAAACAATTCACACAACCGAATGTCGATTTATCTGCGATGTGGTTAAAAATATTTGATTCTACCTTAATTTTGAGTAAATCTTAACAATTTATAATTACTTATATGCATCGTTTATAATAACTACGAGTATGAAACCAGCACAACCACGCGCGGGGGGAGCTGGGTGCGGCCGCTTACAGGTTCTGTTCTAGTTTCGCTGTGAATTATGTTAATAAATAGACGACTCACCACGACGTTGTTCCATTGGTTGAGCTTGAGGGGTAAGTCGCGATGGCTTTGTATCCACTTGGCGTATGAGGGATACATGACGGTTTCAGAAGTGGGCCGTACTGCGATGTGCTCCGCTAGTTCCGAACTACCCGAGTGAGTCACCCACGCTACTTCAGGGGCGAAGTCCGCTATATGGTCCTTCTCACGCTCGAGGGCAGACTGGAAATGGTGAAAATGCCATGTAAAACGTAAAAGATTATGTAAAAGACCATGAATAAATATTATTTACTAGCGGTGCCAGCGACTTCGTTCGCATGAACTTGTGATTCCCGTGGGAACTCTATAATGGATCTGGTTAAAAAGTACCCTAAATATTAATCCGGCACACAATCTACAACTATGCCCAATTTCATTAAAATCCGTCCAGTAGTTTTAGCGTGATGCTCTTTCAGACAGACAGGCAAACAGACAAAAAATCTAAAAACGGGTGTTTTCGGTTCTGAACCGTTCGAAGAGTACACTGCAACGATTTTTTTTTTCAAACATCGCAACGATTTCTGTTACATTTATGATTTATGTATAGATTTTATTTATTTCAGGCAACAAAGGCGAATAAAATACAAATAATATATAGTACAAATACAATAATAAAGTTAGTCTAACACTTTAGTTTTTTATAAGTTTATAAGTTGATTTGATTGTATTTACATTAATTAGTTCTATATGTTTGGTAATTAAATAAAATTGTTTTCTTACAGAAATATTTTAATAACCATTATAATTTACATACTAATTTATATAATATGCAGTTTTATCAATTTTCTTTTTCTTTATTTAGATCACCAATGGATTGTAACACAAATACAATGGCAATGGGTTTTTTTTTTTTGTAAACATTCAATGGTAAGTAAATCTTATACAAATGACGTGTTAGGTAAAAATTAGGACGTTCCAATTAATTGCAGCTCATTAACAACTTAATCAATAGGCGGTTAGGTGGCGCCAAACGCAAATGCAATGTGGTAAACACAGCGCCGGCTCTAGCCTATGTAGCGCCCGGGTGCAATCAATACCCTGGCGCCCTCTAGTAGCCGCTCTACCGCCGCCGGCGTCGGCTATAACACGGGCGCAGGCTCTTTGGAGGCGTCGCGAGCGGCGCTCGGCGCCCCCTAGCACCCTGCGCCCGCGTGCGCCGCACACCCTGCACCATAGGCAAAGCCAGCACTGGGTAAACAAATCTACACTTTCGGCTAAAGCAACTAATATAAAGGTTAAAATAAACATAGGTGGATAATTATGGTCACGTTTAACCCTTCTAAGATTACAAAAGAGCTTGTAATGTCGTTTGGTTAAAGCTTTACGATATTGTCTGTATATACGTTACCTTGGATACAAAGATAGGGAAGTAGCAATTTTCGACCCCTAGTTTCTCGAAGTTCTCACTCAAGAATCCTCGTATTCTGTCCCAAATAGCGAATGACCAAGGGCGGAAGATATAGCACCCGGATATGTCGTAGTATTCTATCATCTCCGCTGTTGAAAAAAATAAGTTTTTTAAGCCCTCCAGTTAGGATTTTTTGACACGAAAATAAAAAGGGCAATGGCAAGCACCAGTGGGAAGGGAAGTTCGTTATTTTCCGTAAGTTTATACAAAAGTGTTTATACAAAAATTGTAGACGATCCCTATTCAAAAACATACATTGACATAAAATATAGACTATATACAGTCTGTGTCGTTTTGTATGTCAATATATAGTCTATACACTACATATAGTCTATATGTCAATGTTACACATTAAAATGCAATTAAACTCTTTCGGCTTTGTATTGTGTTGTATTTGTATCACATAATGAGTTAATCGCCATCACACAAGTAATTTATGGAAAGATACAATAGGAATGAATTAAAATTAATGGGAAAAATGATTAAAATAATGAACATTTGCTTACATTTGGTGATGACTTGTGTGTACCACTCGGGCAGGTCGGTGTCTTTGCTCGCCTCCAGACCCAACCTTGTTATCTTCTTAACACCCGTATTAGACTCTTCTTTGATGGGCTTTGGTGACTGGACAAAAAATCAGTATGGTTAAAAACAAGTCTGTAATTATTGTTTCGTTTATGTTGTTTATGAAAATAATATAATTATTAATTATTTAATTATTAAATGAATATAATTATTTAATAAGTTGTTTATTTTCATAAACAACATAAATAAATTATTTGGCGATATATAAATGTTACTTCGACGTGTATATAAAGGTCATGTAGTTCCTGGCCTGTCATCAATTTCAAGGTCAACAAAGATCATCGAGCCCGCAACCGAGGCATAGTCCGATTACAAAAAAAATCTTAAAGAATATTTTTTTATATTACAATTTTATATTACATATTATATTTATATTACATTGATTTTATGACTACCTGTTTATTTGTTCACGTTAACCTTGGCATCTATTGGAACAATTTTGTTGTAGTTTTCAGTGCTGTATTATGTGTTTATTTTAGAAGAATTAAAAGTACTTTTCTATTCAAATTGATACAGTAGTTTCGAAAATAAGGGTTATTACGGTTATCTATCTATGTAGATGACGGTATGATATCGTAGGAAGGTACAGTGAAATCAACGAAACGTGAGCTTTGCATCTGTGTGAATTGTCCAATCCGATTGTCAAAATAGTCCGCACTGTATACTATCATTGATTTCTCTGTATAATTAATTAGTTCATCTATAGATATAGCTCTAAATAGCGAGCCAAGCGAGGCATTGTTAGTAAAATTCTCTTATAATTAATTATATAAGGTTGTGCACGATATTAGACTCTACAGACCTGCTCTTTAGGTTTAGTTTCCTTTTTCTCTTTCTTTTCCTTCGGTTTATTACTACGAGCATTTCCGGGCGGTGCGTACGCGGTTCCCGTCTTCGCTTGATACTGCGCTTTCAGTTCTAGAAGCTTCTTCACTTCTGTATCTATTGTAGCCTGTATAAAATGTGAAAGAGACCATTTAGAATATCAATTGCATAAAGCACAGATTTCTGCAGTAAATCCTTTTGTAAAAATATTACAAATATATATCGGGAAAAAAATAATTATGTGGCAAATATCAAATATTTTCCGACACCTGGGCCTTTTTCACCACATTCTAATAAGGTATCGGGAGGTATCAGAAATTCAGTTATTTATACATTATCAGAAAGTCAGTATCAGATATATTTAATTCTCAGATAATTTATCTATAAAGCAGGTGGTATGATATAAAGGGCCTTAACAATGTTATTACGTAAAAAGACTTTAACATGTAGAAAATATGTAGTTTCGGATGAACCAAAAAAAATACAATAGTTTAATATCGATGTTTATTTCTACTTTTGTTAAAAATGTTATTGATGGTTTTTCTTTTTAGGATGGCAGAATAGACCATATAGAGGGATTATCAATGAACAATGAAGCAGCGTGCATAAGAATGTAGTTAAAAGTGCATGTACAAGTGCATAATAGTGTTTAAAAACCTTGCCATTGGTCATGATGTAAGCAATAGGCGTAGTATAACTACATATGCGTGTGTGTGTCCCGTGTATTGACACTCACTCGGTTTCAATACGTCACTATATCTAAAGGGGACGTTACGTACATACGAGTATGTACTATTCTAAAGTCTATGCAGTTTTTACGATAGAGCACACTAATATGGAATAGAATTATGGTATCTGAGACAAGACCATTCAATTATTAAAAATGTAATTATTATAATTATGATTTTTTTGAAATTCAAAGTTCTTCTTACGTAATAAAAAAAAATTGGACGAGATATATGAAAATTTTATTAGCGTTGCAGTTACATACATACATTACTTTACGTTATCTTTGTGAGCTCGCCTTATAAAGGAATATCATATGAAAGAATTATTAAAAATATGATAGTACTTACCGCATCAGCCTTCTTCGCCTTAAGGTCTCTAACGACATCTCCTTGTGTCACTATTTCAGCCGTCAAAGCCACGGTCTCAACCGTCGCGCCGTTCATTGTAGCTGACGGAGATGCAGACGCCTGTTTGAACAACATTTTTGATAAAATATTCGTATATCTACAATTAACAGTGGAGAAGATTTAGAACTAGCGGATTTATTTGTATTAAAATAAAATAAATAATCTCAGTCGTTTCATTCCTACTAACCTTCTTCTCAGTATTCCTCTTCAAGCATTTAGCAAATAAATAATTTGAATTTGAAAATAAGAAAGAAATTAAAGAAAAACTACTCACAACTTGTACTAGATCAGGAGACCAATCCTGTCCCGTTTCCTTTTTGAAGTCTGTCTTCAAAGCTAGCAGCTTATCAACCTGATAATAACCAAACACAATTTAGTTTCTTATGACAAATAAAACAATTTTATGGATTGAAACTGCTCAAATCAACAATCCACGACACTGTCAAGCATTATAGGTATAAAAATACATATAAGGTCCTAGAAAAAGTCTGTAACATATTTTAATACAGCAATCAGTAGATTAAAACTTTTATACCTATCTAAAATTAACATGTAGGTGTGTCATGATTTTTTTTATTACATTCAAAATAAATAATTTGTAATGAATTTACCGGTTTATTAATGTCCTAAAATAATGCAGGTTAATATTATTACACTTTATGTATCCACTCACCTCGGCTTTAACAACAGCTTTGTCAGCTTTTTGCTCCTTCAGCGTGCGTACTTTGTTCCCTTGCTCCGTTATTTTGGAGTTCAACTCCGTCGCAGTGGCAGATAGACCTGACGAACCGGAACTACCCTTAAGATTATTTGCCTGGAATAGATTTAGACAAGAATCAGTGAGAGGGAGGGAACCGTCCATTCGTTTGCTAACTTCAAACATTCTCAAACTCATATTTTCTACATTTTCTAATGAATACGAACGATTTTTTAAAAATATATATTTCATATTCTATATAATTTGTCGAATAAGCCATAAAATGTACTGTCAATAGCCGAATTTCTTCGAAATCATATTAATTAAAAATGAATTCACAAAAATTAGCGTTTCCATTTCTTTGTGGACATTTGTAACAGCGCAATTGTGAACATTCGTCATTTTTTTACAGATGTCCATGGGCAACATAATATCAGACCATCAGACAGTTCGTCTGCTGGTCAGCCACATTCTTTCTATACAAAAAATGCAAATATTTAAATCTTTGCAAAAATGCACATAATAAAATACCTCTGCTGTTTTGTAATCGTCCGTCCGTTGCTCCACCGGTTTCCAGTCCTGAAAACAACAATAAGAAAATGTGAAAGCTGGTTTCAATAAAACTGTACATAAACGGCAAGAGTAAGGTCCAGCTGGTAGTATTAAGTGGCAACTATCTACGATCAAGTGGCAAGTTTTCTTTTAATCAGACAAAAGACTATTTCACGAGTTTGTACGAATAGATTTTTTAATTAAAACTTTTATCTCTAAGGCATCCATGAAATCTCTAGGATCTACTTCTCTAGGATTTTTCGTGTTACTATGTAGTTATGAGACATAATTCAATGCGGATTTATGGGTAGTCGCTACTTACCACATTATACGTGGATAATAACCCAATAACCCAGGACGGTCTTATAACTAACTATCTGATCTAGATTCAGTCGTGAAGTCATTTGTACGAATCCTAGCCCGCACCATCAAATTTTCACTTAAGTATAGACTTTACAATTATAATTTGCTCAATTATGATTATGATGCTGAAAACATCGTAAGGAAACTCGAGAGCTTGAGAGAATTAAAAAAATTGACAATATGTGTATTTAAATTTAAATTACATTTAAAGATATTCAAAATCTTTGATATTATCAACCAATCCATCCACACTAGGACCGCGCGGTGGATTATAATAAACTAATAATCAACATATATTTTTAATTATATAAGACCCTTGTGAATGTAAAGGGAGACATGTGCCAGGCAGTAGGACGTTACCAATATATATAGATACTAATTAATTTTTCTATGTAATCCCTTGTTTAAATGGCCACTTTGATATATAATTACGAATATAATTCATCTAAAATATTATTATTATTTTATTCTATTCAATTTGCACATCAGTTCTCATATAGAAGTGGACACCCGCATGCGACCCTGGTGTTGCAGGCGTCTATGGGCGGCGGTAACACTTATCATCACGTGAGACCGCTTGCTCGTCCGCCCACTTCTATATAAAAAAAAAATAACTACTTACCATCAAGTACATTCTAATTGGCAGTTTGTCAGCACCGCAATTGTATTTTACCTATCATAAATTGGTTTATGGTTAGGTAATAAAAATATAATATATAACTTCACGTTATATGAAACCTATCAAGTTATATCACTGACATCAATATGCCGTCAAATATTATACAGCTAAGTTACACTAAAATATCGTGGTTAATGTTTACCCAACTGCTGTCGTGTACGAATATTGTGACGTATTTCGTAACTTTTTACAAAATAAATTTGGTAACATTTGTTTAAACACACGAAATTAATAAATTGAATGTAACACTGTAGAACAAACCTGTTCATTCATTTAGATCAATAAATATGAACGTTGTGGTCTATCAATTATTTATTAACTTCTTAGTACTATTGTGCACATTGGACAGTCCATTGAAGAGCTACCGTAACATGCACTACATTTCCCACCCTCTCCTATTCCTTCAATGTACGTTTGTGTTACAATAGGGAGTGAGATATGTCAGAGCCAGTTCCCATCCCTTCTTGTCCTATCCTAAAAAGCTGAGAAATTGCTATGACGCAAGTCACACGGTTGTTCCAATTCCTCACTTCACTCTGTTTTTAAAGATATTTTGTACTAGCGACCCGCCCTCGCTTCGCTTCGGTTAATAAGAGTAATTTTCTTTTCAAAATTTCAAAATGAAACATAGCCTACATTAGTCACGGATAATGTAGCTTATTATTTGTGAAAGAATTTTTGAAATCGGTTCAGTAGTTCCAGAGATTACCCCCAACATACCCACAAACAAACACACAATTTTACCTCTTCATTATATTAGTATAGATAACACATTCAGTGGCGACAACACACCAGTTGTATCCATGCAAAAAGTTTGAGTGGTCCGACGACACATCTGTGTTCTCCACATTTTCGAAATGTTCTATGAAAAGGAATAAAATTATTTTACCAATAAACAATGGTGTTTATTGGTAGTGGTACCACTGAATGTGTCAAGCTTTATAAAATTATTCATACTGTTCAAAAGGAATATTCTTTCTTACACGTTGTTTACACACGATGGTTTAAAAATCCCATGAAACAATACCAACACCAATCGAATACCAACATCACAGTGAACACCAATCGAAATTCATAAACAATTATATTCCGGTGAGTAGTTAAGGTAAAAACGTAATATGTGGTTGTCTGTGGCAAAAATATAAAACTAAATTTATGTGTACTTTGAGTACTTTGTTTCCAATTGTTGGAATTGTCCTACAAGTTGACAGCTTCAACACCCCGAGTAAAGAACTTAAATAACTCAAATCATCTATGAAATAAATATAGATATGTATTAGGTAAGTAGGTCTACGGTACAATTATTTTCTCGCGCTTTCTATTTTATAATTCAAAAGTGCGCCTGCTATCCTTTTTCTGTATAATTTGGTAATTGACTGGTAGAGAATGCCTCATGGCATTGAGTCCGCTCTTTGTATATATCGTTGTGCAATGAAATTTAAATAAATAAATATATGAGTGAAAAATCGAAAATCTTGAAAAATATAAAACTTATGATTACCTGACCAGTAGCTGTCTTGTACTTTGCCTTAAGGTTCAATAGGACTTTAACGGCTTCGTCGATTTTGGCCTTTTCAGCCTTACTGGACTTAAGCGAACGGACTAGATCACCTTGCTTGGTGATCTCTTGGTTTAGTAAGGATCCATCGCCAGAGAGGGCTAGTGTAGGTGCTGGACTTGTTCCTGGCTTCCAATCCTGAGTTAATAAATAAATGAGAAATAATTAAAGATCATTAAAATCGGTTGCATATCCTGACTTTTTATTATGGAAGATATGGGCACAAAGTAATTTGACCAACCAAGCGCGGCTTAGACCAACATCACCGCTAATACAAAAGAAAACAATTAAAGATCAAACATAGTTTGGTAGCTCAGTGTGTACAACTGGTCGATTAAACCACGCACCCTTAATTACTATAATAGGCTTACTATTGAGTAGAGATAAATTCTTATTCAACGCTCATAAAGTATATTAATCTAATACAAATATAATACAACGTTCGCAAATACAAGAACTCCTTTGCAGCTCATTATCAATTTATTCAATAAGCGGTTAGGTAGCGCCAACCGCGAATATGACTTTGTAGAATAAATCAATTCATTCGGTTAGAATAACCAAAATTAACTTTAAAATCAACGTAAACGTTCGTTTAAGAACGCAAAGAAGTTTGTAATTGAGCGAACGCTCGGTTGGCCTCTGCTGAGGCATTGATCATCGATGGACTGTATCCCTGTATGAAACTGCTCGTGCGATGTCAATGTCCGTGAAGTAGCTAACTAATGTAACAGAAGTGACAGTAATTGAAACTCAAAAACTAACCTGTCCAGTAGCAGCCTTATACTTGGCTTTAAGGTCCAATAGGACCTTAAGAGCCTCATCGATTTTAGACTTTTCAGCTTTGCTAGACTTAAGCGAGCGCACCAAGTCACCCTGTTTAGTGATCTCTTGGTTTAGGCATGTTGCATCCCCAGATGGCGCTGGAGTAGATGTAGGTAATGAACTTGCCCCTGGTTTCCAATCCTAGACAATAAAGATGTACCAGTCTTAGAGGTAATATTTAAATGCAATCTCTGTTCTTAAACATATTAGGTACAGATTTTTTTTTCTGGAAAGAAGGGGTCAGGTTGGCACAGTTCACCCGGTGATAAATGGAGACTGTTGCCCTGCCACATGAGCGGAACATACCAACATCAGTTTAGGATGATAAATGTTGGCACGACTCGGGATGCTTTTTTTTATAGAAAGAAGGTGGCAGACAAGCATACGGTCCACCTGGTGGTAAGTGGATACTGTCGCCCACGGACATCCGCGATACATGCCAACATTAGTCCAAAATGACAAACTTTGGCACGCCCCCGGATGCGCTGCCTACCTTTGTTGATGAAAGAATGGATTTGGAGAAAGGGTTGGGGACATGGGAAGGGATAGGATGGGAATGGGCTCTGGCATATCTCATTCATTACCGAAACACATACTTACATTGGGGAATATGATGAAGTGGGAAATGCAGTACATTTCAAGGTAGTATTCTGTGAGAGAGGGGTAACGCGGCCAGTCGAGTGCGTCCAGCGGCTGTTGTGCCTAACTACCTACCTACCTGTATCTACCTTTGGAGATTTAAGGGAATGTAATTTGAAGAAGGGTTTGAAAAATGGAGAAGGATATTAGAGGATGGGATGGGAATGGGCTTTGGCATATCTAATTCACTTCCGTAACACGTACGTGCATTGGGGAAATATAATATAGTAGGAAATGTATTACATTTCACGGCAGTCTTTTGCGAGTGCGGGGTCACGTGGCCAGTCAAATACACCCGGTGGCTGTGGGATTCAGCGCGCATTCTCCTCCTCCCAAAAATAGAACCACAAATAACAGAGTTGTAATTAAAAATTAAATTACCTGTCCAGTAGCGGCCTTATATTTGGCCTTAAGGTCCAATAGGGCCTTAACAGCTTCGTCGACTTTGGCCTTTTCGGCCTTGCTAGCCTTTAGCGAGCGAACTAAATCACCTTGTTTAGTGATATCTTGGTTTAGGTATGATGCATCATCAGAAGGTGCTGCGGCGGTTACAAGGGCTGTTGCATCTGGTTTCCAGTCCTGGATAGAACAAGATCGATCGCAAGATGAGAAATTATTTTGTATTAATAATAACATTTTTTAAAAAATAAACAACAAATATCCAAGGCATGGAATTACATGTGACATTATCTGAGGTTATTAACTTTGGCCATGTGGTAACGAACGGCATTGGATGTCGAAAAGGATACCACAAGCCCTGAAGAACTTCTACCACCTCTAAATGAGTGGACTCGCCATCCGGCTTGGCCACCGTGACATTCAAACGGCTGTACATCACTCATGAACAAGACAATGTGCATGAGGAGGCCCATATCCAGCAGTGCACCGTTTGTCATTTTGAAGTAATGTTGGTTAACGCAGTATTCCAAAGTCGAGAGTAATTGCTTACCATCAGGTTAACAGTCTGATAATCTACCACTTTTTTTCTATAAAAAAATATACCTGTCCAGTGGCAGCCTTGAACTTGGCCTTAAGGTCTAATAGGACCTTAACAGCTTCGTCGACCTTGACCTTCTCGGCCTTGCTGGCCTTTAGTGAGCGCACTAGCTCACCCTGCTTGGTGATATCGTTATTTAGCTTCGCTCCGTCTGAAACCCCTGATGCAGGAGCTGATAACTTCGCTTGCGTTGTTTGCACCGGTTTTGGCTGAAAAGAAATTATTTTTTCGAAAGACGTTCTTATAATTTTAACACTATTAATAAAAATTAGTCTCTTATTAAGAATTTTAATATTTATCTGTTTACGGGTTAACTCTGACCACGATTATTGAGGACAAACGAACGAAATTTCTGGTAGATAAAATAGAAATGAATTTCTAAAATTTCTAATCCCATACTATTTTCCTCTCTTTCCATTTTTTTTTAAATCTCTAAGGGTAAGCTGCGCATCTGGCTTTCATTATTGACTAATGGTATCATGTATCACGAAGAGACAGTATCCACTTAATATCATATGGATTCGTCGTCACAATGTTTAAAATTCTTGCAAGACGAGCGCGCGTTAACATGTTTGTGGATAATTTTCCGTATACCTACGCGAAATTTAATAATTGCTTTCATAACTTCTAACTTTCACATCAATTCATTTAAATGTATATCGTGAAGGGTATAAAGTATATTTTCACGTGTACGGATACTCGCCTATTACCAAGCAAGGAAGACGCTCCTTCGTGAGTTGCAAGGTCAACGCAAGCAAATAATTTATATAAAAAAATGTTAAATATTTCTGTTAAATGTTATGAATTGAGACCCTGGGGATGCAACGCTCCTAAGTATAGATAAAAGTACAATATAAATAAAATTATATCCAGTAAAAATGAATAATCATTCATATAAACGATGATAGCCTAAGGGGTATCTTCTATTCTATCTATATATATATATATATATATATAAGAGGATGTTGGTATATTGGTG
The DNA here is from genome assembly GCA_943735995.1 of Sesia bembeciformis. Taxonomy (NCBI): domain Eukaryota; kingdom Metazoa; phylum Arthropoda; class Insecta; order Lepidoptera; family Sesiidae; genus Sesia; species Sesia bembeciformis. Next base: position 11,162,054 of record OX031042.1, on the reverse strand, counting down.
ATTAATAGACTTCGACACCGTTGGACCGATCACCATGAAAGAACTAAATAACTGAACTAAAACTAAATAATTAACTGAATACTACTTATAATTAAAGGTATCTACATAATTAATTTATAACCGTTATTTTTTGGTAAATATATAAAACTAAATTAACCGTCATATTCTAACGAATCTTAGACCGAATCATCCTCTCCGTCATCATCGGAATCACTGTCCTCAACCACATTTATTATGAGGCGATCAGATAAATGCGCCTTCCTTTGATCTACGTCTTGCATAACGAATACACTTTTATCGCATCTTTTATCGAATTTACCGATGGTACCTATTCATCGATAAGATGGGTTGCGCGCGCGCAGCCCTAAACTGACTCACGCGGCTGACGCGTTTTATGACCTCGTGTGTCGCGAAGGATTGTCAGGGTATAGATTCACATTCGTGTGATCGTGAGTTCAAATCCTCGATCCGTACCAACGAGTTTCTACTATTGCACGGATTTAAAAAAAAATAGTGAAATTCGTTCGCCGGTGAGGGAAAACATCGTGAGGAAACCAGCATGGTCCAGGCATACAAAATATCCACCAATCCGCACTGGGCCTACGTGGTGGATTACGTAGAATACCGTAGGCATTCTGAGTCAACAAAAATCTTTGCTTTACACGCTTTCGAAATCAAGGTCATTCTTGTTAAGGATCGGATAAAATTTTTCGTCTGTTGTTTAAAATACATTTAACATTACCTATTATGTATTTTTAAACACAATCGAAGCCTAGTACCTAATATAATAATTAATGTTTGATAATTAGGTACCCTAATGTTTTAGAATAATACAGTAATACACATAACCGTCAGAATACAGAAACCACATCTATCAAACGTTATAACTAGTTACTAGTTATATGTTATAACAATGACAATGACACAGCATGCAAACACTTCATTAGACTCAAGTTACAAAGATGGGATTACAAAAAAATATCGGCGACGAAACCCGACACCCTAGTTTCAACGTAATAACTTGACGTTAAACAAAAAAGTTAGCGCGATGAATTTCTGTGACTTTTTTTTAGTAGGTATGCATGCAGCCACTTCTCCGGCACTATGATTTTTTTTATTACGTACATGTACACTATGTTGTACAATAATACAATAAGTACGTCGTAAACTTACATACACGTCACGTTTGAGACGTAAATAGCGAAAGCGTTGAAAATTTGAAAACATATTGAAAACAAATTTGAATGGTTTGTGAGCGGTTAGCATTTCACATAATAAAGAACCTCCACTAACACCGGATACAAATGTTGTAAATAGCATGTATTACATCGGCCGTATTGTTCTACTTTTAATATAACTTATCAGAGTAAAACAGCAATGTAAAGAGATTAAGTTCCAATATATTTGTTAACAGCGTTAAGTGCTCTTCGCTACGAGTACGGTGACACAATTATTTATATGTTATGTAGTATAATAGAATTATTGAGCCGCGTGGTTCGTTCGCCTTTAGAATAGATAGCGCCCACCTCTCCCCGTGGGCACCCGTGGGTGTTGTAAAAGGCGATTGACTGTGATGCCACAAGCCCTGAGGAACTACACCACCTCTGAAAAAAGTGGACTTGCCAACACACTTGTGTAATGTACTATGTAATATTCGTATGATAGGTACCCTCCGCTATTAATTATACCTCATCAGGAATATTGTCTAAACTTAAAGTGATGTTAGTAACTGGTATTATTGATGATATTCCTCATAACCACAGATGTATCTAAATAATGTGAAGACAATCATTAATGTACAATTTTAGTATAAAAAAACCAATGTATTGAATGAACAGTGTGCATTCGATAATCAGTCGATAACTACTTCGTAAATTCAAATACCTACATACTTAGTGCTTTAATTGTATGATACAACGCATTTTATTGTTGCTGTGACATCGTCGCCGTCACGCCGCTGTGCGTCACATTACACTTGGCCAGCGTGCTGTTTCCAGGTCATACCTACCTCCTCATGTTCAATACAAGAAGAGCCTATGAGCACTACGCTAATCTATGCGTAAGCGTATGTCCAGCTGCGGACGAGAAAAGGACTGGTTACGATACAATTAGGTATTAGGACCGCCCGACCGCGCAGCGCGAGAGGACTCCGCAAGCGACCACCCGGTTGCTTGCGGAGATGCTATATTTCGGCGCGTCAACCAGGAATGCAATAAAACATCTATTTTACGACACCATCATGTGAGGTGTAGGCAGTTGTATTTTTGTATACGTTTTGTAAGGGGCTTTACGATTGTCAAGACAAATTTGTAGTGATACATGGGAATTTTGCTTGCAATTTTCAAAAAAATGTAGTTTTAACCGAAAATTCTCTGTGACAAGTTGTTCTTTTTTAATGTTTTAATATTTTTTTTATAATATACTCCATTAATTAAAATAATAATCTTCAATTTGGTACATAAATAAAAAAAGTTATAGTCCATCATAGTTGCTTCAAATTTTCACTTACCATGAACTTTTCATGTGTTCAAACAAACAATAATTGTAATTGAACCACATTACCCAAAACTGAAATATAAGTATTATTAGAATCTATGTAACAGACGTAACGTAATCAATATGAATCAAATTTCGCTGAATAAGTTAGCAAGTACCTACGTAGCGACGAGACATGTTATTTAAAAAAATATGCCTTCACTTTATCAAATAGGTACTGGCTGTGCCATAATATATAGCACATAATATATAGCCCATGACCATCTGGAATAATGTACCTTTCAAATGGTGAAAGAATTTTTCAAATAGGTGTAATGGTTCCGGAGATTACCCTCCACATACACACATACTCACAAAATTCGCACTCTCTCTTGACTACATTATTATATAGTAAAGAAGTATAGATTTTCCTAAAATGCCGGGTAAAAAGACTACGCACAAAATACATAAATAACTTAAACGGTTTGTATTCAGGTAAAAAATAGGTTAAAAAATGAGTGTCAACCCAAAATTTCCGTCATTTGTTTATCAAAATATTGTCAAATTTAAATAAATGGTCTTTTTATTTTCATAAACTGTATTTATGTCGGATATGTAGGTAATTTTTATTTTAATCAACTGTTATAATTAATTTAAAATTACTATTTACTACCTACTATTACAACAAGTAGGTAATTATTTTTGTTTTCAATAGTAAATAGGATGTCAACAAACATACGATCAGCAATTAAATCAGTAGGTAAGTACATAATTGCTTCGACCTCTGGTAAAGTGAAGCAAAGTTCGTGTTTACCCTCATTATTGCTATATTTACCACAAAAATTGGTTGTTACTGTAACCACACGCAAGAAAACTGCTTTCTAGAAAACTTTTATTCTAATGGAAACTCAAGAGGTAGATTCCGACGTATTGTTCATAGAATGTGATGTAATGCCTAAACCATTTATAGAGACGAGTACAAGAAAATGCGAGAAGAGGAAAAAGAAAAACACGAGAGAAGTCAACAGACCAGATAGTGATATGGATACAGTTAACATTACACAAGAAGTTGATTGCAAGGAGGAAAAAATAAACTATATAATAAATATAAACACTGATATTCGCAGCGGCCGTAAATCCCGTGCTAAAAGATTATGCAGGAAACACAAGGAAAAGAATTTAAAGCACTCCATTCATAAAGAGAAAAATATAGAAAAAAGAATAGTACCTACATGTCTCCGACGCAAGTGTGAGCATTCAATTAAATTAAAAAATAAAGATTGCAAGTTAATCAGACAAAGGGAAATACAGGTTAGTAGGTACATACCCATTTATTAAACCACAGATTTAGTTTAACTATTGTAAATTATAATATATTAGAACTATCTGCCCAAGCTTCTGCAGTGATTTTAAGTTAAACTTTCATTAACTGTAAATTTACCTCCATATTTTAGTAGAAGAAATTCATATCAGCCTATAACATGGCAGGGCACATGTTATAGGCTCCTTGTAATTACAAGGAGATTTTGAGCAATAGTCCACCATACAACCCCACTGCTCTTTGATGGATATTATTTCACAAGTCCCAATATCAAGATCTCTAATCTCTTGATATTTTCCTTAACTATTGAGTCAAGTGATAAATGCTGTAATTGAGTAGAAATTCAGCAGTATGGGACATGAGGTAAGGCTTGAACTTGCAACATCAAGTGTGAACCAAGAAGAGATATCTCTAGGCTATTAGTGTATTTAGTAATGACAGTGTATTAAAATAAAACTTTTTCTAAATAATTTTACAGTAATAACATATACATTAAAATAGAAGAAAGCTTGCCCAATTTGTGGTTACCTGCCTAGTTAGCTTCCTAGGTGAGCATTGGGAAAGACCTATTTACAATATATACAACAGTGGAGAGAAATAAGCTGATGGTAATGGTGCCTGCCTAGTTATAACGGTTTTCTATGTATATATACATACATAATATTTCTATGTACTTAATAAAATATAATGCCACATTTGCAATATGTCACAATAAGAATTATATTTGCATATTTGTCACACTAGCAAAATGCCACAGAAAAATAAAAGAGATAAAACAAAGCTATAAACAACTCTTGCATGTGACAATAACATGCGATTTAGCATGCACGCATCAAAGGAGTGCGACGTCTGTAGGTAGTACTATTATTTATTCTGTGGTATTACTGGCCACTTCAAATTGTTGATTATTATTCCAATGTCACTGTCAGTATGTTTATACTATTCTATTACTCTTTGATTTCATGATTTCATATTCATTACTATTTAAATTTTATTAAACATGATTTATTAGGGTATGTGACGTTTTGAGAACAGGACGTTTAGCGACATGGTGACTTTTTGCTAACGTGACATTATGCGCCGAGAGGCAATAAAATGCCCCTTTGATCACAAATACAGGGATGCAACTAAAAAAACGTAGACATAAAAATGAAAATAAATGAGTTTTCTACTAAAACCTACCAAAAACAAAAATGGGCTGAGTAGATAGAATTTTTTTGTTGCGTATATCTACTTTCGTATATCTACTTTCGTACAATCTACTTTCGTACATCTACTTTCGTACATCTACTTTCGCACATCTACTTTCGCACATCTACTTTCGCACATCTACTTTCGCACATCTACTTTCGCACATCTACTTTCGCACATCTACTTTCGCACATCTACTTTCGCACATCTACTTTCGCACATCTACTTTCGCACATCTACTTTCGCACATCTACTTTCGCACATCTACTTTCGCACATCTACTTTCGCACATCTACTTTCGCACATCTACTTTCGCACATCTACTTTCGTACATCTACTTTCGTACATCTACTTTCGTACATCTACTTTCGTACATCTACTTTCGTACATCTACTTTCGTACATCTACTTTCGTACATCTACTTTCGTACATCTACTTTCGTATATCTACTTTCGTATATCTACTTTCGTATATCTTGAAATGTTGCATGCAGCAAATATAATTTATGACATTATGTCAGCAAAGGGACCTTATTGTTGGTATAGAAATGTATACAAAAAAATAAAAAAAGTTTCTAGTTAAAAGGATATAAAAAAAATGAGAACATGGCATAACATCTGATTTTTGAACAATAAAACTGTTTTCTTAAGATTAGGTACACTAAAGTCTCAACATCTGGGAAACTAGACCCAACAATAAGGTCCCTTATCTCATATAATCTTCACATTACCTATGTTGTGGTTGATCCACAATAGCTCTGCATTCTGTATGTGAAAGCCTTTAATCATATGTACTTTTGATACACATATTTCATACTAACTTCTTTCAGAGATCTATGAAGCACAATAAAAGCAATGAAAGACATAGAATATTATTGTCGCCAGTCTCCTCTTCTCCTTTAAGATTTGATGATAACCCGTCTTATGAAAACACCAGTGATGATTCATGGGATGATGATGCACTTGACTCTCTTATCAAGCGAACTAAAGAGGTAATAAGATTATTTTAAGTCCTCATCATTAGCTAGACATGTCATTCAATTATCTATAAATCAATATTATACATTGTTTGAAAATCATTAAGTAATTAATTTTTGGAACTGCAGTCTCTTTATAAGCAAATATTCAGTTTCCTCTCTAGCTTAGAGACATTTCTAGTAGTGATGGGTAACTCCGGAGTTAATGAATTAAAACAGTTGAATCCGCGCGCGGAGCAAAATCCCTTAATGGTTCCATCGAATTGTTATTCATTCCGATTCCGATTCCGGCGCCAATCATAATTGCGAGTGTAATCGCGCATCAGCACTTGTCGGGGGCTCAAAATCGAGATGCAATGATGGCATGACTTTTTTTTTGTTTATGCAACAACCGTTAGGGAAAGGGAATGAAACGCTCTCGGAAAGTGATTAAGTAGGTGAATCAAAAGTTAAGGAGTAACTAAGAGGAGTCGGATCCGCAAGCGGAGCAGGATTAAGTGAGATAAAAGACTCCGAGAAGTCTTGATTACCTATCACTAATTTCTAGCATCAAGCCTTGATACTGAAATATTTCGCAACATCATATTTTAAATGATGATAAGGCAATGAGTAGGTACCTATCTATTGTCGATCTGATCGTAAGTTTGAATTCAACCCTTACCACCGAGTTATTACTTTTTTTACGTTTATTTCAATATACCAACATTTCAATTTATGTTGCCTACTTTGTGCCCGTAAACCTAGGTTTGTGCAGGTTACTGCACATTTGTATTTAGGTACCTATACTAGTTAATTACTAAAATATAAATAGCTGGTTTGTTATTGGGTCTTATTTCTAAACTTATAGTATTGTACAGTTGTATTGTAGATGCGTCAATAACTGAATTGTAACGAATACAATTCACGCAACACATCAGTCACAATAATGAAGCTATCAATCGTACAGAGAAACCGATTCTTCAACATTGTCGATACAGGTTGCTCCAATGTTACATCATAATTTGTTATTTATTAAGAGTATGATTATGTATTTATTTATGTATGGATGAGTATGATTAGTATATTATGTATGTATATTATTATTATATTATTGTTTGTTGTATTTTTAAATATGTAACTTAAATTAATCTGCTCCGTGTGGTGGATCCAGACCTGAAACTTTCCTACGTTTATACAAGGGGAGGTCTGTGTCCTACGGTGCACCATTGTAAAATTATATTGATATGAACTCATACAGGAAAACATAGTGTAGGAAGCGCATTGTGGCCACATGAAACGACCACTTGAACTTTGCCAATAGTGGGAGATGAAAAGAGACGAGAGGCCTGTATCCAGCAGTGGAGAGACATACGACTGATGATATGGTTACGGTATTAACAAAATAGGTATTATTATTGTTACTTTTCAGCGTGAAAAACAAAACAAGACGTCAGAACTTCACCGACGTCTATTTAAAAGAACTCCTCTATGTGAAGATATAACCTCCAATGAAGAACCAGCTTTCAGTGGTATCCATTCATTACTAACTGTTATATTAAGCAATGATAAAGTGGATAATGCAGTCTATTCCCGCACTGGGTGCGGTCACGATATGTCTGACAATGACAAACAATCGCAAAACTTAGATACCATTAATAAACACTCGGAAATTGAAAATATAAACATTGTTACAAAAATTGATAAAGGAAGTGCCTACACTGATCACATAATTAACCTAAAAATTAAAAAATTTTTAATGGCTCTGTATGCAATGAGCTTGATTACAATATAAAGTTAGGAGGATACTAAGTGTTTCAAAAGTAAATTTGATGTCGTTGTACCCTATACAAGAACCTTCCATAACTGTACAAATTAGCCATAAATTAAGCATAATTAATAAGACTAGTTTCATTGGTACCACCTACACTAGGTAAATCAATATAATTATTTAGCATTATCTAATGTATAAACTAAAATAAAGGTAATTTAAATTCACGGTGTGCCATATGTGCCATGTCGTCGGATATTTATACTTTTTGTGTAAGGTCGCGTTCACACTGATATCACTGTCAATGAATAGCAAACGTGTAGATACATCCTAATATCCAAGAACCTAATTATAAAATAACACTAAAAAAAAACTTATGAAATTGTACCAAATATATTTGGTTCTTGTACCAAGTATATTTACTGTACCAAATACTGTACAATTTACTGTATTGTACTGTACCAAATATATTTGTAAATATATAAGTTACAGCACTTTGGCACCAAATTGTACCAAAGTGCTGTAACTTCTGACAGTCGTCACTCCCACCACTGCGGAAACTCGATGGGTCACTGGCCCACGGGGCGAAGGAGAAAGCCGATCTCCTGGGCCATCTCTTTGCCTCAAACTCGACTATGGAAGATGGAGATGCGTCACCACCGTCTATCTCGAGGTGCACAAGCTCCATGCCGGAAATCTGTTTCACCCAGCGTGAAGTCCGGCGAGCTCTAGCATCCCTTGATATCCGAAAGTCGAGTGGGCCTGATGGTATTCCTGCAGTGGTGCTCAAATTTTGCGCTCCCGGTGCTTACGCGACTCTTTAGGCTCTCATACTCCACAAAAAGCTTCCCGTCAGCATGGAAGGTAGCTCATGTTCACCCTTTACCTAAAAAGGGTGACCGCACAGACCCGGCCAACTACAGGCCAATAGCGATCACCTCCCTCCTCTCTAAGGTGATGGAGCATGTCATAAACACACAGCTCCTTGGGTACCTAGAGGATCACCAGCTGATTAGCGACCGTCAATATGGATTTCGCCATAATCGCTCGGCTGGTGATCTTTTAGCGTATTTAACACACCGCTGGGCTCACGCCATTGAGAGTAGAGGCGAGGCTCTGGCTGTAGGCCTAGACATTGCGAAAGCTTTTGACCGGGTATGGCACAAATCGCTGCTTTCCAAGCTACCATCTTTCGGGATACCCGCGGGATTATGCGAATGGGTTGCCAGTTTCCTGACTGGACGGAGCATCAGAGTCGTTATCGATGGTAGCCGCTCCGACACCATGTCTATTAACGCTGGCGTCCCTCAAGGCTCCGTGCTGTCCCCAACTCTGTTCCTTCTGCATATCAACGACCTGTTGCAAATTGGTGACATACGTTGCTATGCAGATGACAGTACTGGAGACGCCTTGTACAGGGGCCGCGCCAACATCCCTCGGGTCGAAGTGGAAGAGAGTCGCGCCAGGCTTGTGTCTGAAATCGAAGACTCTTTAGATCTAGTCTCGATTTGGGGTTCTCTGAACCTAGTGGATTTCAACCAGTAAGACGCAAGTCTGTGCATTCACCGCTAAAAAAACCCCTTTGTCGTAGCACCTCGCTTTCAGAGAGTATCGGGATCCTTGGTGTCGACATCTCCAGCAAAGTCGAATTTAGGGGTCATCTGGAAAATAAGGCCAAAATGGCCTCCAAAAAGCTCGGTGTGCTGAACAGAGCGAAGCGGTACTTCACCCCTGGGCAACTCCTTATGCTTTACAAAGCTCAAGTGAGGCCCCATATGGAGTATTGCTCTCATCTCTGGGCCGGTGCACCGAAATACCAACTGGACCCATTTGACTCCATCCAACGACGTGCTGTTCGTATTGTCGACGATCCCACTCTCACGGGCGGTCTAGTACCCCTCAGCATTCGGAGAGACGTTGCGTCTCTCTGTGTGTTCTACCGCCTGTACAATGGGGAATGCTCTGAGGAACTGTTTAATATAATTCCCACCTCGGGTTTCTACAACCGCACCTCCCGTCACAGAAGTGCGGTCCATCCGCATTTCCTCGATACGGAGGTGTCGCGCACTGTTCGCTCCAAAAATTATTTTATACCGCGAACCCGTAGGCTGTGGAACGAACTGCCTCAAGAGGCCTTTCCATTAAGCTACGATATGGGGTTCTTCAAGAGAGCTGTGAATAGGATTTTGCAAGGTCGGCGGCGCGCCCGCATGCCCCCTGGTGTTGCAGGTGTCCATGGGCGGCGGTAACACTTACCATCACGTGGGACCGCTTGCTCGTCCGCCCTCGTCTATAAAAAAAAAAAAAAAAAACCCTATAATTATATGACTATTGGGTCAAGTCGCAAATACGGTAAATGGTGATTGCTGTAATTTTGTCTGATCTAGTGTGAACGGAGGTTTTTAAAAATATTTTTATACGTACCTATTAAAAAAACAAACAACGTGCGGTAACAAGTGCCGCGGATCGCGAATCGGTGAAAATCGCCCAGGCACGTGTCACTACCCGGTAAAAGTGCTGGCTGAAGGCCGGTGTGTGTTCACAGTGTAGCGAAGGTGACGTCCTCGTCTTCGCCGGCTAGGACGGTAAATATGTGTAGTCCAATCTTCCTACCAGTAAGGATACAGGGAACAGGCGATTAAAGCGTCCTTAGTCATAACTATTTTAAATTGAATTTTTTTCTGAACGGAATTTTTTTTATATATGGCAATGGTGCAATTAGCACATTCTGCCAGTGTAAAATTTTTTTCTTCGTAATTAACAATTTCTAAGTCTAAAACGAATCCTGTCAATGTCCAGTCCCGTGGAAGTTAGTCGGGAGTCGCTCAGTAAAGCGATTGTAAGTTTACTGAGGACCGAAGAGGACTCCTCCGTTGCCGTCGTCGTCCGAGACGACCCAATTACTGCTGCCAATGCGGTTCTTAGACTACACTCACAGGCTACACATACAAACCGTCCCCGCCGGTGGAGACAAGTATTTGCACGTGCCTGGGCGCTTCTCACCGACTTGCCATCCCACGGTACCCTCCAAAAGCAACGCCCTATTGCCGCATACACTTTTTGCTCCTGGTTGAGCGTTTACTGCGCTCGCCGTAAACCATACATGTCCGGTGACTAGAAAGATTATTAGGGTCACAATAATTGAGCAATTTGGAAAAAAAAGAAATTCCTTGGAAAACGCAGTCCCATGCTTCTATTTGATTATCACAAACACCGCACGAGAAACACTGAAGTTTAATAAACGATTACTATTAAACCACAAAACGCCTAATACAGAATTTTTACAGCAAAGAAAAATTCTGCTTCACTTCTCGAGTACCTGCCAAAAAGTCCGACTGTACATTGACTTTCTATACCTACTTTAAAATTGTTTATTACGAAAAAAACATAACATTATAGGAGAATGTGCTAATTGCATCATTGCCATATATAAATAAAGCAATGTCAATTGTTTTAAAAAGTAACTAAACGTCATTCTATAAGTCAAATAAACAAGTCGACCTGCGCTCGCTCTATGCTTTCGCTTACATTTCCTTCCATAACGCATAGAATATCAATATTATATTGATAATATCGAATAGAATTTGTTTTTTAATAGAAAAATTATATTATTATAATAATTGAATTGGGTCAAGCACAAAAAGATTCTTATTGGAAATGATCACTCATCGTACGAATACGATCATTTGAGTAGAGTGCGCCGCTAGATATTTTTGATGACAACCACGATTCGTCGATCAGTACAAGTAAGTAAACTGATAAATCTTCTAAAATGATTTTATTATCTTGCAGTTAGATCTACAAAATCTTAGAAAATAATTGGTAGGCACCTAATATTTAGGTACTATTTAGGTACTAGTACTATTAAATTTTGTCTCATATTCTCATATCTATAGATAGATACACTTTAATTGTACACCAAAAACATACAGAGAAATCTAGAGAACAAGTACCTAATTAGAGGTACAACCCGGCGGCCTTATTAATAAAGCAATTTCTTCCAGGCAACCTTTGGGTGGTAAGGCTAAGTCTGTAGACGAAATAAAGGTAGATGGGTGCAATAAAGAAATAAGGTCTTTATATACATAGATAGTTATATACATACAGAAATATATAGATACACACAGGCATATAATACATGCATACATACAGAAAAATCTAAGGCACTAAAGAAGATAAAGGAAAAAAATTAGGGCATAAGAGAACTCTTAGGGCCTCCATTGATGAGCAGCTTGTAGCAGTGGGGGCCGACAGCTTCAAGCTGTCGCTGCTGGCGATTTGCAGTTTCAATACAAAATTCTCATTTGCAATATATAGACCTCTCAAGCAGTTCGCTTGGGGTCACAGCCATAAAATGTAGTTGGCATACAGACAAGTTTTGCTGTGCTTCCAGCAGCAGAGAGCTATCCGGCCTGCTGTAGATGGACCCGGTTCAAACAGTCTGCTCTGACTGCTCACCGCTTCCTCTCTCTGTGCATTGTATTTGTATTCCCGCTCAATAACTCAACATAACAGAAGAAGCAGTGTTTCCTTGTTCCTTGTTCCTTGAATGAGCAGCGGCAGCTTGGAGCAGTCGTGTTGCAGCCGAACCCAACTGCAACATGACTGCTCTCACGCAGCTGGATATGACTGCTCCAAGCTGCTTGTCTATGGCCTGGCTTAATCTGTGAGGTATATAGGTACATACAAAAAATAATATTGTTAGTTTTCTTTTTGAAACAATAAATTGGTAGTTACTAGGAAGAATAGACTATCATTTATTGTGGTTATCATTTATATAAAAATATCGATTACTATGGATAGTCGTTTAACGTACACTAATTTATTGTAATCATTCAAATATTACAATAGAAAACAACCTTAAGATTTTAAAGTAACAACTGTGCCAATGCCATCCGCAGTGTTACAAAGTGTGCTATATCTTTTTTTTGCCCGGCAAGTAATGTCATTCATAAATACGTATATGTTGGGTGCAATGGTAAATAAATTACAGTACAGATCATTTGTGTTGAGCTACAGTTATTCAAACTTTTTTGAATTATTGCTAATTTTGTTACAGACAAAATGCCAAGGACAAATTATTTTTCTCAATATGACAGCCCTAATATTGTCATAGTACCTACAGTAACATTGCTTAACACTCCAGCAACAAATGGCAAGTCAGATAATGAAAATTCTGCATTTTACATTAAAAAAATAGATGTTGGTCAAACCAGTAATACTGCCATTCAAGGGAAACAAAATTATTTTGCTAAGAATAATATTAATTCCGAGAATATTGAGAGCATGCAAATTTGTCATGTAAATAATACTATTCAATGCTGTAAAAGTAAGCAAATATCTCAAACAAATACTGTGGCTTTACAAGAATTTAATGAAAATGTTCATGCTGTATGTACTGAAGAAAGCCAAATGTGTCAAGTAAATAACCCTGCATTGCAAGGAACGATTAATCAGCAAACCAGCAAACTAGAAAACTGGCAAAATAATTCAACAAATTCTAACATAGACATTTGTGCTACATGCATTGAAAATCAAGATTCCCAAATAAAGGCTATAACTTATCAAGAACCTAACGAGAATGCTCTTTCTGTAAGTAGTGAAGAAAGGCAAATAACTAACACTGCTTTCCAGGAAATTAACAAAAATGCTTGTGGTATGTGCATTGATAAAAAGCAAGAATGTCAGATAAATATTCCTGTCTCACTAAAATCTAACAATAGCGTCCATACTTCCGCTGAAGACAGGCTAAATTGTCCAAAATATGTTACTGCTATTCAAGAAACTAAGGGTGTTAATAACTTGGGAGATTGTATTGAAACTGTTCCAAAGAAGAATAATGACAGCTGGGCTTCAAATTACTTAAAAAGTATTGGACAGATATATAAAAAACCTATTAAAGTAAGTTTTTTAATTATTTGGGAAGGAAGAATTGTTTGGACCAGAATAAACCCAAATTTAGATAGATAAACTCTTTATTGTGCACCAATATATGTTGCAAAAAGTCAGTTTAAGTAAGTAACACGAATAGTACAACCAACAAGTGGCCTTATCGCCAAAGCGATCTCTTCCAGGCAACATTTGGGTGGTAAGGAGAAAACATAACAATATTAAAAATAGGTCAAATCAATAATCAAATCAACATAATAATAATAATAGTTTATATACTACTTAAGACAAATACAATACTTAAATGCATACATACATACATAATATGGGAAATGGAGGGAAAAAAATAGAATTTAAACAAAGTGAGTACAGAGTAGTAGAACAAAGTAAAGAACTAAGTAGATAAACAAGTACTGAAAGAGAGATACGAGTATGCGGGAATGTACTGTCTGTCTTACTGACTTCTATTCCTAAACTTTTAATTATTATTTTAATATAGTAGAAAAGTGGCTCATTAAAGGGGTTCGAAACTTTGTGGCATAGTCCCAAGCTGCCATTATCAAAACTGCGTCGCACGGTGGGACCTACATATATCGATCGATATTTATCGATATGTAGAATTTTATGTCCTAAAGTGACACGTTACCGAGATATTACGATTGATAGAACGCTATATAATCGTATGACCTTAGCAAATAACTATTTTTGCTTATTATACCCGTTGGTAAAAATAAAACAAATATTTAGAAGCTTATTTATAATTTACATGATGATCAGGGAATGATGGAAAATCAAACATACCTACATGAACAAACATGCGACCAGATACTTATTATTACAATAAGTATAGTTTGAGCTCTGTTGAAATGTCGATTTCACATTACCATATATCGACATACATACCTACATATTATTACTAATTAATAATTCATATGGGCAGTAATAAACTTTTTTTGGCAGTAAAATGTAGCTAGTAATATATAAGAATTTGGTTGGTTATGTAATCTTACAAAGGCGGTAGATTAAATAAAATGATTGAATGGGCAGTCAGATAAATAAGTAGCCAGTTTTTGACGTTCGGTAAAAGTCGAACGTCATTTTGGTCGAAAAGTTGGAAGGTATGATCTACCGGCTGACATACACAAAAGTGTAAACGCCTCTAAGTAAAATAAGGAGAGAAAAAGTCTTTCCTATCCAGTAACGATTAGGCTCGTTTAGTCGGAGGCATGACAGACTTCATGGTTATATTTTTTATACAATGCAAAAATCCTTCCTACCCAGAAACAATTTATTAGAAATAATTAATATGCTATTTATTAACTACTAATCTGAAAAATTTCTAGCGGACCGATTTCTTTTACTGAAGTTACTGAATATATTTTTTATAGAATAGATGGCAGACGAGCCACATGATGGTAAATGGTCACCGCCGCCCATGGACACCTGCAACACCAGGGGCTTCGGATGCGCTGCCGACCTCGCAGAAATACAATTATTATTATGTATACAATTTTCAAATTAAATAAATGAATAAATAATCGGATTTTTAAGCATTCAAATATTAATTGAGCTACCTACTCATGTCAAGGTATGTTACTCCTCGTTTCCATTTCTTTACTGCTCATATTTTACCGCCCAATCTGTTATCAATAATCACACAATTTTTATTTTCATACTGACCGAAACTGCAACATATTACTACCCCCTTAAATCATAGCCTAATAAAATATCAGTCACTGAAATTTTTTTACATGTTTTTTTTTACTCTCATGCAGAGAGAGAGAGAGAGAAAGGCGTTTGCTCACAATGAATGACAAAAGTTGCATACTGATTCAAAAACGAGCGGTTGTAGTCATAGAAATCTAAATAATAAGAGAATAGAAATGGTATCTACCGCTTATATTACCGGGAACCCATGTCGCCGAATCGCTGCTACTACTATAATACTTAAACAGACAATAAATACGCAATTATGCCTATATACGTTCCCAGCATGCTGTGCAAGCATGCAAATCCTAACTGTTGCACGTTAACGTTGCAAATACGTAGCATTGGCTCGCTTACTCACGCTTGGACTATAGTTACTATATTTGTGTTACCGTTTAAATTGTTTACCCTAGTGCTTGCCACCAAATAGCGATAATAAGGTAATAATATTCCTGCGCGTACGCCCAGGCTCAGTACGCAGCCCGGTTAAGAAAGCGAGGCCCTTTACACGACCGATTAAACCATAGTTGACTCCGTCCACCTACGGGTACTAGGGATATAACGGTGCGATCCTCTCGGCTAATACGAACTCCGACGGAAGGGCGGTAGCTATGCCAACGGATAAACCTCCCATCCCATGAAGGGAACGCCATTTCCTCGTTAGTTAACAGCAGGGTGCACCACGAGCAAGTGAGGTTGGCTTAGGCTCTGAAGATGGTGGGTGATTGTTAATTGGTAACATTAACACAATTAACAAACATAACAGGCAATGTAGTTAAAATGTGGAAAAAAAATGATAATCTTATTACAAGTATGGAATTATTATATCTTAGTGTATTTTATATAAAAAAAACAGTATTGTTACCAACAAAAAATACATACCGATGAAATGTTATCCCTTTATTGATATAATTATAAGTTTTGGAAGTTTCCGCAATTAGAAAAACCATGTTTACTGCTGCACATTTCAAGAACAACTGAATCACTGGTGGCCTACGCGTCACCATTGGAGATTAGCTCACCCGAGCTTACCTACCACTTCTATTGTTTTATTATTTAGACCATGGTTGTAGTCCAAGATAGGTAGGTACATAGGCGAGTATTTCTTGTGATAAGATAACTGATAATGTACAGTTTGGGGACTATTGTTAACCACAATTTAGTGCTCAGTAACATCTAAGGTCATAAACATAGTATAGCGACCTTTACCTCAAATTATTTTAGTAACGTCACACAAAAACTAATATTAAATAACATCAATAACATAAAATTTAAAAACGAGTAAGTAGTCAATAACAAATTTATTGAGTTAAATTTTTTCCTGCCCCCACGATAATGTTTCTGATTTCAAATAATAAATGATAACAAACATTAAGAAAGAAAAATCATCAAAATCACATCTATTATTGAGGATTAAGAAGTTTTGTCGATTTTTAAGCTTCATTGACTCGACTATACCTACGTTGAGGCATAAGAATAATAATACAAATAATAAGAATAATACATAATACTTGTATTATTATTTATTCTTATGGTAATTACTTAGCTAATTATTAATAGTAATTTCAACACTACCATAATTCGCTACATTTAACAAATTATAATTGTAAAGTGATTTATAATACGGAACTTTCCGGTCTTATTCAGAGACTAACAACATCCGTTTTTCACAAGGCAATCGTAGAACACATGTTTTGTCTATTGAAGCATTAACGCGATTTATGCGCGCCTTCCACTGCAAAAGAGTAGGTAATAGGAGTGGGCGATACAAAACGTATATAGATATTGAAACTATATATCGTAGCAATATCGAAAATCTGATATCGGTTCACACTGAAACTATATATTGGGCAAAACACTATATTGCTCCAAGTGATGCGTATCGTGTATCGGAACAACGATACGATTCAGCGAATCAGCGATGGCGATGTCGAATCGGATATTTTCGTTTCGGATCGAGCGAGGCGCGGAGAGAACTAGCCCGCTACCAAAACTTATCGAATACCGACGAACTGACACGATCGCGAGAATCACGACCATACCGTGTCCGAGCGGGAGAGCGCCAGATTAATGAAAGAGCAATATTATAGCTATACTATCCATACTATTCTAAACTTTACGCATATAGTAAAAAGACTGATTGAAGGTTTTTCTTAATATTTTGCCAAGATTATAATAAAAAGTTGGCAGTTTCAACCTTCGACTTTATTTTGTAAACCATAATGCTGACAATGATGCATTTCCGATTTATTTCATTTAAGCGCTTGTTAACCTTTGGCCTTGAACTAAAATTCGAAGAAATTAGTGACCCATTTCTTTATCCTAATCTATTTTTAGTTTCGTTCGTGCTTCGAAATACTTGAGTTATCGCATTAACCTGTTGTTTTTGGATTATTTAAATAAAACAAAAGAACATTGAAACATAAACGTGTAAATAATTAGGGATTTAACTATATTTTGCAGTACAATTATTGTGTATCATAATTTCATAATTTGAACATTTTATTTGTACCTAAGTATATTGCAGGTGTTTATAAAACAATAACAATAAAGTTTAAATTTGTGCATAGATATGGTGAAGTATAAACAATTTAATTTCGACTCATATGTATAATATAGTGTATAATAATATGTGTAGGTACAATATAAATCAGTAAAGTGGTAAAAAGTAAAAACATTTCATTTTGTAACTGATGTTAAATTATTATTTTTTTATAATGTCTTGTTTTTATAATTTATAATGATAGCGAGAACGCACGAGTATAAGTAATAATGCTATAAAAAAAACTATAACATCATCGAAACATCAACAAATATCGTAATATCGTGAGATATTATGCGTATCTATCAATATATAGTTTCAGAAAATATATGGTTTCGAAATCCGATATCAAATATCGATATATAGTTTCGATTTGATATTCTGAAAAAGCTATATTACCCGTCTCTAGTAGGTAATGTTTCTTGCCTGGTCCTGGGTAGTTTTTTTTTATTTATCAAAAGAATATTCAGTTATTTAAGTATAGTAAAAAACTACCGAACACGTGTTATATCGATGACGTAAGAGAAACAATAGAAAGCGAGCAAGCGCATCACTTAACTAGCCGGCACAAGTGCGGCGAGGCGGCTGGGAGGCGGGTGTGCTCGTGTCCCCACATCTCGCACTTCAGCTCATTCCGGGATTAGTAGATAAGTTGTGAATAACGACCTGTTCGTTTGTCTTTTGTAGTGTTTGTATCCATCTATTATTTTTATAACAACGAAATTTAATTTAGTAGAACATATTTGAAACGACAATCTCTCTGTTAATTTTACCAAACAGTTTATTAAAATTGCTTTTAATTATTTAAACATTCTGCAGTTAAATAAATTTAATATTAAATCCTGAATATATAAAGTGCTAATATTAAATATAAAGTGATAATGAATCGTAAATCTTAAATCTACAATTATCACATTGCATACTTAATTATTTTTAATTAATACATAAAGATGTGTTATAATTAATTATAAAAAGAGACTGCACAGAAAAAGGTTTGTTTACACCTGAAACGTCAGCTGTCAAAATTCTCTCGAATTAAAAATCAGTTAAAGCCAGAATTTTATTTTTATATTGAAATGTGATGGTGGAAACCTAATTAAAATTTTAAATTTCATTTCCACAGCTAAACATGTTGCCACCCGAAAGAGAGCAGGGTTTTAATTCAAATATTATCAATAGTAACAAAAGAAAATCAGCAACATCTGACACATCAGTTAAACCTCCTAAACTTTCTAAATTAAATAAAGTGAACCTTAACGATGGTAAAACTATCATCAAAAAGATTTCTAACGGTGAAAAAACACTAATTTATAATGGTAATAATAACATTTTAACATCTAAGGGCGATAATGGTTCATGTGAAGAGGACAGTCACACAAATATAACTTCTAATATGGAAACAGAGAGAAAATTTGATTCGTCGTACAAAATTCCTAAATTTTCTAAGTTGAATTCTAATATAGAAGAATCTAAGACTGTAAACAAGAAGCCTATTTATTCTTATAGTGATAATAAGAAGATGACATCAAATAAAAATTGCAATAAGAACTTGACATGTAATAGAAAAGGAAGACGTCATGAAGAGAAAAAATATACAAATATCCTAAATAGTAATACTAAAAGAGGGACTGCATTTATTTCTTCATACAAAATTCCGAAACTTTGTAAATCAAGTGTTCGCGATCTAGAAGAAACTACGATTGTAGATACTTATTCTAATAGTAACGACAATGTAAACCGTATTGACAATACAAAATCACAAGAACAAAAAAGGTTTTTTAAACTGGATACCCGTAAAAGTGTCTTAAGTTGTGATATCAAAAAGGGGGACTCAATAACGTCTTCTTACAAAATCCAAAAATCTAGTATCCTAGATCATACAACTATTGAAAGTACCACTCAAAAGAATTCTCATAGCAGTGATAAAAATATAATCTATAGTAATAACAAAGGCGACTTAATAATTCCAAATAAAAGAAAGACCAAATCATTAAAGTTAAAGGTACCTATCAAAGATCCCAAGTCCTTAAACATAAAAAAAAAAAATAAGGTAGGCGCTAATACAAATTTAAATGATAATCTGTCTTCTAAAATTACGATTCCAAAAACAGCAGAAAAGAGAGATAAAAAGACTAGGTGCTCTGACATATCTACAAACAACCAACATGTATATAAAAATAAATATTATCAAGCTCAAGGTGAACAATTTAACACTATAAAAAGTGTAGTTCATATACCAAAACATTTTGAATTACGAAAATCTAAAACATCCGATGATTCCGATCTCAGAACTAAACTTAATCGTAATCACAAAGAAAGTAATTTAATAAAAGATAATTCTACAAAATTAAGTAAAGAAAAACGTGACAATTTAATTGTAACTGTTAAAAATGAAGAACAAGTTGAAATTAAATCAACAAAAAATGTAAATGAACCAAAAACCACACGAACAAGTAATATAAATGTCGTTATAAATATAATATACAAAGGAGCACGTCCCTCTGACAATGAAACCGTTAAATGCGACAAAAAACACATAGACAACACCATTTCTGAAGATCTTAGTTTTTTGGACGATTTCAACGTTGATGAAATTGTAGAAAGCTTAAATACTTGCGAAGATAAATATATCGATAATGAACACATTAAAGAAACGCATGAAACACCTGGCGATATGGATACAGCTAAAATGAAGTTAAATGAAAATTTTCCTAAAAGCTTTACTGTAATCAAGAACAATACATTTGAAAAAATAAAAGTGGAGGATAAGTTAGATTATAATATAATTTCAATGCCTGTCATAGACGGAGATTTATTGAATGTAACTAACGTTACAAAAAATGTCGACACTGACAATAGAGATTCAAATACTGAAATTGATGTGAGGCAAAGGTGACACAATGCTTATATTTTGTGATTTCTTTTAATTTATTTTATGATGAGTATTACTAATGTTATGATTTATTTGTAGCTCACTCATTGAATGTAAGTGTGGCAATGTGTGCAAGGAAATATATCTTCTAAACCAAATTGCTAACCATAATAGTGTCGTATCATTAAATAAATGTGCGATCGCGAACACGCCTAATAATAAAAAATGTTTTAATAACATAACGCCTTTGGATCCAAAAAAAGTTACTGAAACTATTACGATAGAAGACGACGTTGATGGCAATTCTACTAAATCTAGTAGTATTGATGATCATGGTACAAATATAATAAACAACAGTACGATGAGACAATGCGATACATCATCTCGCCTAAATGTAACAATTGTATCACAACCAGTTCAAGATTCACAAGTTATCATAATAGAGGACGATAGCGATGGCGAAATCGAAACAATAAAAAGAGAAATTGAAGATAAAAATAATGAAAACACAAGGAAAATAGATAGCAATTCAATGGAAAAAAGCAATAAAATAGAGAATGAAGAAAGCAATTCTCTTACCGAAAATATATCGAGTTATACTGAGCAGACAAACGTATTAATAAAACGTGTAGAAGAAAAAATCGATTTAAATATTAGAAGTCTACAAACATCTACTGATCGTCAAAATCCTACATCTGAAATACGAAACAATTCCGCAAAATCTACAGAAATCATGAAGCAGCAAAGGGAGCAATCAAAGGCGGTAGATACTATAACAGCACTTATTGTCAATACGTGTAATAGCAATAATCAAAACAATGCCAATTTAGAAATTGATGAAAACGATCTTAAAAATGTAAATGCAAACATTATTGAAAATAATAATGAGTCTGCAGAAGGCATAATTAACATTAAACTGGAACGTACTGTAGAAAAAAACGACTTTGTAGCAAATGCAAAATACATCGATAACAATACGTTAACAGAAGTTATAAATAATATTAAAGTAGAATCTACTGTCTTAGCAGATAACGGTCATTATGAGGAAGTAAATGCAGAATTATTTGGAAACAAAACGCCTACAGAATCTATAAATAATATTGAAAGGGAACAACCTGTCTCAGAGCAAAACAATTATAAAGAAGCAAATACACAAATTGCCCGGAATGATACATCTGGAGAAGTTATAGATAATATTAAACAGGAACCTGTTATTTTAGAAGAATGTGATGGTAAGCAATCAAATGTAGAAATATTAGGTAAAAATACATCTCCCAAGATTATAAAAAATATTAAAATAGATCCCATGGAAGAAAATGATTATAAGGGAGTTAATGTAGAAATTATCAACAACGACACGCCTGCAAAGAGCATAAGTAATATTAAACCTAATGTTGTAGAAGATAACGTTCTCAAAAATACAAACGTGGAAATTGACGCACTGAATAAGTCTGCAGAAATCGAGGAATCTAATTACGCAAATAAAAGTGATAAATGTGGCGAAAAGTTAGGTCTGTCAGATATTACAAATAAAGTAGATAATGCTGTAAACAGAGCGAAATTAGTGCAAAAGCTAACACAGAATACGATTGTAACCGGCAGAGTGTCGGTGCGAGATTTGGAAAACCGCATAAACACTTTCCTACGTGCTCAGTTCAGTGTTACTTCCATTATACATACGGGTGAATTCTCTAAAATACTGGAATGTAAAAAACAGGAGAAAAGTTACGCAATTAAAATGCTAATGTACGTATCAATTTATTTAAATATGTAACAAAATAATAGTATCATGTTTTATACTGATTGAGTTCTAATTGTTTTATTTTTCAGTAACACAAAAGGTCACTCTTTGGGCATGGAAAAAGAGAAAATGTTTTTGAAATTACAACGCGAAATACCAAAAGAAAATTTGAACTGTGTCTATTTGTTTGACGGTCTTTCAGTACTGGGACATTGGTGCCTAATAATGGAATATTATCCTATGAATTTAAAGGAGACTTTGGAAAAGCAGGAAAAATCGTTCCACATAGATGTGGTAAAGAAACTAGGAAGACAATTGGTTTCTGCTGTTACGGTACTACGGAATAATAATATTATACATTCAGGTATTTATTCCCTTTAAAAAATAAATTTAAAAAAGAATTAAGAATAATTTTCTCTCTTTTTAATTTACAGTTTACAAGTAATTCACAGGTAATACAAAACTTATTCCTTTTTTTTTCAGATATAAAACCGAGTCACATTCTTATAAATGACGCGCACGACCGAATAAAGCTGTGCGGATTTGACGAATCCTACTATTTGGTGACGGAAACGGTCGTTGCGCCTAACGTCGGTACAGTAAACTACCGTGCACCTGAGGTGATCTTAGGCTATTTTGCGAACCACGCAATAGATGTATGGTCAACTGGTTTGGTGATGTATGAAATGGCCACTAACCAACAGTTGTTCCCCGGAGTCTTTAACAACGATATATTATACAAACACATCTGCACATTGGGTGCTATACCGCAAGATATGCTGGAAAACAGTGCTTATACCAGCAATCATTTTATTAATAAGATGTTTAAGAGGAGAGTAGGTTTTATGGGGAAGGTAATAACACTTCTTTCGAAGATTGATTCTTACATTGAATTTTTAATTATGAGATAAACCCAATTATTATGAGACTTTAAATTTCAATTGACGTAAGAGACACATTTCAACTTTTCGGGAGGGGCAGAAAACAATTTTCATAAAAAATCCGTATAATAACTTCACTAGTGTTACAGTTATTGTTTCAATCTTAAAATTCTTAAGGTCAAAACAATAGCCATGAACACTAATAAAGTTTCACGTGCAGCAATCGCTGAGTATATAGTGGTAAAACTGGATTCAACCAAGTGTTCTCTATTTAAACAAAATTCTTGAATTTTGCATGTTTACCATACATTTCTTGACATATGTATTGTACTCATCAAAAAAATTGAGTCTGCAACTAGTAGTTGAGGGTTAATTAAGATTCTAATAATCTTTTTGTGTGAAATGTATAATTATCTTTTATTTGCAACTCCAGCCCCGCGTGTCACTAGTGTCGCTTGCTGCCAATTTTACACCTACGCGTACACGTAAAGAATTCTTAGAAATTGATATCAGTCGATTTTTTTTTCTTATAGAAAGAAAGTGGCAAACGAGCATACAGTCCACCTGGTGGTAAGTGGATACTGTCGCCTATGGACACCTGCGGTACATGCCAACTTTAGACCAGAACGACAGAACGGCACGCCCCCCCAGATACGCTCCCTACTGTTGTTGATATAAGAATGGATTTGGAGTAAGGGTATGTAAGGCTATGTAATGATTTGGAGATGAGAGAGGTAAGATTCAACAGAGAGCAAAAAAATAACAAGCTGTAAAGAATACAAGCAACCGCACTCATATCGGAACTATTATAATAATATGTCGTCATCTTCTCATTATTTATTTCGCTATAAAACTTGTTTCAGAATATTGTTCTGGTAAACAAGTTTCATATAAACAAAAAATTGCAAGGCTCAATTTTCAATGCATACAATACAGACTGGCAAGAATCAAGAACTGGAGAGGAATGCGCCAAAGATTTAGACAAATTGATGAAGTTCTATACATTATTGAAGAAAATGTTGATTATACACCCACAGCATCGTTTGGCCATAGAGTTCGTTTATGCCAACGAGTTTATTTTTTAATTTAATAGTTTTTTTTTTAGTGTTTATGTTATATGATATGAACCTAAAATGTTTATTATAAGTATTATCTTCTCAAAGAATTTATTGTCTCGGACACAATTTACTTTTTAAGTTTTAGCATATTGCAAGAAATTCAAATGTTATTTTAATGATTTTTAATTGTCAGCATTTTTCTTTCATACATAAGGAATATTGTTGATTACTGTTACCTACACATTACATTTTTTGTATAATTAGATTACAATTGTAATTCTTAGACTTGTAATTCTTAGACTTGTAATTCATGTGTAATTCTTAAACTTTTTATATAGTTACTATTATGTTATCATTCTCCTATTTCCTTTATAACTCCTAATGATCAGTTGGGCGACAATCAGCGGTAGAGAAGTCTGAAAAATACAGCTATTATACTATAAAATACTGCTCCTGAAATTATTACGTTTTATGGCTTATTTGACAATAAGAAAATAAACTTAATTATATTAAAATAATTTTCCAAATTGATTAGAAAGATAAATAAATTAGAAAAAGATTATTTATCTATTAGCGGTTTACCATATTGCAAGGAGCTATTACTTTCTTTGACAACTCACGCGTAGTTGTAATGGCATAGAAGAATGACGCCATTGTCAGAATATTACAATTTTGATTACACGGGTTGATTTCTAGTATAATTTCTTCCATCTCACGAAGGCGGGGTGGTGGAGGTGGGGAGTGTGTAGATAATATGGATCAATATTTCGACTAACAATAAATATTTTTATAACAAAAAAAAATTCAACTTCTCATACAAATCGGTCATTTCATAGGTAAGCAACCTAACATACGAAAAAAGTACAGAATCCGATATTTCTAGTTATGATATATGGATAGTTATAATTATATTTTACCGTCAAACTCATTGGTATATATCGACGAGAATTGCAGCATTGTACACTTTATGTGCAAATTGTAATATTTATTTCAAGTTTTTGTGTCGATACTTTCGAGAGAATTTGATTTTTATAAGAAACTTTGATTGATAAAATTGAAGTTCGCTCCGTAATTAAATATTACATTGTAAAAAAAATATCCAGTAGAAAATTTTCAAGAGCTACTTTTACTTTAGGAATTGATGCTCCATCATATTCCACAGTTGCATCTTGGTGTTCGGAATTTAAACGTAGAAGAATCACCTGCAAAGATGATGACCGTTCCGAGAGACCCTCCGCGCCTACAACTGATGAAAACGTCAAAAAATGTTGAAGATTTTGTGGTTAAAGATAGACATGTGACCATTTGTCTATAATTTCGTTTGGTATTTCTCGTTGTTTAATAAATTTTCTCGTACAATTTACATTTCAAAAAGGTTTCCGCACGTTGGGTCCCTAGAATGTTAACGGACAAAGTGAAAGAAATGCGCGTCAAGATTACAATGATAAATCCGCCCTTATTGGAAAATGATAAGAATTTATTTTTATGACGATTTGTAACTATAGACGAAACGTGGGTGCACTATTTTGATCCATAAAGAAAAAATCAATGCATGACATGGAAAAGGCCATCTTCACCAAAAGTGAAAAAATTTCTTGTTTCTGCGTCGACTGGCAAATCTATGGCCTGTGTCTTCAGAAATACTGATAGAATCATGTTCATTGATTATTTAAATGAGGGGGAGACAATTACTGATTGATGTTATGCCTCATTGATAGAGAAACTACGCGATGAAATTAAAATAAAACGACTGGGAAAATTGAGTGCGCGTGTGAGTTTTCATCAAGCGCCCCCGCGCACCAGTCTGAAGTTGCATTGCGATCGCTGCCATCAAGCAGCCAGGGTTTGAAACAACTTCCATATTCACCGATACTTAAAGTGAATTCTGTCTTTTTCCCTAAATAGAAGTACGCGGGTAGGTATAAACTTCCTCCTGTTCTTTGTGTCCGTTAATTGCATGCTAGTTAGTTCATTGAGTTGGCAAATAAAGTCTTCACATTGGTCACAGGTAGCAATTGCCATACAAAATCTATGGGGCAATCGCGTTTTGACAGCTCATAAAAAATATGTCAATTGATTGGTGGTGTCAACTAAACAATCCAAGAATGTGCGGCCCTCAGTGATACCTCACATTGTCCTGTGTGGCCCTTGACCAGAAAAGTGTGACGACCACTGATTTAGTCTGTGCAATTATTAAATATTATAAACACACTTGTAGTGATTGTCATCTTTAATTATTAACCAAAACTGATATCGATAATTCAGCAGGCTGAGGGTATTAGCTAGGTTAGCTGTATTGAGGGTATAATACTGAGGGTGTTATTAACAAAAAGGGGTTAAATGAAATATCAAGCATATATTGTGTAAGCAGCTTTATTTTCAATTTATTCATGTTCAAAAAGCAGTATGGAATAGAAACATATAGTCTATCTGTTTTGGTATATAACTAAATGGAAATAACTTTTGGACACGTGGTGTCGACTAAAATCTTCCCGACTAAAAAGTATAAGAATCGTGTAGGATAAAAAGTAGGATCGTGAACTGAAACACTAAAGTGTTCGGTTGCCTAGTTGTTATACTAGCAGTTAAATAAAAGGTATAATGCAGTTTCCGGTTGACGAAAAATGATTTTGTTTTCGAAATATAAACTGGCCGTGTGGTATTGGCCGGATTGAAAATAGTACCTCCCCATCTCTTGCCGTGAATGTCGTAAAAGAGCACTAAGGGCCAACAAAGCTCAAGTGCCGAGGTACACCGACAGGGTTTTCGATTACGCTCATTACTTTGTGTCATTACGCTCATTACGTCGCCACCACGAACGTGTACGGATTCACCAACACAAACGAGCCTATTTGTTCGTCACTATTTATGCGTTTTTTATTCGTCGCCACGCATAATGTTCAAGATACTGCAACTTGCGAAGATATTCAATTAAGCAAAATGCTCAATACGCAAAATGTTTAACACACAAAACGTTTCTAAACGCATAATGTTCAATGCGTATAGGTATATTTTACGTATTGATCGTAGGCGTATTGAGCGTAATTGAACATTATGCGTTTGCGACGGTTTTGTTCGACTCAACTCTCGCTACGTTATACCACTCCAATACGCTGAGTCACTCCATGTTTCCAGTTGTTTCAACTATCCAGATGTTCCAACGGAAAGCTATCGAAGTGCATATATGTATATGCCAATTAATACTATTTGCATAATAATACATAGCTTAGTTGAGAAATTCAGTTCCTTAAAAAAGGCATCAGCTTTCCAAAGGAAAGATCAAAAGTTTTATTGTCAGGATATAAACATGTTAAGTATGTGATAAACACATACGCCATTACTTTTTTTTTCAATTTTGAAATTATACAATTTAATACTAACCTAGTATAAGTTCACTCATTTGAGCCATGAGAACACATTAAAATATTATTATTTGGTTGTTCCATCGGCAAAAAAAAGTTGGACATAGAGTAACAGATGTTATACCAACGGTATTGGCGTGCGTGGGCGGCTGAGTGGAACCGCAATAGTAATCGAGGGGCGTACCGCAACCAGAGTACATTAAGGAGGGCGAAGCAGTGGTACAGTTATGACTTACCTGTCCCGGCATCTCCTTAGTGTGTCCATCAGGGACGTGCAGTAGCACGAGGGGGGAAGCGCGGCCTGTGTGCGGGGAGAGGGGCGAGACCGCGACGTCTGCGCGGAAGAACCCGCGCCGCTGCAGTTGTATTATATCACCCACTTTCACTGCCGAGAGCTCCGGCTCGCCTAACATCGGGACTTCCCACTGGAAGTGGGATAAAAGGTTCGGGTATTAACAAGGTCGCAAAAACCTTACGTTCACATAGACCCACAATCACACTCCACTGCTGAATCAATGGATAATTTTTCTTCCTCTTCGATCCACCAATTTAGGAATTCAAATATAACTATATATTTGTAGGCCACTTCAATCCACACAACCCGGCGGCGAAAGTAATGATTAGAGGTAAATACAATAACTACACATTTATAAATATAAAATTATAAGATTTATAAAACACAAATGTAATTAATTACTAACAACTTCGATGCGGTAAAAGAATTATCCATGAATCCACCTATAGATTGAAGAAGAGGAAAAATTATTCATGGATCCATCGGTGCAGTCTGATTGTGGATCAATGTGAACGGAGGCCGCAAAACGACCAGTTGGTCGTTTAATTTACACAATAATAATAACAACACCATACACAATGACCCACACTAGGATTCCCCTGTCATGGGTCCAGAGACACAGAGACGAACACATACGTGCAAAACCCAGACCCTAACAAACACCTGTCTTTAAACAAATGTTTATCCAACCGTGAATCGAACCCGGGACATACTGGGCTAATTGGTCGTCAATTTAGATTTAAACGTGTTTTGACTAATTAATTAGTCAACACGTCTAAAATATATTAGAACCTTTGGGTTGGTATCATATTGACTAGATCGTAAAATGACTAATTAGTCAACAAATCTAAATTCCAGGTACAGATGACTTTAATCTTATAGATACTCAAAACTTTCCATGGTTTATTTCTATTGAAATGTGAATGTTACATCATCGTGTATGTTTGCTTTTTATTGTCGACCAAATGTGATCTGGAGATTTTGCTGCTACGTCATTTTACTATTTAGTTTCTTTGAGATCCGGTCTTATAGCGATTTAGACGTGTTGACTACTTTAAATTATTAAACAAATTATTAAAGAAAAATGTCGAAAAAAGTAAATAAAATTAAAATAAGATTAAAATATTTTTTTGTGTAATAATCACATGAAAAAATCTCGTGTTTTCATGAAAAGTATTATAATATAAAATTGTCTAAATCCGCGTAAATTGATATAAAACGTTTAGCATGACGGATGCAAAGGAATGTTGGTAAGATCTCGTTTATTATAACAAATCTAGTCTTACATCGATCTAAATCATGGATAATTGTGGACATTTAGACACCTAAGCACTGTCTATTAGTGACAAAAGTTTCCAAGATGTGGTTACGACACGCTCTAAGACCTTAGGGGATTCTTCTGTGATTCTTTTTACCAAGGGTGTCCCTATGGAGAAAAAATGCAAATCCCAGGGAATCCCTGTCAAGGGATCCTAGTGGCCGGTGGGGGGGGGGGGGGGAATCTTTTATTTATCCGAACCTTAGAAACAACTATTCTCACTTACCCTAGTCTGATGTCCGATATACTGCTTGAAGTCTTCATCTTTGCCTAAAAGAGGCTTCGAAATAATATGGTCGAAGTACACGCAGTAGACTTCAACTATGGGTGACTGTGGTGAGTCAGCTAACCAGGTCAACTTGACAGTCTTTTTATAGTCTTTGTTCTCTAGGTTAGGTGTGCCGTCTATACTTATCACTGTGCCGTCGGGGCCTCTGAGAATTAAAAGAAATAGTTATTATAATAAGGACCTTTCTCACAACCTCTTGATAATTTATCAGAAGGTATCAGAAAGTCAGGTTTAATTGGCAGATAATTAATTTAATCTATCAGATTGTTAACAGTTACTTTACCGGGAGGTGGTGAGAAAGGCCCCTTAGTATCGTAAAATATATGTAAAATATATAAAAAAATATGATGAATGCATCAACTTATTTTTATTGGCATAAATTCAATTAACGTACTGTTACATATGCAACCAACGTTGATAATACTCAATCGTGATGTCGCAAATTGATATCTTTTATGTATTTCTTTTCTATATGCATATAAAGAATCGAAACAAGGAACTTTTCAGTTAGAAAATCCTAATAAAAATCAATAAAGCCCTTACCGACAATGAGGTCCTTTTTATTCGGATAATATAATGTATGTATATAATATTATATATATTATTAATTTTGTTTACATTTTGTTTTAAAACCAAAATTGCACCCGCGTCCGTTTGTCCGTGTCCGTCTGATAGTTGACTGATAGAAAATGCCATAATGGCATTGAGTCGGCCACTTGTACAATGAAGTTTAAATAAATAAATATCATATAAGTATAACAATTTTGTGCTTACTTGTGAATCTTATCAATCATAACGTTCCCATAGTTAATAAACGTAGCATTCTCTCCTTGTTTCAAGATCTTCGCGTCTGCTTGGTCTATCAACAGCCGTTTCGAGACCCATACGGTCTTAGAACCCACTTGTGGGTTCTTTGGATGGAGGGCTACGGTTAGATTGCTCTCATTTGTAACTCCCTTTAGGATCACAGCCACTGGGTTGGCTTCCAATGCTGTGTAACGGGGTGCTATGGGATCTATCACCTGAAGGGTAACAAAAAAAATGGTAATTTTTTGTATGGATGAATACTTAGGTTTTCAAAATTGCAAATTTACCTCAATCGATAAATAACATGTGAATCTAGGGCTAGGTGTTCGATATTTGAGATGCTTTTGAAGTTTTAGAAACCAAAGAAATCATATAGAAGTAGATGGCCGGCCAGTAACAATTTCATTAATGATTACTTTGGTTTTCAAAATTTCAAATTTACCTCAAAATTTAATGGCAAACAATAAATGAATCTTGAATATTGAAGCTTCTGGAGAACTAGAAAGAAGCTTTCTTTTAGGACACAAACTAACTTACTAAGAAGAGATTTCTCGAAATTTAACGTCTTAAGGCTCGCGCACATTACAGCCACAGCGCGTCGGACTGCAAAACTGCGATAATGCACTTTACAGACGCGGCGGGCCGCAACTCAACGCAATAAATCAATTAGCTGTTCACGACATTCAGTTAGCAGACATTCAATTCTTCACGTCATCGCACGGTGAATAACTCTCGAATTACATCTGTTAACTGCGCCCGTCCATCGCATATTGAGGCGGGGCCGCGTGGTAGGGCACAACGTCGGCGTATAAACACGGCTGGCGAACGATCCGCCAGTGCGATGTGGCCCGCCTCCAACGTGCGATGGTTTATACAAAATATATGTAAATGATTCAGGAGGATATTTGCTATGTTATGTGCTGCGGTGCGGCCCGCCGTAATATGCGCGAGGATCAAAATAGTGTACCGGACTGTCCGATTAATTTAAAACTTGGCACAAATACTGCACAATACAAATAAACACGATGTTTTATCGTTTTCCAAGATTGTGTTAGGGGGCTACAATACAAGGCGTCAAATTTTGTACGAAATCACTTAAATCGGCAATATCTCGATTGACCAGGCAAGTGGATACACATGTTTTTATTCTGTTTCAGAAGGAACGTGATATATAAAAAAATAGCATTCCTGTGAGAAATAGCACACAAACAATTAAATCCGGGCGATTGAAGCCGCTGGTTTCAATGTAAATCCAAGGTCACCTTTTTATTGATGGCCCATATCTTGTCCCACTCCATGAAGACGACGGAACGACTAGAGCCTTGAGCCTGTATGAACTGTCGGAGTCCTTCCACGGTCATGCCGCGACGCAATACACCGCGAACTGTCGGCATGCGTGGATCGTCCCTGTAAATATTTTTTTTATAGTGAAAGGTGGAAGACGAGCATACAGTCCAGCTGATGGTAAGTAGATACTGCCACCCATAGACATCTACGATACATGCCAACATTAGTACAAAATGACAAACGTTGGCACGACTCCGCTGGGGCAAATGTTGCTCGCATCGCGTCCTGTGGATGATCAAATATGGGCAACAACACAATGCCCAATATCGACGACCACTCAACCCCCTAGCTTACCATGACGGCTATCACAAGCCGTGAGGTCTTAATAACCTCGAAAAGACGAAAAGAGTAGATTCACTAACAATGACAAATGGGTTTGTTGGAGGCCTTTATACCACGCCGTGACTTTTTTTTTATATACTAGTGGGCGGACGAGCAAGCGGTCCTACGTGATGGTAAGTGTTACCGCCGCCCATGGACACCTGCAATACCAGGGGGTATGCGGGCGCGCCGCCGACCTTGTAAAATCCTATTCAAAATACTACAACGAGAATTCCGAAATTGGATTATGTATGTATGTATATGCCTTGAACTTTATGCCTTGTCGTACGTCAAATTTAATATAACACGCACGTTAACGTAGATAAACGGTAGGTAAATGGTGAACTCTGATTGTTTATGAAAAAAGGCTGGTGACACACCAATTCAAAAAGTATAGAGACATTTTTATTATATAGCTGGTCACCCTTAGTCGAGATGTAGAGATTTCATTACAAAATACAAAATACGTGATCTCCGCAATAGGCAAATTTCTTCAAACTTTGCTTGAGATTTCCATGAAATCTTTCTAATGCACCTCTGGAAAACTAAAAGTACATAACTGTTCTTACCATCCATCTACGAGCCCTTGCTCCACAAACCAGGTCAGTTTTCTCTTTGAAAGCACCGTATTTGTCATGCTCAATCTGAAAATAACAAATTCACGTATATATCGTAGGTTTAGTGATATTTTAGCCTAAAGGTATCTTGACTCTTATTCGCGAGTTCAAACCATGTTGCATACCACTCAATTTATACTCAAATACGGATATTTACCTACACTGAATACATGGCAAAGAAACGCGCATGCCTGAAATTAAAGAAAAACGTGGGCGCCAATCTGTATTGGGCCTGCGTGATGAATTATGGCCCGGAACCTCCTGATGATTATTAGGGGAGGTTTGTGCCCTACAATGGTTGTTGTAGGATACGGAAGAAGTCTTTAGGACGATTAGCGTAATTTATAACGAAAATCGTAAAAAAGTGGCGTTTAAGTCAAATAGCCTTCAAATAGTCAAATAGACGTCGATATTATAGACAACGCAAGTTCGTGGAATTGTATAGAAACTAAAAG
The DNA here is from genome assembly GCA_943735995.1 of Sesia bembeciformis. Taxonomy (NCBI): domain Eukaryota; kingdom Metazoa; phylum Arthropoda; class Insecta; order Lepidoptera; family Sesiidae; genus Sesia; species Sesia bembeciformis. The sequence continues at coordinate 11,128,843 of OX031042.1, read as the reverse complement.
TGTCAAGTCACGAGTAATTTTAGTAATGCAATACCACTCACCGATGAGACAAAACATCTCACTTGACTCAGTTCACCAATTTTGACTAATTTTTATAATTAGCGCATTTAGGGACTTTTGTGTTTTGTAACGACTTGCTAACGACACTGGTCGGAACCGAGTAGCGCAAGAGTAGGAGATTGGCGTCGACTTCGGGCACGCAACGACGGACAGCTTGCATTATCTATCCCTCAATGTCTGTGTAACCTCAATGTCGATATGTAAACCCCCACTTACCTGCTGTACTCCCAAATATAAGGCTTCCGCAATCGCAACGCATCAATGAACCAATAGAACTGGGGATCCCTGTCGTGGTACTCCATAGTACGTAGTACATGAGTCACGCCTTCAATAGAATCCACTATGGGACACGCGAAGTCATACGTTGGGTACACTCTGCAAGAAAACATATATTTATAGAAAAAGAAAGGAGACTACGCCTGTGAGTAAGCAGTTACTGTCGCCTATGGACATCTGCAATATAGTTATGACGACATCAGTCAAAAAGGACGAATGTTGGCACGTCAGCTGCAGTTTTGTCTACCTTTAGGAACTTAGGTGTCAGTTTGGGAAAAAAATGGGGGGTGAAGTCAATCCCTTTCTCAGTGCCATTCTTAAATCTCCACCCGGGGAAGTGTCAACCTTTGTCATTCTAGACTGATTTTGGCATGTATCCATGAATGTCCATAATTGACAGTATTTATTTACCACCATGTGGATTGTCTACTCGTTTGGCACCTTTCCATTGTGGAAAAAAATGGTATTAAATTGGCTATTATACTGTTAATTGGATATTATAATTCTATTGAATTGGCTTTAATCTTTCAATGCATTTTCTCAATACCATTCAATTGATGACTCTTTTGACATAAACATTAACACAAGTTAAAATCATTTAATAATTTTTACTACCAATTAAAAAAAACTAAAAATATTCTTATTTTCTATAAAAAAAATAGCTTGTAGACTTACTTGTACTGCGTGCCAGTGCGTGGATGCGACTCAGGCTTGCACCTGTATATAGTCGGGTCTCGTAAGCATCCATTAGCTGACTGCATGTCGATTTTAGCGCGGACGCAGCACTGAACGCCCGAAGCACTGCCTTTCTTCATCTCCTCCCATAGTTTCAGGTTGTTTTGAACAGCTGAAATAGTTTTTATTTAGGATTTAGGCTGATTTGTAGCCAATATTATATTGTCATTACAATTTTAGGAATATTTATTTGTAAAAGTTTAAAAGTTGTTTATTTTTTTTTAGTTTTTATCACATTTTTCATACAAATTTACTTATATAAGCAAAAAACTTATATTTTTCACGACATATGTAACATGTCATATGTAACATTGAAATATGTAACATTATGGGCCTTTCTCACCACCTCCTGACACTTTATCAGAAATTATCAGAAAGAAAGTTATAATTTAACAGAAAGTCAGTATCAGCTAGATTTAATTTGCAGATAACTTGTCTATCAGATTGTTAACAGTTACTTTATTAGAGGTCCTAAATGTCAATTAACTCGGTGGTTTCTAGCAGCGGGATAAGTTCAGATACACTGTAGCGGTAGGTGGTTTCCATGATATGGATACCTGCAACTATACTATACTTGCAGGATCCTATTCACTGGTTTCTTGAAGACTCCCTTGTGTCGGCTTATCTAATAAGATAAGGCGTACCAGTGACAACTGCTTTATTCAACTGTCATGCACATAACATATTCATTAATAAAGACCCTCGCATCTTAATAAAATCACTAATTAATAACTAATTAATACGCATTAATAAAGGTACAGGAAATCACTACACTATTACATTCAATACATTTCTATTTACAGGCTATAGTTGTATATATGTACGTACATATTAGATAACCGTATATTACATTCGAAATATTCAACGCAATCTATTAGATTAATATGTTAATAACAATATTTGATATATATTTTATCTCAAATTTGAACAATATAATTTCTCGTTAATAGTATTACAATAACACCAGTTCTAAATTGTTTAATTAGACTAAATATGTATGTATATACTTTAATTTATATCTTTCAAATGAATGAAAAATGTGCTTTGTTAAAATATTAATGTAATAGTAATGATTTATGAATACCCATTTGTTGTTCTTTCTCTTTCAAGATCATTAAATCATCAAACTTTTATCACACCATATTATTATGTATTTCCACCACAGGACTTACAATTATTCCTATTCTTGCTCTCCACCTTCTGATCCCTTTCAGTCTTCATCTGCTCCGCTGGAGTGTCGTCTACGAACGCCTTGTCTTCTTTAATGAGCTGCTCACAGTATTGCAGCATCAGGTCGAAGTATTGGGAGGTGTGAGTGAAGAGATCCGGCTTGATCTCCAACATTTCCACATCTCCGAGGATTACCTGTGATAAATAAGTATATTGGTTCATTACTGATGATGCATTATTTACAAGAGTATGGCATTGATCCAACCATATGTAAATGAGCAGACATTTTTAGAAGTAGAATGCTTCAGTCGACGCTGCTAAGCAGGCGATACAATTACAGCGTTAACTACAAGAGGCTGTAACTATGGTGCCTGGCACCTCTATATATTGTAATAGTTTGAAGCGAGAAGGGCCTTACATAGACTAGAACTGTCTGGTCTATGGAAACAGAACATGCCGATGACTAATCACACTAAAATGAAGTTCAATGAAGAACTCGATAGGATGATGCAAATGGGAAGTGATAAACCACTTCCTCCATATATCTTAAAAAGAAACTAAATTGCGGATTCCATCCAGAGAAAAATAGAAAAATAGAAAGATAGAAAAATAGGAAGAAAAGAATAGAACAACCAACAAGTGAGAGTCAAATATGGTACATGGATGGATCGAAAATGAAGTCCGATACAGGAGCAGGCATATATAATAACCACACTAAAATCAGACAAAGTATGGGACAATATGCAATAATTACTTCCGTTAGGAAGATAAAAAAAGGATAAAAAAATTTATCCTACAGCAAAAAACAGTTACGGCAACTGACTAGAGTATTCACTTCAGTATAGAAAATCTCCTCTGCAGAATGAATTTAGCAGATGACAACATCTGCAGAGCCCGCGACAAAGAGGAAGAGTCTATGACGCATCTTTTTTACGAATGTGACGGTCTGGCGAGATGCAGAATGAGTCTTCTAGGCAACCATAATCCGAAGCCAGAAGACTACAGGACTCTACGATTGTCAGATATCCTGACATATATGGATATAATAGTTGGGGAGCAAAATTAGAAGATAAGGTTAGGGGAACACAAATTGGGTCGAAGTGATAGGGAATCCAAATGGATAACCACCCCTTAAAGAAAAGATACAAGAGCATGATGGGTCTGCATGGTGGTTTATGACTCGGCACCTTCTCCTGATTGCAAGGGGAGGTATAGACTCTCTTCTATAAAAAAAAGTCTACTGTAAATTATAGGCCTTGCAGTAGACTTTTTTTATAAAAGATAAGACAGACGGACATGCGGTCCACATAGTGGTAAGTGCAATCCCTGCAACACTATGGAGGCTGCGAGTGCACTGCCAACCTTACAGAATCAATTAGCGACAACCTTACAGTTAGCGAAAGAAAAAAATTATGCAAGGCTAATTGTTAAGTAAAGAAAAATAAGAAAACATACTAAGGCCATGTTACATATACATTGCTCAAATCTCATTAAAAAATGAGCTCTCAATCCAAAAACGAATAATGTAGAAGCACCTGAACTGAACTGTAATGTATAAGTAGAGAAAACTGAGTAATGTACTGATACAATAAAAAAAATCCTGTACCAAGAGTTAATAAAACAGTGACTTAAAAGTATGTACATTAAACCTTATCCTGTTAAAATTCTTTGTCAGATTGGAAACTTAATTGTTCTAAAGGACAAGAGATTTTAGGCTTTTATTAAATCTACATTTGTCAATAAAGCAGTTAGCATATAATAAAAACAAATGAACCAGCAATTTATTTATTTATTTATTTTTTGCATCAGGTATGAGACCCTTCAAAACGAATAATGTATTAATGAACGAAACATTGTTCAAGTTACAATATTAACTTTTTTATGGGCTACCTTCTCAAATTCAGCATTCTCTTTAGCGGGGTTGGTGTCATCAAACCTCATGATGAGTTTTCCTTGGAATGCCTGCTGATAGTATTGATTCAGCAGAGCTGCTTTAGCATGACCAATGTGAAGATATCTGGAAATAAAATGCTTAAAATAATTAACAAATGCTACAATATAAGTAAAAAACAGACAGAAAACATTTACAGTTTTGCATTCTCTGACTTCACGGAAGTGCAGTTGCTAATCAGCAATCTGACTTAGTGTAAGGTGTTAATGAGACATGTATGTAATGATTCCTCATAAAATACACTAAAAAGAAAAATGTATGGCTTCTGATCATATGTTAAAGAAATTTATAAATCACAATCAAAAACATACCTCTTTTTTATATCAGGGGATTTAAAGAGAATATTATGTTAATGAGAATTGTCCTTTTTATTCCAAAATTGTGAAAAATAAATAGTACCTAAACTTATTCACTGCTTGTCTGTTATTCACAATTCAAAACATTATGAATGTAATGCTAACATTTTTAGACTAAGGAACAAATTTTATTCATTTTTCCGACCAGACAGAGTTCTTTGCCATTTTCTATTTTAAATGGGGTCTATACGCGTATAATACTTTTGTTACCTATAATATAATACGCGTTTATAATTATAATACATTATAATAACAATTGACTAAGTATTATAAGGTTTATGTTTTATTATAACCTGTGCCGAAAGTCGAATAGAAATAAAATAGTACGTTTTTAGACTCGATTTAATATTTAAAATGTGTAAAACACAAATGTCTAAAAAGTAATATTTCTCTTTATCATTTTGGAATACAAACCCAGAAGCTTCGGGCGGGAAGCGTACTACAACTTTGCCCATCTCAGCATGAGGCAGGTCAACGAACTTGCCCTCCTGCTGACGACCTGAAGTAGCCTCTGCGTTGTTTGGCGGAGATCTCCTGAGGGAACAAATTTTAGCAGAAAGTGTACACTAAGCCTCGTGTTTAAATGGAAATCTCTAGGACTCAAGGACAAGTCATACTTATGAGGCAATTAAATATAAGTAATATTTTAATAATAACTGATTGTAGAGTAGAAAATTGTGTGGCAAGTTTTAAATGAGTCATACCTACATATATTTTACTGAAGAGATAGCATATATGGCTTGATTAAATTATTAATTATTAGAATAATATTTTTTCTTTTTTAAATAACATTTTTTTTCTTCTTGGCAACCATTTAGCATAATTGGTGCTGCTGTGCAAAGCCTGGTCAGACATTAATTTCTATAAATACAATCTATTTATTGTTTATTCAGATCTAGGTGGTGTATTCATCTTTGTATGAGTCCCGCAGCCCACAACAGAACACAGGACTGCACAACACGGGGAATTCTAGTGTGGTCCATTGAGTGTGGCTTTATTTATTATTGGTGCTTAATGCTAATGTCACAATAAGATGAAACTTACTATATAAAAACTAAAATTCAATTAATTGCATATATTATAATTATTACAATATTATTTTTAGAATTCTAACAATTCCTATTTTTGTTTTAGTTTTTGATGATGTACAATAAAGAAATTTTATCAACAATATTTAAAAAATGTATCTAGAATTTTTTTGCTACAAATTATTTAATTAAGGTCATTTATATTAACACACAGACAAATCAATTACCACTCTGTACCTACAGTGTATAAAGTGGGAGTTATTGTCATAATGAATTAGGTACATTACATACTTCATAGATGATGAAATATCAGTGAGAATTGTATTCAAATGAAATAGCTATTACATATAGATGAAACCCAAGTATAGGCAGCAAAATTAATTCAGATTTTATTTTTATTTTCTAAAGTTTAATTTTAACTCTGATTGTATATAATTTAAAGTGTAGTGTAGTGTTTACTTACCTTGAAGAAACCTTGGTAAGGTTAGCTAAGACATCTGACGGTAGTTCATTCAGTGCCTTAGCAACTGCTGGATGAGCCTGAATCAGTTTCATCCATCTCTGAATATTTTTCAGTGGATTTGACTTTGAGATCTCAATGAACTTATTTGAAACTGTAATGTGGAATAAAATTTATTATTTCAAAGAAAGACCTTATTATACTACCCTCCTTATGAACAGGGACACAAGTGTGTTTTGATGACATTTTAAGATACAAAAAAAATGATAAAAATTTCATTAATTTAAAATCAAGCTAGACATTTAGTTTTTGATAAAACAAAAAGAATAACCATTGTTCATTCGCTTTGTTTATTTTTAATTTCCAAATGCCAAATTCAAATATTTATGCTTTCATAATAAATGTTACCAATGCCTTTTCTTAGCAGAATACAGTCCAGCATAATGTAACCTCTTTTTTTTTATTGTGTTCACAAGAACTTTATTTCCCTTTATAGTTAATTATTAGTAATAGTTATTCATAGTTTTTGAAACTGAGATGCTAATAAACCATCTGATAATAACACTACATTAAACACTCCCTCCCTAGTACAGTTGGATTGCAAATTCTTAGAGAAAATTATTTAACATTGGAAGGGAAATCATATTGACCAATTTCAATGGCACTCTTATACAAATTCTTGTATTTTTTTAAATTTATTGCTGTATAATAATGTTGATGACAAACTATATCTTACCATATAAAACACCAAATACAGCTAAATCAGAGACTGATAAGGATTCTCCAACTAAATATGTCAGTGGACCAAGTGTTTTGTCCAAATACCTCAAGGATTTAGGTATCTCGTCCTCCAGTGTGATGCTGAAGGACAACCAGTGGTTCATAGTCACTGTTTGCAGCGCACCGGTTGATTTATTGAAGGCATTTTCAAGTATTCTCATCAAATCATTGCTAGTCACATATGGCATGGTTTTAGAGGCACCAGGAAGTGTAACAGTGGACTCATTGCCCCATACAACTTCTATGCTCTTTGAGGCAGACCTATAAAACTCAGCAGCCAGAAAACCACCTGGGAATTGAAAGAATAGTTGCTATTTTCAGCCTCCCCTTCATCGCGGATGTAATAAAATGAAATATGAATAAGGTTTAATGTTTAGTTATATTACCTAAAGGCGGATTTGATTTGTTACACACTATCTTCATTGTAGTGAATTATTTATTAGCAATACTCAAGTAATTTCGTAAATATTTTAGAGTATAAAGCTATTAGGGTGCCACGAGCATGGAAAAGAAGGAACTGTCTGCTCTATGCTGTCACCAGTGTCACTTCGCTATTGACATTTGAATGACATTACCGTTCTGAAGATCAGAATAATAGATTCGACGTAATAATATGTTCAGTTTTATATACTTTGTGTTAATACTTATAACATTGTAGTTAATCCTTTCTCGTTATAATTTATACATTGTTTCCTTTTTCTTGTATATTTGTTCGTTTTGGAATAATTGTTCATGGGTTTTGAACATACTGTAACTAGTAGGGCTGCATTACAAAACTTGCAATCTTTTTGACAATGTAATCTTTCTTTTTTTTCGGATTGGCTAATCGAGTCAGGGATATAACATGGAGAACAGAATGAAATTTGTACTGAGATGACATTTTATTGACAGTTCTACGTGTCATATTCTTGACTGGAATAAAAAATGCTACTTTAGTGTCTAAAGTTTAAGCACAACACGGCATAATGATGTGCCGGCCTTGAAAAAACCAGCACGCAGAGTGGGATGCACGATAGCAATACTATCTCTTTTTTTTACGTCAGTGATACATAAACGCTTCTCTTTTCTATTAGACAGTGAGGGAAGATATTTCACTATCTATATAATATGACTTACTCTAGATTGTTTCTCTGTCTACGGTGTGGACCGTATTGGTTGGTCCATAGAGATTTTTTTAATTCATTTGCACACTGGTATGCCAAACCTATTGACATTTGACAATGACATCTTGATTTCCATAACATTTCACATATTGAGTTTTTATAAAATGCATTTATTCTGCCACAAATATGTATTTATAAATCTCAAAGTACGAAAGTATGAATAAAAGTGTGTGTGTGTTGATAATCTAAGGCTCTAAATTTATTAAACATTTTGTAAGTACCTAAGTAAATTTTGTCAGATTCGACGACGCATAATATTTTAATAAAAGCATTAAAAAGTCTGTATAAACTTGCTAAAAGTGTACAAAAAATATTAACTTTAAGTCTATAGAATTCTCATTAACATAAGCTCTTCCTCTTATTAAGCGATTAAATGTTTATATTATAGGTTATGGATTAAACATTTTGGATTAATTTATTGGAAAGGAAAAGTGGGTGATTGTGGTGAGAATGAAACGGCAAAACGTTCGCACGTTATCATTGGTTGTGTGCACGTTCACATACCTGCTCATTGGTGCAGCTGTTTTTGACGCCTTGGAATCTGATACAGAGAGCAAACGCTGGGAGGTTTTGTCTGGTAGGTATATGGTCTGGTCTGGTTGTCTATTGCTGGATGTAGGCTTCTCCCAAGGCTCACCACCACATATGGTCTTTGGCTCATCTCAATCTGTCACCACTGGTGAACTTCTTCAAGTTATTGGCCCACTTGGCTGAAGGGCTATTATTTTTAGAGAAGTTTATTATTCTGAGCCAATAGTTAAGAACCCTTGAAGCATAGTCCTTAGTACTTTCAAATTTCCTAAACTAAATTTTATCAGTTACAATTACAACTCAGAGTACTAAAATTAGGTTAGAGCTACTTGTAGGTATTATTTGTATTTCTGTTGAGTTATTTTTTAAGAAGTAAAAGATGCATCACTAACCATTACTGTATTACAATATTAACCTTTTTTTAATGTATAATAGAAGTTTTTTTTTATCAGAATTACATAACTTGCAAGTTATTGTTTTCTTTTTTCTTACCTTCTTATTATTGTTTTCTTACCTGAAACATTCTGACATTCCTGACTTATTCCATTGTTCATGAGTGTTATACTCTCTATTGTACATCCTTCCCAAACCTTTCTTCAAATCCACTTCTAAATCTCTAAAGCCTGGCAGCAGATCCAGTTGCATGCCAACATTTTTCGTTTGTCCAAATCCAACAATATCCACTTACCACCAAGTGGACTATATGCTTGCCTGCATTCTTTTTATAAAAAAATTAAATAGTTTTTTCGTGACTGTTGTTTCCAATCACCTGTAGCTTGCAAAAGGGATTTTTTTGGTAAAACCTTTTTATTGTGTATTTTGTAGTGATCATTTTTTGCAAATCTTGAAACATTAATTCAAATTACCCACTACTATTTACAGACATGAAGAATGGTCTTGTCGGCAAATATAACATAACTCCGGAAGACTACCACATGATAGAAATAGTGATAATAGAGAACAAGCCACACAAAGCCGGGCCACAGTGGAAGTTTGCTGGGGCTTTCTACTTTGCTACTGTAGTACTTGCAATGATAGGGTATGGACATTCAACACCAGTGACTGTTGGTGGGAAGGCATTCTGTATGGCCTATGCTATGGTAAGAATATTCTGTCTAGATCAGTGATTCACAAACATATTTCGATCATGGACCCCTTACCATAACAAAAACTTAACTATGAACCCCCAAGTGAATTAACTTTTATGATATAATAAAACCTGCTAAATATACTTTATTCTGTCCTCTCTGATGAGATAATTGCAGGTATGTTGCACGTAGGTAGGGGTCCATACGGACCCCCAGGGGCCCATGTGGACCACTTTGGGAATGACTGGTCTATATGATGTAATGGTTATACTATCAGTCAAGTTAATATCCACTTCATAAGTAACATGTAACTGTAACTAGTGGTTATTGGTCACTGGCAGCGCCGGCTCTAGCCCATGTAGCGCCCGGGTGCAATCAATACCCTGGCGCCCTCTAGTAGACTCTTTGGAGGCGTCGCGAGCGGCGCTCGGCGCCCCCTAACACCCTGCGCCCCTGTGCGCCGCACACCCTGCACCATAAGTAAATACCATAAGTGCCCGCGCGCCCATTTCAAATGAACTTACACTCTATTGACTTAGAGATCATTTTGCTACCGGGCGGCAACGTGTCAAACGTACATACATACACTGTCTTTGGATTAGAGATTTTGCCGCGCGCGTGTTGAATTAAATAAAATTGTTATTTGTGTAGTGTAGTAATGCGGTATGACAAGCGCCGAAAGCGTAATAAAAGTAAAAAAAATATTATTGTTAATGACTATTTTTTTTTTGCTTGCGCATACATATTTGTCGTAAGTAACAAGTATATAAAACTGTGCAATGGCGTTAAGTTCAATGAAATATCCAAAAATTCAGCGCTCGACAGGCGCCCCCGGGCGCTCCGCGCCCGGGTGCACCGCACCCCTTGCACCCCCTGGTAAAGGCGGCCCTGGTCACTGGGATCTGTGGACACTTGCATCATTAGATGATTAGATGCCATGAAAAACTGTACCTTAGCACAACAGAAAATGTAACACACTGGAAAATTGTAAGGGTGAGATGACATGTACCTTTAGAAATTAAAAAAACTGAATCAGATATTTAAATTTTATTATCAAGGAAACAATTTTTGGAACGAAGTTTCTTTATGTGGCTTGCGGTAGGTGTGATTCGACCCCCTCCATACGCCTATCTCTTTCTCGCTCGGACACGGTATGGTCGCGATTCTCGCGATCGTGTCAGTTCGTCGGTATTCGGTAAATTTCGGTATACACATACAGATTTTGTTTCGAATTACATTCGGAGTTTAAAATAATGCGTGAGGATCTTCGTTCCTGACGGGGTCCCCGACCGCACACGCAGCCTAAAAACTCATTTGGGTTTTTAGGCTTCTATGGACGTGCCACTGATAGTAAACTTTATTTGCCACTATCATATGTCCATATTTAAAACTGAATAAGCCTCTATCATATGTCCATATTTCAAACGGAATAAGCCTCTATCATGTGTCCATATTTCAAACGGAATAAGCCTCTATCATGTGTCCATATTTTAAACTGAATAAGCCTCTATCATGTTTCCATATTTAAACTGAATAACCCTCTATCGTGTATTCATATTTTAAACTGAATAAGCCTTTATCATGTATCTATATTTGCAGGTGGGCATCCCTCTCGGCCTAGTGATGTTCCAAAGTATTGGCGAACGACTCAACAAGTTCGCGTCAGTCGTGATACGTCGCGCGAAATGTTATCTGCGTTGTAACACCACCGAGGCGACCGAAATGAACCTCATGTTCGCTACTGGCATGCTGTCTTCTATTATCATTACTACAGGTAAGCTATTGCATTATCAGCATTATGGCTAAGGTTATGGTGGTCCATATGCATCAGTCTGATAGTCCGCTTGAACCTGGCCATTTAAACAGTCTCTTGTTATAATATTAATATGAATTCTTTTCTAGGAGCTGCAGTGTTTTCTCGTTACGAAGGCTGGAGTTATTTCGACAGCTTCTATTACTGTTTTGTAACACTCACCACCATTGGTTTTGGAGATTATGTTGCTTTGCAGGTGAGTGATCCATCCGATTTTGTACTTATAGTTTTATTAATTATGCTATAATATCAATAATTACACTTACGTTGAAAACATTAAATTAACGCTTAGAAAATTAATAAAATAAATAAAATGTAACAGATGTATAAAGAAAACTGATGTAAGATATGTGATTAATATGTTTGTGTGAACAAGGCGGCGAAATGCTCCTTAACTCGCGACGTTGTAATCGAGCAGTATTAATAAAAACCAATAATCACATAAATTTCGTGGATAAAATTTTAAATTTCTTATATGCTGTTTTACTGCAAAGTTATGTTTCAGAATGACCAAGCTCTAACAAGCAAGCCAGGCTATGTGGCTCTCAGTCTGGTCTTCATACTGTTTGGACTCGCTGTAGTGGCTGCCAGTATCAATCTGCTGGTTCTGAGGTTTATGACCATGTAAGTCTTAACTTTAATTTTATGCTTTTTTTATTATAAATATTTTGACTGTTTTTTTTTATTTATCTTTTTAAACATAAAGTAATAATATATATGTATAGATTTGCAAAGTATTTATTCCTTATACCTGTTTACGCTCTTGAAATAAGTATTTACTGTTTAAGTCAATCGAGCGTTCACACAAATATGCAGCTTTATTAACATATATTATATTTAATAGGCGGGTAAGTGACGCCAACTGCAAATACAACCTGATATCAATCTAATATATAACGTCCCACTGCAGTGCACAGGCTTCCCCTAGTGAATCACTGAGGAGTTTCACGTCATGATCCACCACGGGGGGGCAGTGCACGGTGGATACACATATCTACTCCAGATTTTTTTACAGACCTTTTTCATGTTCCTACAAAAAGAACAAATGTCGGTCGTAACGCTCCGCTGGCTCGTATGTGCTTCTCTTATAATGGCTGTATTAAACAGTTTACTGGGAGTGATTTGGATATTTCTGGCGACATCTAATCTAAATTTAAAGCTAAGACAAGTTCAATCATACTTTCACTACTGGATACCCATTAAATTTTCAAAACTAAATTCTAAATGTATATATATTATTATGTATAACTTTTTAGATATAATACTAACGACCCGCCCGCGCTTCGCTTTGGTTTATAAGTTTTTTTTCTTTCAAAATTTCAAAATAAAATATTGCCTTTATTAGACACGGATAATGTAGCTTCCTATTTGTGAAAGAAATTTCACAGAATTTGTGAAAGAAAGAATTTCAAATAATGTTGCCATATTATGTATTGCGTACTCGTTGTAGGTGTGCCTATTAACTTAATTAGTAATTAACTTAATTAATTAATTAAGTGTATATTTTATTTAATCATCAGGCAAGCTGAGGAGAACGCCCGTGAAGAAGACAAGGACAGTTCTAAAATGTTGGCGATCGACGGTCATGGTATCTCGGGCCGACAGCGCTCCCACGACGACCAGGCCTCGGTGAGTGTGACAAAATGAAAAATTACAATAAATTTATATTACAACATCTTCGTTTTCCGCAATCATTTCAGCACGATTTAGTAAATCTTTACATAGTATAAAACAAAGTCAATTGAGGGGGAGGGTGCACGCTGCAATCCAACAGCCGCTGGGCGCGCTCGACTGGCCACGTTACCCCTCTCTCACAGAATACTACCTTGAAATGTACTGCATTTCCCATTTTATCGTATTTCCCCAATGTACGTACGTGTTTCGGTAGTGAGTGAGATGTGCCAGAGCCCATTCCAATCCCATCCTATCCCTCCCCATTTTCTCGACCCTTTCTCCAACTCCATTCCTATATCTCCAAAGGTAGGCAGCGCATACGGGAGCATGCCAACGTTTCTCATTTTGGATTAATGTTGGTATGTATCACGGATGTCTATGGGCGACAGTATCCACTTACCATCAGGTGGGCTGTATGCTCGTCTGCCACCTTCGTACATAAAGAAAAATAGTCGCTTTTCCGCCAAACTGAATGTTAAAGTAGGTAAATGAATACTGTTTGTAAGCTTATCTTTAGTATTACAATTTTTTCTGAAAAATAGCGACAGCGTTAAGTGCTTTTATCTATTCTAACCAGTTAGTAATTAAAAAATATTATATATTTCAGTTTTTCAAAAATAGTTTGTTTTGCTGATCATGATCTGCTGCCTATTTATTATTTTTTGCTGATCATTTAAATAAATGCCGAAAAATGGCAACCCTACAAGTCGTCCCTTATTGGCTCCGTGATAACGTTATTATCTTTTTACTGATGTTGGCATATTTCGGAGATATCCAATAACTGCTTCCCATCGAACTAATTTGTCTACCAATGTCTGCCACCTTTCTATAAAAATTCCTCAAAATTGGTGAAGCGAGTCAGGGGAGATGTTTGGTTTCATCAATGAGTGGTTTCCCCGTCTCTAAAATTTACTCGTAATGTGACACGCTTGGTTGTGATAGAATTTCAGGAACGTGCCATGTCTATCTACTCGTATGTCTACGATTCGAAGTGTAATACAACAAAGCGGTTTTATCGACGTAACATATTCCAGGTGTGTTCGTGCAACTGTTTAGGCAACAAACAGTGTGAGGGCGGCGCGCTGCTGACCGTGCGACATACACGCTTACCCTCACACACACATCACACACACTCTCTCGTTGACATCGCAGACCTTATTGAGAGGGCTTCAGTTTAACTGTGCTGTAATATATATGTTTAACTAAATGTGTCGTACATTTGTGTAATAATTTTCGTGTAACAACCAGTGCAATGGCGCTATTAACCGTGGGACACAGGCACCACATATGTAGTTCATACACATGCATTTTAACATGGCAAACCACATTGAGCCGGCGTCCGTTTAACCGTGAAATATTGTAGTATGTGTTGTACATTTATTGTGTAACAATTTTCTTGTAACAACCTTTGCAATCACGTACATACGAGGGGCGGTTGATAAATAATCTACCTAAGTATAAAAGAAAAGATCTGCGTGGGTCATATTGTTTATTTTGTCAATATAGTCTCCTACGACTTTAATGCACTTGTGTTACATTTGTCAACAAGTGACATCAAACCATTCAAAAATATTCTTTCGTTTGTTCGTCAAAATGATCATTCACAGCCGCCTTCATCTCCTCATCAATCGTAAATCTGCGTTCCCTTAATTTTTTCTTAAAATTTCTAAACAGAAAATAGCCGCAGGGGGCCAAGTCTGGACTATAAGGCGGATGATTGATTTCTGTGAAGCCGTTTTTATTTAAAGCCGTTCTTGCAGTTGGAGCCGTGAGAACTGGAGCATTATCATGCAAAATCAAGACTCTTTTATGGAGATTGCCTCTTCTTTTTTCTTTTATTACTGCTCGCATTTGGCCTAGCAAGTCGGCATAGTAAGCAACATTCATCGTAGCATTTTTGGCAGGTAATCTATCAATAGAATTCTCTTTACATCCCAGAAAACGGTTACCATCAGCTTACCGGCCTATTGGCCGAACCTTGAATTTTCGTGGTGGCTTTTCTCCCTTAAATTTTCATTGTAACGGTATTCTTATTTGCTTTCGGGGTCCCATTTTCGAATCCCGGTCTCATCACAGGTCACTATTCTTAAGATAATCTCTTCCTTTCTGTTTTTAGTCATGTTCAAAAATTCCTTACTACTTTCGACACGTCGCTGTTTGTCAAACGGCGTCAGCATTCTGGGCACCCAACGAGCACTAACCTTAGACATCCCTAAATGTTCATGAATAATTACATTAACTCGTTAATGCCAATATCTCTCGTGATCTCCCACTGCTTAATTCTACGATCTGCGAGTATGAATTCTTTCAACCACTTCAGCTACAGTTTCTTCCGTGACTGCCCAAACGGGTCGTCCACTACAGGGATCATCTTCCAAGCTCTCACGAACTTTATGACGAAATCAGAAGGGCATGAATCACCAAACACATTCAACATGCGTTGTCTTATCTGCGATGGCGTATTTCTCTCTTTAGTTACGATACGAACTCGCAATGCAAAGCCAAACAACAAATGAATGCTGGCATTTTTGACAAAAAAATGAACAAATAATACGATGTCAAAGGGGTCAGTATCATTTAAATACTGATATAAATAATCAAAGTAGATTACTTATCCGCCGCCCCTCGTACTCCACACGCATTCTCATTTTAATATCGCATACCACATTGAGCGGGCTTTACTGTTATATCGTAGTACTCGTATGTGTCGTACATTTGTGCAACAGTGTTCTTGTAACAACCGGTGCAATGGCCACACGTTATATTAACCGTACGACACAACAGACACCACATACATCCTTCACACTAATTCTCACTTTAACGTCACAGATTACACTTTTACCCCCGTACATATAGATGACACACTGTCGTTGACGCCGCCGACCTTATTGAGTGGGCTTCCGTTTAACTTTTCTGTAATATTGTCGTAGATTTGTGTAATCATTAAAACAACCGGTGCAGTGACGACACGTTTTAACAAAAATCGAAATTGTTTTGACAGGAGATGAATTGAAAATCATTCCTGCTAATATGTCAAAATGTGTTTTGTCTCTATTGAGCTTCCGGTACAATCACAATATTTGATTGTTGACCTACTATCTATTTCAATGATATCACGTCACTCTCGTAGGTACGTATCAAACATGACATAATTAAGAATAAAAAAAGTGGCTCGATAATTATTTCTGCGGTCGTACAATTGTCAAATACGACAATGTGCAGTGATTACTGCACACTAGTCTAGTCATCAATAACCTTAGTTATATTTTAGGTGTTAAGTAATTTATAGATAAATATTTTATTTAATAACTTGGCCAAAAGGCCAAAAGTGACAAAAGGCGAAGAAGGTCAAGCCTTTTATAAGGAATACTAACTTCTGTATACACCCTTACTCTTAATGATTAAATATTTTAGTAGTTCTTGTTGTTTGTTTTAGGGTTCTTTTGGTTAGGGGATGAATATTCACCCATTGTGTCTGGTATTGAAAGAGTTTTAATTAAGAGATACATCTGTTTATACAAAATAAGGAGAACTGTCGTTTATAAAATTATTTATATGCAGATTTGAAATGTTATTTTCCAAAAATGTGTAACATTAACGTTAACTGTTAACGATTCAAAGCCACCGTTAAAAATATATGCGCTAATTTAATTATTGATTATAAGTTTTACGACGCACGAAATAACAGAAATATTTTAGTCAATATATGAAATGACATAGAAGTTTTGGTCATTACGTTTACTGAGTCCCATTATAAGGGACTAATTATAACAGGCTACCGGGGCACGCGTCGTGGCCACTGCGTTTCGAGCGCCAAACTGCGCCGTGCGCGCGTTGAACTTCTTATCGGACGCTCGCCCGATGAGCATCAAATGAATACCTAAAATACGCGCGTCCTATCCGCTTGATGTTTCGTCGCATTGAAACTGTATAAACTTGTATCCAAGCGTCGCGGTCACAAAGGAGCGCGCGTCACGAACCCGCGGCGTTTCTGTCGTACGCACGCCCGATGGGCGGCAGCGCTTGATGTAACTCGTCGCATAGAAATTCATCAAACGCTCGAAACGCAACGTGCGCCGGTTATAATTAGTCCCCTAGTCTATGTTTGCCCAATTGTTTTGGTCAATAGGCATATTGAGTCGCATTATAGTCTGCTGCACAAAATGACACAAATATCTTGATCAATACGCATAGTGAGTCGTATTGTAGTCTATATCAACGTTGCATTGTTCGTTGCGGCCAATTAATGCACGCAACAAGTAATGTTATGTGTATTGAGTATCGGTACTCGACTATATATACGGCACATCTTGAATTAGAATTATTTTTATTTCCACCAAGTAGGTACAGTATTAGGTACATCGACGGGTTTTAAATTATAGAATGCTACACTCTTGTAGTCCAGTAAAATTAGGCACGATTGGATAAAAAATAAAAATTGCCATTAAGCTGAATATTTGGTGAAGCTTTATTTTTATGGTTTAAATAAAGCTTCAAATTTGTGTCAGGAGAAAATATGGCGGTAGGAAGGAAAGGGAAAAAGTCAGTATTTTATAGTTTTCTCGAAAATTATTATCGTTTATTTATGGAACTAGTTAGTTACTATCAAAATTGTTGCTCCTTAAATTTGCCACAAAAAAAGATTTATCGACTTTTTCAAAAAGTACGTATGCAAATTGTCTTGAGAGCATGCAAATTTTATGTACAGAAAATATTTGTATGCTAACGAGAAGACGTGCCATATATATCGCCGGGTATTGTGTGTTGTGCCAAGTACTGTATAATAAGTAGGTATATTGAATCTAAACTTTGTTATAATATTTTCACATAAACGAACAAAATAAAGTCTGTTTTACATATGTTTATTTAATTTGTTAAGCTAAACATAGTTAATAAGGACACAGTGCCGAATTTCTTTACATAAACGGCTTCCATTTATACCTATTTATTAAAATTTTAATGTTTAGTTAGGACAAATTTCAATTATTGTAAAGGATGACATAGAGTAATTGCAAACAGAGGTAACGGGATAGTTGACTATCCATGACGTTGATGTATTTTAGCTTATATTAGAGAAAAACACAAATCCATTAAAAAAATCATATTAATCCGATAATTAATTATGAACTTAAGACTCGAGGCGTGGATAGTGTTGTGAAAATGAGTACCGGAGTGCTATGTCGGCGCCAATGAACCTTAACCGTTTTAGACGTGAGCTTTTAACCTCAAAGGTTTAAAGTTTAAGACCATCGAACTTGCGACTATGACCCTCACGAATGTTTAAAGTTCAAGTATTAAAGTTTCATTAGCACTGGGTTGGCATCATAATGTCTAGATCTCAAAAAGACCAAATCTGCAAAGAGTCTACATCTCTGAATGTGTAGGTAGCAGAAAGACTGGATATCAAAATGACTACAACGTGAATTGACTAGATCTCAATATGACTAGGTAGCAAAATGACTGGATTGTACATTGTTTTTAGAAGTACAGTTGGATTGGTATCATGCCAAATGAAAATGCTTTGGAACAGATAAAATAATATTGTACTCTATATATTTATGTCGCAGTAAGATAGAAATAGCCGACAGCTATGTCCCTAGTAATTAAGCTATATCACGGAAGACAGATTAACCGAACTTCTGTTTTACAATATTACAATTGTAAAACAGTTTTGTCAACAGTTTTGTAAAACTGTAAAACAGTCTTACAATATTCTGTTGTGTATGGAATAAAACAAGATAAATCATTAAAAAAATATTTATTTTTATGCCATCATCGAATCATCAATCACAAAGTCCATAACATGTGGAGGTTGGTTTATTTCCTCTTCATGACGTACCCATCCCAGAAACCATAAGATACACATGAGGTGTGCCAGCAGTCAAGTGTTCCTTTCCCGATAATGCACGTGCAGTAGTAATGTCTGACGACCTTGCACATCCCGATTAACTATCATATATGTTCATATATCATATATAGTTCTTGTTCTCACGAGGCGAGACTGTATGCGACCTGATTGCCGCCACTGCTATAACTTGGGGATAATTATTTTATTTATTTATTTATTATGATATAAGCAATAACTTTTTACTCAATAGGCCGATTTTTTTGCGTCCATAGTAAAAAATGATACATTCCTCTCAAGCTTTAAGAAGACATCTATTTCATTACCCGACGCCACTTGATCAAAAGCACCCGTTCTCCTTTCATTAAAATCTGTCCAGTAGAATTTGCGTGATGCGCGTTTAGATACAGACATAGTTAAAAATGGTTGTTTTGTGTCGTTCGTAGAGTATATATTATATATGACTATATACTTACTATACTACTATACACTTTATATTGTACATTGCAATGATTTTTCCCAAAAAATATTTCATGTACTATGTTATCTAATATATTCATGATGACTATATTATCATTGTATTATATGTATAGATATAGTTCACTGTACATCATATCGAGATGTAGTCAATGATTTAGACAATTTGAAATCCAGTCAAATTTAGCTCTAGTCGTATCAAGATTTAGTCATAATGGCTACCTAGTCATTTCTAGAAACAAACTTTATGATACTAACATTACTAACGCTAAACGCTCACCCACGAGCTCGAATGACGAGCGAACGTTTCTATAACTAACACTAATTGTGGAGTTACCTCTTCCTTTCTATTGGAAAAAAAGGAACCGTTGTTGTGTTAATGACGTCACTAATACAGTAGTAGGCTACTGTATTAGTGACGTAATTAACACAATACTGCAGTCCATTAGTATGTCTTCTAAACATTGTAACACGGTCATGTGTCACGTTATCACTATATAATGATTTAAAACACTATATTATTTGTTAGTATTTTAAATTATTTAACTACGTGTATATTTTTAACGTTCAAATCAAGTGCCCTATTACTGCTGATTACATAATAGGTACTATTTACCGTTGTTTGCATTTACCATGATCGAGTCTATCCACTAATCTGTGATATTATTTTGATCTCACATTTATTTTATTTTTATAATTCAATATGTTAATTTGTTTTTATATGTTCCTGCCTACGCGGGCCGTGCCTACGCGGGCCGTGCCTACGCGGGCCGTGCAAGGTATTAAGATTTTAAATAGATCAGATATTTGTAATTTATTAATTATTATATTAATGTGGTCTGTGTGCCAAATTGTTTAATATTTACTATAAATAAATGTTTTATTTAAAGGTATTGGTTTTATTTTTTCCAACATTCCGTGTCACAGTTACGATATAGGCTTTCTTATAGAAAGTTTTATAAGGTATATCGAAGGGTTTTGTTGATATAATAGTGCGAGCGTTCAAATAGATACAAACAAATCCGTGTATCGGTTTCTGTACGCTTGTCGATGCCTGTGTAGTCAGCAAAAAATCTACCCACACTCATAGGAACTTAATGCGTTAGTCATAAAGGTCAGAATCGATTGGTTTTGAGTACATCATTGGCGACTAACTACTATGTATGTTAGAATATTTTTCCTGGAAATGTCCTAATGGTAGTTTTATCTAATGGCATTGACCTATTCCTTAATTACTTCATTATGTAGCCTTTTAAAAGACCTTTCCCAATAACATTTGAAAGCATTTATCCAAATGGGTTCAAACAAGACATTGGTTTTCGTGTATATAATAGTTATTATTTTTAGAGGATCTTGTGGGCTGTTCCTAGGTCCATCATCTGTAACTGGTTTAAATGCAGTTAAAAAAGCAGCCAGATGTAAGTACAATTCGCGTTTCTTACCAACTTCGCGTTATTTATTGTTTCTTTTGTAAAACGCGTGCTACGAACACGAATCCTCGAACACCGACACTACTTTACTAAACCCCTCGTATTATGGTTCAATAATATGATGGGTCTAGTAAAGTGGACATTTTCATACAAATCACTTTATTGTCCAGTCTTGACTGATCTCATGTCGACCGAAATTCTTCCTGCTCGTGGCGCGCGCCTTACCTATCTATAGGCTTGTAAATGTACGGATTACAAAATGTTTAGAAGATTGACCAACAAGACTTTTTACATTTAGTTTTAACCCAAGATTTTTCTACCGCTATTATCTTGTGGTATGTTCTTCGACTAGATTAAAAGTATGCCTATTTTTTTTACAAAAAATTAAGTAACAATAATGATTCATAGGGAATATACCATGGCTGGGCGTAGGAATATGGTGTAACGGATGTCCCCCGCGCAGTTGTGAGGACGACGAAGCCATTGTACACGGCTACTGCTGCGGATGCGCTTATGGTGCAGGTAAAAATCTTTGCTGGTATAAATGTAAGGGGATAAGAACGTCTTTTGTGTGCATTTTCTTTTTTGAAACAATTTTTATTATTTGTGTACAATAGTTTTGTAAATAAATAAAAGGGTCTTTAAAAAAAGTGACCCAGTTAGTAGCGCCCCTGCCTGCTGTGCAGTCGGTCCCGGGTACTATTGCCATTCATCAAAGATTTATTGTTTTAATAGACCAGCTGAATTCATACTACTGTTAAGAGTAAGTTAAAAATGTTTGAAAGAAAAAATACATTGGAATTTTTCCCCTTCCTTAGTTCTCAGTGCCTCGCAATATTTAGTCATGTTTCGTCTTTTCCTGTATTATTATGAAGATAGCAAAAGATATACCTTATTTAGATTGTCCAAAGAGCGATTATCGCGCGCTTTACAACTCTGCTATAAAAATAAATGTAGCTATAAAATATCCTTTGGTTTAATTCACAGATAAGTTACCAGTGATATGTCCGCAGTTCCTGCAGTGTCCACTCAATCTGCATGGGCTGTGTCACGACTACGAGTATATGATGAGATGCTGTTGCTGATATAATAAATTATATATTCATTCATAAAAGTTATTTTTTCAAATAAAATTCTCAAGATACAAGCATAAAATGTAAATAAAAAAAATAGCTTTGAACATAAGTAAAGGCGCCATCTATCTAATATAAACCTTTGGGTAATTTATTTTTATATTTACATATAATGGCTAAAGTTCATAAAAATGTAGTTTATCCCCCTGATATTGAATTTAAATCCAGCGAAATATACTTTCCACAATCAATGCCAATAATTAAATTCGAGACTGATTGGAATTTAGTACGGACTTCTTACATACATTATTATTATTGTGGCTGTAATAGGCTAAGCATATGCTGATGCATAGCATTTAGTTTTTGTCAATTGTGATCGATTTAGCATAGTATCTTCTCAGCCGGTTCTTGAACTGGATCAGTCTACGGCTATAACATTTTCTGGCGACTGGTTCGACTCGTTATCTACACGGTTCGGTATCAAATATTTATACATACATACAACACAATCTATATCTATACTACTATAATAAAGAGGTAAAATTGTGTTTGTATGTTGGGGGTAATCTCTGTAACTACTGAACCGATGTCAAAAATTCTTTCAGAAATAGGAAGCTAACATACATTATCGGTGTCTAATATAGGCTTATATTTTAATTTGAAATTTTGGAAAAAAAACTTATAAACCGAAGCGAAGCGAGGGCGGGTCGCTAGTAATTTGTACAATAGGATTCTAAAGGGTTATAAAATAAAACATCCTTATTTTTATAGCATACTGTTTTAATTTCTAAGAAACCCTCAATACAGAATTACAGTGGGTTAGCGGATCTGATTCAAGTAAACTTAACACCGACATAATAGTACAAAAATAATGAGACATACATACAGAGTAAGCTATATAGATCGTAAAATAATGTATTTTATGGGTCCAACATTTTAAATAGCCATTTAAAAACTTATTACATTTTCACCAAATACTAATCTAACGTAAAAACAGGTCACGTGACACATTAAAAATATTGGACCGTTGTTAAAAATCTTACAGACTCGATTATTTGCGGAATAGGAATATGTCTTTTTTAATACTATTGTATGTTCCCGCCGGATTGTAATGTTGCCTATATAAGTTCTCTATTACAATTTTGTCTACAATCTCTAAGGCCAAGTTGCTATATATCTACAATTTTGTGTTAGAATCGAACAAAAAAAAAAATTGTAACACAAAATTTTCAATACGCCCAACTCTGGTATATATCGCGATAAATATTAAACACCCAGTGCATACGAAGATTAGTACCTTATGTGAATTGAAATAATAAAACAAGCTAGAATAAAATAAAAAAAATAACCTACACATGGTAATGGACGAGGCGTTCCGAGTTACTGAAGTTCTGTTAAAGCAATATCTTGTAAAATGTACGCAATATCGACTCCTTGTTTATACGGAGCTCCGTAAAATAATGGACATCCTTTTACGTGGTTTAGATACACTATTTAACAGTTGAAAAGTAAAATGACTCAACCGACACACAAGTTATTTTAAAATTAGACCATAACACGTCGACGTTATAGTTGTCTTGAAAGTTAAGTACATGTCGGTTAAGACATTTTGCTTTTCAACCATTGCATTTGTCGGTTCTAATTTTCAGACTAGTGAAGATTAAAAAACAAATATATTTTTTTTATTATAAAAACCAGATGTTAGAGCACGCTTCTATTGAAATAGACTTTTGAATGGAATTTTCAGTTACAAAATCTAAGCCAGTCTAAAGTTGATACCGACAATAAGGTCTCTTTGTTCAAATAACATCACATAAAGCTTTCGCCAACTGAGCGTTCGCACAATTACAAACTATATACGTTCGTAAACGTGTTATTTGGGGTAATTTTAAAGTTCATATTCGTTGCTTTAACTGAATGAATAGGAGAATTCATTACAAGGCAACACATGTTTGCAGATCCGTCAATAGATCTTAAAAGATGGCCGCCGCTACTTCCCCTTTTTTCTCCAGGTGAAATTAAAATCTTGTCGAATTGCGCCCCCTAAACCTACATTAAAATCGTACGCGCATTGCTACCAAACGAATTTCAATACATTACCCAAATGACCAAAAGATTGGGCAATTTGAAAAAATGCACATTTTAATTGAACGTCTGGGGGGGGGGGGGCCCTCTTATATTATGCGTTCACTTAAATGTCATTTTTGATATATTTTCGAGGGATTTGAGATTGTAAGTAAACACGTATGAGTACAAACTCATAATGTAATTTATGAATTCGGACGTGAGTATGAACTAGGCCCATTTTGGGCGCTTGCCGAAGCATAGAGAAGTATAAGTAACAAACTTTCGATATCGATAAACACAATATAAGTAGAAAAATAATAATAGAAAATTAAGTAGATCCATGTAACTTTAACTGGGATTATCTTCTCACCGAGTACTACATAACATTTTTCTTAATATGCGTATTTTACAAAACATCGTTGAACATAACACCAAGTAACCAGCTCTGCGTATAACTATGTTCGTACGTTATTTAATACAAAACACGTGTGATTTAAATCTTCCCATACAAATTTTTAACTATAATTTCCTCAGTTACATAACTTGCTTCAAAGTTTCGTAACAAGTGTGGGGTTAGTTGACATTGTAGTATTGGGGTAAATTGTGCATCGTTCAATTTTTAAATTATATTTCATTTGTCAGAACTGTAATAGGCAACACAGTGACGCGGCATAGGTATAGACTATGTAATTCAAAGTAAAGATTGTCTATGATTTGCAAGGAATAAACATTTTTAAATTGTGCCGTGTAAACCATTCACGTGGCAATACGATACTTGTATGTTAAAAAATATAAAATTTAATAGGAATGAATTAGTAAAATTAAAATATCTACAATAATGACTGATATAAAGTACTTACGAGTAACTAATTAAAAAAGTACGGCAATATAATGAATCAGTTGTATTTGCAAAAATCTAAACCATGGATTCCGTTCATTATTCAGAGTTGACATTTTAATACTGTGCATTATTTTTCGCAAAAAATACCATTTTGTTGTTTGCCGAATTTTTTTCATATATATTTCGAAAACTACTGTTGTTTTTAATAAGTAGCATTGTATGTCAACGATTAAGATGAGCAGAATCCGTGGTTTCAGTGTTGGAGAATATGAATATGTTCTTATGCTTTCGTTAAAAATGTTACCAACGCCTTTTCTTCTTAGGATAGAATACATCTGACACGTGTTGTATGTTGAAGGACAATGGACCCTTACGTTCTCCTTCTCTATAATTCCAATAATAATCTCGCGAAGTGAGAGAAAGTAATAGTTCATTATATATCCTCTCCAAATATTCTCAAGATTTTTAAATATGGATTTTCTTGATGAATTATCGAATAAGTAAGAAAACATTAATTTTACGAACAGACGAGTACCGTACTTTACTGCGAAATTCAATTTTTTATATTAAACGTTTCGCAATCACAGATCGCAGTAAACTATTTTCAGATATTTCTTGATATTTTTTTATTAAATTGTGGTAAAAAGGAACCAACTAATACAATGCCAACTATCTTCGCACCACATTTATTTTGAAACCAGCACAAAATTAACCTACGATATTCAATATATATAAACATGTATAAACATACATCCATCCATTTCACCATCGTTCCTTTAACTAACAAGATTATTTGACATTAGCAACTTAAGTGAAAAGTTAGCTTATAGTTCCGTACTATGTTTTAATTAATTTATTTATAATTATAGTATAACGATGCGACCGTGAAACTTTGTGGTAATTGCAATGCTTATGTTTCGGTTGTGGCGATCGGCGCGTCATAAAGACACGTCTTTTGCCAAACGCCGCCAACCTGTAAAAAACAGAAATCGTTTTTTTACTAGCTGTTGCTTGTGGATTTATTTATTTCACAGACAAAATGTACAAAAGGCAAACTTAATACTTTATGGCCTTCTCTCAGTCAACCTTTGGGTAAACAGAGAATCAACACATTATAAAGTTGGTATTATACTCGCTAACCCCATCGGTTAACGGTCCTGCAGCAAATATATGTTAATTCGATGTCAGCAACATATCGATTCTACAAGCTATGTCGGCGTCTTCCATACTATATCATCAGTCTGTAACTTTCCACTGCTGGATATAGGACTCTTTCAAAACAAACGATCACCACACGCGATCCTCAGCTCATCCAGCCTCTTCCGATGGACTTCTTCAGTCGTCGGCCCACCTGGCAAAAGCGCGCCCCACACTGCGGTTCCAGGTTCGTGATCTCCATTCAATAACTCTTCTAATACATCGGTTGTTGCTCCTGTGCCGGATATAACCTACCCACTACCATTTCAGCATACTCATTCTACGAGCTGTCAGTGATTATCATTACTTGGAAATTCTCTTCATTTTGTATTTTATCTCGCAAAGAACCTCCGAGCTCTCTTCATAGCTTGCAGAGCGATCACACTTATAGATCAGGCCTACCTTCAGAGGTCACATTTTACCACTTTACATATACTGCCAGAATGCACCGATGGAAGATTTTCGGCTTATACACTTGACCTTTAATTGTTTTCTTTTATTTAATGTTTCACTGGTGAGCACTGGTCACATTAGCGATTTCCTCAAGCCCTAGGTGAAAACACAAACATGTTAGCAAAAAGAATCAGCACGTACTCACCGCTGGCGTTATATTCAGCAGCGACCAGACTGTTTGATCTAGATTCCTAGCTGAAGAAAATACATGTTGAGTCAAAAAGAAGCAGTATTTACTCACCGTCGGCGTTATATTCAGCAGCAACCAGACCGGTTGGTCTCGATGGGGCGGCCCGGGTCGATCTTGACTTTGGCGCCGGGCGGCGTGGCGCCCGCGGAGGGCGGGCCCACGCGCGCCTTGATCTCTGCCGCCATCGTCATGAACGCCTGCTCCACGTTCGTTGAGTTCTTGGCTGACGTCTCCAAGAATGGAATGCCCAGTTGCTCTGCATATTGCTGTGGAACGGAACAATGAGGAGTTTGATGACCATTTATTTGTAGTTGGTTGGTTTTGTGGCTGTTTGCTGTGTAAGATGGCCCTAGTTCGACTCCCGGTTAAATGGAACAGTCAAAACAAATGTTTGTTGGGGATCTGAACAGTTTGTCTCTGGATTCACAATATAGGGTATCCTAGTGTGGGCAACTGCATGTAGCATTATTTATGTATAAATAAAATAAGGTAATGGGGAAAAATATTAGATTAGAACATACTTTTATTTATGGAAAAATAAAAAATTGATGTTTTTCAAAATATTCTCAATTGATTCGGAAATTATATTATATCTAACAGAGAGAGACAAGTAGACTGTAAACTGCTTTATAATGGTTTGAGAGACATGCCACTGAGGGAAATTGTGTCACT
The DNA here is from genome assembly GCA_943735995.1 of Sesia bembeciformis. NCBI lineage: Eukaryota > Metazoa > Arthropoda > Insecta > Lepidoptera > Sesiidae > Sesia > Sesia bembeciformis. The sequence goes on along the minus strand of OX031042.1, from coordinate 11,101,513 downwards.
ATAAAGTTAAAAACATATAAATATATATATATATATTGATAAAATTATACAAGTTAAAAAATTAAAACAGACCCCAATATAAAACGACAACATTTCTTTTATAATGCCACTATAACTCCCGTATGATAACCGAATACCTCCCCACTACATCCCCACCCCAATTATGCTCAAGCTTATAAGTTTGACTCACATTAGCTGTAGTGTAGTCAACCACCTTCTTAGTGGTGAGATCGCATTTGTTCCCCACGAGTAGTTTGTTTACGTTGTCACACGCATAGCGATCGATCTCCTCCAGCCATTGTTTCACGTTAGTGAATGAGTCCTGCAAAGAAGATGATGATAAAAGAGATAAAAGGATGATACCTACCCTATGAAGGGGCTTTAATTTATGAAGACCCAGTAAGACCTTGTTTTTGTCAAGGAAACATACAAACTGTGTGTATTTAAGTGTAAAATAAAAAAGCCTTTATCATTGTTTTAACACATTTGTGATACGGACAATATATGTTTTGAGACACTCTAAATTTAAACATGGAACACATTTGCATTATACCTACATTTTAATAGTAAATTTATTTGAAAGTAGAACACAAATGCCCATTTAGTGTAAATTAAAAAGAATAAACACGTTTTTTCGCATTTTCGATAGTCCTCGCCGCGTTTTTCTTTGCAACTAGGGTTAAAACGTAAACATTTGCGTGCTATGATCTTGTACGATTTTAAATTTGGTTCAACTGAAGAGTTGAAACGCTTAAAATCAGCGTACTTAGCTCCGTCACAGGCAATAATTTTTAGATGGTTTGCTGAATTCAAAAGAATCAGATCCCACCTTGGAGATGAAGAGAGAAGTGGACGACCGCCAACAGCAGTGACTGCAGGAAACGTGTGAAATATAGAAATGCTGGTGCGAGAAGGTCCGCGAATCACTTACAAGGACATTGAGAGGATCGTGAACATTAGTTCTGTAAGCATCCACACCATTTTCCATTAACATATTGGTCTGAGGAAACTTTGTTGTCGTGCAAAAACAGGCTCGTGTGGATTCGTGCAGAGAAATGCGGCAATGTTTTGAAAATGGGACATCGAGACGTGTTTCCGAAATCGTAACTGGCGACGAAACCTGGATCTATCAATATGATCCAGAAAATAAGAAGCGTTCGTCGGTGTGGGTGTTTGGGGATGGACAGTTACTGACCAAAATGCAAAGGCCTCAGAACGTTGGCAAGAAAATGGTGGCAGTTTACTCGGAGCGGACATCTCACAACATTTATGCTGGAAAATTGTAGATTCAGAATGTTATACAACGGTTGCATTGGAAATGGTTTTTCAAGCTATTTGTAATCACAGCTAAAGTAATCACAGTCCAGACTTGTGATTACTTTTTGCTCCCTGTAGCCATGGAAAAAGTAAAAAGATTCTTTTTTCGTGCCCCGAAACAGCGCTGCCAATGTTTTATCCGCGATACGCGGAGTCAAAATTAAAAAAGAAAACAAAAGTTCCGACCTTGAAACCGCCCGCTCACCCACTTTAGATCTTCCTGGGGGGCCCCGGAACTGCTGAACAGGGGGGCGCTTAATGGCGCCTTTGCAAGGTCTTCCGTACACTATACTATTAACTTCAACAATAAACACGACACGCAAATTCCCAGGTCTCAAGAAATGTCTAGCCTAGTTGCACAACAAACAAATTGCTAGCGTACCGCACAAGGATCGATAGCAGACTTAGCCAGCATTCGAAGCAGCGATTTTTGAGCTGTTGGAGGAAGACTGGCATATACATATTTTCAGAGTTGGTTTAAGCGAATGGAAATGTGTATAAAAAAGCATTATGGACAGTATTTTGAAAAAATGGAATACAAATCATAAAATTCTATAGCTTGATTTGTTTGTCTCAAAACTGATATAGTCACCTACATATAAAATGTAATCATTAATTAATTATAAAATTTATTAATTATTTTTCCATTAACGTTTTATACTGTTTATACTGTTTGTTGTATTATTTTATTATATTGTTTTTAAGTTATGTTTATATACTATTATTTTACTAATTTCATGTGCAAGGGATGTTCCGAAAATGGCCAGGTTATTTTACAACAAACGCATGTTGGTGATAGTGTTCTGTGCAAATTGTTGTATGAACTGAAGTAAATCAATGTATTTAGTATTTGATTCTCAGACAAAGAACAACACAATATTATTTTTTTATTCACTATATAGATGCTAATTTTATACGTCAACATTCGAATACATTTAAATTTTATTTGGAAGATCATTTGTTAAAATCATTTGCAAAATTTGTTACGTGTCTAAAGTGGTGTCTGCATCTACATAACTACAAATGTTACTTGTTATTTAATGAGAATAATGAATGAGTCATGCTTGTATTCTTTGTAACCCATTCTTGTTTAAGATAAGCCACTGTCTGTTGAGTTTTGTGAACGTTTATGTTGTCTGTAGAAAAAACTATATTAACTTTGTTTATATTTTTTTTGAACTTGCTTTGAGTTGGTTAATACATTAATATTACAAATTCGAAAGTGTGCTTTGACCCTTTCAAACATCCCAGAGAGAAAATCCACGTGAGGTGAGCAACGCTGCAGACAACAGCTAATGAGATATTTCTTATTACATTCATACCACATTTTCACATATTTCATACCACTTCTTTTTATGTTTTACAGACAAAATAATGATTAATTAATACTAAGAAATCAAGGCCCCTCAACATTAAGTCTATTTTTATTAGTATTTGATGAACCAGTTGCCTGTGACACACAATTAACTTTATTAATCTGTATTAATCATTACATCTGGATGATTAATAACTAGGATTACTGTCAAGAACAACCAGTAGGCCTAGTCCGTGCATGTAAAATGATCAATAACAATAGGTAAGTTACACAATCCACAAAGATCAAGACAATCTAATAATCACTCACAAACACGCCAGGCCATTTAGAATCAAATGTAGTTTAATCACTTCATGAACCATTACTATTGCCTTTCCACTGTTTACACATTTCTGGCTAGATTAGCGCGCTGCGCGCTGGCGAGATGCCAAGTTCAAGAATTTAGAGCTCATTTACACACACAGTTAATTTTAAGGAACAACAGTTTACCTCTTAATTACTTTGTTTTAATGTATTTTAATAATGTTATGGCACTTCACCACTGAATGTAAACAAACGTGTTATTTTAACATTAAATGTTAAGATAACATCACTATTTGTTGCTACATTAAAATTATATGATGGCAGGAGAGTTTGATTGACTATCCAAATGTGGAAAGACATTGATTTCTAACTATTCAATGTAATCTAATCATTTATCTATTGCTCATTTGATATCAAATTTTAAAAACACAAACAATTAGTTTGTGATCTGATTTTAACCTATTTCCAGAATTTAATTAATATGAGTTTCATTTAATTAAACACCATTAATGAAATACATTTCAAATAATTGGCAGTGTTTAAGTTACAGGATACTAAACGAGGTTGAAGAGCTGGTGCCCAAATATAGGTTTTGACGGGGCATCAATTCTGATATCGCCCCTATTAGGGGAAAAACTAGGTTATCTGACAAGATTTAGGTTTATGAGCTCTTAATTCAATATACAGTTAATTGATGAACAATTGATTCCTTTTATTACTATAACTTGTACCTATATTATGGCCTACTAATGGCCTATTACTAACTAAGATAATGTGTGTAAAGTACAAGTATTATTTTCACATAAATAAATAAATAAATTATATAATTAACGAAAACGTTTCAGTATGTATGATTTATGTTGCAATTGTTTGATTATATGGCCATGACTGTAAGAAGTTTCGTTCAAATACATGAAGGTTGATCAATCAACTGTTACATTGGCCTAAAGGCCAATGTAAATGAATAAAGGACTTGTTTGTTAGTATTTAAACTCTATATAGTTAGGCAATAGTTTTTACTATGCTTTTTTATTTTTTTTGTTCTTAACCTTTTACTGGTTGATTGTAAAAAATATCATGGAAATACACGAATATAATTAGGGTATGAATATGAATCCCATAGAAGGAAGAACTTTGTGGTTCATTGTACGGTTAGTTTGACCAGATGGTGTAGTTGTTTCTTTAGTTTTCTGTGTATCTCATGTAATTTAACACTATTCTTTTTTTATTTGAGAGAAAAACATCTATGATTTTATATCAGTCAGGAGCAAGTATTTGTTCTTTCATCTCCGAATTTATGACAGTTTCCTTCACGAATGTCCTTTTTTATGGGAGACTAACACCTCGTTTTCAGAAGCCACAGTACTGTGTCATCCCTTAGAGCAGTAAATGATATAGCCGAAAGGGGTATAAAGTTCATGCAAGACTTTTATTGTCCGATTACGGTTTAGGAGGAACAAAAACAACTTTTGTTACATTATGTACAAGAGTTCAGAAAGATCTATCCTGATTGTAAAAAATGCTCAATAATTGATTTTTTTAAATATAAAATAGTAATGAATGTAGGATTTGGACTAATTGCCGATTTATTTTCCAAAACTACATGAATTGTCTAGTACTTTCCACTCACTATTCCCTAATCATTTTGAGACATAAATTTGGCTTTCCAAGGGATTGTGAATTGTTTTTCTTGCCCTACACCGCACTAGACAAATATTTAACAAACCAGTTTCTAGAATGCGTAGAAAATATAACTAATTGTCTTCCAAACATTCAGAGTGGAACTTATTCGCAGATAGTTTGCCGACTTTGAAGAACAAAGTCAAAGATGCTCTGAATACAGAGTTATAATTAGGTCTCCCTCTGTTTTGATTGTACTTATTTTACTCTCTTCTTTTTTGTATTTACTTTATCCAGTAGCTTATTTACAATTAAATTTATTGCTAAAATTCCAATCATGCTGTCCTCAAATTATTGAGTTGTCAATTAGATTTAACACTGTACACACATTATATTAAATTGTGCTTTGCTATGTTGATATCTTGCTTGGTGATGCAAAATAAATAAGATTTGAAAAGAGAAATGTATAGATTAATTATTGAACTTTATTGAAAAAATGTAAAGGGCTTTGTGAAGAAGTGTCTATAACTAAAATATGTTCATAAGCAAATAATATTTGCAAGGACTATATTTTTCTTTGTCCTAAGGTTGCATATACCAAAACATGTGCAATTATGACCTTTTGACAATTAAAATCATGTAGGATCTCATTTCATGAGAAGATAAAAGAGGATAAACCATATTTAGAATGTCAGAATAAATAAATATCATATGTTTAGGGACAATGCCTTAAACAAAGATGTTTTCTTGTTTTCTGTATGTTTTTTTTTTGTGTATAAGTTTTTTAGATTCTGTACAATTACATACTGTACATAGATTACATGTTGTAAATATTGTCTAGCTTTAAGTAGGTACCTATGTATTCTTTATTTGTTATCTGTATGGACCAATAGTCATGTCAGTAATGGAATAAAATTATTTAAAAAATGATGTACCACAGTATTTCAGTAAAATTTAAATATTTCAGAAACATTTTCATTCACCTGGTCTGTGCAGTCATAGACAATGATGATTCCATGGGCTCCTCTGTAATATGACGAGGTTATTGTTCTGAACCGCTCCTGTCCTGCTGTGTCCCATATTTGTAACTTTATTGTCTTGCCATCTAACTCTACAGTCCTAATTTTAAAGTCCACTCCGATAGTGCTGATGTAGCTTTCCGTGTAGGTGTCATCTGCAAACCTGAGTAAGAGACACGACTTGCCAACACCTGAGTCGCCGATCAGGAGCAGTTTGAACAAGTAGTCACTGAAAAACAAATATAATGACATTATTTCATGAGAGTGTAAAGGGATAAAGGTCTATTATCGTAAATGGTGTAAATGGATGAGGAAGCTCCTCTTCATGTTACCATTTCCAAACTTTTTTGTAAATCCATTCCTAGATCCCTAAAGCAGCGTATCCAGGGGCAACATTTGTTATTTTTTGGACTGATGTTGACATGTATTGTGAATGTCCATGTGCAACAGTACCCTTTACCTGTTTGTCGGCTACCTTCTTCTATATACATATAATAAAATTGTAACAGGCCGATGTCTGTACATTATAGATATTGAAAAAAAAACTAATATGGGGGGGGGGGGGTCTTTATTAGAGCAACAGAAGCCAAAACAACAGTTTTTAGAAATTTTATCTGTCTGTATGTTTGTACACGCATCACGCAAAAACTACTGCATGGAATTGAATGCAGTTTTCACCAATATATTACTAGAGGTCTAACTTAAAATACAGGCTCCATTTTACCGCAGGAAAATATCTTATTCCGATTGTTTTAGATTTAATAAACCGAAGCGAAGTGAGGGTGGGTCATGGGTCGCTAGTTCTATAATAAAATGGTTATATTTTCGTGTATTTACAGGAAGGGGATTGATTGATGAAATTGATAAAAAAATGTTTTGACAAATATTGTAATTATCATTTCTTTGTTCAAAATATCCAAGTCACAAAGTAGGTAATTTATCAATAATACACTAATAGTCCTACTCGCGAAACGAGTCCTACTAAGATGAAATAAACAAAGGCATAAAGTATCACGAAACGTAGTAATGTAACAACTATGATATATTACACGCGTAATACTTCATGTCCTAAAGGAGGCGTATCTTTATCAAAATAAAGGAGACCCATATTTTGCGTGCGTGATAAAATAAACCTTCGCAATGTGTACTCAAGGGAACAAATACGAAGACTGATATAATCGAGTTGTAATGCGCCATTCACATCCATACGATTACGTTTTTACGTCCAGATACTCGGATACTACCACGAATACACAATGAGTCACCACAACCAAATTTCAATAATCCATAATTATAACACTTCAATCACCATCCTGTTGCTTCATAGAGGCAGTTCTAAAAGAATATTCGAAAGTCAAGACAATGAACGTGCAAAAAAGAATGGATATTCGCCCATCCTTGTTTTTATTTCTAAGAAACAATAAGGTATACTCACTATTCTGGATTCATTTTGTACTATAAATGTATGTTCCCCAAAATTATAACTTAGAAGAATATGCTGAAAATAGTAAAGTTCTTTGTTTGCTAAAGCACAAAACAGCAAAATTAAAAGAATTATTACGTAGAGTAATGGCTGCCGACACCGAAACACCCACACTGACGTAAGTCAAAAATTTACAGCAGGAGTGCCACTTGGCAAAAATTAAACTGCGTTCAAAAAATACGATGGTGATAATAACGTATTATAACGACGTTATAATTTTTAACGTAATATGTTATATTTTTGTCGTAAACCAAATTATTATAATTTTTTTTTATTGTTTATCAGAAAGAAATCTATTTATAGAGCCTTTCTCACCACCTCCTGATACTTTATCAGAAAATAAGATATTTTTTTGGAAAGTTAGTATCAAGTAGATTTAATTAGCAGATAATTTATCCATCAGAATGTTAACTATATCAGATGGTGAGAAAGGCCCTAAATTCTGAGCAAATCCTGGGGCGTGCCAAATTTTGTCCTTTTGAACGGATGTTGACATGTATTGTGGATATCCATGAGCGACAGTATCCACATACGATCAGGTGGACTGTCTGCTCGTTTATCAGCTTCATTCTATAAAAAAAAAAAATTGACGCGCTCCTAAACATTTTAACTTTTCATAAGGTTTTATTAACCTTTTTTATCTGATTTAAACATTATTCAGTTTTACTTTGTACTTTTTATACTTACTTTTTTTACTGTAACTTTTATATTTTACTTTCAAATAAAATTTTAAACAATATGTAACTATGTTATATAGGTAAATGCCTGATTAATCAATCGTATATTATTATTTTATTAATATTAAAATGTTAAGTAATACCAGTACCAATTTTAAGTTTTGCGACCATGAAATATATGTAGACTGAGCGATGCTTTTGTAAAACTACAGATACTTATGGGCATAACTATGAAAATTTTCGGTAAATCGTAATACATGTCTAAGATGAAAATCAGTTGAAGCGAAGGTATAAGTGATTACCGAATAATAAATGATATTGATTCATTTCGATACCAATTGGGATCTAATATACCCGCCGTTTGTTGTGGTGAGCTTTGGTTGAACGAGGCCCGCCATATCTAGTAGACCAATGGAACCCGATTTTAGGAAATCGGGTAAGATGTCGGCACATACCATACTATGGAATCGGCTCTAAAATAAGCTCTACCAGACCTTGAAGCAAGCTTAATTACATAGGTTGCAGAGTTTTCTTATTCAAAATCTAAAACTGATTTAGACAGGTGATTTTCAAATGAAAATACAGAATATATGTTTAGGTATTAGTTTTTCATATGGTACAAACAAACTAAAAAATTAACAACATATAACATACTATACATTTAAGGTGAGATTTTAAATCTACAACAAGGGTAGGTTACAGAATCATTTCTTGTAGTATGTTAAGTGGTATCTTCCATATGTACAAACTTCTGTCTTTATAGCCGGCGATAATCTGTAACAAACCATATTTTACTTTATTAATGACATTTTTTTTGAAATTCATGATAGAATATAGATAGATATACACTAGGGTATACGTGGGTCACGAATGTATGAAGAAAAACAATGTTTGATATAGATATGTAATAGTTATAAAAAGGTGCTATAATACGTCATTATTATACATACACTAGCGACCCGCCCTCGCTTCGCTTCGGGTTATAAGATTTATTTTCAAAATTTCAAAATAAAATATAACCTATATTAGACATGGATAATGTAGCTTCCTATTTGTGAAAGAATTTTTGAAATCGGTTCCAGGCAGGTGCCGATACCTGGTAAAAGTGTTGCGTGAAGGTCGGTGTGTGTTCACGGTGTAGACGAGGGTGACGTGCTCGTCTCCGCCGGAGGGAACGGTGTATATGTGTAGTCTGTGAGTGTAGTGTAAGAACCGCATTGGCAGCAGTAATTGGCTCGTCTGGGTCGCCTAAGACGTGCCGAGGACGACGACGGCAATGGCAACGGGGAGGGTCATTCCTATCGGAGACAAAGGTTAGGCTTTCAACTACTAGGGGGGTTGGGATGGTAAGAGACTCTGCCGTAGTAGCGTCGGGCGGAGTCTTTCACGTATTTGATAATGGGGGGAAGTTCCAAATTCTTGTGGAAGTCGACATTGCTAGAGTACCATGGGGCAGTCACGGCCTTAAGCACGAATTTATTTTGGAGGATTGGGAGTATTTTAATGTTGGAGGAGGCTGCGTGTGCAAAGAACGCCAGCGACAGTTTTTATGTGTTCTCGGCAGGTCAGCCGATGCTCTAGGGTGAGTCCAAGATGTTTAGTCTTCCCGGTGCAAGGGATAGTTTCACCGTAAAGGGATATCGGGAGTAGGGAAAGACGAGGCCTAGAGCTACGAGTGCCGCCCATGGGAAAAGGGACATGGCTGCACATTTCTCGGGCTTGACCTTAATCCTCCACCTCACAAACCACTCGCCTTGGGCGGTGACTGCGCGTTGGAGGCGTAGAGAGACAAGCCGTAGGTTCCTATCTGAGGCGCAGATTCTAGTCCTTAAAGGTACGCACAGGTTGTAGCAGCCTGCAAGCACACCGCGCCCTTGACACAAGCGACTACACTACGATCACATTACTGCTGACCTTAGTGCCGAGCACTGCGAGCGAGAGCAGCATGAGGCTAGGGCCCCGCAGTTGCGCGAAGGGTCGCGCCTCGCCCTCGCGGAACACGTACACGCACCCATCGTAGCAGCCCGCGAACAGCAGCCCACCGGCCGCGCGCAGGCACACCGTGCCCTTACCGCCCTCGTGCGACGACACGTGGCCACCGCTCTGTAAATAAAGGTCGTGATACACATGCCAGTAAAAAAGCATGCCAGGCGGTAGTACTTGGCATATTAATAACTAGCAGGTGATGACAACTCAATGCACATGCTAGTAAGAAGCATGACAGCATACACAACATCACCTTGTTTCGCGTTAAGTCCGGTTTTGCCACTGTTCGTGGAGCCTGTTTCACCGTATCTTGTTGCCTGTTTGACCACAATCTTTTTCGCATGTTCTTGTCGATAGTGATCGATCCACTTCTCGTCACCCGTAAACAATAGTATCAAAAATGGTTCGGTTTCGTTTCGTTTTAACAAAGAATCACAAATGGAAACACTTTTTATGAGGTTTATTTCCGTAAGATCATGTGGCACCCAAATATCGAGCTTTTTCTGGTACCCATACTTTTTCAAATGACTTAAAACCGTTTTGTGATCAATACCCAGTTCCTCGGCAATGTCATAACTACTGATGTGCCAATCTTGCTCCACTTTTTCACAGATGGCATTGACTTTATCTGTAACTGAGCAACCGGAGCAAGCTGCATCTTTCACGTTAAAATTACCATTCTGAAAACTTTATGCTACCACTGCCGATATTGCATTGTATCCATAAATGGCATATTTTTTTTGCGGATTGTGTAGTATTTTAACCTTTACTGTAATAAAATTTCATAACGTAGCGAATTTCTTCATTACTTTCACACATTTCCAAAGACGAAAACAATGGAAAAATGTCGGAAAAAAGTTTTTTTTACTTTTAATCAACTTTTAATGGTATTAAAACCAGTCAGGTACAAATAGTACAACCAAAGAGATTTGATTACTTCATACGTACAAAATACAGAAATATTTTCACTATTATAATGTTGAACTTCCAAAACAAAAGGAAAAGTATTATAAACAGTAGATTGAAGCTGAACAATACGCACCGTATAATCAAACACGTGTATTTGATGGCTGCTCGTTCCACAGTATACCTTGCCATCTTCATAAAGCAGGGTATACACTGTCATTTTCGGTCCTACAAGGGTCCGTAATAGCAATCCAGTTTGTGCGTCCTTTATAGTGACGTTCTCGGAACGTGCGGCCACGAGCAGTACCTTTCGAGGGCCTTCTTTCATGGCCCGTAAAGAGAGTATTGATTGTTCGGAGAACTTCACTGTGCTTACTGGTATTAGCATGTTATTCTGTAATAGAATTGAATGTAAGGATTAATTTCCAACTAGCATATTACGATTTAAACTCAACATTATTTCTTTAATGGTTGAAAATTGTAGAAACACAGATAATTACATAGAGTTACGAAAGACTGAGCGCAATAGTATATTTAATGTTGAAATAAATAAAATGTTGAACTGGCAGCAAATTTGGGGCGGTTTAGGTTCTCTGGTAACAATAAGGATATTAAGCATATTCTCTACAGAGTTTGCTCAGCGACTGAACTTATTTATGGATCAGACCAACCATTAGAGCCCACCATAAGGTATGTCATAACCGGCAGGATACGATGATGTAGAAACTTTTGATTTCAAGCATTATGATATAGGCAATGAGGAGAGTACAGGAATTTTCCCGAGGTGAATGCAACTTGAATATAACAGGGCCATATTATTGTCATGTGATATTAATAAAACGTTATAGTCTGTGCGGAAAGAGAACCCTCATGACGGATTAGTGAACTAGCATTTAGATTTTTTCTGAACAACAGAACAGAACGTGTGGCCGCTACGACGAGAATGTAACAGTTTTATTATTGTTTCATCGGACTGTCTATTGAGCTTTCTAAATAACTCCGAGTCCTCAACGTTTCGAAATGTATATAGATTTAACATTAATTAATATAAATGTGTTAATAACATAACCTATGGTTTTCGACTTTTTGGAGTACGCCTTCCGAGTGTTGATACTTATAGACCGGGAGATGGTGACACATTTTGGTAAGTCATTTCTTACAGTATGGCGCTTTCAGGGGGGTTCATATACGTAATAAGTGAGAGGAAAATGATGTTCTTACCGGTGGTGCGCGGGACGCAATTGCAGAATAATTAATTGAAATTGCTCGAAAATCCGGAGGTGTCAAACAATTTCTTTCACAAAATTTCTTCAATTTATCGGTATTTCAACAAAAAAAAACCCGGCGGTCGCTATGTGCCATACTTCTCCGGTGGGTGTTTAGACCCGCCATACTTTTTTGAAAATGTTTTTTTTTTTTTTTTTTTTAATTTATTTCTTACAGGCTAATTTTTTTTTTAAACAATTGTTTTTTATTAATCTTGTACGAAAATCACCATGCCATACCATTCCGACGGTCCAAAATACCCGCCATACCCCCTCAAACATGTCATTTTTTTAAATTCGAGAAACCATTTCTTTCAGTATGGCACTTAAATCGTGGTCAGTTTATGGTACAGTGAGACAAAATTATATTCGCCATACTTCTAGTGCAGTATAAAAGTGGTGCCATACTTGAAAAATTGTATTTTTTAACCATTTTTAAAACACGCCTATAGAAGCCGTGAAATTATTTTTTACAGTATGGCATAAATGAAATCAGATTGTTCCCATACTATTATGAGTTGAAAAAAATATGCCATACTGTGACCATGGTACGATAGACCGTCATACGCACGCTGCGGTGTAAAAAAAAATAAAAAAATGAAACGATTTCTTACAGTATGGCATTTTAATTTTTGGAAAGTTTATAAAAAGTATGATTCAGGAAAATTATCCCATACTCATCATGAAGTCCAAAAGTGATGCCATACCCAGAAAACCGATTTTCAGCGACGTATTTCAGCTACAGTACGTCCAAGTTATATATATATTTTTTGAAAGCCATGCTTTTTTAGTAAAAACTTATTTAAAAAAAAAACGATCGGTTATTCGATTTTTGAATTTTTTAAACTTTTTCAGTAACTTTATTTCTCAAAACTAAACATTAAAAATGTGTTTAAAACTAAAAATTATGTATACCTACTTACTATATTGTCTAATGTGTGATAAATAATGGTAAAAAATAAGTTATGTTTTTTATAATTATTTGTTTTACTTTTGAACGTGACATTTAAATTAAAAATATCGACTAAAACCGATATCGATCTTTCAGTAAGATCATTGTAGTACAACACTAAAAACGAGTGACAAAAAATGGTCACATTCCTTCCGCACGCATTCAACTCGTTCCGGGACAGTACCTGCGTTAGAATTTGTATTGAGGAAGATAGTTCGAAGACGTTCGAGCGTAGAATATTATACGACATAACACATTATTTAATTAAACAAGATTGTCCCTACATACAACTTTGAAATTTCGTATTTACGTTCCTCACATATCCAACTTTCAAAAAAAAATGGTGCCATACTGTAAGAAATTGTTCAAATGTTGCATAAAATTTTACAATTATTTAATAACATTGTACGTATATCACCCACTCTACAGGTATGGCATTATAACAATTACGTTTATAATCATAAAAACAACTACTAGACCAAATTTTAAGGTGAAAGAAATGGTTTCTCGAATTTAAAAAAATGACATGTTTGAGGGGGTATGGCGGGTATTTTGGACCGTCGGAATGGTATGGCATGGTGATTTTCGTACAAGATTAATAAAAAACAATTGTTTAAAAAAAAAATCAGCCTGTAAGAAATAAATTAAAAAAAAAAAAAAAAAAACATTTTCAAAAAAGTATGGCGGGTCTAAACACCCACCGGAGAAGTATGGCACATAGCGACCGCCGGTTTTTTTTTTTGTTGAAATACCGATAAATTGAAGAAATTTTGTGAAAGAAATTGTTTGACACCTCCGGATTTTCGAGCAATTTCAATTAATTATTCTGCAATTGCGTCCCGCGCACCACCGGTAAGAACATCATTTTCCTCTCACTTATTACGTATATGAACCCCCCTGAAAGCGCCATACTGTAAGAAATGACTTACCAAAATGTGTCACCATCTCCCGGTCTATTAGCATTCATATAACACGTACGAACGAGCTAACTTTGATATTTTTGTCTTTCAGTATTAAGTAGAGACACAATGTCAAAAATAAAAAAGGAGGCGCTAAAAATAGTGGTGTGTGGTGTGGTGTACCTACTCCGACGAAAAAACGCAAAGGTAGACCAAAAAAAATATTCTCGGTGATTTCGAGAAATGTGCCATACGAAACAATACTCGCCAATTTTATATTGTTCGGAAAGAGGTACCGACCCTGAGAAAGCTGCATAGAGTACTAAAGGAAGACATTAACTTTTGTGGTGTTATCACTAGTCTCGGTGAGTTTTTTAAAGAATTGGAATGTAAGTATAAAAAAGGACAATCCAAAAGAAACACAAAGAGCGAAATTTAAGTACAATGAAACGTTTGAGAGAAACAAGAAAACAATCGTATATTTAAATGAAACTTATATTCATACTGCATATGAAGTTAACATGTGTTGGCAGGGTCTTGATGAACCCGGTGTAGATCAATTGCTCTTAGTGAATATTATAGTGCATGCTGGCTATCATAGTGCAGGAATGGAGTTGTTGAAAATTGTTGCAAAAATTGCAATTTGTTGAAAATGGATTTGTTGTTGAAAAACTCGCATGGAAAACAAAGTATTTCAGTGGATTATTACCACCATGATATGAAACATGAGAATTTTACCATCAGAAAAATCTTACCAAACTCACCTCAACCATCTCTGTGAATATGCTGGATAATAATGCATCCTATCACAGTGTACACTTAAATACGCCTCCCAATAACATTGAGAGGAAAGATACTATGAAATACTATGAAAGAATGGATGGAGGATAACGGAATATCACATCCAGATAATGCACTTAACAATGAACTTTTGAGTTTAATAAAAAGGAACAAAGGTGGAAACCATTTAAGAAAAAAATCAATTTCTCGTGGCACACGCTCGTCCGGTTACCATAATGCAATGGATTTATGGTGTTTAGTTAAATGACAAGTGGCAGCAAAGAATGTTAATGTATCAGCTAAAGAAGAATAAATTATAATTATAATATAAATATAATAAACTATAATTCCAATAATAAATTAATGCATCGTTACTATTACTGCAAAACAGTGTGATCACGTGATACATTGGAACAAAAATATAAAGAAGAAGACTGGGATAGTCAATAGAAAAATAGTCAGAGATATGACATGTAGAACTGTCAGAGTGAAATTTGTACGGAGATGACACTTTATTCACAGTTCTACATGTCATATCGCTGACTCGAATAAAAAATCCGACTTTAATTGAAAATATGCAAGAATTCGAAATAAATGTCAGAAATCTTCTGAACACGTCAAGTTCAGAAGATGATACTTTTTTGTGGTGGCAGCTCCAAAGCTAGCTCAATCATATCCGGCATTGAATATTTAGAATCTGACTTTGATTATGGTTCTGATTAAGGCCTTCAAGCGGCCTGACTACTATCTATTTAAACAGTATACTGTATTATGCTCTGTACTTATTTTTTATAGAATAAAATATATTTTTTAATTATTACTTTTTGTAGAATAAAATATCAGGATTAACTGGCAGAGAATACCACTCGGCATTAAGTCTGTAGAATTAAATAAACAAATATTAGAATAAAATATAATTATTGATGATAGGAGCAAGCAGTAGGTCTACAGGCAAAATAGGTCATTTAATCATAAATGGTCATTTGAATCAAGATTTGATATTACACAAATATCAAGATCTTACAGTCGAGCTATAATGACAGGGCAATTGTTAACAAAACAAAAACGGTAATTACGCGCTGTCGCGCCCTCAAATCCTAGGACGGTTCTCTTTCGGCACAGACTAAACAAAACGACATGAGGGTGTATTCTCCTTAAATATATGTTTAATTATTAGTTGTGCTTTAACTCAGCCTATTGTTATTTTATGCAATAAATGAATTAATAATTATGGAGGTCAAGCTTACCTTGCATTCAAATTGTAAAACAAATCCTGTCCTAGTTCCAACAAATACTGTGTCCCAAGCGAGATCCATTGTTTGTATGGGACTTAGCACATTGCACTCTGGGCCCTTCTCCAAACCAGTCTGCAATTATGAAAATAGTGTCAACAACAAAGAACATATATAAGAATTGTCAATTTTGATCCAACATTCCATTCGGAAATTGCTTATAACAAGAATGTAGGTACTAATTTTATTACAATTTTCAATCAATTCTGCAGTTTGATTTTTTGGAACATATTCGTTTTAATCCGTAAAAGAATTAATGGGTTTTTAAGTAAAACATACTAGTGAATGGAATATGAATGAGAACCGAATATATATATACACATATATATGTACACACATATTGTGGACCTGAACGACCAGGCTACTCAGAAAATTTTGTGACAGAGTTTTTATCTATGGAACACTGCCTGGTTTTGGTGTCAATTAAAACTATGACAAAACATTCCAATTTCAAAGAATTGTACATAGCCACGTGCGTGCTTGCTAAATATTTTTACTGCAATGAGTAACAACCGTCTAAACACAGGTTTCAGCAGATTGCTGTTGCACTACGACAACGCGCCCACTCACTCAGCATTAAAAACAAGGGACTTTTGGACAGTACCCCGGTTAAAGATTCCTTGCAGACCCGACTTGGAACCTTGTGACTTTTTTTGTTCCCCTAAATTAAGTCCCAGCTAAAAGGGAAGTAGTTTTCGTCGCCGGAAGGCGCGCTGGCTACGTTCAAAGAGGCTGTGAAAAAGGTACTTGAGTAAGAGTGGAAAAAATGTTTTCAGACATGTGGTTCAGACGCATTAGTTTGCAGAGATGCAAGTGGAGAGTACTTTGTAGAAATGTAATAAAAAAATTGGAACATTTCTTTTCCTTTTTCGCAAACCTTTCCGAGTTCCCCGTGTACATATATGAATAATTTTTATACATACATAAAATGAATGACATATATATTTTTCATGTGTAATCATTGTTCTAGACAGCCCCAAGTGTTTTTTAATGCTCATAAACAAGTACTTGTGATTTTGTAAATTTCTTTGGTAGTAAATAAAATAAAACGATTTTCAAATGGAGAAAAGAAATTACGTTCCCGATCTCATGCAGTTTTGAGCTACACAAAATGTGAATAATCATTGCTAATATTTATTTAATAGTAAACCTATGATAATCTGTTATCCATTGCCGGTTTAAGAACCACTATAAAGACAATAATCATGCAATCTAATAGGATGGATGGTACCCTTATTTTCTAAAAGAAGCTTGAGGTGTTTTAGTGACTCCCCACTAAAACTGTTGTTGTTGTTCACCAATTTCCTTTTTGTTGTGTCTATCTGTGACTAAATTTGACTAAATCTCGTCAATTTTCGTCTGTTATTCAGTATTGTAGAATTACAAAAGTCAAACAGTGAATCCATCCATAGCTATGTGCTGTTAATGGCGGAAGAGACGGTTCAGTTACTTTTTAATAGTGCTGACTGCTACTTTAAAATTGTTTGGAAGTTATATATTAAAAAAAAAAAAATCTGGTTCAAAAAGTACATTGGGAGTCGCGAAAAAATTTAAATTTTGCATTTATTTATTTGATGATGATTGATGCAAAAAGTACTGGATGCATATTTATGAAATTTCTTTCACAGTGAAAGGAATGAAAGGAAATATGATTAAAATTCAGGTACTAATTCAGATTTCATACTAATTAATCATTTGTGATACTATTTGTTATATATACACATGTATAAAGTTATGAGCAATACTCACCTCTAAATCATAATAGCGTATTCGAGAATCCAAGGAGCCCGTATATACCGTAGTTCCATATTTCTCCTTGACAATGGTCAGGCAAGTGACTGCAAGGTTTGAGCCCCGTAGTGTAGTGATGAGTTGACCATCACCATTGAAGTAATACACATTGCCGTCTAGGCAAGCTGCTATGAAGTTATTATCTATGCTCTGAAATTAGATTTGTTAAAATTATGGGAAAGAAAGGTTATATTTTTTAGATGTTTTCCAAAGTTAGGCCATCGACAGATTACCGATTTGACATGTCAGATGGTAGTACTTACGTTGATGTGATAGAATAGGGAATACGGAAATAAAAAAAATGTCATTGTAGTTAAAATAAATTTTATTGAGTATTTTACACTATTCTGAATAAGAATCACGTGAACCACCGCTATCGTCGTCACTATCAGTTACTTGAATAATTGTTTCATTGTCAATTATGGAATCAATCCTAATACCGCGGTCAGTCGTGTAAAAATATTTTTCTTGTTTTTTCAACTATTTTTGCCCAATCGTTCTCACAAGCTTCTTTTAGCAGGTTATACATTTTATTAGTGCTGAATGGCAGAGCCGTATTGTGGGGAGCTGTGTAATCTGTAATATATATAAACAAATATTTATCTGGTGCTTAAGTTTTTAGTCTTTGTGTAGGATAAATCTGTGCCATAGCACCAAATACATATAACCGACTGATTGGTATATTGAATAGAATAGAATACATCAACACACACAAATACACCAAGATATTTATTATATACCACGGTGTTTAAAATGATTAAGAAAGTCAATTTGAACATTTACCTTTAATTTGGGCCTATATTAACTCGATGGCATTGTACTGATAATGGTATAGCGGAATTTGGAAAGCATGATGTCCGTGTGTTAGAGCCAGTTCGTCTATCTCGTATCACACTTTTGTCACCTTGTTCTCTTTCCCTAATTTTATCAAGTCTGCTTTCAGCATCTGGACACTGGTTTCAATTCCGTTGTTTTCAAACCAGGCAACCAGTTCTGTTGTTTTACTGGCCTGGGTAGGCGCTTTATCCACCTGCATGGAATGGTATGAAGCACTGTCCATTAAAACAACTGAAAGATCCAGCAAGCTGGGTAATAATTGATGGTCAAACCACTGTATGAAGTGTCAGCATATTCATCTCCCCATGGCAGTCAGAAGTGCTCTTTGACTCAAAAGCCAGCAATGCATTATGCACAAAGTTAGATCTTTGTGGATTGTGACAATGCCGTTTTTCCTCCACTAAATAAGCCAACCTCTTTTAACAACATTAAAAGGATTCTTCTATTCGGAAAGTCATTTCTTGAATTATAATTGTAAATATGACTTCTGGTAGTCTACATTAAAATTGTCAACATTTGTTGATGCTTTGTTCTTCTCTTTTTCTTTGGTGTCCGTAACACATTTTCCTCACTTCCAGATGGGTTGAATTTTTCTTATTGATGTTGAAAAGTGATTTTATACTGATTCCAAGCACCTGATAAACACGCTCTTGTACTTGGGTGACAGGCACAAAAGGTCCGCCATTTTACGACTGACGCTCGAAATAGTCCTGTAATTTAATTATAAGCTCGCACCATTGGCTATTTAAAGTGTCCACGTTCAGAAATCCAATTCTGCGCCAAGGTCAACGTAATAAGCAGGAACAACAAACAGAAGATAGCTAGGTCACAAAAAAAACCACCATACAACAACAAATACTGGGGAACATATAGTTGCCGTCAGGTAAAAAGAACTGAGATCATACCTGTGCAATAGGCGATTTATCAATCTATTTGGTGGTAAGTGAGGCGCGAGGGCGGGCACGCCCCGCATGCCTTATCCCGTCGCTCCTATTGGTTCGTCAGTCGACCTTTGCTTCCTGCGTTGTGTCCACTTTTCGTTTGCTCCCGAAGTACAGTTGTGCACAAGTTTCTTTTGATTACGTAATATTGTTTTACATACTTGGAAAACTAATGCTGTAAGATGGTTTTACATAGAAAAGAAAGAAGAATGATTTATAATGTATATTGTTTAATGAAGAGAGAAGCTGACAGTGGGTCAGTAAGTAATTTAGAACAATGTATAAAATGGATCGCAGAGGCAACAAAAACATCCGAGACAACTGTGAAACGCATTTTAAAGAGTGCAATAGATTCAGAATTACTAGTTGTATTTCGCACTCTTGGGAAAAAAAAGGATTAAGTCAAAACCTATAACAGATATTGATAGTTTTGATAAGGGTGTTATTAGAAGGACCATCCACAATTTTCATGAAACAGAGAAAGAATTGCCTACTTTAGCAAAACTGAAAGTTAAATTACAAAATAATATCAATAAACAGGGCTCTGAAGCAAGCCTTAGACGAATTATAAAAGAAATGGGTTTTAAATGGAAAAGGACTGAAAACAATAAAAAACTTTCAATTGAACAGTCCCAAATCAGGCTTCAAAGAATTGGTTATTTACAAAAAATTAAAAAATATAGAGAAGATGGAAGACCCATAATATACACTGACGAATCATATGTAGATAATAACTCACATGCGTCTCACCATTCTTGGTCAGACAGTTCTACAAAAGGCGTAAAAAAAACAATATCAAAAGTTAGCCGCTTGGTTATAGTGCACGCTGGCGGTGAATCGGGTTTTGTGCCGCACGCTTTATTAACGTTCAAAGCTGGCACAAAATCCGGAGACTATCATGATAACATGAACTATGAAAATTATGAAAAATGCCTACATACCAAGTTGATAACAAATTTACCACCTAATGCTGTTGTGATTTTTGATAATGCCATCATATCATAATAAACAACTTGAAGTTGCACCAACATCTACTTCTAGAAAAGGATATATGCAAAGCTGGTTAACAGAAAAAGGGATACAATTTAACCAAACAATGCTGAAACCCGAGCTGTATGCGTTAATCAAAAAACATAAAGAACAATTTAAAAAATTTAATATTGATAAGAATTTAGCCGACCAAGGCCACACTGCCCTCTGCTTGCCGCCTTACCATCCTGACCTTAATCCAATTGAAATGGCGTGGTCGCAAATCAAAGGATATGTGGCCAGTAAGAATATCAGTTGGAATATCACCCGCGTGACAGAATTCGTACATGAAAAAGTGAATTTAATGGGAGAGAGAGATTGGGAGAAATTATGTTCTAAAGTAAAAAATATAGAAGAATATAGAAAAAATGATCACGTGGTGGATATGATGACGGAGACATTTATAATTCGCGTTGATGATGACTCCAGTTCAGATGGTGATGATGACGATGATAGCTCAAGTGATGACAACAGTGAAGATGAAACAGCCATGGCCACTACTAGCACTAATATCGCGTCCACATCTGGCTTTCAAGTAACCCAAGATGATTTAATGGAAGGTGTCACGCTTATCTTATGATTATAAAAAAAATCTTGAGTTATACTGTAATGTAAGATCGAAATAAAAAATAAACATACTTAAGTTAAACGTATTTTTAATTCCTAAACTATTGAAATACATTTTCATACAATAAACATTAAAATTATATGATTAAATAAAACAATAGGCTTGCACTTTCGTGCGCGACAGTACCCATGCGCAGACACATCCCCTCCACTGTCGCCCAGAGCTCTTTTTACCTGCCGGCATCTGTACTCGTAGTCTTTGCGCACAAGTACGAACAACGGACGACTAATTGACTGACTGTTACGCAGACACAAAATAGCGGCGCTAGTGCAGGTTGGGGTGACGATAGGCCATCGATATTATTTTGTACTGATAATATTACAAAAAAATGCAATGATTTAATGACCATTATACCATTTTTAAAAATCTTAATTAAGAATCTTAATCGTAAATTACCCTACTGGTTCTGTCACAGCTTAATATTAGACTTAATGAAATCACACAAAAGTAATCAAATTTGTACACTTGTAATATTTTACTCAGACTGTTACAAATATCTCGTATTGGTATTTGTATCTTGAACTACATCACTTTAAAAAATTAAAAGTGATACACAATTGTAACAGCGCATCATGGATTGAAAGAAAAATAGTTTTCTAAGTTATTAAAGAATATATAGGGGTCCAAATGATTACGTTTAGTACAAAATTGCCTAACTCAGTCATTTTCGCGTGAAATTTGTTTTGATAGAGCGTATTAACGATGAAAATATTTTTGTCGTAATTTCTACGCTACTTCAAAGTTATCTCAACCAACTGTTCATGAACTGTCAAATCGGTAATCTGTCAAAAGCCTTAGTATAGTCCCAAAAAGGTCATGAAACGATTAATTTAATATCATTTAAAAAAGCGCATAGGTATTTTTACACTCAAATGAGTCTTTCAAAGCAATTAATAAATAGGTAAAATAAAACATATATTGGAAACTTACTTCTATTGCCAAAACAGCGTCCCCATTTCCCGTGACGATGAATGAGTCTCGTTTCAAGCTCTCATCTGATGAGTAGTCATACATTTTGCACTCATTTTGTTGCTCCTCATTCATAGCTTTAACTTCTTCTGATGACTGACTATTATCTAATATTATTTCTTCACTCAGTGTCACATCTTCTCTTAAACTGGAGTCTTTTTCTTCCAACTTTACTTCACAACTGTCCCCAATTACAATGTCTTCTGACACATCTAACATGTCAAACTGTAAGTCATTTACAACTTCCTCAATTATTTCGGTCTCTTCAATATAACCTTGAGTTTCTTCTAGAGCAGGCTCAACTTTGATAACTGTTTCGAGGTTAAGATACTTACTAATATCTTCCCTTATTAAAACCACAGAGCATTCTTTAAATTTAAAACTGCTCAAATCTTCTGCTGATTGTATTGGCATTTGAGCTGCCTTTATCTTTTTATTTTTATGTGGTTTACGTGCTGGAGACTTTGCTACACTTGCAGCTTTTCTTCTTGTTTTTACAGGAGAACTCTCTAAATCCTGAAGTGATATAATATCTTCTATTGGCCTGTCATCTTCAATTATCTTCTCTAACAGATATATATTAGATGTCTTTGTTTTTTTTACTTCTTTCTTCGAGGTACTTGCACGATTCTTTGACTTTTTCTTTACAGGCTGAACAACTTTCTGGCATTGAACTCTTTTTGCTTCAAGAGTTGGTACTGCACTAGGCTCTTCCTGGACGCTTTCAAAGGCTATTTGCCCCAATTCATCTATAGGTATGTTTGTAAAGTCTTCAATAATGCCATGTACTGATAAACTATTTGTGTCAAATATTTCATTGCCCTTTGTCTCAGGAGGCATATTGAATACTGTTAAACCCAATGATGGCACTTCAGTTGGACACAAATTCTTAGATTCTAGAGAATTATTGTACAGTTTGAACTTTTCTTGAAGTAGAAACTGAATTTCCCAATCTATTTCTTTCATTCGCTCAAAATTGTCAGTAGTTTTTGACTCCGATTTTGTAAAACACACAGGGTCTGTTTGTATGGATTTCTCTGCACATTTCTTCATATCTGTTTGACAAAATCTTGAACTACAGACTTTACTCATGGATGTCTGAGTATCTTTTGACAGCTTTTTGACAACTCCAGTTATTTGTTTTTGTGGCTGAATTATTCTATTCTTATTAATTGTTAACAGTAATCTAGGTTTCATTTCATCATTACTTTTAGTGATTGTAATTGGTGTTGGAGCTGTGTTTCTATGGGCTTGATGGACATTTAATTTTTTGGGTTGTTCTAAAAACATGTCTATAGTTTTAAGTTTACTTTTAACATCACCTTTGTTAGTTGTTTGACTGTTAGTGTTTACACTGGCACTATTTTTAGGACTAACAATGGAATGACTGGAAGTGTTGGAATTGCTTCTTTTTCTAGAGTCAATATTTTTCTCAGATTCTTTTTGTGTTTCTTTTCTTTTAACATACTTTTGAGAATATTCTTTGACATTATTTTCACAATTTTTACTTTCTTTTGATTCCTCCTTGTCATTGGTATTTTTTGAAAAGTATAAGTTCAAAATAGATTGTGTACTTTCACCCTGTTCTGATGAGTTAATATTGCTAATATTTGCATTTTTCTCTTTTTCATTAGTGACTTTATATGACTGTGTAGGACTGGTTTCACTTTTCTTACGCTTCTCTTTGCGATGAGATGGTCCTTGGTCTATGGACCTTTTACGAGCATTAGATAGTACTGATTTTTCAGATCTCTCCGATTCTATCTCTCTGCTTTTAGATTCTGGACTATTTTCTTGCTTTAAACTTAAAAATATATCAAGGGAATCGGAGGTATCTTTTGATTCTTGTGTAATTTTTTCCTGTTTAGTGTCAGTACAAATGTTGTCTTTAATGGATGAAGGTAAGTCTGAAGTATCACTTTTATTTAAATTCGTATCTAGGTTTTGGGACATGATACTGGTTTCACTCTTCACACTTGGTGATTTAGAACTACTATTTGCATTGATTTTTTGTACATTGGTTTGGTCATCAGTTTTAATAAAGTTATGGTCGACAGCAACATGGTATTGTTTGTCTAGTTCAGCAAATGTTTCATCTTCATCTGAGGTTATTTCAATTGTTTCACTGAAGAATGATGGAGCAGTTGTGCTGGTAAATGTCTGTTCACTTGATCTATTATCAACACTCATTCTTGATTTTCGTCGGCTTTCTGAACTTATTCTTCTCTGCTCACTGTAATCACAGCTGTTCCCCTGAGACCTCCGCTCAAAAAGAGGCATTCTTTCTTCTTGTACTGTATAATCATAATTTGTAATCAAGTCATTTGTAATCAAGTCATCATAAATTTCCAGATCATCAGATTCATACTTGACATGACTATCATCTTTTGGATATTCTGTACTACTTTGAGAGTAGTCTTCATAATTATGCATTTCATTGTGTTGATTATAATCTGTTTGTAAAAGCTGATAACTGGATTGACAATCTGGTAAATTATATTCTCTATCAATTTCATCCAATTGCAACACTTTGTTTAGTTCAGCCATTACTATTGGCTTAATATCTTCAAGAATAATTGTATCTTGGGGATCTAAAAGGCACTGCATCTGTTTCATGAATGTATCTTCATAAATTGTATTATCATCACTGTTAATGAATTCTGTACTAGAGTTGCACAAGGATTTCTCAGCAACTGACCTTAAGTGACGATTTAAACTATTTTGTGACTCTGTTATGAGGCTGCTTATAGCATACTCAAACTTTGATGAACAACTTGGGTTGTCTATCAATTTGTGAATATTCCCTTTGTCCATTTTAAAAAGTTGGTGCACAATATTCTTTTTCATATTAGTACAATTTAATTTTGTATTCAAATTTGGTCTGTGCCTTTGAGCCTTCTTTTTTGTAGGTATTTCTTGCTTTTGGTTGGATATTGGTAGCATACTCAGATTTTTGTTTATTTCCTCACTTGGTTCTGAGGTTGTCTCCATTATTGGTTGTTGAGTCTCATTTCGATTCAATAATCTATTTCTAACAATGTTCACAGTGTCATCAACTGAATGACTGAAAGAATTGGAATTGTCAACCATTGGCCCAGGGTTGGCACAATAATGATCTGACGATGGTGGTCTATGGCCAGCTTGATATGTAGGCAATTTATTTGCTTCACTTTCATGTCTATAGGTTTTATGTGGCCTTTTATCTTCATAATTCTGCCTCTTAATATTGTTATCCCATATTTGATGTTGATTGTAGGGGTTTGGAGTATGAGAAGCATTGTACATTTGTCTTTGGTCAATATCTTTCTCAATGGTGTGCTCATGATTATCATAGTAATGAGAATCTTTATAGAAGATATCATGTTGCGGTATATCATGTCTTGTTTGTCGAGAATGGTTAGATCTGTGACTTAGAGGTGGACCCCTTTCTTGATTTTTACGTATATTCATTCTGTTGTCAAATCTGTACTGATTTCTGTGAAAAATTTCCGGCCTTATACGATTCTCCATAGGTCCCGGGTGTATAATAAATGGCTGCGCGGGTATGAATGGTCGCGGGCCGTTTGGCGGGAACCTGAAATTGTGAGTAATAACATGTTAAATAATTAAACGATAAATGGGACAGTTCTCTTCCGTCGATGTAACGTTAGCAATGAAACATATTTTTCCAATATCAAATTACGATGTGCTCTTTTTGGTTTTTATATAGTCCGGTTTATATATATCTATTTATGAGCAGTGAGGAACCTATATGTCAAACGCGTTAATGATACAATGAGTTTTATTGTAAACAATATCCTAAGTGCCATTTACCTGGGGCCGTCACGTAATGGGAAGATTTTCGTTTGTCGATAGTGCGGCGGACCGACACCTCGAGGACGAAAATGAAGCGAATTTTCACTCCGCCATCCATTTTTGCCTACATGACCTCGTCTCATTTTATCACGATTACAGCATATCAGGACACCAAACAAAATAAAGTATTGATAGTTTTTATATTAACACTATCAAATAATTTGTATATATCATAAACGAATTAAATATGTATTGAAAAAACAAGATTGATCAATTTCCCACTAATAAAAATACAACAGCAAAATAAGTAGAAGTTTGACATTTCATTCGCCGTGTTGCTATAGGAAAATTAGAAAATTAAATATAGAGGCGTTCATTTTAAATTCTCTGAAGCATTTTGAAGCGCCTTTGAACATGTATTTGAAAGTTGTTTCTAAGTTTTGTTTTTTACCTAAATTAATTTTTGTACAGTTTTTATAGTAACACTATTATTTTATTAGCATACGAGAATTCCTCAATTCTGAATTATTTTACCCTTTCCCATGTCCCCAAACCTTTTTCCAAATCCATTATTTCATTAACAAAGGTAGGCAGCAGCGCATTTAGGGTGTGCCAAAGTTTAACATTTAGGACGTATGTTCGCATGTATCACTGATGCATATGGCGACAGTATACACTTACCGCCAGGTGGACTGTATGCTCGTTTGCTACGTCCTTCTTTCTATAATAAAAAAAAAACTAATTAAACCGGTCCTAACGCGAAGTTTACTTTATTTATAGTCGACGTTTCGTGGGGTTACACCAATCATTGCCACAACCGAATATTTGCGTTAAGATTTGCGTGAATTCTTGTTTACTTACCATTGTGATTAAACTATTAATACTCTGTACTGTATAATGTTTGGAACAGGAAAGGCTGAGACAGAGGTCACACCTTTTTAAAATATACTTCCAAACCAATAAATTTGAAATCAGGATTTATTGTGCTCATGTTGAAAATGCCTGGTCCTATCACTTAAGGCCAACAGGCTAACAGGCAACCGGTGTCAAACTTTGATAATTTATAAAAAATCAAGATTGATATTTTTCTCTGATGTTTCGTCTATGATCTTAATTTTAGCTTCATTTAGGAGCGATTCCCTGTTCATGGAATTAAAGGCGTTTTTACATCTATTTTTAGCAGCAATAATTGGTATTTCGATTTCGGTGAATTTTTTACTATTTTTAAATTAGGTCCAGTTCCATAACAGAGTTCCAGAACGTATCAAAATCGCAATTTGTTATTTGACACTAATGTATTAATTCCGTAACAAAGTTACGTCATCTTTAAGTACAATTTTTAGTAAAAACAACACTAGTAAAGTAAACACTAGTATTTAGTTTAGTAAAGACTAAATAGTCTCAAATCTTCTCGCGTATTCTTTGTTTCACATAGACTTACCTAACTTTTTTTTAATATTATAATATTACGAACATGCCGAACACGTGGCAAACAAAACAACTCCAGTGTACAGAACAATCAGAACATACAGTTCTGTGAGAATAATATTAAAGGGTTGGAGAACTTTAAATACTTGAAAATTTAACTTTAATGCAGGCAACATATGCTTTTAGCTACTCGTGCAAAAACTCCTTGGTTCAAAGGTTTTGAATAGAAAAACAAAAATTACTCCCTATAAAAATATAATTGGTCCAGTAGTAAGTTATGGCTGTGAAACCTGGTGTTTGTCGTCTGTGGAGGAGCAGAAGCTGCCTGTTTTCGAGAGAAAAGTGCTGCGTAAGATATTTGGTTCTGTGAGTGAGAAAAATGGAACTTATCACACATGAATTAATCACGAAATAGATACACTGATTCATAAACAAACGTTAATGTGGTTCTGTAAATCACCGTGTCTGATATGGGCTGGACATATAGAGAAAGAACTCTTAAAAATCATGAAAAGCTGGATCCCACAACAAAAGAGAGTATGTGAGGAGTATGAGGCGAATAACACCCTGTAGTAGGATTGTTATGGCAGAGGTGGGTCCTTGTAGGCTTGTAGCAGCGATGAAAGTAAAGTAAACATGTATCTCAAGTGTAAATCATTTAACATACTGTATCTCAGGATCTATAGCTCTCATCATAATGTGGATTTGAGTTTTTTTTGAGCTCAATGCACTTAATTAAGTTTTACAGGTTTTCACAGGACGATTCTCCATGAATTTTTGATATTATAATCAAACTATTTTTTTCTTTCAGCTTGTAATCGAACCTTTCTCGAAGCCTGGAACCCTGGATACTATTCCTATTCTTTTATAAAAACATAATTTTTTGGGCTTTGTTTTTAGCAATTGTATAGGATAAATAAGAATAATTTGCAAAAAAGTTAAAATTTTATGCCAATGAACTCAGAATCATGAATAGAAGCCTCATTCAATCTTTGGGAAAGGTTTGGTTACACGTGGTATACACCCTGTATATTGCGATTCCATGCCTTGAGAAAAGGTGGAGTTAAAGATGTGGATGTAAGGAAGTGGCTAAGGTGAACCTTAGCTCACACCTTAGCCAAATGTGGCTAAGGTGTGGCCACATGTAAGGATGTGGCGAAGGGTTGAGCTAAGGTTTTATTGTTCATTGGGTAGGTAGATCTAATAATAATAATAATGCAGTACTGGTATGTTAAAAGTACAAATAGGGTTAGGTAAATAAAATCAAATGATTATGAAACATAATTATATTTATTATAAGACAGTACAATCTGTCGGGCCCGTCTTTGAGAATTTCAGGGCTCTGGGCCAGGTATGGCCCTTGTAAGGAATAATTTTACTATTTACTAATTTTATATTTGCCTATGTATTTAGTACCAACACGAAACTAAGAACATGTACTCATGTCCTCGTATAAACAATATGTTGATAGAAAGTAATTTTTATAACATAGAAGTAAAAACATAATTATCCACAAAATTAAATTATTGTATTAGTATTTAACGTTTTATACTGTTAGTATTATGTATATTGAACTCAAAGAGCAGATATTAAAAAAAAACTATTCATTCCTCAGGGTACCATTGCTTAGTAGTGGTAGGGAGAAATGCAAATACATAGTTATATTTTAGGTGTTTATATAGTCCTACTTTTATGGGTATTATATGGACATGTATACATTAAGACCCTATATTGGGTTCTGTTGGATGAACAACTGTTATCAAACTTTTCTGCATTAATTCTGCAATTGGCTGGAAAATATGACCTTTGTAATTAATAGATGACAATTACTAATCAATCACTTGACATTTCATTCCTTAATAATTAAAATAAGCTATCTATAATTAAAATTAGTGACAGAAAAAATACCAAAGAAAATTTTCGTTGTTTGTTTTAATTTTAAGGTTTACTCAATTGGTTATTATTTTAATAAAGTGTGACTATATGAAACAACTAAAATATAAATATTTGCATTCCACGGGGTACCACCAAGTAGGAAGACTGTTTTCTCGGGGTACCACTGGTGGCACTAGGCAATGGTACCCCGAGTAACATACTAACAAATCATCCTGGATTCAAGGGGCCTGCTCCACATCGGGGCTAAGGCCCCTGGCCGAGCAGGCCCATGCCTAAGACTGGCCTGCAATCTGTACTTGAGATACATTGGTAGAGGCGGATTAATTGAATTTTGACCTTCAGAAGAGGAGAGTGGCGTCACAGACAATGTGGCAATATTTGTAGTATTTCATCTTAAAATAAAACTTTATAAACTGTCTTGCGTGACACGAGGTCATAGATGAAACTCTTTCTTCCAAACAACTATCAAATTGTGTTTATTTTTGCTGTATAGAGAAGAATTAATTCTGCCTCTGTATCGACCTACCATAGGTAACTCGATAAAATTTATCCTCGATAGTTTGAGAATAAATTAAATCAAAATATATGTATATTATATATAAAATAGATTACCTATCTATTAAGTTTTAATGCACTTGTGTAAGCGATTGAAGACATTTGTGGGCGAGTTCAAATAACTTGTCTGATATTAGAACTGTTATACTAACAGTCTGTATCTATTTAGATTTATTCAGAATTTATTACTGTCATTGGATGTTAATGGGTAGTTCTGATATTAAAGAATCTTTAAAATTAACGGCTGTGGCACTGCCAGCTCAATATATAGATAAGTAGGTAAATAAAATTATTATAGTCTGCCTTGATCACATACATTTATTAACAAAATGGTTTGTCCCATATGTACAAAAGTGTGGGAGCATTTGCTGCTGATACACTTGACCCATTGGGGAATACAGTCATTTTTGATAACATTTGCGATAAGACAATGACTTCAAAATATTATTGTCTATAGTAAAAAAAAACATTTCAAATATTTCGTGACATGTTTCCATTACCAAACTATATGTTGTAACGAAGTTTATTCCATTACAACATCGATGATATTATTTAACAACATAATGCTTTATATTTTCTATATTCCTGCAAGAATCGACGTTGGGTCCTCCACTCCTGACTTGACTTTCCGTAAAAATAGTACTGCTTCGCGACCGTCGATAAGTCTGTGGTCGTATGACAACGCCAGGTACATCATCGGTCGTATTTCTACCTAAAAAGTATTATCTGAAGAATAACATCCAAGCCCCTCTGACAAGCGAGTATAATGGACCAAAAGAAACGCGCATTATACTTTTTTCTCCCTATAAAATCCCGAAATTAAAAAGATTAGGTAAGTGATGGGATGAGGAAAGCTCCTCCTGTTATACGCCCCATTTCCTTCTTTTCCAATTTTCGAATGTCTGTGTTCAAGGCACCAAACAAGAATAATATTTAAAAAAAAAACATTTTGAGAAAAAGTAATTTTGAAATTTGGTCAATAGGGGGCTAAGTACAATTAGGAATCGGGCAATACAGACCGGAAGCTTTTTAGCAGCAGTCTCTAAAGGTAACATTGATATTCATAGGAGACTGCACCCAAAGAAAAACTTTCTCTCTCTTGACCTATATTTCAATTTCCCACGTCTGCCTTTTGTACATCTTTTCTTTTTCTTCCTTTTTATTTATTTCATTTTATGTGTGTACAATAACTTATTAAATAAATATAACAAGAAGCCTTGTGCGTTACCTTGCCTGCTATCGCCATCGGTCGCTGTACGATCGCGTGCATGCCCAGGATGGACGACTGAGGCAGGTTGATGATGGGCATTGAGAGCAGTGAGCCGAACACACCGCCGTTGCTGATCGTGAACGTGCCCCCTTGCATGTCCGCTGGGGTCAATTTACCTATAAGGGAAAACGTTACCATTTTACGAAAAAGGACGATGATTCTATGTCATAAATTAAGTCCGCCTCTGTACAATATGGTGCATAAAGAGTAAAAAAAAATTTACTACGAAGGACGTTATTTCATCACATCCACTAGGCGAATCAGATTTGCTAGGTAGCCACTCCTTAAGGAAGTCATGCCTTGAGGAATTTTATGATTAAAAATAATTCTCTTCTTTCAATTGTTTTGTCTAAGTGGTGGACTGAGTTTTTGTTTGAAAGTAAGTGAAGTTTCATTTGAGGATGGGCATTGAGAGCAGTGAGCCGAACACTCCACCGTTGCTAATCGTGAACGGTGCCTCCTTGCATGTCCGCTGGGGTTAGTTTACCTACTAGAAAACAAGTTACCTACAATAGGGAAAGGACAATACTACATCTCAGTTATTAGGCGAATCCGAATCGATAGGAAACCACCTCCTTGAGTAAGCAATCGACTCTGCGTTCAGTGACCACTTCTTAAAATGTCTTGTGCTTTCTTAAGCACAAGACATTTGACTGGATTTGACCGCTTCTGGATTTGACCATTTCTAGATTTGATCACTTCCTAATATGTCCACTGATTGTACAATGTGCAAACAATTGACAAAAAAAGAAAGAAAGAAAGATGCGATTAATGCTCGATGTTAAATGCTCCTCTCTTGATTACTTTTGGTAATGTGGCGGACTGATTAGATTGTTTGAGAGCAAGAGAAGAGGGTTACGAGGAGGACGCATGATGTATCTATCCTATTTGGGTGGGAAGTGTGGATTACCAGAGCTCATTCTTCATGCCAATGATTTACATTCCCTCATTTAATTAAATTTCTTCCTATTCTTCGTTGTTCCTTTTATATTAATACCGTTTATTGGAAACCTATTACATCCGAGAAGTCTTTAATGCTATCTTTTAAATCCGTTCTATTAGGAACATCGATCGACTTTATTAAAAAATATAATTTTGCGAAGCAAATATTGCACACAGTAGTGAAAACAACAAAATCAAACCTAAATTTGTTAACCACCGATCAGTAATTTTAGCGCAAACATTGCGAACAAACAAATAGGCGCGACTTTGTCTTTTGTACAAAAAGAGTACTTTTTTAAAACCTCTAAATCAATTATTCTATTGCCTTAGTGTTCATTGTGGTTACCGTTGTTCTCATTTATTGTTCATTCATAAATATAGAGGAGTCGTGGATTAAAGTGTAAACTCCTGAGATTTAAATTGATACAGTAAATATATTTTTAAATTCAGAAAGATTGAATCATATACCACTTCTTGCCTTCTCTGCTATCGCGTTAATTGCCAGTTCAATCCTTGGATAGTCCATAGATTCCACGCTCCTAAGAACCGGCACAACTAAGCCTCGAGGCGTCGCCACTGCGACTGATATATCCACGTAATCTCTGTAGACAATAGATAAATCGAGATTTTTCCATTACGCTACAATATAGGACTCTTCAAGAGAGCTGTGAATAAGATTTTGCAAGGTCGGCGGCGCACCCGCAAGCCATAGACGGCGGTGACCACTAACCATCATTTGGTCCGCCCGCTCCTCTGCCATCTATTCTATGAAAAAAGCAAATAAGATAGAAATAATGGGAAAAGTACACGATTGCCTTGACCGTGTGGTGTATGCCGGTTTTAAGAATACTAAATTACTCCAGCACCACATTTCCTCCCTTGGGTGTCGTAAAAGGAGATTACAGACTCGTTTACACAAGGAGACTTTCTCGAACGGTTCGGGCGAGAATATTGTATACGGTTCTCGTATGCTACGAAACTACATACAATTCTCGCTTGATCAGATCATGATAACTGTTTATACTTTTGATTAGCTTTTGACCGATGTTCGAGAAACTTGTTCAAGCCGAGATAACAAAGCCGCTATTGCAGCCTTGAGGCACTGCACTACCTTAAGAGTGGACTCGAAAACTCGGCCTGCCGTTTTAAGGCCATACGTCCTTCATGAACAAAACCGTATGCATATCATGTCCATGTCCAGCAGTGGATGAAAAGAAAAGCGCTGGTTTCGATAATGGGTAAATCGTATTGATGTTCAGTTTAGGTGTCACTATTTGAAAATTTTCATAACGTTCATTCCCATTTGACCACAATGCATGCACAACTTGCAGTTCTAAATTATGTAATAACTTCGCAGGAGATAATGCAAAGGAACGAAATGGCTTGCAGATTTTCTACCGTAGAATCGTAGGGAACGTAATGAGATTCCTTGAAATGATTTCAACATTTTTCAAGTTGTGATGTCAGAACGTACCTATATTTCGGACTTTACGGGAAACATTATTATTATTTTTTATAGAAAGAAGGCGGCTGACGTGCATGCAGTACACCTGCTGGTAAGTGGATACTGTCGCCCTGCGACATTCGTGATACATGGCAACATCAATCCAGATGACAAACGATGACATATTCCGGGATGCATACCTGCATTTAGAGATTTAGGAACGGATTTTGAGCAAGGGTTGGGAAAATGGACAAGGATAGAATGAGAAGGGAATGGGCTCTGGCATATCTCACTACCGAAACACATACGCACATTGAGGAATAAGATAATGTGGAAAATGTATTTCATAGTAGTCCTCTGCCTTCATTCCTCACGACACTTCCAAGCCGCACTACCAGTATTGTCGTGGAGATTTTTTTCTTTCTGCGCTACTAACCGGTACCTATCGGTAGTGTCGTGGGGAATTTCTTTTACTTTCCGCACCACTGACCAGTAGTCTCGTGGGTAATTTGAAAATGGTGTGATTCTTCATTCCCCACGCCAATACTAAAATAAATATTTAATCTTTTTTAATCATTTTCCTAAGATTTAAAGGAACAAATTATTATGCTTAGAATAATTAATAGAATAGTCCTCTCACTGCAACTTTAAATTATTTAAACAAGAACTCTCATTGTTCAAAATCATTAGAACAAATAACATAGAAGGGTTAAAAAATAATAAATACTTAAAATTAAATTAATGGCCCTCCTTATCAAACACGTTCAAACATAAAAATATTATCGTAATTTATCTAGTACATAACATGGCCTAAACTTACCTATTTCCTTGTTAATTAATTGTATCTGAACACGTGTAGGTACATAATGATATCGTCGTTGAGGATACGTAATTTGTGTCTTTTTGTTCTATTCTTATTGGTTTCGATCCATTAGACTACTGGTCAATAGTGCAGAAGGCAAAAAATCCCCACGACCCTACTTACTGACGGTATTGCAGCTTTGTAGCCTTGGGTAAGGAGGGGTCCTCTGTGAGAGACTTGGCCGTTGAAAATTTCTTTTTTAGACTGACCTATATACAATGTCATCGCCTATGATGACTCCATTTATGACTGGTTGGTCCATCAGCGCGTTGGCAGCAGCTTTGATAAATGGAGACATGAACGATAATTTGAAGCCATACTTCTTCATAAATGCATCCAGATTGGCCTTGCGGAACGCCATTAATTTGCTGCGATAAAAAGAGAAATAAATAATTATTTACAGAGTCAAATTGGAGCAAGCACACTAGTGCTCACTAACGCTAAGTTTTAGTAAATTATGTATTTTACTTGATGCTTTGTTCCCAATAATAAGTTTTTTTTTTCAGTTTCATTGTCAATTCCTTTCGTAAAAAAATCAAATCAAATAAAATCAAAAATCAATAAATCTCAATCATTTCGTTGTCTTAAAATGTCTTATTTTTGAAATCCTTGAAACTAATTTTAACTGATAGCCCAGAAACTAATAACGAACAAGAATTTAGCCATTCCGAAAAAAATAAAAACGAAATGCAGGCCCCACGACGCACCCCTAGGGCGCCCGTTATAACTAGTTCCATAGTATTTAAGGCAGAAGTAATCGGTTCGTAGCCGCTTCAGCCAACCCTTGCGTCAATGAGTATTTTGATTATCTGATGAGTTACATCATTTTAAGTTTTGCCAAATAAATATTTCATGCCTCATGTCGCACTCGTTGAAAGTAGTTAACATAGCGGTGGTGTTCTGAGCCTCTTTCAATCTCTCTGCGATTCGTTTTCGCATCTTGTTCATTGGCACGGGATGCTCTGTTCGCGTTCCTGATATCGCCTTTGTTGGATCACCGATTTTTTGTGCTGCTAACTGCAAACAATATAATATCTATTTATGATTGTTCTGTTTGTGTTATTGTACTGGCTACTTTTAGTGTTGGTGGGACTGCTATACTTCCCCATTATCTATCTGTGATAATCTACTGGATATAGGCTTTTCATAAGGTGTAACATAACAGTCCCCAGCTTTCTCATCAGTTTTTCATAAGTTTTATTGCATAAAAGAACTTTTCCATTAACCAAATCACATACTACTAGCGGACAGCTTGTCTGTCACATAGTAGGTACCGCTATATTAGTTGGCCTTTGATTTTTATTCTTTTGTTTAATTTTTCACCAGTGAGTGCCTAAAAGGGGACAGAGAGGCCTTTTCGCGTTGAAGAAACTGCGACTGCGGTGATTGCAATTGTTTTTTTTTGTAAATGGGGCAGTAAATATAGATGAGCCATTGTTTACTGACGGGTCTTTAAATATAAGGATGCCCCTCTGGGTTCTCTTCTCTATTTTTTTCTAAATTTACGCACGTAAGTCAAACTAGCAAAAAGAAGAATTTATTACTGTAGGTCCAACCTTCTTAGCAGCAGCAGGTTTCGGAGCGGCGGCTTTGGTGGGGGCCTTCGCAACGGCGAGTGCTGGAGCAGCAGCGGGGGCGGCGGCCGGCGTCGCTGCGGGCGCCGTTGCTGTAGCTGCTGGCTTTGCCGGGGCCACACCTGTTACGTTTACCTAGAAAAAACAAATTGG
Source organism: Sesia bembeciformis (assembly GCA_943735995.1). Classification (NCBI taxonomy): domain Eukaryota; kingdom Metazoa; phylum Arthropoda; class Insecta; order Lepidoptera; family Sesiidae; genus Sesia; species Sesia bembeciformis. The sequence continues at coordinate 11,065,585 of OX031042.1, read as the reverse complement.
GCGGTAAAAAATAAGCAGTAATAAAATTGAAAAGGAAGTAACACGTTGTGAAATGAGTAATTCAATAAATATTTGAATGCGTGAAAATCCGATTGGGCGGTAAAATGAATAATCGGGCAGTAACGCGTGAGCAGTTAGGTATAGAAATCTGTCCACTAGAAATATTGGGATAAGTAGTAAATAAATATAATTTATGATTTATCTCTAACAAAGTCTCCGGTGATCGCTCCGCTAACAGAATCAAGCCGAATCGTTTCCGAGTATGAAAGATTTTCAATCAAATGACGTTCTACTTTTACCCAATGCTGAGAACTGGCGAACTACATATTTAGCTAACTGCCCAATCAATTATTTTACCACCCAAATAATAATCCTTAACTGTCCGGTGTAACCGGCCGAATATTTAAAAAAAAAAAACGATTAAATAATTATTTCCCAAAAAAAAAACTTGATAACGTCTTTATTTTTTTATTTATACACGGCAAACAATCTGTACCTATTTACCTATTGTTTGTTGCAAAATATTACTGAACTGCATTATTTCTCAACCTGGTGGTCACGAACCAGATCAGTCTGTTACAAAAAAATCTGTTATGAATTAAATAATGATTTATAATCAAACGTCAAACGATAAAAACGTAATTAGTATCTACCTACTTACCTAATTATTATAAGGGGGTTGTTAGGTTATTATCTATACTAATTTATACTAATATAATAAAAAGGTAAAATTGTGTGTTTGTATGTTGGAAGTAATCTCTGGAACTACTGAACCGATTTCAAAAATTCTTTCACAAATAGGAAGCTACATTATCTGTGTATAATATAGGGTGTATTTAATTAGTACTAATCATTTACGAATATGAAATGTCAAACCGAGAACAGTGGTTGCTGCGACTTGACTGCATCCCCGTCTTTCACGAGCATCTTGGCGATGGTCCCATTGCCGGGCGACATCACCGGCAACGCTGTCTTGTCTGTCTCGATCTCCAGCACCACCTCGTCCATGGCCACTGCGTCTCCCTCCTTCTTGAGTAACCTGAATGTTTGGAATGAATACTTGGTATAAATGGTATAATATTATTATAAATGGAGATCACGTACCAGGAAGTGAAGCGGGGCGCCCTCCTGCCAGGTGGACTTAAGAAGTCGCCGATAGTGGTTCGATGAAAAAGACCAGAGGCCGTATATGGTGGCGAGCCTATACGTAGCAGCAGGGGGACCTAGGCTGATGGTATGGTATGTTAAATTATTGTTAAGTTACGCTATACTATGTAGGTACCTAAGTGACTTGACTTACTTAGTCGTGCTGATTAAGTAGGTAGTTGATCATCCGTGACGTCAGTTGATAGATGCGAAAACATGTGCATGATACAGTATTGGTGGGCATCGTCTTCATTTAACTCATATGTAGGTAAGTTTCATTAATCGGTAATGGAGATGCCACGATCACACATTTGACGACAAGTGAAATTGTTATACAAATGAGTAGGTACCTACCGACTTTGAAAACTGACCGCTAGTACCTACCTATGTGTGTCCGCATTAATATAAACCTATGGCTCAAGTCGCCTCCGAGAGTTGTTGTGTCGTGCGACTAGAGAGACTGTTTTACTCTTCGATCAAGAGAGTAAAGACAGTGTCGGCTTTGGTCTTGCTAAAGAACTTACTTGACATCTCCGGTGCTGACAGAGTCCGGAAAGCTGGGCGCCTTTACTTCCTCAACGGCGAGGAGATTATTGGTTGTATGGACTTGTCGCGTCAACAGACAGGGCAGTGGTCGTGGTCCGACAGATAGGTGGCACCTGAAGAAAACAAAAGAAATCATTTCAGGAGTTGGTTTATAAATAGTAATATGTAAATACATATATTTAAGAACAGTCAACAATACGCTAATGTACCCAAAACCGTTCTATTCTAGGCCTTATTACCTACTAGCGTATTAAGGTACCGATGGGTATACGTTGACCTTTAGCTGATTGTACATGTACATAATTAGGTATATTTTAACGTAGAATCAATTTTTTTGTTGTAAAAAGAAAGCAGCAAACAGACGTCTAGTTCGTCTGGTAGTAAGTGGTTACTTTCGCACACATATTCATAACTACTATGTTAACTTCCTCCAAGAACGACAGATGTTGCTTTTATATTACTGCGGATGCAGTTGTCTTCTTTGAATATAGAATTCAGAATAGGGAATATAAAGGAATGTTGAACAAAGCATAGAAGCACTTACATTGAAATTTTCGTTTGGTGCCTCTGGATTGAATTGCAGCATTGAATATTCCAAGAATTTTTTCGTAAGCTTTGTGAGATCTGAAAATTATTTTGTTTTTGCTTAAATCACGTTCTAATATTATTATGCAATTTATTTTTTTGATATACATCCCGCTGTTGAAAATTGCTCATTACAGTACGAGCGCCGCAAAGTCTACTCCAACACGCGTATTAAAACGCGCCACTTACTCTACCTCATGGTGGTGTGGAAATGCGTTTTTTCTCGCCAATACGCGTGTTGGAGTAGACTACGGCGCTCGTACTCTGAAACTATTCATTTTACAACAAAAAAGGTTAGTACATAAATTATAGGAAATTTTCTCTAATTTAATTTATCACATAACTTCATCGTAAAATGAGTTGGAAAGGAGATATTGTCAAAAAACCGTTTTTGGGCGCTATTTTTCCAATATGGCGGCGCAAGTGGCAAAGATACGAGGTGGCAAAGTGAAAATTCGAAAAGAGCACGTTGAAATCTATACAAACACCAATTTTCAAAACTCCCGGAAAACTTTCCAGGTAACCCACTTTTTGAGCACCAAATGACTGTACCTACTAATTTAAAAAGGTTAAAATAAAAACATAAACAAGTCTTGTTGATAGTCTGCAATAGTTTAATACATCATGTCACCTTCATCGTGCGAATCTAATGATCAAGCTTCTTGTTTATATATTACATTCGATAAAATTAGAATTTGCAAAATTAAAAGATTGATGATATACATTTAGAAATATTACGTTTTATATTTATTTTGGCCAGCCATTAATTTTCATTTTTCAATTCAGCCCGCCAGTTTGCCCATCTCTGGGTTAGATGGACGAAGCGATGGCGGTCGCTCATGATTTTCCATTTGGTTAATCTTATTTCCACTACTGATTATTTAGTCTCGATACCAACAATATATATTTATTTGGATTAATTGAACTATACTTTATTAGACTTACAATTTGTAACAGTCTTCGTCTGAACATGCCGTAGGTATGTATTTTTAAAATAAATTTGTCAATCACAATAATAGTATTATTAAAAATAAAATATCATCTTTGAAAATCGTTTGTCTGGTGTCAACTTTTACAGTTTGATCTGTTTTCTTTTTGTCTGTCAGAAGTCAGGTAGAATTTTTAAAAAGAGGTTGTACCTAATACGAGTGCCTACCTACGTTACGTAGGTGTGCGCGAGTAATTCCTCTATTTTATTGAAAATATAATAGAATATTGAAAAAAATAACTTACAGTAATACTATTCTTTTTCTTCTTCAGTTTTTTCTTTCACGACACAGGTATGTCGTTTTCACGACATAGGTATGTATGTATTACATATTTACCAGCTTAGCAATTATAATTTCTGAACTGGTCTCTTGCATTGAATGATGTCAAGGAAATGTAAAATCACTGGACATTTTTTTGCATTACTTGCAAGAACCATTATTATGCAAGAAGACGGAAAAGACTTCGTCAAGAAAGTCCGCACTACATACAGGTGGCCGGCTACTTCCCTGCGCAGCGCATATGTTTTTGGTAGCTGCTTGTGAATTTCTATACAAAATTGTTTAGCCACGTTTACTCCCAACATCGAACATATGATAATATTGTGCAACTCATATTTATGAGCTCCAACTTATTTTTTTTTAAATACCTATATTATTTTATAACATATTAATTGCCCATTCTAAACACGTTCTATTGGTTACTAGATGGCACTAATAATTAATTAATCTTTCTATTGCACAATAGAGGGCGCGGTGAACAAAAATATTGCTATTGAACGATAGATGACGCTACGGCCCAGTGAGGTTTGGAACCGTTGAAATTAGAGATCTCTAATACTTATTTTGTAGGTAAGTCTATGGTAGAAACAACTACATATTTTGTTACCTACTCATTGGTTTTACATATGGAATATATGAATGAAAAAAATCCCAGTTCTGTGGTTTTATAGATAGCATGCCTAGCCAAACATCATGCAATGATGTATGTAGATTTAATTGAAAATTGGATTACACTGCCATGGTGTAATTGTTACTTTGAAAAATACGGTTCTTCCATACCTATTGTATGGTTCAGTCACAGATCACAAACCGTGGGTTCAGCTATGGCTGAAATGTAACTATTTTATGTAATATAACGTGGTACGCCAACACATTACTCCGTCCGTACTACTAATATTTCTGAATGCAAAATCAGTGCAATAGTCACTTGATTAGTTATGGCACGGACTATATAATCTTGGTTAAGGAATGTTTTGTTTTAGTTTGGCCACAGCTACAAAACTTAAATATTATTTTCATCAAACTTTAATCAAAATCTGTCGATACAGACTGGAATGCGAACACGGTAGAGTTTCGAACATTAACGTTAAGTTTAAACTAATTAATTAGGCAGTTCAAAGTAGTCAAAAGGACAAGGGTGTTTCGGTATGTCGTAGGTACCCTACGTATTGAGATAGAGATAGATATAAAAGCCTTTGGAGGCAGGACGTTGGTGACCACTCAAGACGCCGTTACGGCGGTCTCCTTGGACATTAGGGTTGTCAAATACTAAAAATGTTTCAGAAGAATAATGATCATACATGAATGCGCAGTGATAGATACCATCTTTTGCAACTTGTAAGTAATACAGGGTAATACCGTAAACCTGGCAGAAGACGGACTGGTTCAGAAATCTTAGGGATGAGCATGAAGTTTTTATTGCGGGCATCAGTCTCACATGTGAGAATAGTCATGCTGTTCACCAATATCTGTTAAGAGATGGCACAACAAGAAGGGGAATGATTATTTGTTTAGAATTAAATTTAAGACCTCGAAGTTTACATGCAACAGCAAAAGGGATTCGAACCTTTGTGACATAGTCCCAAGCTGCCATTTTTGATTTTTTTTTTAAATCGCGGCCCACGATTGGATTTACATAATATATACATAATACATAATTATGTATATATTATGTAATTTTACATTTTACATAATAATGCATAGTAAAATGTTCGAACCCCTTTAATACACACCTACGTAATTTGTAAAGACGGAGGGAATACATATTTTTATTCTCTTCAAGGAAGACATACAGTATTACCTACAATAGGTATCATCAATTATTTTCCCAATGTACGCACGTGTTTCGGTAGTGAGTGGGATATGCCAGAGCCCATTCCGATCCCATCCTATCCTATCCCTTTTCCCATTTTCCCAACCCAATCCATTCCTTAATCTGCAAAGGTAGGCAATGCAGCTCATCCGGGAGCATGCCAATATTTCTCATTCTGGACTAATGTTGGCATGTATCGCGGATGTCTATGGAAGACAGTATCCACTTACTATCATGGGGAATGTATGCTACACTGCCGCCTTTTTTCTATAAAAAAAAAGTATGGTTACACGAAATTTAATAAATAAATAGATAAGAAACCCAAAGAAGTATCTACTATTTAAGCATATTATACAATTTAGTTTGGCAAAATATTATTATTAAATTGGATGTGGATCCACAAAGTGTGGATTATTATCCATAAAATAATAAATATATACAAGGTAATAAAAATAATAAATATTAGATCTAAGAATCTATAAATAATACATGATAGAATCATATATAATTCTTGTTAGGTAAATAATATTGTGTGCCAACCCTATGGTTAAGAGGGAGCTCCCCCACTAATTTGCTAAGATTCATGCAGCCCGCATCTTTGATTAGGAATCTATGACGTCCCTCACGGAAAGCTATCGACTGCTCACTTATCTACTTGGGTAATTTGACGAACATTTACAACCCTTTATGAAATCAAACTGGATTTTCTCCTACAACATTTGAGATTTTCGCGTTTTTCACACATATTTATATATTTAAACGTAAACGTAGTTAAAAATAAACGTTCGCGTTAAGACCCATTTAAATAGATAAATACGATTTTCTCCTTTTGCAAATTGTTAATAAGAAGATACCCTGAATATAATACCCTGAAGATGTGAGTGATTTTTTATTACGTCTAATGGCTTGTCTTCATATTGCCTTTATACTGGTAAATGGAAATTCTGTTCATCAACATGTTTTAAAATTACTGAGTATGATGGTATGTGTTTAGGATTAATTCCGATGAAATCATTCAGTACGGCAAAGCAGTAAGTACGCTATCTGGACAGTGGAGAGCCTTGGGATAGGCTTATATCTAGTATTTTTTTTTTTTTATATACTAGTGGGCGGACGAGCAAGCGATCCCACGTGATGGTAAGTGTTACCGCCGCCCATGGACACCTGCAACACCACGGGGTATGCGGGCGCGCCGCCGACCTTGCAAAATCCTATTCACAGCTCTCTTGAAGAACCCCATATCGTAGCTTAATGGAAAGACCTCTTGAGGCAGTTCGTTCCACATCCTACGAGTTCGCGGTCTAAAGTAATTTTTGGACCGAACAGTGCGCGACACCTCCGTATCGAGGAAATGCGGATGGACCGCACTTCTGTGACGGGAGGTGCGGTTATAGAAACCCGACGTTATAGTGAAGAGACAAAGGTTGACAGTATGGTAGATACTTGTATTATAGTAATGTTGGAAACATAATCGCTGTCGACAGAAATATTCTCATTTTTGTTAGATTTAGATTTATACTTAGTAATTCGGAAATTGAAATATGTAGGTGTTTTACGTAACATATTAAATGAAGCCTGTGTTTCCAAGTTTCGCCATCACAATCTTCCGCTTTTCTCCTTCAACCAGTATCGCCTAGGCTTTATGAAGTTCTATGTAAAGCTTTATTATTTCGCTGTTTATTTATTCCAGGCTCTATTAAGAAGCTAGCCAACCAATTCGGTGAAACGTAACTAAACTGCGGCGTGGTACAAGCTGCGAAGTCTTAAAGTTATTAATACTTCAATGTATTGTTTAGGCAGAGCCCGCCTCAGCCCTGGCTTACTAAGTACACAGCAGTCCAGGAAGAGATGGAGGTAACTGAGAATTAATTTAATTTAATGTTGAATTATTGAGCAGTAAAATCGTTAATCGCATTTTATTTTTACGTACGAGTATATTGCGGCATACTGTATTTCTAGAGATATTTTATATCAAATTTTATGGTTTCGCTGGTCAACTTAGTGTTTCGACATGTCCTTCCGCATTTCACAGCTCCATTACTGTCTCATTTTTGCAGTTGCAGAAGAATTTGCTGTAAAGTCATATAGGTACCCAAAATCAGAAATTAACAGAAAAAAACATCTACATACATAATATCTACCTATATCCTAAAATGTAAGTCCATTTAGCGTTTCGTCCATATCCGGTAATGTCAGTTTCCTATACAATCCCTCTAATAGACTAAAAACTGAAGACAAAAATACATTAACCCGCTCGAGTAACGTGACATTAGATATGTATGTAAAGAAAATCTTTCATTTGAGTTTTGCCGCGCTCCGCGCTGTCGGTAAGTCTATCAAAGTGTCGGTAAAACAGTGTAGGATATGGGAATATGGCGTCAGGTGCAGAGAATCGTGCTGACTGTCAAAATTGTAGGTAAAGATAAATAAGAGTATTGTAAGGAAAAATAATAGATTGTAGAAAGGATTGAAGAATAAACTTTATATGTCGTTTCCTCGTTTCTTTGTATACCGAAGCAACACAATATAGATAGTTTCATTTGACAATCCTTAACAAGAGAAAATAATCGACCTTATATATCTATATGTATTTTAAAAAGCAATAGAATAAGTGAGGTTTTTGAATTTTAATTAATTTCAATTGCGAGAAATATCTGTTATGTGACCTCGAAAGAGAATAACTATTATATCTCCTCGTTCAAAATTGTTTTTCAATCAATCCATAAAATCAAGAATTTCGATAAAAAAATAGAAATATATTTTTTTATAAGAATTTGTTTGAAAATACTATAACGATAGCAAATATAACACTAATGATATAAATATTTATCCCTATATAAACGAATATCCTCATTATGCGTGTGCTCATTATGTTCATTGTATGTGTACGAGTATATATATCAAAAATGCAATAAAATGAAAAAGATTGTAAAAGAAAAGAGTCTAAAAATAAACTTGAGTTCAGTCTTAACTGAAATTTACTAGTAACTTTAAAAATGTATTAACCTACCATTCATGTTGGGGGTATCTGTTAGACCAAGTTATGCCATCTCAGGTAATAAGTAAGCTACTGTTTCAGCTTAAAACGCTCAGACTTGCCGCTCGCAAACACCGAACCCGTTATTATAGAGATTGACAATTTAAAATATCGATAATGATTTTGGTGTTCAATTTATATGTACTAAGTCAACGTTTAGTTGGAAACGCGCTAATGTACAAAAACCATACGATTCTAATTCAGTTACAACAAATGAGCCCAGTTGCCGTAAAAAGGGAATCCTAGTTATGAAGATCAATGTTATTGACGTTATTTTTATTCTTCATTTTTTATAATTTACAAAAGATGGGTTCATACAGAATAATCTCTCGGTGCCATAAAACTGTGTGAGTTTATCACGGCACTGCACATTCGCTTGCGGGTAGTTACGTAAAATTCATACTCGTTTGACCGGTTTAATTCTACATACTTTAGTTTGTACAGGTTGATCAAAGTTAGAAGTTATTTTTGTAAATAGTACCTACTTTTTTAATTTACTGAATAAGTTATTTGGGTCTAATCAAATTATTTGGCATAACTTAATATACGTAATACAGAATATTAGTGAACTGTTATATTCAGTGGAGACTTGTAAGAGAAAATATATGTAGAAAAATAAACACTAAATCAATGGGTACATACCTACACAGTATAACACAGTTAAATTTATAAGTGTGTGGTGGTGTGACAAATGAGGATTAGTCACGAAAACTGTCCGAGGTATTTTACACTCAGCCTATATACAGTCAATCCTATCATGAAATGCCCGTACTCTTTACACTCACTATACTTAAAACACATTTAGGCATATTTTCGACTGGTCTGCATTTTATTGTATTCATTTTATTAAAAATAATTTTGATAGTTTTCTCGACTCATTCTCTCTTCCATTCTACCACAGAAATAGTACATCGATGTCGATGTTATTCTGTAAGTGGCCATCACTAAACCAAACTAGGTGGTCAGTAAGGGAGTTGTATACTTTCTTCGTCCGTAAGTCCGGTCTTTGGCAAGTTGGCAAGTTGTCGATTTATTGAATATCTACAATAGTTAACAGAGAACAGATTTATAGTTTGTCTTGCCAGACAATGCGCCGCCATTAGTGTATAAACAAACTTGTTGTCGATAAATCGTTGATAACTTCAAGTATTTGCCTTAGATGTTACTTGGAAATTGTTTCAATTATTCAATTAAATGTTTGATTTGACTGCTTTAAATATGCTTCTCGAATTTGGTCTCGTATACTATAGCACCAAACAGTTTCTATGTTACGAGTTTTTCAATGTTTCTTCATCTTTTTTGTCAGCCCATGTCTGTCCATTGGTGGATGTCTACAAAATCAAACAAGAGATGAACCAAGAACGATGATAATTCAAATTCAAATATTTATTTGCCAACTAAGTGTTACAATAATGATCTTACAGGAATGTAAGGTATCTTATGACTTAGTCACCTTTTACAGGTATTGCAAATTGAGAGCAACTATTTATATTTATTTTTATATTTATGTGATAAACGATATAAAAAAATAGGTATTTATTTTATGTTATTATATTTTATATTAATTTATAATTTTATAAAATACTAGCCGCCCGCCCTCGCTTCGCTTCGGTTTATAAGTTTTTTTTTCAAAATTTTGAAATTATATATAGTATATATTAGACACGGATAATGTAGCTCCCTATTTGTGAAAGAATTTTTGAAATCGGTTCAGTAATTCCAGAGATTACCCCCAATATATGTACAAACACACAATTTTACCTCTTTATTATACTTATTAGTATAGATTAATATCTACCTAATTAGTAATTATATGTATGTTACAAAATATTCGTCAACTGGATAAAAACATTTTTGGACTAAGTATGTTTTTAGTTTTGTGTTAATTATGTAACTTTTGGTTCATTTTTTATATCTGTTGATAATTTATTATATATTTTAACTGCCATTTGATATGGGCTGTATTGAGCATTGTGATACTTGAAGATATAATCTGTGTTTTAATACCCCGCATAATAGAGGTATCTTTCCTCGACTCTCATGCGTGATGTTGTGAATTCAAATATTCGGCCATCTATATATAGGCTATATATCTATATATCGGCCAAATATTATAGAACTTACTACTTATCAGCTTGGCGGTGAAGGAAAACATCGTGGGAAAATCGTGGGAATTAAAAATAATATCTAGACTATATGAGTCCACCAATCCACACCGGACTCGTTTGGTGGATTATGGTTCGAAATCCCTTCGTTATTGTAAAGCGAGGCCTATACCTTATAGATAGTCGGACGGTATAGACTGATATCAAAATATTTTTTAAAAGTTTAGAAACTATGTATATTTTATTTTGCAGAAAAAGAAGTATAAAACAAAAAATACCATTTAAACGTTAAGTATTTGGTATCGATACAGATCTATAAATAAAGGATTTGTCAACCAGTTGTTCGAACAAATACAAACCCCGTTGCAGCTTATTAATAACTTATTAAATAGTAGACTACGTGACGCCAACCGCAAATATAATTTTGTCGAGCAATCTTATTTTTGCAGTTTAGAGTACGGAATATTATACGGCAGCCACCTTAAGGAATCTGTTTATAAACCGCAATAAAACGTTGTATTATAACGTTTGTTCGAACTAATGTTAAGATGTACCCATCTCCCGGCACTCATTTCGTACAGTTCATTGAGAATGAAGGAGGTTCATAATACATATATTCAATTCTCAAGTATGCACCGGAAATGGCGGCAGGAGCAATTGTGACGGCGCCGGAAGTAGCGAAGACTTCCGCACAGCTATAAATTCGGGACGTTTTGGCAACCTCGCCTAAGACTAAATTACCTATTTATTACACATTTATATCTCACACAAGACTATCGTAGAACGTGTTTTCAGACGAAGCGAGAGTTTACAGAACTCGTTTTAAAACAGTATAGGGTCGTATGGAATTTGATAATAATAAAATTCGCCGTGTGGTGTTGGAAGGCTTTAGAATAGCAGCGCCCCACCCCATCTCTTCCAGTGGGTGTCGCAAAAGGCGACTAAGGGATAACAAAGCTGCTTTAATAAAATTAATGATAGCATAATGATAATAGAGTTGTTATTATCATAGCATAACGATGAATACATATAAATTTACCACGAGAGATCCTGAGTCTATCCACGAGAAACTCAGAATCGTTGCATCATGTGCATCGCATCATCCCAATAATAATAATTAGCAATTTTGTAAAAGCTTAGAGATAGGCAGATATGTAACAGTTTCATTACATTTTTATCCGACTGCCGAACGCGAGGAGGGACGTGTTCTTCACCGTTATGTATTTATGTATCTTTGTTTCTTTATTCCCTCACAGACCTTAAACGGAATGACCTATTTCAACGAACCAGGTGTATTAGATATGTCTTGCTGTTGCGAGTGCTACTGGCGTATTTGATTTCTAAAAAAATCAAAATGGTGATTTTTAGGCGCCATGGTTTGCTTCAAAAAAAATAATGTTTGTGATACTTCTTTTTTTTAATAGAAAAAAGGCGGCAGACGAGCATACAGTCCACCAATGGTAAGTGGATACTGTCGTCCATAGACATCCGCGATACATGCCAACATTAGTGCAGAATAACAAATGTTGGCATGCCCCCGTATGCGCTGAATACCTGTGGAGATTAAGGAATGAATTGGGAGAAAGGGTTGAGAAAATGGGGAGAGATAGGATAGGATGGGAATGGGCTCTAGCATGTCTCACTAACTAATGAAACACGCACGTACATTGTAGAAATACCTTAAAGTAAGAAATGCAGTACATTCTAGGATAGTCATTGAGTGGGGGCAAATGAAAGGTCTTTTAAATGGGCATTCCGAATATATATATATATATATATATATACTAGTATTTAGATCGACTTCTCCTGCGATATTGAACATAACTTATATCGGTATTGTGGATACGTTGATTAACATAAAACTTGCACTGGAACAAAGACTATTTGATTCAGATGATACTTTCGACTAATACAGAAAACCGACATTTCGAAGATCATCAGATCGTGTACAAAGTTTCAAAAGTTCGCTTCAACGGTGACACCTAGCCGGGTTAGCGTGATCAAATGATATAGAAAACCTCCAGTAATCTGACGAGAGTGAGAACTATTTGAATCGAAATATCAAATTTTAAAATGGCCGGCGTACTAAATTTAACTGATAACCTGCTAACGCGCTTGGCCAGAGTGGCGTTTTAAGGCACATTTCTGATGCCCAAGAATGGCTGGTTATAGATAAAGTAACTGAATGAGAAGAGTTACATACAAGGTCGTGTGTGGTGGAGAACATTGCGTGAGGCCTATATCCAGCAGAGGAAAAACAGGTTGATGGTATGACATGGTATTTACGATTCGACATTATAATCAAATGCTTGTAAAAATGTCGTCGATGTTGCCAAGAAGTTGTACGTGAATTAGCAAAAATATGATTCTTTGCAATAACCAAAAAGATAAAAATAAATAAATAATTTAAAGAACAAAATATCCGCCCGCGTCCAACTCATATTATGAGCATATACATTAAAATAAACTAAAATCAATAAAACCAGTAAGTGTGCATAATTGCTACAAACGCTAACCAGTTTGTTTGTTTCGTTTTATAAATTACTCTACTATTTTGACAATTTGGTATCAGACACAAAGCAATCGGGGTATTTATTTTGTGTTTGTAGAAATCATGCACACTTACTGGTTTCAATAGTTTTAGTTTATTTTAATATAGCAATAGAATTTCACCAATAGCATTTTGAGCTGGGATAGCTAGCATGGTCCCAAGGCACTGGGTTTGGTAAATAAATAAATAAGTTACTAGAGAACAATAATAAAAAAACCGTTACAATTGTTTTGCTCATGTTACTAACAAGGTAAGAATTATGGACATGTATATAATGGTCGGAAATAAAGATTATTATATATGTGCTCATATAGGAGTTGGACGAAGGCGGGTTTTTTGTACTATAAATAATTAATTATACTGAATATAAATTCACATCTCATATCTAAACATTTCAATGATACTATTTGAATTTATGTAGATTTATTTTAATGATTGAATTTTGTACAGACACTCAAAATGAACAAAAGTTTTCCTTCCTTCGATATGGAAATAAAATATCGATCGTAAAATAACTCAAACAAAATCACAGAAATTTCAACCTAATGACAACTAAATAAAAATGTTTTTTTTCTAACCGCAATGTTTCCAATTTCCAAAAAATATTTTCGTACGTGCAAGTTGCCAGCATCAAATTTTCATTGTTATTTTTGAAGTAAGAAATTTAAAAGCGTAACGAGCGCCGCGGGCCCTGGCGCCACTGACGGCGGGAAAGTTCTTAACCTCATTAAATATCCAATAATTTATATCTTCATTTACATAAGGAAAAGATAAAGACAAGACGCGGGCTTTTCGAGTCGCCATTTTGCTTTTTTTGTGCTTCGAAACATCGAGGGGAGTTATTAAAGGGTCGCTATTTATGCCGCACCGTATCGAGATTTGCGAATTTATTGCGCTCGCTCAGCGCGCGTTTCATTGCGTAATTTCGAATGCAAGGGTATTTTTTTACGTCCCCTCTCTGCAAAATTCGTTGATTCGCTAAAGTTGCTGTGATTGCTTTTTCGTGCAAACGGAACGGTACTTGTATTGTAAGTTTCATAACGTTATTGCCTGACTCGGGAAATAAATTTATCGCGTCAGATTGCGTCAGTAGGTATAAAGTTGGCATAACCTTGAAAGAGGCAAAAACAAAATACACCTCCATGGTTTTATAACTGGCCAACAAGCTAAAAGTGCCAACACAAAATAAAAAAATATATAAATAATAACCCATCAATAGCAGGTTACCTACGGACCGCATTCGAACCTACATGATACAAATTTATATATTATCACGTTTGGAGAACATAAGCTTTAATTCAACACAATAAGGTGCCACGAGATTTAATCGATTACTTTAATATGTGTAAGTGACAATTTGTCTATAATTAATTTATGGAAATAATAAAAACTTGCTCACGTAGTCCGGCGACCATTTCACGCCACAACAATACTCTGACGATTAAGGGACTGATAAGGAGAATAGTATTTCAAATAGAAATGTGTTACATCCGTTGTTCTATTATTAAGATCTGTTTTATTAAATCAATTTGTATTATTATTGTTGTTCTTATAATGTTATCTTATCACATGTAGTGACCAATAAGAAAAAATCAACGAATACGTTTTAAGTATAAAAAGGTTTTAAAAAGTCCTCCATAATTTAGAAAAACGACATACCAAGACGTTTATGCTACGGTGTTATAAATAAGTGATCATAGTTTTATAGTGTATAATGACTAATGAGTAATAATGACATACCGATATTATTTATAACCGATATTCATTAAAAAAATATCAATCTTTGGTCGTTGTTTTCAACTAATTTGTATAAAACATTTAGTAAAAACTAAAAAATCTTGAACTTTTGCAAAAAAGTTACATTTTTTTACAGAAACGAATATACAATATTTTACGATGTAGCACCTCTTGTGTTTTTGTGACCAAAGATTGAGATTACCGTAAGGCATTGAGTTCCCCTTTTGTATAATATATTATTTATGTGCAATAAAGAGTGAATAAGTAAATATAATACAATAAATAATGAATAAATAAAAACCATAAATGTAATTCTTCACATAACTTTACAAAAATACGAATATCCCGGCAACTAAAAACCGACTATTTATCTATGTATTAGGTACTAATGTGAAAATGAAAGCTGAGCATTTTACGCTAATTGACATGATACGCTCGTAAGCGTTGCAGTTCAAGTTTTTAACGTTTGGTGATCTTAAACCATCGTTAAAAACTCGAGTCTAACACGGTTAAGATAAAGGTTTATCAGTTTTAGCTCGGTGTTCTAACGCTTAGTGATTATTCTATATTTATATCGATTATATTGATTATTGATATCCGCCCTCTAATCAATAAAAAAAAAAGTTGTAGGCGAAAATGTATCGAAATGTAATGTATGTTCGAAAATGTAAATAGGTTGTATGTAGGTTGTCGCATACGAGAATCGTATACAATATTCTCGCTCGAACCGTTCGGTAAAGGAGCCTTTAGAGAGCATACAAGTAACTAGTCGTACTAATCAAGACTCAATATTAGTACCGAGACTAGGGAGGGACCAAGGCAAGGACCCAAGGACGTAGACACGATTTAATTTGTCTTACACGGTCGGTCGGTTTGTTCCACGTTTCTCTGATGAAAGGCATCAATTCAATGCTCCTGTTTTACACACGACGACCATGGATATGGTTTACTTTAGTAGATACGGGCACGCTATTACATAGTCTGTGGTACGGGCCAAATTATTTATGTTCCTTTTTATTTAGGCTAAGAAACACAATATAAAAATGTCATTCATTCAAGTGTAAATCTTTAAAGTGGTATGTAAAATACTTACACAGTGATAGCAGTGACAGTCTTGGGGTATCTATTTTCGACTCTCATTCGTGAGGTCATGAGTTCAAATCCTTTATTTAAGTATGGATTTTAAAAATTATCACTAGCTCGACGGTGAAGCAAAACATTGTAAGGAATTCTGCATGCTCGAGAATTAAAAATGTGTATCCATTGGTCCGTATTGGACCCGCGTGATGGATAACGGCCCGAAACCCCCAGTGTTTTAATAGGGGAGCCTTGTGAAGTATAATGCTCTTTAAGATACTTTATATCATGGTTGCGTTATGGTAAAAAAATAAACTGAACTTAATTTTTAATAACTCCGTGGCAATGTCCAAGGCTAGAACTCAAATATGACACGCACTTAATCCACTGCTAAGTCGAACTAAATAGGTACTTAAGAACTTAGGTATTAGATTTGTTCATATTTACATATTAAGAAAATTGTTTCTAACTAAATTTCCTATCAGGGAATCGTCTAGAAATCAAATTATGTTCATATCCAGATTTGTAATTACTGTAAAGTAACTAGCATTTCCGCAGGAAGTGCCGCCCGCCCCTCGGTCACGAACGCTCCGCCCGCTCAAGACGCGCAGACAGGCTCATCTGTCTATGTTATGTATAACAATAAGTATAACAATAATAAATGTTGCTCAACAAAATGAATGTTCAATGAACTATTATTGTGAAGGACCTTAATATATTGAATCCTTAATATACTTAAGGCCTCGGAAAAAGGCCTCTACAAATTTGTGATTCGCAGAGGTCAGATGAGAACCTGCTCGAGCGGGTGCGCTGGCGCACACGTCACTACTGGGTTGGAGTCGCCCTCTCCAATAGAAGGCAGGTGCTGAGCACTCCCACGGGAAGTGTTCGTGGAAAACGTTTCCACAATGTTGTCTGCTACACTGGCGTGAAACGTCACAATAGAGGCGCACAGAACTTGTGTCAGTATGTCACAGCGTGTGACTACCAACCACCACACGTCTGTCAGCGTCAACGAGCCACTACAAACTTGTGTCAGCGTCCGGTCAGCATTGGTTACGAGCCGCGACCTTTCCACCAATGTTGGATGCACAATATTAGTGGAGGCAGATGAAAGAATTTCCTACCCTCAGTTTATGAAGGGTTCAACAATAAATATAGGTAATCAATATTTTGTCGTATTTGTCTTGTATTTACATTAAACTTTATATTTTTACATTGTCTTTTATAGGGAATGTAAATTTTGATTTTCAATTTTCCTTATAGAACAGTTGAATATTTTTGGGAATTCTGTATTAACAGCACGGTATAAGTATGATGAACATCCTTTTTTTTCACGACCCATATACATGTAAGTATATATCGCTGGGTACCTTTGTCTTTTTTAAAAAAGTTATTTAAAAACATAAAATACTATCTTTATCGACTCTCGGTTTAGTTTGGAGAATATTCTACACTTACGATTTAGACTTTATAAACTACTACCTTTTGCTACCACTTTCGCATGTGTATATTTTTATAAAATTAAGGGCTCTCCTTGGTAATTTTTTTTTTTCCGGGATAGAACTACGAATTCCAGGCTACCTCTCTGCCAAATTTGATTGAAATCTGTTCAGTAGTCTAGTCGTGAAGACGTCATAAACAAACAGGCAGATAAACACAGTTTCACAGTAATTAGTGATTAGTTAATTCACATTAAATAATCACATATTGGTGTGGGTGTGGATAGGGTTTATTGCTAGATTTGCAGAACTAGTGCCCCAAGGGAAAAAAAAGAAAAACAATATACTTATTGCCAACATAAACGTAAATTGCCAGCGATTACTAGTTACAAAATGTCAAATCTTTATCAAAAACGATAAAATGTTTTTAAAAGTATTTCTTTATTTTAAAAAAAATGCAAAAAATGTATCTAAATGAGTCTGCCATGAAACATGTCTAAATAATTATTAATGTCCTCAACAATAAAATAAGGTAAATATGAAATAGGTAAACAACGTGGACAAACTTCGTATGCCTTTATATAAATCACGTTCCGAGTGCCAACACGGACTGTTGTTCACTTATCAGTTGCCAAGTAAGTGGACCAGATATGAGGGAGGTGGTGCAAGTAACCAGCGTCGTGCGTAAATCAGAATTTTATCGGTTAAATTGTAGTGAATCAAGCATGGAGGTAGATTTTACCGGGGATTGAGGTAAAGTATAGATTTATACTCTTTTGTTATTTGCAAAAACAACGTGTGTGAACGAAAATTAAAACTGAATCACATATACGTATGCTCACAGAAAAGGGTCGCTTAGAACGACTAATTATGGAAAATAATCCGTTAAAGAAGTAATACAGTATGTTTGGAATCAACTCTCTAGTGGTAAGACGAGAGGACCATAGTTTTCGTATGTGTTTTTCTGCGGTTTATACGTCTTAGTTATATGTGAGATTGTTAGGTAATTACCATTTAATCAACAGATTAAGTTCTCAACGGATTACTGCATCAATAAAATTTGTAATAAAAGAGTTCATATGATCAGCAGGTCAAAATCTCAGTTATTTAAAACATCAACAAACAACTGGTAAATAACGATCATAGCTGGTAAATAATATAATAAACAGGTAAATTATGAGGCAAACCCTTTTGGTAGGTGCTCGTATGAATAAGTGCAGTGAATTTCTAATACCTATGTATGTACAATGTCAGTGGTGTTTTAAGGTGTTCAAATTGGAATAAGATGCGAATAAATCTATTGGCGATTGAAAAGAAAACTAGAAAATGTCCGTTTTTATCTCTTGTGCCATCGCCCAATGCCCTGTGTCCAAGCAGCTCGTCTCAGCGGGTTGCCGTCGGGGGCAACTTCAATAACAGACTGTACTGATGTAGATATATTCATGGCACCGTAGGTAAAGGGGAGTTTTATGTAGGTATCTAATTTCAAATAATTATCGTTTTGATAGTTATTGCAGAATAGTTTCCTTTTTTACTGTACGATTAAAGTTTTGTTAAGAAAATGCTTAGCGAGGTTTCACACTTGGCATCTTCAGCGTCCGTACTTAAGCTTATCTACACACTTAAGCTTCTTAATAAATGTTTTTCATAATCGTTAAATTATTCATTACAATTTTTTTTACAGTGGACTTTATTTAGACAAAAATTATAATATCAAACATGATCTCGTAGTATACAGACTGATAACATTTTATTTGCAAAGAAGAATGAAGTAATTAATTAAGATATTGATTAAAGTATGAGTATTTGTGTCGACGAGATGGACAACGACATAGAGGCAGACCAAGGAGGAGATGGCAGGACAAAACTTGGCGAAGCACAACACTGGCATAGAAAGGCCTCCCCCTCTACTCGGCAGTGGGACATAACTGCAGGCTAAGTAAAAAAATCAATAAATTACTAATAATTTATTTAAGTTAAGAGTTTAGAAACAGTGGGAAGAATTTTGGTTTACTCCTATCATCTATGAGCGACTGTATCGACTTACCACCAGGTGGGACTGTCCGACGCCTTCTTTCATTTTCATGAAAAAGGCGTTTTTCTACCCATTTGAATTTATTGCTTATATAAAGGTGCCCTCGGCCTTAATTAGATTGTTGCGTAAGCTAAAATGTCTGTACAGTAGTCAAACACCTTGTTTCCAGTTAATTAAAAATAAACCGTTATACAGTTTGAAAATAATCGCAGAAGATAACATTTCCGCATTTGCTTTTCAGTACTTTCATGTACTGAATTTTATTACATCGTATACTTATTATTTTATTTACGGATACATAATGTATTGTGAATTAACAAAATGTAAACAAATCGTATCCATAAGACGGGCCCGTAACTGATCGATTTTAATATTTGAATTTGATAACGACCGCATGCCGCGGAATTTAGGGGAGATCTGGTTCAACGAAATTCCTTTATACTCCTATAAATCTTAGTATTATATTTGCAAAATAGAAATGATTCATACGATGTAAAGCCGTAGGAGAGCCGTTTGCTTCTTCCTTAATTATTTCAAAGCGTCAAGAACAACTAACTTTATATTTATGTAAAGTAATCAGCCCTTCTATCGTCCACTGCTAAACATGGATCTCTTTATCTTGTGCATGTGGGATGTGTGGCACGGTGGCCAAGCGCGTTGGCGAGTCCACTCTTTTAGAGGTGGTGTGGTTCCTCAGGGCTTGTAGTAGCCGCTTTGTTATCCCTTATTCGCCTTTTACGACACCTAAGGGAAGGGTTGGGGTGGTGCTTTTCTATGGCCGGCCGACACAACACGGCTACAACACAAACGTGCAAATAATCAAAATTCATAATACCTCCTCCCTTCACTCATCTTAAGACGCACTTACATCAAACATAATCTCGCAACGTGGGGTTGCTTCCATTCGAGCCCTTGCAAAGGGAAAGGAAAAAAAAACAAGTAAAGACGCAATTATTCCTACGCAAACTTAAATTTACCGTTACCGAAAACTTTTTACAACGATTTACAGTTCATAATCATGTACAAATTCACTTTTCAACTGTATATACAACTCTGGACGCTCCGCTAAAAGCATGCTTGCATCAAAGAAATGCGTCTAATGATTCTATTGATAGCTAAGACTATGTGTGTATATGTGTCAAGTATTTTTTTAAATACACAACCATTTGAGTGTGTGCGTGTGAAGGAGGGGAGACGCTAAGAGATGCTTTCTTCGAACCCCTGCTTCTTATACAGCGGATGCTGTGGTTTGATACTTTGTTTTTATTTAAACAATCTAAACCTGTAATTTATGGAGCGTAAGATTTAATTCAAATCAACACAATGAGTATAATGTTTGAAATGATAACCGTAAACCTTAATCAGCCCTTTTAAAGTCCACTACTAGAAAAGTGCCTTTTCATGCACGTTGTCTTATGCATGAGGGATGTATGGCATTAAAACGCCACCCTGGACAAGCGGGTTGGCGAGTCCACTCTTTTAGAGGTGGTGTAGTTCAGGGCTTGTGGTAACGGCTTTGTTATCCGTAAGTCACTTTATGAATACCCACGGGAAGAGATGCGGTGGGGCCATTTTAAAATTCGCATGGGCAAAATGCTAACATTAATGTGAAATTGGTTTATGATATTAAACAGTGCAAATATATATTTCCTAATGATGTTAACTAATTTGCCTGAACATGCTTGTTCCGATATCTGTTTTTTTATAGATGGTAAATGGTTACTATCGCCCATGGCCATCCAAATATATGCTAATACTGTGAACTCCGCCAATACGTTGGGTGAACCTTGGGGTTTCGAATTCAGAATTGGAGAAAGACCTAGGAAAAATGGACAATTGAAATAATAGTTTGGCACATCCTTAGTGACCATTTTGACCTCCTCTTGCCAGTATGGATATCTTGTGTTTACGGTTACGTTAACCACCACAGTTCACTTTAGAAATGCGAGAGTTTTGGCTTCCTGGAAGCTTCCGGTAGTGTTTGGTAGGTATATTTCTGTTGATATTTACAATTTTTATAAGGAAGGAAATCAATCTTCTGCAGATATTAGCGGGCGTTTGTCTTGGTAATGCGAAAGTATCAAGACCACACGACGCGCTACAAATCACTCCCCCAATTTCACTTCAGTCGGCCGATCGTCTCCAAGTTTCGTGCTCACGCATACATACACACCTACCACTATTGCGACCCCACACCGACGCACACAGTCCAACGCGACGGGGGAGCGTGCCCTAACTCCTCCTTTATATTTTCTTTGTTATGTAAAAAAATAATAATACGAAAGGGGCTCCCAAAATCGATACTCAAATGGACGGTATGTGAGGAGTGAACGACTTGGTTATTTGCTTTTTTTGGTTATCCCTAATGCTTTGGCCAAAAGTTATATTGTTTATATTATGCTATTTCTGGCTATTTCCATATTTTTGTACGATTCACAGTGTTAAAAAAATCTCTGTATAGTAAAGTCATAGCAGTGTAAAGTCATACAGAGTTCAAAACAACATTTTTGGGAATTATTGTCTGTCTGTTCGTCTGTCTGTCTGACCGCGCATCACGCAAAAACCCCTGAACGGATGTTAATGAAACTTGGCATAGTTTTAAAGAATATGCTGGGTTAACATTTAAGGCTCTCGCATATTACGGCGGGTCGCACCGCAGCGCATAACATAGCAAAAATCCTCTTGAATCATTTTCATATATTTTGCAAAAACCACCGCACACTAGAGGCAAGCTAGCGGATCGCTGGCCAGCCGTACTTAGAAGCCGTACGTAGGATAAAGTAAGTACTTATGCGGCAATGATACGCGCTGCGACGCGACCACCTCAATGTGCGTTGAACGGACACAGTTACCGACGTAATTCAAGAGTTATTCGTTGTTACTACATTAAGATTTGAATGTCAACAGCTAACTGACTTCAATTATTGCGTTGAGCTGCCGCCCGCCGCGTCCGTAATGTGCATTGTTGCAGTACTGCAGTGCTGTAATGCTTCAGGGTACCTACTAATAATCCCGATAAATTATGAAGTTCCCACGGGAATCACAAGTTCACGCGAACGAAGTCGCTGGCACTACTAGTGTTTAAGGAAATGTTTCAGTTGGTTCGTCAATTTTACAAGGTCAAATAAGTGACTGCTATAGATATAAAGCAGAAAGTTACAACGTCTGTCACGTCATACAAATAAATCACAATCGGTACTTATATGAAGTCAGTGGTTACTTGGAAAAAATGAATTTACAATTACTTTTTTATTCCATAGCACAATATCTGTTTGTTTGGCTAATTTTCTGTCTATCGGTATTTAATGTTGGGTACAATAGTCCAGGAGATCCGTATATACCAATTTTATAGGATAAAGTAATTAGATTCAAAGATTTCCCGGGTTGAATCGCGTCGAAGAGAGGAAAGCTACTGACAAATGCAAGTTTCATATAAATAAGTAGGTAGATACCTGTTAGCAAGTCTTAAATAAGGGTTCCTGACAATAAAAAACCTATTTTGTAAAACTGGCATCTCTTGGTAGACAAACTCTTTGCATACTAAGCAAAACGGGTTATCATATTCTGCAGTTTGGTACTATTTTTTTATATTAATATTGTATTTTTTTGTTTTAAGAAATTTTATTTCTCAAAGACTACAGTCACTCAGAAATGTAACACAAGAAGATTACAATGTACATTATTTCAGATCCGTTAAGATTATTCTAGTATTAACATAACAATAATATATGAATATACCATTCTGGCAGACATTAGTACATAATTTATGAATACTTATTATACATAAATGTGTAACAAAAAAGCCTAATTGTAAAAATAAAGGCCAAGTCCTTTTACGCAAGGGAAAAATATTCTGAGATAATGCATAGGTATTTTGAGATTCTCAAGACGATCTAAATTTTGGAAAAAAAGTAAAAAGAACGCGGTTTGAGTAAGCATCGAGTTAATAGCGATTTTAAAGACTTACCGAAATCATCTAAATATCCACATTTTTTCCCTAACAGTATTTTTCTAAACTGCCATATAAAAACAAGCGTCCCACATCAAAATCTACACCGCACTAAACTCTGGAAATACGAAAACTAGCCGTTACTGACCTAAATAGCATTTTGAAAAATAAAGAGAACCGGTTATCAATAACACTTTGTCTTTTCAAAACGCACAAAAGATTTGTCCAGATGCTCGCGGATGCTGCGTCCGATTTCTGAACGTATTAAAAAAAGAATTAAAAAAAACTGGTTTAAAACTGAATGAGCTTTTGTTCGGTGATCGGTTATATTTTGATTTATTCGATATTTAGTTCGCGAGCTGTGGTGTATGGTTATAAAAAGATGACGCGCGCTCAACAGGTACTGTTCGTGTGAAAAGTGCTACCGAATTTTTACTTTTTAAATACATTTACGTAATTGATGTAGTTTAACTTATTCACGTGTGTTTTAAAATTGCAGGGTGATTTTTGCTAAAGTGAAATTGTGTTACTTGACGTGAGGACGTCAATGAATGTCTATTTAATATTGGCATATGTAATTTCGTTTATTTTTTTTTTAATATAATGTACCTTTATATCCTTTATAGCGTTTTTCATATATATGGCACATCATGTCATATGTGTCGCCTTTATTTATCCTCTAGTCTTTAATGTTTTTTACAACATATGTTGTAGTTCTGGTAGAATGATTGTATGATGGTAAATAGTATTATATACGTTGTGTTATTCTTTATACATCTGTGCTGTAATATTGTAAATAGAAAACTAAACTAAGATAGACATATGTTATGTTTCGGTCCTTAGGAAATCTCAATATTTGTGTCCTGCAGCTGAGGCCGGCAGGTACATTGGTCAAGAGCTAAATATATATAAAAATATAACCGGTATGTAAGGCATATCCAGGGTACTTTGTGTACCTACTGTTAAAATAGTAGGTACACAAAGTATTTTCACTTCACTTTTTGTGTGAATTATATCCTATCTCCCACATCAGTGAGGGATATGTATAAGATAACAATTGCCGACGCCCAGTCTCAGAGGACGTTTTCAGAACAGGTAGGAACTAAGTAGTAGTTTTCCAGAAAGTACAGTGTGTTCCACAGTCGACGGAGTAGCTGTTGGTAGAGGTCTTAAGTGGAATGTTCGATGTCAATTTGGACAGTCACGGTATAGGGATAGGTAAATGAGAAGTAATAATTGTTTGTTGTCATCCTCCTTCCCCCTAAATTTCCAATTTCCAATTACAATTTACAAACTGTAATCACAATTTTCCGAAAAAGACAGCGGCTTTAGCCTATTGTGCCATCCGAGCGAAGCCGGGGCAAGTCGCTGGTATATTATAAGTTTACGAAATATTTACAACATAATAATTAGTTTCTATCTAACTAGTTCTTTCTGTCGTCGACTGTACTGCAACTTTTTTATTCTTTTCCACGGCGTCAGTCTCAATGTTTGTCCTTTTATAGACCACCGAATAAATGTCAATATACTCGTATTTTACAGCGTGGATCGGTAACATCCTTGTTGGGGTTAGTTGGATTTACATATGCGGTTATTTAGCCAACTGTGGCAATAGAGGGGTTTTGTGTTTAGTAAAACTACGTTACTACACACTAGTGTAGTAACCATCCTATCATTTTTCTATTCTATTCTATCTATTCTATCCTATCCCATCCCATCTCATTTTAGATGTGTATCATTTTTCTCCGTGTAGCTCGAAGAAAGAAGTGTATCATTAGTAGTAAACCGGACTGAAATAGAAAAAAATGTAATAATGCATTTTTATTATAAATAATAGCTTTTTTGTATAATATATAAAAAAGGCAGACGAGCAGATAGTCCACTTTGTGGTAAGTGGATATTGTCGTTTTGCGACATCCGAAATACATGCAAACTTATGTCGAGAATGACAAACGTTGGCACGCCTACGGATACGCTGCCTGCCTTTGGAGATTTAAGGTAGGGGTTCCTTGGTGCGTGTGAATGCAACGAATACTCGTTCTGCAAGTGTGTACCTACGTCGCGGTTGCATGTTTTACTTGAGGCGTTTAAACGTAGACAATAATCATGTGTCGTCTTACGTTGTTCAAGTGAAACAGACATGTACCTACCTATACTGTTCAAAAACTTAATTTACTCGAAGTTGAAGAAAATGAGTTGATTTTATGTTTTTTTTCTTCATATATGGCAATGGTGCAATTAGCACATTCTGCCAGTGTGAAGTTTTCTTCGTAGGTAACAAACAATTTCAAAGTCTAAAATGTATCCTGTCAATGTCCAGTCCCGTCGAAATAAGTTAGCGGTCGCTCGGGTCGGGGTAAGCGGTAGTAGGTTTACTGAGGACAGAAGAGGACTGACTCCTTGGAAGCACACGAAAAACGCAGTTCCACGCAGGGCCGTCTTTAACCTATTGGTGCCCAGTGGGGCACATTAGGATAATGGGGCCCCTATGACTTTGGAAGAGCACTATTTTGTTAGAATTTTTGGCATAACATCAAAAATATTTTTGGGCAAGAGTAGAGTAGTTTCGCGGATGCAAAAGCTAATAAGCAAGTTGGTATTGTAGTCAGTCATTTAGGTTCGATTTATTCGAATTAAATAAGTTTTTCGGTAATAAATATCGGTTATCGTTTGGTGATCTGGCAGGAACTAGGGGGCTCCTATCGATCGCGGGGCCCTGGGCACTTGCCCAGAGTGCCCAGTGGGAAAGAGAGGCCTGGTTCCACAATTTCATTTGGTTATCACAAACATCACGCACGATAAACACTTTGAAGTTTTATAAACTATCACTATTAAACGGCGAAATATCAAACAATAATACAACCCCGCTTCTCGAGACCCCGCCAAAAAGTCCTGATTTTATGCTACTTAAGTAATGTATATTTTCATTCATAATTAGATTTTTCTAGTCTTTATGATTTATATAATATTAAAAATTTCTATTATGATTTAGTCTTGTTCCTTTGAACATTTTAATAGTTTTTTTGACATTATGATTTATTAAATATGAAAACAACCCGTGCATTGCTTAACGTTTAACGATTAAACGTTGAAGTTGCTCACTAAGCAAACGCATGCCAAACGCATACGATACCTACACGTTGCGCAAAAACGCACTAGACAATCCAGGTATGGACAGGTTATCATAGGAAGAGCGCTGACAGTTTCTTTTTTAAGTCATATCATAACACAATACAACAGAAATAAATATATTCTTAACTATTTTTACTACATATTAATGATTTGTGTTAAGATTTATGTCAGCAGTCATAGCTCTTCCTATAATAACCGGACCATTGTACCTAAGTTTTCAATGTATTCAATCATAGCGATTGAACGTTGCGTGCATACTCACCAAGGAACCCCTACCTTTAGTGAAATTTAGGGATTTTTTGGATTCAGACACACGGTTGGTGAAATGAGGAGGGATAGGATAGGATGGGTGGGAATGGACTTTGGCATAGGTAGGTAAACAATATAATAAACTATAGGAACTATAGGTGGTTACCTAACCAAATCCATGAGTTTATCTATTAATTATCCCCGTATTACCGATTAGTCCAGCTAGTTCAGCTTTCTACTGTCCAAAAGGTCCCGAGTTCGATTCCCGGTTGGACATTCATTTGTATAAAGACAAATATTTGTTCGGGTACTCTTGCTCATTACTTAACTTTTTAATAATATTTTAACATTTTTGTTGAACCGGATGCAATAATTTGATTCTGTACGACAGGGGCCCTCGATACGGTCCGAAGACCGGTCCGGCAGCTGGGATGTTTGATCATTACAATGTGAATATCGGTATTGTGTTTGTTTCTGG
This sequence comes from Sesia bembeciformis, assembly GCA_943735995.1. Classification (NCBI taxonomy): domain Eukaryota; kingdom Metazoa; phylum Arthropoda; class Insecta; order Lepidoptera; family Sesiidae; genus Sesia; species Sesia bembeciformis. The sequence continues at coordinate 11,038,435 of OX031042.1, read as the reverse complement.
TTTTATTTAATTATTCCTTAGACATCATGAATCCGTAATAAGTGTTAGTAGGTACGAATAAAATAAAATATGGTATAAAACGATGTTAGTGCTGCAAATTATAAAATATTTCCATCACTTCTGCAAGGATGTTGATCAAGTAGTTATTTTATATTACTTAATCAACATACGAATGAAATGCCTAATAATAGGGGAATTATAGATAACCTAGTTATAATTCATTTAGAACAAAACAGAAATACACGACTGAGCGAACAATCTTGGACACAAGTATCCTTTCCCACACACTACAGTGCGTTTGTGATACGCCACATTTCCAGTATTGCACTACCGGCATTCTTATAGTACGTTCAACCGGACAGGAAAAAATCTGAAATGTTTTTCTGCAAACTGCGAGGTTGCGTGTTCGGTTGAAGCTAGAAATGCCTGAAAATGGCTTTTCCGAGCTAACCAACTCACCCTGAACTTCAAAGGAGCTGGGACGAAATGACATGCAAAACAATTTTTTTGATAATCTTCTAAAAAATAGCTCTGGAGCAGCGCTTGCTAAACTGAGAGCAGTTACGCAAAAGGAGTCAGGGCATCGGCTTCTGGTAATTCCTTTAGCAAACTTGGGGACTTACCTGGATCCCAATACTCTTAACCTGGCGATTAGCCTCCGTGTGGGTGGGGAGGTATGTGTCCAATACAGATTGCGCAACGCATTAGCCTAGCAATCCAGCGAGGTAATGCCGCCAGCACGCTGGGTGCCTTGCACCGGGCCACATTTGTACAACATGCTCTATATATAGACACATTGAGCACTCTTACAAGAACTAATGTTTTGTTTTTAATTTTAGATTAGTTTTTAGATTTAAGTATTTTCCTTACAATGTAAAGTATAAATTTCTTTTCCAGTGAATAAATAAACTTGTCACATTATACATTCAAAGTTATTATTATTGATTGATTAGCAAATGCTAAGAGTGAGTTAGTTATATCAATTCATAACGTTCCGCTATAATGTATAGATCTCCTTTTGTAATTATTGGGGGATTTGGGCCATTCATCGTGCGGATCGTATACCGATCGGTGGATATTAGGTACCTACATATTCATTATTTTTTTATATTTTTTCTTTACAGTTTGTTAATGATACAATTTTAGATTGCTTATTCATGGAGAAACTAATGGAACGGATCGGGGCTCGAAACCACCACTTCACATAAAATCCATACGAAGAATGCGTAGGCTATCGTCGATCTCTTTGAGACAACATTGAGGAATATTTCTGCATAATCTTATTTAATATTTTTTTGTATATAAACAGAAAAACCAAAATTTTACTACAAACTTGTTTTTGCTGTTAGTATCACTTAGCTACTTATTGAAGAAGTTGTTATAGGACTCGCAAAGGGATGTAAACTTGTTTTAATTGTGGGAACTTGGACAAAGTTTTAGCGTAAATATTTTATTGTAACTATTTAATCATAGCACTATCATAACTATCATAGTGCAGTATATTATAGCGAAATGCAAGATTAAAGAAAATCCAAGACTTTTTTATTTAGGTAATCTTTGTCTTTCGAGTGAGTTACTTAATAGATAACAGCACAGATCTGTTTCTTTTCTAATCGTTCAACGACTAAAAAATAAATTACAAAACGATTAATTATTTTGCTATATTTGTCCTTTTCCTAAATTGTTATTATTTACCTATTCAGAACACTTCAAATACATAGATTTATTTTGCTACTCAACGCTAGATGACGTGAGGAAGACCTTCGATTGCAGCGACATCTTGTGCTGGAATTATGCACAATATTATTTATGCAGCGACATCTAGCGGTGACTAGGACTAACTATTATATTTAACTATTCAACAATAGATGGTACTGCTAGGCAAATCTGAACGTAAATTACATTGATTTGATACATTGATTAATTGAATGTTTGATTTGATGTAAACACATGATAATTAATTTCCCATTTAATTAATTACATATGCAATGAAAATAATTTGTGTGGGTACGTTTATAAATAGACATACAAATAATTAAATAATCTCATGCACTGTGATGTATGAAGCCACAGGATATATATATATATATAACAATATTATTGTAAATCGGTTACATTTTTAAAGTGGTTTTGACATAAGTATTTTTGAAGGTAACGTCGAACATCCTCCGACCGGTCGCCTCAAAAGAGTCGCCGGTAACGGTTGAATGAGAAGACAGAATACCGTATAATGGTGGTGACCCTTGGGACCTTGGGACCGAGTAGTGGAGATACAGGCTGATGGGATGTATTTATGAATGTAACTTAAGCCTAACTGCATTACGGTTTCACTGTATAAACAGGTATCGTATATGCTTTGTTTTTCAAAGAACACTTCTAAATAAAAAGTGAAATATAAAAACAAGAAAAATATAGGCCTGTTTAAGACCGTTCAAGACCCGTTTAATAGATAAATTATTCTTATCTGGTAGGTAGTTTCTTTAAACGAAAACGTAATAAACCTTTAGGTAAACGTTTAGATTATCAATTATAGTTGACATTTTTCCTTAAGCTCACCAGGTATTATGTTACTCCCGTTAGCCTATTACGGGGCCTATTATGTCGAGTTTATTTCAAGCAACCGCCAGTCAATCTTCCACAGCGTTGGAAACAACTGTTCCTTTGAAAAACACAATTTTTCGCGCCATCGGAGCGTTCTAAAGAAAATTATCGGACGGACCTAACCGAAATACCTCGACCAAATTATATTTGCTGCTCATTTTGTAGCTAAACGTCTCTAATAGGGTGGATTTAGGAGTTATTTTTTGTTGGTCAGTGGGAATTTTTACTTGGTAACGTTTCAGGCATTATCTGGCCAGCCATGACCTGCTAAAACTAATGTGGTTACCGGGCCTTATTAAGGTTAATTTTCAGTTAGTGAATCTTTAGTGTCGGCGAGTCGATGTAGTAGGTACGAGTAGTGTGGGGGATTTGCTGTCATTGAACGCCAACGGTAATCAATGATATACAAAGTATTACCTATATTAATACCAATAGTTGTGAAATGAACTGCCAGCTGAGGTTTTTCCATTATGCTACGACATGGGGCTCTTCAAGAGAACTGTGAACAGGTCTGCAAGAACTGAACTCCTGCGAAACTGCGGAACTACGGGAACAGAACTCCCGCATGCTCCGTGGTGTTGCAGGTGTGTATGTGCGGGGGTGATCACTTACCATCATATGGCCCACCCGCTCGTCGGCCATCTCTTTAATAAATAAAAAACATATTTAGATCCAAACTAAAAGCGTTAAATAGCGTTAAAGAGATGCGATACATCATTGGCCTTTCACAGAGAGCACGGTGCGGCAGACGCAAACCAATGCGGGCCTTGAGCGCTGACTCGGCTCTCATTTTTAAAACACAAAGTGAATCACTTCACTTATCTTTCAGAAAATCATGAACTGGAAGTCGATTTTTTTATTTTTGATTACTACAAAACTTGTGCATTGGGGGTTTTGTGGTTTAATAGTGATAGTTTATTAAATTTCAGAGTGCGTAATGTTTGTGATTATTCAAATAAATCTTAAGACTACATTTTTATTGTGCTTCCAAAGAGTCCAACTCTTGTCCTCAGCAATCCTACTATCACTTGTACTGAGCGACTTCTAACTTGCTTCGATGAAGAAAACGCTTGATTAACATTATTTTCACTTGACATTGGCATAATAGTCGTCGCGCTTGAGTCGACGCAAAAGAAGAAACCTTTATCAATAGCGATTTGTTTACTGACGTTTACGTTATGTGGACATACTATATCTATGTATATGTAGATACATGTAAGTAGGTGCGAATGGGAACTTGATTTAGGTCCCTTATAACCGCTGTATTATTAGCATAATGACAGCGGACGACGGATGAGGCGCACATAAATCAGAGAAATGCGAAAAATTCGCGGTAATATTCGTGAAGATGCATTGTACGTAGGTGCCTATTATGAATTAACGTAAATAAAGAGAATTATTAGAATGTATCACAGACGTATGGGAATAAATAATGCAAGCCGCTGTCTATCGCTGCATTAATGAAGTTGGCGCTAAGCTCCTACTTCTCGTGCTGCTCGTCGCTGTTACAAAACATAAGTGCATAATTGCACTATAATTAATTGTAAAAATTCGTTAAAACTGGTGAACCTAGTCAATGAAGATGTTTCGTTTCATCGGTGAATGGTTTTCCATCATTAAAATTTATATTGTCGTGGGTACAAAATAAATGAAACGCTTGGTTTCCATACAATTTCATGAACTTGTGTTTATCTATGTATGTCTATGTATGTCTATGTATGTCTATGTATGTCTATGTATGTCTATGTATGTCTATGTATGTCTATGGTATGTCTAGTACAATAGGTGGTCAATGGAGAGGTCGAACCGACTAAAATTCTTTGCAATTTCGTTATCAATTTATTCAATGGGTTCCTTCCTTCCTTCATTCGAACTAGCTGTCACGAAAATGTATTGTACTTGTCTTAACAGAAATGGATGAAAATGTAGGTAAAGATAGGTACTTACCTGTTTTGACATAGGTATTTATCTTAACAAAAATTAATGAAAATAGGTAAGTAATTGCCTTTACATATTTTATCTAGGTACTTAACTGTGTTGATTTGTTTTAACAGAAACTTAACCCAGTAGATGTTTTTTATTTTGAAAAATGTATTTTCATAATCGCTGTAATAGTAAAATGATATGATGTAATGATTTCGTAATGAGTATCTACAATATTTGGTGAATTGTAAAATATTATAATTTAAAATCTGTGTGAGGAGAGACACGGGTTTATAGGATATATTTAGATTTTTAATTTAGTTTGAGAGTCAACGCTCACTCAAAATTTGAAATGTAAAAAAATTAGAAAAATAAAGTCATTTTAGGAATTAACATTTTAGGAAGTCAACGTTATGGTTCCGAAAAGGTTCAAAAGGTTGCGATCATTACAACTCAATATCGTAATAGTTTTGTTTTCTTCCTACTTTGTTCTTTTCACTATTTTTTATTTCACTTCTCTCTCTGCAACTACTTCCATACATTGTCAAAGGAGTTTCCTTATTTTTATTTGTTATTTTATATAGAGTTAAATGTATCTTTCTATTATACTTTATAATTCACGTACGTGTGTGTGTGTATGCATTTATACATGTGTATGTGTTTATTATTATTCAATGCATCCCGTTTGTGTGTTCCCCGTTTACGCAAAGGTTGACTTGTAGAGAATGCCATGAGGCATTAAGTCCGCCTATTGTACAATATTTATGTGCAATAAAGTATACATAAAATAAATAAAAGGAGTAAAATATTTTGGTATAACTTAATAAAATTGGTACAGTAATAGAAGTAATTATAAGAGAGTAAGAGTAGAGTAGTAAAATACCTTACAAACTTTACAGATGATGTGCTAAAAATACTTTAAAAGTCTTTCCTTTGTGGGTAATGTTTACTAACAGGGGGGTACGTAGTTCGGGTAGTAGATGAATGTTACTATCTATGTAGTTATATACTTGAATAGGTTAGGTAGGCATAAAGATAACCCAACGCGCAACTTTATATTGATAGAGGCCCCAAATTTAATATGAAATATTTCAAACTCAACGAACGCACACACGCAAACGCTCGCACACAATCAAAACACTAGTTTAAACTAAACTCACACAGCGACGCGAAAACTACACAAATACATTGAACCGTAAGAGGGGTGTCTTTGTTACACATTAAGGAAGAAGGGCATAAAGACGGGAGGGGTGAAAGGGGCGGGTGGGGCAAAATAACCCCTGTTTTGTATTCAACCCGCTCGGCCGTTTACGATTTCGCGCGGGACACTTCCAAATCTCCAGCTTCGGTCATGGTACACGTAAATCGGGCAGTAGGAATTCTCAGCACGAAATATTCACCTGTAATCAAAGTAGAACGGAGGTTTTTACATTTATTATCGATGGATAAATAAATAGATATGTTCTCGGGAAAATAAATGATTTGGAAAGTTCCTACAAAACTTTGCTGTGTTTGCTCAATGGACGGAGTAAATGGCATAGTGCATACACTATTATTGTTTTTATTAAACTTATTTTGTACTGTTTTATTGAACAATCTACCCCTCCCTTTAAGTTATTTCAATGCCCGTTGGTTGTTTAGAAGAGATCGCTTTAAAGGCCTAACTTTAAGAGATAAGGCCTATTGTTTCTTAGGTTAAAAATTATTAAGTAGGTTAAGTTAAAACGAGAATGCAATAAAGAATTTTAATTTATTCATATATAACATAGTTATAGTTAAATACAAATTTTACTTGCTAGCTAATACTTTCGAAAGTACATGCATATATTTATTACATGACAGATAAAATAATAGATGGAATATTCTTTATTGTATAAAACTAAGCTAAAAATTTAAAACAATGTTTACAGCATAAAATACAACAAGAAGGCGATCTTATAGCTTTATATTATAGAACCTACGAGTATGTTACAGTTATGTATAGCATCTTTATAGCGATCTCTTTCGTACACGATAAATAGGAATGAAAACTGCGTATCGTTTTATCTTTTTATTTAACTGTTCTATTACTTACCTATGCGTAATTCAAAAATCGAATGAAAATTTTCCAATTATGTGACTGTAAACAGCGCGTCTGTGTGCGTGACACATGTATAAGGCATTTTTACAAACAATACTTACCAATACATAATGTTATTGTGTTTCCAACTCCATGTTGCGTCACACAATGTCTGCGACGATTTGGTATTTCTTTATTAGAGACCGGTCGACTTTATTGCTGAGGGGGTCGGGGGTGGGATTCCTTCACGCGGATCGTGTCAATTTTGAAGTGCTTTTAATTTTGGTTATTTATTACGCCATTGTTATACGTGGGTTTTCAACTACTAATTAAACGAGAATTAAGTTGAAGAACAAATTAACATAAATATTTATTTTTATTTTTGTTTTGAGACAAAAATGACTGAAATGCCTAATCATAATGCCGTATACACAAATATAGGTAGGCATGAATTATTGCATATCATAATGTTTATGATAAACAACCCACAAGTACACAATATCCATTTATTCTGAGGTTGATTGGTACAGATTTTTTTTAGTAATAAGTTCGCGTATCTGTGTTCGAGTCCTTTTCACTTTTAGTACGTAATAATTTTAATAATTCCTCTTTTTGACAACTGGTCTCTGTAAAATACACTAAAAAAAATTACAACAACATTTTGAACGACAAATTGATTAGTCAAGCATAGCTTGGCTTCATCAGACCAATAATACGAGAACAGAACAATTGTAGGTCAAAAGGTGGATCCATATTAAACGTGTCACCAAAACAACGCAAACCGTTCTAGAGAAAAATAAAATGATTTTAAGGAATAAACCGAAAGTTATAAACATGTAAGGTTTTGTCGTTCTATCTAAGACGTTCGTAGCTCTCATTACTCGGTACAGGATAATGGCCGGGCGCCTAGGAGAGCGCGGCGAGGGCGACGCGCATAAAATGTAACTGCGTGTAGAAATATAAGATATACTAGAAATGAACAATAAGTTATGAAAAAAGAAACCTATTGTAAAGACTGATAGAATCGATTGTAGTCTCGATACTTGGCGAACCAATTTTCAGTTTTTGCGTTATTTCAGTGACATGTTGTTGTAATTAAAAGGTAATTCTGAGATCCCAAAATAATCTTAGTCGCAAAACAGGAGTCCACTAATAATTAGTCGGTTATAAGGTAAAAACAGAAACTGCAGGGAAGCAAAGCGAAAGCAAAATAAAAAATAATAACTTCCGACGACGGAGCGTTACAGTCGAGACGTTCATTATAAGCAGACAATTTTATGCAAATCTTTTTCCGCTGCTTGAGCATTCGAGCAACAAAATGTAGACAGCTAGGGTTGCCACTTCTCGGTTCTCACATGTATACATAATTACACAAGTTAATCTTAAATAAACTGTAGATTCCAATCATGATTCTAACATTGTTATGTAACATTGTTAGGTATGTTATAATGTTGTTCTATGAACGTCTATAAAATACTTGTTAAAAAAATGTAATACAATAAAACAAAATCGTAAAATGTTTATATAAATGAATGATAAACAGAATCTATCGTTTCAGAGTTTGAAAATTTATGGACATTGGCTGGAAAGTTTTAATGACAGAGTCCAGACAGAGCACCTTCGGATTATCATTTATTCCGCTCTTTACAAAAATTCTCTAAAAACCCCCAAAAATTTACAGCAATGGGATAATGGCTCTGTCAGAAAAATGGCGAAAGATAGTCGACTATCTCGACTAAATCGAAAATACTACGTTCAATAAATATTTACGTAATCAAAAAAAAAATTAGATATAAATATAGGTTTTACATTTTACAAAAATGTTTTACCAGAGATTAGTCCGCCTCTTTTCGCATAGTTTATAAACATATTTATAAACTATTTTTGGCTCAGGTCCCATTTTTTTTAAATATTGCAATTAAGTACAGCTATTGATTTCCAAATATTGTTACTTGATAGGAAATCCAAACATAGTCTTACGTCCATTTGAATAACTTTGGGTTCTTTAAAATAAAAGAATTTTAATAGTTCCAGTTTCTGAGTTTACCTCTTACATTGATATAAACTAAATAAAAAACAAACAAACAAAGTCTTATAATATGTATTAGTATTAACTTGGATGTTTTGTACTTTAAAGACCATTTATTTTATTTTTTACATGATTCAGTGTTGGTGAGGCAGCCCTACTAATATACATAGATAAGTCGGAATGCTCTGAAATTATTTTTCTTTCAATTTCAGATGTCCAGACATCACTCGCTGTGTAAGTTCATATGTTTACTTTCCCAGACATAAATAATCTTTGTGAAGATTTTTTATTGCATAGAAAATGTTATTTTTTATGGTTTTTGCAGTACATTTCAAGGTAGTATTCTGTGAGAGAGGGGTAACGAGGCCAGTCGAGTGCACCCAGCGGCTGTTGGATTGCAGCGTGCACTCTCCCTCTCCAAATCTCCCAAATTCTATGTCCGAAATAAATAATTATTATTTATTATAAACGTGTCTAATTTAAATCCTCCCCATAAAAAAACTTCCACTCCCGTAGCTATTTATTATACGCAACAATTTTATCGCATTAGAGCTCACCGTCACGTTCCGTTTCAACGTTTCCACGTCCAGCTTGAGAATTAAAGAAGTGCAGCGGACGGCGGCCGCATGCTAATGTGGCAGGGCCTTAATAACAACTGACTTATTTTCAAATTTGGTTCTGTTTTTATGGCTTATGTATTATATTATACATTTATATCATAGTTCATTAATTATCACGATCAGCAATTAATTGTAAATGTTAGGTAGGTAGATATATATATTAAATGACACAAATTTCATATTGTGTAGATACAAAACTTTGATTTGAATAACAAAAATATGCAAAATAGTAGGTATGTAATTTATATTTGAATATTGTTTTGTTTATTTCGTATTGTGTCCACAACATTCATCTACATCTTTACATGCCCTTCTAACGGAAAAGAATCTACTAGACAAATCATAACGGATATAGGTATATATATATAAGGTACATTAATAGGATTTTTCTTCAAGATCTAACCCTAAAATATAGACTGTCCCAGATTGAGCGCCGGATTTTAATTTCGCGGCATTTTTTTGTTTGTCGGTTGGCAACTCTGGTTTGTTTACAGATGTCATATATGATAGTTGCGATTAGTTAACATGGAACGCTACACGAAAGAGCAATGCAGTATGAGTTTTAGAGCAATATGAAGTGAACCATCATTTTGGCGAAAAATCATCTTTAGTGACGAGGCCCATTTCCACCTTGACGGATACGCCAATAAGCAAAATTGTCATATCTGGGGCTTGGAGAGTCCTCATGAGATTCTTGAAAAATGGATGCATCCTCAAAGAGTTACAGTTTGGTTTGGCGGGATCATAGGGCCATTTTTTAATTATCGGTATTTAGGTAGGCATAGGAGTGTTATCGGAACTGGAACCAATTGGAAGATATGGACCTCTATCAACAGTGGTTCCAACAGGACGGTGCCAAATGTCACACCAGAGAAACAAGGGCTTTATTTTTTTTCTAAATTAAGTCCCGCGCTCCATCTGGGACAGCGTATATAAATATAGAGCACTCGATACATACATTTTTTTTTATATAAAATTGTATTTTTCCAGTCCAAAATAATCGAGAAGCACCAATCAATGCCGAAAACTATTTACACAGTATCAACATTCAAACAAAGAGGAGGACAAAACAAATAAACGGCCGTTCTCATCAAACAAAACACGTACAACATTCAGCGATAACCATCTCTTCTAATGAAAAGCACTAGTTCTGATTGCGACCCCACTAACAGTCTTAAAGTTGAGGAGTCCCACTCACACACGCGTACAGACCCCACACCCAACCCACGAAGGAAAGGAAGAAGATATAAACTCAGCCAGGAAAACTTGAACCTCCGGCCCTCCCGCGTGCCAACGTTAAATAGGACGCAAAACCGTCGCGGAATGAGTTCTCAAAGTTCTTTGTAAAGTGGACGCTTGGCTGCGGAGGGGGATGGCACGGGGGACAGGGTGGCGAGCTAAGGAACGAAAGAAGAAACACCCCGCAGCGGCCGCAGCCCGGCCCCCGCAAGGAACGAACCTTAAAGTGCGGACACCCGTGTCGATCCACGCCCCCTGTCCACATCTTAATGCCCACTTTGTAGAATGTCCATTATTTATGCCCGCCAGTGTGTAATGGCCGTTTGGCGATGATTGGAACGTGAAACCTCGCTCGAAAGACCCGGGATCACGAAATGTTTATGGTTTCCAAACATTAGATAACTATTTAGTTTAATGTTTGTCGATAGCTTGACTACTAAGGTTTAATTCTGTACTTAATAGTTTTTCTACGGGTCATAATAGACAATTGTAATGATTTAATCGTTACGCACCGATATAGTTTTCTGTACGCATGCATCTTCTATGCAGACCCTATGCTGCTAGTATGACGAAGTAAGTACCTATATTTAAATAAATCTCATTTGATTGATTTAGCAATTAATCTGTTATCAATATCATAGTATAACGATTTAAAAAGTAAATATACACAGTCTCTAATTCTAGTTTCCGATTCTAATGATAAAACAGCCAACTATAGCTAACTGCGTATTTACAAAATCGCATCTTCTACAAGCGGATGATTTAAACAAACGAGCGGTTATCATCGCCATCTCGAGTGGGTGATTAACTTGGTACACTCATTAATCAAGTGGAGATGGAAAGACGAGATCGGACGAAAGTATCGCGTAGCCGCGCCGAGGCACTATTCTGAGTTAGTTTTTGAGAATTACTTTTTCATTTTGGCTTTAGGATTGCTCGAGTCTTTTATTGCAGATATCATCACATCGCAACATTCTATCACTGTGTTTGTGTCTGACAGTATTATTGTATTCTGAATACTATTATTATACTTAATCTAAAGAATTCTGAATATAAGTAGGTACTTACAAATGAAGAAGTATGTATATAAGTATAAAAACCTAGGCTTTAAAAGGCCGGAGACACTATAGAGTACATTGAGTTCGGTTGCAATGATCCTGCGAAGCGCGTGATTTTTTGTTTTATTTGGGATGTACCTACTAAAAAAACTTGTTGGCGTTACTAGTTGATGCGTTATTGTCTGTACTTACGTAATGTAGGTATATATAAAATTATATTTTTTTTAATAACATATTTAATAAATAACATCTAAAACTGTTTGCGAATCTCTGACACCGATGTGTTACGCTGTTAATCCTTTTCTATCTCGTCAATTTTACTACACATAAACATCTTTGTATATTCTGTACCTTTGAAATACATATTTTGAAACACATTCATTAAATTACAAAGATAAGTCTTATTGCGCCTCACCTATGTATTACATTATTTTTATTTCAGAATACGTGTGCTTGGAATACATCATCCCCTCAATTTCGCTAGGGTCGCCACTCAGGTGTCAAGCGAGTCTTTGTTAATAGGGTTGTGCGTCGGTAACGTAAGATTAAACCTATATTATTTATTTGGATAGACATTTGCGTAAGTAGGTAACTGGAACGTATCATCGCCATTTTGTTAAAATTTAAGCTGTGGAATGTTTTGGGTCATTTTGGAGATATTATACATATAGGTACAAACATGAGAAGACATGTAGGTACGGCGAACTCCGACGAACAAGAGTGAGTATTTGTCTGAAATGATTTCCTCGTTTTACAACAAAATATATAGTTGACTATAGTTACAGGGATTGCATGAGTTTTTTTTGTAATTTAATCTAATATCAATAAAAAACTTTAACTATTGAGATGTAAATATACAAAGTTTTTAATAATTATCATATGAATAAGCTTTATGACATTAATCTAGGTATTTGAAAATATTTACACTAACCGAATTTATCAATTGAATTCCATCACTGTTCAATATTCAACATTGCCAGACTTAGCAGTCTGCAGTTATATTGGTATTTTTTTTAAATTTTACAATGATTAAATAAACTGTGTTACGAATTTTGAATATTTAAATTGTAGAACCTCTAATATTTTTAATATTATATTCAATATACATAATTACTATTTAATATAACTAAAGAAGACGAGCAGTCTCAGAATTGGGCGCTCCTTATTTCGGCGCGGGGTGACGAAGGGGCGCGGGAGGGGCGGCAAGACACTCGATCAATACCAACCCGACTTTCAAACTGCTTTCACCCTCACGAAAGTCGCCCGGACTCTGCCCGAGCGGACCTAGAATAATTTATATAGAGCTGTCAAAAGGTATAGGAGACGACGATGTCGATGGTAGAAAAAAAAGGTTGGTAATGAAGAAGAAAGTGAAATATCTATACTTGTTGCAAAATGGGTATACGCACTTATTTACGGCTTCATATTTGGCTGAATAGCCCTAGGTGGGTGTTGGCCTGATCCAGCGAGTTTCTCCAGACTATTCTCTCTACGACTTTTGTCTTCCAATTTGCAACTCTAATCGCTCTCAAATCTTTCGCTGCTTCATCCAATTATCTCAACCTGGGCTTGGCAAGGTTTTCATGTCCCTCCAGTCTGTTACCAAGTTTGAAACGTCTTATTATGCCTCGTTTTGGGTACATTTCTTAGAGTTTACCTTTATTTTACACTTTGAGATTTGTGCTCAGTCTGCGAAAACACCCCGATAGCGGTCATTTGCACAGTAATCGGAGTAAATTAAGAAGATTACGGGATTCCCAATGGCTGTCGTTTGAGGACAGGGTGGAATGGAATAATCTGATTAACAATTTTCAAATAAAAGTTTTGATGTTAAAAAGATTTTCAAAAAGCAAAACATTTTCATGTTAGAAAAGACCTTCAGCAATTAAGAAAACAGTTTACATGTGGATGTAGTATTTTAATGAGTAGTTTGTAGTCTACCTTCAAGTATAATAGATAACGCTGAATGCTGAATGCTTGCTTGCTTTCTGGCATTATTGGAAACAGTGAAACATAAGCCATTTTCGTGGAACCTTTCATCGAGGAGGAGAATACAGTTATCTGAAAAAAAAAAAGAATAAAAATGTTTAAATCTCTGTACGAAAAATGAAATTTTATTAGGATTTCTTGGACTCGATACTTTGAAGGAGATGTTTTAATATAATTTTGCATTAATGTGAATTATTATCGACTGGACCTTCGTGGCTAATTATGGCTCGAAACCATCTCATGTGGAGGCCTGTGCCTTACGGTGGAAAGTTGTTGGCAGATATTGACATAGATGGGTTTTAGCAGAAGAGACTTGCCTTAACTACGTACATACTTATTCTATAGTTGTACCTATTCTATAACTATTCTAAGATCGTAATGTAATAGGAAGTGCAAAAGTTCTCATTCGGTTATTTACAAATCTTGACTCCTAAATCTCCAAAGGTAGGCATCTAATCCATTTGTTTTAATAAGAAGATGGTAGACATATAGTCAGTCCATGTGGTGTTAAGTGAATATTGTGGATCATGAATATCCACAATACATGCCAACGACAGCCAAAAATAAAAAACGTTGAGACGCCCCTTGAAGCGGGGATGCGGTACAGAAATGAGATTTAGAGATTTTGGAGTGGATTTCTAAAAAAACAAAACTGGAGACTGGGGAGAGTCCACACGCCAATTAATTCATCTGCGAACGCGACACCCGATTTTAATGATACCAGCAGGTATCATTAAAATGTTTGTTTAAAAAAGTGTATATTAAAACAAAGTGAATTTATCAACTCTATATGATATCGAACATGTCTTCGCTACGCTGTCTTCACGTACGCCTCACCCCCTCGGCGTGCGAATGTTTTGTTTCACCCCCTAACGTACCTCCTCTGTCTTAATGGACCAGTTATACATATTATGTACAATAAGTAGGTAGTTAAATGAATAAGTATAATGAAAATAGATGGTGGAAAAAAAATTGATTAGGTATGTAAGTCCGAAAAGATATTTAATTTGTTAGTACCTACCCGTCGTCATAATGAGGTACGTTACAAGTGAAAAGTCTTTCCCTTTCTAACGAGTACGCAAACATTTCGGTACATAAAGTTTGTATGTCTACTCATGGTTGTGTATTTAGTACTGTGCGGGATACGTATGCACTAACACGTAGTAGAGTGCTAGTGTCTGTACTTCGCACCAACTGGATCGCCTGGGGGGTGTGGACTGTATAATAGGATTTTCTTATCTTGAATAAAACAACAAGGCTTGTTCTTCAATAGAGCCGGGGTAGCGCAGAGGTACTTGTTCTTCTTCTTGTTCTTGTTGTTGTCGGAGTGGATGCCGCTGCGGAAGTGAAGTTGACCGGAAAACGGTCCGCTTTTATTCGTTTATTGACATCCTCAACTTCCGGCTAGTTGCGGGTTTCCCCCACCACTTGTCAAGGACGGGCTTCCCCCACCACTTGTCCATGTATGCACCCCTCCCGCTACCCGCGGGGAATCATTTATTTTCCTTATCGCTAACACGTATTTACACATTTGATAAGATCCTAGTATGTCCTCACCTACACTATCCACCAACGATTTATCCTTATAAGTAAGCAAAGACATACCAGGGATCACTCCATTATTATCAAAATATATACCTACATAAAAACTTAACAACTAGTTGCGAAACTATATACATGTTTGCCTAAGTACCCTAGCCTTTTCGTCGTCAACAAGTACTTATAATGTAATAACTATCTTTCTAAAACAGTAGGTTGATTTATTACAATTACTATTAGTTATTACTATTTAATATTAACATTTATAGTCCTGAATGATATAATCAATTAATTGTAAATTTTATATTCTATTTTGTAAATTAGCAATTAGTATAAAAATTAGTATATACAACGACAGGGAAACTTTGTTGAACTATTATGTGAAACATTACCATTCATTGTACCTATGATTCCAAGTAAATTCCACATACATTATATAAGTAGAGCATTTTTTCAATAGTAAATAATTCCTTTGCTGGAAATGTGGGTCTATAACAAAGGTCTTATTCTAATAGAAATATCCATACACATTTCGACAGAATAATTCAGTGCAATAATACAATTGTATTAATTGCAAATTGACAAATTGTCAAACTAATTAGCAATATTCAATGTTAATATTAAATCAATATTAATGCAATATTAAATGTCCATATAATATTATTTCATATTAGTATAGATCATATTAGATTAATATTTATCGTTTAGATAGCGCTCAATATTGTAATAACATCTATTAAGAAACACTTTGAATAGTTTTTTTTAATAAAATAATATTAATCCATAGTGTCAAGGATATGGTCATAGTATCATTATGCAATTTGATAGACATGCAATATGCGTTTCAGTTAAACATTTTGATTCTTAGTCGTGGTATATATTGTTTTTTTTTTATCTCTTCGTTTCGCATTCTTATATGTATACTTCGTAATTGGTTTGGAAAAGGTGAAAGTGTTTTTGTATCAATATGCATGTTTATGCATAAGCAAGGCTAAAATACGTTTATCTTTAAAGAATGGCACAAAAGACTGGAATAAATCCGCACCATAGATCGATCTTATTATGCTTTTTTTTTCTGCCTGAAATACTTTGTCAACTTATACCGAATTTCCCCATAAAATAATCCCATATATTAATATTGAATATACATATCCACGGTACCAATCATAGGTATTATACCGTAATCAAAGAATAAAACGGCTGTTTTGTTTTTATTTGCTGTTATTTGAACGTTTTTATAAAAATAACGTTTTGAATTATGTACGTTGTTTTCATTAAGTTATTTTGTAAAAGACTCGATGTCGTTAGTACGTTCCTAATCTTTAAATAGGTATTTAATATATCTATCCCTCCCCATTTTCCCAACCCATTCCTAACATCTCCAAACGTAGGTAGTGCAATTAGGGGCGCAACATTTGTCATTCTGGACATATGATGGTATGTATTGTGGATGTCCGTGGACGACAGTATCCACTTACCATCAGGTGGACTGTATGCTCGTCTGCCACCTTTTTTCAATTTAGAAAAAAAAAATTGTAAATCACCATAATGATTTAGGAGTAGGCAAACGGAAAAAGTATCGATACTTTTCAGGTTCCAGTATTTTTGCGATTAAGTGTGTAAGATTGTAAGATTCACTGGAAAACAATTTTGTAAGATTTTTTTCGCTATCAAGAAATTTTCAAGAAAAGTATATCGGTAGGGAAAAATATCGGTAGGTACTTTTCTTTCGATATCTTGATGAGTTCGATAAAGGAGACATTTAACTACATATTTTAAAATGTAGTCTATTCAGTCGTACTACTGAGATACTAGTAAAACCGGTTACACAAACAGCGACTTCAATAGAGTATCTTGGAAGAGTGACGCTAAACATTCAGTTCAAAACAGGTTTTTTAAAGATTAACCCTAAAAAGGATGCTGATGCCGTGAGAAATGCCAGCGCGCAGCGTGGAAGGTCAGTTTGACCTTTATGTCACTTTGGACGCAGCGAGAGAAACTTCAACGGACAACTAACACTTTGGTGTTATTCTTAGAAAATATTGAATCAGTTGGGATCGTTAATAATAATTGAGGAATGATTCGAATCCTAACATATAAATTGGTTAAATATATTTTAAAAGTAACGAACTACTGAGATTGCTATTAAAATTATTAATTATTGTCGACTGTTTCATTTGCATTGATTAGAAAAAAAATAACACTGATTGGTAGTGACACTATTAAACAGTAGTGACAAAGGGTATGTATGAAGACCGAATGGATTTTTATGATCGTCGTAGAACTTTTAAAATGCAAATATGTAAGTGTGTAGTTGTTACGTAACCAATAAACAAACCAATTTATTATATAATATTCGTCAGCATATTAATATTATTGTATACATGACTTTTAACCAGTGATAAGCTTTTTCAGTATTAAGTAGGTATATTACTTAATTAAGTATATAGATATCAATCGATATCGATATAAACGTGTGTTAAATATTTGTACTTATATGTGTCGTAGTATTTAATATTGAAAATAAACCATACAAACATTCGTTTGTTTAGGATAAGGATAGCTAGTGATATTTTTGTGTGTCTGGACCCATAACACAGAAAATTGAGTGTGACACTATATATTATTTAATAAACAATTTCCCACAAAAATAATCGAATAACAAAAATGGTTTTTCACTTATCCAGCATCCGTGAGAATCGTGGATAAATCTGTTAATGCTTGACTAGGTCACGTGGGTCGTGACCGTAGGGTCACTATGGGTGCCAGTGTCCAGTAACTTTATGAAGGGTTAAAACATGTTTTTTTTTTATAATATGATTTTGTTTTGCTATCCACGATAAAACTACAAGGTAAAAAAGTTAGAATACATCTTTAGGGCTGATTAAAAATCAAAATTGCATTTCTTTCACGTTGCGGGAAATTTCCAAATTTTATATTTGAAAATATTATCGTTTGTTTCATATTTACCCTCACTAGGGCTGATATATTGGTACCTTCATTAATGTTGTAGAATGTAAGTTAAGTGTGCCAAGGCATAAAAGTTCCTTAAAAATAAGAAAAAAAAATATTATGTTGTCAGAATTGATTTTGTTAAATAATTAATTACGATAAGAGCGTTGATAGTCTAGGGCCATCCATACTCGACTCACATTCGTGTGATTGTGAGTTCAATTCCCCGTGTGATTGTGAGTTCAATTCCCCGGCCCGAATCATAGTTTCTATTTAAGTACGGATTTTTTTTTTTAAATGTCAGTGGCTCTGCGGTACGGGTCATCGAGAGGAAACCCGCATGCTCCAGAAATAAAACGAAAATCTGGAATAGGTAATTTACCAATCCGCACTGGGCCTGCGTGGTGGGTATTCATTAAGGCCCGAAACCCCCCAGTGATTTACTAGGGCAGTCCCGTGCCCTGTAGGGGGGCGTTATTGGCTGATACAATAAAAAAAATATTTAAAAATATATTGTGTAAGTAAATACAGAAGTGGACGTTAGTTGTGTGTAATAAAAATAGATAGAACCTGAAAGTTTATCGGTAGAAAGAGATACGTTGGTGCTCTCTCCCCGAACTCGTGTCAAGCACGACATTTATGTCATGTAGTGTTTCAAGACGAAATTTTACAAATACGAGTATTAGCTATTTATGTGACCACTCTTCGTCTCAAAGGGTCAAAATCTAAATCTAAATGCAGGTAGGTCTCTGTACCGACTCGTATGATGTATACTAGATTATTTTATAGTATTTGTGTCGTTATCGACTTTGGTTAAGATTTTTTTAATATTTCGTTTCAGTAGTTTGTTCAAATAGAAACATAATCTAATATTTTATATTTAAAATAGAGAAAAAGATATTGTTTAGATGTTGAAAATGTAAATAGTATAGTTAGCAAAAATTGTAAACAGATGACGTTTTCCATAGTAAGAACTCGCTATGGTTTCGGTGCGTTTACTATTGATGAAGAGATGTTAATTTCTAATAAATGAGATTGGTTAGCACTTTTTTATTTGATTTACAGTATCGCTCGGTACATTTTTTTAACCCTTTGTATTAAATCTGGGGAACTAGAGCCCTTTTGTCAGATAATTATCATGTGATAATTACAAATGTTGGCATTCGCACGAATTTTTGTATGTAATTTAGATCTGTTTGCGCTATAAGAGATTGGTGCCGGCTCTAACCCAGAGGGCGATAAATTTTAGAGCAATTAGACGTAATCGTCGAGTAGAAAGCGTGCTAGGATCTTTCACTGGGTCTACGATCAATATCGGGCGTTACCAACCTACGATGACTGCGGTATTATAATTATTAAGCTTTGTTTATTGAGAAATAGTTACAAGTCGTGATGAGGAAAGGAATCAACTGCTCTGTCTAACTGAACATAATTCTCATAGTGTCTTTACTTTTAAAATTATAATTATTAAGCGAATATTATCTGTATGTTTCCCGAAAACAAATAAAAATCATAATCTAATTTTTTCATAAAGAATGTTTTACATGCTGAATAAAGAGTTCTAACGTTCAATTTCATTTCATTCATTTCCTTGTGGCTATAAAACATAAATGAAATATAATCATAATAAAATAATAAATAAACAAATAACGCCACACTCAATGGCCCACACTAGGATTCCCTGTGTCGTGGGTCCAGAGACATATATAAAGGCACCACACACCCAGACCCGAACATACATTTGCCATTTCTTTTTTTATTAAACAATTGTATGTCCTACCGGGGATCGAACCCGGGACATTTTGCACAGCACGTAGGGTCACTACCGACTGCGTTAATCGGTCAGTCGAACATCATAATAACCGAAATCATAAATGAATAACTACAAATCAAGCAATTGTCACTATTAAAATCATTTTATGTCGAGCAATCGTCTAACAAATCAATAGCCCACGGGAAGTATTTTTTGTTGCAAATTTTCTAGACGAGTCTATAATAAATACTATCAAATTTCCCAGGTACCAAATGTTGCTCACCCCTGTGTCAGTAGTTTATACGATACTATACATAGTTTATAGCAGCTCGGTTGGAGGAGCGTTGTAATAAAATCTTGTCGGCGCGGTTTATGAATATTGCCCGCCGCTGTAAAAGATAAGGCGTGCCAAACCGCTGCGAATTATAAGTTTTCACTACTAATTGTAAGGCAGTCTCTTCACACGGCGAACTATAGAGCTATCTACTCTAACGTACTTTCCCATGTTCTTTTTATAATCCTTATGAAGGAATAAAATATATTTAAACATAACTTTTAAAATATTGCACACACATTCATACAGCGGTATTTTTCTTTAGCTGGTAAAATATTAATATGCTATTGAGAGTCTCAAATCTGAATAACAAATCTTCTTTTTTATTCTAGAGAGCAATTTTAGAGAAACTGATTGGATTCGTAAAAAAGTACGAACTTTATGGTAACTTAAGCAAACAGAGTTTCGAAACGTGAGATTAAGGTTACCCGTCAAAGCGCATAGTGTGAATTGTTTCCAAGTTTCGTTTAGGGAAATTTACTTTTGACCGAAAGACGAATTGCTTATATATATTTAATTGCTAAAATTTATCTTATCTGGCGATCTCAAAATATAAATGTACACTAGGAAGTCACAGTCTTAAACTACTGAACGGTAGAGGAGAACATTTAAGTAATGTACTTACTTGTCTTATTTTGTTTGTGTTTTTTCGAATCTTCAATGAATTTAAAGCGTAAAAACAGGAAATTATTTTATGGTTGGATACTGTCGTCTTGCGGCATCCGCGATACATGCCAACATCGGTCAGAATGACAAACACCTCAGCGTGTCTACCTTTCGAGATTTAGAAATGCAGCAGCAACGAAACACTGATTGGTAATATATCTTATATTTGTTTTAAGGGTTATTATAGATACTATAGTCCTTAATATACGTTTATATATCTCTATAACTCAATGTACAAATGTATTCTACTTGTTATAATTCCAATACTTACTTTTTCATATATTTAAACAGGAAAAGATTTTAGTAACTATCTAACTACGAAAAGAGGAAATATCACAAGTAGTTATTTTTGCTTTAATATAATTTCGATAAGAAGATATTGTACAGAATTCAGCGATAAATCAATCACCTCTCTCTCTCTCTCTCTCATAAGCAAACAAAGAGTATGGTACAAAAAGTGTGAAGGCCGAGTGTGGTGGCGGTCCGTGGGACAACTCTTACAGCAGTGCAGACACGCTGATGGTATGGTAAGACATATCTGAACTGTAATAAATTATAAGTATCACATACAGTTTTCGCTGTAATATCCCATTGAAGATGCTTTTAAATAACAATCAACAAGAGTATGTAGTCAGCCGGAAAACCAGATTTATATTACTACCCAACTAAGATCATAAAACTATACTATATCACCGACCCGGGTATTAATATCCGACCATTTATCACGGCCCACCCCCCGCCTCCCTTCTTTTGTGTAAGAAACTCGCTCGCAACACCCGGACACGCAAGTTTCGACAACCACCGCTATTCAAACGTCGGCAACTAACAGCCAAACTTGTACGCCAGTGTTCTTAACTCGGGTGCTTCAGCGGTCGTTCGAGGAAAATTGGAAAATATACATTGCTTTATACAATAATTAACTGTAGTGTACAGAGTTAAAGCTGAAAATCGAATGGGAATTATTAATGATTGTCTGTAAAAGCCGCAAAGCGAATTGCACCTTGTGCATGTTATTGTTAGGTTCGGTATTGAATGCGTGGGATGTTGGAGCAGTTTGCAGGAAGGGTAGAGTCGTAAGGAAGTTCGGCGATTATGTTTAGTCAGCGCGGGCTGTGTAATGGAAAGGAAGTAGGAATTGGGGCCTGTAAGATGTGGTCGTATAAGGCGGCCATTCCTGTTTCGCCTCGTCCCCCTGCGGGCGCGCGGGGGTGGAGGGGAGGGTCGATTTGTTTGTTTCTAAGGTTCGCTCTAGTCCGCAGCTGCGGGTAGGATTTAAATTTCGCACTCGGAACGCTCTTTGTCCGCATAATGTCCTTCTTTACTTGATGAGGTGCCTCTTTACAAGTTTAAATTGAAGTGTTCCACATAAATTGTTTCGTATTTGGCACACAAGCGAGTGTTTTGCTTAATTGAATTTCGAATTAAAATAGATACTTATTTCTCTTTTGTGTTTGTTAAACGTAGCTTTATTTGAAACTAATTGCAAAACGACTCAAATTATGGGATTTGAAAAACATTACTAAAATTTGTATTTTGCATAAAGATCAGTGTCCATTACAACAAATCTATGAGTAAATAATTTGCTAAACTTGGAGGTCAACTCTTGAGAGTGTTCACACATGTCGAAGGCAGCTAAAAACTGCTAAACGACTTAAATATAGCGGCTTGAGCTATTTAGGTATTTAGTAGTTAACTTAGAGTGTGTTGATAATTTTACTTCATAGGCTCATTTATACTAATCACAAAAGCGAATGAAACTTAGAAATAAAAATAACATATTATTTTAATTATGTGAAAATATTACCTACGAGTATGTAAATGTTACATATATACGTAGAGTATTTATAGTGTTTAATAATATTTAATACTCGCACTTACTCCAATCGTTGACTTAAATACTTAAACTGCCGAGTGTTTGTCTTGTTTTGATGTAATAAAACGCATACGCGGCAAAATCGGACACTTGAAATCGGTGTACATATTTGCGTTCGAGCTATTTCGAGGCTACAGAGTGCTACGAAAAGGGCAGTGACAGGTCTACGACTTCGTAGCACCCGTAGCAGCCGTAGCGCAGCGACCGACCTATACAAAAATAAGTGACATGAAATATACCACTTCCTGTTTATTTAATTAATTGGTTTTATTATAAATTATAGCAGTTATAATTATAGCGTAAATATAATTCAACGAAGCAATACCGCCAACTTGTTAGTTGTCTTGTTGCACGGACTACATTTGTATAATGTTACTGAAAATATTGCATATTTAATTTAGCAGTTAATTTTATTTTTGATTATTTGTAAATTTTAGGCGCTATTTTGTATACGAGTATTAGTCATTGGCATAAAGATTTATAACATATAAATATGTATTAAATATTATATAAAAAATAAATAATATCTATCGTTATAACAATATGCAGATAAAAATAGTATGCTACTTAAATACAACGACCACTGACAATTTTCGTTTGGTTTAGAGCTTTAGACCAATCAACAATAGTTTAATAGTAGCTTTAGGAGTAAATTTTTAGGAGTTGTAGAAAAAGAAAATGAAGGAATACAATGAGTTTCATTCATCCCGCTACACTCACCCGTCCTTTTTCTTAGGTAGACGGGATTGTGAGAGAAAGGTACAATGGGCTAATAAACTTTTTTCATCGCTTGTCTTCATACTCGACGGTATTGTTTGGGATGTGATGGGAAATAGGGTGGTATGGTTTGAGTGACTTCCCTATCACACTTGATGTGATCGATTAGGATGGAAAATGGGATCTGAAAGATCTCACTCTCTTCCGAAACACATGAATAATAAAAATTATTTTAAGCTAGAAAATTGCTATAGGTACTAATCATTTCTACTCTATGCTTAGTTAGACTTATGTGTATGTATCCTTAGGCGAAGTTGGAAAGTAATAGTTGGTTATACGGTAACCGCGAAGCGAGAACACAATAGTTTGTATGGACGCACGGAGCAAGTTTGTTATACGAGAATAGTCGCCAACTGACCGCACAATATTAAGTATGCTCATGTTTACGAGTTGTGAATAAACGAGTTTTTTGTAAGAAATCGTAATCGTCACTGAACTTCCTTTTAAGAGATTGATATAAGGTAATAATACTCAGTACTTATTAAGTAGAATTCGAAGAATCATGACTTTGAACTTACGATTTCACGAATGAGAGATGAGAGAATTATCTGTTACTCTATTCATATTTCTTTCAGAATAACATATTTTTTGTACATAAGTACTCGTTTTTAACACATTACACTATTACTTAGTATAGTTTTAATTGTATATAGCTATTACATGTTATACCGAACCTATCACTAAACACACAAATACATTTAACTACATCACCCACACATAAATAGACTCCTAAGAGCCGTATCGTCCGAAACCATGCAAGTTTTAATGAAAACGCTCCTCAACAAACATACTAGTTTAAAACATAGCCGAGTATATATGTGTGTGTAGTGTAAACGTGATAGTTTGCCAGTCCGGTGCTAGGATAGAATTACCACAAGATTGCTGCCATTCTTTGGGCTCCGGAGACCCTTAACCCTTAGAAGGTAAACGATCAGATTTAATCCAAAATGTGCGAGTGTGAAAGAGATGGCGAGAGGTTAAATAGTATTACTTATTGAACGGCGTCACTCTAAATGAAGACGTAACGTATATACAGTTATTCGACTTCGCATAAAAAGAGTGACATAAAAAGAAATTAATAAACTTGGTTTTAAAATGTCAAATAAAAATAATTGATTTGATTTCTTCTGACCAACTGCAACCTCCAGCTTGAGAAACGATGGCATACAAGATAAAAATATAACTTTGGATTAAAAAAGTTCGCTGCCTCATATAGATTAATATTAAATATTAAAGTTAAATAGCCTTAATATTAAAGTACTTTTATTATAATCACTATTTTTTTTAGTTATGACTGTATAACGTTTAATTTCTATGTTTCAAGTCAATTTAAAATGATTTCCGAATTCGTTTTCCGAATAGAAAAAGGGCGGCATACAGTCCACCTGATGGAAAGTGGATACACGACAACATCAGTCCAGAATGACAAACGTTGGCACACCCCCGGGTGCCCTGCCTACCTTTGCAGATTAAGGAATGGTTTGGGAAAATGTTGAGGGATAGGATGGGATGGGAATGAATTCTGGAATATCTCACTCACTACCGAAACACGTACGTACACTGGGGAAACACAATAAAATAGGAAATGCAGTAGATTTCAAGGTCGTCTTCTGTGAGAGAGGAGTAACGCGGCTATTCCAGTGCGCCCAACGGCTGTGGGAATGCAGCATGCACTCTCCCCCTACTCTTGTCAAGTACCTGTTCAACAAGTGATTCACTTAAAGAAGTGATACCAAAGTTGGCAGCCAGCTTCATATGCGTAAACAGGTTATTATTAACATAAGGCAGAAAAAGATGAATTAAAAATTTTTCATTAGTCACAATTTTAGAAATATATCCAATCCGTCGTCGCATGTGTTGAAACGAAATTGTGGATTGTAGACTTTATAAACCGTTCTTTACACATATTTATCTATTTGAACGGGTCTCAACGCGTATGTTTACCTTGTATATTTTACTCGACGTTTCGGTTGAGTAAAATAAATAAGTTAAACATACGCGTTGAGACCCATTTAAATTGATAAATATTTCTAAACCAAGTTTCCATATTTCATATTTAAAATGATGTGTCAATCAGTCTATTGATCAACCTGTATCGATTTTTGCATTCATTTTACACATTTTTCACAACTAGGCCAACTGGACCTGACTTAACTCGTCGAATAGTCGCATTTGTACCAGTAGGTACATTTACACACTAGGGTTGTTGGCACCCTTCACGCTCAAGCGAAGGTTAACCAAGGGCCGCACCGACACTCAAGGAAATTGGGTCATTTGTCCCTTCTAGTTCTCACTTATGTCTGTACGTTTTTGGCGTATCGATTTGGAAAATGGTGGATAATATCACTGGACGGTGGGTGTATAAGAACACCGATGTTCTTCTACGAATTTAGAAATAATTTCACTTGTACATACAGGGTGTGTCCGTGCCTTTCTCAAAGCCTGAAGCATGAAACCTGTATAAAAATCATTTCTTGAATTTTAGCCAAATTCTTCATATCAATTTGCTAAATAGAAAACCTTAAAAATTGATATTTTGCTAAAAATCTAATAACATTATTAACTCGGAATCATGAGAAGAAACCATGGTTTCCGGCTTCGGGAAAGATTTGGACACAACATTAATAGCTGTTTAAATTTAGTAAATAATTAAATAAGCAACAGAAAATACTGAATAAGCGGCAAATCGAGGGTAGCAAATGTAAAAGTGGGTTAAGTTTGGATTCTCTGGTGACAATTGAGAAATAGGGAGTCCTGCCCTGTTCGCGCCGACTTGATGATAACGTTCTTAGTAATTTAAACTACAGTTATTCAAAAATAGCTTGTTTTGGTAATCATATTTTGGCTCATTTAGTATTTTTTGCTTCTCGTTTAAACACAAACTCTTTTTAATCTATCAGCTATATGACCTTTGACATTTAATTGTTCTCTTTGGTATTAGTGACCTTGCCGCTGGCCAAACAAGGGGAGGACTTCTTCTCCTTTGATACCGCTGTATATCGTAATCCCGTCTGAAGACGGGATCGAGGGTCTTGGCTTAACCGCCCGGACCGCGAGGGAGACAAATGAATAAAAATCCTCTGACTGAGAGGGCACCAGTGGCCTCCCAGTGGTATTAGGGTTACCCAGGCACATGGGAACTGCCTGGGTGGTCGGTGTATTTCACCCAATGGCCGGCAAACATCTGTCGGGGTCTGCACTAGCGGGCCGTCCTCACTTGCACTGGGGGACGAATGCGAATAGTGCAGTCGGAAGTCCAGCACAAGGTGGCGAGGTGGAGAACACCGTGGGGTTTTAGTCGATAAGAGTCCGGCATAACCCCTCCGCCTCTGACAAGGGCGAGGATTTCCCACGTATGAGGATCCAAAAGAGGATTCAAGTTCAAGGATATCCATGAGGATTTCACCACCTTCTTTCTATAAAATAATCTTTGCCTAAAATTATTTGCCAATTTCTAATCAGGTTAAAGTTATTTAAAGCGATTTTAAAATTTAATTAGCACTTATGAGTAAGGCGGATAGTGTTTAAATAAAAACAATGATCTGATAAAGTGTGACAAGTTATTATTGTGATTATACAAGTATTTTATCTGTTGTATCTATCTATTTCTTTATCTATTTTCATAATCATCATCTCAATCATCGGAGGTTGAGATATAGACTATATTTATATTTATCACATATGTTGTATATCCTACACGTCGATTGTTTATCTGCCTACTGTATTTTAGACAATGCAAAATGTCTCGCATTAAAGTTGCTTCATAATGGTGGCTCGTTAACTACGTTGGTCTTAGCCGCCCCTCGTCGACCCCTTATCTTATTGCTCACCATCTGGGGTCTTACCCCCACGCCTCAAAACTGCCCGCCTTAAAATTGGGGTGGTTACACACCCCCATCGATTAGCTGGGGTGGACGTCAATCTAGTAATGTGTTAATTATTTTGAAACTATTTGCAATCAAGTAATTTTTTGTAGTCTTGATTAGTTCTTAGTTTTGAACTAAGATTAAATCGTCACGACACTATGTAAATTAGGAACAAGTATTATATT
This sequence comes from Sesia bembeciformis, assembly GCA_943735995.1. Classification (NCBI taxonomy): domain Eukaryota; kingdom Metazoa; phylum Arthropoda; class Insecta; order Lepidoptera; family Sesiidae; genus Sesia; species Sesia bembeciformis. Next base: position 11,010,972 of record OX031042.1, on the reverse strand, counting down.
TTTAGTAATGTGACATTGCGGAACAGTGAATTCTATCTTTGTGATGAAATACGTGATATTATGTTAGTTGAATTGAATTGAAAATTGAATTTAATGTTAGTTGTAATTTCCCAAATATTGAGACATTAGAGTCGTTCAACAAGGCCTTGACAATGTCACGTTTTCTTTGCAATTATCATCACGTTAATGTCCAATGCCGTCAAAGTAAGTTAACTCAGTAAAGTAGTGGTAGGTTTACTGAGGACAGAAGAGTTGCACTTCTTGGAAGCACACGAAAAACGAATCCTTATGTTTTTATTTAATTATCACAAACATTACGTACAAATATTAGATACTTTGAAGTTTAATAAACCATCACTATTAATTCGTCGGTGGTAGTTGGATGAGAAGAGCCGAGGGATCGTATGCGGTGGCGAGCCTTGGGAGAGAGCTATATCCAGCAGCGGAGAGACATTTTTAAAAAATATAAACAAATCCGATGCTAGAGCATATTTCTCTTTAAACAGAATCTTGAAAAAATTAAAATTATAAATAAGAAAACCTTCACCGAATTCGATAAATCCAAATTTATTAAAATGTCAAAGTCAAAACAGTAAATTGAACAGAATCAGAAATATAGAAAACAAATTTATTTCGGATTTCAAATTGTGTTTAAAGATGACTTCGATGTAAGCACGACATTGATAACCTTGTATCAACGTAACCATGATTATATGTTGTACCTACTGTTGTTTTTCTTAAAATCATTTTTCTCATTTATTTGTAAACGAACCGACGTATATTTTCTTTTTACTTGTTTACATTACATTAATTAACAAAGTACCTATGTGAGTATACTTAGAATAGATCTTTATATATTTTGACATAGTAAACCTTAACAAAATTGCCTAAAACACCGCTTTTCCTTTTAATCAAATTAATTAATATAACCTCTACGTGCCTACCCAGCCTCCATAGTTCGGGCGCGCGGTATCACGTATCTTGTGTATTATTTATATGTGAAATATTACTCAAAGTTGGCGCCCCGGGCGGTAGTTAAGGAGGAGTTCCCGATGAAATATGTCTTGGGGGTGTAGGGTGGTGATGGGGGAAGAGGGGGGGCATTAAGGACGTTGCCTTAAGCCCGCACATTAGGGGTCCGCCGATGAGAAACTTATTAAAGTGGGCAGATTGTGGGTGGGTGATTTAACTATGGTTAGAGTATTAGTTTTAGTAATTAGTGCTGTTGTTGATAACGCACGAAATTTTCTATAATAATATGTACTTAATACAGTACAAGTAGTATCTAAGCCCTTTATGTGTCCCGCAAGGAAATGATTGCAGTTTATGTAATCGGAATGAATTTCCTATCATATTTCCTAAGGAATTTTTGTATTAGTGATTACTTTTTCTGGATCCATGTTTATAACAGATAAATAAAGTAATACACAAATACGTCACTTCATTGTAGTAATGGAACTAATTAAAAGGAATCAGAGCTGATTTATTCCTAGCTTCGCGTACAACTCGAGATTATTTTCTATCGCATTGATACAACAGGAGAGTGTAGATACACTTGACCCTTTTTTGGAACTAGATGTATTTTGATAAAGTTACGAGATTGTACAGTTGAAAACAAACTTCAAGGTTCATCATGATACGAGTTTTACCTAGCTCTATCATTTATTAAAGATTATTGCGCCAAAAGGTATTGCAGCGGATTTAATGCCTTGTACCAGTCAACCGGCCAACTCATGGTTGAATCAAAAAATATAAGTAGATGCAGAAGAAGCCGAAAATGTTAATAATTATAATAAATTGATAGTTAACATGAACTTTGACTCGAATTTGATAAACAAAAAGTTTAATTGTGATTTGTAAGTAAATAAAGAAAGTAACCGATAATTACTTACGATGACTGCCCATAATCTACAACTTATTGTTATTACGAGTATCTATTGTAAAAAAATAAATCCATAATTGGCAGTAAATTTTTTTTTTTTTTTAAGTTTCCATAACTTGTTTAGTTCTTAAGTGCTTTATGACTTTGTGTTAAATGAAAAAAAGTTAAATAAGAGGAACTTATGATAGAGTGAATGATAGGTAGATAGTCACATGTTAAGGCATTGGGTGGGTGTCTGATTACAAATTACCTAATACTAACACACAATTATAAATTATTTTACTCGTGTTACTAACAATTATAGACACTTACGTATGATCGTTCGAAATAAAGATTATTATTATTATTATTAACCAAAAATAAATATAGTTTGTGAATATATATATACAGTAATATATAACCGTTTATAAAGTTACGTATATACGTTTGGAACTCTCCATTTCGCCTTGATAGTCTAGCTTTTCCATTAACCCGTCTAACTGAATGAGCTTCAATTGTTTCTTTTGTTGTATCAGTGGACCTATTAGGCCAAGTCGTGCTAGACTAGTCAAAACTGACGTTTTTGGTATTGAGTATTGAAACTAAGTTATTAGAATCCATTAGAAATGTTAAACCGGTAACTAAAGTCGCTAGTGGTATCTCGGAGACATTGCAACTTAGAAAGTAGGTACCATTAGCATGATGTTAATATTGTAATACGTGAATGTTAAACATTAATATTTTCTCGAGAAGGAATAAAACCTTTTTGTATTTATAATATGTATTTTTATTGTAGTGGCTGAAATTATATTTTGGTACAGAACTATTATTTAGAATAAATATTTAACACGGTACAATAATCTGCTACACCATACATACGACATTACATCAATAACGATATGTGCCTACAAAGCTTCAGAAAGTCATCAATAGTAATATAAAAAAATAATTACAAGTGTAATTAATTAAAAGCCTACTAGATTTTACCATTTACCAGTCAATTATCTGTAAGTCTAAAGGTTACCTGAAAGAGATCACTTGTAATGATAAGATAGCCTTTTGTGTATAGTGTGTTTACGTTATTGTGTTATGTTGGTAGCCCCTAGGCCCGTTACTGCACATACTCTTTGCACCTGGCTTCTTCTGCGATCGCCCTAAACAATATATGTCCGATGACTCTTGAAAGGCCATTAGGGTCACAGCCTAATGGCCATTCCGCCATCCCGCCAATATAGCCATCCCGAAAAAATAGTGTAATGTTGGTAGTGGACATTATCTGGCTGGATTGTGAGAACAGTCTTTCCTTTTTTTCTGTCTAATCCTATATAAAATGAAGTAGGTATAATAGAATCTTCTCTATATTTATTTATCTTTCTCTATATTTATAAAACGCAATGTCTGTTTGTCCTTCTGTCTGTTTGCTTATAACTTGGGTTCTACTGGATGGATTTTAATGCGGTTTTCATTATTATCTAAATTATTTCTTTGGACAGAAACTCCAGACTTTTAGAATCTAATACATCATTGTATATAGTTTTCTAGTCAGCAGCTTGTTGCAGTTGCCAGGCGAACGGAGCCGCCAGCAAAAGGCTGTTGCAGAATAATTGACATAATTTTATGTCAATAAATTATATTTTAGAGCATTGAACCAATTGTTCGTTATTTCATCTTAAAAATAATAGAATAGAAAATTGAGCTGTTTGTCACCTCTACCAACAGAATATAGCTCTACAATTATACCTAACTATACAATAATAACCTGTATAGGACCTACCTTTGCTTAAATATCGAAGCTTACGCTTAACACCCAACCTATTTAGAAGCAAGTACAAAACTGGAGGTGGCCACCCAAAATGTTTACAAAGCATTTGGTTAATAACAGAAAGTTCGGTGAGGTTGGGTCGAATTCTCCTAATACCTAGTTGCAATATATACAGAGAACAGTATCGCAACTGCGAGAAGCTGACTTACGAAATTTCTTTTACACCTAGAAGTGTCACGTCAATTAACATCGCTGCACATGCATTTCTTAGTAGAAAATTATACAAAAAATATAAAAGTATAAACATTTTTCTTGTCGTTTTACAATGTACTCACTTATAGTATTATTTTTGCAAAATAGATACCAAAAAATTGCTTTCTAATTACTTGTAAATAATTTTAAAATATTGCAATTAATTATTTAATTATATAGTTAATTACGGTTGTATTCTTTCGAAAATATCACAATGTCGTTCGTTGGTCGTATCTTAAAATCAATTTAATAAGTCTGGTGATTCTATTGAGTGATTGTTTACGGTTGTGGATCAGTCGTACCTAAAATGGATAAAATTTGCATTTGATAGACAGATAAATGTCTTTAAGAAATAATATTTCCGACATTCGTTTTGTTTTGCACAATGCATTTTAGATGCGGCTACCAATCTATATTAGATGAATCTTATTATTATTAACATTTTATTAACAGCATATTTAATAGGTGGTTATGTGGCGCTAACCACAAATACAAGGTTGTAGAACAAACTTGTTCATTTAGTTTGTGCAACGAATACAAACGTTGAAGTCACGATAATAATTCTTTTACTAATCCAAAAAGTTTCTAATGCAAACATTTCGTTTGCCAATGTTTACATCTATTTTCAGAATAGTGAAAAGATACTCTACTGTTTATTTGTTTATACTATTCAGATAGAAACACTAGTGTGTGTGTGTGCGTGCCAACTATCATTAAACTATACGCGGCGTGAATGTGTGCGAGGGCCAAGGGTTGCCATGGCAACGTATCTTAAAGATCTCCCTCTCTGGCCCGTCTCAGTTTTCTCCTTTCTCCTTTGCACGCGTTTCTTGTCGGGAGGCGTGGGTTCGTACGGTCAACAAAAAATGGTATTTAATGATAGCATTTAATATTAATTTTCGGTACCTTTGAGTTTAGATCTTTTGACAATTTGAGATATTGACCAAACAACAAAAGCGAAAAAGAAACAGCGCTAGATAAAAGACGTTTTTATTTATTTGCACGAGTATATACGGATTTTGGATTGTATGAATGGATATTGGGAAGCCCACAGAATTGGGAAGAATATTTTTGAATTGCCAATTAGGTAGATAGTGTAGAAAAAAAAGAAATTAATGAGTTAGGTAAATAGACATATTTTACTACGTAAGCTAGGTACTATTTATTTTTAGATCATATTCTGTCATCAACATGATGATGATGACCATTATTTATGATAATGATAAGTACGTCCGTCAGCTTAAATAAAGTGGCAAGTTCATTCCGCTTCCATAAACCGTAAAATTGTAGATATATTTGGGGCTAACCTAACCTAAACCCGGAGAAATCGAAACAAAACAATTAAAAAAATTAAAAATGAAAATAAAACGAATCATTGAACGAAAATGTTCTCTTGTTAAAATCATTTTTTCGCATACACTTAATTTTCAAATTGCAGACATAAATAAAAAAAAAATGACAGCTTTGAAAATTTATTGACGTTTGACAAGCGAAGAGTTCCATTTTCAAAATTCAAATTAGTTATTTTCTATCTTATTGTACAGTAGCCAGTTCTAAAAACTTTTTATTTGACCTATCGTATACTCCTATTAGTATATATTAATGTTTACTAAAACCAGCTTGAAAATTATAATTTGCATTTTTCTATTTTTGAATGCTCGAAGTCACAGCTGCGTCGGCCGGAGGTTTAAGATGTTAATCCGTAGCCCGGACAAGCATCCTTCAATTTCTTGAAGATATTTACTTTATTTTTGACCTTTTCGGAGGTCGCGACACTAAAAAGGTTGAGAAACGATGATATAGGCTGATATCGAATCGAATTACCTACTAATGAGTCAATCAGCGACAATAGATTTATTCATATATGTAATTAAGTAGTTGTTTTGATGAATTGAGTTCTGGTCATCAGTAGCTTTACAAAATGTAAAAAAAAATTTTTTCTTTTTTTCAGTCGGTCCTAAAGGGTCTAAGCCCGTGTGGGGGGGGGGGGGGGGGGTACTCCACTAATGGAGTGGCGAGCCCCACCTCGCTCCCCGCTCCCACAAGCCGTAAAATTGTAAATAACTGATGAGCCGGCTAGCGACGATCGATTTATTGATAGTTTTAACCCGTCATCGGTTTTGACGGATTGAAAGCTCTCTGATCATTTGATAAGGTCCAGTTCAGTTTGGTGTTGCAGTTGTGTTTATGAGATATTCGTTTGAGTTGGAGTTGTATTTTAAACATACTCTTAAGGTTTGAAAATAAAATCAATAAGAATATACCTACAGAATTTCAGAAGTCTGAAGAAATGGATTCCATGCATGATTATGAGAGTTCGTTGACGTGAAAATTTTTTGGAACTTTTTTAATTTTGTTAAATTTGTTTTTATTTAATATTTACAATTTATGTGTACATTCAGAACAATTTCTTGGTGCCATAAAACTGCGTGAGTTTATCACGGCAGTGCACATATTTTTACATATAACTATGTACATCTGCACATCTGAACTACATGTGTACATATAAAAATAATGGAATCGCAACAAAGCCGTCTCCTGTGTATTTAATATTTTTTTAAATAAAAGTTGTTGCATTGTAAATTAAGTAGTATACGGAGCCCAAAACAATAATTGCTGTTTGTCCGTCCGCCTGTCTGTCTCTCTGAATGCACATCACGCAATATTTTGAATATTGCGCCCTACATAAATGTGAATGGATCTTGGACGTTTCATTTCGCGATAGAAAGTAAAATAAAAAGATTTAGATTAAACCTTAAATTTAAACCAAATCGTGTCTTTATGTAGTCAGTGTTTTATTTTAGTCACTTGTTGTTTTTTTTTATATATTAGTGGGCGGACGAGCAAACGGTAAGTGTTGGTAAGTGTTATGATTAGTGTGATTTTCCTCTATTCGCAAATTTATACTTTCGATAAAATACTTTCCAAATTCAAGTCCCTATGATGTACAAAAGATAGAAAGTATATGAGAGCACATCCTCTAAAACCGGGAAGAGGTGTAAAACAACTGGCTGCTAAAAACTATCCAATGATATCTGGAGATGTTCACAACTATATGAAAGGTGATCACAATAGATCAACAATGATCGCAATGACACGAGACTGTTGGATACGTAAATCTCCTAATTCTCAATAATAATACCTATTATTTAAGCAATTTTAGAGTATATCACTTTGGTAATATGCTCACCTTTTGAAGTATATTTTTACGCCTTGAATACTAACTTCACTTCACAATTAGTGTAACCACTACAGCATCTCGGATCAAACTAAATACTAATTTGAAAAATAACCGATAACATTTTTATCATAAATATTAATGTGTCCAGTTGTTGGGTCAAGGAGTTATGTTAATAGCCAATACTATTGTCACTGAACCGGTACCATACAAATTAAGGGTGCTGAGACCAACATTCATTCTCCGCACCAAAAAAATACACCCTTATTTCTTTTAGCTTAAGATGTGAAATCGAATGTAATTCTCCATTTTCTAATGAATTGTTAAGTTGGTTTTAGGAAAGGTGTGTGCATATGAAATAAGGTGGATACTGCAGCATCCCTTTTTTGGGGTTTGTATTTGAACCCATGGACTCTATGACCTCGTGCTATTTTAGTGTTAGATCAATGTCGTGAGACAGTTTCGGAGATAGGATTCTGTGGGAAACAGATTCAAAAGGGATAGGTTCAGTGTATTTTTAAACAGGTGGTAGACGTTTGAAGAAAAAAGTGTTTAATAATATTTGTTTGTTAATTGCATATGTGGGACGCGCTCCGGCCAGGTGGACCGACGAAATGACGCCATGACATGAATGACGGTCGGATGAAAACAACCGAAGATATATCTTATTAGATGACTTTCGTAATTTTCAAGCGATCGGTCGCTATAAGATGTCGGACTCGCGGTTAATATCTCGGAAGGATTTGTATGGCGACGTGCTCCTGTCATCGTGACAAGCACTAATGTTTGCCCAACGTTTAAAATTTTATTAGCAAAATGTACGAAAAAACCAACCAGGTGGATCGACTTAGCAATCGAGAGATATGGTTGATAATAATTGTGTGGTAAGTGGTGTGGTGAGTTGCGATGGTAAGTACTTACCATACTTATACTCGCGATGCTAAGTAGCTAAATATCTACCATCAGGAGATTGTAATATAGTTGCCGTATAGAAGATAAAATGTCATTATTGTATAATTAGGTAATGCATTATTTTGAATGTCGAAAACAATAAATCTTTTCAGCCGTGATTGGATGAAGTTAATTGGTATTTGAAACATAAATTTTATGTCATCTGCGTAAAGGGACAACCGAAGATATATCTTATTAGATGACTTTCGTAATTTTCAAGCGATCGGTCGCTATAAGATGTCGGACTCGCGGTTAATATCTCGGAAGGATTTGTATGGCGACGTGCTCCTGTCATCGTGACAAGCACTAATGTTTGCCCAACGTTTAAAATTTTATTAGCAAAATGTACGAAAAAACCAACCAGGTGGATCGACTTAGCAATCGAGAGATATGGTTGATAATAATTGTGTGGTAAGTGGTGTGGTGAGTTGCGATGGTAAGTACTTACCATACTTATACTCGCGATGCTAAGTAGCTAAATATCTACCATCAGGAGATTGTAATATAGTTGCCGTATAGAAGATAAAATGTCATTATTGTATAATTAGGTAATGCATTATTTTGAATGTCGAAAACAATAAATCTTTTCAGCCGTGATTGGATGAAGTTAATTGGTATTTGAAACATAAATTTTATGTCATCTGCGTAAAGGGACCTTATTGTCGGTAATGGATGGACTTATTGACTTTGGTTAAAATTTTCTAACTTTAAATTTCGTTATTTCATGATTTTATTTAAATACGAGAATGAACACACTGTTCTGATAAAAAGATGGTATTGTTTCGAGATTTCACTGAACTTTCAATACCTGGAAAATTGGAATTGACAATCGTTTCTTTACTCACATATTATTAATTGTGTACGATAATTGCCTTACGTTTGGCAACACTGGTATGTTTTCCAATTGAATTTGAACGGCGTGTAAAATACAACATCAAGTGAGAATGTTCGTGTGGGCGTTGGAAGACGATTTGTGACAGGAAATGAACCCGAACAGAGGTAGGTGTGTCCGAGGTTGCACATACATATAGAAGTACTTCTATACTAATGTTTGGTGCGAAATAGGACTGAATGAAGATTGAAGACTTAGGGTTGATTAAAGGTTTTTAAGGGTTGACTGTTAGATAATTATATTCTTATCTAAATAATTTAGGTCAATAGAAATAAAGTAAAATTAATATTAACGAATGCTTTTATATTGATACTATGATAATAATGTTCGTATGTACGCCCTGAGATGTGTTGCCTACTTTTGGAGATTAAGGATTGAATTTGGACAAAAAGAGAAATAAGAAGTATAATAGGACAGGAAGTTTTTCTCATCCCATTACACCTCGCAATCTTCTTTGAGAGGGATTAGGTGGAATGAGAGTTGAATGTGTATAATAGATTAAGGAGTTTCTTTTATTGCATTATACTCTCTATTCGATGGGATAGGTGGGGATAGGATGGGGTGGAGTGGGATGGAAAACATACGAGTACATTTCACGGCAGTCTCCCGTGAAAGAGAAGTAACCCGATCAGTCGGGCAAGCAACATTGCAGTAACATATGTTCAATCCACATTGCAAAGACTACAATTTAACATGGCTTAATGTAATTATTATTACACTGTGACAATACATTGTCTGTGTTTTATGATGAAGCGTTCAGTTCCAGTCAACATCCGAGAATGCAAATGCGCAGATATGGTACTGTGCAATGGCGCGGCTGCTGTGGAAGCGGCTTTTACATATTCGATACATATTACTTGAAAAAAGTTATCGTGCAACGAGCTGGAAGAATCTCGGTCATTGACATGAGGTCAGTTAAGACTGGACGCAACTCTTTGCGTATGTATGAACTCGTTTATATGATATCGTGGCACACCGACCAGTTTACTAGATCCCTCATAGTAAGGTTCAATAATATGAGGGGGTCTAAGGTTTCATATAAATCTCTTTCGTCCAGTATTGTCTGACCTCATGTCAATGACCGAGATTCTTCCTGCTCGCGGCGCGCGCTTTAAATGAGAAAAGCGAAAGATAGAGATCAGTGTGCGGTAGCGAGCCTTGAGAAGAGCTGTCGTCAGGAACAGTCGAAAGACACATTTTAATACAACCAGCATCTTAAATCTTTCTTCATAATATTCTTCATAATATTCATAATATTCATACAAACTATTCTGTACCTATAATATTTAACGAACTCAACACCTAAAAAGCTATTTAGAGCTTTTCACGGAGATTTATGATGTTTTTTATCTGACTGGGACACACGAGGAGTTAGGATAAATACATTAAAATTAATTGAGAAATTTTACAGTTTATCGCAAACATACGGACTGACGCTTTGTGAGAACTTGCTTTTATGCAACTCACTCGTTCTGCATTGAGATGAGAATACTATGAATATTTGAATCTGATTGTCAGGCAAAAATGATTTCAACAAAAATCCATCTCTATATTAAACGAGTTTCAACACACAAGTGTCCTCAAAAAGACTTCGTCCCCGGAGATCACTCCAAGTGCATTAGACCGTGCCGTCTTTGTCTCGCTTACTCTTATTATTTTCCTGTAATTTTCTCTCTCTCTCTTCTTGTTGATTTGTTGGCTGCTTAATATTCGTTGGAGCGTTCTTGAACATGAGTTCTTCATGTGGTTTTTCTTTATGTACTCTGTACTGTTTCAGCGTGTGGTAGAGTGTTGTCTTCATAACATTGTTATTTGCACTTAATTCTTCAGTTTTCTTTCTTTCTATCAAGTAATCATAATCGCGTGCATTACAGGTCAACCTTGACGTGTATCTCACCAATCTAAAATATGTTGATTAACAGTAAATTTTGGTAATAATTTGATTTAGAACATTATGAAGACCTCGTATTCACCAAATAATACAATATAATCTCTGCTGTAGGTATCAAGTTATGTTATGCATATGTTATGTTTAACATCGAAATCGCTCAAGGAGCGAAAAAATCATCCATAACGCTTTATGGATAGTGCTGATTGTTCAAATGTCGAAATGAGATATTAATAATAATATCGATAAAATAATATTTATAAAGCATTATCAATGTTTGATTGTGATTCGTGAGTTTCTGTTTAAGTACGGATTTTTGTGTCATCACTAGCTCATCGGTGAAGAAAAACATCGTGAGAAAACTATTTTGTTTTCTATTTATTTTTGATGTTTCAAATTATGGTGTGTTGTGTTGTCCGGAATAAAGTGTTGTCCATTGTCTTCAAATCTGGTTTGAGAGAGCCCGAAACCCTTAATTGCTGTTAATTACTGTGTCCCTACAGGTATATTCAAAATCCATAAATTGTGAAATAGTATACAGATCTGCACATAACTTTCCATAGGTACTCAAATTACATTGTGTCGTTCCAGATAGGGGTTAGTGTTTAAAGTTACGATCCTAGCTTCAGGTCGTAAAGACGAAGCCATTAACGGAGTATGCAAAGTTATGAAGCTAAGTTAATGTATTTAATATAATCTCTTCTGTATTTTGGGGATGTAAATAAATCTGGATGTCACATAATTTGGTTTAGACTAAAATTAGATTTTGTTTCATTTAGATTATAAATTACGCTCACACTACGATTCACTATGTCGTGTGTCCAGAGACATAGGTACCCAAAAACGGACACAAACTAAAGATTCCAAACAACCATTTACCTTTAAACAAAATGTCGGTCCAGGAATTGATTTTCAGCACGGATAATTTCTACTTATAGAGTAGTTAGCCGTTAATGGCTAAAGAGGGATATTTGTTTTGTTAAATAATGTATCTAATGTTATATACACAAATGCGAAGGCTTTGCGGAAAAATTCTAGCCGTAAAGTATGGAATAAACCCCACATTAGGGAAACGCAAATTATGGTCGGTATGGGTAGAATGTAAATACCATAACAACACTTTACTATCGAGTCGTGCAATTTACTTCTTGCAGTTGTGTGTCATAAGCTGATAGCGTATTGTCTGAGTTGCATAGTGATTTTATTGATCTGAATTATTCTTTTATTATCGGATTAATCGCAAATGCACGAGTAGCCATGTGCTAATTTGAATTGAAGTGAAAGAAACATTTTTGAATTGGTTTCATTTTGATAGCAATTAAATCTGAAACTAATCTTGTCCTAAAATTGTGAAAGACATTTGAATTTTGTTTGTACGTACAAGTCAGTAAAACTCAGTTTTATACGTTTCTCGGTCACGAAAATATCATTGGCTAAGTTACCTAATTATTTTAATCATCTATTTCAGTTTAGTTTTAAATATAAATGTTATTATTTAATCTAATAAAAGTAAAATTGCAACGAGTTTACAAGAATATAAAAATTCTTGAAATAAACTTTTTACAAAACGATGAGTGCCATGTCTTATTGTTTGTTCGTGCTAATTTTGGTAAGTATAAATTCGGTTCCATTGTATAAGGAATTTTCCATAGTTTTAAAATATACCTACACTTCCCGGCCGAAAGTAATACACATCGGCCTTTAGAAAGAGACTATCGGCAATCTTCAGTATTGTAGAGCGTCGTCTCTGTCGTGTGCCTGTACGACGACTGAAACGTCAGCGACGTATTGGCACACGACAGAGACGACGCTCTACAAAACCGAAGCTAGCCAATTATAGTCGATGTGTAATATTTTCGGAAGGCATGTGTAATTGTGTACTTTGTAGATTAGTAAAAAATTTGTTCAGGGTCTGAATAGTTTGTCTTTGTGTGTATCTTTGTACCTACGAAAAGCAGGTCGGCTATGAAATGCTTGCGTTTCTTTGAAAGTAACCTATGTAGGACCTATGTAGAATATTGCTCTTTATCATACTGTCCTATATTGATGTATGCACATACTTAAAGATGCATTGTACTTCAATCCTATTCAAAGCGTCTTAATTGGTAAGAAAGACAGAGTAGGCTCTGTCTTTCTTACCAACCGCTTGTTACTTACACCACGCTCTTCCCCGCCTCTCGCCTCGGGCGGTGTGCAGATAACCAGTTTATGTGCGTGCGCGACTCTCTTTATGTGGGTAGTTTTGCTATCGTTCACCCAGATCCCATAGCAGATAGCTTGAAGAAGTAATGGCTGCACTTTAGCTGCTTCAACCTATTAGAGTTTACAATAGTATTTGGCAACCTTTGGCTGATTTGCTATTTATATGGTTTTCTACAATAATAAATGTTATGTTATGGATTACATACCGTTTTTATTTATTTTTGTATTGCCTATTACATGAACATGTACCGTGGTCATGGCGAGATTGTGGTGGTCGGTGAAAGTATTATTGCTATTGTCTGTCTACCATCTTGCTCCTTTTTGATTGTTTGTCGACACTGAACTTGTATAAGTATATGTTCAAGGTACACTACTTATATTAACAACCAAATACAAATCAATAGCAAATTGGTAATAACCAAACACGTGTGAATTTTAAAACGCACTTGCTTGTTTGGTGAGTAATAAAATTTATTATGTAATACGATAATGAAAGTCTAAAATGTTATATATATATAACGATAGCTCTTATGGCAAGAACACAGAGAAAAGTGGCTTCTGTCGTAATCTCTGTCTATTTGAGAAAAGTCTGATCTCGCCAAGACAGTTCTGCCTTGCTGACCTAAAAACTCAGTAATAAGAAAAAAGTCAGTTTGGAGGAAAACGTAGCATTTATTTTTATAAGAACGGATATTATTATTTCACCTATAATTTGAATATTTTCTCCAATCACAAATTTCGGTATCACATACAAACGAGACAGGTATTTTTTTTTAATGTTCCTCTGATATAGAATCGAATAATTATATAACACATAAACGATAAAATTGATATTACTGTGTTTAAAAACAAACAGGGCAGAGTTGCAATGTTAATAGCACTTAGGGAATGTTTCTAACAATTACTTTTGTAAGTGTTATAGATTATTTATTTATTCTTCTTATAAGTGGGCGGGAGACCCCTAAAAGCTGACTTAGAAACAGCAAAATGTGACCACGTCGCTGTAATCTTTAATTTCAAGTATTTCTTAAAACATAAGAAAAACCTAAAACTAAAGATTAGAATGACGGTGGTCACTCATAGATGATTTCCCAGTTCCCGCTCGCCTATTACTTTTGTAGTGTTATAGTTAAATCATTTGTTATTACTGTGAACTTGTACAGTTTGTTGCATCTAATCTCGCGGATTTGAAATTTTGTTACATTTTTCCTCAACGCGTACAGTAATTGTTACATAAGTAGTCACACCAAGAATAGGCGGTCTGAGCTGGCTTTATTTTCTTTCAAACCGCTCCACGCAAGAGTAGTCGCACGCGAAAGGTAGTAAAAAATTCAACCCATTTTCTAATAATACTTAAATGCGTTAAAAATAAGCAAGACAGCGTTAGGAACCCTTCCGAGCGCATCTCACGCTCTGGCACGCAACAGGGTCAAGTGAGCACGCATACGCACGCGTGCGTGGGCACTCGCCCCACCCTGTATGGTGACGACTTGAGACCTGCCTAGGTTATACTCTTTTTTAACATTATTGAATACTACAAATCCAAACCCTTTAGATAGTAATACAAATTACCCGTAGGCCGTGAATCAAAGTGTTACAAGAGGTCTTTCCATTACGCTACGATATAGGGTTCTCCAAGAAAGCTGTGAATACAATTTTGAAACGTCGGCGGCACACCCGCATACTTCCTGATGATGCAGGTGTCCAGGGGCTGCGGTTGTCATTTACCATCACGTGGGCCGCTTGGCCGTCCGACTACTTTCCTATAAAAAAAACAAACAATAAAGCATTCCAAACCGTAAACCGAAGCTCTTTTAACATCCATTGCTGCAAATGAATCAGTGCACAAGACAATGTGTGTTCTCCCTCACGCATATTGGCGTGTGCATGAGGGATGTATGGCGATAAAACGCCACGCTGACCAAGCTGGTTGGCGCGTCCGCTCTTTTAGAGGCGATGTAGTTTCTCAAGGCTTGTGGTAGTGGATATGTTTCGCCTTTAACGACACCCACGGGAAGAAATGTGGGGGTGCTCTTTTAAAGCCGGCCGACATCACACGACCGTTATACTCCTATAGTAAATGCTACTAAGCAAATAGAATATAAACCAAGAAAATGGTCTCATTTTTCCAGCTCAAATTATTCATTACGCGCTGCATTCCTGAACCGAGACGACGGACGAACTGTCCAATTTAACCTGACCCCTACTTTGCGACTTCAGTTCCCCGTTTTTGTAAATTTATCAAGGATACTGTGGAAGCAGGGAATGTCATATAAAACTGGTGAGTGTTGGGTCCCATGGGCTA
Source organism: Sesia bembeciformis (assembly GCA_943735995.1). Lineage (NCBI taxonomy): Eukaryota > Metazoa > Arthropoda > Insecta > Lepidoptera > Sesiidae > Sesia > Sesia bembeciformis. Next base: position 10,995,681 of record OX031042.1, on the reverse strand, counting down.
TGTAATAAGAGAAAATGGTCCTGGATACAATTCTCAAGGAATCTGCGAACTGACTCAATGGAAGGTCATAAAGACTTTAATTTGTGTTTACGGAAGCGAGCAGGCAGCCGTGGGCGTACCAACGTCTGTTATTCTGGCCTGATGTTGGCATATATCGCGAATGGAGCAACATCAGTTTCCAATATATACGAGTAAATGGTGCAGACTTCGTTCGCGTGAATTTTTGCCTGATTCCCGCGGGAACTCTATAAAGGTCCTGGATAAAATGTACTCTAAACGTTAACCCGGGACATAAGCTTTAAATGTGCCAAGTTTAATTAAAATCCATCTAGTACTTTTTACCTTTAGTATTTTACCTGATTCAGACAGACTGACAAAAATTCCAGAAGTCGTTATTTTGGGTTCTGTATTGTTTATGAACAATACAGTAGTGTACACTGTGTAGAAGATGAAAGGAGGTCACCACTGTAGAGGAGAAGGCAGTTAATATTGGAAGGACTTTAATTATGTACACAAAACTATCCACATCAAAAATATATACCTACTCGTATACATAAAAAAAAGTCCGGAGCACGGCCATTATACGTGAGTATATTTTAAGAACAAACCGGTCTGTGTGTAGTGCATGGTCGATTTTTACTTTTGGTTCGAAACAAATGAAGAATGAATTTTCGAAGCAATGACCCGGGACGGCGCGATGTCGAGGAAATATTATGAATGAATTTGTTACGAACAAATCGAACATGCGCCACAACTGCAGCGATTGTTTTTCAAAAAAATATTTTACGTCACAAACATGTCTCTGTTCTGATTTTATTTATATGTTTAGATTACCATCTAGCAGCTAAAGGCGACTTCCTTTAAGTCGTGTCCATCCCACCGGAGGGAATCCCACGCTACGTTTCCCGGTACGTGGTCTAAATTCGAGGACTCGTCTACCCCATTGGTCGCCTGTCTTCTGACAGACATGACCTGTCCACTGCCACTGCAGCTTGCCGATTCCTAGAGCTATGTTGGCAACTTAAGTTCTTCTCTGAATTCTCTCAAAGAAACTCCGAGCAGCTATGGTAACTTCCGTCCGAGTACTGGTCTACCATGCAAAACATTTGAAATGGATTAACTAATTTAACAAGAGAAACATCATAACGAAGTTATATCGAAACTTGACTCACGTAACAAGTTTGCTAACGTTGGAACAACCCCGTTATGTACGTTATCAAATACATAAGACAAACCGCGAGTTCCTCTTGTATCACATCACAGGTGCCCAACTAAACTGAACTACCCTAAACTGGTTATAACAAGTTAAGGCAGTTGCGGGGGGTGCGCGGGGCGCGGGGCGGGGGTCTAACTAGATTCCTCCCAACTTTCTCGTGCTAGATAATGATCTTCGCTACGTGGGTGCCCGGGCGATGGCGGTCATTGAGCGAGCGGTTGAAACGCAGCAGTTTGAACGCTCGTTTGTTTCTTAGAATTTATAATTTAAATAGTTCGTTAAAAACGTTGGAAGTGAGGTTTGTATAGGAGTAAAACAGGAACGGCTGTGGAAGTGCAAACTAAATAATATTACGCACACATTGGCCGTGTTGCGTCGCGGCCAGTCGCTTGTTACTGTAATAAATATTGTGGATTCAATTTAGGAGTAATTTTCTTATTATTAGGATCATTTGTAAGTTTCAGCCCGTATTTTAATACGAGTATTTTATTAGCATTAACATAAACGTTCATAATATCATGATCACAAAAAAAGTGCTGTAAAACTTTGTTATCTCCATATAAATCCATATCTTTTAATCGTGAGGAGTCGTGTCAAACAAAAGAAAATCAGAGTGTAGAAATCCCTAACTGAACGTAAATCCATAGCCGCTTATGTCATTTGATCTAAGCATGACATAGCCCTAAAGATGATTAATTGACATGGCTATAGACATCCACTACTTTGTGCTCGGACAGCGTTTGTCAACCTATGGATACGATTATTATTATTTTCTTATGGCGGCAATTGAGCAGACTGTCCACCTGGTGGTAAGTGGATATCGTCGCCCATGGACATCCGCGATGCATGTCAACATCAATCCAGAATGACAAACGTTGGCACGCCCCCGGATACGTTACCTACCTATGGAGATTTAGGAATTAATTTGGAGAATAGGTTGGGAAAATGGGTTGGGATAAGATAAGATGGATTAGGATAAGATGGAATAGGACTGAGCATATAAATAAAAACATATACTTATCCTTTCTACGAAAAACAGAATTTTGAAACAAAGGAATTTTATAATAAGGTAGAAAGAAAAACAAGTTAGGAAGTTAAGGTCTATTTGTCGTCGTGTATTTGTTATAAAATCTACCATAAAACACAGAGAGCTATTAAACAATTTGAATTCAAATTGAAAAGGTTGCCGCCTACTGCTCCCATTCAGAGACAAACTATCTCGGAAACTCGGAATTTACATATCTTCATCAGTGAAAAGGTAGGGTGAAGATGATTTGGCGAAATTGCGCGGCGGCCCCCGGCCCCGGTGGAGTTGGGAGCCCCCGGGTAGGGGTGGCCCTCCCGGGGGATAATTGCCCAAGAGTAAACGCATGTCTTCATACCACTTCAGTGACATTCGTTGAAGATAATTCGATTGGATGGGATAATTAGTTGAGACGCTTTCCGTTTTGTTCGTTTTAACGTAAAATGTCGTATTTTGTTCGCGATATGCTAAATAGCTATCTCATATATCACAGGAAATGTCATGATATTTCATACTTTATTTTTAGGTTTTAAGGTTGGTTTTGCTTTGTGGCTATAATGCGATGTTTCGCATCATGTTTATGACATTATGAAATAGTGGCATGTTGCAAATGAAGTTCATAAATATTCCGTATGTAACTTTGTATACAAGTAGACATACTTAATTAATGAGTAGCAGTGGATACATATATTATCTATTAATTTAATCGATTATTTATTTACTTAACCTACTTAAATCGATATCGACATCTGAATGTAATGCCCCACTGCCTCTCTTTACACAACAGGTGAGTTTGGGATATAATTCACCTCGCCGCGTTATTGGGGATTGATAATTACTTTGTAATGAATTGTACTTGTACCTACTTGTATCAGCTTATAACGTCTCACTGTAGGGCACAGACCTCCCCTAGTAAATTTTCCTCACGATATTTTCCCTCACAAACGAGCACGACATTTTCTTTTTAATTTGTAATGAATTACTTTGCTTTAAGCACATCTTGTATCTTCGTTTCGCAGATGACAAGTCATCATGGCACAATCGTTGGAAGATTGGAACTAGACGCTGTAGAGCCTTATCGCATACCTATACGTTTCGAATTTTATGCATTTAAAATCGTAGCTTACCTACCTATTAATACGATACCGTCAATTCTATTTTATTACAATTATAAAATATATATTTTTTTTATTTCCAAAGTAGATTTCTAATTAGATTTAAAAATGTAGTCTTATTCGATAATAGGCACATACATCATATCAGCGCCATCTAGTGACAAGTAGCACAAACGAAATGGTTACAAATTATTTAAAAAAATATATAAACTTTACTGAATTAAAAATATATTTTCTAATTGTTTTTAAAAATAATAATGCATGTTTGTATTTTAAGGAAACCGCGCCATCTAGTAACGAGTAGTAATAGTAATACAAAGTTAAGGGATGACTTGTTAGTATTTTTAATAATAATTGACACAGAAATACAGAATGTTTATATTATTGTAATTATTTTTTGTTTTTAATAATCTGGTTTTTCGTAAGTCACATAATATACCTGTGTTTATAATATTTGCTACATATCTATTACTACTCAACAATAGATGGCAGCAGTAAATAAGTGTTGTTATAATTTTAAGTTTAAAATTTTTATAAATCCTGTAGGAATAAGTTGATAACTCGAGATATAATATAATATTTTATATAAGAAATTATAATATAATAAATCACTTTTACAATGAAAAATATAAAATTTTTCAGTAGGTATTAGATAAAGTGATATCTCGACATTCGAAGCAAAAATCTAAACATTATACTTTTAAACCGTGCACTTGAAAAACCCATTTGAGATTTAGACCTATCTACTGATTCCCAATATGAACGGAAATTATAGGGAGACATTATGTAAGTATGTTAATAAGGTGGCAACGAGAACAACTAAAACAACGGTTATTTGCGTTTAAAAATAAATTAAAATGTTATTGATATGTTTGAAATACACCAATTAAAAAACTGGCTATAAACGTGTAATAGTTTTATATATATAATTATGACAGGTTTTGAAATAACAACATTATATTGATTTCTTCTAATTCATTTGTAGTTTGCCTGAAGAAAGACATAGAGCTCTCTACCTACTCGAATATTAAACATCACCAATACGCATTATGTTACAAGTACTTTGGGTTAATATTATTTACTAACTAATTGTTAGTGATGGTTGTTTTTCGTAAAATATATACGAGAAATGAGGAAGATGGTGCTGACGATGTTTGTCAATTTTAATTATTTATTGTACGAACAAAACAGAAAATAAATCAAATGGGCAACAGAAGAAAAATACGAGTATGTACAAAATGTACGCTTATTTATCTCTTGTGGAGATTTTCTCCTACAGATCTATAATAGGAAAGTGAAATGTATGTCAAGACAAAAAAAAGCAGGCGTAAAGCATTGAAAAATTATTAAAAATCTTATCTTAAAATAATACACGTATTATTTATATAGAAAAAAGGCGACAGACGACCATACAGTTCACCTGATGGAAAGTGGATATTGTCATCATGGAATATGGAATATGTCAATATGGAAAGTGGACCTCCGGAGCAGCCTGAGAAAGGGTTGAGAAAATGGGGAGGGATAGGACAGGATGGGATGGAAATGGGCTCTGGTATTTCGCAATCACTACCGGAAGACATGTGTACACATTGGGGAAATACGATAAAGTAGGAAATGCAGTATATTTCAAGGCAGTTTTCTATGAGAAAGGGATAACGTGGCCAGTCGCGTGTGCCCAGCGGCTGTGGGAATATAGCGGGTACTCTCCCCCTACAATTGAGTTAAATTAATTTTAGAGCTAAAAAAATAACGTAATAAAACCCTAATGAGTTTTTTTTTTGTTTACGATTGCATTCTGTCCTTTTGACAATATTCTTATCAGATACTGTCCATAAGATTTAAAAGAACTATCTTAGCCTACGGGGTCGCGGTATAAAATGTTTTTTGGACCGAACCGTAGCTACTTACGCGACACCTCCGTATCGAGGAAACTCGGTAGCACCGCACTTCTGTGACGGGAGGTGCGGTTGTAGAAACCCGAGGTGGGACTTATGTTGAACAATTCTTCAGAGCATTCCCCATTGTACAGGCGGTAGAACACGCAGAGGCGTGCGTGCATATATATGTATATAGAGAGAGCATAATATACGATGATGGTCGATGCGTTTTTGTAGCATCTGCAGGTAGTTCATACTGATGGCTATTGTACGTAAAAGTTATGCTTTCTTGTTGACCGACTTCGCTCCTTCTCCAACAGCACCCTGAGCTGAGAAGTGTCATGCTCTCATCTTAAGGTGTTGAGATGCCTGCATGTTAGTAAATATGTAGATGTTTCAAAGTCCCATGTGTGAGTGGCGGTCTTTGGGAGAGACCTATATCCAGCTGATGGAAGGGTATTTTTTTTTAAATGTATTAAAAATAAAATATAATAAAATTTATTTTGGTTGTGATAGTTGTTTTAGTTGAAGATGAATGGCCGCTGAAAGAGATCAAGTGTGTTGGCGGCTTGGAAGCCAGTTTAATTTATAAATTGATTTTGGATTATATGGGTATGAAGTAAGTATATTCTCAAGAATCGCAATTTAAAATTAAGACACAAAATTAGTATTGGAAGACAATGCTTTGTAACTTTTGTAACTGCCTATTTTGTGCAGTAAATTAAAAAAACTATAGTAGGTACGTTATAGCTTCGATACCAGCCAGTGATGTGTATCTTGTTACAAACAGAGAGCAGAGTTAACCATTTAACTACCACTTAGATAAGTGTTGTTATAGAGCGAATCGTCTGTGATCCTAGTGTTGTTATTTCTACTGACAGTCTTTATATCAATACCTCTTCAATTACCTAAGTCATTTCATTGTCTGTTGTTTATCTTATATATTTGTTTGTTTAGCAGTTCTTAAAGCTTAATTTTTAGCTACCGTTTTAATTTCATGGCAGCTCTCGACTTGGACTACCCTTGTGACTTCAGCCAAATTGTGACCATGCTTGTTGTAACCCAGCCGAAACGTCGAGTGAAATAAAAAAGATAAAAATTACGCGTTAAGACCTGTTTAATAGATAAATTAATAAGTTCAGTAGGTACTTACTAGGTCGGCAGCGCAATCGCATACCTCCTGATGATGCAGGTGTCCCTTAGCGGCAGTGATCATTTACCATCTTGTGTGCCGCTTGCCCGTCTGCCCCCTTTTCCCATAAAAAAGTACAGTTTACTCTTTTAGAGGTGGTGTAGTTGCTAATTGCTTGTGGTAACCACTTTGTTATCCCTTAGTCACCTGTTACGATACCTAATCTCTTCCCGTGGCTCTCATCTAACAAAGCGGCTACCACAAGCCCTTAGGAACTACACCGCCTCTAAATGAATCTTAATCTTAATTGTTTTAGGCTCGAGCTTTTCACCTCGTAGGTATAAATTAATCAAACGTTAAGCACCAATGCTTACGCTCGAGTTAAGGGCTTACTCAGCGCTCGAGCATCGAGCGTTCAACAATCATTTTTACACTACTATCGAGGATTTAGGTAAGTCGCCGGTAGTGGATTAGTAAGACGAGCGAAAGACAAACTAGTGTGATGGCGGGCCCTCGGTGTAGGGTTTTTATTTCAGGTATAAAACTTCTTTTTCCGGGACATTTCTACTGCATGCATAAAGCAACGCTGTACCTGTCACAACTTGTGTAAATCATAAACATTTCTGCATATTTGAGCCGTCAATATTGCAATAAAAGATGAGGATTACCATATTTTATATCACAGTGTGCACTTCCCGGATAAACTAGAAACTGGACTGGATAATTTTTCTGGACACATATACAAATACCGGGACAATCCCCGGGTATCCCGGAGACCTAGCAACATTACTTGGGGAGTGACCTATATCCAACGAATGTGTGAAGTGATACAGACTCATGGGTTTTGGTATGGGTGAAAAAAATGATTTCATGATATCAAAAGGGCCGGTGGGAGACTCCAGACTTAAAAATACCAAGCATTGAAAGATGGAATGGAATCGTAGTGTGATGGATAGGGTGCATAGGTACCTTGTATATGTTCAACTGTAACTTATGTAATGTTTAAATAAATACCTATTTATCCATTTATATTTTCCGTAAGTTTTAGAAAAAAACAACACCCAACAACATACATAATAGGTACCTACATATAGTTTGTATGTGTGTATTGTCGGCGAAGTCTGAAACCGTTTATGATTCTGAATTCATTCAGATGAAAATTTAACAAATCTTTTTTTATCAAACCAATCATTTTTCTTAATTGGTATCACATTTCCATACAAATTTGCTAAATAAAGAAACCAAAAAATAGTTAAGTTTAAAAAAAGAATATTATAAATACTTACATCAATTAACTTAATCAATTTTATAAGGAGGAGGGGGCACGCTGCGCCCCAATAGCCGCTGGACGCACTCCAATGACCTCGTAACCCCTCTCTCACAGAAGACTTCCTTGAAATGTACTGCATTCCTCACTCTACCCTATTCCTTAATGTACGTACACATTCCGGTAGTGAGTGAGATATGCCAGAGCTCATTCCCATCCCATCCATCACATTTTCCATTCCTATCCCTCCCCAATTTCTCAATTCTTTCTCCAAATGCATTCCATCATCTCGAAAGGTAGGCACCACATCCGGGGGGGTTCCAACGTTAGTTATTCTGGACTGAAGTTGGCATGTACCTCGGATATCCATGCACGACAGTAAGTATCCATTTACCACGAGGTGGACTGTACGCGTCTGCCGTCTTCTTACTATAATAAAAACTCTGAATTATGGCAGAATGGTTTTAGGAAAGATTCGGACACATTCTGTATACCTACTTATTGACGTACCTTGGTGTATTCTGAAACATCATTAACTGGGATAATAGACACAGCAAATGTAGTAAGTACATTTTACGAGAATTTTCTGTGAGGTCGGGGTAAGTAAATCTCTAGATAGGTGGGCGCATCCGGGGGCGAGCTAATGTTTAACATTCTTCTCCCGGGATTTACGGGAGCCATAAATATGTGTTCAAGGGATACTTGTATATTTGTATATAAGTTTACAAGACTCAATTAATTAATGTATGGCGCCCGCAGTCGTGTCTTTAAGCGGCTAAGTGAGGTGTGTCGACTGTCGTGCCAGCCGACGATGGAGCGGGCGCAGGTATGTGGCACCCCTCGTGCCTCGCTCCTTCGCCCGTGGTATAGACATGGACAATTCCTGACTGATGTTGGCACGTAACGCGAATAATATGTTGGCTAATATAAAAACATTATAATTATGTTTACCTTTATGTACCTGTGTGCGAAACCGCACAGTTAAATATACGTAGGTACATAATTAAGTGCATCGGTTATTTAAAAATTCTCGTCGATATGACATTATTGTCGATTCCAGTTTCCAAGATATTGAGATTACAGTGAAGTAAAAAAAAATTAGCCACTTTCTTTTTATTACTTTATCTTAAACATCAGACGTGTTTCAACAATAGTATCTTGAAACCCTATAATATTGAATAAAGAATTTGAGTTCAAATTCAAACAGCTTACCATCTGAGAATTAGAACAATTAAGTACATTTTTTTACGTTATTAAATTAGTCATTACAGTGTTTTAGAAGTTAGTTTTCATTTTTATCTATTTAAACGGGTCTTAACCAGTTTACCTTATTTATTTTACTCGACGCTTCGGTTGTCACGAGTTAACTGGTAACATTAAGTGTAAGTTTAACAGTAAAATAAATAAGGTAAACATTCGCGTTAAGACCCATAACCGTAAATAGATAAATATATGTGCAAAACGCGAAGATCTCAAATGTTAATTTTCATTGTCCCAACCGAATAAATACGTTTGTTCTACAACGTTATATTTGCGGTTGGCGGTAGGTACCGCCAACCGCTTATTGAATAAGTTAATAATGACCTGCAACGCTTTGTACTGCAACTGCAACGCAAGGAGTTTGTACGAACGCTCGATTGGCGGATACTTTGTAGTATGTTTTGGCCATCAAATGCGACTTGGTTTCATCCTACAATTTCATTACAAAGTGGCAATAAAATACTTGAAATCAACGGACGAATTAAGCCGAAATTAATACCAGTCTTCGTCCGCCGTCGGGGAAGCAACATGGCTGCCACTATCGCGTCTCCCAACTCACCCCGCGTCATCTAACACCCCCTCTCCTTGTATGCGAACCTGCTTTTTTGCGAGCGAGAGAGACCTTCCACTCTCGTATGCTTTCGTTCTAAAATATTTTCTCAGCATTGTCCTAGACAGATTAATTTTAACTTTATAATTAATGGAACAAAGTTGATTGTCACTTGAGATTATGGCGTTCGTTGCGATGTTCCGCAGCTGCAGTAGCGAGATGAAAAGTGTGAAAAAGTGAAAGAGACGGATAGAGGCGGTCGTCTCGGGCGGAGCCCAAGTTATCGTGAGTCGTTCGTGGCTTAGCCGTCGAACTATTCGCACCAAACTCGTTTAGTATGCGCGAGTAGAGGACAGAGATATTTTTCGCGTTTTCTTTTTTTATTTGGTCTTTATCTTGTGGGGAAAAATGGTGCGTTTGGGATGGTTTTTGGTATGAGGTAGCGGGTAACGACCGCGTAGAGTTGCGTGTAATGTTTTAGGGGGTGAACATACATACTTATGGCAGGTATAGATAATGAATAGTGGTGTAGAATGTTTAATCACTGTTTTTGAAGTACTTAGCCGCGGCGTTGTGGAAATATGAGATAATTACTCCCAAAAATGATGTTCGATTTTGTTGATGAGAGTGATCGAATGCAAATTTTAACGATTACAACCAAAATAGAAGGCTTTGTTATCTTAATTATCTAAGTGCTTTATGAACAATATAAAATTAATTGGAACGATTAAATACGACTAAGATTACCAATAAGTATTAAAAAAAAAAGGATTATGCTTAATTAAGTTAAAGGTTAAACTACAAAGTATTACTCGTAGGTAGTAAACACTGGCATAATGATTATACAGGCCATATATACACTATTTTCAAAGCCTGTACCCGTGAATTGTACTCATGATTCTGAGTTTATTGATGTTTCATTTTTTTTTCCCAAAAATAATTGGTTTTATATTTAGCAGATTTTTGTGAGAAATTGGGGCAAATACGCAAATAAATTGAATATTTCGCAAATAGTTTTGTAAAATTTCTTCGTCAATAAAATCAGAATCATGAATGGAATCCATGTTAGCAGGCTTTGGGAATAGTTCGGACACAACCTGTATACATAGGGTAACTATTTTTAAAGCAAGACAATGAGAAAAGTCACTTTTAACATTTCATTACTTTTTATAATACAATTCCATATAGGTAATGGGTAGTTAGATTAATTCGAATCGCCGATGATATTGTCCTCTTCGCCCGATTGACATCAGAACTGCAAAAGATGTTGCAGGAACTAAACTTGGTGAGTCTTGAGGCTGGACTGACGATGAATCGGTCTAAACAAAATTGATGACTAATTGATCGAATAATCAAAAATACAGAGTATAGGTAGATGGGCAAGCGTTACAATATGTCGATGTGTATATATACTCCCACAAAACCAGGCGGAATAAAGAATTCGAAAGAGGAATAGAAAACGCCTGGAAGAGCTACTTACTGGTCAATGAAACGGTTCATGACGGTTAACCCCCCGATATCACTAAAGCGCAAACTAATCGACATGTGTATTCTGCCCATTTTAACCTATGGGGCCACTAACATGGTTACTGACTGAAACTCAAAAGTCCATAAGTACTCAAGATTTGCCAACGCGCAATGGAGTGTAGCATACTGCGTATAATAAAGACCGACCATATCAAGAACTCCGAACTGGGATCTAAAACCCGTATCACTGATGATAGTGCTAAGACCGCTAAGTTAAAATGGGACTGGGTCGGACACGTCTGTCGCATGCATCCAGAAAGGTGGGCGAAAATTGTTACCGAGTGGATACCACGGAATGGACACCGACGTAGAGGCAGAACGGGGAGGAGATGGCGGGACGACTTAGATATATACCACACGACTTGGCGGAGCGTGGCGCTAAGGAGAGCGGTCTGGCATAAAATAGGGGAGGCCTTTGCATAACAGTGGGATGAAAGGGATAAAAATAAATGAAAAACACAAATGTAGGCTAATTAAAAAATAGAGTTAATGGAAATTATCTCATTTTGCAATCGTACCAAACTAACTGAAATATGATTTTTTTAAAATAAAAATCTAAAAGACACGAAATCGTTAAAATATTCTTCACAAATCAATTAATAGACTCATCTCAAAGAAATCAGTGATTAACCCTTAAGAGTCAACCGTGAGAACAAGGGGTCAAGGGTCACCTCGACCTGTCCGACGAATATTCATGACAAAGTGACCCTAAGCAAAGGTCGAGACTTCTGACCCTACGCGCGTCGAATTAGCATTCTGCTCAAAAAGGACCTTGGGAATCTTGTATCGATTTGCATGAAGCTAAACTGTTATTAACATATTTAGGGCAATAAAAACAGGATCAGTCTCACATAATAATATACACTTTGGACAATTTTATTAGTTTCTAAATATTTCTACTCATGATAAAATGCCACATTACTATTCTGCATCATAAAAAGTATTTTTGATTTAAAAAGGAAATATTTCTAAGAGAAAAATAATAATAGAAATAATACAGTGCTCCTTTCATTATTTAAAAACTCGTACTTCACAAATCGAACACACCAATTCAATTTACATAGGTAGGTAACTACTCACACGCACACACATGCACAACTGACGCACACTGCACGATTTCTATAGTAGGTATATTGTAAACTTTCGCATTTTGGGTGTTTTTAGAATTTTCAATATGACACAGGAATATATTTTACCAAATCGATAATAATTATAAAAGAAATAAAAAGTATGCAAAATGAAAAAATGCACAATATGCGAATACTTCTATAAGGTATGCGGAAGGTATACACACATTACCTACTGACAATAATTTATGAACCCCCCAATAAGATTAGTTTATTAAATATTAGTTATTGAATTGCTTAACAATTATCAATATTTAAATCCAGCCATGCTATTTATACTTAATGGCTATGAACTTTATTAAAATAAAAGATAATAAATAAATAAAAAAAAACTAACCAAACATTTAAATTCAATCCGACACATAATATTCATCATTAATATACCTACTGGTCATAAATTGATTTAAAACTGTTTTCAATAGACTATATATCACTTAATAAAATGACATCCTTAAAAGGCCATAAAAATGTGCGCTGCTGATTAATAATTTTGTTTATAATAATTTCCGTCAAATTGCAGAAAGTGGATATGTGGAGTTTTGATCCTCAGTTGTGAACAGTCAGTAATAACTATAAAAGAAATTGAGATTAAATTTTCTTTAGTCACAGTTACGTTTATTCAACAGTGAATAATTTTAACCTGTTAATTTTTGCACCATATATCGTCCTATATCTCTCGTCTACTTAATATGAACTGTCCACTGTCCACACAATATGCACAAACCTTTCCCACGTTCTACGTACATCTTAAGATTCACTCATCGCGGATACATATTCATAAATCGTCTTTGCATCTCAACAATGCGAAATCTCCGAAATTAATGTCCCCAACGGCCGTGTGAAGCAAAATAGTGCTTAATTTGAAATTAAAATTAAGTTTGTAATAAGCAAAAACGCATTCCTTTCTTCGGATGACCCCTTTATCGCGAAGTCGCTTGACCTCACCTGTCTCGTTGAATAATTAAAAATAATTAGCATGATAAAAGGATGGCTCTAGTTTAAGATTTTTTCTCACAGCGCGGTTTGTTTGCATAGAAAGAATTTCGCTGGGAGAAGTACAGTCAGTTGGGTTTTACTGATGTGATCTTTAGTATACTTGTACTCTGCACTGCTAAATGTTTACTAATTTACTGATTGTGCAAGCATTTAAGTTCTTTTAAAGGAATATAAAAATAATTTAATTGTGATAAATAAAACTAATGAGTGATTTAAATAGTTTATGAGCTTTTGTAAGCGTTGGAAGTTTTCATTGTAAGTACTTTAATTTCATTATTTGCACTATTAGTGTCGTCTGGTGTCGGTCGACTATGTGACACTATTTTTAGCAATAAGTATATAATACATACCGACGAAACATTATATGCATGGAGGTATTTCTAAAACATCTATGGTAATTAATGGATACTTTGGCAGTTAAAGAAATCTGAATCTGAATTCGAGATAGACCATGCAAAATAGTTTTATTCTATTTTTAAAGATAACAATCGAGTAGTACATGCAACGATTCTTTGTTAGTGAGTTGTTAACCTTTTTGCTATCAATGATTTCAACATAGAATATTTTAAATCAAATTATGAACGGTACATCTATTGGTGCTACGAAAGTCACTGTTTACATATAACTACGAACTGCCTACGCGCCGTAGGTGTTGCGTAACAGCGTCGTAGCATCTAAGATCTATTACTTGATAATTAATTATTTTACCACAACAACGTTTGTGCATAATAATTACAAGATTTTTTTTAAATTATTATTTGTAATTCCTGATTGAACGATTACGTTTTGATGTAATTACTTTTAAAAATATATTTACATCGTATAAGATATACAAAAACATATTTGGAACAGTATCTAGATGCAAATAAATGTAATAAACATTTAAGTCTTCAATATGCTGATATTTGAGAATGTAAGTAGAATTTCCTACAAGTTACGGCCACACATCGCAAGCTCGCAAAGCATTACAAAATTCATATTATCTTGATTCTCTCTGACAGGACCCCCCCTCTCGTCCCGTGCCTGTACCCCTTTTGCCGGCTTTTCTTTTGTTACTGACAGGCCCATTGTACGCCTTGATTATAATATCTAATTAGATTTGTATGTTTGGATAACTTTGTACTCTTTTATGGGGGTGGCCCTTTTTTTCTGCAAAAAAAGAAACAATTTTAGGTCGAGTTGCTTTAACTGACTTTATATCAATTATCTACATAAGTGTTTTATATAGGATTGTGTTGATTCCACCACGTGGGCTCGTTACGAATTGGTGGATACTTACACGTGTTCCAGACTCTTTGTTTATAATCGAGCATGCGGGTTTCCCCATTGAGGTTTTTCCCCATCGCGCAGTTAATAAATAACAGAGATAAAATTAAAAAAAAATGTACTAAGTGGAAACTCAATATTTGAACTCACGAATGTGAGTCGAGAGGGCTATCACCCTATGCTATCACAGATTTATATATATATACCGATACACTTCTATATAAAGGTTTTAAATAAGGACAACGTTATTTTGGTCTAGCTCACTATCGTATAATGCGATTATAGGCATCCAGAGAACACAGAAACATAATTCTCTTAGTTAACCAGTTTCATCAAAGTGTCAATTAAAGTAGAAGCGTCCCGGCAATCGTGTCTTCGTCTGTCTGTTCGTCGGCTGTAAATAGGTAGCTAATAAACAATTCACTGCGACGGAGGGGAAGCACAGTACCTTAGACCTGGGAGTAATATAACTAAAGGATTTTTTCATAATAAATATATGCACATAGTCTTTATAGGTTTTCACTCCTTTGATGGTTACAAATGATCGCGGTATTCTTTACTCTATCTTCGACATATAAAGTGACCTTTCACTTATTATAATAGACAGTTTTTATAATAGATAGAAATACTCGAGATTCTGCGTGAAGCGTAGGTAAAACTTTGTACATACCCATATATAGTGGGTGAACTTGTGATGTTACCTTAACGTAGAAAAAGTATTTTAATTAACAAAAAAATTAAACTTGTTGATAAAAGCGATAGAGATTGACGGAAGGCCAGTTAGAGTTATAATTGTGTTTTGTATTTTTTCTCTAATTCTCAATTAATAAAGATGTTTAGACAAAAGTTGTTGAATTTCACGTGTCCCAACAATATATAGTTTGTAATAATATTGTCTTAGTTCCTTTTTTTTGTAAAAAAATTAAGCCACTGTAATTGTATTTATCATCCACGTACTTCAGCGAGATTAGACACAAACTAATCAGTTTGTGTAACCGTCGTCTTACGCGTCACCCGGCTGCATTGCGCGTGTGTGCGTGAGACACATTTCAAGTGTTTATGATGGAGATGGCCTACTGTAATTTCTATGTATCACAGGGGAAGTCTGTGCATAGATTTGCTATGCTCATCCTATTACCGTTATATCCCATTTGTGTCACCGTTTACCGCTAATTGAAACTACAAAACGTTCAGTTTATACGGTTGTACCTTTTTACTCGCATCGGCGAATCGACATTTTAATTTATTAGATAATTTAGTTTTCCGGCGATCGCATTGTCCGCGTACGCCATTTTATTATTTGTTGTTATTTATTCACCGGGAATATTGTGTTATGATTAATAAATATGGGAGATTGTGTTTCAGATGAATTGGATCATGGGAAATTAGGAAATTAAAAGGAAATAATTAATATTTGAAACGAATAATAAATATATGTATGTACGTAGTGTTGGCGCGTTATGAAGAGAGCTAAGTTATGAGAGATATGCGGGTTATGAGAGGTTATGAAGTTATGAAGAGACGGCATAAAATCTGAAACGCAGAGATTCAAAAAACTAAAGTCATAGCCAGCTACATTACATTTCAATTTTCATTACATGTTCAATTGTTCAGTTCAATCAATCGCACCTCCCGTCATCGTCGTGTGGTTAATCCACACATCCCTGAAAAAAGTCGCTGCGCACAATGCGGTCGTCACGACACTTCATACCGCGAACACGAAAGTTGTGGAATGAACTGACTGCTGAGGTATTTCCCCTACACTACGACGTGGGGCTCTTCAAGAAACCTGTGAATAGGATTTCACAAGGCCGGCAGCGCACCCGCATACCCCCTGATGTTGCAGGTGTCCATGGGCGGCTGTAGCCAATTACCATCACGTGGACCGCATGCCCGTCTGCCACCTTCATTAGAGAAAAGTGGCAACTGCCAGACCATATTTGCCCAAGAACTGATGACTGGTGGGATAGATGAATTCAACTGGACCAATAACTTGAAGAAAGTTAAAAGTAGTGGTTGGACGAGAAAAAGGGAGATCCGTGTGCTATCTCTCCTTTGTTATGTTTAGCATAAGATGATAGTACGTAGTCAGTTATATTTAGGTTTTTAATGGGTATATTGCATTGGGCAATGTAATTGCTATCTGATAAGAATAATTTTGCTAAAGTTTATGTTAATCATCTTATCTTATCTCAAGTGATAATTATCAATTTGAATTGCCAATTATTTCGACCCACTGGAATCTTATATGACTTTCCTAATATCGTCCTCTACTCGTAGGTGTTAAACAAATTGTAAGTGAGATGCTCTTTGTGACATAATGGCAATGGAATGAAAGAATTTTCTAAAGTTGCCTTAAAGAAAACTCTGAGAAGTGTGATATGGCCTTTAGAGGGGAGAAGCAATGACAGTAGAAACATTCAGACATCACAACAAATTGACTGCAAACGTTATCCTCGATCGGAAGCGAACGTCCTACTGAACCGACAACTTTCTGAACGGTATCATACTCCATTCAATACGCTTGCAAAAAAGAAATTGTAGTGCCGTGACCTTGCTTCCTCGATACGTTTTTCGTATAACACGCGTGCGCGGTGGGGGTCGGATCAATGCCGAAAAACGGGGGCACTGTCCCCCGCGGCATCCCACACCGCAAAGTAAGTAAGCATCTGAAGGGTTAGGTTGAAGCGGTTGCTAGGCAACCGCGCCTTCGTTTTGTACGGTCGATAATGCCCAACATTATAATTTTCTTTAATCGCAGCGGGAGGGTTAGGTGATTCTAGTAGAGTCCGCGTTAAGTATATATTATTGAGTGGCAATCGGTAGGAGTCTACATATATAAACAGCGTCGAGCCTATGTCTATTTCAGGCAATCAAAGCATCGTGGAGTCAAACGTCTCCTATAGATGTCACTGAGCTGCAATTTATAGTATATAAAATATAAAGATGAAATTATAGAAGTCGGGTGACCCATCGTGTAATGCGTGGTAATCCGCGATCATTGACGCTTACAACACCGGGAAGATGACGATGACTTTGCGTAGGTAGTTATGCTCTCGTCTGGTAGAGGTAATCAAGTTAACGCTAACACGTGTACTTAGAATATTGATAAAGACACCTGAGCGGTTGCGCTGGCGCCGCTCCTTTTTGCTGACGCTATGTCGAGATGCTCCACTATATCGAGAACGGACAGCCACACGGCATTAAAGTATAATTAGTTCCATAGTAGTACTTACTCATTTAAGGCAAACCATCGCCAATAAATTTACAAATTCAACTTTATTTTGTAATTATTTTTAGTTTTTAAAAAAGCTCCCATTCTCTATCGAGATTTGACTAGATATACTACGCTTGGTGGTATAATTTTTTTTGTATAAAATAAAATAGTTGTTGTGATTATAATATCCCGTATGATATTATTTTTATTTAAGGTTCTAATTAATTTCGTCTAAATTCATTAATTTGATGTTAGTTCTAGTTTGCAACGGTATTGCCTCCCAAGGTACTGTAAAATATTTCTAGTTTGAGAGTCAGGGCTGAAAACGATTAGTAACGAAAATTAAAATTGAAGTAGAAAAACGGATTGTTCAACCATCACTACTAGACCGGCGGCGAAGGACTTCATTGTGAAGTATCCCGCGAATTCGAGAAATTAAAACAAATGTCGTGCGTGTGTGACATTGGCTGTGCGACTCTGGAATGCAATTTTTGTTGACATTAGGAAAGCAACGAACAAAAAGATTTTCATCTATTGATCTATTTGCTTCGGGAACATTACCCGTTGTTATTACAGACTTAGTTATTTATCATTTATCCTAATTTAATCGTTCTTTACTAAAGCGCGCGCCGTAGCGCGGTTATAGAACAGTAAAGAACGGCTCGTGAGCAGGAAAAATTTCGGTCATCGACGTGAGGTCAGCCAAGATTAGACGGTAAAGAGATTTGACTAGACTAGACCCCTCAAATTAATATGAGGGGTCTCTTTTCCGCCCAGTCTTGACTGATCTCTTGCCAACGACCGTAATTATTTCTGCTTGTGGCGCGTGCTTTACCTGCATACTTTTGTCTTTCTTACTTATTCCCACGGGCGCTACAACCCTTCGTAGGTTTTGGGTTCCTCCACTATTCCCCTTCAATTGTCTCTATCCCTTGTTTTCCTTTTCCAAATAGCATGCTTTCACTTTCAAATCTTCAACGCTTAAACCTTTTTCATTCGATACTGATTACAGTATTGTATATCTACATATTTATGTATAGTTATATATATATATATATAGTTGTGAAAATGTATGTATCCATTACATGTATTTATTACCTTTCATCGCGCCCAGTGAGACTGGTAACAAAAAGGTAGACAGGTAGAGAAAGCCTTAAAACTTTAAGCTCGTCTTATATACTACTAAGTACAATAAAGATTATTAAATAAACGGGTTTTCGCGTCGTGAGATCATCGCGTGAGGACACTATCTAACACGTGGGTAATTATGTGGTTACCCACATGTCTATATACAGGTCATCAAAGCGAAAGCGACCGCCTTGACCCAGTACATATGTACACAAATACCCACCGTGAAGGGTTGCCGCAACAACAGTGAAAGTGACTATTAGGCTAACGTTAGACACAGCACAAATACGTATAGATAGATACAGGTAGCTTGTTGTATGTAGCTTGTTTCTGTGGTCAGCTATTGATTAACAGATTACACACGTGATTAGGAAGTTTAGAGCACAGAATAGACAGGACGGCTGTGACGAATTTGATCATAGTATCTTGCTCATATTATCAATCTTCTAGTTTTTGAATTTCTATAGAAACATTCGTGAGTTCATAAGTTTGAACGCCGACTCGTACCACTAAGTTTCTGTGTATTAGAAAACCGTGAGAAAACCTAAATGCCAAAGAATTGAAAAAAATGAAATAAATATTTAGCTAGCTGGGTTTTGAATAGGCCCACGTAACTGTTCCCGTGGGTGTCGTACAGTACTACTAATGGTCAACAAAGCTGCTATCACAAGCCCCGAGGAACTACATCATCTCAAAAAGAGTGGACTCCCCAATCCGCTTGGTCAGCGTGGTGGTTTAAGACCATATATCCCTAGATTAGAATGTAAAATACACATTTCAGAATATAAAATGTTACATATATCCCTAGTCCAACAGTGGACTAAAACAAGGCTGGTTACTGTTCCTGGGGCTTTTATATAGCCCAACGGCCAAGTGTATGTCCGCGTGGTGGACTGAGTCCTGAAGCAGAACATTATAAAATAACCGCTTTATTAACATACGAGCAGAAGTGATTAAAATGTCTTGCAGTGTGTAGCATTAACAGTTTTGTAGGACATTTTCTTTTTATTTTCATGTTTTATTTTATTGAATGAATGAATAAATAAAATAAATAAATAGGGAAATATGAAATAGAAAAGTATTATATATAAAATGTACTAGTAGAGAAGTATGGGTAAATGTGTAGAAATAATACATGCTGAATATTTCTCAGAGTCCATAAAAATTTATCATACAGATTACCTTTCCGGCCTATCAAATCAATGTATTGTATCGGGCTATGTAGTCGTATATGGCATTTTGTAGGGGGAGAGTGCACGGTGCATTCCCTCAGTCGCTGGGCGCACTCAACTGGCCGCGTTACCACACTCTCACAGAAGACTACCTTGAAATGTACCGCATTTCCCACTTAATAGTATTTCTCTAATGTACGTACTTGTTTCGATATTGAATGAGATATGCCAGAGCCCATTTCCATCCCATCTCCCTATTTTCCCAACCCTTTCTCCAAATCCATTCCTATATGCCAAAAGCTAGGTAGCGCATCCGGACACCGGATACCGAATTGAAAAGGCCGTCAACTATTTTCGTTTTTGTAGTACAACTTCTTTCATATATTAATCCACTACTCGTATGTCGCAGTATCAATACTGCTACCTCAAATATTTAGTTTCGAGTTACCGATGTTTATCAATCATATGTCTGCGGTAAGTGAAAGTGAGCAATTACGCGTCACGTCAGACACTATGTAGGTACGTATGTCCATCATTAGCCGTGCCATATAAAACGCAGTGTAAGGTGTATGGTCTGAAAATAATTTTTCATACATATTCGTCTATTAAACATCGAATCAATTTAATTAATTAGAAATTCAATTATTTCAAATTACAAATGTCCCGATAAACTTTTACATCACATCACATAGTACTTTACATAGTAACGAAGATTTTCTTCATTATCGTGCATTTTAATAAAAGCTTGTTTTTAAAAAGTTTTTTAGATTAAATTTATTTACTCTTTTATTGTGTTCTAAGTTGCAGACGACGTCCATCAGATCGATGCAGACGCTCAGATCATGTCACTAACTTTATGTCATTAAAATTGAAAACGAAATCATCAAAACGAATCCAAACACGACGCATCTACAGTTCACCGTTGAGGAGTTCCATAGTGTGCTAGTCATCCTGGCTACAGCATCAGGTCATCAGATTCAATAATCTATATTCCCGATATCATCTATAAATGCCATCGGTTTTATTTACGATTTATTTATGTGTAAAATTTCAAGTGGAAGTGGGTTAAAATCGACTTGCAAGATTTGACCTTAACAAACATGTGTAGTTAAATAAACGCTCAAAACAATCATAATCCTTCTTTATTTTATTAAACGTTTCGGATGTCGCCTAGGAGTATTGGTGGTCGACAATCATTCGTAAGGTCGTAAGTTTAAATCCCCGGCCCGTATCACTGAGTTACAACTTAAGTGCGGACTTCATAAAAAATATCGGTAGCTTGGTGTATGTTACAGAATTAAAGAAAAACAGAATTAAAACTAATTTAGGTGTATCTGTAGACGCTACATCCCGAGCTAGGTGTTCTAGAATAAACTGGTAATGTTTCGACAATCGCCGCACTCGTGCCCGCTGATTCGTAACACTGTCGAACAATTTAGTGCCATTCGTGCTAATATACGAAGTACGAATACAATACCATTCAGTTGTCTTCGGGATGGCGGCGGAAAATCAAATAATAGATAGCAAAAAAAGGTCAAAAGTTAGGAACTTGAATGACTTATAATAATTGAATGGCTTTACCGTCGAGGCACAGATCTCCCCTAGTAATCAGGAGTGTATTTAGAGACAAAGTCCACCATATATAATTTAAAAAAAATGTTGAGCGAAATCTGGGCATGTACCTATAACTTAAAAAAATGCAAAGTGAGCGACAATTTTGAAAATAGTTAAACGGAGCATTCCATTTAAGAATAATTTTTAATCTCGATGTTACATCACAAAATAAGACGTGCACATAACGCCCACCCATATTAGATTATGTGCGTACCTATGTATTATATTTAATGTAGGTATATCGTCTTTTCACCGGGTCTGCTAATATAATTTCCTATGCGTCATCAATCACTCAGGAAGGGCGAGTTAAGTCGACACATGTAAATTCGGCGCCTAAATTATACTAAACGAGCGTAACGTAATATACGCGTGCCGAAAAGGGGTCCAAGCAAACAAATTTGTTGTTTTAAATGTAGGAAATTAAAAAGTTTTAGGTACTTTCGGACCCTGAAACTGTGGGTCTGAGTAATACCTACTAGGGCACGCAAAATTATATGCACTATTCAATATAATAACTACACTACATTTTATTAAGGAACGCTGTCACAGAATTAATATAAAAATATCAAAAATAAAGATAGCATTAGACGATCGATTAGCCCACTTGTATTCTTGTCTATTGTGCAAGGAGTTCCGAGTTCGATTCCGGGTCGGACATTCATTTAAAGTCAAGTGTATGTCCGGGTTTAGGTGGAGTGTTCGCCTTTTTAAAAGACGACGCGCGATAACTTGAAGAAGTTCGCCGGTGGTGACGAACGGTGACGATTTTGCGTGGTGACGAGCCTTGGAAGAGACCCATATCTATCAGTGGAGTGACATATACTGATGATATGGTACGTCTTCGTTGTGTCTCTGGGTCCACGACACTTAGTGTGGGTCATTGAACGTGGCGTTATTTGAAAAGAAAAAGATCCGGAGATAGAGGTAGATACGCACGCTTGTTCTTAGTTTCACCTTTGTCTTACTTTCACCACAGGACTGCTGAAAAAGATCTCAAGAGATGATAATGCTTACCTAAATCTTAAGTACCAACATCTTCATTTTAATTTATTGTCCTGAATGTGTAATAAAATACCATAGCAAACCATCAACCTATGGCTTTCCACTCTTGAATATAAGCCTCAACCAAGCCACCACGCGCTAAACGTCGCACAAAGAAACGTCGAGACAGCCGTCTGATAATAATACCATGAAATTACCACGAAATTATTAATTGCGTAATGAAAATAACGGTTTCATTTCAAATACTTAGGTTCAAAGGGCTACCAAGTTTATATACCTATAATATAAAGCCGACCCTTTGCCGAAAAAAGGGTTTTGTGGAAACAAAAATCGAAAAGATATTTCACTCAAAAGAGCCCATTACACCGGTCTTGGCAAAAAAAGGTCGGAGTTGAACAAACGACTCGCATCAATTAGTGGAGGAGCGATCGCAAACAGGGTTTAGGGCTCTCCCATACGGATAATGTTACATCATGAATTTGGAATTGATACCACAATGTACCTACATAGGGCAATTGAAATCTTATATAATGCCACGTTATCCCTCTCTCGTAGAAAAGTTGAAATGACATTGAAGTGTTCTGCATTTAACACTTTATCCTATTTTCCCAATGTGTTTCCCAACCCTTTCTCCAAATTCATTCCTATATGGCCAAAGCTAGTCAGCGTATCCGCCGACGCGCCAACGTTTCTCATTCTACGTTTACATAACATTAATTATATTCAACTACGGTAACAATATTTTGTATCTCATTAATTGCAACTGTACGGCGTGAATTCAGAATTTAACGCATATTACACCAATGCCATATCACCAGCCTGTGTCTCAACTGCTGGATATAGGCCTCTCTCAAGGACTGCCACCATAAACAGATTTTAATTCTTCTCATTTCGCCATAATAGGCGACGTTCTTTAAGTAATCAGGCTACCTGGTCGAAAGGCGTCCTACGCTACTCTAACACGTATTTTACAAAGGGGTTGGGATATTTTTGTGTGGAGCCTGGCTATCATACAAAAATATAACTTCGACTTTGATAATCTCAGTTTAAAGCCATTTTAGGAGATTTTACCTAAAGACATTTTTTGTTTGTTTTGGTGTATTATATCAATTTATTTATATTTGGTTAACTGCTGCAAAATAGAGTTTTTTCAAAATGGCGGATAGTAGGTATGCCACTTAGGTCACATGCCCTTTTCACATATAACACCGCAAGGAAATTAATTGGAAAAAAAAAATAATTTGTCAAAATAGCGGTTAAGAAGTAATTGTTAAGTTATTTTTCTATAGTTATTCAAACTATACCATCACGTATGGAAGGACCTTTAGTAACAGATATTAGGCAGCTCATTTACGAGGCCTACCCTATCCTCCACCCTCTGTTTACTAATCATTAGGCATGAAGATAGCCAATATTTTAGACGAGTAACCACACGAAGCGCTTGCTACGGAGGAAATGGTTTTCCTTGTATTTTGTGTTCTAGTTAATATTATACAGGATTAATGGGAACAGTGGACTCGCGGTTATCGCATGGTTCAGAGGGTTATCGCGATAAAATTTATATAAAAAAACAGCCTAAACCTGGAAAAAAATATCCGATGGTTAAAAGTAAGACCTAAGCGAGCGGGAGCGGGCGCGTTTAAATGTCATATACCTAAGGGAGAGAGCGTGGATAGTGTTATGCTCATAGGCGTGAATTAATCAAGAATTATTTATTTTTAGTTTAATAAGAAAAACAAGAAATACATATTAATTTATTTATACATCTCAGCTAGTGTTAGACATAATATTGAAATATTTAACACTATTTCCGTAGGCACTGACATGTATTTTAATGTCGTAGTTCTTATTCACATAAGTATAAAACATTGTCAAGAGTACACAGTCACGTATAATTCCGCGCGTTTCCCACACACTGCCACATTGCGCAGTTACGCCGCGTACTTAATTTCGCGCGCTGTGTACGCGACGGGCGTTATTTTTTCCGCGCCATTTACCCCGACGTCCATCACTCGGCGAGATTTTTCCGTGCTTGACTGTACCAGGTCGGAGCAAATGAAGGCCCAAAATGCAAATCATGCGTATTAATATTAGCGCTGTAGACAGACAGAAAATATACGATGAATTATACTCGCTCGTGGCCACCTTGAGTGTCATGATATAGCTAACGATAAAAACATAGTATGTCACATTAATTAAGCAAACTTATTGACTTTGGTTAAGATTTTCTAACATAATATTTAGTTGTTTCAAAATTATATTTAAACTTTTCACACTTTTAGGGATGTATACATCCCAGCAAACAATAGAAAGGTCAAAGGCATGACAGGTTAAATGAAAATATTCTCTAACATCTAGTTTTTAAGATAAGCACAATACTAATTGTGTTATTTTTTACAGATTTCAACCAAAGCCTCAATATCTATAATTGAAAATGAGCTTCCTTTTGTCAGATAATATCTCATTAAGCAACTCATACAAATTTCATGACAATGGAATAAACATAATGTTAATGACATTATAAGTGAAAAACAGAAAAAAGTCATTTTCTAAATTTAGTGGTTTTTATCGGATACATTGTATGAATTAAATTTATTTATTTTGCAGATGTTTAAAATCAGATTGAATCAGCTTTAAAATATTACACAAGAAATCCACCTCTTCTCCCGTCAGATATTGATAAAAATCCGAACCATATCTTTTGAGTTGACTGAAGAATTCAAAACGTTATAATTTTGTAAAATAATGAAGTTAAAAAAATGAGATCTAATTTCATCGATCATTTTGGATGCATTATACGCCATTTCCGTTTAAAGAAAGTTAGCGAGGATACACGGAATGTAGTTTTAGGCAAGTGATATGATTGTTGATGATACTAAACCATGTATTGAAATTAAATCAAAATTTAATAGAAATAACTATTACTAGTATTATTAAAACTTTCTTCCGTTTGAACACGAAGTAATATTAGAAGTTTAAAAAAAGATAACAATAAACATCTTAGTTCTATTATACGGTTCTGTTTCTTTTACATTTATATCTGTGGTTTTATATCTGTATTTCCGTTTGCCACAACATTTAAAAAAAAAAATACACATTAAAAATATATATGATCTACTTGGATATACACACTATGGTAGAGATATTAGTTGACACTAATAAATAAAGCGGTCTTAAATTCTTAACTCTAAAAATGCTAACCGTGTTTTTCCAGACCCTTTCCCGTCCATTTACCGTGGAAGATGCACGCACAGATAGAAGCCCTAATGGCTGCCGTTAAATGCCTTCAATGGCGTCGTTGGGGCTAAAATTAAAAATGACCGTGATGCAGCGCTTTCTTTTTTGTTTCGAAGGGACGGAGGTGAATTTCGGTGAAAGAATTTTTCGAAGGGCCGGGCCGTTATGACCCGGGGGGGGGGGGGGGGGGGGGGGGAGGGAGGGTTATTATATTAGGGTGAGCCTAATATGAAGGGAAAATCTTTTTGTGAGCAAAAAACGTATTTCTTTTCAAGCACTTTTTGCCGGGATTTTTCTACGTTCTGTATTGAAGTTTATTTAAATGTAAAAAAGTTACAAGTTACTTAGCTATATCCTACGTAAATGATAGAGATGGGTAATTTTAAAGAAGATTTACAAGACAAATATATCAGGATATACTGGTTTAGCGTAAATGTTGAAGAGTTTTTATCCAGATGACATTGTTATTTACGTAACAGTCTAATTGTAGGTACTATCTATATATTTATTAATTATTGAAGCTATATAATCTTTTATTTGAAATTTATCACCCTTAGACTGATTTAACATGACCTTTATTTTTTTTTATGGACGAAGGCGGCAGACGAGCATACAGCCACCTGACAGTCACCCATAGACATCCGCAAGACATGCCAGCATTAGTCCGAAATGACAAACGTTGGCACGCCCCCGGATGCGCTGCCTACCTTTGGAGATGTAGGAATGGATTTGGAGAAAGGGATGGGAAAATGGAGAGGGAGAGGATGCGAATGGGCTCTGGCACATCTCACTCACTACCGAAACACGTACGTACATTGGGGAAATAAGATAAAGTGGGAAATGCAGTACATTTCAAGTCTTCTGTGAGAGAGGGGTAACGTGGCCAGTCGAGCGCGCCCAGAGGCTGTTGGATTTCAGCGTGCACTCTCCCTTTCATAATGTTCCTATTTCAAATGAAGTTTAGGTATAGGTAATAATTCCACAAAATATAACTTATCAAATAATAGAGTTTGTAGTTTATACTCATTTCTTATTGTTTCTTTAATATTGTCTAATCAACACGGGCTATTTTTGCTTCAACACAAAAGCTCAGAGGGCTTTTTAAAAGTATTACGTTTTTTACGTAATCAACAAAAATTTAAAGGTTACAAAAATTAAACGTTAAGTTCTCTGAAAATTATTATTAATGGAGTGCTTGTAGCAAGAATATTTTTCGGCCTAAGCTTTTTAAACGTGCGCCAAAATGGCGCCAAAACTGGTAATTTAAAACGTCGCGCCGGCCCGACTTAATTAGTATTTTAATTAAAATTAATAGGTGATTATTTGGAAAATGTTCAAGGAGATAAAGTTTTAATACGTTGTGAAATTAGATGGTATAAAAAGTGTTTGTGATAAAGTTGAAATGAATTTTGCATGTTTAATGGAAACCATTTTAGGGTTTACGAATATATTTTTTTTTAGGACGAAGGCAGCAGACTAAGTTACAGTCCACCTGGTGGTAAGTGGATGGACCGAGTGGTGGTGGTTAAAGCAAACATTAGCACGCCTCTAAATACGCTGCCTACCTACTTTTGGAGATGTAGGAATGGATTTGGAGAAAGAGTTGGGAACATGGAGAGGGATAGGTTCGGATGAGATGGGAATGGGCTCTGACACTCCCCCCTCAATATATGGAACTGGAACATATTACTTAACTGTCCGCGAAGTCTTTCCGATATTCTAGGAATCTAGATATCTAGAAAAAAATCAAAAGAAACTGCGCGAGGTCAGTGGACATATGTGTCTTATTAACCCGTTAAAACACAAACGGTTCTGCAGTCCCGTTTGGGTCGCGTCGATACCAAAACAACCAAAATTCTCACGCGCGAAAGTGGCGCGCTTCTTTTACCTTTTTCCAATGGTTATCGACGAACCGCCTTTCGATTTCATTACGGACGTCCGACGTTTTTTATTTTTAAATCACGGCTTGCTCTATACGGCTCCGGTTTTTATTTCCCGCGTTTTTGTCCGTATTTTTTTCCACGGGCTCGTTTCTGTTTTTTATGCACGCGGCCCGCAAACAATGCCATCGCGGCCACTGAATTAACTCCCGACTTTTTGCCTTTTGACGCCAATAAAAATATTTTAATTCGGCGCGAGCGTGTTAATTAATAATTAATATTTTTCGACGGCGGTTTAATGGCGCCGTTTAACACGTGTTCCGATGCGATTGTTTTTTCGCGGATCGTTTTCATGAATGGAATGATGACGTAATAGGATAATGTCAGTGGCAATTTCACGTTTTTATTGAGCAGCGTGGTGTTGTTTTTTTCAGGTTACGAGTGTCCGGTCAATGGGACGAGTGCATTGAGTTTTAATTTCTCAATGTCATTATCACTCGCAATATGGACTTTTGTTTTTAATATCGGGCGATTTATATAAACCATTCTCTTATAATATTTACAAGTTGTGTACCTTGTCATTTTACCGTTACTAGTTAACATACCCATTGCATTCTAACAATTTAGAAAAGAAGGAACCGCGAAGATCTTATTTGCAGTAACAGTTATAATAACATTGTGGTTAAGAACTATAATCATTTCTCTAATTGGCAAAGAAAAGTTAAAAATAAGGCATTCAAAATAAGAATTGTTTCATAGTTTCAATGTATAAAATATTGCTATTGTAAGCTTTCGATGTAACAGTTTTAATAGATAGTGCAAGAAAATATATCAAAATGTACATAGACATTTTAATAGAACGACAGCCCCCAAAACAATTCGTTTGCACAAAGCATCGCGCGATGTGTGTAGAAACGTTAGAAGCGATTATTGAAATATTTTGCCAGTTTCACTCGAAACTAGTTTTTATTGTTAAATTTTAAAAGGAGACAGCACGGTCAAGGGTCGCATGACCTTTGCTCCCGAATAGTAATTTTAGATCTCTGAACCGGTCGGGTCATCTTTGGCACGCGTTGCCGTTTGAAGGGTTAATAGTTGAAGCGTGAATAATTCTATGAGCATCAAACCCTTCTCGAACCTAAACTGGACCTGCTGGTTGACATTTATGATATTCGGACCGTTAATAGTTGATTATACCTACCACTAAAATACTTAGACTTGTTCACTGTTGTTTGATTGAGTATATCTCTCAGTGAACCTGAATAACAGTGAAACATCTCTCAGTTTTTTCTTTTTTTAGATCATCAATCAGGTCGTCACCGAACAACCGCTGAATTCATGGCTTTAATTCATAAATGTTTTAGGAGTTAGATAAATTTCTAAACTATAACAATAAAAAATAATTTTTATATTTGTTATATATACCTACTGTTTTTTATATATATTGAAGCAATGATAAAAATAATTTCTGATTTTTTTTTACCTTTTATATGGTATATGGCAATGGTGTAATTAGCACATTCTGTCAGTGTCGAGTTTTCTGTGCAATAAACAATTTTAAAGTCTAAAACGTATTCTGTCAATGTCCAGTCCAGTCGAAGTAAGTCAGAATTCGCTCAGTAAAGTGATATTAAGACGGAAGACGACGTCTTAGAAGCACACGAAAAACGCAGTCCAACTCTTGAATATAAACACTTTAGAGTTTAATGAACTATCACTATTAAATTACAAAAGGCACACTGCACAAATTTTATAGTAATCAAAAAAATAATCAACTTTACTTCTAGAGTTTCCTACCAAAAATTCCAAATTTTATTTTTGACTATTATAAGCAAATTTGAAGAAGCAAATTAAAGTAAATTTTAAGGTGGGTTTGGTTTAGGTGACAGTAAATAAAAATAGACGAATTTGTGATGGCATTCTTAGAAATTTTAAATTATTTATTTCATTTATTTATAAAATAGTTTGTTTTGTTGATCACGATTTGCTGCCCATTTAGTATATTTCGCTGCCCATTTAGTATATTTCGCTGCACATTTAGTATATTTTGATGCTCGTTTCAATACAAGCCAAAATAAAAGAATATACTTAATTCATTGACTAACCGAGCTTTCGCAATATTAGGTACATACTTTGTTGCGTTCGCAAATGAATTGTTAAGCTGACATTAAAGTTCATATTAATTAGTCTGATTGAACGTTCGAGTAGCCACATTATGAATACCATAGAGTATTTTGTCTCTATGACATTCATAAATGTGTGTTGATTCATTCGCGTCAAATCGATGACGTATTACAGTTGTAATAAGTTTCCTGTTAATCTTAATTCAGTAATACATTACTTGTTTTTTTTTTTTCGATTACATGCATCATTTATATTTCCAAATTATTCATTAATCACCCATTCATTATGTTATTTTGGTTTTGAAATAGTTATATCTTATGTTTTATATAGTAGTATTGCATATTTTCTATGGCTTATATATTTATCTGTTGATATACAATTTTTTAGCTGTTTTACACTAATTTTATGTAACGTATCTCGTTGTGTTATTCAACGAATTTTTTTTTTTTTTACGTACGAAGGCGGCAGACGAGCATACAGTCCACCTGATGGTAAGTGGATACAGTCGCCCATAGACATCCGCGATACATGCCAACATTAGTCCAAAATGACAAATGTTGGCACGCCCCCGGATGCGCTGCCTACCTTTGGAGATATAGGAATGGATTTGGAGAAAGGGTTAGGAAAATGGGGAGGGATAGGATGGGATGGGAATGGGCTCTGGCACATCTCACTCACTACCGAAACACGTACGTACAATGGGGAAATACGATAAAGTGGGAAATGCAGTACATTTCAAGGTAGTCTTCTGTGAGAGAGGGGTAACGTGGCCAGTCGAGCGCGCCCATCGGCTGTTGGATTGCAGCGTGCACTCTCCCCCTCACTAATCCGTAAATGAGCCATGGCTTAAGTATATTTTTTAAAGCGATAATACATAGATTATAGAGTAAAATTATAATACAGGATATTAGATATATACTACGGTATAGAGTATGGTACATAGCCACGGACATAGCCCAGGGCGACTACGAATTTTCGCATATTTCTTGATAACGACACTCCTGGGCGTAATGAGGGAAACTCTGGTAGGTAGTGTCGGCTACACGAACACATGTGCAAATGTAAATAAAGCTACGAGTATCTAGCGAATAAATACTAGCGAGTGGAATGGAACGTTAGTTATTACTATCTATAGCATTATAAATGGGTGAAAATCATCAACATTTCCATTCATTTTTGTGAACCACAAATGGGTAATTGTCGTTATACTTCCATCATACCTTCAGTATAAGTATAAGTTAATTCTCGTATGGGACCTTTGAAAGTTTACTTACCCATGTACCTAATTGTAATTGTGTTAGGTATTATTCGCTGGTGATAAATAAATAAGAAATGTATTCTTTGGGTTCTCCCAAGTTCTCTTTGGGTTCTGGAGTAGAGAGACAGGCTTCTTCTTTTTCTCAGCCTTTGTCTGTTCAGTGCAGGACATAAACCTCTCCCAAGGTTCCGTCATTTGACTTCCCTATCCAGCCACCGTATGGTGTCGGCCGGCTATAGAATATCACCACCCTATCTCTTCCGGTCGGTGTCACTAAGGGATAATAAAGCGGCTGCCACAAGCCCCGAGGAACTACACCACCTCCAAAACAGTGGACTCGCAACCCATTTGGCTCGCTTGGCGATTTAAGGCCTTATATCCCTTATGGACCAGACAATGTACAGGCGAAGGCAAATTTCCAACAGTGGATACTAAAAGGGCTGGTTGCATCCAGCCGCCATCCCCTACTTTCTTTAAGGGTCCATCTAGCAGGGAGGGTGTCCCACGCTACCACTCGAGCACTCGTAAGCTCCAGCAGTTGTCATTTGCAGAAGTGGCCCATTGTGACCTCTGCTTAATAGGTAGTATTCTCTGCAGTGTAGGTCACTTTCGTTCATTGGCTAATCAACTTCATTCGGGATTTTATCGCTGAAAGAAACTACGAGCATTGCTTCGTTCATATGTTGCTGAGAGAGCTTTAGTTTGAGGATCAGCCCCGGTGTTAGCGTCCACCGTACCGCACCATAGGTTATTACCGGCAGGACGATGATTATCAGTGAAATTAGATATGTAATTTACATGAATCGTAATTCCCAATCTGAGTCCGCTGATGTTATTTCCGAGATACGAAGCTGACTGTACTTAAAAAGTAAGTGGTAAAACTGCACAGACAGCGAGCGTCGTAAAGAGCAATCTCCAAAGGACGGCGGGTAAGCTGTAAATTCTCATACCGTTTCGGTTGTTTTTTTTCAGTGGATTCAGTTTAACGAGTAGCCACGTTGCTTTTTCTTGCCCGGCAGAAAATGATCTGTCGAGTTCAATTGTGGCAGAGAATATTATTCTAAGGCATGGAATTATAGGAAAATATGCGATCGCTGATACTGTTAAACGATGTTTTTATCATTCTACTACGTTTTTACTATTCCTCAAACCTTCCAAGTTAAATCTGTAAATATATAAGAAAATTAATTCACATTTACGTTATATTTATAGATAAGCATGAGGGAGGTTCAGAATCGCATGAGGTAGGCATTGGACAGCGGAGGCCCTTTACGGCCTAGTGCGGATTAGTAGATAGGCACATATGCTCCAGATATTTTTTTCACTTCTAGATCATGCCGGTTCTCACAACGTTTTCATTTACCGGCAAGTTAGTGATAATTTTAAAATTCGTACTTAAATAGAAACCAAGTGGTACGGGTCGAGAATTTAAACTCACACCCTCATGCATGAGAGTCGAAAATACGTACCACGAACCCCTACGCTATCATCCCTACTAATACTGTCCATTTTAAATGTCAATTTTTAAAATATTTTTAATGTCATTTTTTTAATAAATAATATACTCGTACATGTATTTGTTGCAGACTACTTCAATTCGAAATTCTTTCTCAAAAAATGTAGATATTGTATGCTTGTCACTTGCAAAAATACGTGTTTGAAAAGGGTCTCAAATTATGCATTCAAGGCATAAAGTGACCCCACTGTACGCATATAGAGGTAAGGATATGTTTGTCGTCCGCGTTATAAGGGCCTCAGCTCTGTTATCGACCACCTTTTACGATGTAAACACTGGTTTTGCGGTGGTTCTCAAACATTACACCCAAAAGTAGAATATAAACATAAAGGTTTAAAATTTGGAAATCTAAAAATATTAGGTTGTCAATTTTATATTTTTGATTGAGCTGTTGGCCCCAGAAATAGTGAGCGAATGACATTTCGGAAAACAAGTCGTTCCGTCAAATTCAATTCGATTGTCAGCATTCGAACTGTCACTGAGAAACGTTAATTTCGAAATACATTAATATTTTTTTATCTTGAAGTCTGATCGCGAGCACACGTGAAAATTATATGTACGTGTTGGCTGGCTATAGTACAGCATCACCCCATCTCTTTCCGTGGGTGTCGTAAGAGGCAAATGAGGAATAACAATCGGCCACCACAAGCCGTGAGGAACTACATCACCAGTAAAAGAGTGGACTCGGCATCCCGCTTGGCCAGCGTAACGTTTAAGGCCATACATCCCTCATGTATAAGACAATGGGAAGCCCATGTTCATGAGTGGACATTGAAAGGGCTGCTTGGTTTGCGGTATGGTTGACTACTTTTTTGACAACGGTATGGTTAACCTTAGATTAATTAAAACATGGAGATCTTCATATTATTTCATTTTCACCTATTCCGAAAAATTTAGCACAAGTTTGAACACCAAAGCTTAAAGGGTTCAGGGACGCCGGGGACAAATCGCCATCGCCCGCGGGCAGGCACGCAGAGCCGTTTGCAAGACGCACCCTTCTAATCCTCGCACGTCCCCTCGCCCACTCATTACATACAAGGAGGATAGTTAAAATAGCCCCACACCCCCGTGTTGCGAATCAAGGTTTTATGTCTTCCATAAAACGGGTAGGGTGGGGTAAATTCGGGTAAAGCGGGGTAATTTACATCGGAGGGTGAGACGTGCGTCATGGATATAAATACAAAAATAAAATGTTCAGTAAAGGTATTAGATTAAATTAAATAAGATTAAATTTGTCTGTCTTCTTATGATAAGCAACTAACTTGTTAATCAAAGCACGCATGCTGAAGACATAAGTCTTCAATCACTGCGTCCTGTCAGCTATGAGAATGACGTACGGTGCTGAAATATAGCCTCCGAGGATAAGTCTGAATCATAAATTCAAAGCCGCTGAGCGATTTATGAAGAGAGCCATACTCGGAGTTTCTTTGTGGAACAAAATCTGAAAAGAATATATTCGCCTAAGAATGGATGGCTCAGCAGTGGAGACTTTGGCTGAAGGTATGGCATGGTATAGGTATGGTAATCAATAATTATATTTGTATTTTTTGTTAAAAGATTTGTAACTTGAATATATCTTATTTCACAAAATATAGCCCATTCCAGAGAAATATTTAGCAGAATATTTGTGTACAATTAATTCTACTTTGTTTAATAAAAACGCTTTGTAATTTTAGTCGAATATAAATGCCCAATAATGCTCGAGTAATTTCCCCGACCGCGAATAATTCTAACAAATATCCACATAACCGTGTTCTAATTCCGAATCTCCAGATAAGTCGCCCCAAAGGGTGGAGACCGCAGGCATCCGAACACCCAGCCCTGCGATATACAGCCCTTTGTATCAACCACCCCCGGATTATATGTACGGAAGATAGTTAAAACCCACCCTGAATAAATTTCGCTCGTCAATAAAAAGGGCTTTTGTCCCTTAAAATAAAGGGATGTTTTTGTTATCTTGAGGATTGGCTAATTTGACAATAACAAAAGGGTTTTCCGTTTTGGGAATTGCGCCCAGAGATGGTAATCAACGTTTTTTTGTAGGCACCTACATATAAAAGGATCGGGCCTTCGTTTGCAATTTGCTGAATAGAATAAACAAAGGTTCGTATTTGCCTGGCGAAATTGCTCTTGACTTTTGTTCTCATATAACCTAAAAGTAGATATAATGTGACACGTTATATAACGAAATTATATTATTTTCAGTTAGGATATTCATAGTTTGATGGAGTTACACGTTGACGTATAGTATCGGCCAATCGAGCGTTCGCACAAATACAAACTCCTTTGCAGCTCTTTATCAATTTATTCAATAAGCGGTTGGGTAGTACCAGCCGAAAATATGACGTTTTTTTATATAATACTAGCTGTACCCGGCATGCGTTGCATGTCTGGCAATTTTTTTGCACATAATATATAGCCTATGTCCATCTGGAATAATGTACCTTTCAAATGATGAAAGAATTTTTCAAATAGGTGCAGTGGTTCCGGAGATTACCCTCCACATACACACAAACTCACAAAATTCGCACTCTCTCTTTATTATATTAGTATAGATAATGGAAATGCCATCAGAAAATAGTGTACACATCCCAGCCGAAAGTAATACACATCGACTATGATCGGCTAGCTCGGTTTTGTAGTCTCTGTCGTAACAGCACACGACAAAGACGTTGCTCTACAAAGCCAAAGCTAGCCGATAGTCTCTTTCTAAAGGCAAATGTGTATTACTTTCGGCCGAGAAGTGTACATTCCTTATCAGTTACTTTGGGAAGAACGATCATTAAAACAATGATGGTCCAAGCACGAACCATGTCCTTGGAAAGTATAGGTAATTTTATTATCCGCGTATAAAATTTCCTTCTTTTTCATCAGTTCGAATTCACTAATTTTTCAGTCCACAAAGAGAACGTCTTGAGGTCACAGCTGGTGGTACTAAAGTGTGTTTTATTGAACGATTATATTTACTTAAATTCTGTAATGTGCTCTGTGTTGTGCCATACCGCAGTTTAACTCTGGCACAGCGAAACAAAAGAACAGAGATAATGCATTTTGGTCCAGTGTTTCGCGCCCAAGTGTTATTGAGCTGAATGACCGTGGAGTGTCAACTTCCGTGGACCAAACACTCAAACTGCAAGCTTTAGTTTGTTTACTGCTGCATTCAAAAATGAGGCATCTATCATAAAATTAAATGATACTTAAATGATTTATTGAATACGTTTATTAATTATCATATTTATACCTCAAGTATTTTTAAGTCCTTTTACTTAATTGAGTTTTTTATCTACTCAGAAATATAAAATTTATTTCAGATAGGTATAAAGTCAGTAGAGAAATCATATAATTATTTATTATACAGACAAATCGACGAAATTAAAATTGATTTGTACTTTTTCTTTGGGTTGCTGGCAATATTAGTTGTTGCTGAAGCAAACGAGTGCTCGAGTGGAGACTGCGTACTAGGAACCGCAACGTGGTACTTCAGGTCATCAGGTGTCTTCGTGTCGTCAAGTGAAGAGGGTAGCGGACGGAGAAGACAAATGATCGAACATTCTGGTGCCCTTTGGGCGAGATCTATGTCCAGAAGTGGACAGACAGAGACTGAGAAGAAGAAGAAGAAGAAAACAAATTTGAATCCTTCGCCGTCCTTATTGGGCCCCTCATTATTCACATACAAATTCAACATAGATAGTTCAATACAAAAAAAAATAAAAAGATGTAATTTGTTACATCCATGTTGTATCGTTACCTAACAACGGTACAAAATAGAAAAAAATCAACAAAAGAGTCAGAAACCTTCCATTATGTTAACCACTGTCAAAACTAACTGATACAAGTAGTCACGTACCTTTAGACTGATTAATTTAAACGTCTGCGTTCACTTTAAAAACGATTTTTGCTTCGTGTTTTACGGAGTTACTACGAGCCGATAAATTCTTTTAGGCGTTGGATTTATCTCACGGTCATATTTAATGCTTTTGAGCTTTTTCGGTTAAAGATTATAGAAGAAATGACAGACAAACGTACGGCCTACATGACTTTAAGTGAAAAACAAAATGAATTTTATGTTTTCAGGAACTGATACTATAATTACAATACCCTAATGTCAAATAATAACACTCAAGTACTCTATAGTTAAGTAGGTATTATGACATTATTACTCATAGATAATGTTTCGGGTTAATTTTACACGATGACAAGTGACGGCAACTGGTGCTGGCCATCATATTTGTAATTTTTGGAATGTGTTCCATAATGTACTTTTCATTTAATATAAATAAATTCTTTGTAGTTTCTGTCCCTTATTGAAAAAGCTGCAATTACTTTCAAAATCTATAATATAAAGCCAGCGCAATTCTCTTACAGCCCTCTATAACATCAACTCATTTTCACTTGAGGCACACTTATCTTCTTTTCAAAATTCGGCGACACACCTAAGCTAGAAATATAATTAAAAGGATAGGGATTAAAAAATAATTAAAAAATCACCGAATAGGTGAAACAATAGGTAAAACCGGTAGAAAATTGTCACGCTCGTGCCCTTAGTTACACCTCCCTGCTGGGTGATTCAGGTTACACTACGGCACACTTAGCATCGTCTCACGACACACCAGTGTGCCGCGGCATACCGGTTGCGGAGCAGGGCTCTATAGGCTTTTATGGCATTAATTGAGTCACAATTTCTCGAGTGTAAAAGAAACTTGTATAGTAAATTATCAAAGCGTTCCTCTCTTTGATACTTTTAATATTTAACCATTTAAATCTGAATGGCAACAAAGTGAATTTAGAATGAGAGTCGGTAGTAAGGCTCTAGTTTTTTTCCTCGGCCGTTGGACAAACATTGGGTTCAAGTGCGTTCAGTTCAACTCCAACGTTTGCTTTTTGCGATTGGAACGAATGAATGAAAAGTGGATCGAGGTATATTCTGCATGTGTGTGTAACATGTGTGTTGCCTTGTGTTGTGTGTGTACTACCTCTACCTACTC
Source organism: Sesia bembeciformis (assembly GCA_943735995.1). Taxonomy (NCBI): domain Eukaryota; kingdom Metazoa; phylum Arthropoda; class Insecta; order Lepidoptera; family Sesiidae; genus Sesia; species Sesia bembeciformis. The sequence continues at coordinate 10,958,191 of OX031042.1, read as the reverse complement.
TACCTAACTACTCCATAGCTCTACCTACTCCAATGACTGGAATATTTCCGTTTGTGTAATATTTTTTTCATGGATAATTTTAAAATCCCGGGATCCCGGAGGCATGTCCATATGTGTTTGAGATGTACATATGTTTGAGATCATTGACCCCAAATCGGTCCAATTACTGTGATCACTGTTAATGAGTGATGTGCAAATTGATAGGTACCTATTATAATATAAACTTCAGATCTAGAAGCCTAAACACGACAAGACGAATTAATTAATTGTCGCGTCAGCCCCACTTGAGGTTGGAACATCTGTGTGAGACACCTGACATCTTCGACAACCCTTACCTTGAGCGCGTGACAACCCTAATGCAAACGTGAGATTCGGAGAGGTGTGGACAGGTTAATGTTAGGGCTGTTATACACTTCTTGAAATTTACATACTAGGTTCTATCAATTGTTCAGAAAATGTAATAAATGTTGGTACATTTTGTACACCTTTACCGTTGTCTTGAGAATGGGTTTCTGTTATATTCAAACACGTTAAGGTCTTGTTCTGTTTGTTACTAATAACATTACTAGCTTTTTTCCGCGGCTCCGTTCGCGTAGTAATATATACTGACATCTTGTATACTAAAGCCCCCCGGAAGAAAAATATTACACCATTGTGAAAACCGCATCATTATTCGCCCAGGAGAACCAATGTTATAAGCGAACAAAGAGACAGAAGGACAGACCGTGAATGTTACAAAATAAATTTATTAAGAAGTAATGTGATCATATCAGTCTTTGTAAGTTACTCGTACACTCAGCGTTAGATCAATGGCGAGTTTAGCGGGATTTGAAACCAATTTAAAAATGCAGGTTAATATCGGTCACGTTCGATAGCCGATTTGCCATCATTTCATAAAAGTCAATTAACTGGTTTATCCTAATCGAGAAGACAATTGCAATATCACGTGTCGACTTTGGTTTTTTAAATCAAAATAAGAGTTGAATTATAAACTTAAAGAAAAATAGGTTAAAAAAGGTTAAAAATATTTAACAAAATTAAAACCCGAAAAGGGGAGATGCGAAAATATATCTGCCCTCTTTTACCAATAAGTAAAAAAACATCGGCAATGTTTTTGACTAATTTTCAGGATTAGATTTATACACTAAGTAAACCGTTGTTAGTGACTAATTCAAATAAATAATTCTTTATTTTTCCTTTTTGCCATACTATCACAGAATTATAGTCAGACAAACGTATAAAAAATTAATCGGTTATCAAGCGTATTACTCTATGGCGAGTGTTACTCTATATACTTATATATTTTTTATAGAAAAAAGGCGGCAGACGAGCATACAGTCCACCTGGTGGCAAGTGAAAACTATCGCCCATGGATATACACGATACATGCCAACATCAGTCAGAAAGACAAACATTGGCACGCCTCCCGATGCGCCGCCTACCTTTGATAGGTACTTACCCTATAATGAGTAGGTACCTAAGTTTTGATTTGTATCTACCAAAAAAGAGCAAAATAACATAGGTTCTCAAATAATATTGTTTTTGAAAGGATTTATTCCGAGAATAAGCTCGAGAGTGGGTTGATTCAATCCCGAATGGGGCCGTATAAAAGGACTACGGCTCGAGAACTCCATGCCCTTATTTGTGCCCAACATTGGGACGTTATAGGTCGATACACTTCACCTTATTATCAATTTTTATATTTAATTACCTACTAGTTTTATGAATAGCTAAATAAATTTTATTTCAAAATTCAGTGAACCGTTTGTGTATATTTGCCCATTCGGGATTAAACAAATAAAGTTTTGATACCAAAATCCGGTGAGTTAAAACATCAAACAGTTTACCTGGGTAGGCCGAATCGTAGATTAACGCCGTACGTATAAGGGCTCAACCGTTAATTCTGACAAACGATAATAATGCGAGCCTAAAAGATAACTAGTTTTTGATTTAATACAGTTAGATTGATTTTAAAATAGTTAGTTACATTTTCTTTTTAAAATGAATGTTTAAATTGTTTGACATGCGAAATAAAAGTTTAGATATAATTTAACTACGGCCTGGTTTTCACTTAGGGGCCGTTCAAGTATTAAGTAAGCAAAATTTTAGTCATTTTAACCCCCCCCCCCCTTCCTCCCTTCCCCATGCTTACGTAAGCATTGGTATAATTTTTACAAAATCTGTTCAAGTTTCTTATTTAATCAGAACTACTAAATTTTGCCAAAAAAATACGAAAGTAAATAAATAAATAAATATTGCTGTCGTAATCGCCATTCAGAACCTCCCGTCCCCCATGTCATCAAAAATAAGCAAAGAAAAGACCCCCCACCCCCTTCGATGCTTACGTAATACTTGAACGGCCCCTTACTGTGCATGGCTAGAAAATAACATAAATATTTATGGGTAGCAAGCAAGTTCAGTGATTAGTTGATAACATATTTTTTTTTGAATCAGAAGAGTCACCTTCAAGCGCTTGAGTCTACGTGGACATAGATCTTCAAGGCAGTAGTAAATTAATTATATTACAACTATTTGATATTTAGTTCAATAAATGTAACAGAGTTTGATATGAGCACATAAAATATGAGCACAAAGCACACAGATTTGTGTCTCAAACGGTAAGCACTTCATCTTTTCGACTCTATCTCGAGAAAAAAAAAATTCTGCATACATTTAATTCATCGGATACAGAGATCGTAGACACCTGTCAGATCAAGTAATCTATATGTTTTATCGTTATGACTTTTACCTCGGTTTCAATTGAAATAATCTCGTTCCTCAACATCACCTCCCCAAAAAACTGGGGCGAGTTAAATCTTCTCTGTTTTTCGAGCTATTTTTCTCAAGGGCCGCACGTGGCGGTGAATTATCGTGGGGATGAGGGGGGCGGGGTGGATAAGGGTCGTGAGGGATGATGAGGATGCCCTAATTTTTTACGTGGATCCCGAGCCCGAGGTAAATTCAAAAGAGGCTGACATAGATGGCATACATAGATATAACATCCGGCTACTTATTATGCGGTCCAATATATTATGTAGAGATATACCTACTCATTATGCCGCATTTGCTTCTATATACATAGGTTTAGAATTAGGTCAAGTATAATTTTAGCGTTTCTGCAGGTCTGTGTGAAAATTTTTGTATCGAAGTAGCTCTCTGTTTGCTTTTCCGAAGCTTGGTTTTAGTTCGACTAAGTAGAATTTAAAATTTATTAATGTTCAAGCAATATGCCGGGCTATTTTTAGTTGTTGAAAAAAATACTCAAATGTGTGTAAAGCTAAATTCTGGGATTTATCGAGTATTCTCTAGTGTAAAAACTTAGGTATCGAGAACCTAGCACAGCATATACAAATTAAAATTGTTAGTCAGAACATTCACTTTTGAGTTATTAGCTCGAATCTCTTAAATTTTATGTGGCTGGAACGTTTTATTTCTTATAAGTGCTTTAGTCAACTGAACAATTTGGGCTTGACTTATACGGATGAGAAGAGTGGAAGACAGTGTGTGGTGATAAGCCTTGGGTGAGGCCTATATCCAGCAGTGGAGAGACATAGGCTGATGGTATGGTATATATATATATATATATATATATATTTTCGACAAGCTACAGGTAAACTAATAGATATGTTTAGATAGCCACTTAGAACAAGCATGTAATTTACCAAGGAACCTAATAGCGTATTAATGCTTCAAAAACGATAAATCAAAAGCAGCACATGGCTACACGAGCCTGCCCATAAATCACGAAGATTTAATTAATACATCCGAACAAAATCTTACGGCGGCCATTTTGGATTCCCTTGCCCCCCCCATCCGCTGCCTAAAACAGACGATTACACCTCCACAAACTTAACTTTGCTATTCAAGTTTTTTAGCCTCATGAATTTTCGAACGTTTTGTAACTGCGTAATGGTCAAAGTAGGACAAAATGTGAATTTCGCGCGTGCACGCATATCTCTGTCCCTTTTACACCCGGTCCTTCCGTAGGCATAATTAGGGACGAACCCTCGGAGATGAGATTTTGGGTCCGAGTTTAAATTGATTCAATCGAGTCTGATGTATCGCTCGAGAGGCTAGCACACATGAATGTTATTCGTTTTTCGCTTTTAAAGGAAACGCTTATACGATGTAAGGAATTAATTAGAGTATATTGTTCTAGTCTAGGGGACACAAATTGAGAGAGAAAATAGCAGACATAAATCGCAGGTGATTTTCGGCGTTTTTGAATAATTTTCATTCTAGATAAAAACATTACTACAGCAAGTGAAAAATTGAAATCAATTTCTCATAATATTTTTTTTTTTTTTAATAATCATCTTCATGTAATTAATTAGCATGGGGTCGTAGTTGGTGTAATAATCTATGGATTTTGTCGATGGGGATCATCATTCAATTTTTTGACTCTAAAGTCCTTTTGGTATTTTTTTTACAGAAAAAAGATGGAGATATACGAGCAGACGACATCCGCTATACATGCTAACATCAGTCCAGAATGCTAAATGTCGGCACGCCCCCGCTGCCTACCTTTGCAGATTAAGGAATGGATTGGGAGAAAGAGTTGGGAAAATGGGAAGGGATAGGATAGGATGGGATGGGAATGGGCTCTGGCATATCTCACTCACTACCGAAACAGGTACGTACATTGGGGAAATGTAGGTTAAAGTAGAAACGCAGTACATTTCAAGGTAGTTTTCTATGAGTTTTGGTTTTGGTCGTTTTGGTAGCTAGAACAGCAAGGTCACTCGGGTTATTGAGTTCCAGCGTAAGTTTTGATAGTGTGTGACATGATCAGTGCGACACATACTGGCCGGAACTCTGGTCGTAGCTCTGACGTTTTTATCGATTCAATTTAATTCTTTATTGTATCCATGTTGTTAATAAACAGATCTAAATACATATTAGATATTCATTCAACATGAACTCTGTCAGGGCACCGCTATTTTAGGGTTAATAGATATTGGAGTTTAGATTAGTTGATTAAATAAGATTGATAACATTCATTGATATTAGCAATTAAATTTGTCATACCGATAATTAAAAAAAATAATTAAATAACATTTATTCGTTGATTTTTTATTACTGCGACCGTTTTTTTTTCATAATGGCTAAATTCTTGTGACGCTAGTAGCCTTTCAAGAGTCACCAGACATGTTCTAGTTTAGGGCGAGCGCAGGAGGAGCGCACCCAAAAAACTGCGAGCATGCCGCTACGACCTGACCGCCGTAACATGCGGGGATCTTATCTTTTCCCCATTGAAGTTTCGCTATTTGAACACCACAAATTAAGTTTTTTCCGTTGTTTCGGGAATTGATGTATGAATTTCGAATGCCAAAGATTTCTTTTAAATATTCAAAGAGCTGATTTCAGCTGCAACTGTTTTCGAATAGCCAATGTCATCTCAAAATGAATAGTCGAAATAAACCAGCCGATACCAAATTATTCTTTCCTTTATTTTCGAACACGGAAAGCGTCTCTTCTCTCTTTTATACAAGCCAATTTGGTGCATGCAGAATCTTATCTGCAAAATTAATCGTAGGTATCTATCGTGTCAATTTATACGTTCTACTTTCTGTGCCAAATAGGTTTTTAGTTGATGTTACGAATTTAATAGTGTTATTTCCCGATATTTTCACAAGGATAAAGTAACTATATAAGAGATTAATACAAGAGATCGGTAATTGGAAATTGTGATTTCTGTCTATTGTATGGGAAGTAGGGACTTTGTTTGTTTTTGCACTTTGATAAATTTGTGTGCTTTGGTACTTTTTTTTTTATGGACGTCTGCGGCATACGAGCATACAGTCCACCTGATGGTCAGTGGATACTGTCGCCCATAGACATCCGCCAACATGCCAACATTAGTCCAAAATTGCAAACGTTGGCACGCCCCCGGATGCGCTGCCTACCTTTGGAGATATAGGAATAGATTTGGAGAAAGGGTTGGGAAAATGGGGAGGGATAGGATGGGAATGAGCTCTAGCACATCACACCCACTAACGAAACACGTACGTACAATGGGGAAATAAGATAAAGTGGGAAATGCAGTACATTTCAAGGTAGTCTTCTGTGAGAAAAGGGTAACGTGGCCAGTCGAGCGCGCCCAGCAGCTGTTGATTACAGCGTACACCTATTCATACTTAATACTTTCTACTAATACTTTTACACTAATACTTTCTCTAAATATGTACAATGTATTTATACCATATTCGGACTGTATACCCTCTAGTGGTTTAGTAAATGGCCGCGGCAGACAGTTCGAATCTTCTCTATTTCAACATCTATCCAAAATATCAGGATTTCAACATAAAAAGACCACTGCCTATCATCCTACATGCAATGGAGCTATAGAGAGATTCCACAGACAGCTAAAAACTGCTATTACCTGTCATTCAACTGAAAACTGGATGGAAGCCTTACCGTTGGTGTTACTTGGCATCCGAAGCGCGTATAAGGAGGACATTCAAGCGAGCACTGCAAAACTTGTGTACGGAGAAGCGCTACGCTTACCGGGAGAATTCTTCAACCCAAGCACAGCTGGAACAGCTGACGTCACAGACTACACTGCCCGATTACGCTCGTTTGCCAACAATTTAAAACCCACACCTGCTTCGAGACACACCAAGCCATCCATATTTATCTTCAAGGACTTACCAACTACCAGCCATGTGTTCTTGAGAGAAGACGCAGTACGAGCTCCCATGCAACCTGCATACACGGGTCCACACGTTGTCCTGGAGAGAACTGAAAAAGTTTACAAATTATTAATTAAAGGAAAACCTGTCACAGTATCAGTAGACCGCTTGAAGCCAGCCTACATATTAGATGACAGCGACATCAAATCTCCAGATGAATCTCCTAACGACACACCTCCACCACCTGAAAACATACAGAGACAAACAAGATCAGGACGTACTGTAAGATTTCCAAATTATTATCGCCCGTAGGCACGGTCTCTGGAAGGGAGTAATGTGGTGGAGGTACATATAAAATAATACACCTTAGAAGGTAGATTCGCTCGGCGCTTATAGCTAAACCGCCGCGCGTGCGCCGGCCGGCTCGGTGCGCAGGAGCTCTGCGCATGCGCCGCGCCGCCGCAGTAGTCAAGAGCTCGCATAGCTAACGGTACCACATACTGAGATAGATACGCTTTGTATAATATATTTAATAGATTCGTCAAGACATATTAAGGTACATCCGAAGGACAATAACAATGTGCTAGGGAATAATATGTTACAATTAAATACCTTGCTTCAAAAACAACTGTGAAGTGATTTCCTTCTAAACACCTCACCATACCCCCATAAGTTCTTTAGTGATTTTTCGCATGAAACATATTTTTGAGTGTCAACGAATTGCTAGTTTATAAATTATCAAATTAATTTATAATTATACTAAGACTTTGTTTCCAAGTCTTGACCTCAACGCCATTCAACGGATTATTCTTTTAATTTTAATATTAGATACGAGTATGTGCATTCTTCCGACGATCTGGCATCCAACTCTCACAGTTAACTAGAGCTAAGGGGGAGGGGAGGGAGTTCTAGATAAATTATTTAACATGAAACTCTCGGCTATTTCCCGCCGGTACAAAAGCTCGGTTTAGAATTATATATGAGCGCAGCTTAAAGTCTAGAAGCTGTGCAAATCTAAAAGCTTAGGTGTGGCGTGTTGGAGAATTTTTAGACATGACCTCTCGTTATTTATGCATTGAGTTGAAAGTTAAATGTGCTTGGGATTGTAATGCTTTCCGAATTTAATCTTGGGTTAGAAGTGGTTTATATAAATACGTAAAAACTTATGAACATATAAAAAAAATTGCACTTGAATTTACTCATTTTTCCGTTACGAACAAAGAAATATTTTAATATACATACGTAGTATCTATACTACACTAGTATCTTGATGGAAAGAAACTGCTAATAAGTAGGCATTTCCTAATGGGACCTGTTCAAATGCACAATCTTATGAAATTTTAAAAGATTAGACATCTTGATCGTCAGATGATTGATGATTGAGTCACTCAAAATCTGAATTTAAAATTTAAAATATTGAAGTGCTGTGTAATCTTATTTTGGTGATACAATTAAAAAAAATATATTTGCAATGACTGGGTGTTAAGGAATCATATACTAGTGCCATCGGTATGGGAATAAACTAGATGACATATCTTACGTCGTTATCAAAGAATCCTGGTTGGCAACTTCTAGTGGGGTGAAGCAAATGATGAGGGGTTCATTAAAAAGTCAAATTTGAAACTTAAGTACTACGTAATTAGAATTAAAGAATTCGAGAGCTACTGAACATATAACACGATTAGACTTTAACATGCCTGCCCTCTAAGGCACTCTAGTGCTTGTATAACATATCTAGTAAGTATTCTCAAATCAATTACACTAACATGTAACATGTAAGGGAACGCACCTGCGCGGGAACGCAGGAAAGCAATGTTATCACTCAAATTTTTCTCTGGCTGCTAAGGTTTCAAAAGCTAATCATATTTGTGTATTTCACAAATAAAAATATAAGCAAATGTTAAAAAAAACTAAGCAGTTAATACAGCAAAACATCCCACAAAGCGCAGGTATCACGTCTAATCCCTAAAATAACTGCCACCGAGCAAAGACTTGGTAGTAATCCTCAACGAGGGCTCCCAGCAGATTAGCGGCAGAAATATGTTTTTGTTTAAGCCAGATGCCACAACACTTAAGCGTAGATACTAATTCAACATCTTTACGCAATCATTTTTAAATAATTTGAACGTAAGAATTTTACATACAGACGCGGTGTAAAATGTATTTGATCTGGAAACACGCGCAGTAAAAATTCGCGCTATGATTTAAGGACTAATGTGCTCTTGAGAGAAGTAACCAAAATAAAAAAAAATCTTTTATTATAGTATTATATTATAATTGTTCCGTTCCAATTTAATTTGTTAAAAATATTAACAGACAGGGCGGCCTAAAGTGCCATGGCCTTAAATTAAATAGTGAGGTGATAATTGTTTACATATCCAAAATTTGATTCACCTAGAGTACAAGTTTGACCTAGATTTAAAGTTAAATTTCTTTAATTTAAGGCCATGTCTGTTACCTCAAAGAGCCATGTTTAAGATTTTGGACAAATTGGATTGGAACAGAATATACGAATTTTCAGTCTCGACACTTATTCGTGAGGTTTTTTTTATTGTATCGTCGTTCATCTAATATATCTACTCATAGGTTTAATGTGATCATTTATTCATAAAACCTGGAACTACCGTAAGGCGACGTCTGCGATCGATAAGCCATAAATAAGGTGCTCATCCAGGACCCGTTTAAATATGCACGTCGGGGTCAGACGGCTTTATTCATATTAATTATTAGGATTTGAGCCATTTTGGCACTTCATCTCGTATGGCGACGCGGCGAATGCTGTCTGTAAACTGAAGTAGATATAATTAGCACTATTCGTTCATGTCGATATCAGCTGGTAACGTTCTATTGCAGGCCACAAGCTTCTCCTAATAATCACTAGGCGGGTTCGGGTCATAATCAACCACACAAGTCCAGTGTGGTTTGGTGGATAAATTCTTAATTCTGATTACTTTTAACAATACTGCTAAAATATTATTATATATGTACTTTACGGCTGCCCTTTTCTATGTTGACCTACGATCAATTTCCCGATCTCCCAAGGATCTCCACAGGAAATAAGCTTACCTTTTATAAGTCTTTACATTAATGCAAAGTATTTATAAATCAAAAGTATTATGAATTATAATATGAATAAGATTCATTTCAGCTTTCCATTTATACAACCCTTTCAGTTTACATAAACAACTATACATAAGAACGAAATAAATTAATAGCTGCTGCGCGGAAAACAATTCTCTCAGAGTGACAAGTCCATCTGAACAAAAGCGTAGGCAGCTGTGGGGCTAAATTGAAATCCTCCTACGGCCTCATTAGGAGAAACCTCACCGCGGAACACGGGCTTATTCCTCGTCCATTCCAACAGTTTCTTCTTTTATTGATCCACACAAATTAAATATTATTACATTTCCGCCAAACTACATGGCAGTTTGTCGGCGGAAGGCAGACACGCTTGTTAACAGTTTTTTTTAGTAGTAGTTGGTTCATATTTATTTATACATATTTATAAAAACTACAAATTTTTACCCCAATAAATGTCGTATGTTTTTTGCTTCTTATTTGTGTTTTATAATTCTAATTTTGTGCTCATTCGAAAACGAAAGTGTTAGAACTGCTATCAGTACCTATGGTACTGAACTGCGCTGGTACTCTTCAAATAATACATTTACTGAAAAAAGTAGTATAATGCGTGTTATTATTATACTTTACGGACATAGATTTATGTAACAATCATTATGGATGAAATATCTGACAATAAATGAATTATCTTTCATTAAATTGGCTTTCATTAAAAATACAATTTATTTTTTTAATTGTGATAATAAGCTCAAGTGGTAATTGGGGGGACATATCTGGCACAAGATCTATAACCGATAGAGGTAGATGAGTCCTTGAATGAAAGCCACGTGTAAGGAATTGTAGTGTGGGACACTCTCCAACCAATTCCAATAAGTAATACAAAAAATACACTTTCCATCATGTTTTACGGATTCCAAAATTTCACTTGTCTCCAAGTGTATCGTTAAAATAATTTCACTAGACAAGAGTTTAATAGAATGAGGAATACACCTCGCAGATGGAGCCGCGCCAGCATTTTCTTTGTGCTAAAAAGGAAATTGGACATTTAGTGAATAATGTTTCCACTTTCAATTTAATTGAACACCCTTTTGTGTGAGATTTATCTCTGGATTTATCGCATCACAAGCAGTTCCCCTTTTTTGTCTAGTTTTATATAAATTAGTCCTTTCTATTGTAATTTTGGTAGATACTTTTTTTTAGTAATATTGCCATCATTTAGTAATATTCTTTAGTAATCTATCTCGTTATTTCGATCTCTAGTAATTAGTAGGTTCGTTCAATAGTCACAAGAATTGAGCGCTCACACACTGAATAAGAATAAGAAAAAATTACAATGAATGGTCTGAAATCAATTTATTGTTTTTCAAAATATTCTCCGTGAACGTCAATACAATTTTTCGTACGAATAAACCCATTTCCATAACATTTATTCCACTCCTCCGTGGTGACCTCGGAAACATGTTTTTCATACTCTTCGACAGCCTCTTCTGGCGATGAAAATCGTTGACCGCGTAATTGGTTCTTAATTTTTGGAAGAAGTCACAAGGTACCAAGTTGGGATTGTATTGAGGATGGCTTATGGGTTCTACGTTTTTGCCTTCAAAAAGTCGTTTGTCTGTTTCGCCGTTTGAGAGCTGGCATTGTCATGGTGCAAGATTATGCGGCGTTTACAGTTGTTTTTACAGAGTTAGTCAATAACTTCCGGCGAACAAATGGTCGTGTGCCAATTAGCATTCACGGTAAGACGATTCTCCAAAGCAAAAGTAAACACATGTCCAGTTTTTCTAGAAAAGTAGCAATCATCTTCTTCGCAGCAGTTTGCACAAGCGCCCCTTTGGTGGGGTTCGGCTCATCTTAAAAGACCCAAATGGTCGATTGCTGCTTTGTTTCGGGGTCATAGCTGTAAATTCATATTTCGCCACCAGTTACTATGTTCCATACCAAATTTAACGCCTCTTCGTTGAATCTGGTAAGCATGGCATTGCACCAAGTGACGCGTTCCGTTTTTTGAGCCTCAGTCAAATTGTGGATTGATGGATACCGCGAGCACAGCTTTCGCATAACCAAATGTTTGTGTAAGAATTTCATGGTATCATATGCGTTTCGATCATATGACGCACAGCATCGATGTTTTTGTTGTTACGACCGCGCTTGAGTTCTGCAAACCAGCTATAAATTGTCGTCTTTCTTAGTACTTCATTGTCAAAAGCAGTTTGAAGCCGAGCGAGTCTCTGCTGAGCTGTCAAATTACACTTAAAATCGTAGAAATCATACAGCGAAAATTTTGAACGTTAAATCCAATGTAATGCACACACGCAATTTTTAAAATGACGCCACAATGAAAAGACAAATGACTGTTAGATGAAACAAACTTTATTCTACAGTCAAAGAGTTCCATTTTCAAATATTGCAATTACTTTTTAAATATTGTTTATGTAAGTGGCCAGTTCCGGAAATTTTCAGTGTGACCTATGTACTAGTAAATAGTAACTTATGTAAGCTTTTCAATGGATCTATTAATTATTAAGAAACTATTTTTGTCAATCCATCCAACTTGTATTTTGTATTTTGAGTATTTTGTTCTCGCACAGGAGTCACTGCATAACAGGTAGCTGTAACAACTAAGTTAATTAAGTTTCGGCGTTCCTGTTATATATTATAAATATATAACGAAAGTCGTAATAATGATAAATTAAAATTAAACAAAACACACGAATCCACGACGTGACGTCACGCAGTCGATTCGTTTGTTTTGTGTTATTGAAAACCAAACTGTTGAAGTAATCTCATTGAAAACCCCGCAGATAGACAGAGGCACATCTTTGTGTATATTATCGGTATTTGGTTCTGAAAATGTGTTATTTCGAATTATTATATATATCAAATAGATAGGGTTAACGATGAACATTAATACGCATTAAAATATACTTTGATAGAAGAGTTTTGTTGAGATAATTCTTAAATTTGTAAGACAACAAGAAGCAGTGTCAGATTAAGGTTATTGGGGGCTGGGGGCTATTTGAGAGCAGCGGCCCTCTTAAGGCTCTTAAGTTTTTAAATGGTGCGGCTTGAGGCCCCCGGAAAGCGGAGCCCGGGGCTATAGTCCCCCCCCCCCCTAGTCTCACCCTTTAATTCTGAATTCTACGTACTTCAGTAACGAAAATAAAATAAAAATTACTTACTTGGATGTAATTCTATTAAAAAATAGTCATGCCTAAATATACTTTTACCCCATTTAATAGCTAAAAAAGTAAAGACATATTTTCGACTCATATCGTGATAGAATTAAATAATATAGCTTAAGAAATTGCAAACGAAACGATTTATATATCGCAACGATAGTCAGTTAGTTCTTGTAAGTTTCAACGGCTTGGATGTGCGGGTCACATAAAGAGGATGTCAGAACTTCAAGAATCAAAAGTAATGATCAGCAAATGTCTTTAAATAAATAAATTACAATTACAGACTGTTGCAATACCATAAACATAATTTTCACGTTTTGCACAAAATAATGCTCAAATTTAACAAAGCCAAGTTGTTAACAAAGGGTTTTCGTGCAAGTTATCAGCGATGCGCGTTTGACGGCGGCTTAATACAAATTATGGCCGTAATCGTCTCGTGTACGTGTCCGTTTAATGAGGGATTGCGTGCGATGTCACGCCGCCAGTTGTGGTTCAAGTGACGAGCGGCAGCGTAGACAAAGTAATATCAACTAATCATTTATAATAATATACATATTGTGTTTTTAAGAAACACACTAGTAGCTAGGATTTCTAGTTTAGGATTCAAGGTAGGATTTTATTCGTGGAATAATCGTAACATTTAATACAGGGCACTCGGGCATTGCCGGCAGTAAATATAGGCCCGGATAAATGACACGCGTCGTGAGTGTTCAGTTAGATTCTATTTAGTTAAACTGATTAACTTTATACTGACAGCAAATTGTGACTGACGCGTTTGTATCAAGATAGTCTATCGTCATGTATGCAATAACTATGTTACATATTTTACAACCATAAACCATTTAAATGTTTACATTTTGTAGATTTGTCTTATGAAAGTTACTCGCACATGTCTTAGAATAGGCGTATACTCGTAAACCACTTTGCCTACATACTATAGTGATATATTATAGATTGATACCAAATTCCTATTGTTGAAACCAATTAATAAAAAGCAGTCGGCACTCGTAGACAGGTGAATTTCGCTGTTTTCTGTGTTATTATTAAGAAAAAGGTTGAGTTTTTGAAAACTTTTCGTAATTTTGGAAGTTTTGAATCGGTGTAGCCAGAAAATTAATAACTAAACTTAATAGAGAATTAAGGTATTAAAAAAGCAACAAGCCGATTGTACGGAAGAGACAAGAATGCCCTCATCCGCGTGCCATTTCGTTTTTTTATTCCTTGTACTGTAGCATCCTCTTCAAATGTTTCTTTTAGCGGGAAGCAGATGGAGTAGCCTGTATTGCCATACTATTTTCCACAAATTTTATGTAATTTTAATTTAATCGGGTTTTAAATGCGTGGTTGAGTAAGCATAGGTACATTTAGAAATACCCAGCGACCCAGCTGTGCTAAATTTAATTGGAACTAATAATGTTACTATTAATTATTGTATTATTGTTACTATTATACATACCTGGAAAGTAATTTTATAAACACATAGATGTAAATATGACCCTTAAAGTGCACACCTCCGCCACCGATCGATAAGTGCACACTGGGTCAATCTGACGAAAGGCGTTTTTCAAATCGATGTATCTCTGTAAACATGCATTTTTTTTTGTTTTTTCGTAGAGATGTTTTTTTTAGTAATTTTCTCATATTTTATGGCCCTGAATTCATTTTTTGGAAAAAATTAAAATTTAATGCCAAAAGATCCGTTCAGTGGGACATACGTTGTAAAATACGTACTTACACGAAAAAAAATCATATTTTTTTTTCCTTTCTGTTAAAAAAACCCCTTTGGGGTTTTTCAAGAGGAAGGTTGATAGTTGCGAAAAAAAAAATAGTGTCGACCAACTTTCCAAAAAGTATATTTATTCCGAGGTTTTCATTAAAGCATTTTCGGAGTAATGAAAAATTGGAAAAATCAACTCTTACGGCATTTTATTTACTGACAAAAATAGTTTTTGCTCATTTTTTTCGTTCAATAACATAATATTAGTCTGATTTACCGCAATCGACACATAAATACGATCGATAATTGCTGCACATTGCCCTATTACACACCGGGCACTTGTGTTTCGTTTTGTGGTCATCATCCTTCGTACATAGACCGCATCTGACGCGTTTTCGAAACTCTGGCCTCTCATCCAAACTTTCCGAGAGCTCTCTACTTTCATTGAGGATAATTTTTATGCTTGCCGCTATTCCCAATCTTAAAGTAGATGTCTGCTGCAACCTCCTACGAAGAAAACGCTGTCCAAGACTGTTTGAATTTTCACATTCGTATAGCGCGTTATCAGATTTCTCATCTCTTTCGTAAAAAGAGTTTCAAAGAATTCGTCGAGTGTTGCAATTTTTTGCATCATTTATAGGTCCCGGGATGTAAGTGTTCAGCCTTGAAAACCGATCTGAGAAATAAACAAATACGAATAATAAGAAATAGCAATGGAAAATTGTTAGAGAAAAAAATTGTATAGAATGATTGCGGTAAGCTAAGCATTTTCGAGTTTACTGTGTATTTTATAGCGTTCACGGACTTATTATTGTTCGTGTACATTTCTTACCTGAGGTTCGTGAAGGGGGTTTCATATTCCAGGTATAACCGTTCTTCCCCGCCAAACGCGAGACCGGTCTACCGCGAGAGCGAACATTGAGCGCGCGCTGTCGCTGGCAGCTGGTTTCCGCACCTATGTCGTCACATTCTGCGTCATCACTATCAGTGGAGTCTTCTTCCATTTCTTCCACGTAATCTTCGTCTTCATTAGACGCATTTCCCCCGAATTCGTCGTCGTCCGACTCTTCCAGCAAAACGCGTTTCATACAACGTTCTCGTAGCTCATATGACATTCTAAGTGCATAATTTATTATGAGCGCAAAATAAAAAAAAATCTATTAGCCTTTTCTATTATAACGCACTTACTTTTCGAGATAAAACACAAAATTTCACAAAAAAAAAATCTCACCGTTCGACGCAATAATGCACACTTGGGTCAAAACGACCCAAAGTTCCGTTTCAAATGGGCGTTCTGTCGTAAACTGGCAGGATCAGCGAAGGGGCTCTAGGGTATACCTATAGAGGAGAAGGGGAAGAGAATTATGGCGTCGAAATTTGGGCGAATTGATCCCCGCGCTTTCCGATACAATCGATTGAAGAAAATTTTTTGGGTCAAAATGACCCGAAATGCACTTTAAGGGATGAAATAATGACTATATATTATTACAATAAATAAATAAAATCCGAATACCCTCAAATCGCTATCACTTATCTAATGGACCCAAGTATATTTTAGTAAAGTGCGTAGTCTAGGGATTAGTTTACGGCACGTTTAAAAAATACTAAATATTTAAATATTACAATTTGCTAAATATTTTAATTATTACTTTTTATACGACTGACTAACAAATTACACACGCATTATATAAATATTTTACAATACATAGGAGCCAAATTAATACACAGATGCTATTAACCTATCAAGTTGTATAGCGTCACAGGTTAAAGATCAAATGACAATATATTTTGCTTTAGAGTGTGCCTTGCTAAGTTGTTCAGGCTGTCGATGTGTTACGTAGGGATAAGTAAAACTGAGTGCTCATATAAAAA
The DNA here is from genome assembly GCA_943735995.1 of Sesia bembeciformis. Taxonomy (NCBI): domain Eukaryota; kingdom Metazoa; phylum Arthropoda; class Insecta; order Lepidoptera; family Sesiidae; genus Sesia; species Sesia bembeciformis. The sequence continues at coordinate 10,941,710 of OX031042.1, read as the reverse complement.
AAACGACAAAACAGATACGCTGAGGTGAGAAAGGATACGCTTTCGGCATAAAACAATAAGGCCGAGTTTTCTGTAACACAAAGACAGTCAGCTTTTTTTTATCTTTTTAATTTAGGGTCTTTTGTTCTACAAGGATATGCCAGTCCCATCATCTTACAGTTGCTACAATTAATAATTAAAATTAAATTCTTAATATATTAAGAAGTCAAAGGCTTCACTGATGCATAAACATATTAAATAATATACTCGTAGTTGCCGTATCACAATGCGGTTCGATTAATACGGTACCAAATGCTCCTATTGAGGATATTGTTCCTATTTATCATCTTCATAATACGATGTATTCAAGTGACGTTTCTTTACGTATTTGAATTAAGAACAACTCATCAGTGTTAAAGTGTAATTTATTAACTTGATGATTTCTTAAGAAATTTGTGGACGATTTTATCGAGTAGGGTCATCAATTAAATTTCGTGACCTAATGTAATATATTTAGGTATTTATATACAGTTACCATCTTTATAGATAAACTACAATCCATTACTTTTTTGATATCAGTATATAAGGTCCTACTGTATGCAGGTTATCAAACAGTAAAGAAAATTTTAGGCTACCAGATGCGTATTGAGAATACACTTGTCAAAGATTTTGTACTCGTAGAATACACTTCGAACACCTAGGTCGTCACGATGTTTTCCGTTACCACGACGAAAATAAATGACAAAAAAATCGCACTTCACTAATTAAACTTTGTCTTCTTTTACCACTTTTGTCTTCGATTGTGTTAGTGTCTTATTTATGCCAAAAAGCTTTCATTAGCTAAGAAACTACGGACTAGACTGTGAGTGTATGACATTATGAATGAAAATTGAGATTAAACACCAATAGGCAATAGCTTCTCTCAACTAGTTACCTACTCGTTAAATACGAAAAGTGTGTGTTCAAGATTTCCTTTGATTAGTGATGGAATGCAATGCAACAAGATCTTTCAGTATCCACTGCTGGACATGGACCCCCACATGTACATTGTCTTGTGCATGAGGATGTATGGCCTTAAAGCTCCACGTCCGCTGCCTGGCCAAGCCGGATTTCGAGTCCAATCTTTTAGAGGAAGAATAGAATATAGTATATTTCGTTTCCGAAATACAATACATGGCACAAAGAAAATATCTTATAATAATTAACATAATCTACAATTAAATAGGTATAGTGCAGTGGCAACGAAAAAGGTAGTGTAGTTCCTCAGGGGTTGTGGTAGCTTTTCCCACACGGCACAAAATTCGATTAGTGAACTAGATCTAATTCGATTAGGTTAGGTTTAACGAACGAACATAACACTAACCGCCGCAGTTTATTATGTTTATCGAAACAACGTTGATAGATGTTCTCAACGCGAACCCACCGATCGTTAAATAAAACGAGCTCGAGTAAAATGAAACCAGCCATGTTAACTTCGACGTACCCTCGCAAAATTAAAATTCTCAAACAATCCGCACTTTGAAAAAGATATATGAGGGTGTTCTTTCATCTTCCCCCGTTGGGTAACCTTAGTCGTTTGCGGGCTCAGCGGGGGTGGGAGAGGGTTTTAGGGTTTAAGGGGAAAAGTTAGGGGTAGAGACCTCTGCGGTACGTTATTTATGGGTCTCTCGAGCCCAGTGAAGTGCCCGCTGAATATAAATCGTGAGTCGGAGACTTAAAATGTGAAATAAGAACGGCAAGTATGATGTTTAAACCTTTGTGAAATTGATCGCAATTGCGATATTATTTATATTATATTATATCAATTACGTCACGCTGGTAGATTCTGGTCTTCTTATTATTATGTATATTATATACTTTTCATGTTAATGTTGTCATAAAAATATTTATACCATATAGAGTTAGGTACATCTTGAGGTTAGGTACCTCTTGAGAGTACAATGATGAGGTCTTTTCGATTATCATAGAAATCAGGTTGAGGAACTCTAAAATAGATTATATTTACAATTTCGATACAATTAAAATTTTCATGCATCACCTTATACAAGACCGTAAGATCAGCTACACGCCTACGAGCATCCAATGTGTCCATTCCGAAGTGATCGAGCCTATGACCGACGTTTGAGGCTTTAGCCAGGTGTCGTTTTCCTTTTTTATAGAAAAAGGGCGGCAGATGAGCATACAGTCCACCTGATGGTAAGTGGATACTGTCGTCCATAGACATCCGCGATACATAAGTTTGTAATTATAATGATGTGACATGTACATTTGGGGGAGAGTGCACGCTGCAATCCAACAGCCGCTGGGCGCGCTCGACTGCATTTCCCATTTTATCGTATTTCCCCAATGTACGTACGTGTTTCGGTAGTGAGTGAGATGTGCCAGAGCCCATTCCAATCCCATCCTATCCCTCCCTATTTTCTCAACCCTTTCTCCAAATCCATTCCTATATCTCCAAAGGTAGGCAGCGCATCCGGGGGCATGCCAACGTTTCTCATTTTGGACTAATGTTGGCATGCATCGCGGATGTCTATGGGCGACTGTATCCACTTACCATCAGGTGGACTGTATGCTCGTCTGCCGCCTTCGTACATAAAAAAAAAAAAATCTCGCTAAATTATGTAAATACATAAGTTTAGTATTATTAGTAGCTTCTTTAGTGTTCGCCTAATATAGGTACCTACCTACATTGCTGATTACACTGTAATTTATATATATATATATATACTCGTATAGTAAAATATATAGATCTAAGTAATTACATCCAGGTTTCGTAAGGTACTTAATTAAAGCGGCGTACGACAAATAAAGTGGGTTTTATTTGCTCAGTCAGGTCCCGGAGGCTGGAGCGTGTAAATAGGATGTCGAATAAACACGGGGTGGACTCGTTAAGGGTTAGTCTTGAGGGTAATGTCAAATTTCCAAATATGTGTATACGAATCCTAGGTAGGTATTCGTATTTGGTGGCATACAAAATATGGAATGGAGTATTATGGAGTATGGAAATATGGAATATTATAAAAGATTGAATGTCAGGATGAAAAAAGAAAGAAGAAACATTTATTAAATTAATATTAAAAAGAAAATTACGATACGATACCGAGCGATGCTAGCGACATAATAAAATATGTTGTAAAAAATAAAACTATAGATCATAATTATGAAGAACAGTAGTGTTCATTGTAAGTTGTGACCATTATAATCGGTTATAATAACAATTCATCACCTAAAATATTCTGTTAAAATATTAAGGAAATATATTATTAAAAATAATAAAGGATTTCTGAACAAATAGGGGCCTGAGACAAAATGTCATAAATTAAGCGAAAAATAAATTTAAAGTTGTACGAGCAGTACAAACGAGATCCTTATCCAGTCCTTGAAACAAGGGAAAACAATTGCTGGCCGAAAAAAGCGAAAAAACAAAAGGTTAAAAGTTGTCCTTATTTGAATTTTCATTAAAACTTTCTCCCGTCAGGAACAAAGAACATTTATATTAAAAAAGTCCGGTCGCGGCCAGATAAATATCTGTAGTCTCGGGAGCGGACCCGAAATTTAACTTCGAGCATAGATTATAAAAGAAAGTTCAGACCGGATATACTTCATGTTTCATTTTTTCTAATTAACGTTTAGGTACTAATATTTATTCTAATATACCACTAAACTTCAAACTTTTGTGGAATGTGGCTATGAATACTTAACCATATTTTTTTAACTATGTAAAAGGATTAATTTATGTCTTCTTTTTTTACAGATACCGCGTGCTGAGGTCAAGCAAGAATTTATTATACCTATGTAGGTATTATTGGAATTTGATATGTCAGGGACTCACTTATGGAAATAACCTTTAACAATCTCTAACGTTACTTAACAGATATCGTTACTTAACATCTGCCTGCGTGCTGGAGCAAGAGTTTGTTATATGTAGGTGTCATTGAAGTTTGATAAGTCGTGGTCTCACTTATGGAACAGCCAGTGGGTGCACGCTGCAATCCCACAGCCGCCTGGACGCGCTCGACGCGCCACGTTACCCGCACTCACAGAATAATTGCATTTCCCTCCACACATTCCATTATTGCATTTCCCAGTTCGTGTGTTTGATGAAATACTAGCGTAGTATATATAGAACTTGTAGTTCTATAGTATGTTTGATGTCCTCTATTGTAAGACATCACGCACCCCAAGCGTCTCAGGGGTAGGGGGTGCATTTTGTAACAATTTTTACAGGTTAGCCCAAAAACATTCAAGCAGCCAAGTTAAAACATAGGATGTTAATCGTTTTTACACACCATACAAAATATTAGATATATCAAGCTTTAAATACCGATTGATTTGATTTTAGACTTTGAAATTGTTAGTTACGAAAAAAACTTGACATTGGCAGAATTGGCTAATTGCACCAATGCCGTATACGTAAAAAAAGTTCAAAGTTCTATGTTACAATACAAATTCTTGCGAACGTCCTCGCGGCTCTCGAAAAGAATGCCAAGGAGTCCAAGGTTTACTTTTCGAAATTTTTGTATATTTAGGAGGCTAGTTTTGTAAATCAAATTTTTCAAAATATTTTTTTTCTACATTGGTTCTTACTGGGTTTTGATATGAGGCAGCCGACTTGACTGTCTACAGTGCCACATCTATGCTGATCGCCTAACTCTTTACCCGCCCGCCGCCACAAGACCCGCCCAGTCCGCTTCACCAACTTTACTACTCCTCAACACTCGTGCACGCAACGAGTTCACTTCTGTGTTTTATTTTATTCTATTGTTATCAAAGAATATTTCCAAATATGTTTAAAGTAGGTATGTTCTTACCTATAACAGGCTGATGATACGCTTCAGCCGCAAAGGTAGTTTTCAATATTTTCCGTGCGTTATCGAAAAAAATGTTGACCCAAAAGTTTTCGGGCTTGACAATCTCTAGATTTTGTCTATAGATGGCAATGCCGTTTGTATACATTATATTAACCTTGAAATTTTTATACTGAGAATTATTGAAATTTTACTTTCTACACTGAGAATAAAATGCCTCCCGCTGTAACAAGCTGGACTTTTTGAGAGGTTTTCCGTTTAAATTAAACGTATACACGTTATGTACCTAGTACAATTTTGTTAATATCATACAATTAATACAATTATCAATAATGCAATTTTGAAACAACAATATATTTTTTAATTTTTACGAGAAGTCAAATTGATCTTAATACAAATTCTGGTTGCCAGATACGAGTACAAGGATTTTATTTAGTATTTCTCTGCGTTTCTCAGACATTTAGGTAGTTATTATTTTATTGAAGTAGAAAATGTAAAATGCCAAATTATAAAAATATTATATTCTTAAAACTTAATCAATGGCAAGAAAAGATAAACGACATAAAAGTTGTCACAAAAACGTCCATAACTGTGATTTAATTGGTTTCCTACAAACGGGTGATTGGAACGCAACGTATTAACCGCAGCGCTTCACCCGCCAGTCTATAAGCCCAACAAGGAAGCGTGAGCAAATTCACCATAGCTGAGGATCGGAACTTTTGCACAATTACGGTGTGGCCGCAGCGCCGCCTCCGAGTTCCGCAAGTACCGACAGCAAAAGGCAAAAAGCTTCAAAACTGCATAAAAACTTTTTGATTGATCAAACATTTTTTTAAACTTCAGCCCATCAAAACTGAAAATGCAGGGTGGCCCGATTCAGGTGTGTGAGTGTGTATTTATATATTGATGCCAACCACAGTTAAGGGGTGAGCGATGAACTGTGAAGCAGAGTTGTTCATCTCAAGAGTTTGTTAAGAAAATTCACCCACGTGACGTTGAGAATAAATGTAGAAACTATTCAACTAATGTTTCTGCTGTCACTACGCCACACAAGTTGGCCACACACATAAATTATCGCCGCCAAAGGATAGAAGCTCTGTCTAACTCTGCACTTGGCTCGTATTTTACACGTAATGGATATATGAACGAGTGGTTTTAACTTTACGAAACTTGTTAATTGCAGAACGTTATCTAGGCGAGTCGACATTATCTGGTAATTGCTAACTTTGCTCGTTCTCATAGTTGAAACATTAGTTTCAGCACCGAGTGGTTTGGCGAAATTAGATTGCGTTCCCCACCAAGGGATTTCGTAATGGGTTTGAGATGCTTCGTTTATATAAAAACTTTAAATATTTGTAATGGGTAATCTATTCACGAGAGCGGTGATAGCTTGGAGTTCAAATTCTCGGCCCGTGTCATGGAGTTTTTACTTAAGTTCGGAAGTTTAAAAAATTGGCAAAGAAATACAAAAAATCTGGAGTATGTGATCTACCAATCCACACTGGGCCCGCATGGTGGATTAAAGCCCGAATCCCGCAGTGATTTACAAGGGATGGCCTGTGGCCCTGTTGTGGGACATTATAGGCTGATACTACCTATTCACGATTAAATGATAATAAAATACTTTAGTAACAAAAAAATAATTATGCATAGACTTCTAAACATGCACTTAGATTGCGGTCAATCGACTTCGATCAGTCGATATTAATTGCCTCAAACATAAAATCGATGACATTGGTTGATTGAGGAATACATAGGATGATTGATTGTCAATCGATGGACGATCGATCAGAGGTCGATGGATGAATATTGAATATATATATTCCACAATATCGATTGAAGATAGTGGAATTGTAAATTTAGATGGTCGTCGATCGAGGACATCGTTCGGTTCCAGGAACCACACTAAATCGATGTGAACGATTGATGTCATTTAACGATGGCGATCGATCGCAATCTAAATGCACCTCAAGTCGATCAGCTAGCGAGGAAATGAGCTACATTATGTTATGACCACTTTGCTGGATATAATCCGAAATGAAGAAATCGACGAAGAACTATAGTTGCTGACATAGCTCAACAAGTGTTTCCATCAATTGTGAAGGACATTTCATGAGGTAATGTTCTACTCTGGCAAACGGCAAGTGGGCTTGAACAGATAGTAGAAATAAAAAATGGGAATAGGTTGCGATCGTAACACATTCAATTTCGGAAATTTAGCATCGCACCTTTTATCGCCGAGGGGCGGTTCATCCCTATATCCTTGACAAAGAGCTACTGCGTACAATGCGGTCTTCTAGAGTCTAGACACTTCATTCCGCTCGGTTGTGAACAGAATTCTGTGTGCTCGGCAGCGCACTCGCATTCCCTGGTGAGGCAGGTGTCCATGGGCAGCGGTGATCACTTACCATCTCGTAGGCCGCCTCCTCGTCTGCTGCGTCTTCTATAAAAAAAACTTAATAAATGTTTATTACGTTAACATTTCTTGTTGTATCGTATTTTATTTTAGTATGGTGTAGCGACTAGTTCTAGCTGGAGAGTTTGGCAAGTACATTTTTTTTACTTTATATATGGCAACGGTGCAATCAGCACATTCTCCCAGCATCAAATTTTCTTCCTAATAAGCAATTTCAAAGTTTATATAATAACGTATCATGTTAATGTCCAGTCCTGTCGATGGAAGTCAGGAGTCGCTCAGTAAAGCGATAGTAGGTTTACTGGGGACAGAAGGAGACTCCTTGAAAGCATTTGACAAACGCTGTCCCAAGCTTTTATTTGATTACCACAAACACGCACGAAAAATACTTTGAACTTTAATAAACTATCACTTCGTAACCACACAACGCCTAATAAACGATTTTTACAATGACCAAACAAAAACTCTATTTCACTTCTCGAGTTCCCGCTGAACAGTCCTGGCAGCTACATATAGTTTCATGGCGATATTTGATATTTGCTTTAATAAGTTGAATTTAGTTTCGTTGTGGTTGCGAAAGTTTACGCTATGCGCTTGTTTTAGAATTTCGTAGCAGTGTAGTAGTGCGTAGCAAATTCGTAGCAACGCGTAGCACGTATATAAATATTTCAGTCCACATTAAAATTAATTTGCAATTGTGAATGTGTTTTGTTGTTTCAATTTATCTTAATTTCTAGGTTTGAGCGTTTTACTGTATACTTAAATATTTTCCGTTAATAAATTTTAAATTCTGTAGTTGCTGGGAACATTAATAGGATGCTGTCCATCATAGTTATTGAAAACCATGTAGTTAATTTCATTTTGTCTTTGGTAGGCAGGTAAATAAAAATTTTGTTCAGTATTGAAAACTAGTTTATACAAAAGAATGATACTTGATTCCTATTCTATTGTACTTATTCCTTCTGAAAGATTTACTATCTACAAAAGTTTCTGTTTTTCAACAGTTATCCGTTCCATTTGCTAAACAAACTTTTATTATTAAGAGATGAAACTTTAATATAGTATTTACATATGGGTACATTTTTATATTTCGTTACACGAGTCGCCACCTAGCGACTGCCACGGGAACCTCGCGATAAAGCAGCGAAGGGTCTCGCCGACCCTCGACTATTAATTTCCTAAGGGAACCCTTCACCCACACGCCCCTCCTACCATGAAATAAAAAACGATTTTACTTCACTAATGTATTCCCGCTGCTTTGCTTACATATCAAATATAAAACAATATTTTATTTATAACAAAACATCGAAGTTTGTGAATTGTTGTAAATCAGCGACAATTTCTCAAAATCGTGATTTTTGTCGCAAGCTACATTTCAAACTTCTACGCACATCGTGATCAACCCTTATAGCAATAATAAAAAGATACATAGCAATAATAAAATACAGTAGATAATAATAAAAAGATGAATCCGTAGCAAGTTTCATAGTTGCAACTATTGACATTATATTTTTATTTTTATCTACCCTTTTTTGTTAAACTTGATTTTGTCGCTTACGTTAAAACGGGGGCTATTCCTCGAATCATGTAATGAAACAAATTCAACAAATGATACAAACGTGAAAGTTTGTATCACTAACAATTCATTGACAATTTCATATTAGGTATGAAATGAAACTGCCGTTTTATATGAAAAAAATATGTTTATTCGTATGAAAAAAAAATATTAAATTAATTGAAGTATCTACTGTCCATTATTATCAATGGTCTTTTGCCATTTGAATGGGAGTCGATTCATGCCTTTGCTATAGAACTCCTGGGGACGGGAATCAATGAATTCTCTGAAGGTCTTTTCGCTGTCACGTCGGAGTTTAATTTTTTCCCTGTAAAAAGTTATGCAAATTCCGAAGAAAAATGGAAATCAGTAGGAGCAAGACCCGACGAGTACGGTGGATGACGGAGAGTTTCCAGTCGAAAGTCCTGTAACTTTACGACTGTATGTCGTGTAATGTGTGGGCGAGCGTTATTATGGACATTGTTTCGCTGTGTCTCCTGAGTTCAACCATTGTGACGAACGTTCACGATTATCATACAGGACCCATTTCTCATCACAAGTCACAATTTAAAATCCCGTCATTTTTGTGCCGATTCAGCAAAGTAAGAAAAACTTCGACGCTTGTTTGTAGCTGAAAGTTCTGCAGTTCATACGGTACCCACTTTCAGAACTTCTTCATTTTCTCAAGTTGACACAACTTGACAGAAGTTGACACTTATCGTATTGTTACTTACGCCGAAGGCTGTTGCTAACTCAGACGTGGATTGAGGTGAATCCGCTACCACTATTGCCTTAAATTCGTCATTATCGACTTTAGTCTCCTGTCGCCCATGGTGCTTGTTCTTGAGATCAAAATTTCCAGAATGTAAACGATCAAATTAAAAACGCAATGTGCGTTCGTTTGCGGTTTTTGGACCGTATACATAGTTTATATTGAGTGCCGTCTCTACCACTACAAAACTTGTATTCGAAAATAACGCGAATTTTTAACTTGTCCATGGTCGCACACACGACAAATATCTAAGCAAAAAATCGTTTGACGGAAAAAGAAATTAACTGATTTTGAAAGAGAATGTTATGGCTTTAAATTGAAATTAATTTGAATTTGTAATTCCAAGCCAAACGCAAGATAACTAAGTTGAAAATGGCCACTATGAAGAAACAGCAATTTCATAGGTAAGGCCCTAATGGGATTCATAGGCAAGCAATCCGTGCCGACCCATTCTCAGGGAACGCGCAACGTCTGGCACTACAAGTCTGCAGATTGGGATGGGTTGCGCGAATTTTACGCTTCTTATCCCTGGGGGCAGCTCTGTTTCTCATCGGGAGATCTGGATACCTGTGCAGACTCCGTTGCCGACGTGGTGTTGCAGGGCATGGAATGTTATATTTCCTGTTCCGTGATACCCGTCGGTGGACGGAGCCAACCCTGGTTTAATCAGTCCTGCAGAGAGGCCCGTCGTAATAAACGGGCTGCATACAGGGCCTGGGCCAAAGCGCAGGTGTCCGAAGATCCGAATACCACCAATAACGCTGCCTCGAGGTGCAGTAAGAAGATCATTGTCAGAGCAAGGAATGAGCACATCCGCAGAATTGGCGATCGACTAGTTAGCTGTCCTTCTGGAAGCCGAGCTTTCTGGTCGCTCGCCAAGGCTGCTGAAGGTAACTTCTGTCAGTCGTCACTCCCACCACTGCGGAAACTCGATGGGTCACTGGCCCACGGGGCGAAGGAGAAAGCCGATCTCCTGGGCTATCTCTTTGCCTCAAACTCGACTCTAGAAGATGGAGATGCGTCACCACCGTCTATCTCGAGGTGCACAAGCTCCATGCCGGAAATCTGTTTCACCCAGCGTGAAGTCCGGCGAGCTCTAGCATCTCTTGATATCCGAAAGTCGAGTGGGCCTGATGGTATTCCTGCAGTGGTGCTCAAATTTTGCGCTCCCGAGTTGTCCCCGGTGCTTACGCGACTCTTTAGGCTCTCATACTCCACAAAAAGCTTCCCTTCAGCATGGAAGGTAGCTCATGTTCACCCTTTACCTAAAAAGGGTGACCGCACTGACCCGGCCAACTACAGGCCAATAGCGATCACCTCCCTCCTCTCTAAGGTGATGGAGCATGTCATAAACACAGCTCCTTGGGTACCTAGAGGATCACCAGCTGATTAGCGACCGTCAATATGGATTTCGCCATAATCGCTCAGCTGGTGATCTTTTAGCGTATTTAACACACCGCTGGGCTTACGCCATTGAGAGTAGAGGCGAGGCTCTGGCTGTAGGCCTAGACATTGCGAAAGCTTTTGACCGGGTATGGCACAAATCGCTGCTTTCCAAGCTACCATCTTTCGGGATACCCGCGGGATTATGCGAATGGGTTGCCAGTTTCCTGACTGGACGGAGCATCAGAGTCGTTATCGATGGTAGCCGCTCCGACACCATGTCTATTAACGCTGGCGTCCCTCAAGGCTCCGTGCTGTCCCCAACTCTGTTCCTTCTGCATATCAACGACCTGTTGCAAATTGGTGACATACGTTGCTATGCAGATGACAGTACTGGAGACGCCTTGTACAGGGGCCGCGCCAACATCCCTCGGGTCGAAGTGGAAGAGAGTCGCGCCAGGCTTGTATCTGAAATCGAAGACTCTTTAGATCTAGTCTCGATTTGGGGTTCTCTGGATCTAGTGGATTTCAACCCCAGTAAGACGCAAGTCTGTGCATTCACCGCTAAAAAAAACCCTTTGTCGTAGCACCTCGCTTTCAGAGCATGCCCCTTAAGATCTCGGAGAGTATCGGGATCCTTGGTGTCGAAATCTCCAGCAAAGTCGAATTTAGGGGTCATCTGGAAAATAAGGCCAAAATGGCCTCCAAAAAGCTCGGTGTGCTGAACAGAGCGAAGCGGTACTTCACCCCTGGGCAACTCCTTATGCTTTACAAAGCTCAAGTGAGGCCCCATATGGAGTATTGCTCTCATCTCTGGGCCGGTGCACCGAAATACCAACTGGACCCATTTGACTCCATCCAACGACGTGCTGTTCGTATTGTCGACGATCCCACTCTCACGGGCGGTCTAGAACCCCTCAGCATTCGGAGAGACGTTGCGTCTCTCTGTGTGTTCTACCGCCTGTAGAATGGGGAATGCTCTGAGGAACTGTTTAATATAATTCCCACCTCGGGTTTCTACAACCGCACCTCCCGTCACAGAAGTGCGGTCCATCCGCATTTCCTCGATACGGAGGTGTCGCGCACTGTTCGCTCCAAAAATTATTTTATACCGCGAACCCGTAGGCTGTGGAACGAACTGCCTCAAGAGGCCTTTCCATTAAGCTACGATATGGGGTTCTTCAAGAGAGCTGTGAATAGGATTTTGCAAGGTCGGCGGCGCGCCCGCATGCCCCCTGGTGTTGCAGGTGTCCATGGGTGGCGGTAACACTTACCATCACGTGGGACCGCTTGCTCGTCCGCCCTCTAATCTATAAAAAAAAAAAAATACTTACTAACACTCAACTATCTATCAAGTAGCTATCTGATAAATGAGTTTCACGGTAATCCTCAAATACAGTTATATAAATGTAGTTCTTCTGAGGTCTTCAATAAAGCGCCTATAAGGAAATTTGAAAGGTCCGTTATGTGAAAATGTCTTCCCAACTTTTTTTAACAAAATCTGCTACTAATAGCTGAGCTTGGTCTACAGATATGTGCTCATATAATTATGTTTTTTTGTATGTACCCATATGTGTTTTTTTTCTATGGAAGTAGAATGCTAAGGTTACTACGATACGATTAAAATTAACGTCTCACGCAAAAGGAATAAATTAATTGAAATATCCCGTGTGTAGGCGCCGGGCGAAAAGGTATATTTCACAATTTCTCTTCTGTATTAGGAAATAAATCCTTCAAAAAAATTATGAGCTGTTGGCATTTTGAAAAATCGTGGTAATTTCAAAGTAACTGTTAACTTATTTAGGAACTTAACCCAGATAGATATAAATCAAAAATAATGTCAAATTTAATTCAGTTGTTTAAGTAATGCTCTTCACTTTTTCACAAACTTACCTAAAAAAAATACCATTTTTCAAAAACTTTCCTAAACATTTCGTTTTTAAAATGTACCTAAAATCCTTTTAATTCAAGTATCGTTTTGTCGTCGCCCGCACTTGGTACAGGGTCGCCGTCCGAGTTTTATCTTCGCGCGCCCACGACTATCCTATGGTAATGTAATGAAAAATTACGCCCATCTGATACCGCCTGTCTCCGCGAGCTTTTTATTCCGCGGACTGTAAGCGTCACATAGTAGCTTCACTTATTTGACGACTCTTCCATCGATTTTGTCTAGCGTTTCAAGTATTTTTAAATATTTATTTCTATACAACGCAATTGTCATTAAAATGAAATTGTATCTACTAAGTAACGAGCACTTAAAAGGTTTGAGATAGAACAACAAAATTTTACATGTAGGTACGTAACTTTTGAGTTATTTGAGTTTTGAGTTAATGGTTCTATATATTTTTAGTTAGTTGGCGTGTTTTAACTTTTGCGTTATTTCACTGACATATATGTATGATGTATACGTGTATGTATGATTATATCACGACTCATATGGATTGTGTAGATTTATCTATTAGTATTTATATTGTATAGTTATTATTATACAATATAAATAATTGTTGCAGTTATTTCTCATCAACTCTTTAACGAAAGGTTGCCTGAAAAAGATGGTTAAAGATACCGTGGGAAATAGACATCCGCGATACATGCCAACATCAGTACAGAATTAGAAAACTGCCTACCTTTTGAGATTAGCGTTAAAACAACCTTACGTGTACTGCTTTATGGTATTGTGACCGTTTTTGTGTTCAGTTGTCTCTTACTTTGTCGTGTACAATAAAATAACATGCCATACTATCAGCCTATGTATCTCCATTGCTGGATATAGGCCTCCCCCAAGGTGCGCCACCACAGACGGTGGTGGTTGAATGAGAGCCGAGGATCATGTGCGATGGTGAGCTTTGGGAGAGGCCTATACAATCAAGAATACTTACTTTTATTTTTGAAAACAAAAGTATGTACTGATACTTACGGAGTGTAGTTTAGGTAAGTATAACAAATTTTATCTTAGAAGACACGATTTCTATACCTACAGTGTTCACATACATACAGTACACATAGTGACTATCAAGTGTGCAGATGCATTACCTTATATTTGAAATACAATTGTTTTATTGACTTATATTTTAATGTTTAAACCCACCAAGGGCATATCAGGATTTTTTAGTGGGGCAAAAGCAAACAATTTTCTTATAAATTACATAGAGGTAGTGTAATGCAGAAAGTCTCTTACATATTCTTCCCTACGCTAGGCATGCGCCCCAACCAACCCCACCGTGGCTACACCCATGCCCTATACAAACCTGAAGTGTAACTAAATTGCTAACAACAGAGGATACAATAGATGTACAACTGTCTTAACTCATTCATATGTTAAGGAACGGATTTGGAAATGTTTAAGAAAGAATGGTGGCGAAGCAGATGCACAAATTAAAAACAAAGTAAGGGACACTTTATAATAAATCAGATTTTTATGTTCTTGGGCATATTTTTTTTTATAGTAAGGACTCGGCAGACGAGTGGTAAGTCCACTCGGCAGTCCACCCGGTGGTAAGTGGATACTGTTGGCCATAGACATCCGCGATACATGCCAACATCAGTCCAGAATGACAAACGCTGACACGCCCCCGGATGCGCTGCCTACCTTTTGAGATGTAGTAATTAATTTGGAGCACGGGTTGGGAAAATGGGGAGGAATAGGATAGGATGGAATGGGATTTGATGAGAATGAGCTCTAGCAAAGCCCACTCACTACCGAAACACGTACACACATTGGGGAATACGGTAGTATGGTCTTGTTGGTAATCAATTCTCATAAATGTTATTATTTTTGGAAGGGCTAAACATGCTTTTTGGCGCTCCTGTAAAATTTGTTGCAATACACATAGGTACTAGGTTTTTAATTTGGACACTTGAAGTGTGCCCAGCTCGTCAGTTTGGTCTAATGACCGTGCTCTCATAGATCACTGCAGTCAAACTTATCAACATATTTTCGGAGTGAGAGTTGCGAATGCTCTTCTTTCTTCTATTACATTTCATCCCATTCAATCCCATTGTAACTCATACCCTCATCTCATAATTTATAGTCTCAATTCGCCAATCTTCTTTTTTTTCAAAACTTAATAAATTTCAAAACGAATACAACGCATTACCGAAAGACCGCATACTGCGTTTCCACCTATTTTATATAAAAAATCTTATAGATAAATCTGGTACCCCTAGCATAAAAATATTTTCGAAACCATGATAAATTTTATTTTTCGTTTTGTTTACATTAAAATGTTCAAAACGTCTTAACACCTGGAAGACTAGTAAACCAATGCGTCTTTTCCCCCTCGAGTGGCGACTACACCTATCCCCACCCTGCACCTTCTACCCCATCCCTCAGTGACACCCCTGGGTGGCCTTTTTTGTCGGCATTTGCTCTCAGTCTGTCTGATATCTCTCTTTAATTCTTAAAAGACGAAATGAACACTTAGTCTCATAAAGGAAAGGAGACCGTGGGCCACCATTTTAGAGTTTCTTTTTCATTGACAACACAACAGAAGTTAGATCCGTATCTAATGGGATATCAGATCAGCAGAACTATATGTTCTTTAGAGAAATTTGTTCTTATAATTAGTGTTCAATTTTAAATGTCGACTCTATTGACCAGTGTTAAAATTGAGTTCAGAATGAACCTGTTTCGTACAGATATGCCCAATTCTCTGGTGTAGGAATGGAGGTACAATAATTTAAGCAAAGGGTGGAAAGCGACGGAGAGTTCTTTTTGGAGTTTGTGCGAGTGAGACGTGCGTACAGGTCGAGGGTGCGGGTTAAACGCGCCACAGGGCCGGACTGCCGCACGCATTTTTGATATCTATTTTTCTAAACAAAGTTTAGGTTCCTATACCTGTATTCACTAAGCATCGATTGTGAATTAAATTTCTAATTAGGTGAACGTAGCTTTTTTGCAATCAAACCCATTTATTTTGCGATTGGGTTAAATGATTTTGCAAATAGTACGTATTATCTACTTACACGAATGTCAAGAAAATATTTGCCGACTGATATAGAGAAGTATTTATATAATACTAACGAATTAAAGGATTGAAGGTCTTAATTGATTAACTTAAATGACACTTATCTCAATAATTGATTTGACATGTTTTAAGAATGATTATCTGATTATGTATTTTCACTCTGACGAATATTGACAAATTTTTTTTTTTTTATTATAATAAAAGGGACCTTTAGATAATGTTTAGGTACTTTGAACACTGTTTGCTTTACTTATAGATTTAATTGTTTAAATCAAATGATGAGAAATATTAAATAATTTGTGAAAACAATGTCCTGAAGCCATCTTTAATGGCGTGCTACACAATAGGTATATTTTTCATAAGAAAAATATGAAATTGAAATAAAAAGCACATATGCAATTAAAGCTCTATATTATATAAAAGTGAAGTACAAATAAGCAGCAAAGCTGATATTTCAAATGACTTACATTAAAAGTACATAACACACTTTTGTTGGTTTGAAGTTCTCGAGTTTAAACGTCTTGTTGCTGACAGCTTCTATACTACACGTACCTACACGTGTAGTATCCCTGAAAATATTAAAAATCATAATAAATTTATGCACTATTGCTATGTAGTGCGTTGTCGGTTCGATGTGAATAAATAAATTAATAAGTATAATTTAAATTCACTCAAAAAGCCACTAAAGTCTTAAAGTCACTCAGCGCTCGAGCATCGAGCGCTCAGCGGTAATTTTTACAGCACTGATGTTTATCATTTAATATAATATTCGTAGTTGTGAATTATTCATTCATCATTATAAAGTTATATAATGCACCCAACAGTGTACAGAAAATGTGTACAAGAAATCAGCGCTCTTATCATCATTATTATCATGATTATAAATTATTATCATCATTTAATCCACTCCGGTCATCAATTTTAGAATATTATTTTACCCGTGCGAAGCGAGCACATGATCAACTAGTATAATACCCAGAAATAAAACATATTTTGGTCCCCATCTAAACAAAGAAAGCCTCCACGAATCCGCATTGACCCACGTGGTGAATTATGGCCCGTAACCTAAGTTATCTATTGGGGGAGGTCTGTGCCTTAAAATGGGACTTTATAGACTGATATCAGCTCTCTAACTATTTACTATCAAGTGCTTAACTTGATTAAAGTGACACCTATTGTATAAAAAAATAGTCCAATTCGTCCCTGGCGCCCATCAACACCCCAAATAGGCCGACGCTGCGAACGCTAAAAACGCACCCCATTCACCCCTCACTCCGATTTTTAAGCCTACTCCCTCCACCCCCTAACTCCCAGGTTAGCCAGGGTACATTTATGCGCAATAAATTTTGACCGCCAGCGCCGATACAAAATGGCTGTACTACGAACCTCCCTACCAAACAAAACTGAACCTAATTTTATACACAGAATAGTTTAATTTTAATTGTATTTGCATTCGAATTACAGTCTATATAAAAGAAAGCCGTGTGAGTTTTCAGTTCGAACTTTTGCTATGCTGAATTAGACTTTGAATCCGAAGGATATAGTTGTATTTACACTATTGTATAGATACTGCATAAAAGAAGGTTATATAGGGCTAGGTAAATAGCTCTATTTCTCATTTGTCTTGGTGATAGTTGTGTAATAAAATCCATTGTTGTACCGTGTGCGTTTTGAAGATACACAGGGCTTTGTAAAGAGACGAATAAAGGCTTTGACAGTAGAATTATGTGGATAGCTTTGTTCTGTGGGGCTTTCTTTGTTTGGATGGAGACCGAAATATGTTTTATTACTAGGTTTTATTCTAGTGGTCAAGCCCTGGCCTCGTACGGGTAAAATATGATTTTAAAATTGATTACATGAGTGGAAGAAGATGATATAATATTTTGTAGTGATGACAATAATTTGTAGTTTTGTATGAAGCGGTGTTTTTTGTAGTTTTATAGATACTTAATTCTCTCTTAAGTATTCATAATACTCTTAGGTATTCACATAACTATGAATGAATAATTCACATAACTATGAATGAATAATTCACAACTATGAATATGATATAAAATGATAAAGAGTAACTGTAAGTTGTAGTGTAACAATGACCACTGAGCGCTCGTTGATTGAACGCTCGGCACTGCAGGGCGGTAAGAAAATTGGAAGATGATAAAGGCCTCATCGAACGTTCGCCACCACAAACGACCTTCGGTTCTTCTTCCCATTATTAGTTCTTTTTATGGTATGATGTAAACAGTAAACATTCAATTGTCACTGAAAGTAAGCACAATCTAAAAAGTGGAAAATCAGTAAGTAAGTACCTATGGAAAGTGGACGACTCATCAAGATAAATAGAAACGTCACGATGATGGATTGTAGCTGGAGGCTTGCGATGACCATCATAATTTTCATCCTATATCTTTCATAACAACCTTATTGTTAAGAGGATAGAAATCAGATTCGGATGACAATTGTTTTGCGTTGTAACGTGAAGGGTTTTCTGCAAGTCGGCATTTGTCGTTATCTAGAGTAAATGAGTGTTTATGTATGAAGTTTGTAATGGAAAATCGTGTTCATAGAAATTGAAAATAAATTAGAAGTCTGTGTTTGGATTTTCTTTGACTTAGGTTGTAACATTGCTGAAACCATATCCCGCCCATTTTGTATAGAAATCGCGAGTTTTACCACAACCTATAATATACATTGATTTACTCGATAAACGGAGGATGTCATTCAGGTGTACCATAACATTACCATTAGCCTATATGTCTCCACTGCTGGATATAGACCTCTCCCAACGCTCGCCACAATACACGATCTTCGGCTCTTTTTATACGATTTGTTAGCATACCTACTGTAAACTTTCGCATTTTTGGTGATTTTAGAAGTTTCAATAATTCTATTAGAATAGTCCGCACAAATTATAGAAGTATCTATTCGCATATTATACACTTTCTCATTTTGGATGTTTTTTTACAGCCACTACCGTCCAACTTTTTGAAGTCATTGTCGGTACACTAGGCTGGAGAGCATCCCTTGTATTAAAACATAATCATGGACTCACAATTGCTATGTAACATTTCATTTCAATGTATATAATGCAGCTTTGTAGTACCCAAGTACAGCTCTATTAGATCTTTGCTGTATTCATAGTTATAAGGTATTTATAAGCTTTCTAAATAAAAAATAAATAAATATATTTACATATGTGATTAAGTTATTCTTTCATTTACCCTACATTATACATAAAGTAATTTCTTAAGTATCTTATAGGTAGAGCAGGTACTTATATACACTTATATTATATATTATGTATATATATATTCGTATATATATATGTATATATATATATATATATATATATATATATGGATGTTGAATTGTATAAGTATACCTATACTTATACAATTCAACATCCATACTTAGATTAATCATTTTCAAACTATGGCAAAACAATACCTACCTAACCTCTAAAGTATTGTAAGTATCTAAGTATCGCTCGGATTCTGCATAATTAGAATAGTAAAATACATATGTACTTGTGTTTACGTATGTACTTGTGTTCACGTATTTATCTACTCACATTAATTTAATTGTCAGCTATTGTAAGGCGCGCCACGAAATGAGAGAATGTACTGATGGCGGCAATCGGCTACGATACTCCTGAAAGTGAAAATTAATGAGGGTTAGATCGATGTAAGGGAAACCTAGGAGTTAGGGCACAGCATAGATAGAGAAGCTATGGTTAGGGTTTAGTTCGTACTAGATCCAAGAAGATTGTTGCTACCTAACCCAACTGCGGCTATACATGACAGAAGGTACGAGTACATTACAGTTTATACGAACCCACGCGGTCATTCTTTATAATGATTTCACCAAGAATTCTTCAGCATACCTGCTGCTATGCCTCGCTAACATTTTATTAATACCTATGGCACATGACACTGGTGCATGTGTGTGTAATAAACTAAACATAAGCAGAAGGCGACCCCCTGGAGCTGCGAACCTTAATGCTCAGGTATGCACAATACTCAATATTGCATAAAAACTTAGCATACAGGATGCGTCCGAATTTTTCCCGAAGCATAAAACCACGAATTCCCCGGATGATTTTGAGTTCATTGGCATAGAAATTTTACGAATCTATTTAAAAAAAAAACATTTTCTTTTTTGTATGAAAATTTCATACAAACTTGCTAAAAAAGACAGCCTAAAATATATTATTATACAAAATCCGTTACATAGCCAGTATAAAAGATAGGACATAAATACGTCACAAAATATTTTTTGATATAACTGATATCGCAAATATATATACATATCTAATATATAATATAAGTGTTGTCTATATTTCATAAAAATCGAAATCGATATATTTCATTAAAGCTGCTTACAGTAGACTCGCCAACCCGCTTGGCCAGGGTGGCGTTTTAAAGCCACATGTCCCTGATGGACAAGACAATGTGTATTAGGAGGCCCATGTCCAGAACGAAGAACTGGTCACGCACCAGTTCTTCGTTGACCTCTCATATCTCATACAAAGACTGGACCACCAGAAGACTGGTCTCATATCTCATACAAAGGATATTGTTCCTAGAAGGCCTAGGTTAGCACCGGACGATAAAGGGCCCGTTACGGTTACCGTTATGCCACACACAAATAACCTGTTTTTGTAATCAAAGAAACCTCCATTCCTTTGTCCATAAATGTGTCGATCCGCATGTAATAGAAGTCATTAAAATTCGACTGTTCTGACAAAACTGTAGACTGAAAGCAAAATAAAAAAGGCCATGTTTTATAACGAACGCCTAATAACAGCCCAGAAAATTAAAACACCCCTAATTAATACGGCACATGCATACATATCTGCATAAATATACCCATCAACAAAGGTAACTCAGGTGCCTATTGTTGGCTGTGGTATTGAACCGCAATGTTCGTCAAAGGGAACTCAAGAAAGAGGGAAAAAGCGGGCATACAATAAAAACTCCTCCCCTAAGAGCCGCGGGCCGTGGTACCCCCTTCAAGCGGGGGTATCACGCACATGCGTACGCCGCCCACCCACATAATACCTAAGCTTCCATTTTGTTTTGCATACACATTTTTGTTATTTTTTAATATTTTCCCCCAATTTTCTTTAATTGTGATTTGCTATCCTAGGTTTTGAACTACATACTTTCATATAGGGA
Organism: Sesia bembeciformis; assembly: GCA_943735995.1. NCBI lineage: Eukaryota > Metazoa > Arthropoda > Insecta > Lepidoptera > Sesiidae > Sesia > Sesia bembeciformis. The sequence continues at coordinate 10,920,656 of OX031042.1, read as the reverse complement.
TGTATATTCTAAGCTACATATTACATAATATTTTGACAATGTAAAAGATACCTAAATATTAAAACTAAAAATTGTGTTAAAAAACAATGTTTATTTACTTATTTATATATAGGTACAGAAATCTACAGCTTTATCTGAAGTATAAATTTGATTTAGGTAATAACAATAGTTGTAAAGCCCATTACAGATTTCACAGTAATAACATAATATGGAAAATATAGAAACATAAAAATAAGTAAGTACATATGTGTGCTTTTGTGTGTTTGTTTGCGTGAGGGAGCATGTGTGTGTCCTGCATACTCTGCTCTGCAAATCCTGCAGACTTAGGAAGAGGAAAGCCTTGTTTCCGTTTCATGTTTCAGTAATAATTGTGATATTAATTATGTATTTACATAGTTAATTATTTATATAAATAGAAATAATCAACTTTGTAGCTTTGTAACTTTCTTAAAACACAATTTCAAATGTATCGATTTCAAATGTGGGTACCTAATATTATTTGTGACGTTATCAAAGCAAAGATACCTTATTGTTGGTATGGACTTGGTTAAGATTTTCTAACTTAATATTTCGTTGTTTCAAGATTCTGTTTAAATACAAAAATTCGATTTTTAATATAAAGCACAAATATATATATATATATATATATATGTTATTTTTTAAAACTAAATCGACTATTAGAAAAGTACCAAAGAAAAATAGTTTTAAATTGCTTCGGGATGACTATTTAAACTTTTAAAGCATCAGAGTTAATGATTTATATTCTCTTTTAAATTTATCTCTGCCTTGTTAATTAAATGTTTCTATTCAGTTATACATTATGTATTATAATAACATGTATGTATATCTATATAAAATTATTCGTGTATTTATATGTGTTTATATTTACTAAATTATATGGACTACCCGGAAAGTTTTGCGACAAAGAGTTTTATCTATGGACCACTGTCTGATTTCGATCTCAACTATCTGTAACATAAAAAGAAAACTTATAAATTCAAATTTCCCTCCATATTTTTTACGAGCTGAATCAAATTGTTGTGTCTCATTAAAGATGGATATTGGACAGTAACATTTCCGCACTATGATTTTAAATGTTCTTTAAATCCTGAAAATTATTTTAATAGATTTTAAAGGGCCTTCACAGACAAGTGTCCTTCGAAGGCAACTGTATATCGCTGATACAAGGAATTTAAGCGTAGTCGACTAATTTTGGCTGACGAAGAAAGAAGAGGTCACCTTTTAAAAATGATGGCAGTGAAAAAAATTATTTGTGAAAACAGGCGAATTACATACCGAGGAGATTCCGGAGAGATTGCAGATTCGATCGAGGAGTGTGTATGAAATATTACATGGGCATCTACGAGTTAGGAGGACAGTATCGCGCTGGGTGCCGGATACCTACCTCGATGCCGTACCTCGATGAGGTATCGAGGCTCAAAAACATCGAGGTTCGTGTCGAATGGTGCCGTGATAGGACAATAATTTTTTTTAAGCAGGGTCGTCTCGGCGCGTTTACGTCATTGTCACAGGACGGATCTTGGATCTACATAAAATATTGCATTTCACAATTTGCAAATTTTGTGATTATAATGAGGTGTGATTTATAATGAGTCGGTAAAGTACTTGACTGTAGAGCTAATTGACTTAAATAATTCGTACTTAGTTACCGATATAATTCAGTTCGCATGTTGTTTCTATTTCCTACTTAATACTCACGAATACCCAATGTACTTACTCATTTAGCGTAAATATGACATTACGTCAGAAATGGGATCTTATTATCGGTTTATTTCAATTATTTAAACTTCATTGTCCAAGTACATAACGTGCCCAAATTGTGGATTTACAATGCCTTACAGCATTCGTTACTAGTCACCCACCAGATCAAACAGAACCTTCTGTTAAAACCTGTAAATTTTACAGGTTTTAATACAGACAGACTCAATACTATAAAGCATTTCCTCTGTGTATTACCAAAAATCATGTAGGCGCTAATATTTGAACAACATAATTATAAATGTAAATGAACTGCATTTATAGTTTCTGTAATAATTAATATAATTATGATTCACAAAATAATCCGTGACCCGAATTTTGTACGAGTATGTAAGTATTTTATCATAAATATACATACTTATTAATATCTGCATACTTATTATTATGTGGGGGGAGAGTGCACGCTGCAATCCAACAGCCGCTGGGCGCGCTCGACTGGCCACGTTACCCCTCTCTCACAGAAGACTACCTTGAAATGTACTGCATTTCCCACTTTATCGTATTTCCCCAATGTACGTACGTGTTTCGGTAGTGAGTGAGATGTGCCAGAGCCCATTCCCATCTCATCCTATCCCTGCCCATTTTCACAACCCTTTCTCCAAATCCATTCCTATATCTCCAAAGGTAGGCAGCGCATCCGGGGGCGTGCCAACATTTGTCATTTTGGACTAATGTTGGCATGTATCGCGGATGTCTATGGGCGACAGTATCCATTTACCATCAGGTGGACTGTATGCTCGTCTGCCGCCTTAGTACATAAAAAAAAAAAAAAAAATCTATGGGTCTAGTTTTATCCATCTATTTACTCTTGTAAAATTTTATAAAAATGCAGTTATCTCCCAGTGGACTTTTAGGATTTGCAGGAAATGAATATTCATTATTGTTTATTCCTGTTTATTGTTTCCTGTTTGTTTATTGTTTATTCCCTTTACATATGTAAACATATGTAAAGGGAATAAACAAATAGGAATATAATTGAGGAAAACATTATAATAAGAGGGTATTACGATATTATTGCCTATTATTGCTATGTATTTGCCTCAACAACATTTTCATATTATTTTGTTGTAGGTATTCTGTTTATGTAAAGGTGGAACTACGTCCTGGACTAGTCGACCACAACACTGGAAATTATGAGTGTAGCGCCTGGACAGCAAACCGTTTAATTCGACAAATTAACGTCTGCGTCAAAGTGGCCACCAATACGTATATTTTTTTTTTATTTTTTTTCCAGTTGGCAGACAGACATGCGGCCCACGTGATGCTAAGTGATGGACACCTGCAACAGCAGGAGGGTAAGTGGCTACCGCCGCTCATGGACACCTGCAACACCAGGGGGTACGCGGGAGTGCTGCTGGCCTTGTGAAATCTCAGTAATCTCCAAAATAATCAAAGGCCGATTAATACGAATCCATATTATATATGCATTCTAAACAGGTGTGCTGCGTGATTCGAACCACGAGGGGAGAGTATGGAATAGTATGGAGAGTATGTTGCAGATAAAAAACCGGTGGATGAAGCTCTGCAAACTAATCGCTAAAATGCGAGATAAAATTTCTACATATACTAGACCTAACTAATATGGGCGTATACAACCCATAGCGTATTCTAAAGCGCAATTATTCACTTTGACGTCGGCCGTAGATAATAATCTGTCATATGACGTTGAACGGGAAAACTGGCCCATATACGCTGAGCCTTAACTTTTCACAAATTTTCCCCGTTGGAAAAGTGATACTGGTAGTCCCGCAGGGAGAGGAAGGTCAGGTAAGGGTGGTTGAGGGAAATGGAAAAGCAAAGGACAACGACAGATTTTGAGCAGGGTTCTGTGTTGTGCGTAGCGTAAGATTTTTTGTAAATTACGTTTTTTGTTGTCCAGCGATAACGGTTTTATTATACAATTAGGTATAAATTTAAATAGGTATAAGGAAAGGGCTATAAATTAGGGACTGTACAAATATTAAGCTTGGTACTTTTACGAAACTTGTAAATTAATTAACCTTCACGCGACAGACACCGACTTAGGACGCGAGATGGAATTGTTTTTTTTTTAAATTTATGAGTAGGTACCTACTGTAAAAAGATGTCTGTATTTACACCTAAAGAATCTATGTTTAAAAATATTTTGGAAAAGCTCAAATCTGACGCAGCGATAATGCTCACCGGTGACGCTATTTCTTATTCTAGGTCTGTTTAAATAAATAGGTTCTTATAATACGCTTATATTGATATGTTAATCTGGTCAAATATTTAACCGGGCTATATTTTTAGGTAGCATACCATATCATCAGCCTGTGTCTTTCTACTGCTCGATACAGACCTCTTCCAAAGCCCATCACCACACACGACCTTCTGCTGTTCTCATTCAGCCACTACCTGCAAACTTCTTTAAAACGTCGGTTCACGTGGGCGGCGCGAGACCCACACTTCGCTTCCCGGTACGAGGTTGGTCAAGGAATCGTCTACTGCAGAGGTTATCGGTCCTGCGGCGAATATGACCTGCTGTTCAGCATGCTGAGTCTGTGTCGTCGCGCACTAGTCAACACTATACCCGGCGAATTATCTTGGGGATGCAGATGCACGTGATAAAACCAATGACCAGGTACATAAGAACCTATCAAGTTCCACGTGTCTAACTAAACATTTGTTATCGGATTTCGTTTGATTTACGTAATGTGATTTTGTCTGAAACCCTTTCGCCCCTATTGGGGTCTTAGCAGTGGCCTCCATATAGCACCCCTCACAGCCACCCTCGTCCTCGCGTTATGGGTATCCAACAACCCTTGAGAATGGTTTCGACTAGTGTTAGTAGTTTGGATTAGTTTCGAATAAGAGTGCTTTCAGCTTATTTACATCCAAAAACATAGCATACAAGTTATCCGTATTGCACAAGTATTTGACGTGTTCAAAGGACGGACTTAATGGATAACGGCATTCTCTACCAGTCAACCACCTGATTAAATAGAAAACAAGACGAGGGTGCAGTTTTAGTTTAAATACATAAATATTCATAGTAAATACAGACACACTTATAAATAATATGTCACTGAACAGAAATATTTAATTAAGAAGGCAGGGAAAATCAAACTGAGAATATTAGACCAAGAATTCTGATTCTTTAAATAGTGATCCAGAAGCACTCTTTTAAAGTTTTTGTTATTGTTTGAGGCTTTTCCAATGTTAGTGGAAAGCGCATTACAGTAATTTCCTGCTTGAGATTTATATTGTACGAAATTACATCAAAGATGTAATCAGACGAAATATATACAGTACAAATGGGTTAAAATAATCTTTGTATAAGTAAATAGTGAATCATGCAACGAACTCACAAGTAAGCCTCTCATTTAACTTTTAAATATCAATACACACCACACTTGTAAAACTCTTGTTAGCCCGCCATGGCAAAAGTGACGTCTCCCTGGTATATCATCTCCGAGGGAGGGCGCTGAATACGTTTTTGTGTAGTGTCGCCCCACCGAACCGTTATTATCGTTATTTTAAATCGATCGATTTTGATTTAATCGACTAGTGATTAAATAATAAATGAATTTACAATTATTGATAGTCACGATATTTCGCAACGTTCCGCGACACTATGAGCTATCTGGGGGATTTTCGTTTTTTGGCGAATCTCTTTGATTTGGACATTTTCCAGCATATAGCTTTCTCCACAGTTTACTGAGCGAATTTGCACTTTTATGAATTAAACGTTTAGAAGCCATGTTTCGGCACCGTACGTCAAACTGTCAGTACGCACTGATTGAAGACTTTTGTCTTCAAACTTCGTTGTTTAGGCAGTGAAGAGTCAATACATTTTTCACAAATTCTTCGGGACCATTTTTAGGTACCTAGATATATTATGTTATGAATAAGGTTACATAACAATGGGACTTGTTGTATGTTGGGAGATTGGAAGCATTAAGTAATTTTTCTAATTATAATGTAATTATTCCTAATTCCTAATGATTAGTACTCCAGAACTCCATTTAACAATTTACATTATAATACACCAATTATCATTGTTTATGACCGAAAGAATTGACAGATATCAAACTCAATAGGTTGCGCTCCGAATCACGACAGGATCATGATCCGACAGGACCGGCACGTGTTTTAAAGTCAACGGTCCTAAGAAAATAAATAGAAAGAAGTATCTATGCTATTTAGATATATTTACTAAAACAATTATTTCTTGAAGCCTATTTCATTGTTCCATTATAGTCACCAGATAACCATGGAAACTTTCTATTTGGTTTGTCAGTGAAAGTATCCTTAAGCAAACTGGTTAACTGGATACCGTGGCAAACACGGCTAATGGACTCGACTTATTAACCATATTAGACTTACCCGCCTTAAGTCAATAAGGCTATGCACACAATGACCGAAGGCTTACTGTGACGGGAACTGCGGAATCCAATACGTGTAATGAGTTGAACAAATAAGTGAACGGGTATATCCTTCTACAAGGGCCGTATTAGTTTGGGGATATTGCAACTCTTATGAGTTCTCTCAACTGTCATGAGTTCTTACTCCGGTCCGTGAGTACACCGTAAGTCCGTAAGTTCTTACACAAGACACGCAAGTACACAAGCACAACCGACACCCAGCAAAGTTACATTTAAATACGAATTTTAAATGATCCCTAGCTTGTCGGTGAATAAAAACATCAGAAGGAACAAAATCGGAAAAAGATGCATATCTTGGGTGTGTGTATCCATGGTGTAAATAGTATATTCCTACTAACAATTACCTCCATGTTGCGTAGTTAAATTTCATAATCACCTAACAAAGTTTTTAATGAGAAATGTGTAATTCAGATTTACATTTACAGATTTTTATAATTACAATGTTTTTCTGGTCAGCCGCTCTCTGGGCGCCTGGCCACCACCGTTTACTCGTTAACTACCACTCGACGTATCGCCACGTTGAAATCGCCGTGTGGGGATTAACTCATATAGTAACTATTAAAATTAGTGGAACATCTAATTTATCGTAAGTATAGGTGGCGCCTAAAAGTTTATGAAATATGTAAATAGTGTAGGTATATAACTACTTACATAAGAAATATAACAAAAATTTAATTTGTATTAAAATAGGACATTTAATACGTCCGCAGGGAACGACGGCTCAGCGACAGATCAGGGACGGTGCACCCTGGGCAACAGTCAACAACTTTTCTTTGCTTCGGAGATCTTGGTGGCTGTTGGCTAATATCCTGGTGAGAGATGGGGAGGCGGAGTCCAATTGATTGGCCTCTCGCCTCCAAGAAGGTGGCGTTACTCTGTGTGTCCCGGGTGGGTTGTGGGGCGCATGGAGTGGCAGTGACGGTCTCCGCGTGTCCCTCTGTATGAGGGGCACAGCGGAGAACAGGGCGGTGGACTCTGGGATGCCTCCCGGCATTCCAGCAGTGGAGGGTGTGGAGGCGGAGACCAAATTGATTGTACGTTTGTTCTCACGTCTCCAGGAAGGTGGCGTTACTCTGTGTGCTCCTGTTGGGGGGGGGCGCATGGAGAGAAAGGGACGGTCTCCGCGTGTCCCTCTGTATGAGGGGCACAGCGGAGAACAGGGCGGTGGACTCTGGGATGCCTCCCGGCATTCCAGCAGTGGAGGGTGTGGAGGCGGAGACCAAATTGATTGTACGTTTGTTCTCACGTCTCCAGGAAGGTGGCGTTTCTCTGTGTGCTCCTGTTGGGGGGGGGGCGCATGGAGAGAAAGGGACGGTCTCCGTGTGTCCTCGGGTGTGGTCTGAGGGCACAGCGGAGAACAAGGAGGTATTACCCGGGTACAGGGGCTCTGCCTGGGTGGACGGTGTTCCCCTTTAGGTTTCTCTGCGTGTCCCTTTGAAGCTGGGGACATTCGGAGAAACATGGACGGTCTCCGCGTGTCCCTCTGTTTAGGCGGAAGGCACGGCGGAGAATCAGGGATCGTCTCTGCGTGTCCCTCTGTATGAGCAGAGGGCAAGCAGAGAAAAAGTAAGTGAATGGTCCTGGGATGTCACGGACATCTCAGTGTGAAAGAAAGGGTTACCCGGGTACAGGGGCACTGCCTGGGTGGACGGCGTCTCTTTCGCCATGGGCCGGCGAATATCAGTCCGGGGCCCGCACTGGCGGGCCGCCACCGCCGGGGTCGCGGACGAGTGCTGAAGCGTTCCCGTAACCTCGGCATTAGGTGGAGAGATGGAATCGTGGGGTTTTAGTCGGTAGGAGTCCGGCATACTCTCCCGCCAAGGTGTCGGCGGGGGCGTACCTCATGATGGATTTCCCCACGTTAAACAAAAAAAAAAAAAGGTACTTTAAATAAATTATCAAATGTTATCTGGTAAAAATAATAAAATTTAAAGTAAATCTAAAAATACTTTTATCGTGAAAGACAGAGAATAAATAAAATCACAAAAAAGCGTGATTTGAAATGGAAACGAACATTAGGCGCATATACTTTTTGTTTTCAATAACCGACGCGTAAACCTTTTATGTAATCCGGAAAGTCCGAATTAAATTTTATCACGTAGCCAGCAAAAAAGGAGGCCTCCCAAACAACCCTTTCGCAGGGAAAAAATGGAATATTTCTTTTTGATTACAACAATATATATTGTGCCTTACGATCGGCTGTAAATTACAAGCGTCAGCGTTATACCTGGGGCCGCATTTGTACATAAAGATAAATATTTCCACAAACAATGGGCTACAGTCAGTGGGTCCAGAGACACTTACAAAGACGAACATACATACCATTCTGACATAATAAGACAGCAGGACCTTTGCACCTGGACCTTTTGCACAGCAGGAAGTGTTATCAAATACATTATTACCGACTGATTGTCAGAATATTATACGTTGATTAGGGAGTAAAAGTATTAAAATGTTTCGATAAACAGTTGGGAGCTAAACGATTTCAACCTGTGTTTCTTTTCAGCGCGTGCGAACTCTACATTTGGAAGACAAACTATATTAAGAACTTCAAGATCACGATGACCTTACAAGTTTTCCATAGTTTTCCTATTCGAATTGCAAATAACTCCTACTGGGTTTAAAACACAGATTTTTTTATAGGAAGAAGGCGGCAGAATAGCATACAGTCCACCCGGTAGTAAGTGGATACTGTCGCCCATGGACATTCGCGATACATGCCAACTTCAGTCCAGAATAACAAACGTTGGCACGCCCCCAGATGCGTTGCCTGCCTTTGAAAGTGTATAAGTGGATTTTGATCAGTAAAGAACATGATGATTGGTGATGTTATGAATTGTAGGTAAAAAGGTAGATTATAGAAATATTTTAATAATTTTGATTTTGAAAGACATTTATAATATTTTCAACACGATATATCCGCTTCAGTTCTTACTTTGAGACAATAAACAACCCTTTTGGAGGGCCTCGAGCAAATTAAGCAGGGCGGCCCTTTGCGGCCTGAGGCAAAAATTCAATTACAAAGTTCGAGCCCATCCCAAGAGTACGCCGAAAGGGCGTACGCTTTTTTGCCCTCTAAATTTTTATGTAGCTCTTTACAAGGTCGTAAATGGGACGGTTTTATGTATATTCCATTTACGCCGGTCCTTCAGGGCCTGCGAAGCCTATAGAGCCTATATGAAATTAACAATGGGAAATTAATTTGGAAACCAGCTGCAACTTCATTCCGGCCCACATATTTTAAAAATTAAAAAATAATTTTGGATTTTACGTAAGTACGGAACATAACATGAATCATGTTCTATAAAAACAACATAACACTGAATAAGAATTGAAAAATGAAAACGGATAAAACGGCGTACAGAATTTGCCATGCTAAACACCATATTGAATAAAACACAGTATGAATCATCTATCGGTACAGAGGCGTGTTTGTACATGAAATATTTTTTGTAAATAAAAAAAACAGTGCAGTGAATATTGGACCACTTTTAGAAGTCTGATTGTCTGTCCGTCCGCCTGTCTGTCTATCTCTGAACGTGCATCACGCATGACCCGCTGGACATATTTTAATGAAACTTGACATAGATTATGGCTTAAGTGGTGGGTTAACATTTAAGGCAGGTTTTACACAAATCTTTTATAGAGTTTCCACGGGAATCACTCAAAAGATCACGCGAACGAATTCGCTGGCACCGCTAGTGAAGTAATAAAGTGTATCGAGTGTCGTCTATCATTCTTTTATAACACGCCATAAACAATAGTCCACTGATCGCCCCTATAATGTGTATTGGCTAATTTTACGATCATATAAGTAATTATTGTCGTTCTCATTAATCTTATTTACAGGGTCGCTTAAAAAATAACTGGATATTACCCCTGAATACTTAATATGCTTAAAGCACCATTTCCGCAAATCACCTAAACTGTCGGGCAAAAAGCTCGCAGCATTTACATAATGACTTTATATTATACTTGCGACTCGCTGACGGAATTTTAATGTGCAACCTCACATTTTTGAGTTTTAATGTGTGTAAACTAAGATACATAGGTATATATATACATCTTAGGTACACCTCCTAAATTATAGGGAAGTACCTAAGTAGGTACTTAGATACTTATATTAAGGGAGAATAAGGTAGAATACTTTACTAAGTATGCATAATTCGAAGAAATCCCTCATGCACAGTGTCTCGTGAATGATATGGCACATGTATGGTCTTAAAACGGCATGCTGGCAAACCGGGTTGGCGAGTGCACTCTTTTCTTTTAGAGATGGTGTAGTTCCTCGGGGCTTATTGTAGCAGCTTTTTATCTCTTAAATCGCTTTTTATGACGCCTATGGGAAGAGATGGGTTGATGCTATTCTAAAGCCGGCCACATCACACCATCAAAAGCAACATACTAATTAAATTTGAAAAAAAATTAAATCGAATAAATTTACCGTTCATGTTTTGGCGTGACGTCATTTCATGTTGTCTTTTCAGGGTCATAACGACTCCAACGACATTTTCTCAGTTGAGGAATTTAGTATATAGGTGGGACCATATCTAAATAATACATATGTACATCAATGCGCGTGAAAATGTTTATTTATCTAACAGTACTTCTTTATGGAACATAAAAGATTAACTTCATAATATTATTCAACATTATGTTATAATAAAATATAAGTAAATAATGGGTGGTTTATTTATTCATTTAACAGTTTATAGCACAATATACAATGGGCGGGCTTAATGCTACATGGAATTATCTTCCAGACAATTTTCACGAAAGGAATATGTAATGATGGTGGTGAAATCTAGGAAAGAAAAAGCAAAAGAAAATAAAAATAAAGAAACATTAATGTCGTGTGTAACACTGACCTTATTAGAAATTTGGAGCCGCTGGATCAGACATGCCTGCTTAACCATATTTCTCCGCCACTTACACTGCACTATTATACTTTTCTGGATTCACAGTTCGCCCACGTGGGCAATTTAGCCGAAATCACGGAATTTCTATTTTTATGTAATTTTTAAGTGGAGATGCGCGGCGCGTGACATCAGTCCTTTTTTCGCGGTCGAGGTAAGAGAGTATAGAGGATTTTTCATGTACTTATGCGGTTGAGTATAAGCGTGTGTGCGTTTGTATGTGAATGTATGAATCGGTGTGTGTGAGTGAAGTGCGATTCGCCAAACCAGAATGAAAAGAATAAGACCAAGAATATTGAGGTTAATAATAATGGTATTGTAATAGTTGAATATGTAAGCTTTTTATCTCTTTTAATTAACATTATAGAAGTAAAAAATGGAAACACGAAAGAAAATTATTTACTATGTTATGCCTTATGTTCTTACCTACTACATGGATCTATACGTACCTACTTATACATATCGAATATAGGTATAAACAGAGATAAGGGTAAATCCCCGCGATTTACGTCACGTCGTTAGTCATTACGCATTCCCGCGGAGGCTTTGAAGGCAAAATGACCCTTGAGGGGGCAGGGGGAGGGGGTTGGATAATAAATGACGCAGTGGCCAACCCTAGGGGCGAAGTTGCCAACTTTTTGTGACAAATTGCCGTAAAAGTGCGTACTTCTAAGCATATAGGTGTGTTGGCGGATACAGTGCACCACACAGATTCTTTTCATGTTGGTACAATGGGGCAGTCGTAATATTATTATTATATAATTATTTTCAATACATTTGAGGGTTAATGTAAATATGTATATGGATGATGTGTAGGTAACAATCAGTAGGTACATATATATATATATATATATATATGCATCTATATATAGACGCCGATTAAAATAAATAAGGTAAACATTCGCGTTAGGACCCGTTTAAATAGCTAAATATTGTTGCACTTATAGGGATGCATTTTTTGCGAATATAATGTTTAAAAATTACTAAATGTAGACATTATATTATGTTTATATTTTATTATATGTATAGATTTACATATACTAATTATTTTGATATCCTCTACAGCATTGGTTACACAGTTACAAAGGAGAATACAAACACATATTTAAACATAACAGAGACACACAGCGCTGAAGGCCACTCTAGGGCACAGGCATCCGCTATTAAATCAGTACGGGGTTTTGGGCAACAATCCATCCACCACGTGGCCCCGGTGTGCATTGGAGGATCGAGATTTTTTTTAATTCTCAAGCGCATGCTTTCCTCACAATTTATCTGACGATGTTTTCATTCATCACCGAGTTGACGAATAGCGTAAAAAATCTTAAAAATCTGTACTTATGCAGAAATCTAATGGCGTTAGCTGAGGATTTGAAATAATGTCTTCACGAATGAAAATCGAGAATACATACCCTCAGGCTATGACCGTTCTTGTCAGTCATACTATACATATTATTACATATATTCGGTTGTAATACATACGCACACTTCCCGGCCGAAAGTAATGCACGTCGGCGATGCTCGGCTAGCTTCGGTTTTGTAGAGGGTCATCTCTGTCTTGTGCCTGTACGACAGAGACGACGCTCTACAAAACCGAAGCCAGCCGACCACAGCCGATGAGTATGAGGATGTGTACCTACATAATTGAGTAGCAAAATCTAGTATAAACAAGCGTCCCTTTCTCCCGTCGACCCTACTCATTTATTTTCATTACAAATTAATCAGTTTAATCACAACCTCCCAACTTTGTATCGTGTCGTGATTTTTTGTCTCAAAAATATAGAAGGGCTGAGTGGTCTCCACGTGTAGGTATTTGAATATTTAATGATGAAAATCCTTGATCCAATTTGTGTTTTTTTTTTGGAACATTCGATGATACGTAAGTAGTGTTAAATATTTATTTCTGAACGGAATCTTGTACTAATTGTGAGTAAGTATTCATTGTTGGGACGCTATCTATGATATATTATTGCTACGTACGACATAACCAGCACTATTATAGAAATCGCCTCTAAAGAATGCCAATTGATGGACAAAATTTAACTGAATTTGTTCTGAAAATGCCAGTGACCTTTTACGTGGGGATTTTTCAGTGAATTCGCTGGCAGTGACTGGATGTGTTGCGTGGATGAGTAGTAAAGCAAATGTGGTGGTGTACCTTGGGAAAGGCCTATATCCTGAAGTGGAGCCACGAGCTAATGGCATGGTATCCCAGAGGATGTGAAATTTTCTTTGACCATTGAAGCGTGGCTCGTCCACTAATACCTACAAGAGAAAACAAAAGAATTACATTACAACTCCATGTGAGCGAATCGCTAGTGTCACTTTAAATGAGAACTTCACTATTTGTTACTTGAAGCGTCCGCGACTATGTAATGGATCTGGACAAAAGATACCGTGAATGTTTACTCGATATACCAAATATACCAAACCAAACTAACCAAATTTCATTAAAATGTATGTAGTGGTTTTTGCGTGATGCACATTCAGACAGACAAACAGACGGACATCCGTTCATAATTGTTCGGGATTAAATGTAAATGTTATTATATTTAACATAGGTCATAAGCTAAAACTATCCCAAGTTTAATTAAATGCGCGTTCAAACAGATAAAAATTGATATAGAGTATCAAAAACAACCCATAGCCAATCTAAACAGAATTTTCGAGAAATCATTTGCCCGCCCACCGGATAATAGGAAATGAGAAAATTAATTAAACAGGGGACAAACATACGGCGCGATCGTTTTTGTTTGTTTATGCGTACAAAACTCCCGAATGAGATCGCGGCGCCGTGTTTTCATAAGATAATTTCATGTTTACATTATGCTAGCTCTACCTGGGACTTCGTTCACGTGGCCAATACAATGATTCCTGCGGGAAAATTATTTTGGATCTGGAAAAAAATATTCAATGTGTTAATCAAGAACATCATTTATATTAGAACAATGCTAATCTATACGAGTGGGTACATTTGATAAAAACATACTAGAACCGTGTGTGTAAGTGTACATGAAAGAAATCGTTGCAGTGTATACTCTACGAACGACACAGAGCCCTAAACAGCCATTTTTAGATTTTTTGTCTGATTGAACGCGCAGTACGCAAAAAGTAATGGACGGATTTAATGAAACTTGGCATTGTTTTAACTTATGTATGTTAACATTTAGGTTACGCTTTATCCAGATCGATTATAGAGTTCCCACGGGAATCACGGGTTCACGCGAGCGAAGTCGCTGGCACCGCTGGTTTTCATTAAAATTCGTCAAATGATTACATTACAGAAAAAAGCAGACAGACGAGCAGATTGTCCACACTTTTAGAAGACTGTAAAAATTTCTTTAATAATGTTCCTCACCCATCCTCTTGACTGTTTGGCCCATAAAAGCTGTGAGATCTAAAAGTCGTCAAGCCTGGTTTAATGGAATTGTTCTTGTTGTGGTTATTGACATCAGCCGGGGAGTTACGGGGATTCTGTCCTTAATTCCCCATTTACTCTTCTCTCCTTTCTCTATCTCCTTACTTCTGCTTTTTACTCACTCTAAATATTCTTGTGTTTAATTTGTATTGTCTTTATTGTATTTTCTTGAATGACCTAGTATAGCAATATTATTATTTGTGAATTTTAATATCTATTCTTAGTATATTGGTATATAGTAAATCCATAAATATATTTATTGTATATTTGTTTCTAGTAATTATAATATATATATATATACCCAATATTCTTGTGTTCGCATACATCTCCTCCCTCACAAAGGTTGCCTAGAAGATATTACTTTAGCTATAAGGCCAACCTTTTATATACATATTTATTTAAACTTTTGTATCACTTTCATTGTTTTATTTGATATGCAATAAAGTACCTATACATATAGTACGTCCACTAGGAATTGGAAACATTCCACTCGAGATAGGTGATAGCTATAATTAACGAACTCGAGATAGTAACTTGCCTATTGTTTGTTGGATTGCCGATAATAAAATCACTTTTCCGCTGACCAGCTGCGACTGCAATTCTCGGAACAACCAACATTGATTCCTTTTTACCTGCCTGACTTCTATGTCAGTAATACTTATTTATCGCAAGAGCATAAAGATAGATTTATCATAAAAGTTTATTTTGCAGATCCTAGCTCATTAGACTCGGAATAATATTTGGTGTAAATAGTGAATCGGTAGTTAAAATAGTCCCTAAAAACAATATTGAAGCATTTTTTCCCAAGCATGAAGACTGCTAGGTCAGTCTAAATCTACGTAAGTTTTATTACTGTCTATTGTCATATTTTCCACAGATAATAATTTCTTATCTTTTAAATTTTGCTAACAAAAAATAGCCCCAGACCTTTTTCTCAAGTAGAATGTTGTCAATTCCTATTGGACGTACTTACTAACTATAGCGAAATAATGATAAATTACAACGCTGTCTAAAGTACATGTAGATATACCTACTGTAGGTATGAACGTGATTACTCTATTTGTATTTGTAAATAAGTGGATTTACAGATCAAACATTACGACTCACGGTTTGTATACCGTGCTGTTTAAAACCGTGATACATCTACATATAAACTAGCTGTGGGTACATAAAGCTGGACACAATAACATACCCCATTGTAACCTCAAAACATAATTCGTCCCCGTAAACCTTCAGGAACAAAAAGCACACAGAGACCGCTCCCAATTATAAAAGGCAGTCGCCCCAAAAACCCTCGGCGTACTGGAATAAAAAAAAACACATTATTTAAATAAAACCCCGCACCCACGCTATGTCCCATAAATTGCCTTCATTTATATCCGGACCCGCGAAATATTGTCTTGAAAGGATAATCAAATACAAAAACGGGGAAATGGTGGTGCGTCATTTCCATAACATTTGCCCCCCCCCCTCTCCTCCCTTTTCGGTCCCCTTTTCCGGCCCGCCGTCCCCTTTATGAGTCCTCCAATTACGACCCAACGATCGAGCTTAAGGCTCGCATTAGAGAGAATGTTAATGACTATAATTATGCTGAGTTTGTTTTAATTTTATACACGCCTATTGTTTTACAACTTTTTAATAGCTTCCAATAATGTACTGTACTTATATAGCACCTGGTAATGATTGGTTACTTTGTTTTTTGTATAATTTTTCCACCATTATATATCACATGAGACTTTGCAGTTAAGAGTAGAGTTGTACGTTGCAGTAGATGAATGCGGATTTTTGTATTTAACACATACATGACGACTTAACATGTTAATTGTTAACATAATACATGTTCAGATGACGGGGGCTTACATTGGTCCCCCGCCACGACCAGTTTACCGTGTAGCTACTTAGGCGATACGATTACTACGCGCATATTAAAATAGGCGATTACAATTGGATAGGCCTCAGCATGTTGAAGTAGCAATGAGCATGCGTGGGCGCATGAGAAGAGTCGAAAATCATGTGTGGTGGCGAGCCTTTGGTAGATGATTATATCCAGCAGTGGGGAGACATAGACTGATGATGGTACGGTATGGTAATTAATTTCAAACTTTCCGAGTTGTCCACCGATGCGTTCGCTCGCCGGGTAAGTATTTAATACATTAACATGATTTTTAAACATTATTTTTAATGGTAGGTATTTACCGATTAGAAATTCGATAAATAATATACGGCCTTAAGAACGGATAGGTAAACCGTACAAAGAAGGACCGCACATCTCATACAAGCGGAACTTAACATTTAAACGTACCGGAGACGATCGCTAGCGTTATACTTGCTCCTGACATTTTACATTCTGTTAAAAACAATCATCATACAGTACCCTGCATATAATATAGTAAAATAATAACAAACACGTGTCTATACTATCTGTACGTTTAATATTTTTTGAAAAAGCTATTGCAGTTTAAAGTAAGAGTGATACAAAGCCGTAAAACAATTTGTATCATCTTCTATCTGTCTTTCTGTCGTTTTTGTCTTTCTATCTGTCAGTCTGTATGTCTGAACACGCATCACGCAAAAACTACTGAACAGATTTGAATGGAACTAGGCATAATTATAACTTTAACATTTAGGAACAAGTTCCCATGGGAATTAAGCTCTAACGTGCACGAAATCGTCTGTACTGGTCGTCTATATTAAAAAATACCTTAATAAAGCAAAGTCACGGGTCAAAGGAACCCATTCAATACATTTTAAGAGGGCCATTAAGCATTATGAAAACAAAGGATACCTACCGTACTTTCCGCTGACACATTGTAGCTATGTACAATTACAGCCATGCGACGAAGGCTACTGGCGCTGGCGAGCCACGTCTAAATCCCTCTACTTAAAATTTTGCACAGACCCTTTTTATATACAAAAGTCGCACATCGGTTTCCTATCAAACAATACTCCACCCTAATATCTTACAAATAGCGTATAATTTCAAATAACAATTCTTAAAAAATTTCGTTCAGTTAAAAATGAGATGTGTTTTTAATTTAATAAGGTTTCGTTTAGCCTAGCTGTTTGCAACAGAGGCTCTGAGAAAATTCGCGTCATGTAATAAAAACATTTATTTTCACCGTTTGCGAGTAAATAGCAGTCCTCTTCCCCTTATATGTCGTGATTTAGTGCGCGCGAGATCGTTGTGATAACTCCTTTCATATTTCGCTCGGCGGAGCGTTATCTTAGCAGAAACAGCTAGTATAAATTACTTTTTAAAAACGTTGCCGGTGTTGTCTTTCGCCATTAACTGTGTTTCTTGGCTTTTGACAACAAATTTTTAATTTAGGAATTGTGTTTGCTTACAGACTACTGTGTTTTTAAAGACAACGATAGAAACGATTTGTTTTAGTTTCAGTTAGAGAGGTGGCAATGGAATAATAATATTCTTCAGTCATATAAAATCGTCAAGCTATACTTTTTTACACTTTTTATTTTCTTTTCATATATGGCGATGGTACAATTGGCAGATTCTGCCAGTTTCAAGTTTTCTTTGTAATTAACAATTTTAAAGTATAAAACGTATCCTGTCGATGTCCAGTCCCGTCGACGTAACTCAGAAGTCGTTCAGTAAAGTAATAGTAGGTTTACCGAGGTCGAGGTCTAATTGGGTGTACTCGATACTATGCTTTTATTTGATTATCACAAACATTATGCACAAACACTTTGAAGTTTAATAAACTATCAATATTAAACCACAAAACGTACCTACAATGCTCAATTTTTATAATAATAAAAACTCTACTTCATTCCTCTGGTTCCCGCCAAAAAGTCATTTACACTTGTTCATACCAATATTTTTAAAAGACTGATTTTATTTTTATGTAAGAGGTAAACTCATTAACTTACTGCATTAATATTGAAAAATCGTTTAGTTCTGGAAGCTAAATTAATTGCATTTAGACAAAAGCTACGTTTCAGTTCCATAGGAATAAAAAAATATCAAACTTCTGTATGGCTATTAAATTAATGCAATTATTTTTTATTGTTTATAAAGGTCTGGATACAGAGTCCTTAAGCCCGGATTTATTTACTTTCATTGCAACACAGAAATCAGAGCTGCTACATTTTAATATTAGAAAGGCCATTCGTTGTTTAAATTTGGAAAAGTTACATCTGTTCTTTTTTTAAAATTTAAAGATTATAACCAGTTTCCGCAGTCTTCAGCTGCCGCGCTTTTTTGCACGTCGATTTGCCGCTCGCTGCACAACACGTTCGGAAATCCCTTTTACCCTTATCAATTAAAGTTTACATAACGTAGCACATGCAGTCAATCGAACAATAGTGCTGGCCGAAAACGCGTTCCGAAACCTGTTCCCGCGTTTCTGCAGCTCTATGTTTGCATTCCGTGTACCTGTGCGCGGTTGCAGAATTTGAACCCTTTTAAAAAAGAACTTTTTAAACCTGTTCCATTCATAGATTATATTAATATAACTGTTACCTATTGTTCGTACGGAACTGTTTCAGTAGTACTGGTTTTGCATTGCAGTAGCTAAAAGAACAACTGATTATAATACAATTGTTTGGAAATTTGTAATCTCGGTTGTCAATAGCACAATATCGTTTTAACATTTGTATGATTTCAGCGATTCAAAAAAAATTACTTTGTAGTTAACTCGTTATTCTACCATTTGAGTAGGTAGGTATCTGGACAACTGCAGACTGTTGTTAGTTCGTTACAATTTAGTTATTTCTTATTGTACTTGTACCTACTTGTACCAACCTTTAATATGTATTTACCTACCTTTGTATCACTGCAGGGCACGGTCCTCCCCGAGTAAATCACAATTTCGGGCCGTAATCCACCGCGCAGGCTCAGTGTGGATTCAGAACTAAGAAATTTTGTGTAACATTTTCTTTATGGTATGTAATTATTATTATTTCACACTATATGTCTGTATCTAGTATTCATTTATTCACATTGTCTTTGGGCAGTTTGAATTTATAAATTTTTATTGTTTAATCTATCGGTGAAACTTGTAAATGACTCAAGTTTTTATTAGTTATGCCTGTTATTTGTAATGGCAAATAGTTTTACATTTAAATAATTATATAAATAAAACGCCGATGGCACGCGCTGATGAGAAACAGGGATAGATAGTTCAAATTAATTAATGTAGAGAAAAATGCAACCAGTTTGATAGTTTATAAACTGCGTGGTCGCAGGTTTTTTTTTTTACGAAGGCGGCAGACGAGCATACAGTCCACCTGATGGTAAGTGGATACCGTCGCCCATAGACATCCGCGATACATGCCAACATTCGTCCAAAATGAGAAACGTTGGCATGCCCCCGGATGCGCTGCCTACCTTTGGAGATATAGGAATGGATTTGGAGAAAGGGTTGAGAAAATGGGGAGGGATAGGATGGGATTGGAACGGGCTCTGGCACATCTCACTTACTACCGAAACACGTACGTACATTGGGGAAATACGATAAAATGGGAAATGCAGTACATTTCAAGGTAGTCTTATGTGAGAGAGGGGTAACGTGGCCAGTCGAGCGCGCCCAGCGGCTGTTGGATTGGAGCGTGCACTCTCCCCCTCAATAATGTGTGTCGAAAGGGCATCCGCACAAGCCTATCGCATACCCCCTGGTGTTGCAGGCGTCCATGGACGGCGGTGTATCATCACGTGGGACCGCTTGCTCATCCGCCTACTATACCTACTATAAAAAAAAAAGACATCCAGCGTTGATCAATACGGACGGAATCAAGACATACAATATCATAAGCCTATATCATGTGATGACGATTATCATTGAATATAAAAAATAAGAATATAAGTACATATGTACCCATATATTTTATACGTGTAACATTTATTATTTAGGTATATATGTTGTAGTATATAGATATATATGCATATATATATTAATGTATTTTGTTAGTATTATTGTACTTACTAATACATACAAATTTTCCGTACGCACTACGCCCGCCATTCTGTCTTGACCTATACTCGTATTTCACTTGCCTAGTTCTGCTGGAAGAAATATCCGCAAGAAGTAAACTTGCCTATTGTACATCTTTTCTTTTTCTTCCTTTTTATTTATTTCATATTACGTACAATAAATTATTAAATACAGAAATAAAATCTTGTCTTCAAAATGCCTGTCCTTCTTGTGGAGGTTCAATATACTCCCAATGATTCTGATCGCTAATTTGCATTTAGATTAATGTCGTACGCCCCCATTTTAATTTATAACGGCTCCGTAGCGATTTCGAAACGAGTTTCTTTTTCATACGATATCCTTTTTTATAACGGTCACTTTTTAGTTACGTTGTATTGATATGTGGGCGGTGTGATCATGCAAGAATAAGATCTTCATAACTGATATACGTATTGTATAGGTACTCCTAACTTGCTGGACGAATCGAGCTGAAATATTGCACGGACGTTCTTGAGTACCACGGAAGTGACATACGCTACAAAATTAACTTTACCGTAAGACAATGAGCCCGTTGGCGAAGCTTCGGGCAAAAGCTAGTAACATTATTAAGAGAAACTGAGTTTTTCTTTGTTTTTATGTGAGAGATTATTATACTTTCTTCAATACTTACTATCACGTGGGACCGCTTGCTCGTCCGCCCACTAGTCTATACAAAAACGAGTCACCTGCTTAGACGGCATCCCGAGCTACGTTTCACGGTACGTGATCTCGAAGACTCATCTACCATATCGACCATACGATGGATAGGACCTGCCCATTGTCACTTCACCTTACCTATTCTTGGAGCAATGTCAGTAACTTTAGTGCTTCGTTGAATTCCTTCACTACGGCAAAGAGACTCCGAGCCGTAATAAGTAATAGTATTATAGGTATGCTTATATAAGATGTCAGTGAATCTAAATCAAAGTGAACACAGTCCGATCGTATGGTATATTATAAGCAGGGCCGGCCCTACCATAGGGCGAACGGAGCAGCCGCTCCAGGCGCCAAGACCTAGGGGGCGCCTCAGTGGTCCTATGAGGAGTGCAGTGCCAACGAGCATGGCTGTTTTCAATCGACAAATTAGACACAGACTTAAGATGTTGTCGAGATCTTCTAAGTTCCATGCTTGCACGCATAACTGGTATGTATTAGGGGCAAGCAAGGGGGCGCCATAATTGGATCTCGCTCCATCCTAAAACTTGCCTCGGGCCGGCACTGATTATAAGAATAAGTGAAAAATTATTATGATGTCGTGTTGATAAATTAATTGAAGAACAACTCGTGACATTCACTGAATCACTATACATACTATAATCACTAAAATATTTATTATACTATAAGAAATGAAGATCGCAGGAACTTTTCACAAACACACCTCAGTAAAAGAAATAACTTCACTAACCAATGCCCGAAGCAACTAAACTCTACAATACATAAGTAGGTAGGTACTTTAACCGCCGCCGTGTCGTAAAAGGGTTGCACCCTTTGCGCTGAGCTCGAGTTTGCAACAACATCGCTGCAAAATAGCTATTTACTTAAAAAAGTTACATAAAGCAGCTCCACTGTTTACAAAAACAGGTTTTTCAAACTCACACAAAGACACGCGCGCCGTTCGTAAATCTTTCGCATACTATCGCACACAAAAGAATTTGATCTTTATGCAATGTGCAATAGTTTTCAAATTTCGAATTGAAGCGCAAGGAAAAAAGTATGTGCTGCGTTCTTATTTCAATTTGTTATTTTTTTTAGAGTGGGGATGATTTAAAGCGGTCGATTCTCTTTCGATTTTAGTCGCGATCTTTCCATTTAAATTTTGCTCGGGATCTTTATCAGTGAAATTTTGTGCTAACGTGTTAAATTTAAAGGGAACTTTCATTTTCTAATAGATGTGAAATACAATTGCCGTGTGTGTGGTGTCAATTGGCTTTAGAATAGAACTATTTCATCTCTTCCCGTGGGTGTCGTGAAAGATGACTAAGGCCAATTACATAGCTTAACAGACGCCGGTCGCGTGCGCCGGTCAGGCGTGCCTCCTTCTATGAAATTGTTGAGAGTCGTTCACAGGAAGGTGCGCGGCCAGTGGGTAGAGTTGGCACGCGCGACTAGTGCACGCGACCGGCGCTGGTTAAGCTATGTAATTGGCATAAGGCTTAACAAAGCGGCTGCCATAAGCCTTGAGTAACTATATCACTTTTAAAAGAGTGGACTTGCGTAGCGTTTTAAAGTCATCCATCCCTCGTGCACAAGACAATCCACATTAGGAGGCCCGTGTTCGGCAGTGGAAACTAAAAGGGCTGGTTATAGTCAATACGACAATGTCAATACAAGAAGATACGAATTTAACTGATATGTTTCATTAGTAAAGTAGCATAACTTTGAAGTCTTAGGTGGCTTTAGATAAAAATAAACTTACCCCGTTGCTTATTTATTATTTAAACATATTTATTAACTTATTTAAACGGCACTTATTGCATCGGAAAAACATTAAGAAAAGCAAATTTTGTGACTGTTCTTTACTTATCACTCCATAATATTTAGTCTACTCTAAATAATAGGACAAAAAATATAAAGGTAATTATTGATGTAAATTTGACACAACATTCTGAAACAAAAAAAAACGTGATATTTGAATGTTTCAATACACACTATACCATAATACTTATGGGTTAAATAACTAACCAAATGTGTTGTCTTGTGTCTATTTTTGTCTTGTGTATTCTGACCACTTCAATAATATTTACTAATTTCTAGAAATATACCGTATCTGTTTCGCTCTAGCCACTAGGATCCATCGGATCCACTATCCACTAGTGGATCCACTAGGATCCACTAGGAGCCACATGGATCCAACAACACTTTTTTCTCCTCATGACATAAACTTCAAAGATGTCTATCTGGTTTTGTTAATATCTGTGCTATTTTAAAAACAAGAACTAGTTCAAATCGAACCTATACCTAATTGCGATTTAAGAAATAAAATCGCTAGTACGAGGAAGGTAAAATTTTTCGTGGAAAATAAACGTGGATTTAAATATTAAATCGAGAAAATAAGGATATAAAAATAAGATAAAATGACCAAAGCTACAATGTCACCCAGGAAAAAGGAAGATTGTGTATTTATTTGCCATGGTTTGACAAGCGACGCACGCCATATGACCGATGCAAAAATTCCATGCAAAATAACGACAATTGGACATGGACAATGTTGTTGTGTATTCGAGCTATTGCTCGAATTGTGTCATTTTTTCTGTCGTTTTGCACTTACAATCCGCTTTGTGCAGCGATATTCCGCGTTAGATGACAATTAAATTATTTATAGGAAAACGCGTAGGTACCTAAATTCAAGTCGTGGATGTAGAAAAATGCAAGCTTAAAATATTAAAATGTTTTTAGTCGAATTTTGTTTTCTTTCTAATACGGCAATAGCGCAATTAGCACATTGTGTCATTGTCGAGTTTTCGATTTTAACGTCACAACAAGTCTAGTCAATATCCAGTTCACTGTTCAGTCTACGTAAGTTAGGAGTCTCTCAGTAAGGCAATAGTAGGTTTACAAAAGCGTTGGACTTCTTGGAAGCACACGAAAAACGCAGGCAGGTATCACAGAATCCATCAAGATTTAATGTGATGTCGAAACGCTCTATATTGAATCGAATCGAATGAATAGGTATTTTTAATCTATCTATGGTACGTACTGAAATCGTATTAAATTAAGTAAGTATGTACCTACTTATACTAACCTTTATAATATATCTCCAGTAAATTTTGCTATTTCAATGGTAAACTGTTGGTTTTATAAACTAAAAAAATTGATGGCTCTTTAAAATAATTACCAAGAAAATAGTACCTACTCATCACTAGTCATCACTCATCTATCATGGAATTATCCCATTGACCACCACTTGTATGGACATTCTTGTTGGATCTCATTCTACAATATACCTACACTATATTACTCCACCATAAATCGATAATTATCGATCAGTTAGATCGATATTCATACTTACCTACTACCCACCTGTTTATTCAGTACTTACCTACTACAATATTTTCTCAGTTATGAAAAGTTTTGAAAGAAATTGGCATTAAAAATTAGCACCTATGTTTGAAACAAACCTCTCTGCAACATACGGACAAAAGTCGATTTTCGAACTGCGGGCGCCATTAGAAAACGAATAATCGAATTTAAAAAATGGAACAATAAACTCTAACTCGGCCACGGGCGCCGTTTGCTAAAAAGACGAGTCGACCTAATATTTGGCTACGCTCCTGAAACTCTTTCGACGATGCACATTCGATTGACGCGTATCGATTCGCAGATTTGTTTCATTCAACTTTCACTTGCAATCGAACACTAATGTGAACGAGATTTTCTTTCAGTTAGCGTATTCTTGTTAAGTGAGCCGTCGGTTAGTTCTGGTAATTGTTAGGACTGCTGAATCGACATATTTTTAAGAAATTTTTGAAAACTTCTTATTTTAATTATAAAAAAAGTGAATTTGGCGACATACTCGTAATCACAATAATGGCTAAGCCTTTCAATAAAACTTACCATGCAATGCATCTCTCTGTTAAACCAAAGGTTAGCTGATAAAGAAGAATGCCTAAAGACATTTTGTAGGTACTATAATTTAAGTATTTATTTTAGATTTTTATTTTTACTTCTTTAAATTAAAAAAATACCTTCTAAAGTGTTGTGTTACAATATCCCGTTTACATCAGTAAAATGTTTCACCATAATGGAAACAAAACACATCTGCTTTTACTCAAATGGCTATCGCTTTACATACACATATCAATTTCAAACAATAGTCAATCGATAATGAATATCGATTCCGATAATATGTTTAAACAAAGGACAGCTGTTTAAAGATCGTTCTATTTTTGATTTTTACGTAACTAAGTTGTTTCTCAGTCATCAGTAGGTATAATTCAATATTTAATTTTATTGTTTTACGTTCTTTTGTTAGAAGTGTAGGTATTTTATCATGAACTGTTAAAGAGTTACTCTCGTATCATTAGCTAAATCGATATACCTACAATTACGAGTATTGTTTACTCAAATCGTATTAATAATGATTAAGAATTGATATTATAATCCTTAATCATGGGCACAGAAAGGCTCAATGGCACAGAACTAGTAGAGACTAATACCATTCATTGATTATCT
This sequence comes from Sesia bembeciformis, assembly GCA_943735995.1. Taxonomy (NCBI): domain Eukaryota; kingdom Metazoa; phylum Arthropoda; class Insecta; order Lepidoptera; family Sesiidae; genus Sesia; species Sesia bembeciformis. Next base: position 10,894,996 of record OX031042.1, on the reverse strand, counting down.
AATTTTATAATTATTTTTTAATCTATTTAGTTATCCAACACTATCATAAAATTAATTTAAAAAATTTTTCTTTCAGAAATGTTAACTGGCGGCCATCTTGTATTCGGGTTAGGCATCACAATTAAGCGTCCTTTTATTTAAAAAAAGCAGAAGTGCGAGACCATTATATATTATGCGGGAGACAACGGTGATTATGTGCTTCTGTTCATTCAAAAAGGTATTTTAATAACTTCACAATAGAGTTTATTTTGGACTGTAGCATATTCGCTTTTGTTTTTTTTTTGTTTTAACGCGTAGGGGTCGACGAGGCGCATTTAGCGGTCCCACCCCCGCAGAGGGGAGAGATTTCTTACATGGTGATATATTATTAATATATCTGGGGCTGAATGGAGAGAAATGGCGTGCTTTGAAAAGGGAAACGCTGTACTTTATTGCCGACTGTTCTAAATGGCAAGGATTACAATGGAGCTTGTGGGGTAAAGTTACAGGTATAGGTAGGTACCGTAGGTATGTTAGGTATAGATATGTTTTAACTTTTTCGTTTATGCTTACTTGTATTCTTTGAACGGTTTTGTAATTAGATTGAATTCAAATTGGTGTGTATAATAATTATAAATAATAATTGTATAATAATCTTGGATAGATCTTGTTAATACTGATTTTTGGAGTAGGTATCAATCAAGAGGAGTGGTGTAGTCATTGAACTCATTCGTGAAGTCGTGAGTTCAAATTCTCGGTCCGAGTTTCTATTTAAGTATATATTTTAAAAAATTATCACTCGCTCGACCGTAAGGGAAAACATTGTGAAACCCCGTGGTTCCACACAAGTTTTTCAATTAAAAAAAAAAGTGGCGCATGTAAGGCTTGTGAGCGTTATAGTCCAAATTTGTAACGTTCGATGGTCTTAAACCCTTCAAGTTAAAAGCTCGAGTTTAAAACGATTAAAGTTAAGTAGGGTTCTTAATGTTACCGTCGTCTTACCGCTCTAGCGTTCGAGTGTTCAGCGTTTATTTTGATAACACTAATATAATGTCACTCTTGGACATCTGGGAATAAACATCGTAAACAATAACGAACGTTGGCGCGTCCACGGTGGCGTCCCTGCCTTCTAGGACTGTACAAATTAGAATATCATCGTCTGTGACTTCTTTCAAGTCTAATCTGTACCAATAAAGCTTTATGCTCCAATGCCGCTATTCTATTTTTATTTATTTTCTTTTATTTATTGCGTAAATCATATTCCAAGTTTACACCAAAACCGCAACTGCTGATTCTAAAATTATTATTATAATAAAATTTGTATAATAATTAATATAATAATAAATGTTTTAGATTAGTTTAAACCAGATAGATCTTTTAAAAGATTTGTTCAGAACCAAGTATACCTACGTCGAAAGAGAGAAACGGTGCAAGTCATATATTTACCCAAATAGAGCAAAGGTTTTTGTTTTAAAGGTTATACCTACAGATTATATTAGGTATACAATTATTAGGTTATTATACATATATTTATTATACAATTATAAGGTTAGCAAAAGGTTATATGGTCTCAAAAATAAATGTAGGTAATATGTAGGTATAAGGTGGGTTATGAGTATTGTGTGAAGTTAAAATAAGAAGTGAAGTATATACTTACTAAGAAGTTACCTTAGTAAGTATATAAAAAAATCTATGCATATTCTTATGTAAAGTATAAATTAAGTATATCTATTTATGTACTATACAAGTATTTTATATTTTATTATATAAAATATTAATAATAATGTTTAGATATACCTATATGTAGGTATATATAATAGCATATAAATATGTATGTATAAAGTAAAGTGTATATATTTATTTGAACATTATTTACTGACTTAGGTAAGGGCATTTCATGGCAAAGTGATGACAAAACTATATTAACCATTTATATGGATGTGTATGTATTGTCAGTACCAACGTATGTATGTAATAATATATACCTACATACATACCTATATTCATATTTGTTTTATTATTTATTTATATTTATGTTTATGTCCAAAAACATATCCTATTTCTAATTATATATATGTTGTTGCCTGTTTTTAATGACAACTCCTCTCGGTTATTCTAAAGTTGTCTGGAAGAGATTCGTTCTAGGAATAAGGCCGCACTTGTACTTGCGGTATTATTGTAATGTCTTATTGTAACAAATCATTATAAGTAGGTGCTTACCATATAGAGCAACGACAACTTTAGAAGTTTTAAGAGTGGATGCGGAAAAAGGATAGGGAAATTAGTAATTTCCTCGTCCCATTACCCTACCCATTGTTCATCGAGGAATATAATGAGAAATACAGAGTAGGTATTATCCTATTATACTCCTAGAGATGGGGTAGAATGGAATGGGATAGGATAGGATGGGGTGTAGAGAGTATTATGGTATATATGTACCTAATGATATTTTGTGATTAAAAACTCTTTTGTAATTACTAGTGAAAATAATATAAAGGTGTATTTCTCAACTCCTTTAATGTTGCGACCCCCTGAAAAGTAAAATAAAATAAATAAGCCCGCGACCCACTTATTAATAAGGTCATAATTATCTTTTTTACCCATTATTATTTGTTTATATAATAAATAATTAATTATTTAATTAACAAAAAAAATTTGTACATTAGTGCGACCGACTGCGACCCCCCGCATATGTGATGGCGACCCCCAGGTTGAGAAACGGTGCCTTAATTAGTAAGGGAACCTATTTGACAACTATTTATATTTATCAGTAGATAAATAATTCTATTCAGGCAATTGTTTATTATATAAACGTAATTTAAATTTAACTTATGCAGTGGAAAACAAACTCTAGACACGTGCAACAAAGCGCAAATTAGATTCGTACAGATTTACATATCGATAGAACACCCTCGTCTAGGATAGTTCAATAGGGCAACATTATTTAATAAATGTATGGGGTTCTAGTTTGTAAATAGTGTTGGTAAATGTTTTTATTTATACTTTTATAAGGGAGGGTTTATAGTAAATCTATTTAAGTAGGTACCTACATATTAATACACCTATTGTTAATTTTTAATGTGACTGATATAGGGTCGATAAATAGTGTTATAATATATAGTATTGTAAAAACGAGCGTTGTGAGCTAAAGGCTCGAGCACTGAGTGAGCGTTAATGAACATTTAATTTCTAAATGTTTAATGTTTGATGGTCTTAAACACTTGGTTAAGGTGCCCTAAGTGTGTACGATTTTTGAATAATTTTATATATATCAAATAATAAAGGTTTTACATGCGTTGTAAACGCTCGCGCATATTACGGCGGGCCGCACCACAGCGTATAACACAGCAAATCATTTTCATACATTTTGTATAAACCAACGCACACTAGAGGCGGGCCGCATCGCGCCGCAGCTGTATTTATGCGCTGATCCGCCGATGTTATGCGCTGCGAAGCGGCCCGTCTCAATGTGCGATAAACGGGCACAGTTTACGGACGTAATTCGAGAGTCATTTGCTATGCGAGGATGTGAAGAATTGGATGTCAACAGCTAACTAACTTAAATTAACTAACTAACTTCGCGTTGAGCTGCGGCCCGCCGCGTCCGTAATGTACGCAAGACTTTAAATGTTTGTTTTAAAGACACGTTATTAAAGTTCCACAAATTATATCTAAAATCAATATTTTCATTTTATAATAATTAGCTAATGACATTAATATATTTGCGCACTCTTACCACTGCTGTTCTGCAAGAGTACGGAACAATCCCCAACAGTGCGCACGGTTTGCTAAGAGTACCTACCTACGCAAATATTAGGCAGTCGCAAAAGTTCGCGGCCTTTTTATAGTGAAAATAATAAAGACTTTTTGTATTACGTAAAAATTTTGTGAACGAAATGATTTAATTCGACTATTTTTCTAGCAGATAAATCGCTATAAAATGTTTGGGGTTTCCGAGCGAAAAACTGATTTAAATGGTTTATACAGGTTTCTCTTGAATGTAATTTTACTCCGTTTAGATGTAATTTCAAAGATGTATGCGGTCGAGCATTGTCGAGATGGACCTTTCTATTCTTTAATTCCGGGCGTTTTTCTTCAAGTGCTTGTTTCAATTTTACTAATTGCTGACAGTAGACATCAGAATTAATCGTTTGGCCATGTGGCAAAAGCTCGTAATACACAATGCCTTTCCGATCCCATCATACGCATAACATGACTTTGTTGGGAGTGAGGCCTGGCTTTGGGACTATTTGTGATGGCTCACCTCGCTTAGACAAAGATCGTTTTCATACATTGTTATCGTAGGTGATCCACTTCTAACCGCCTGTTACCAATCTCTTTAGAAATGGATCGATCTCATTTCGTTTCAGCAACATCTCGCATATGGAAATTCTATTTACCAAGTTTCTGTCATATAAATCATGCGGCACCGAAATATGTAGTTTGTTTACGTTCAGTTTACGCGGGTGATCCAAAACTATTGAGTGGTGAATGCTAAGCTCTTAATTTCCTATTAAAATTATTTGATTTTTCTCAAACTTTGTCCTAAAGTCATATGAATCCATATTCAAAAGACAACTGAAGTTTTTTAATTTAATTAAGTATCGTAGCTTATATCATAACTGCGTCCTCTCTCACTTGTGGCACCTTACTCTACTAACATAGCACGGCAGCGCTCGATCGCTGAAACGTTCAGCGCTCGTTTTAGCAACACTAGAGGGAGTGTACACTGCATCCCACAGCCGCTGGGCGCACTCGACTGGGCGCACTTCTGTGAGAGCCACGTTACCCTTCTCTCACAGAAGACTACCTTGAAATGTACTACATTTCCTACTTTACGTTTTCGATAGTTGGTGAGATATGACAGAGCCCATTCAAATCCCATCCCATCCTATCCCTCCCCATTTTCACAACCCTTTCACTCAATCCATTCCTTTTAACCCGCAAAGGTAGGCAGAGCATCCGAGGGCGTGGCGACGTTTGTAATTCTGGATTGATGTTGGCATGTACCGCGGATGTCCGTGGACGACAGTATCTACTTACCATCAGGTGGATTGTATGCTAGTCTACCGCCTTTTTTCTTTAAATAAATATATATAGGTACCTCAATCATAAGTATTGATTTTTAAAAATTATCACTAGCTTGGCGGTGACGGAAAACATCGTGATGAAACCTGACTGTTTCAGAATTTAATGAATAATTGAAGCATATGTATCCACCAACACTGGGCCCGCGTGTTAGATTATGCCCCGAAACCCCTGTTAATTTACTAAACGAGCCCTGTGCCCTGCAGTGGGACATTAAAAGACTAACATATTATGATCATCATCATAAGAAGTTATTTAGAACCAGTCATTATAAATAATTTGGTTTAATAAAAATATTGTAAATGTCAGGAAAACAGACATTCGTGTTCGTGAATACCAAAAAAGTACTTACTTTCTTCGTACTAAATACCAAGACAGGTTATAGATAATAGGTACGAATATTGTTAGGTCTACCATATGTAATTACATGTATTGAATAATATTTATACTATTAGCTTTTGCCGGCGGATTCGCCCACGGTGCTCACTATCCCACGGGAATTTTAGTTTTGTAGTCTATGTCTTTTTCACGATGCCTAAGACGGTCCATGTAAAATTTCAGGTGGATTCGTCCATCGGCTGATGTTTGAACAATAAATATACATACATCGTTTCATTGTATAACAATGTTAGGTTAGTCGATTTAAATTAGTCAACTTATCTCTATAGAGATTTCCTTTAGCGATAAAGTTGCCCATTGTACTTTTAATTGCTTCATTGTGTTACTTTTATATATTCATTGCTATCATGTATAAATTCTAACGAATAAAATTCATATCATGTCACAACATATCACATCATTTATTAAGGTCCAAAGAAAATGAGGGATCTATTAAAGTGGATGGTGAATGACAATTTCATACGAATCTCTTAGACGTCCAGTCTTGGCTGACCTCATGTCAATGACCGCCCGTGTGGCGTTTTTAGACATCCCTCATACACAAGATAGCGTAGGTATATAAGGAAGCCCGTGTCCGGCAGTGGATGATAAAACAGCTGGTGACGGTGACATCACTTTTTCGTTGGTGATGCTTAGACATGAAAGTCGAAATAGAGAGGTGACGACAGTGTTAGCCGATTGTCAGTTAATTGTGTCGAGTGTCGAGCCATGTGTCCTTTTGTGTTTACTCAACATTCAGCTAGTGACACTGTTAGCCGGCGTGGTATCAAGATAATGTGACGTCGGTGAAAGTAGTCTCAAATGGAGCTGAACTAAGACAAAGTGTCGCCTATTAGAAACGGATAATTTGAAAGAAAAGAGAATTATTTTATTGACTACAACAATATTAGAAGACAATATATTGAGCAGAAAGTAAAAAAGAAACTAATATTAATTGATGTGCCAATCGGCACCAACTCAGCATATGAGGACATACGCAGTTTATAGCCCACAGGTTAATATTTATATTCTTGATTCGCATTCATGAGTTGTAAGTTCGAACCCCGGCTCATATCACCGATGTAAGTTTCAATTGTTTTTTTTTTATTTATTTATTATTTTTTATTATCCCTAGCTCGTTCCGCATACACATTTTTTTTATAAGTATGGCATAAATATGATCACAATATTATAACAAAATGAAAAAAACATAAATAATATTGGACCAAGTGAACAATTTCGTTAACATGTTTAAAACACTGCACTCACAGATACTATTTTTGATATTGGTAATTTTTTTTTAATAAGAGATCAAAACTTAACAGATCAAATATTAATTTAACAACTTTTAAATATATTTTAAATATTATAGGTACTTTATTTAAGAAAAAAATAAAACTTAACTATTAATTAATAAAACTTCATAAACAAACTAAAACAAAATTAAAACTTAAAAATATTCTGATACGAAACCCCCTTTAGTGAGAGATATATAGGCTTATATTTATACATAGAATACATCTGAGTAGGTAAGTACCTAAGTAGGTAGTTGCGCCGCATCTGAAATCATAAATGCTAAAATTATCCCACTCACTTCATCCAACTTTTTGTTATTGGAAAAGAGTGGTGTGCTTAAATTTAAAAATGTAACAACTGTAAAAATATTAATGAAATGTTGTATTGAGTGAAAAGAAACGAATAAAATTATTTTTTAATTGGTTTGCTCTTTGTAGTTGTAGTAATTTTGCTACTCAACGTTAGATGGCGCTAGTTAACATCAAAAATTTATATATTGTCACTTTTTACAAACTAATGAGCAACATTAAATCATTCGCATTTTTTTTTTAAATAAATGGATAAAGAAAAGTAGATAGAATTATAAAAAACAAATTCTTAGTTCCAACATATCTTAATAGATGTCGCTGTAATTTCGTTGCATCGTAGCATCTCCATATAGCGTGTTTGTAACCGCGTAGACTGTTTGTAGATGCGCTACGAATTTTCTCTACGAATTATTTATGTTTTACAACTGAATTTGACCGCCTTTATCCGAAATGTATGGTTGTGGGTTAGGTCCATCCATGGACCTAATTCAGAATCATACTTTTTTTCATAATAAAGAATTTTGTGATAAAAACTAAAATATACTGCATATTTTTTCGGACAAAACGCTTTTAAAAATTAAATTAAGACCTTGGAAATCTTGAACCTTGGACTTTGTACTTTGTTACAATTTTTTGTTTATATAATTGGTTTATATTTTGCAAAATGCTCCAGTATCTTAAAACTACATGTGGAATGGATTCATTCTGATTAAAGCTGATCATTTATAACTTGGTTATTTTTAAAGATTGTTGTACCTATTATATAATGTTCTTTGTACGCACGTGTATGTAATATGACTAGATAAACATTAAATAACAAAGGTATGGCCTGAGCGCGAGCGGTGATATATGACCCAGGTGTATTTCACATTCGTAAAGCTGTGAATTTGAAACTCTAATTAAGTACGGATTTTTCAACTATCACTAGCTCGGAGATAAAGAAAACAGAAATATTGTAAAAAAAACGCGTCCTTAAGAATTTATAAATATATTTACAATTAAAAAAATAGGGAGATGTGAAATATCATCAATCCGCGCTTGGCTCTCTTCGCCCTGCAACGGGACATTACAGTATCACAGTACCTAACACACCGTTTGAATCTACATAGAATAGAACATTCTAAACACAATTTTTGTGGTACAGTTAACAATACGGTAATAGACTCAAAAGCATTCGAATCTAACCCTTATTAGAAGCAGTTTTGAAGCCAATTTTGAAGTCATCTTGCTGTTGATCATACGAAGTGTACTATATTTTCCACTTTATCATACTTCCCCAATGTACGTACGTTATCTGGACGTTTAACTGGACTGATGTAGGCATGTATCGCGGATTTTCACGTGGGACAGTATCCACTTACCACCAGGTGGGACTGTATGCTCGTCAGCAACCTTCTTTCCATAAAAAATGCGATCAACTAAAGTTAATTAATTGTTACATGCTCTGTCTGCTGTCAAAATAATACATATATAAAGTTAATTAAATTTGTTGGTTCGCTAGATAAAAATGGGATTTGGTACCTACAGTAGTCTTTTTAATAAAATAAAATTTACCTTCACTTTTTTTAAAGAATCACTTTTATTTCTGCACTGTTTTTTAAAAAAAGGGGAGGCCTCTGCCTTGCAGTGAGACGTCAAAGGCTGACTTCGAATGATAATTAAGATTACAAATTATATGTTATAAAAAGGCTTTTAGGTTACTCGTTGTATTTAATAGAGAAGCGACATTTCACCCCGGGCCAGTACCTGATGTTTTGAAAGATCAGGTTGGACCTCATAGCCTTCATATAGAGCAGGGACTGCTCAAACCTCTGGACCAGTGCAACAAACTATCAACTGGCCCCTTTTGACTGCATCCAACGACGTGCTGTCAGAATTGTCGACAATCTTACTCCCACTGACGGTTTTGAACTTTTTGAAGTCCGAACAGATATTACGTTTACGTCTGTGTATTCTACTGTCTTTACAGGTAGGGATTGATTTGAAGAATTTTTCGATTTATAGCCAATCTCGGGTTTTTACAACTGCCCCTCCCGTCATCGAGATGCGGTTTAACCGCCTTTCCTTAACGAGGAGGTGTATCGACCACAAAACATTTTATACGGTGAGCCCGTAGGTTGTGGAACAAACTACCTCCTGAGGACTGAGGACCTACGCTATGCCTTAGGGTACTTCTAGAAGGGTAAAAAGGGAAGATATAGTAAGGTCCATGGTCCATAGACGGCGATAACGAATGTCCACTTCGTGGGCCACATATCTGTCGTCATCCTTTCTTATAAAAGAAATAATCATGCTTTACCTATTGTAGTTATCTATACAATACATAACTAGATACTCTATCATAAGTTCAAGATGTCAATTTATTGCTTTTAAAACTTTTTTACAAGTCATTTTGTTCTTCACACATTATCTGCGTTGACTGATAAATAATTCCACGAGACTCCACTTAGTATGGTCCTTTGTATTATATAGTGAAATTATAAACAAGGAAATAAATATGTTGAGCATCAACTGTGATCATTTGGACAAATAGTACCTACAATTGGAGTATAATTGAAACCGTAGCATTCGTTTTTCATGTACAAACTATCTATTAGAGAGTACCATTAGTCGTCATTTCATCCTTTTGTTCAGCGGTTCTATTTACTCTGTATATGCCGATGACGCAACTCATTATATACCCCGCTCATGTATATCTGGGCTATCAACTATCTAGGACGCTTGCACGCAAAAATCTAGCACTAGGTGCTTGCTCCCGGCCGGCGGTGACGCACACATGCATACACACCACCCCGCGCTTCACACTTAGACAACAAACATTCAAGGAGCGAGAGTGCGTGCCAGAAAAAGACAGACATAAAAACACCCGATGGTGTGAGGCGATGCCCCCAAAAAAAGCACCAAAAACGCAATCTGCGCAACTTTCCAGCGCAGAATCGTTAACGACTCCAGCTCTCTTTATCGTGCACGCCGTGCCTCCTATATTTCTATTTTTTCTCGGCCCACCATTAGGCGTAAGACAGTCTCAACTACAAGTTAAAATAACACGTAAAGTCAGAGCCTTAGATTGAGAATCGACTGGGTTTCAGGCGGCGTTTAACTGTGGCTCCGACCTACCAACGCACACATCCGCAGCGGAACAGAAATAACGATCGCATTTTTGTCTGAAAAGGACGGACAGATGGATGAAAAGAGAAGAAAAAAATGACTACCATTTTGCTTGACGCACCTACGCCAAGCAGAGGTTATGTATGCTATCTTTTTTGAGAAAAAAACCCAACCAAAACAAATGCACGTGGCGGAGTGTTATGACCGGGAGAAAAATTCTCTCGCCCGCTAAAAGATGCCGTTACTGGCGCGATTTTTTTCAAGAGCGCTTAGTTAGGGAAAAAATTAAATGGTGGCGCTTCTGTCGCGCTGTTCTTTTGAATTAAAGTAAGATTAACTTATTGGAGACTGTAACTAGCTTATATCAGGTATAGTAACGTTTATTGAACGATCTCGAAATACTACTTTGAGTAGCTACCTAATAAGAATATGCATAGAAATTAAAATGCATACTCTCTTAAAAGGATCGCGTAGACGTGCGAATGAAATTTTACGTGAAAATTAAAGAATCTGTAGATAGATATTATATTTATATCGATTCGTAAAACGATTAATGCAGAACCTCAAATGAACGATACCATTAATATTTAATTAGTGTTAAAATGTAAATTATTCTTTTATTGTAAATAAGTAAGAGGCACATTGAGGATTGGTAGGTATCTATCAATTACAATTAAGAATTTTTTAGATTATACTACCTACCCAAAAAAGTTACTCTAGCACTGCAAAGTTCTGGACTTGTTTAGCAAAACTATCAGTATTAAAAAAGTGCGTTAGACCTGGGCACATACGAGATCTCAGATTCCTGCACACGCTCGAGAAACCAAAATACAATAACGTATATGGATTGAGATCATGGAAATACATCCTTCCTTTAATACTTAACGAACTGCCTACTGGATTCCACGACCTATGCACAAGCACAGATAAAATTTAAAAATCAGCAAATCATAAGTTTTCTTAAATATTAAGTACTTTATGAGCATATTAAGAACGACTCGCCATCTACATATAAACCTTGAGTTTCCGTCGGTGACTATATTATACCTAGTAATATAAAAATTGTATTCTTATAGTCATTATATGTAATATTTGTATTACATTGTATTTGTAATTGTAAGGTCGCGAGTACAAATCCTCGACCAGTACAACTTAGTTTCAACTTAAATAGAGAAGGCAAGGAAAATATAATACATTTACTGACAGCTAGGTACGTCTAGCGACGCATAAATCTATTTTAATTCTAGTAATAGGTACATTTATTGTGATATTCTAGTACTTAATTAATTAATACATAATTATGGTATTCATTAGTTAAATTAGTCTACGGATGATTCTTTTGTAAAAAATGAATAAAACAGTATAAATGACAAAATGATATTTTTATATTAATAGATAGATATCGTTTATTAAAAAATCCGATTACAAAACAGTAACATTTGTCATTCTAGACAGATGGTGGCATGTATCCTGGATGTCTATCTACTTACCATCAGGTGGAGTCATCGGGCTAGTTGGCCACCTTATTCCTATAAAAACAAAATAAAGTAGGTACGCAGGTAGTAATAAACATTATTTAAGTACTTACCTATGTGTTGGTACTTACCGTAGTTAATTCTCAATGTTTACTTAATACATACTTTAACATGGCGTCTGTCTTGTTTAATGAACTAAATTTTAGTGATGATTTTAGTGTTAGCAAGTTAGGTGCAATTTTTATGTTGCAATATTTTCTTTTAAAAATCAAAATCAAAATCAAAAATCAAAGTAAAAATCCAAAATGGAATTATGTTTCAGAACGTTTGTGAAACATTAATAATAAAATCACCAGCTAACAGCTATGTCTGTTTGATAACATAGTTTTTCAATACAGTTTATACATAAATTTTATTTAAAAAAAAAAACGAAAGGCAAGCGCGAAGCGAAGCTCGCCACTCCTTACAGAAAGCAGCAAGGCAAGAGAAGTACGAGGTAAAAGAAATGAAACGAAACGTATTTTTACAATCCATTTATTTTCAATCGATTTATCTTTTTACTGTGTCAGTAAACAAATCTATATTTTATTAATTTTGCGTAGTGTATACTTACTATATTCTGAGAAGTAATTCATCAAAATAACTTGCATATTAAGTAGTTGTTAGGTACATAGTAAATGGTAAATTAAAAAATATTTGAATAATTTAACTCGGTGATTTTAAGGTACACTTATTATACACTGTACCTATCTATGTCTGTTATATTTTCGTAACTACAAAGAATAACTGCACTTAGTCGAGATTATTTATCTAGATTTTAATGTCTGTCATATCCATTATCTTGTAATGTTTAACCTGTAATATGTGATGAGGGTAAACTGTAAGTCCTACCTCAATATTAAGACCTGCTTCATCGTACTTGTAATTGCAATATAGGTAGGTACAATAAATTATTCAAAATCTGAATTAGTGTAGTATTTCCCAATATTCCAATATTAGAAAAAAGTAAACAGAACGTACCTTAATTAAAAGATCTAAAATTTCTTTTTAAGTTCTTTAACATTCTAATTTTACCGCCTCCTGTCCAATCAAAGGTAATTGCACCTTAGGATAAATGACGTCCCTTTAGATGCTTCTAGTGCTCCCTAGGGGGTATTATCTCTTACTATCGGAAAAACTAAGAGTGGAGAGAGAGATACTTATATTTATTCCTCAATCTAGAGAGATTGAGTAATAGATCATCAGAGAACCAACAAAGTTTACTTTGCGTAGCGCGACAAGCTGAAGCGATCCCTACCTAGCTTTAGCGAAGCGGTCAGCTGAAGAAGATGCTTACGCAGTTTCTGATGACGCGATATTTCTTCAAGAACTTAATGGTGAAACTGGACAGCTACGGGCTCTGAAATAACAGAAAGATAATATAAGTAGCTTATAGAGTAACAATGATTACATTAATAGGTCATATATTAATAATTTACCATAGATAAGTAATAAATAAAATATTATTGTTAAAAAATGATAGTTTGATATCAATATAAATACAAGTACCTACATCTTCTTTTTTAAAATGCATATTGAGTTTAGATAGATAGGTAAACTCTTTATTATACACTTCTTTACTCTTTTGCATGCCTAATCTATTTGTTCGTTGTCCATTTGCCTTTTATTTAGTTATTGCATTTGGCTTTTGTATAGATAAAACTGTTTAGTTTTTAACGATTTCAATTGGTTGGGAATCTATGAAATCCATTAGCAAAATCCCATTTGTCCATAAACCAAAATAGCATATACATAGTTTAGTATTACACACTGTATTGAACGATATTCAATAAAATAAGAATCACTGAAATATGGGATTGAGAAAAATAGTTGTAAATGTGATGAAGACCTATTATAATAACTAAGACATATCCCAGGATTGGAATATCCCGCTGGCGATAAACGAAAAAACTGTGTTTTATCTAGTATTGTAAAATGAGCGGCAAGCGCTTGAGCGCTAAATCAGCGCTTATGAACCTTGATTTTGACCGTTATAGACTCAAGCTTTTTTAACCTTAAGGGTCAAACATTGAAAACGGGCTCACGCTCCAGTCTTAAAGGTTTATCAGCGCTCACTCAGCGCTCGAGTGTCAAAAGCTCCTATTTACAATACTAGTTTCACCCGATCTCTCAGACACCCGCACCAACATGTGAGGTTCATGTGCGCTGTTCCACTTATGTAATTGCTGATCATCTTCCTCGCAAAACTTTTTTAGAAATAGCGACCTCCATGCACACTGCCTTGGGGCAGTTTTGATGCCTTTGTCTCCAATGGGAGGATGGTTGACACCGCGGACATGAGTCCTCTCAGTGCAAGATGGTATCCAAAAGCCGTTGCCAATTGACTAGTAGGATGTATCGCGGCTTGGATCGTGAGAGGTAGTAGTTAGGACTCCTAGCACCGCTTACAATTAAATAACTTATTTAATAAATGTCATTTATTTTAATAATTTTAAAACTATACCTTATCATTGTGGCTTCTAGTTAGAAATTATTGCTGTCGTAAAACTGCATTGCTCGCATATTTGACAGGTTCCCCGCAAACACATCCTGAAATTTGAACAACAATCCCTATTAGTCTTATAATATTGCATTCAAATATTAAGATATTTTCCAATACTTCTTTTCCATTGATCTATTTAGTAAGACATATATTTACAGTAATCAGTTTAAGTAATCTATTTGCAAAGACCAAGGTCATAATTAAGATGAGTATAATTCTGTGAAAAATATTAACTAAACATTAGTGTATTTATTTCTGTTCAATAACTTTTTATAACATTGTTGCAACAATTAAAAAAATATGCTAAGAAAATTATTGTAAAAATTAAATGCAGAGGATAAAGGAAAACATCGCAAGGAAACCCCTGCACCCGAGTATTAAGAAAAAGGGGCTTGCGTGCATTGAAGTAGAGACATCAAAATAAACATCATATAAAGTAGAGGCCTTGCAGGGGAATGTGTCTCAAATTTCATTTTATTATATGGAACACAAGCAGACACAATAAATTCATTTTATAATGTCATATTATGCGAGATTATAAAATAAATATAGCGCAAGGACAGACTAGTGTTCACAAATTACCTATTAGTCAGAAATACACTCGTAAACTATGCAATACAAAGAGATGTTGAGAATCATTGCTTCAATTGATTTTGCACGACATATGATTATATTTGCCTTAAAATAAATCCAATATCTTAAATGCTTATCCGATGCCAAATTGAATATGGTGGTTAAATAATAGTTTTTCATCCAACATGATTCCCAGATCCCTCAGGCCGATCACACGTGTAATTGATACTCTATTAAAACTGTATTCAACATTAATTTTTGATTATTTAGAGTAAATGTGATAACTTGGCATTTTGTTACATTTAATTGAAACAAATTATTGGTACAATAGTTTCAGAGTTATCAAGATCTCCATGGAAAGACACGCAATCATCCAGTGAAGTAATAGTTTTAAATATTTTATTGTCGTCTGCATATAGTAGAAATTTGGAATTTGAAAAAAAACATTAACAATGTCATTGATAAAAATATTAAACAAAAGTGGACCAAGATGAGAACCCTGGGCACACCTGAGCTTAATGGAACAAATGACCGAAAACCCTTCAGTGTCACAGCCTGACATCGATTTTTTTTAAGTAAAGAGTCGAGTCAACGAAGCAAATCGCCGTGTACACCGAACTCTTGCAGTTTAATAACTAATAAATCGTGAGAAATTTTATCAAAGGTTTTTCAATAATCGGTGTTACACGGCATCTACAATCTCATAGCCCAAGTCCACAGTAGTAGAAACAAAATCTATGCATTCGCACAAATTGCTTTCAGTAGACGTTTGGAAACGAATTAATGTTGTTGTAGAATTTTAGGATAGGTTATTTGCTATAGGTTATTAAGCTAAGATTTTCTGTATTGGTCCGGTATAAAACAAAAATATTGAACAATTCGAGGAAAAGTTATTTTATTGTATATTGCTACATGTTCATAACATACTCGTGTACATATTGTATAGCTCACATTGATCACCATAAAACAAAACTCTACAAACAGAATTCTAAATCCCTCCAAATTAATACGAATTTATATGTCCAATCTATTTTCTAAAATATTTTGTTTCAACTCACGCAAATATAGTCCGTATTCAATCTAAATAAAGAACAGATTGATATAAATAAAAGCTTTTTACTATTTGCTGTAAAATGTAAGTTTTAACGATAATTATATCTAATCGGTAAATAAATGACCCTCGCGAGTATTTTATTTCGACAAACTTTGAAAATGTTCTGCAGTAATAACGAACTAACATTAAACCGACATTAGTTTATTATAGATTTATTATAGCGACTGTTAGGGATACGTTTTAATACGTAATTAAAATTTTAAACACACTAGACAAATACATCAAACTGAATGAGAATATAGAATTAAATGTCCCAATTTTTTCTTTCAAATCTAATTGCACGCGGGTAAACCTACGCGTAATCATTTTGTTATTAATACCTAATAACAACATGAAAAATAAAATATTTCATATTTCCGTAGATTAATTAATCAGTAGACTGAAAATGGGTACCTATTTTTAAATATTCTACATATGAAGTAACTAAATTATGTAAAACTCACTCCCCTTCCATCATTCTAGGTACAGTAAACAGATTATAAATTGACTTAAAAATCTTAATAATCCGATGGAGTTTTTGGTCGAATTCTCCACCCAAACGTCGTTATTTCATCACGCACACTAATTGGCGTAAATCATCCGTGAAATCCGGGAAAAAAACTGGTCTGAACCGCTCTGTGCCGATTCGATTATATTCCAAATACAGACAAAGTAACAAAGATTTTCAGCGAACAGAAAGATGTCAAACTTAAACCTTAATGTTTAAATTTTTTATAGTAACAAAATCAGTTTTGTTAGTTGCAAATATGACTAGAATTTTGCTAATGTAACGGCCAAATTTATATAATACTGTGTATAATTGCACAGAGTAAAATGTATATTCATTTAGAGGACAAGTTGCAACAAGTTATGGATAAAATGTAAATGTATCGAGCGGCGACTGGTGTGAGTAGTTTTGGGCGAAATCGCGAACGAAATAGTGGGCGGGCGCGCGTTCTTTCGTAGTATAAGGCAAAAATTCAGATTTTATTGTAATAATACGAGTATGCCACCCATTTTCACCTTTCACTTCGCTTAACCACTTTCACTGTTTATTATCTACTTTTTAACTTCTATTAAAATTTCTGTTGAGAACTCCTTGCCACAACTTTATATAACTAGGTGACATTTTAATTTAGAAAATCAGATGTAACAAAAATAGAACCGCATTGATTCTGCAAAATAAGTCATTGAATTGTGCTTTTCATTTGTAAATTTTCCTCCCATTTATTTACAATAAATAAACCCTTCTCAAAGTAATTTTCTATTTAATTATCTTCAACAATTTCTAAGAAACTTTTACATAAGAAATATTACTTACCTACTGAAAAAACTATTACTGAAACACGGGCTTTAATTTGAATTACTAAAAATAATAAATGAAGTTAATACTTTACAGTTTAATAAAATAATCCCCATTACTGCGTCGTTATGGCGATATCTACTATATCTTCCGAGGACACAACCAAAATAAAACATTTTTAAATTGACCCTACAACATCGACTACCGTGTGAACGTGCAATCTTACAGATCACAACGAATTACAAAGAATCGCCGTTATATTTTCAAATTAATAAACATGATTTTAAGTAAAAAAGAATAAATTAATAATCTAATGTAGGGAGACGCTGTATCTGTAAAGATGACCGGTTAAACATTATGAGATCTCTCCGGTCAGAGTTCATTCATATGACAATGAGCGACGCGTTCCCACGTGCGCCTGCGACCTCAGAATGTACGGAACACCCTTATCCTTTGACCGTTGATCTTTAAAGAAACTGGACATATTAACCTTGCTCTTTACTGAATAGAACTGGGTTCGAATCCAAGTGACTTGGTATTAGCATCTCGGAGTAACACGATCTTGTATCGCAAAGTTTGCTTTTTAGGAAATTTTATGTAATAACAAATTATTGATTAAGTTAAGATACTACCTATTTGAACACATGTAAACTTATTAAATTTATTTAACTTATTTAAAATTTAGTTTGATTAATTATTACTTAATTGTTTTAATTATTATTTTTATTATTGTACACACTCGTTTCAGATGTTTTTACCACATATAGCGTATAACAAAATTAATAAAGTTTTCTTAGCAACTTTTAAATTTATAAACCTTTGGATTGTTGATTGTATGATGATGATGATGAACTTGATGATTGTAATTAATATAGGTATTAAATATTTAAAGAGTAGATAAATGGATAATTAATTAGTGTCAAATGTTTGATAGCGACACAGTAGAAAACAATGACGCATTTTGCATTTCCAATGTAAATTTTTATCTGTATAATATATAAATTTACGATATAAAACTGCATCTGTAACTTCGGAATATACACGTTACAGCAAACTGCTTGAATTCACATGGTGGTGTTAGTGAAGGCGGTACACTTAAGGGCGGGCGTGTAAATGTGTGCGTGACACACGCTCACACGGAGTGGTGACATAATGTTGGAAATTGAAAGCCCCTTTGCGGAATATACGACTGACGAGTTTTCGATTTAAGATGCGTAGGTATATTTGTAAACGAATTTTTAATGTACGAAACATACAATTGTAACTTTTATATTTACAATATTTGTATGATTAGTAGGTACCTATTACAATACACGAACATGACTAATTGAGATATTTTAAAATTAATTATATCTACACTTAAACCTATTATGAAACATAAGATGTTTATGACGACAGCAATTAGTCATTACGATTCACGTGAGCGATACCTTATTTTATTATGTATGCTGTAGGACATGAATATATGCACAATATTTTGTAATTTAATTTAATTACCAGTAATATACATATTTTGGTATATTACATATTTTTTATTTTCACTGAAATTCGCTGCGTAGCAGGCAACCTGCTATACGCTACGCGAAAGTTGCTACGTCTCGTAGCGTTCGTAGTATGCTTAAGGCTCGCGCACATTACAGACGCAGCGGGCCGAAACTCAGGGCAATATTTTAATTCAGTTAGCTTTTGACATGCAATTCTTCACGTTGTTGCACAGCGATTAACTCTAGAATTACGTCAGTAAACTGCGCCCGTTCATCGCACATTGAAGCGGGCCGCTTCGTAGCGCATATCATCGAAGCACATATGGCTGGCGAGCGATCCGCCAGTGCGCTGAGCTGCGGCGCGCCTCAAGTGTGCGATTGTTTATACAAAATGTATGAAAATGATTCGGGAGGATATTTGCAATGTTATACGACCCACCGTAATATGCGCGAGCCTATAGGTACTGCACATGCTATATCAATAGATTCTTCATTAGTAGTCGTATAAGTATTTATTTATACGACTACTGATGAAGAATTAGTATTTACTTGTCCTTGTTAGGTGTTAGGTTAGAACTATATAGTTCTAACCTAACACTTAGAACTATATAGTTCTAACCTAACACTTAGGTTAGAACTATATAGTTCTAACCTAACACCTAACACGGACAAGACTATATCAGTAGATAGATAACATTAAACGTACTGCCCGTGTTTTCTTTGTAAATGAAAACATGTTTACATAGTCGTGGTTTTATGGAACTTTGATAGCCTATGAAAAATATCTTAGAAATGTTTTAACATTTCTAAGGTTTACCTTTGGCTTATCTACTTATTAAGTTTACTAGTAACTACAAAGCTGACGCTATAACTACTCTGTGTCGTATATAATTTTCTATACTGTGGCTTCAGCTTGAAAATTGTCTACGACTTAACGAATCTAATCCCATGTGAGCTCAACTTTACAGCCCGCGGCGTCACTGTGACGCGTACATGCTGCATATTTGTGTGTGTGTGTGTGTGTGTGTGTGTGTGTGTGTGTGTGTGTGTGAGCCTGTGTGTAAGGCGAAGTTAGATCGTCCACACTTTACCACGGACCTCGATAGGAGGTGTACAGTCACAAGTAGGATGGCGAGAGTTAGACGAATATTTCTATTTACTATGCTTATAAAAATTTACTTAACTACGAGTACAATTCATAAACAAAATGATATTGCAATGAAGGCGTTAAGGCAATTGTTTAAAAACAAAAGTATATACATATATACAAAAGTAAAACAAAGTATATACATATATACAAAAGTAAAACAAAGTATATACATAAGAGAAATTGTTTGGATGATGGGAAATTGAAATCTAAGAAAAACTAAATACGTATACTTTTTTTTATAGAGAAGTGGGCGGACGAGCAAGCGGTCCCACTTGATGGTAAGTGTTACCGCCGCCCATGGACACCTGCATCACCAGGGGATTTTGCAAAATCCTATTCACAGCTTTCTTGAAGAACCCCATATCGTAGCTTAATGGAAGCCCTCTTGAGCCAGTTCGTTCCACAGCCTACGGATTCGCGATACTTAAGTGTCGTAGCGAGAAAGTACCATATTAGAGAGAACGGTATAATAGGTTTACACAATTAAATATATAAGAATCAATATAAGAGTCATTTTACACATTAGCGTTGACGAAAATAACAAGAATACATTTATTGTAAGAATCAAATTCACATGAAGAAATATGACTTCGATAATCTTAAGTTACTTACGAGTAGGTATGTAATGAAATATTCGCATTCCACCGTTGCTTGCGGGTGTACCCTGGTCAGCTCCTAACATCATTAATCTAACTTTCGTGCTACCCTTTATAATAGTTCGGTCCGTTCCCTCGGGCCGCGGGTGTGAGCAGGCGAGGGTAAGTCTGCCAGGGGGTGGTGGGGAGACATTAACATACGAATTTGGAGCCGTCCGCGCCAGCCTTCTTCTTGGGGGGTTGAAATTTAAGTTTTGCGTCATGTATCGATCCGGACCGCTTTAGTTAGTGTAATGATGCGATGTTAGCATTAGATTTTCGGAGGATATTGTATAGTGAACATTTGGTTTGAAAAAAATAACTGTTATAAAAATATTTCGTAGTCCTTTTAATTATTAGAGAAGATAGGATTCACACATTAATTAATCAAATAGATCAGACTAAGACCTCTCTATCTGAGCTGTCAGGGTTCCTGATTATTAAACGTAGTCTACAGGAACCTTCATCTTCATAGGGTCCTACCAAACTTGTAGGTATTCAAAGCGAATTATTGGAGGAAAGCATGATACTTGCATGAACTTATTCTTGGCTGCTTTTTATTTATTTATTGTATTAATTAATAATTAATTGTTCACACCTAACATGAAATAAAAAGAAGAAAAAGAAAATATGTGGAAAAGAAGCTTATCTCCTGCGAAAATACAGCTTCTAGACCTTGTTAGCGTGTTTTCTGTTCTTGTTAGCCGTACGAAGTTCGCCGTTCGCAAAAATTGCTTGATTAACCAAAGATAATTTATAATGTTTGATATCTCTCCTATAAACGACTGTATACAGCCATGTGGAAGAGTTATAAAAAGAAAAAAATACGCAGCAAACACGAGGTTGCAATCTTATTGCAGACATTAGACGAGCAGATTGGATCAGCGAACGGGAACAGTAAAAAAAGATGGCGCCTACACCGAATCAATTTCTAGATACTTTGTTTGTTGTTCATCTGTTATTTCTGTAGTGATATTTTAATATAACATACGAGTATATGGCGATTCTCACCCTAGTAGTATTTTCCCCCCTAGTCGTATTTTCCCTCCTGAAGTTCTTGTTTATCATGGAGTCTTGTTACACAGTCTTTAATTCTCAATTCGCTCCACCTGGATGCGGTCTTTGATATGTAGTAGGGCAGACGTTACCGTTTTTTCGTTATCTTATTAACATACAGAGAAAACTCATTTTATCAAATGAAAATTGCATCCAAAAAAACGGATGGTTTGTAAATCAGTCAAGTCGGGTATTCAATCCAATCATCGCCTTGGAAGTTGCCCTTGAGGTCGTTTGCCCTGCATTTTGCCGAAGATATAATAAAGTGGAAGAATTAAATTTCTCGATGTGGTCAAAATACGAGAGAATTCTTTGTAAATAGATGGATGATAGATAATCTTGTGTTATTTTTGTTCACGATATGCGTAGCATTCTATACTACACAACATATTTGGAATTCGTCATTTTTTTTTCTCTCGGTTGCGTGTCAAGATTCTATGCTGCATAATACCTACATAGGTAGATATTATGCATACATACATATTTAGGAATTGTTAGTATGATTTTTAAGAGTTTCAATTGTTTGTATGGTAGGTAAGTTTAGGTACTTATTGCATTGTAATAAGCTTATTTAATTAAATCGCTTTTAACTTGTTAATTGAGTCCACTGTGCACAAAATAAACCGTAGTTATAATTAATATTATTTAACATAGTTGCATATAGATTACAGTATAACATCTACATTTAGTTACTTATTAAAAATAATATCAATTACTAGCATCGTGATAAATTTATTATGATAAATGATATCGTGATAAATGATAGGAGACGGGTGGATAAGAAAAGGAGAAAACTGTGTGTGGTTGGAGGTCCTTGGGACAATCCAGCAGTAGAGACACGAGCTCAACGACTTATGTCTCTCCACTAGTATTAAAAATTGTATAAAAAAATTTTTATTTCATACCAGGAAAGTCACAGGTAAAGACTAGTTTCGACTAGTTTAGTCTATATAATGGGGAATGTTCTAAAGAACTGTTCAATTTGATGCAAACTTCGGTTTTTTACCATCGCACCGCTCGTCATCGTCGTGCGGTTCATCAACACTTCCTTGATATAGCCTTACTGCGTACAGTGCGGTCAAAAAGACACTTTATACAGCGAGCCCGAAAGTTGTGGAATGAACTGCCTGGCGAGGATTTTCCGTTATACGCTACGATACGAGAGCTGTGAACAGGATTCTGCAAGGTCGGCAGCGCACTCGCAAGCCCCTGGTTTTGCAGGTGTCCATAGGCGGCAGTGATTACCATCATATGGGCCCGCCCGCTCGTCTGAAATCTACTCTATAAAAAATCTTTATTTGTATTTGTGAATCCTAGCAGTCAACACTAGAGGCGGCAGAACCGCGTTCAGATCTTTTGATCCTATATCGGTACCGGTTCAGTGGCTCATGTGACTCCAATGAACCGAAAAGAATCTGTTAAGGTTGCTGTACAACTGTCTGCAGCATACGGAGTGGTTTTATAAAGTTACCTACAGTATTCATGTTTTATTGATTGTTAGTATATTGTGGGTATATCAATGTTTGTGTATTAGGTATTGTATTATTACCTATAACTAATAGTTAGTCGGAAAAGTTCGCGGCCTTTTTGAATGTATGACTTTTCTGGCAACACTGCTCAATGGTGGGAAAATGATATACCGTTTGACAGTTGACTTTTTTGTAATGGCGTCAAATAGAAATTACAAGTTAAAAATTCTATCTTTTCATATTTTTTAACAATTTTAAAATGGTAATAAGGAAAAAATTAGATGTTTTACATTTTTTTTCGATAAAGGTATGAATGCTTCTAGTACCCGAAAAGAGATTTGTGGTGTTTACGGAGAAGATGTTTTATCTAAACTACTGAATAAAAATGGTTCAGTTGATGCCGGTCTGGTAATTTTGATGTGCCTGATGTTGCTCGCCGTGGTCGTCCTATTAATGTAAATGTTGATGTTATCATCGAAAAAATGTAAGCAGATCGATACATAAGCAGTCATCAAATTGCGGAAGCGGATCGCGGTGGATGCCTTTGACAGTTTTGAATTACCTGCATAAACTGAATTTTGTAAAAAAGTAAGATGTTTGGGTGGCGCATGATTTAAATGACAGAAACTTGGTGAATAGAATTGGAACACCTACGATGACAATGTTCGAAAACGATCTTGGTCTAAGAGAGGTGAGCCATCACAAATAGTCCCAAAGTCAGGCCTCACTTCGAACAAAGTCATGTTATGTGTACGGTGGGAAAGGCATTGTGTATGACGAGCTTTTGCCACATGGCCGAACGATTAATTCTGATGTCTACTGTAAGCAATTAGTAAAATTGAAACAAGCATTTGAAGAAAAACGCCCAGAATTAAGGAATAGAAAAGGTGTAGTTTTCCATCACGTCAATGCTCAACCGCATACATCTTTGATGACTAAACAAAAATTGATGAACATTTGCTGAGATGTTTTAATGCATCCCTCATACCGTGTAGAAATAGCACCTTCGGATTATCGTTCATTTCACTCTTTACACAGTTCTCTAAATGGAGTAAAATTACATTCAAGGTATAAACCATTTAAATCCGTATTGGTTCAGAAACCCTAAAAAAAATATAGAAATAGGACAATGGCTCTGCCAGAAAAATGGCGAAAGATAGTCAAATTAAATAGACAATATGCCGTTCATTAAATATTTATGTAATACAAAAAAAAAGTGTTTATTATTTTCACTCCGAAAAGGCCCCGAACTTATCCGTCGACCTAATATTTCTGATCCAACTACTCGAATTAACGTTACATCTTTCATTCATTTCTCCATCATATAGTTGCCTATAGATATTGTAACCGGCCCTTTTATCGCACATTGTTGAGTGTGGGTTTCTTCGTGCACATTGTCTTTTGCATGAAGGTTGTATGCCCTTAATTCGCCACGCTCGCTGGCCAGGCGGGTTGGCAAGTCCACTCATTTGCAGGTGGTGTAGCTCCTCAGGGCTTATGATAGCGACTTTATTAGCTTTGTTATTCACTTATCCGTTTATTTATTCATTATAATAATTGTTTTTTGAAAATTAGAAGATATATCTTTATATGTATATTTATAATATTAAGAAAACGAACTTTCCACGCTCTACTTTATTATTTTTTATTGACTAAGTTGCACAAACATAGTTACATTTTATTACACTTACATAGTTAATATTAAAACTAAAACATGGTTTGAGTAACAAACCAAAGCAGGCAACATAACATTATTATTATATAATATGTACCTCCATCAACACAACTTTTACTACAAACGAAGTTAAGTATATAAGTATATAGATGGAAGCTTATGAAGTCCCTTTTATACATTTACATCCTTGATTACGGAATCGGGATAATGATCCATAGAATATATCTAGAATTGGTTGCAGATA
This sequence comes from Sesia bembeciformis, assembly GCA_943735995.1. Classification (NCBI taxonomy): domain Eukaryota; kingdom Metazoa; phylum Arthropoda; class Insecta; order Lepidoptera; family Sesiidae; genus Sesia; species Sesia bembeciformis. Next base: position 10,870,140 of record OX031042.1, on the reverse strand, counting down.
GATCATTATACTCTCTACACATTCGACTAATAGGCGAATTGAATACAATGTTTGTACGAGCATATGGAAGAAAGAAGGTTCTAGCAGATCTGCCTTTACGTTCCCTGCATATATCTAAATTTAATTGTTGACAGCTAAAAGCTGTTACTCGCGATTTTTCTGACTGGAATAAAAACTATCCTATGCTATTATGCGTTTCACGAATTCGACACGAGTCAAACTTGTGTCAAATTGTCAAATATACAAAATATAGTCACCGACGCTGACTTCACTCATGTTAATTTCCTATCGTACATCTGCATTAGCTTAGCTTCATAAAAGTGGAAGAATATTAAAATTCTGATCAAGAGTTTTTGAGTTGATCTCTCACGTATTTATAAACAGAAAAAAACGTACAGTTTCTTTTTAAAAAGTATGTAATATTGTACAGATTCATCTGTAAATATACAAGCCTTACTTTAATTTTCTCGCCAACCATTATCTCTATTCCAAATCATTAGTGCGCACCCAAATTAAGGGCCTCTACAAAATGGCCGCATCTACCCTACCCCCAACCCCTTAGATTACTCCTCCAAGATCATCCGCACGCACTTCCCCTCTTTAATTGTGACTCCCGGATTCATTATTGCCATATCCTTTTGCGACCCGCAAACGCTTATCTTTAAACTTGCATGTGTGTGTGTGGGGTTATAAAAGAGGATAGGATTAGCCTGTGTGCGAAGTTCTAGAATTTTCTATCATAGATATAGTATGTATATTATGTAAGTGTCTACTGTTTGTATTTGTATGTGGAAATTGCAATATTGAACAAAATAGTATTCATTTTTATATAAAATTACCATTGAGATAGATATACTTTATCGTACACGAAAATATGCAAAAGAGAAACACGAAACACTTATAAGAGATTTCTTCCACCTGCAATCTGTCACGTTACCTACTAGGTAGGTACTAAGGTAACAATTCGGCCTTAAAATGGAATAATTCGAATGTAATGAAATTCATTGTACCTAATAGGTACTGAAAGTATTTGCTCCTGTTTTATTTTACTATTTTATTAGTAACCATGGAGATTAAATAATATTTAGAGTGAGATACAAAGAGAAACTACCTCGGAAAGGGGGAGTCACGTTTTAAAACTTCACCACTATTCGGTTGCCATGCCATTTTCGAAATTAACAAATTCCTTTTATAATGCTGAATACGAAACAATGTGGTGAAATACTTAAATATTGGTTGTTTACTTTCACCTTTATGTGGTCAACTTTAAGGTATGTTTTTCGATGTCTCTGGAATATTCCGCTTTAAGATTAGGACAAAGTAACACGTATTAGGGAGCTAATGAATACCGCAAGTCAGGTTCTTGTTGAAACGAATCATTATTTGATAAATTTAGATACACAGATTTCTTCTATGAGACAATGGACTTTGAGAGATTCCGACTTCTAAGATACAATTTTTTTTCTTTGCCAATAAAAATTAGCAACCATCTATTAGTTGGTTAAACATTTTTTAGAACCTTCTTTTAGCGATGGAATCTTTGTAGTTTTAAAAAGATTATTTAAAAAGTGAAGCGTAGATATATTTACTATTTTTTATACTGACGCAACACAGGAAAACCAAAAGAAAGCATACAAGAAAAAAATACATTTTTTTTTTATAGACAAGTGGGCGGACGAGCAAGCGCTCCCACTGGATGGTAAGTGTTACCGCCGCCTATGGACACCTGCAACACCTGGGGGTATGAAGGTGCGCCGCCGACCTTGAAAAATCCTCTTCACAGCTTTCTTTAAGAACCCCATATCGTAGCTCAATGGAAAGACCTCTTGAGGCAGTTCGTTCTACGGGCAACGGGTTCGCGGTATAAAATGATTTTTGGACCGAACAGTACGCGACACCTCCGTATCGAGGATATACGGATGGACAGCACTTCTGTGACGGAATACACATTTACAACTGTGCAGTGGTTCCGGAGATTACCCTCCACATAAACACAAACTCATAAAATTCGCACTCTCTCTTTATTATATTAGTATAGATAGTAGGTATAGATAATGATAATTTTCCCAATACCTACCTACTTATAAAAATTTTGAGAGTAGGTACCTACTTATAAGTATTTTAATTTACCTATTTATCAAAAAAGATGTGTAATATATAGAAAACTATTATAATAAATACCTGTACTTATAGGAATAGCAAATGTAAGGAACTTTATTTATTTACTCATTTTCGTAAATTATTACAATAGGCCTTGCAGCATTATCTCCCAGTAAACCTTTGGGCCATGGAGGACATGAAGTGTTAGTATCATTACTGTTAGTACTTACATGAAGTTTTGTTAGTAGGTACCTATCTAATACTCGTATGAGATATCTACTCGTACTAACAAAACTCCAACGGGCGAAAGGTGGGAAATAGTATCCAATGGTGCAATGGCGGTATGGCGGGAACGGCACGCGAATGGCGCGAAACGCCCTACGGATAGGGTTCACAAGTAAAAAATAATATTCTGGCTACATTTATTTAGAATTTTATTATATATATAAATTAATAGACGAATATCTGTAGTTACAGGTTATTGACTTATAATCAATACAAGATATTAACTATTACCTTTGTTAGAAGCCATTCTATCATTGGACTTTTCTATAGAACCTATAGAACCTAGTTCTATAGAAAATTGGCCATAGGAGTGGACGATAAAAGAGCTGATTACTAATGTACAGAATAGGGGTCTCGTAAAGATCAAATTTCAAGATCGGGTTTCTTACCTCGAGATCCACTGTCGTACTAGGGCACCAGATGCTGCTAAATGGTTTTGGAATGGAAATGGAATTGGGCCGCCCACTTAGCTAGGCGAGGTGATTGCAGGTGGAGTAAGATTTTGACAGAGTGGTGGCCAAGGAAAAGTAAACGAAGCTTTGGTCGTCTAACGACAAGGTGGGTCGATGATGTTAAGTCATTTGCGAGAAGGATATGGTTGAGAACAACACAGAATCGAGGAGGATAGCACAAACCAAAGAAGGCTTATACGCTTATTCAAATAAAATTCGAAGTGTGGTTAGCGACAACCCTATCACTTGCAAATATCTCGCGAGCCTCCTGTAATTGAAAACTTGCTATAGTTTAGGTGCTCGGACAGTTTTAATGGTCCTTATGTAATGGCACAACTGACGTTAGATTTATTTATAACAACTCTGTTCTACAACGTGTAGGTAGCGTAAGAAACAAAATGTATTTGTATTTATACAATGTTTGAAAGTTAGAATGTTCTACGTGTGCAATATATAATGCATTTTGTAGAATTATATTTTACACTAATCACAGAATAATTGTTGACATATCCATTTGTTGATACAAAATGTTTTGAAAAGCCTATTAAAACTAAAACTTACTCTATCTATTAGATTAGGTATGTGGACATAACCGAACTATATGCCTACATCAGAGAGCGCTCAAAAGCAAAATAAACAACAAACTAAGCAAAACTTTGTGGTGCCTGCTTAGGTAATTGTTAAACCTAGCGTGAGCTTTATGCCGCAACATTACGCCAACTTCTAGCAAAAGTTGGCAACTGCTGCCATGCTAGCGGAACTAGAGCTCTGGAACTTTGTAGACTGTGGTACCCACAAAGGTACATGGTCGCCAGCAGCATATCAGCGCATCAGCGCTATCTGCTTTCGAATGCAAATGAGTTGGAAAAGTCCGATGGGGTAAGAAAACAAGCGGCGTTGAACTGCGGCAGGAGTCAGTAAAATGCTGCTTTCAGTGAAACGTCATTATACCAATTATCGTGTTTGAGTTTCGTATCTCATTATAACTGGGCCGGGAATTCGTGTTGCGAAGTTCGCAACACAAACTAATTTTGGCGGAACCGTAAAATTGGCACTTTTTACACGACTGATTGCGTTTGTTCTAACCAAAAGTGTTCTAACCAAAAGTGTTCTAACCAAAAGTGTTCTAACCAAAAGTGTTCTAACCAAAAGTGTTCTAACCAAAAGTGTTCTAACCAAAAGTGTTCTAACCAAAAGTGTTCTAACCAAAAGTGTTCTAACCAAAAGTGTTCTAACCAAAAGTGTTCTAACCAAAAGTGTTCTAACCAAAAAAAGTTCTAACCAGTATTGAAGAATACTGATTTTATTTAATCATGAGCGCTACCTAAAAATTGCTACAGTTTATTCTTCCATGGTATTTCGGATGTTACACGCTGTAACAGAACGCTTTAGAAAAATGTATTTAATCATTTAATTTTTAAGATGAATGTTCCAAAGCACGTAGAGTATTGCACAACCCAGAGGTGACATCGGCTAATCTCGTCAAACTGGACTTTACCGAATGAAACTTGTACAAGTGTCACGCTTACAATGTTCATATACATTGTTCTATGTTTGTATACTTAGTAATGTGGCAATATTCATGAGTGATAGGTATATCAAAATTACCCTTATAAATATTGAGAAACATTGTCGGACCCAAGCATTAAAATATCCCGTGATATAACTTCACATAGAACAAAACGGTTTTTAATCTTTCCTATAACTATGTGTTATATCTTAGAATGAAGTAGGTACATTATAATTTCCACTTGAACATGTCTAACTAGACGGAAAGTGAAGTCACGTCATAATGATATTTGAATTATTTTTCCCAACGCCTCAAGAACAAGAAGCAGCAAACGGCTGCCGCGGGGTGCGGGTAATGTGCGGGGAGCGGCGGAAGGGGCAGAACACAGAAGTTTGCCGCGATAGTTGCGGGCGAAGCCTTTGTGGCGGCGCCCACGCGTGAGCTCGGCTACAATGGAAAAATATTACGGTAACTAATGTTAGAAAGGTAAAATCGCTTACACATTTAGCTATTATGAATTTTGATGAGTCCATTTTTTTATTAGTTAATAAATAACTATTTATATGCATGAATGTATATGTATTGTATATGTGTAAGTATATATTTATGTATGTAGGTATCTATGTATAAATATATCTACTATTTCTTTTATATGCTGTAGTTTGCTTTTTAATGAAATACCTCGTCCCAGTTATTCTAAGATGGACTGGAAGACTGAAAGAGATTCCTTCTAGGAATAAGTCCGCCTTTGTACTTACGGTAATATTATAATGTCTTAGTGTAACAATTCATTATATGTACCTGCTTACAGTAAAGATCAACAGCAACAAAATAGATTTATTTCTTTTTTTTATAAAACGGTTGGGCCCTGTGGTGGTAGTTGTCACAGCCTCTCATGGTCCTTCAAAACCGGAGGACATGCAGGTGTCCTGCCGACCTTGCAGAATTATATTTACAGCTCTCTTGAAAAATCCCATGTGGTAGCGGAAAAACCTCATCTGGCAGTTCATTCTACAAATTTAGGGTTCATGGTACCTATAAAGTATCTTGACCTATGACTTAACTTATGAAATAAGGACATGAATTAGTAATAAAGTTACGTCGTAAACAGTGTGAAATTGAGAACGCCTACCAGGTTAACTCCAAGACTGGAGACTTTCAGCACACCGATCATAGGTTTGTAATTAGAACTGAGATTTCTTTTAATAACTGTCTCTTTGTCTCTATCTGAAGAGAGCAGTATTATAATCTCTATCTCTGTGTATTTCCGTCTGTGTCTTTAGGAAAAGCTGCAGCAGAATATACGTTCAGTAGGTAGTATTAAATATTCAGTTTGTTTTATTATATTTCTTTACATGGCTTTTACTGTGATTATAAGTTTCAATTTGCTTTACTGACCTAAATGAAACTTTAAAACTTATGAAAATTATATAAACCTACCTATAAGTAGTTTATTCGAGAAGTTTCCGCCTAGTAATACGAAGATGCTGAAAACTCCTCTTCCCGTTATACTAACTAAATATATTGCTAAATCACAGTAGATACAACTAGATATAAATGTAGATATAACGGTAGATATAAATATTGGTTATTTTAGAATGAGGTTGGCATACATCGCGGATGTCCATGTGCGACAATATCCACTTGCCACCGTCCAACTAAAATAATAGATAAAAACAAATTTTCAGCTTTTGCGAGATAAGATCAATCCCAACACTATTTAAGCAATAATCTTCAGATTGAACTTTAAACAGCGGCTGTTATCTGATTTATAATTTCCAATATTAAATTAAAGTAATTTCCACTAATATATGCGCAGTTTCGCGTCCATTATAGAAGCGCCCGGGCTATCTGAGAAAGTAATTTATAAAGTTGGATGGCTCGGCGATAGCTTCGCATTATTTATCTTGTACTATGTACCTACCTACCATGTAGTCTATGTGCCGACTGTTACATTCGCATTTGCTTTGTGGTTATATTGACTACAAGTTTATATTGTTATACAAATACTTATAGGTAGGTTATAATTTTCGGAGTAAAAAATGTAAGGCCTACCTACCAAATTAGGTAGCACTAAGGAATTCTACAAAGTTAAATATAGATAGATAGATATAGTCTATTGTACACGCAAACATACACAAGAGAAACATAAAATACAAGTATCTAAGTAGGTAATTATACCTAAATACTATCGGCGGGCTAGTGATTTCTTTCAGGCAATCTTTGGGTGGTAATGATAAGTCTGTAGATGAATAGATGTAAGTAGATGATGCAATAAAAAATAATGTCTTAATATACATACATATACATACATACAGACTAGGATTGTTAGGGATATGATATTTCGGATCCGTAGGTATACGGACACAAGTTTATTGTAGGTAGGTAGAGGAGCGCGGGGTTGGAAGTGCCGGGGGTAAGTAGTGCCGATGGGAATTTCTTAAAGACAAAAGGAGATATCAGCATTTTCATACTGCGTCGCAGAACGTGTAACGTTCGCGCATCGGCGGCACCCATTTTAGTTTCGATGGCGACACTGACGAGGTGCCGGTGTGTAGCCAGGTGTTCTGTCGACACGTGAGTAAATATTTTTGTGTTTATACTTTTTGGTCAATAGTCTTCATTTTTAAGCTATTAATGTTGGTGTTTCACTGAAATAAGGGTAGTTTATTTACAAATCGCCTGTCGTATTGAAATCTGAGTTATGTTAAATACATATTTTTAATTTGATAGAAAGTATGTGTCCTTGTAACGGGGTTAAAAGTGCCTTTGGTTGGGGGCCGGTTGTGCCGCGGCACAACCAGCCCCCAATCAAAGGCACTTTCAAGCCTCAAGTGATCCATTATTTACTACTTTTTTTTAATAGGATGAGGACCTACTATCGGAAGACACGAGAGGGGGACCACTTCGAAGGAGCTTCTACAAAGAGCTGCTGACGAGGTTATAAAAGATGGCCGTAAATTGAAAACTGTAGCACGTGAATTAGAGATATGTCATACAACATTGCAACGGTTCGTAAAAAAAATAAAACAAGGACAAACTCCTACAGTTGGATACCTAGGGTGATATTTAATGCTGAATAAGAGGAAGCACTGGCGTCATACATTTTAACGTGTTCCTCTATTTACTTCGGTCTCTTGCCAGAAGAAGTAAAAAAACTTGCATATGAATGTGCGATTACATTTAATGTTCAAAATATTCCTGACTCATGGCATGCAAAGATTGGTTCACTAACTTATGGAAAAGGAACCCATCGCTTTCTATTAGAACACCAGAAGCGACAAGCGCGGGTCGCGCGACTTCGTTTTAACAGACATAATGTGAGACAATTTTTCGACAAGCTTAGAGATGTAATTTTGAAACACAAGTTGACTCCCTCCCGCACATGGAACTTAGATGAGACTGGAGTCACAACCGTACTAAAACCAAAGAAAATTGTTGCAGCCAAGGGTATTAAGCAAGTGGGAGCGATTGTGTCTGCAGAACGTGGAACTTTGGTCTCTGTGGAGTTAGCGGTTAGGGTCTGTGGAGGTGGAGTTACTATTGCCTAAGAACCGCTAATCAAAAAATTAAAAAAAGTTGATTATTTTTAGATAATGTTATCAAATGTTTAATTATAAGACCAAGAAGATGCAATAGACTTTTTCTTAAGAACAAATTACGAAGTAAAGTTAATTTTATTTAGTTTAAGCAAGAAGAAATGTTGATTATTCTTTGTTTTTTTTTCTCACGTAGTTTACTAAGTTATAATTAGAAAAAAGTTTATAGTTATTTTATTAATAGAGATATTGCATAAAATTATAATGCTTTTGAAAAGAAGAAAAGCGAAGAAAAATAAAACCAAATTATTGCATCTTTACTCTCATAAAGAACGAACGAAAAAACAATCAAATCATATGCAAGCAGCAAGAACTTGTTAAGACTCGCCTCGTTTAAATTCCGCCTCTAACAGCCATGAGTAAAATTATTTGAACCTAATAATAACATTTGAATTTTTTATATCAGATTTGATTTCGGTTTCTAGATAATATTTTATACAATTCGGATAGGTGTCCGATAGTTACGGTTACGGTTACGGAGCTCCATAACATCCCTAATATAGTCATACATATCCAGAAAGGTAATGTACAGAAAGGTACATTACAGCTACAGAAATATCTGGTACCTACATTGAGACAGAAACTAGAGAAAAAATTATGCTACAATTATAGCTACCTAATAATAATAATAAATGTATTTTCTTTCCTTGTTCTTCCTTTCTTTTATGTGAATAAATCAATAACATAATAATCAAAAATATGTATCTACTTAGTTATTATTACGTCACACTAACATTAGTTCTTACGAACGGGAGGTATGGAAATCAGAAAATTAACAATTAACAAAATCTATAGGTAGGTTCATATACCTACCTAATAGGATCGTACAAACAGAGCCGTGTCTGTATATGAAACTACCTACTTCCATCATCCATGTGACCCCAAAACATTTTATTTTGCAATTTTTTATATCAATTTGACTCCGATGAAACATGTCATAGTTATAACTTATATGCTGGGCTAACATTTAAGCTTATCTTTTATCCAGATTAATTATGAAGTTTCCACGTGATTCACAAGTTCACGTGAACAAAGTCGCTGGCACCGCGCCTACCGCGAGAGGTTAATAATACATAATATCCTTATATAATTGATTGTGTGTTATATTAGATGTACCTACTATTTATGTATATGCAGCCAAATATAGCTCTACCCTATTTCATAGGCATTTTAAAGGAGAACTAATAAGAATTTGAATCGCTTTAGGTACGGCGATTGTTTATATTCTGCTAAGTAGGTACCTACCTACTATTTACTTCTTAGCCCTACTCTCCTATTCCTAATAAATACTAACATTTACTCCTACATATTCTCCCATTAAATACTATAGTTTTATTATGATAAATAAATCTTTAAATAGGTACCTACCACCAGATAAGTGCAAAAAGGAATGGCAATTAATTAAACAAGTAATAATTAAAGAAAGTGATAGCAAATCGATGGCAGCAAATATTAGTTGTAGGTTTACGTTTTCTGGTGACTATAAACATATAGATATAAACTACTCTGTGCTGTCATTCTTTTAGTAATTTCAAATTATTTACCTATCGCAGTTCTTATTTATTATTTTTTTGTATTTAGGTAGTCATTTTTGCTCTCCGAAATAAGTAAAAGCTAATAGTAATAAATAAGGATTAAAAAGGAAAAAGTATTATTAAGGTAAATTTATTATAATAATGTAATAATCAATATAATAATCTAATAATGAAATATACCTACTTACATGAAACATATACGTACCTACTTACTTATTTGAAAAGAGTTCTATTAGTACTAAATAGAAGCTAAAAATATAACAAGTATTAATCTTACGAGAGCAACGCAACGCTCCTTCGACCCCTTACTTCCCATCTTAATTCGGGGTCACTGACCCCTCGGACCCTTTACGATTAATGTCCAAGGGGTCAGCAAGACTTGCTAATACAGTGAAATTAAGACGACCCCTCTTTGCCATCTGTGACCCCCCTATTCCCCCGCAAAGAATAGCTTTTGCAAATGGTTGCTTGTAATTTGTGTACCTATTGCGTACGTGTGAGTTCGGGATCCAGAGTTTGGGTATTGATTTAAGTGGTTTTAATACAAGATATTTGGCTCCTATAGAATATTTGGCTAATCGTAATCAGCTTTTTTCTACATGTACATTGTATTGTGCATGAGAGATGTATGGCCTCATAACGCCACGACGCGCTGGCTAAGCGAGTTGAAAGTCCACACTTTCAGAGGTGGTGTAGTGGATGTAGTTCTTAGGGCTTATGTTAGCAACTTTTACGATATCCACGGGAAGTGTATTACCATTCTAAAGTGCCCACGGGAAGGTAGTACCTACCTACTATTCTAAAGCCACCTGATAACACACGGCCAGTTACTTACATCGTCATTAGTCATATTACACATCTTGGATATATGCAAAATACTCGTATATGAAAATATCATATAATTAAAGTAATTAGGTACTTTGAAAAATGATAACAGTCCATACCTCGACTAAGAAAACTTTTAAGAAAAAGCAGATAGGTATTAACGGCGCTCGTTACGTATGTATCACAAACTCAAAAAACGTCTTTAGTGTTGAAAAACCTTTAATGAAACGTCTGGTTAGTTTTAATGATGATTAAATTTTAAAGTTCCCGTAGTCGATACTCATTTGTCTCCCTACTATCGGGATGTTTGCTTTTGTAACTAAAATTAGTTCCTCCCGACCCTTCGGAGAATGAAATTAGACTATCCCCACCCCAATGCATGGAGAATCATTATTCATTTAACACATTCTCCCTGGAAAATTAAAGCAAATACGCACACTAACCTATTGAATATAGAATTGTTATTTCCTAATATACCTATCTAGGTACCAAAAGTATTACTTAAATACTTTATACATATAGAGCGACTGTGTAACGAAAAGTGCAAAAACATCATTGTAATGTAAAGTATCGACCAATCGAGCGTTCACACCAATACAAACTCCTTTGCAGCTCGTTATGAACTTATTCAATAATCGGTTATGTATCGCCAACCGCAAATATAACTTTGTAGAAAAAACCTATTCATTACATTACAACGGCGAAACCACTTTGAAACCACAATAATAACTCGTTTACAAAACGTAAAATAAACTTTTGTAATCGCTCGAACGCTCGGTTGGGTATTGCTTTAAGTATTAAAAAGTTATTTTTTCACTTTAAATTATAATATTATACTTGAGATTATTATAACCATTAGGTAAAGTGGATATATCTTAAGTTAAGTCATCTATTGTTATTGGGTTCAAAATATAGGTATGTGACATTATTTGAGAAAGCCTCATTGTTGGTTCTATAGTTTTCCAGATGTTAAAATTTTAGTGAAATCTTTAAAAGAATACATTATTTTATTATTATCTTATAAGCTGCTTGTAGTGCTAGTTTCTATTTAAACAGAATATTAAAATGTTTAAAAATCTTAGCCATTTAGAATAAGGTAATGTCGACAATAAGATTAATAAGATAATCTCACTTTAATTCGGGAAAACTTTAAATAGCTACCTATTACTTAATTATTATCATACACCTACCTATCTACTATCTAAGGAGGTTATATAACTCTTAGGTATATATCGTTGGTTTTTAATTAGAAATGTAGACAGATATTGAAATAACTAAAATTATAATTATTCACATACGCAGAGCTACCACATAATATTAGTACACTCGCATACAGTTCCTGCAAATAGTGCATGTCCAAGCTGAGTGGAGCGCCAAAGCAAGTAATTAAAACTTCTTTGCGCGGCTGTACCCGGGTACCCTGAGGGGGTTGAGAGGTTGAGGTGGAAGGGGGTAGGTCACTTGACGGAGTCGGTAATTGGAAAAGGTTTCTTCTTGTGTCAAATAGAGTGACGTTAATATTCTGTGTGGTACAGAGGACTTTAGAGAATGTGGTCAGGAGTCATTCTAGTTCAAGGATATTGAAATTTGAAACTTTATTAAGATGAATTTGGACTATTCGGCACACCGAGCTTGTTAATTAAGTCAATCCCATCAAAACTCACACATAAAGTATATTTTATGAACAACAGGCGTTATAACTTTCTCTTTAAATTAATATACCTAAATAGAATAATTTTGATATCTGTATTGTGTGCTGGGCGCTTCGTATACAAAAACTCCACAATATCTAAAAATAGAATACCCATTGTTTTCTCAAGTAATGGGATCTTTGCACACGGGTGTCCCACGATGGTGTACCACAATAGAATGTTTACACATGTAGAGGTACCCATGATATGTACTCGTAATAATATTCTAAGACAATACCGACTCGCCAATGGACGGCGTCGTCGGTAGAGACAAAGAAGCAGCTTTGAATAGAACTTAGAATAGAAGACATAATTAAAATGGACTCCCTGGAAAGGTACAGTTGTCCTTTTCTAACTGGGGGAAGGGGGGGGGGTGAAATACGTGAATGAACCCGTTGGAGTGCTTTCATTTGAGAAAAGAACTATTCTTCTCTTTTTCTGAATAAATATAATACATGTCAGGAAATACTTATGTTTTTTGCACATGTTACACGGCACACTTTACATCTAGTAGATACATCTCACTGCACGGCACAGCTTTTGTACTCATCACGAGGGAGTTTCGTATAATACTCGTACGCATAATACCACGCGGGCCCAATTGGGTGTAGTGGATATATCTACTCTCCATATAATCTGAATGAAGATAAACCAAAATGAGTAAGTATAGGTCATTAATTGAAATTATTTTGGATTTTACAATCTTATGGTTATATACCTATCTATGTGTCATTTTTATCTGTCATTTTTTCTTTTCAAAAAGATAACAAATAAAAATTGTTAATATCCAATCAACAATTTCGTATTTTGGTCCACTAATTACAGAATTTTTGATTGTGGGAATTTTTGCATAATCATTTTTCACAACACTCGGTTATATATAGCTATATGAATCAAATAATACAAAATATTTTATAATATTAACAAATACCGCCAATTGAGGATTTACATTTACATTTTTTTTTCTTGACAGTTTAATATCGTTTCATTTCATTTTATATGATTGCCTTGCTTAAACGTAACATATCATAGGAATAATTATATCAGTTATATATGTATTGATTATAAACTAAGGACAGTATGGAGTAAGATGTGTGTAAGTCAATAGTATGAGTGTGTGTATGTTGAGCGGTTAGCCAATATTATCACTTTCTATGCAGGTAAAAAAAAATCACGTAGGTAATTCACGTTTATGTTTGCGTTTCTATGTTCGTTGTTGTGTTGTATATCTGTGTTGTTGTTTGTAACATCGCCCCGCGACCAATAACTCGAAAGCAGTCGTATTAGTAGGTACTTAATTTAAATATGTACTGAATTTTAGAAATAAATATTATAGTTAGGTACCTAATATAAAAGTTACAAATTTTGCTACACCCAATTAGACAGGGCCCATGTATTAGTCTCATATACTTTTATAACAGCTAATGTAACACCCAAATAAGTAAATAAATAAATTTTAATAAAAGTAGGTCTAACGTAGGTATATTTGTATTCATTAAGTTTTGCTTATAGTAATTAGTTATGTCTATGTTTCGTTACAGAATTATTAATAAAAGACATATTAATGTGGAACATGTAGATTTAGAACGGTATTAAATATTCTCGAGATAGGAGCGCTAAGTAAATAATTTGTACACGTATTATTTACTCAAGTTGGATATTCGGCTGTATTTACCGAAAACTAGACATGTTTTCCTTCGGACTGTGTCAATGAAATTATGTACCTAGCTGACATGTGAAACGCAAGGACAGAAAAATAGTAGTAATGCGTTATGAGTTAGGTATACATGATAAAAAGTTATTGCAGGTGTCAAACATGCAGACAGTCCATCTGGGTCCAGACAGTCAAGCGGTTATAGAATTACTGAAATTGATGTCTTCGAATGCCGCTTACCTTTGACTATAAAATTTGGGAGAGGAGTATAAGATTTCAAAAGAAGAGATTGAAATAAAGTGAAGATTATAGTATAGAATAGAATAACATTTTGTTCTGCCACTCCAGCACAAATAATATTTAAGAATAAATAAATACACAAAAGTACAAATGTGAATTAACCAAATAAGAAGCAAACTGTGCTGCAGAAGCAAAATACTTTGACTCAGCATACAGCATAGCGTCACGATCATGACGCTGATTTTCAGTCAAAGGTCCATAATTCGTAGTAAGTAAATTATTTCGATACGAATAGGACATTTTTATTTAGATTGATGTAGGCCGATCAATTGAAATCACAGTGGAATCATAAGCTGTATGCATGTGGCCTAGAAGCAAACGGCGTTTGAGTCATCTTGGTTTCCGTGGTTTTCAATCACACATCCACACAGCACATCAACAAGTATTTTTAACTTTTTAAACCACCGCGTTTTGTACACATTTTATTGTAAATCGGGTTAAATTGAGTCAACCCATGACCACGGCCTATGTAACCCGTGCCGAAACGTCGATTAGAAATGAAAGGTAAACAAAAACGTTTAATTTTTCGAGTATTTTTCACTGAATAAGCTCAATATCTCATAACTAGTTAAAGTGAAGCTCATAAGTAATGAAGAGGGGGAGGTTGAACCCCAAAATCCTTTGCACTTACAACAGATAAACGTTTTATATGTATTTACATAAAACAAATAACAAGTTTCGTAATTTTAATAAGTAAATTTCTGTGAATTTTACAACTACGACTTGGAAGACCCCTTCCAATTTAAATACCAAACACATAACAGTTGAAGGGAACAGTAAAAGACATTCCTTTCCACAATGTGTAGGTCGTTCCGTCAAATCGAATGTGTTTATCCCAAGGTCCGCACATTCGTTGTTTAGTACGGTCCGTCGGCCATTCGTCCGCGACAGCCCGATTTAATATTCTATTTTACTCCGGCGATAAGATTAAAGTATGTAATTTCTTGTGCCCGGACGGGGTGGTTTGTGTACGCACTAGACGTGGCCTGGTGTAGGGCTGCCAAAAATGTTTTATTGAAGTTTTAAGGCTGCTTGTATTGGCGTTTAAGATAAATTTCGCAGCACGCCCTCCGACTTGGTGAACAGACTACTTGCAGAAATTCACTGGTGGTGGCTGGATGAGAAGAAGTGTTAAAGGTCTTGTGTGGTGGCGAGTCTTCGGAGAGACATAGGATGATATAAGGACACAGTGTCGTCGGCCGCACACAGCGTTTTGATGACATCGCGGCATCGCGTGCCCTTGCTCCTTTCAGTCGTCTCCCGCGCACCGTTCAATCGCCTATTTGTATTTAATTGTATGGAACCTGTATCCGTGCAATAAACCATTATGGAGGACAAATTTAGGTGTCTCAATTAGTATCCCGTCCACGGACCCACACGGTGTGGTGTCTGGTGCCGTGTGGTGCCGGTCGGCTATAGCACCACTCCATCTCTTCCTGCGGGTGTCAAAAGAGGCAACTCAGGAATAACTAAATGGCTACTATAAGCGCTGAGGAACTACACCACCTCTGAAGAAGTGAACAGCCCACTTGGACAGCAGCGTGGCGTTTTAAGGCCATTCATTCCTCATGCACAACACAATATGCACGAGGGCGCCAATGACCAGCAGTGGAAACTGAAAAGGCTAATTGCATTGCATTGCAACCCAATGCACTAGAGAGTAATAACTTGTCACTTAAAGTATGGTCACCTATACAATACCATCAGCCTGTCCCTTCACTACTGTCATAGTATAATAAGTATAATACCTATACGAATATGTATACCATAGTTTAAATTTCGAAATTTTGAAGAAAATCCACCTAAAACAAAAATTCGGATTTCAGAAAAAATATTTTACATCTGTAAATAAAGATCTATTAGATCTATCTCGCTTAGATGCATTGATAGGCTGATTCCAGTGCTACAAACATAATTGCTGTAGATAATAAGCATATATCTTAGGTACCTACGATTATCTCACAATGAAAAATTAATTACCCAACTGTAAATTGTAGGAGAAATAATTATATGAGCAACAGAAAAGTACTTACTGAATGGGCAGCAAATGGATGGTAGCAAATTTAAAGGTAGGGTAGGTTTTGGTAATTTGGTGACAATACAGAAATAGGAGTCTCGCGAAGCAGGGCCCCCGTCGATTTGGGGATGACATTCTTAATAGATAATATAAAATTATTTATTTCAGCTATTAAAAAAACACCCTTAGAACCAATTTTATTGCTGCTTATAAATAAAAGCCATATTGTAAATACAATGGGAAATATATAAAGTACTGTCGCCATGAAACATCCAACACTAATTGATTTTATCAAAATAATTCTATTTAAAACAAATCCTTGCTAAAAATGGCAGCCCTTCGTCAATTGGTATAAGAAGTGCGTCCCCCGCGCGGGCCCTCGCCGCAAACCGCTCCACGGACCTATAATAAAACCCTCCTTTAATTCCCCCTTTTCCCCTCGACACCCATCATCTCCCCTCCCACCCACACTAAGATGACGCCCGAGTATATTGGACAATTTTCGTACGTACAGAATTCGTGACTCGGTTAGCAATTTAGATATTAGATACGTTCTATGTGAGCGTCTTTTTTGTTCACAGTGTATTCAAAGAGAATTTTACTCACAAGTAATAAAACTGAATTATACCTCGTACATTGAGAAAAGCAATCAAAAATATTAGTAAACTACTTTTCATTCAGGGAGATTTCGAAACTCATTGAATTGAATTTTGACACAAAATTACGGTGCAGGTGGTATAAACTTCTCAGAAAATTAGAAAGAAATCGACGCCAATATATGCCGATACGCAAGCAATATGCCAGAGACCATTCCCGTCCCACCCTCCCTATTTTCCCAATCTTTTTTACGAATCTTTTCCTAAATTTTCAAAAGCAACGCATCCGGGGACGTGTTTATGTTTGACATTTTGGACTAATCTCATTTTGATTATATATATTTGATTTTCATTTTGATCGAATTTGGCGTGTATCTCAAATGTCTATGGACGACGTATCCGCTTACCATCAGGTAGACTGTTGGTAAGCTTTCTAAACACTCTTTTCTAAAACGTAAGGCAAATTGCGAAATTTAGCTTTCCAATTAGCACACGTGCCGTGTAGTATCGGCCTGCACAACACCACCCACGGTGTTGGATATCGTAAAAGGCGACTAAAGTATAACAAAGCGACTACCACAAACGCTGAGGAACCACCTCTAAATGAGTGGACTCGCCAACCCGCTTGACTAGCGTGGCGTTTTAAGGCCTTACATCTCTCATGCACAAGTCAATGTCCCTGAGGAGCCCATTTCCAGCAGTGTATACTGAAAGGACGGTTGCATTGCTGCAATATTTTTTATGCTTAGGTAGGTACATTTCCATAAAGAAAAAAAATACATTTTATGTCAGTAAAATCTTTAGGTTTTGTCGTGACAATTAAGATATTCGCGACCTTATCTACAAAATAATTAGTTGAATAATTTCTACAAAATATAAACAACATTTACCTAGTTCATATATACATACTAGGTACTCGTCACCACAGAGCACTAACAACGAATTGGGGGAGTTTTGTGGCATTGGGGCTGTGTATTTTGTACCTGTGTAGATTTTACAACAAAACTAAGTACTGAATTCACATGCCAATAGTCTAGATATACCTACTTAAATAATAATATAGCATCGTGAAATAGAAATGGAAAAAGTGACATAATAATTTCTTGATTATTACAATATTGATATACCTATTTAAGAAAAACAAAATCTATTAAATCTACGACTTGGCCAGCATGGATTTTGGTTTAAAAGACTCAATAGCCTTTTATGCATCCTTCCAAGTCAAATATCGAAAAATGACGATCAAAAAATATGTAAAGAAAATATATCATGAATTATTTTAAGGCTATGTTCAAATATACGCAAAGATTGTGCGATTTACTATGAGCAGACAAACCGTGAGCTGTTTCGCAAGCTAATTGGTTTCGATAAACTGCTTAATGTGACAGGATAAGAAAAGAAATAACGAGACAAAAACTCATATATATATAATACTATAATACTCATATATACTATAAAATTCTATAATTATGTTCAAACGCGTGTCGCAGCATTCGCACTGAAACGATTTTCAGCTAAGCATTGCAAGTAGAGATGGGATTCTACCCGGTAAATTCCTGGGTAAATTCCAAATTGGGTAAAAACGGGGTTAATACCCGGGTAAATTCCCAAATCGCGGGTAAATATTTAAAAATAATAAATACTTAAATTTCGTGGTTTATTTTTGTCATAAAATTAAAATGTAGGGAGGATGTGGCTAAAATAATAAATTAACACAATTATATCAAGGAAACCGTGCGGTAAGTATAAGTAACAATAAAAATAACAACATAAATCTTGCTAATATTTCAATAGTTTGTTTGTATTTTTGATTGTTTCTTTTTGACATCGAAAGTTCAAACGAAACTAATGACGCGCCCGCACCGCGTCGGCATTGAGATATTATTAATGTGTGATTGAGACGAGGAAGATGGGATGGAAACACAGGGCAAACTCGCGTCCATGCTTACGATTGGTGGGCTCGCAGTTGCTTAACTCGCGATTGGCCTGTCTGTGACTGCTTAGGTCGCAATTGGCTGGCTCTTGGAACCTGCGGCGATGACTGAGCCCACAGACCCTATAATTACTCATTCTTCCGAGTTTGTTGATTCAGTGCGCTCGTTATTATAAGTGATATCCCTAGTGGTTTACTTTACTTGGCTGGCTTAACGGACTACTGGACCATCTTAACACGATTTTATTGGCTTCTTATTGCCGGACTTTGATCTTATGTGGCGGAATTGGAAATATTTTTACTAAGCGACGTAAAACATTTTAATAACAATATTATGTGCTCTTAATGATTATAATAGTCACTTGGACAGATTCGTATCTCGGGGACAGATTTTTATTTAATTCAACACAATTTTTCAGGCACCATGCCTCGCAAGAAAAGAGAAGACATATGGAAACACTTCATTATAAATAATAAATCGGCAAAGTGTAAATATTGTGAACATTTTTACAAAGTAGCAAATGTTAACAAAATGGAAAAACATCTACGAATATGTTATAGGTGTCCTGTTGTTGTTAAAAATCATATTATTAAACATTCAAATAAAAGAGCAACAGTTCATAACGAATCACTGCAAAGATTTTCTAATATAGAAAACTTAGAGCCACAGTCAGCCAATCTGCTCAAACCACGCACTCATTAGAAATCGCCACAGAAAAGAGAAAATATCTCGACAGCCTATTATCAAAAGCTATATTTGTCTCTGGTGCACCTATGTCCATGGTAGAACATCCGTTATGGGTTAAATTTTTTGAAGAGTTGCAGCCACTTTATAAGTTGCCATCCAGGAAATCAATTACTACTCAATTAGATGCAATTTACAATCAAATGGAAAGAGAGATATCAGAAGATCTAAAAACTGCGAGTAATCTACATTTACAGTGCGATGGTTGGAGCAATCAACGAATGGAAGGCGTTTTCAACTTTATCATTGCTAAACCAGAACCCATTTTTGTGAAAAGTCTTAACACCTTATCGAACCGTCACACCAGCCAATACTTAAGTCAAGAGATCCTAAAAGTTATGAATGTTTACGGTTCACACAAATTCGCTACCCTAGTAGGAGACAATGCTAATAATATCCAGAAAGCATTTGATCTTGTGCGAAATACACATCCTCATGTAATACCACTAAAATGCGTCGCACACACTTTAAATTTATTGTGCGAAGACTGTCTGAAGCCAGAACCTATAAAAGCATTCATCAAAATTGTTGTAGACGCTATTAAAACAGTGAAAAAAAAGTCAAGTTCTGAGTGCTTTATTAGCACAAATTGTAAAGGAGAAACATTAAAACTGCCCGTAAAAACACGTTGGGGAAGCTACTTTAATACATTGAAAAGCGTACAGCATACTAAAGTAGCTTTACAGACCTTGGCAGTCCACGAAGAAGCCAGAATGCCAAGTGAGGGCAGAACACATTTACTAGACGAAGACTTTTGGACTATGGTAGAAGAGTGCATAAAGCTATTGCAACCCATTACTGAGAAAATATTTAAATTGGAAGGCAACAATCTAAATATTCATGATGTGTACATTTCCTTCAAAAACATTAAATCAGCATTAAGTTTTGTATAATACTTCCAGATTTGAGAATATTGAATGACAGTGATAGAGAACAGATTTTAAGGTCAGCAGATACAAGGATGAATAATTGCATAAAACCCATTCATTTGGCAGCCTATATGATGGATCCAAAATCACAAGGTGTAGAATTGGACGAAGAGCAGGAGATCGAAACTTGAGTTTTTATATAATTTTGGACAAACATTAAATATAGATGTCATGCCCGATGTGGCCAACTATAGGGCTAAAGAAGGTTTTTGGGGTAAATCATTTATATGGAAAAATATTGAAGATGTGAGTCCCGTCGTTTGGTGGAAAGGACTCTGCATATCAAGACCACTCAGCAAAGTTGCAGTTCGTCTGTTAACTGCTCCGTGTACTTCTGCGGCTACGGAACGGTCTTTTAGCGTTCTTGGTAACGTGCATAGCGCAAAAAGGAATCGATTAACTACGGAAAGAGCAGCAAAAATAGCATTCATTTCTTATAATTGGAATCTCTTAAAAAAACATGAAGACATAGATATAGAAGATGAGCAGGAATTTACCATCTGTACTCCATCAGGACAAAGTCCGATGACTAGTCCTAATATAAACGAGGCTTCAACATCACATGGAGGCTTACAGGATTTTGACTTTTTGGATGTAAATACATTTGATGACTGACAGTGAATAATTTTGTCATAATTTATTTTTTAATATGTATATTTTGTTAATCACCATATTGTTGATCATGAATAAATAGTTTAATTATTATGTGACATCATTTTATTCCTCATCCTATAATTTGAGAATAATAAACCTTTTAATAAATAATATTTAATAATAAAAAACAACTTTTTGGACTTTTACAGGTAAATACTATTTTAAATATAAATTACCTACATGTCAGGTACAGTTGACGTACAATGCGAATTGTTGTAAAATAGCCAAATTGTTTCGGCGGACTCACGGTATACCTACCTAAACAGCAATCGATAGCTACATTATGTTCATAAGAAATAACACATTATTTAACTTTATACTTCTTTATAAAGTTATTTACCCGTGATTTGGGTATTTACCTGGGTAAATATCCAATTTTTACCCAAACGGGAATTTACCCGGGTATTTACCCTTTGGGTATTTACCCGTCGCCCATCTCTAATTGCAAGTAAGAGCTCATTGTTAATTAAATATTTTGTTTTGTTTTTTATTAAAAAAAGCATTCGACGAGCGTATGCTATATAGTATAGGCATGGGTGGACTGTATAGTCCACCTGATGGTCAGCAGATACTGTCGTCTATAGACATTCATGATACTTGTCAACATCAGTTCAGAATACGCGGCGTCTAAGCAAATTGGATATTAATTAATTATTTGACGTAATGTCGACAAATTGTTATCTGCAAATTATCAGCTTAATGTGAGCACTGCTTAAGATTTTTATGTTATACCCTATATATTTGTCGGGGTCAAGCATTCGAAAATAGTATTGATCAAAGATATAGATTTCTCTAATCGCCCGCGAAAATGTTTAATTATGTCCTGGTTATGTCACGACCAAATAGAAAACGGATCTGCCGTTTAAGAAACATCTAGTGTTAAAATCGCAGGCGTCTATGCAATTCTAAATTTTGAAAATTCGGTAACGTGCAAAGCTTCAAAATTAGCAAAATACACCCCTAAACCCGAGGATGACAAACAAAAACTAACCCTTTCTAATCTCGCCTAGCAACCCCCGAAAATAATCTATAACTCCCGCGATTTTCTTTCATCCCTCCCCCTGAGGGGTCAAGTCACCCTGCTTAAGATCGATGGAGGGGATGTAGATTAGACTTTGCGATAAGGGTCGGGTTTCTACCGAATTACGCACCCTTTGTGTTTCTCAGATGGGTTGCTCCAACTTTATGCGTTGTTTTGACGTATTTTATAATTAATTTGCTAGTTTCGTGCCTTAGTTTAACGAGGGCGAGGGAAATTAATTTTAACGAATTATGTGTGCCTTAATATTTATAGGGGTGTATGTAGGTATAGATATTTAGTAGGTATATATAAATAGAGATTGCGATTACTCACATAAACCCCGTTAAAGATAACCAGTGATTTTAAAGAATACCTTTTAAAGTTTTATTGTTTGATTACTTATTTATCCACACCAGCTAGTAATAAGGGGTGGATGGTTTGGCGAGACAAGGGTGAGGCTTTACCAATACCACCCCACTTCTCGCCATCGAGAGGCAGTATGGGACTTCCTTGACAAAAACTGCTGTGTACAGTGCGGTCTTTAAGACCCGTTACACCATGAACCCGAAAGTAATATAATGAACTAACAAGTAGAAAAGGTTTTGCCACTGAGCTGCGACAAGAGGTTTTTCAAAGAACTGTAAATGGGATTGGAAGGTCGGCAGAACATTGCAATCTCCCTGATGTTGCAGGTGTCCATGAGCGCCGGTGACCACATATCACCGTGTGATATGTGGTGATTCAAAAGAAACTTAAATAAGCAGCTACATGGCGACCAATGTGTGCAATGATCAATGAGAGTAATGATCAATGAGTGTAATTGTCAATGAGTATAATGATCAATGAGTGTAATGAACAATGAGTGTATGGATCAATGAGTGTAATAATCAATGAGTGTAATTGTCAATGAGTGTAATTGTCAATGAGTGTAATTGTCAATGAGTATAATGATCAATGAGTGTAATGAACAATGAGTGTAATGCTCAATGAGTGTAATAATCAATGAATGTAATGATCAACGAATGTATGGATCAATGAGTGTAATGATCAACGAGTGTAATTGCCAATGACTGTAATGACAATGAGTGTAATTATCAATGAGCGCAATGATCAATGAGTGTAATGTTCAATGAGTGTAGTGATCAATGAGCACAATGATCAATGAGTGTAATGATCAATGAGTGTAATGATCAATGAGTGTAATGGTCAATGAGTGTAGTGATCAATGAGTGTAATGATCAACGAGTGTAATGGTCAATGAGTGTAATGATCAACGAGTTTAATGGTCAATGAGTGTAATGATCAATGGGTGTAGTGATCAATGAGTGTAGTGATCAATAAGTGTAGTGATCAATGAGTGTAATGATCAATGAGGCATTCATTGGCCGATTCCACAAGTAATTCTTCGCCTTAAAGCCTTCGGTAATGCGCAACAGTACCCACGGTGAAACCGGATGATAATAGATCTACATAACTTTTAATTAATTTATTCCCTAGAATTGCTTGAATAACGGTTTTACACAAACGAAACTTAAAATATCCTATTTAAGCTCATATTATTTAAAAAAGAATTTCCATTTCCATCTCCGAAATGAAAGAAAGTGTGCGTATATAGAGTAATTGGTTGTGAACAGGATCATGTTTTTATTCCAAATTTTAGTCTAATATATGTAAATAAATCGTACTAATTTCAGTAGTGCACTAATTAATACATCGTTAATGTACCCAAGACTATAGACTGACATGATGTGTACAAACATTAGTAACAAGTTAACGCCTTAGGCTTTCAGAGTAACTCTCAGGTACATAATTTGATGTCAGGGGAGTAAGATAACGTGTCTCGCTAATATCCAATACAAAGTGAATAGGTGAGTTTGTACACTGGACAATACGCTAAAGTATCTAAAATCATTTGAACCTGATTCTTATTATAGCGCGCTAAGTTACCTACAGGTGATTCGCATATAACGATTACTGCTAATTTGTTACTCTCGAAGAGTTGGACAGTTCATATGTTCTATATTCATATCATTAATAAAGAATCTGTTAAGAAACTGTACCGCCATATTGATGATATAAATACTTTACGAAACAGATGACGAGGAATTTTTATAGGAACTTGAAGCCACCAACTTTTACGAGTAATAAATGTATATAAAATCGATTTTAAAATAAGACCCTTCTCCATGCATAGTCCTACTAAACCTCCCGTTATAGGTACGAACCTCATCTTTCTGCAGCGCATCTGTTCTACCTCCCGACAAATTTTCTTCATTTCTTTACTCTCTTCCTTATTCACTCGAGAGAGACCTTTGGAAGGAAATTGAGAGGGAGACCTTTTCTGGGGCATAGACAACACAATTACAGTCTTCGACGCCGAACAAATCCTTTGGTCTCCTTTTCCTGTGCCATTGGCGAGCAAACTCGATCAGGCACTTGAGGTTCGCGTCGAAGCTAATAAGGTCAGAGTAGTATGCCGGTCCCTTCTCATATCTTACTCCCTACAACGTTTTTTTCCGTTTCACAGAACCGACAAACGCCCCCCTTCAAATGAAGAATGAAAACTGATGCACTTTGAATTGCGAAGAAATCGAGGAGAAAAATCAAGTTAAGTCAAACGAAAAACACTTTGTGCCTTTTTCTGTTCATTGAACATTTTATGCGTGGGAGCGCTTTAAAAACTTTTTTTTATAATTAACGTCACACTCAATGGCCCACACTAATGTTTGTTAATAGGATAGTCTTATTAAATAAGGTTTATATCAATTCTTATAGGATGAAATTTATGAAATTCTAATATCTAAGATTTTAACCGCAACTTTATGTAGGCACCTTAGAAAAATTGTGCCCTTGTGACTAAAGATAAAATTGACTTCAAGTTTTTTTTTGTATAAGATTTGGTTGGGCGACCCATCAGATGGTAGGTGGTTACCGAAGCCTATAGACACATGCTACCAGAGCGGATGTTAGTAAGAATTTGAATTTATACGCAATTCTATTCATCTGGAAATTATAATTTAATGAAAAATCCTCGGCATTTACAATTTCTAAAAGGTTTAATAGGTCTGCGAAGGATAACCAAATTAATGTGAGACTGATTTATCGCTCCAAGTTGTGTATAAAATATTCACCCTACGTCCCCGAAACTGACGGCACTAGCTATGCAAACTAAGCACATTTACCCTTATTATTTTACAAAACGTTTCTAAACATCGTCACGAGAGACTTCGCACACAGGCGCACCGATCCGTATCTTCGAGGGTCGACATCGCACAAATATATCTAAGTGTCGGGGGTTTCGGTCAGTTTCTCCTTATCCTTTACCCCCTTTCGCCACTATAAACCGCCCACCCCTCCCCTGTTCCTACATTCCCCTCACACCTCCTCATAAACAGTGCTAAATACTGGCGCGCAAAATTGTAAAATTTGGACATAGTCCGTTTTGTCTCGCTCTCTCCAGCGGCGTCAATTTGCTAAGATAACATTGTTACGGGTATCCAGAGGACATTATTTACGTACTACTGGGAAATTAATTTAAAGGTCACTAATTAGACGTCCGCTCCACAGGATGTTAGACAATCGGCGGATCCGGTTGACGTTCAATATTCAATTTAGACGTCGAACACGATTCGAATTTTCGAAGTTACTAGTTGCTTTATCTAGTGACAGCTTTGTTAGTTTAGACAGACTAAACAAAGGCAGTTAATTAGTTAACTCGATGCCGTATTAAAATCGAGATATGTGAAATGTGAAGTCCCGAAATACACCGACTTTAGTACGAACCATGTAAAATCCTGACACGCAAGTACGACTATCAATTAATATTCGATTAAAATAAATTCGTAGCTGCTAGGTAAAGGGAAATAAGTCCAGTTTTAATAAAATCATTTGTTACCAATGTAGTAAAGTCATTTTAATAAAGTAGCTTTACTTTATTACACGATAAAAGAAATAAATCTTATAAACAAACGTTTTAAATAAACATCTAAAGGTAATTCGCGTTTCAGTGGTAAAAATTGAGCTCCGACGACTTATTGTCACCATGAAAAATATTTTGTCTAGTTTTTTCGTTTTTTGTTAATATTTTAATAGTTAATTACTTATATTTTATATTTATTTCGTAAATGCAAAGGGCGGGTCAAAACCGAGCATAATTTTATATTGATTACACCTGTCTCTATCTATGATCCACGATATAAATAAATCTGATTCTGAAAAATCTCATTTTCGATACTTATTACCGTACAGCTGCAGAACTATACAAGGAAATATAAATGGCATACTGAAATGGTAAATTTTCTAAAGGCAAAATGCTGTAAAGTCCAACCTAAAAAATCGATAACTCAAAAATATTCAATTAGCTGCGAACATTAATATTCTAGCGTCGCGGTCGTCAAGTGCCGCTGGGGGGATAGTGCAGGTGACCCCCCGCCCCCAAATAACATAGGGGGGGGGGGGCTGCGGAGTGCGGAATGATGGCTGAAATCCACGTTTTTAGGCCTACCAAGCTTTTTAGCATCGCATTCACGTACGCTTGGAGGCAATTTAAAGTTTATTTGGTGGCTATAGGTTAAAATTTGTTATTCTGTTAATCCATTAATATATGCTAGGTAAGGCGAATTCCACGAGTCTAAATGTATCTAAATATAAATGCTAAATTGGGCAATTCATTAATTAATACGGTTATTAACAACGACCTTTGTAGGTACATTGTTTCGTTCACTTTCTATTATACCTACTACTGTTTACCTACTGTTTACTTACTATCTACAACTAGAATTATAAAAATAGAACTTACTATAAGTAAGATAAATAAAAGTAACGTGACGTGCAGATATAATGTATTAAGCTATTATATCTAGCTTTATATAGCTACATACAGAACATTACTAGGTGCATATAAAACAATCGAGGGACACATGTTACAACATGTGGATCTTTAATTATTCTACTTGGACCATGCGCTTGACTATTTTCAATAAAAATAGTCTGTGATGCTGCAAATCAAACAGCCCTGTCAGTATCCCTTAGTCGCCGCGAGTCGACCCCCACGGGAAGAGATACCAGAAGACTAAATTTATTAAATAAAGGTCGCAGCAGTAAACGCGAGAGTTGAGTGGAAAAGCATCTCATATACTTCTATATCTACACGCTAAAACACCTAAAGACAATATTTGGAATAAAATGTTCAACGCATTTCGAAATCTAAATCTCGCATCAAGTCCAAATACTTATACGATATACCCCAATAAATAGGTATTTAAACAATTACGAAACTCTTCAGTCAACAGAGACCCAGCTACATAACATAAAGCGCGTCGTCCACATGACGCGCCACTATTAATCATAGAAAATGACATAGCGCATTGTGCGACTCCGCTCTACTCAAAATTGTGAAAACCTATCCGGACAGGACACAGGCGAACTAATAACGTGGTCCGCTCACACTTCGGAAAAGGCCCAGCAGGGGGGTACCGTCAACAAATACAAGTTTAACCTACCACTATTTTTTTTTGCATTTTACGAGTGATTATTTCCCCTATCGAACGTGATTTATGGTCTGTTTATCCTTATTTGGGATTAAAATTTTTGTTCTGAGGACATGATTGTAGACGTCAAACACATGGTTTCGCTAGTCGATCAAATATAACGGCTAATATACAACTATAAGTATATACAGTAGTATATAAGCTGTATACATATATAAGCTGCATATAAGCTGTATGTTGGGTGCGGCCGAACCTTCTCCAAAGCCCGAAACCATGGATTTCGTTCCATGAAAATTTAATGAATAATTTTTTGCAAAAAAGAAAATAACATTTTTGAGCTTTTATACAATTTTTCTAACTATTTGTCAAATATCTAATAAAAACATGTAATGAACTCTAAATCATGACGTTTCGGGAAAGGTTTAAAACATACTCTGTATGGCTGGATGTATTTCATATGAGACATCGCGAGTGTCGCAACAGCCCGACAGCCGTTTGAACACTTTCAAGCGACCCCATAGAATTGCTTTCAAGCTTCTGGTCGCCTGCCTAGTCACGAAGACTTATAAACAAATAAAAAAAATATAAAACATATAAACGTAAAATACATATGTGCATTGAAAAGTAAATGTAAGCAGTTTTGTTACTCGTACAATCATAATCTATACTTATTTATTTATTTAAGATACACCATCAGCATTTGAGAAAAACAATATTAATGACAAAAACTTATAATTCTATTTACAGTGTTCAATACTTTAACAGGTGTGTACAACTTTAACACAAAAGGTATGCCAGTACGATAAAATACAATTAGATTAAAAATTTGATTAAGATAAAGACAAATATGTACTTATAAATAAACTCAATAACTCATGTTGAATTAGCCAAGTTTTCAGCAATGGCTTTCGATGAAGAAAATACTATAGGTCTAAGTTAACCTCCAATAAATTGCAAAGCAGTTATTAATTATTATGTGTTCCTATTGATTTCCAAAGATCTTGATGAAATTCTAAATTAAAGGTACTTTTTTTTTTTAAAAAGAAGCAACTTGTTTTGCCCATTTCCTTTACAATCCGACGCTACATTCACACACTGCTTGACGATGACGCGACGTGCGTGTGTGCGTGCGGTGTCGCGCGTGACGCCATGCAACCGACGTGATATATTGAGAACTGCGCCAAAAATCACTAGTTTGTGTATGTATCAGTATGTATGTTTTGCGTTATTTTCTACGCACTCTGCATGAAGTGATAACATGGACGGATATCGTGATAACCTAGGCACCTACGAAAATTAGTTCCTGGATTCCATTACGTACAAGATTTATAATTAATTACTTAATTATTATACACACACGGACGCGTATAGGTATACTCGTACGTACATACATACGTCTTTAAAGCTACTTAAAAACATACACGTATGTACTTGTACCAGCCTTTAATGTCCCACTGCAGGGCATAGGCTTCCCCTAGTAAATCACTGTGGGTTTTCGGACCGTAGTTTACCACGTGGGCCCAGTGCGGATTGATGGATACACATACTACAGATATTTTTTATTTCTCGGTCACACGGGTTTCCTCCCGATATTATTTTCTCACCGCCGAGCTAGGACAATTTTAAAAAATCTGTACTATAGGTAGTAGAAATTCAGTGGTGGTACGGGCCGAAGGTTTGAACTACGATCACATGAATGTGAGTCGAATCTATACTAGCATAGGCCTAGGTTCTCACAACATACACACATACGTACTAACAAACATACAAATATAGGTAATTATAAAATAAGAATTAAGAGTAGTAAATAAGAAAATAAGATGACTAATAACTAAATAATAATTAATTAGAAATACAATTACCAAATAATTAATTTATAAATGTATAGTAAAATTTAATAATGATATTTCTAATTAAATATTTAATATACTTTAAATATTAAATATATTAAATAATTAAATATTTAAATAATATATTAAAAAAGAAAATTGCTGTGCCCTCGCAGAATAAATAATAGAAATAGTAAGTAGTGCTAGTAAAGTACCTATGTATTGTAAATAGTAAGTAATAGTAAGCGATTGGACATCACAGATAAAGCACAAAGGTTTTTGTGATGCTTATGTTGTTAAATAATGTGTAATAATAGTACGGATTGTAAAATGTATAGGTGATAAACGAACAGTTCACCTTATCGCAAGTGGATATTGTTGCCCATGAACATTCGACCATACATGCCAAAAACAGCAGTTCAGAATGAAGAACGTTGGCTCGGTTAATGAAATATTTGCAAAAAAAATTCGTTCCGTCTCGACCGCAATCAGAACTGTAAATCTAAGATTGATGTTACCTTAGACTTAAGGTTAATATTATCTTTTATTGATCAGTATTTTTTAATCGGTTCCAAGTCTTGATGAGAAACATCTAAGAAAGATGATAATGTTAAAAGTTTTATTATGGTCTGAACGAAGTGCGGTCCATCCGCATTTCCTCGATACGGAGGTGTGGCATACTGTTCACTTCAAAAATCATTTTATACCGCGAGCCCGTAGGCTGAGGAACGAACTGCCTTAAGAGGTCTTTCCATTACGCTATGATATGGGGTTCTTCAAGAAAGCTGTGAATACAATTTTGCAAGGTCGGCGGCGCACCCGCATACGCCCTCGTATTGCAGGTGTCCATAGGCGGCGATAACACTTACTGTTATTTACTGTTATGAGTCTGAAACTAGGAGTGGGTCTGCGCAGTGGGTCTTTTCTTTCGAAGAGTTGCCGACGAAAGAGAAGAAAGGACGGAGCGCTGAAAAGAAGATGATTGCCTGCTTCTTAGCAAATCGGGCCACTTTGAAAATTACTGAGAAAACTTGAGAAAATAAAAGAACAGTAACTGCAGATTGGTATGTGAACAGCTGCTTGCTTTCTGTTTTGGAAAAAAGTTGTACGACGCCAACGAAGCAGGATGTTCCTCCATCACGACAATGTCCTAGCTCACCCCGCCAGACAAACGAAGCAATTTTTGAGTACTGTAAATGTAGAGTTAATGGGTCATCCGCCCATACAGCCCCGACCTTGCGCCCTGTGATATTTATTTATTCGCGAAAATTAAGGATAAACCTTAGAGGAATACGTTTTATGAATGCAGTAGAGGCAGTAACGGCCCTCCAAACGGCTGTTGAAGAGGTGCCTAAAGAAGAGTGGGCTGAATGCTTCAACCATGGTTTCATCGCTTGAAAAAGTGTATCGATTGTCGCGGAGAATACTTCGAACATCAATAAAACAACTTCGATATACATATCTGATTTCATTTTTGAGATCCTAAAAACTTTCAGTGTCACCCACGTAGTTAGATCGCATACGAGTATCGTATACAATATTCTTGTCCGAACCGTTTGAAAAACTCTCCTTGTGTAAATGAGCCATAAGGGAACAGTCCCATAAAGGAGTTGCATCTGATTGTAAAACTGGTTTTCTTTTGTGTGCTGTCGCAATGTGGCACTTATTTTATGTAGACATAAATAACCACCTTGATACTCTGTTGTAAAAGCAACTACCTACGGAAATTTACAATTTTCGCATTACATTGATGCAAACTTGAAACAACGCATAAATCATCAGCACCATGGAGGCTCTGCCAAAAGCAAACAGGTAACCAAAATGGCGGACAATGGTGGGAAAGTATGCGAGAGCTAATCGTGTCATTATGATAGATCGCTTGGGAAAAACAGTGGCACTTACTACCCTTTGTCCTGGGGAAAGGGATAAAAAACATTGAAAATGTTAGTGGATAGTAAAGCCGAAATGACGTAAGCGCCGATAGAACACGCCTACATAAGTTTACCTATACCAAAAATGTTTAAAACGCTAGCAAAAGTGCAAGAGCACTGCGCCGATGGATTCGATGACGATGATTTAGAATTACTTGGATTTTTGAGACAATAATATGGAACTTCACACAAGTCACTATTTCTTTTGGGATTAGTTGATGTTATTACCTTTGGTTAGGGATAGGTTACGGAGCAGAGAAACTCATAAAAGTGTGTAAGTAACCGCGATATAGGTTGAAGAATCAGTAAGCTGAAGTGGCAACGGGTAGGTTATGGGTAGGTAGGTAGGTAGATATACCTAAACGACAACTGATGGAGCAGATGAATCTTTGAATGGAAACCACGTATCGACAAGCGGGACGCCTTACGACTAGGTG
Organism: Sesia bembeciformis; assembly: GCA_943735995.1. Classification (NCBI taxonomy): domain Eukaryota; kingdom Metazoa; phylum Arthropoda; class Insecta; order Lepidoptera; family Sesiidae; genus Sesia; species Sesia bembeciformis. Next base: position 10,838,608 of record OX031042.1, on the reverse strand, counting down.
GACGTGTTTGTTGTGTGTGACTTGAAATTGTTTGCCGGTAATGGCTGGATGAAACAAGCTGAAGATCGTGAATTGTGGCGGACTTTAGGAAAGGCCAATATCAAGCAGAGTCGAGACGTAGGTATTATACGAATGGTATATGAAAGTTTAGAACAATAAAATTAATAAATAATTTATGAAATAACTAAATATTTCTATTTTAATAATGTTTTCCATGGTGTTCAAAAAAATATTAAAGACGCTACAAAATGTAGTGAAAAATTTTCAAAAAAAAAGGAAAATGGCCGCGCAGTGATCGTCAAGGGGTGGGCATTTTAAATGTTCATTCTCTAACACAGGCGCAATAGTCAGTGCGATGACGCGACGGGGGCGGAACTACCCCTTACTATCGTTCAACTACTGGTACTCACACTTGTAAAAGGACCAATGTAATTTAACACTCCCCGCCGCCCTCTTACTTTGACAGGGCGAAACAAGGCACAGGACATTTTGGCACGGTGATGGTTCTTTTTAAGTTGGTTGGCACACAGTCGTAGGATGTCAGCGAAAACTACACGCACACACGTGAAGTTAGGGGGATCGTACGTGGTAGGCATAAAATTCGAAAATATACATAGCCGCGCGTATTTCTCTTCGCAGAGCCGCAAATGAGATGGTTGTCGGAGTGGAACGAATGCGCAATTTCACGTTAGTTGTTGACTTATCTATTTATACTACCTAACAATTGTATGCTGGCGAGTACAAATTTTCAATTATAAAAAGTATTTTTTATATATTATATTAGATACCTACTCCATTTTTTGAGGCATTTATGTACTTACTTTCTGTGTATATAGGTTTTAATAGTGGTCTATTTTTACGAATGGCATAACATTACTATAAGTACCTACCTAGGTATATATAATAAAATTAATACAAAATTATAATCATTTTTCTTTTAAATACCTACATACTGCAATTTGTTAATCTATTTTAGAGGCTGTTTGCTTAGGAATATTTATTCTCGAATCTCATTCGTGAGGCCGTGAGTGCAAAATCGTGACTAAGTATCTCTACTTAAGTACCTACCGATTTCTAGAAATTATCACAAGCTACCACGTTCTAGAACTAAAAAAAAATTGGTGCATCAATCCATACTGGGCCTCCCGGTTTTGTTTAACTATTAAAAGGCTGGAAAAAAGACTAATTAACTATTAACTATCTACTTTATGTATAATATGTAAACGATTTGAATGAAATAATTAAGCAAACGGCTTTCATAAATAATATCTACCTATTTATGGTCATAAAATACCCTATGCAAAAACACAATACGTAGGTATACCTACCTATCCATAAAATAAAATAATTGCTTACCTGAACCACTACAAATTCTTCAAAATAAAACTTTTTTCTAGTTTAAATTTCCATTCTGCATTTCTTTCTCTTCTGAAGAAATGGAAAAATCTTCAGACTAAAAACGCACCGCTAAAAATGGAGACATATTTGCGATGCGATAACATATCGTATGTAACGCCGAAGGATATTCCATTCCTCCTTTAAATTGCACGGCATTTAACATCACATTTTCACAAACACAGTTATCTACTCTGCATTCTTAATTTCTCACTAAAAGACAATTTTAACTTTTCAACTTGCACATCAATAATATTACAGGAGATACCAAAATAAGTCTTGAAGAGATTTTGTCTAATCTTTGACCGTTACGATCAAGGATCAAAGGTAGAATGTTGAATCTTACAATCTGAAAGGGCAACGGTCATTACAATTCTCACATAAATTTGTATGAATTTGCATTAATTTGATCATCTCGCGGTCCACGATTCAGGTGTTGGTACAGACCGCGTGGAACCGGTTTCGTGGGATCCATGACCACCCCTTCGGGAATATGTGTTTTATATTGATAACCATCAATAGATAGATACCCTTATTATTTTATTAACATAAAAATTGCGTCAATCAGAGATTACATTTCATAGTTAAGCAATTAATTAGGTATATTGAATTCATATTATATTATCGATGGCAACTTTTTCTTTCTTTCTTTTTTCTTCTATACATATAATAAAACAGTTAAAGGGTTGAGTCTGTACGTTGACTTAATTAAAAATAAATGGGAGTCTCTTTAGAAGCTACAGAACCCAACACAGTAGTTATTAAAATTTTTGTCTGTAGGTATGTACCTATGTCTAAAGTCTGTTTGTTTGAACCATCTATTTTTCAAAAAAAAACACGAGGATGTTGAGTGATTGAGGAAAGTGACAAAATTACCTGTAATAGAATTACTCAAAACTATTAGATGGATTTTCATGTATGAAATCCATCATGTCGGTGCTTTTATACAGGTGTTAAATATACAGTGTTAATATCATCATACAGGTGTTAAAAATATTTTACACCTGCTTAGTCCACGCGAGCGAAGCCGCAGGCAGAAGCTAGTTTAACACAAAACATAACATTCATGGATCTCTAATGTTGATAGTACGACTCTTTTATGTGATTGGCCAAATGAAGAAAAATTAATTAAACCAGATTTAGCCGTTTTCAAATCTTACAACTTTTATTGAACAAATGATCGCTAGGATTGACAATGTTTTACCGAAAAGTATTGTTTTTTATATAGAGAATGAGGCGAACGGGCATGTGATCCACGTGATATGTCGCCACCGTCGCCCATGGACACTTGCAACATTTGGCGGTATACGGGTGCGCCGCCAAACTTGAAAGATTAGTGTAAGATTATCGGACATTTTATAAAATAAACTGAGTATACACATTTCAATCTTGTCATTTACATATTTTTTTATGGATGAAGTCGGCAGACGAGCATACAGTCCACCTGATGGTAAGTGGATACTGTCGCCCATAGACATCCACGATACATGCCAACATTAGTCCAAAATGACAAACGTTGGCACGCCCCCGGATGCGCTGCCTACCTTTGTTGATGAAAGAATGGATTTGGAGAAAGGGTTGGGAAAATGGGGAGGGCTTTCGCACATCTCACTTACTACCAAACACGTAGGTACGTACATTAGGGAAATAAGATAAAGTGAGAAATGCAGAACATTTCAAGGTACTTCTGTGACAGGGGGGTAACGTGGCCAGTCGAGCGCGTCCAGCAGCTGTTGGATTGCAGCGTGCACTCTCCCCCTTAATAATGATAAAAAAAATACACTTATTTACGTTTATTATACACTTTACACTTATACCTATCTATATTTACGCAAGTCGAGTCGCGGACAAAATGCTAGTTATAATAAAATAATATAATTTTGTACCTAGTCGTAATACCATATCGAATTGATTTTATAAATGTTGTTATACTTAAAATTATTACGTTTAGACAAAACCTAATAATATTTGCCTATGAATTAATTTAAAATTTGATCATTCAAAAATTCCCAAAAGGATTTAATAGCAACAATTCTATTGAACTGAATTTAACCTTCAATCGACAACTACTGTACAAGTACCCAGATTTTAACACCTCTCGCCTATGTGTTCCCGTCTGCCAGAAGACAGCTAAATGGACTGGCGTGTCCCACCGGCCCAGCAAACTTCCATACTATTTAATAATCAATAATTCCTTGACGCCTCGCTTTGCTAACAAGCGTTGGAAGTACGTTTGTTTGTTTGTTTATCATGCGGATAAAATACTTAAAACGTTTTTAGTAGAATTTGTGTAAAGTTAATCATTTTTAACGATATCGCGTTTTTATTGCATTGTTTTTTTATGGCTGTCTAAATACTAATATAGTATATTAGTCTAAATACTAATACATTAGTCTAAATACTTATACATTAGTCTAAATACTTATATATTGGTCTAAATATTTATACATTAGTCTAAATACTAATACATAAGTGTAAATACTAATACATTAGTCTAAATACTAAGTTTTTAGATACACAGTTACACAGTTATTAATTATTAAAACTGAAACTGAACAGTTTGATAATGCTGTATACGTACACTTTTGAGTAAGTACGCATCTAATCTCAGACGATACCCGGTGACCACACTTTAATGTATCCAGCACTCTAGTGCTGGATACATTATAGTCTATTATAGTCTACTTCTACGAATATAAAATTAAAAGGGTCCCAGTTCGGGGAGTCTCGCAATTTCCATTTTGAATTGCGCCGACGATGCCCCCCAGTGGTGTTGAATAACTGTCGATCGCTTGCACTGGAATATGCAAGTTTACGAATCATGTGATAATAGTCGAACACAGTGTTTCCCACCTTTTTTTTATCCACGACATACTCCAAAGTTAATAAGAAATAATTGAAAGAGCAGCAAAAAATACTGAATAGGCAACAAGTTGATGGTAGCAAATTTAAACGTGCGTTAAGTTCAGGTTCTCTGGATAAAAATATAGGAGTAACTTTGTTTTTCATATGTAACAAAAGCACAAATAAGTACATTATGCCAGTCGAAATCGCATAAAAATTATAGTACCGTCGAAACAACCTAGGTGTCGCTCAGTAAAATGATAGTAGGTTTACTGAGGGCAAGAATTGGACTCCTTGATAGAACAAGAAAAATGCAGTCTCATGTTTTTCATTAATTTATAATAATTATAAAAGGTATAGGTAAGTACAGTGATAGGTACAGTGTCAATAATTATAAAAGGTATAGGTAAGTACAGTGATAGGTACAGTGTCAATAATTATAAAAGGTATAGGTAAGTACAGTGATAGGTACAGTGTCAATAATTATAAAAGGTATAGGTAAGTACAGTGATAGGTACAGTGTCAATAATAACAAAAGGTATACACACTTACTTGAGTTTCAAATAAAAAAGGGGATTTAGATGTAATTTATGTCATTTTAATTTATTTTAATCATTAAAACGAAAGGATATCCTAAATTAATAAATTGACTATAATTACCAGTATTGATTTATAATGACATCTGTTAACGCTGGAATGAAATGGTTGTTATACTTCAGTTTAACACATATTGCACAGATGGCAGCACATGGACATCATAAATAAGTAATGAACTAACTTACTCATAATTACTAGTAATTACTGTTCGACTCATATTACTAGTAATCATAATTAAGATGACAGACGAACTAACTTGGTGGTAAGTGGATACTGTTGCCTATGTACGCCCGTGTAAAGACATCTGGTAAATTGGAATTTGCAAATAAATTATTTATTTGGAAAAGACTGGGAAGGGCGAAAAATGTGTTTTTTTTTTTGTGGCATTATATTTATATTATGTCTGATGCTAAAATATTTTCAGCGAACTCATTGTAGTTGACCTTAGGGTCAAATAAAACAATGATGCAGGTGTAAAAATCTAAGCAAATATTATTATTTAAGCAAATTCTGTTAAACATTAAATAGCTAGGTAATACCTACATAATAAGCCGGCAACTCATCATACTAAGTAATTAACGGAATTTAGGTAGGTACCTAGGTACTTTAGGTAGGTATTAAAGACACAAAAAAATATGATTTTAAAATTTGTGTGTTTATGACATTACCTATAGTTCTTCGTCCCCATTAATTGTTTATGTTTGATTTAATTTTGAACTCTGAATTTCAAATCGATACCTATTATATATTTTAACATTTAAAATTTACAGTAGGTACGGTACATACACACAAATAAACATGCTAAATTTCTAAAATAGCTTTATTAAGATTTAAAACAAACGGGTTTGTTTTTTGCCGTATTTCTGTTTGCAAATTGTTTTCCGTCTTTTGTTACTGTTTGGCTTATTTATTTATTTAGACATTTTATATTAGAATTTTCCATTCTCCCACCGAATTGCGCGGCACACCTGCGCCCGCCCGTGACGTGTAATAGAAACTATGTAATTCTACCCACTACGGTTTACTTACACTGATGTAACTGGCTGTGACGCCACTATCTTCGTCTGTTCTTTCCTTGACGACTTGGCGCGTATTTGGAAGACGGAAGATAAGTAAAATCAAAATACCTATGTATACCTTATTTATTCTCAAGATTAAATGTTTACTAACAAATCGCAAATCCAGATTTAGACACAAGAAAAAAATAGATTTACCTCATATTTCATAACATTCTCCCCCGTGTGCACGGATACTCTGTAAATATCAAGTACCTACCTACCCATTATTTTAACCTAAATTATGTAACACTTAAGTTGTATGTTTTATCTTGTTTTAATCTATAGTTATAAAGTTGATATGATATGTTCAACCCTTAGATTGACATCGTAAAAAATCAGATATAAATAACTTACACAGTTATAACCACGACAACAAATTAAAGACACCTCTATAAAAGAATAAATTGCGTCATCATAATGTAATTTTTAATTTATTCGCCTTATACCTGCTGTTGACATTTGACATGTTTATTCTTCCAAATAAACTGTTCCACCATAAAGTCCAAAGGATTGTTCTATTTTACAGACTTTTTCAACATGTATTCATACGTATTGTTAGGCTTGGGCACGGCTAAAAGGTAAAATTTACGCCGAGGCGTTGGCTCCTTAATGAACTCCTTTAATCACCAGTAAAAGTGTGACCTGCAGTTTAAAAAAACCTAATAACAACCCCAAGAAGTGGTACAATCTATGTTCGCGTCGACGAGAATGTGCTCTGCGACATAAATTCACGAAAAATAAGATAAACCTATGCCTGTACCACAATGAGTGTAGTGTGCCTGGGGGCCCTTACCTTATCAGCTGAGCTATCTCAAGTAAGTCGGACACATAACATTAAAATTTCAATGAATTGCGTCACCATAAGTTGGTCCCTCGAGCTGGATCCACAAGTTATCAAGTCAAATCAGTCATTTCAACATTTACACACATCTTTACACTTTTCTACATTAAAACAAGCACACAATAACCTTGTTTCTAGTCTAAAGTTTGTGTAAATTGATTCTAACCGAATTTGGCTTATTTTAAATTGCGTAAAAAACGGTCTAGTAGAACTAACAACTAAGTATCGGAAAAATGCATTCTTTTGCAGAGCAACGTCAGAATACAATGCCCTTTGTAAACAATCTCTAGACCTTAATTTGTTCCATACTATGTCTACTGGGGTGAGAAAATTCGGTTTTTCGGTTCTCCACCTCGCTAGCATTTTTTTTTTCAAAAATCGGACATATTTTTAGTCTGATTTTATTTTCCTTACTCTTGTCTGCAACCTTAGATAATAGATAACTATTAGATATAGCTATTAGATAATAGCCAATCTGTTATTGGCTTTAATTGTCTGTCCATCTCAACTCTTTGTTCGCATATTGTATTGTTGATGCTTGGTTTACTAAGTAAACATAAAATAAAAAACTGAGTTACGAACCGGCATCCAGCGAATTGTGTACGTTTTCTTATCCGAAGAAAAAACGTACGAAGAAGTCACATCTGTCTTCTTCAGAGAAGAATGCGTTAATCTACTAATATGGTTTAAAGTCAGTAAATATTATAAATATGTAATTGAAACTTTTTTACCTAAAGTAAAAAAACATTTAAAGTTTATCGGAATCTAACTGGCAGTGGTTGCTTAGCGACGATTTGTTAGAAAACATTTCATCTTAGGAATAAATAAGGTACAAGTATATAATTATTTTTTCAGCAGTCAACTAAGCTATAGATAAAACATTTTTGGTCCATCGACCGGAATTCATTTATTCGACCAACACCTAAACTACGATATCAAGTCTCAGTCAATTAATTTTACTGAAGTTTAAATTTTCAAACTCAGCTTTATATTAGTAATTTCTCTATTTCACCATATAAACACAGAGCGTTACATGTTATTTACTGAATATTTGGTTATTCTTCTTAATTTTTGAAGTACGATATTTATTTTATCTTAATTTTCACTATTGACTCATCTTTTATACCCTGAAAATTCTAGAAGCTACCCTCTAGCGCGGAAAACATAATGGCGGCAGACTGGTTTTTGTTTTATGCTGTGGCCCAACTATTAAAAACCATTTATATATATAATATAATCAATACTATTGTTTTATAATCAATACTAATTGCGTTGCTCTGAACAGAGAAACAACATTAAAAGCTATTGATTCTCCAAAAATCTCTTTAGATGAAGTCTCCTTATTATTCACTTCCACCTGTCAGTGCCATCAGTGACAACCTCGCCCTTCTGTCAAACCTCCATTTGCCTCAACCATAGAGACTGGCACAGACAACCTCAACCATAGACAGGAACAGACTGAATGACCATTTACATCTCCCCCCCCCCTTTTTAGGTTTCTTCTGGTACTGGAACAAGTTTTGTATGGTGGAAAAGATTTGATTCGAATTTTTTATGCCCTGTGTTTACTCTATATATTGAGTTTGACAATTTTCCTAAAACTTTGTATGGGCCGATTTTTAATTCATCTAGTTTTTTTCTGTTTAATCGATTTCCGTTTTCAACATATACCGAGTCTCCTATTTTGAGTTCGCATTTTTTTCTGTTTTTGTCGAATTGTTGCTTATTATAATTGTGTGATCTTATAGTTTTCTCCAAAGCTATTTTTCTATCTTGCATTAAATCATTATGTGTTATTTGTTTTTTCAGTTCATCTGGTAGAATATTAACATTTTTTCCTTCTAATAGATATTCTGGAGAAAATCCAGTCACCGTGTGCTCCGTTTCATTATATTTTTTGGTACATTCGTGAGCAATAGTCGTCCATGCCAATTTATCCTTCTTTTCATTAATCTTACATCTGATTTTATTAACTAGTGTTTGGTTTAATCTTTCATTCAAACCATTCGAAAAAGGTGCATTTACTGCAGTGAAAATTATGGGTATATTTTCCTTATCTAAGAAGTTTTTAAATTCTTTTGAATTTATACCCGGATATTGATCAGATAGAATCATGCCAATTTTATTTTCCTGTGTCACTTTACTAACAATCTTTATAAAATCACTCGAGGTTTGAGTTTTTGACGTCAAAATGTAGGCATACCTGGTGAAGTGGTCTACCAGAAGGTGTAAATATGTTTTTGTAGAGCGTGAGCTACCAAATCCACCGATGGTATCTATAGACATTATTTCAAAAGGGTAAGTAGCGGGCCCTAGATGAGACATTAGTCCAAATTTATATTTACCTCTAGATTTATTTTTTATGCAGATTTCACAGTTGTCGCAAATTTTCTTTATATTATGTGTTAAGTTTTTCGCTACGTAGAATGGTTTAATTTTCTTTTCCATTTGTTGTATTCCTATATGACAGTAAAGATAATGTATGTTTTCTATAAATTTTTTACTAAATTCCTCAGTCAGTACAATCTTTTCCTTTCTTCCTATCTTCTTATAGTATATTTTATCTTTTAATTTTAGTTTATTTTTATTTTGTTTTATATCTTCATTTATTTCTTGATCATTTTGGATATCTTCTAATTTAATAAAGTTTACAATTTTTAAGATTTCATCTTGATTTTCATATGGTTCTAATACAGGATTTCTGCTCAAACTATCAGCTTCTAAGTTGTATTTTCCTGGAGAATATATTACCTCGAAATTGAATTGAGATAGATAATACGTGAGGTCTCCCAGTTCTTCATCCGTTCTAGCCTTAATATTCATTTTTTCTAGAGGTTTATGATCAGAGAAAATTGAGAATTTTTTTCCCATGAGCCAAAGCTGCCAATATTTTACTGCTTCTTTTACTGCTAGACACTCCAGATATATAGCTTTTTTCTTTTTTTGGGAGTCATTTAATTTTTTTGAAAAATATGCACAGGGTTTTTCTTCTCCATTGCGTTGTGGTTGTTTCAAGATAGCGCCTATGCCCTGTATACTAGTGTCCGTGTATATATGTATCGGCAGATCTGGGTCAAAGATTGCTAAAATGGGTTTTGAACACAGTAGCTTCTTTATTGTATCGAATGATTCTTGACATTTCTCTGACCAAACAAATTTTTGTTCTTTTCTTAACAAATTATGTAAGGGATCTAATATGATTGATATATTGGGAACATATTTTCCATAAAAATTTATTTTACCCAAAAACTGACGAACATTTTTTTGTGTTTTCGGAACAGGGAAATCTTTTATAGCAATTAAATTATCCTTCAGAGGACTAATTGTATTATTTTTTATTATATGGCCTAAGTACTTCACCGAGTCTTGTGCAAAGTTACATTTAGAGAATTTCAATCTAAAGCCTTCCTTTAAAATTGCTTCCAATAACAATGATAAGTGCTTAATGTGTTCTGGAAATGTCTCAGAAAATACCAGAATATCATCTATGTAATTTACGGTGAACTCTGATAGCCTATGTTTCCTAATAATGCTACTTAATATTCTCTGAAAAATTGCAGGAGAAGTTTTTAAACCAAACGGTAAACAGGTCCACTGAAAGTGGTTTTCTTGAGTAACAAATGCTGTTTTCTTTCTGTCTTCAATTTTCAAAGGGATTGACCAGAATGCTGAATTTATATCCAGTGTTGAGAAGAATTTGCAGTTTCTTGTTTTTATCATTAAATCCTCGATTAGTGGAAACGGTTGTGATTGAGGAATCACAATTTTATTTAGATCGCGAAAATCTATGCATAATCTAGATTTTCTTCGTTCTTCCTTTTTATAGGCCAATGTTACCGGGGCGGCAAAAGGACTATAAGACTCTTCAATTAATTTTTTTTGTAATAATTTCGATACTTGTTGTTCTATTTCTTTTTTATCCTCAATAGTGCACCTATATGGTCTTTTGCTACAATATCTATCTATTAATAAATCAATATGTGCTTCATAGCCCTTCACCGTGCCTATATCATATTTATCTTTAGCAAAAAGTGATTTATATTTGCAAATTAATTTATTTATTTCTGACTGTTCCTGAAGGTTTAGATGATTTACTGATATGTTGAAGTTTGTCACTTCCACGTGTTCATTAAAATTTATTTTACACTTATCATTTGTTTCAACTTGAGATTTCCCTAGGACATTCACCTCCTTATTTTTTTTATATAAGTTCTGATTTTCTTCAAACTTGCTACCTGAAAAGCCAGGAATTATTTTTGTGTTATTGGGATTTATTTCTTCCTTATTATCCTCTTTTTTTAAGTTTAGGATGTTTTGTGTAATTTCTAATTTTTCATTTTGAATTAGTTGAAATTTTTCTATGCAATCTAATCCAATTAAGAAATCATAATCGAAATTCTCTTCATCTATGACAAAAACATTAATATTTTTTTCAATGTCAAAAATCTTTATCTTTAAATTTACTATTCCTATGGATTTTTTTACACCATTAATCGTTTTTAATTTTGCATTTTCATGATTATTATTTATTGAGTTACTTTTCAAGGACAATAATCTTGAGTTTATTAAAGATACATTCGATCCTGAATCATAAATTCCCAAAGTTTCTAAGGTATCATTTATTATTAATTTAATTTTGATTAATGGTGAAGTTGCTAGTTTTTTGGATCTATTTCATTTAATTTCATCTCTAATTCCGAATTGTTGACGCTTCTAATTTGACCTCTTTTGGGTCCGTCACTATTTTTGTTTTTAAACCAACATAAGGATTCAGGATGATACCGGTTTCCTTTATTTTCTTTTTCACAGATTCTACATGGTCGGTCTCTTCTATTACTTTGAAAACTTTCTTTAATTTTACTTTCAAAACCTACCATCTTTTTTTCCAAAATCTTTTTATGCACCAAATGTTCTAAACCTCTGATGTTATTAAATAAATTCTCAGTATCTTTTAAGTTATTTCTATCAATTTTATCTGCTATAAAACTCGGTAGCCCCGTAGCGATCAGATCAATAAGTGTGGGTTTATCCATTGATTTATTTATCTCCAGTAAAAGTTTTTCCTTTTTTAAAGCATAATCTAGTAATGAGCCCTGTCTGTATCTGAATAAAATTGCATACCTGACTGGCGACCAACCTTTGTCCGCATAAGTTTCATAAAAGTTTTTTTTCCATATTGACCATTCTGAATTTATTGTATATTTTAAGAGCATGGAGCTGTACCAGTCAAGACATGAGTCCTCTAAAAATAGCCTAAGAACTTCAATTCTCTTAGTATCTTCATCTATTTCTAAACGAGTACATTCTGCTTCAAAAATAATCATCCATTGAGATCCATTTGATGTTTTTCTATTGAATTTTTCAATTACAAATTTCTCTGTTAAATTTCTTATATTATGAGATTTAGATGTGTCCTTCTTCATTTCAGCAAAATTGTCCAGGATTCTTGTTAAAGCTTCTTCTGAAATTTCAACCGTAGGAGCCTGTTGCCGTGTTTCTGGTGTAATCTCCTCCAGTAAATATCCCTTGAACTGCATATTTCCATCTTCATCTACATAAACATTATTTATCTCTGGTGTTACCGAAATCCACACTTTTCTTTTTTCGTGTCTCTTTTGTAGGGTAGCTTTTACTTTTTGGTAAGTTTGAGTTCTTAGAAGTGTATCATGTAGTTTTACCGGTTGTAGTTGTTCCGGGATTACAAAGGTATGTTTATCGGTGTCCGTAATTGAGGTTATGCAGATTACGTTCGTTTTTGGATCTTCACCCGGTTTCACTACAAATTCAAACCTTAATTTTTCCATTGCTGCTCAACAGCTATAAAAATGTTGTTTTATAATATAATCAATACTATTGTTTTATAATCAATACTAATTGCGTTGCTCTGAACAGAGAAACAACATTAAAAGCTATTGATTCTCCAAAAATCTCTTTAGATGAAGTCTCCTTATTATTCACTTCCACCTGTCAGTGCCATCAGTGACAACCTCGCCCTTCTGTCAAACCTCCATTTGCCTCAACCATAGAGACTGGCACAGACAACCTCAACCATAGACAGGAACAGACTGAATGACCATTTACATATACCTTATTATACACACAAATGATAAAAATAGTTACAAAAGAAGATACATACAGGAGGCGTGTTTGTCCATTTCTTTGTTTCATTTGTTTATCATCTTCTCTTACTGCTGTCCGACGTCCGTGATGGCTCCACTCAAAACCAGCGCTGTGGTTCATTACAGCTTATGCATTTCACTAAGATTTACAAGGCCATCCATTATAAGGCATTTATAAGGCATTAAGATGCCGATATTTTTTACGATCAGTTTCTCTGACAACAATATTTAAATATTCGTCACAGAAGTTTCTTAAGACTAAATAAACTAAAACAAATTACAAATTAAAATTAAACCACAAACAAGTCTGATGCTTGAATTTATTCACAAAAACATAAAGATGTATCCAGATATTCCAAAAATAAAAGAATAAAATTAGTACAAAAATTTAAATAAGATAATGGTGGATTTAGCAAGTTACACATGGTTGACGCCTGGTACCTATTTTGACAACGAACTGTCGGCGAGTCAAGCTGCAACGTTGACGAACTCCTGGACGTCCATATGGACCAAGACCACCTGCACCGGATGCGGCGTTAGGTCCTGCTCCTGAGGCTGCAGAACTGGCTGCGCCTGCGGTTGCCGCAGAACCTCCTTCGACGATGACGACTGGTGATCGTGGTACTTGTGGTCCGAGTGGGCCACCTGGTCCGAGTGGGCTTCCAGGTGCGAGTGGGCCACCTGATCCGAGAGGTCCTAGGGGTCCTAGCAGGCCGACTCCTACTTGTGGTCCCGAGCCTGCACCTGCGCCGGCTCCAGCGCCTGCGCCTGCTCCACGTCCGACGACGCCTCCTGGTCCGGATGCCGCAGAACTGGCTGCGCCCGCCGCTGCTGCTGCAGAAGCGCCTTCTTCGATAATAACAATTGGTCCTGGCTGACTTGCCGAGGAAGCCGCTGCGGACGAGCCGGCTGCAGATCCTCTTGGGGCGCCAACGATTCCACCATATGGTCCATATGGTTTCGATGGTCCCAGTGGTCCACGACCCGATAGCGATCCCGAGCCTGCGCCTGCGCCTGCTCCAGCACCTGCACCGGATGCGGCGATACGTCCTGGTCCTGAGGCCGCAGAACTAGCTGCGCCTGCTGCTGCTGATGAACCTCCTTCGACAATGACGACTGGCGATCGTGGTCTTTGTGGTCCGAGTGGGCCACCTGGTCCTTTAGGGCCTCCAGGTCCGAGTGGGCCGCCTGGTCCGAGAGGTCCTAGGGGTCCTAGCGGGCCGACTCCTAACTGTGGTCCCGAGCCTGCACCTGCGCCGGCTCCAGCGCCTGCGCTTGCTCCACGTCCGACGACGCCTCCTGGTCCGGATGCCGCAGAACTGGCTGCGCCCGCCGCTGCTGCTGCAGAAGCGCCTTCTTCGATAATAACCATTGGTCCTGGCTGACTTGCCGAGGAAGCCGCTGCGGACGAGCCGGCTGCAGATCCTCTTGGGGCGCCAACGATTCCACCATATGGTCCATATGGTCCCGATGGTCCCAGTGGTCCACGACCCGATAGCGATCCCGAGCCTGCGCCTGCGCCTGCTCCAGCACCTGCACCGGATGCGGCGATACGTCCTGGTCCTGAGGCCGCAGAACTAGCTGCGCCTGCTGCTGCTGATGAACCTCCTTCGACGACGACGACTGGCGATCGTGGTCTTTGTGGTCCGAGTGGGCCACCTGGTCCTTTAGGGCCTCCAGGTCCGAGTGGGCCGCCTGGTCCGAGAGGTCCTAGGGGTCCTAGCGGGCCGACTCCTAACTGTGGTCCCGAGCCTGCACCTGCGCCGGCTCCAGCGCCTGCGCTTGCTCCACGTCCGACGACGCCTCCTGGTCCGGCTGCCGCAGAACTGGCTGCGGCTGCCGCTGCTGCTGCAGAAGCGCCTTCTTCGATAATAACAATTGGTCCTGGCTGACTTGCCGAGGAAGCCGCTGCGGACGAGCCGGCTGCAGATCCTCTTGGGGCGCCAACGATTCCGCCATATGGTCCATATGGTCCCGATGGTCCCAGTGGTCCACGACCCGATAGCGATCCCGAGCCTGCGCCTGCGCCTGCTCCAGCACCTGCACCGGATGCGGCGATACGTCCTGGTCCTGAGGCTGCAGAACTAGCTGCGCCTGCTGCTGCTGATGAACCTCCTTCGACGATGACGACTGGCGATCGTGGTCTTTGTGGTCCGAGTGGGCCACCTGGTCCTTTAGGGCCTCCAGGTCCGACTGGGCCGCCTGGTCCGAGAGGTCCTAGGGGTCCTAGCGGGCCGACTCCTAACTGTGGTCCCGAGCCTGCACCTGCGCCGGCTCCAGCGCCTGCGCTTGCTCCACGTCCGACGACGCCTCCTGGTCCGGATGCCGCAGAACTGGCTGCGGCTGCCGCTGCTACTGCAGAAGCGCCTTCTTCGATAATAACAATTGGTCCTGGCTGACTTGCCGAGGAAGCCGCTGCGGACGAGCCGGCTGCAGATCCTCTTGGGGCGCCAACGATTCCGCCATATGGTCCATATGGTCTCGATGGTCCCAGTGGTCCACGACCCGATAGCGATCCCGAGCCTGCGCCTGCGCCTGCTCCAGCACCTGCACCGGATGCGGCGATACGTCCTGGTCCTGAGGCTGCAGAACTAGCTGCGCCTGCTGCTGCTGATGAACCTCCTTCGACGATGACGACTGGCGATCGTGGTCTTTGTGGTCCTTTAGGGCCACCTGGTCCTTTAGGGCCTCCAGGTCCGAGTGGGCCGCCTGGTCCGAGAGGTCCTAGGGGTCCTAGCGGGCCGACTCCTAACTGTGGTCCCGAGCCTGCACCTGCGCCGGCTCCAGCGCCTGCGCTTGCTCCACGTCCGACGACGCCTCCTGGTCCGGATGCCGCAGAACTGGCTGCGGCTGCCGCTGCTGCTGCAGAAGCGCCTTCTTCGATAATAACAATTGGTCCTGGCTGACTTGCCGAGGAAGCCGCTGCGGACGAGCCGGCTGCAGATCCTCTTGGGGCGCCAACGATTCCGCCATATGGTCCATATGGTCCCGATGGTCCCAGTGGTCCACGACCCGATAGCGATCCCGAGCCTGCGCCTGCGCCTGCTCCAGCACCTGCACCGGATGCGGCGATACGTCCTGGTCCTGAGGCTGCAGAACTAGCTGCGCCTGCTGCTGCTGATGAACCTCCTTCGACGATGACGACTGGCGATCGTGGTCTTTGTGGTCCGAGTGGGCCACCTGGTCCTTTAGGGCCTCCAGGTCCGAGTGGGCCGCCTGGTCCGAGAGGTCCTAGGGGTCCTAGCGGGCCGACTCCTAACTGTGGTCCCGAGCCTGCACCTGCGCCGGCTCCAGCGCCTGCGCTTGCTCCACGTCCGACGACGCCTCCTGGTCCGGATGCCGCAGAACTGGCTGCGGCTGCCGCTGCTGCTGCAGAAGCGCCTTCTTCGATAATAACAATTGGTCCTGGCTGACTTGCCGAGGAAGCCGCTGCGGACGAGCCGGCTGCAGATCCTCTTGGGGCGCCAACGATTCCACCATATGGTCCATATGGTCCCGATGGTCCCAGTGGTCCACGACCCGATAGCGATCCCGAGCTTGCGCCTGCGCCTGCTCCAGCACCTGCACCGGATGCGGCGATACGTCCTGGTCCTGAGGCTGCAGAACTAGCTGCGCCTGCTGCTGCTGATGAACCTCCTTCGACGATGACGACTGGCGATCGTGGTCTTTGTGGTCCGAGTGGGCCACCTGGTCCTTTAGGGCCTCCAGGTCCGAGTGGGCCGCCTGGTCCGAGAGGTCCTAGGGGTCCTAGCGGGCCGACTCCTAACTGTGGTCCCGAGCCTGCACCTGCGCCGGCTCCAGCGCCTGCGCTTGCTCCACGTCCGACGACGCCTCCTGGTCCGGATGCCGCAGAACTGGCTGCGGCTGCCGCTGCTGCTGCAGAAGCGCCTTCTTCGATAATAACAATTGGTCCTGGCTGACTTGCCGAGGAAGCCGCTGCGGACGAGCCGGCTGCAGATCCTCTTGGGGCGCCAACGATTCTGCCATATGGTCCATATGGTCCCGATGGTCCCAGTGGTCCACGACCCGATAGCGATCCCGAGCCTGCGCCTGCGCCTGCTCCAGCACCTGCACCGGATGCGGCGATACGTCCTGGTCCTGAGGCTGCAGAACTAGCTGCGCCTGCTGCTGCTGATGAACCTCCTTCGACGATGACGACTGGCGATCGTGGTCTTTGTGGTCCTTTAGGGCCACCTGGTCCTTTAGGGCCTCCAGGTCCGAGTGGGCCGCCTGGTCCGAGAGGTCCTAGGGGTCCTAGCGGGCCGACTCCTAACTGTGGTCCCGAGCCTGCACCTGCGCCGGCTCCAGCGCCTGCGCTTGCTCCACGTCCGACGACGCCTCCTGATCCGGATGCCGCAGAACTGGCTGCGGCTGCCGCTGCTGCTGCAGAAGCGCCTTCTTCGATAATAACAATTGGTCCTGGCTGACTTGCCGAGGAAGCCGCTGCGGACGAGCCGGCTGCAGATCCTCTTGGGGCGCCAACGATTCCGCCATATGGTCCATATGGTCCCGATGGTCCCAGTGGTCCACGACCCGATAGCGATCCCGAGCCTGCGCCTGCGCCTGCTCCAGCACCTGCACCGGATGCGGCGATACGTCCTGGTCCTGAGGCCGCAGAACTAGCTGCGCCTGCTGCTGCTGATGAACCTCCTTCGACGATGACGACTGGCGATCGTGGTCTTTGTGGTCCGAGTGGGCCACCTGGTCCTTTAGGGCCTCCAGGTCCGAGTGGGCCGCCTGGTCCGAGAGGTCCTAGGGGTCCTAGCGGGCCGACTCCTAACTGTGGTCCCGAGCCTGCACCTGCGCCGGCTCCAGCGCCTGCGCTTGCTCCACGTCCGACGACGCCTCCTGGTCCGGCTGCCGCAGAACTGGCTGCGGCTGCCGCTGCTGCTGCAGAAGCGCCTTCTTCGATAATAACAATTGATCCTGGCTGACTTGCCGAGGAAGCCGCTGCGGACGAGCCGGCTGCAGATCCTCTTGGGGCGCCAACGATTCCGCCATATGGTCCATATGGTCCCGATGGTCCCAGTGGTCCACGACCCGATAGCGATCCCGAGCCTGCGCCTGCGCCTGCTCCAGCACCTGCACCGGATGCGGCGATACGTCCTGGTCCTGAGGCTGCAGAACTAGCTGCGCCTGCTGCTGCTGATGAACCTCCTTCGACGATGACGACTGGCGATCGTAGTCTTTGTGGTCCGAGTGGGCCACCTGGTCCTTTAGGGCCTCCAGGTCCGAGTGGGCCGCCTGGTCCGAGAGGTCCTAGGGGTCCTAGCGGGCCGACTCCTAACTGTGGTCCCGAGCCTGCACCTGCGCCGGCTCCAGCGCCTGCGCTTGCTCCACGTCCGACGACGCCTCCTGGTCCGGATGCCGCAGAACTGGCTGCGGCTGCCGCTGCTGCTGCAGAAGCGCCTTCTTCGATAATAACAATTGGTCCTGGCTGACTTGCCGAGGAAGCCGCTGCGGACGAGCCGGCTGCAGATCCTCTTGGGGCGCCAACGATTCCACCATATGGTCCATATGGTCCCGATGGTCCCAGTAGTCCACGACCCGATAGCGATCCCGAGCCTGCGCCTGCGCCTGCTCCAGCACCTGCACCGGATGCGGCGATACGTCCTGGTCCTGAGGCCGCAGAACTAGCTGCGCCTGCTGCTGCTGATGAACCTCCTTCGACGATGACGACTGGC
The DNA here is from genome assembly GCA_943735995.1 of Sesia bembeciformis. Lineage (NCBI taxonomy): Eukaryota > Metazoa > Arthropoda > Insecta > Lepidoptera > Sesiidae > Sesia > Sesia bembeciformis. The sequence goes on along the minus strand of OX031042.1, from coordinate 10,820,070 downwards.
GTTCGTGGTCTTTGTGGTCCGAGTGGGCCACCTGGTCCTTTAGGGCCTCCAGGTCCGAGTGGGCCGCCTGGTCCGAGAGGTCCTAGGGGTCCTAGCGGGCCGACTCCTAACTGTGGTCCCGAGCCTGCACCTGCGCCGGCTCCAGCGCCTGCGCTTGCTCCACGTCCGACGACGCCTCCTGGTCCGGATGCCGCAGAACTGGCTGCGGCTGCCGCTGCTGTTGCAGAAGCGCCTTCTTCGATAATAACAATTGGTCCTGGCTGACTTGCCGAGGAAGCCGCTGCGGACGAGCCGGCTGCAGATCCTCTTGGGGCGCCAACGATTCCGCCATATGGTCCATATGGTCTCGATGGTCCCAGTGGTCCACGACCCGATAGCGATCCCGAGCCTGCGCCTGCGCCTGCTCCAGCACCTGCACCGGATGCGGCGATACGTCCTGGTCCTGAGGCTGCAGAACTAGCTGCGCCTGCTGCTGCTGATGAACCTCCTTCGACGATGACGACTGGCGATCGTGGTCTTTGTGGTCCGAGTGGGCCACCTGGTCCTTTAGGGCCTCCAGGTCCGAGTGGGCCGCCTGGTCCGAGAGGTCCTAGGGGTCCTAGCGGGCCGACTCCTAACTGTGGTCCCGAGCCTGCACCTGCGCCGGCTCCAGCGCCTGCGCTTGCTCCACGTCCGACGACGCCTCCTGGTCCGGATGCCGCAGAACTGGCTGCGGCTGCCGCTGCTGCTGCAGAAGCGCCTTCTTCGATAATAACAATTGGTCCTGGCTGACTTGCCGAGGAAGCCGCTGCGGACGAGCCGGCTGCAGATCCTCTTGGGGCGCCAACGATTCCGCCATATGGTCCATATGGTCCCGATGGTCCCAGTGGTCCACGACCCGATAGCGATCCCGAGCCTGCGCCTGCGCCTGCTCCAGCACCTGCACCGGATGCGGCGATACGTCCTGGTCCTGAGGCTGCAGAACTAGCTGCGCCTGCTGCTGCTGATGAACCTCCTTCGACGATGACGACTGGCGATCGTGGTCTTTGTGGTCCGAGTGGGCCACCTGGTCCTTTAGGGCCTCCAGGTCCGACTGGGCCGCCTGGTCCGAGAGGTCCTAGGGGTCCTAGCGGGCCGACTCCTAACTGTGGTCCCGAGCCTGCACCTGCGCCGGCTCCAGCGCCTGCGCTTGCTCCACGTCCGACGACGCCTCCTGGTCCGGATGCCGCAGAACTGGCTGCGGCTGCCGCTGCTGCTGCAGAAGCGCCTTCTTCGATAATAACAATTGGTCCTGGCTGACTTGCCGAGGAAGCCGCTGCGGACGAGCCGGCTGCAGATCCTCTTGGGGCGCCAACGATTCCACCATATGGTCCATATGGTCCCGATGGTCCCAGTGGTCCACGACCCGATAGCGATCCCGAGCTTGCGCCTGCGCCTGCTCCAGCACCTGCACCGGATGCGGCGATACGTCCTGGTCCTGAGGCTGCAGAACTAGCTGCGCCTGCTGCTGCTGATGAACCTCCTTCGACGATGACGACTGGCGATCGTGGTCTTTGTGGTCCGAGTGGGCCACCTGGTCCTTTAGGGCCTCCAGGTCCGAGTGGGCCGCCTGGTCCGAGAGGTCCTAGGGGTCCTAGCGGGCCGACTCCTAACTGTGGTCCCGAGCCTGCACCTGCGCCGGCTCCAGCGCCTGCGCTTGCTCCACGTCCGACGACGCCTCCTGGTCCGGATGCCGCAGAACTGGCTGCGGCTGCCGCTGCTGCTGCAGAAGCGCCTTCTTCGATAATAACAATTGGTCCTGGCTGACTTGCCGAGGAAGCCGCTGCGGACGAGCCGGCTGCAGATCCTCTTGGGGCGCCAACGATTCTGCCATATGGTCCATATGGTCTCGATGGTCCCAGTGGTCCACGACCCGATAGCGATCCCGAGCCTGCGCCTGCGCCTGCTCCAGCACCTGCACCGGATGCGGCGATACGTCCTGGTCCTGAGGCTGCAGAACTAGCTGCGCCTGCTGCTGCTGATGAACCTCCTTCGACGATGACGACTGGCGATCGTGGTCTTTGTGGTCCTTTAGGGCCACCTGGTCCTTTAGGGCCTCCAGGTCCGAGTGGGCCGCCTGGTCCGAGAGGTCCTAGGGGTCCTAGCGGGCCGACTCCTAACTGTGGTCCCGAGCCTGCACCTGCGCCGGCTCCAGCGCCTGCGCTTGCTCCACGTCCGACGACGCCTCCTGATCCGGATGCCGCAGAACTGGCTGCGGCTGCCGCTGCTGCTGCAGAAGCGCCTTCTTCGATAATAACAATTGGTCCTGGCTGACTTGCCGAGGAAGCCGCTGCGGACGAGCCGGCTGCAGATCCTCTTGGGGCGCCAACGATTCCGCCATATGGTCCATATGGTCCCGATGGTCCCAGTGGTCCACGACCCGATAGCGATCCCGAGCCTGCGCCTGCGCCTGCTCCAGCACCTGCACCGGATGCGGCGATACGTCCTGGTCCTGAGGCCGCAGAACTAGCTGCGCCTGCTGCTGCTGATGAACCTCCTTCGACGATGACGACTGGCGATCGTGGTCTTTGTGGTCCGAGTGGGCCACCTGGTCCTTTAGGGCCTCCAGGTCCGAGTGGGCCGCCTGGTCCGAGAGGTCCTAGGGGTCCTAGCGGGCCGACTCCTAACTGTGGTCCCGAGCCTGCACCTGCGCCGGCTCCAGCGCCTGCGCTTGCTCCACGTCCGACGACGCCTCCTGGTCCGGCTGCCGCAGAACTGGCTGCGGCTGCCGCTGCTGCTGCAGAAGCGCCTTCTTCGATAATAACAATTGATCCTGGCTGACTTGCCGAGGAAGCCGCTGCGGACGAGCCGGCTGCAGATCCTCTTGGGGCGCCAACGATTCCGCCATATGGTCCATATGGTCCCGATGGTCCTAGTGGTCCACGACCCGATAGCGATCCCGAGCCTGCGCCTGCGCCTGCTCCAGCACCTGCACCGGATGCGGCGATACGTCCTGGTCCTGAGGCCGCAGAACTAGCTGCGCCTGCTGCTGCTGATGAACCTCCTTCGACGATGACGACTGGCGATCGTGGTCTTTGTGGTCCGAGTGGGCCACCTGGTCCTTTAGGGCCTCCAGGTCCGAGTGGGCCGCCTGGTCCGAGAGGTCCTAGGGGTCCTAGCGGGCCGACTCCTAACTGTGGTCCCGAGCCTGCACCTGCGCCGGCTCCAGCGCCTGCGCTTGCTCCACGTCCGACGACGCCTCCTGGTCCGGCTGCCGCAGAACTGGCTGCGGCTGCCACTGCTGCTGCAGAAGCGCCTTCTTCGATAATAACAATTGATCCTGGCTGACTTGCCGAGGAAGCCGCTGCGGACGAGCCGGCTGCAGATCCTCTTGGGGCGCCAACGATTCCGCCATATGGTCCATATGGTCCCGATGGTCCCAGTGGTCCACGACCCGATAGCGATCCCGAGCTTGCGCCTGCGCCTGCTCCAGCACCTGCACCGGATGCGGCGATACGTCCTGGTCCTGAGGCTGCAGAACTAGCTGCGCCTGCTGCTGCTGATGAACCTCCTTCGACGATGACGACTGGCGATCGTGGTCTTTGTGGTCCGAGTGGGCCACCTGGTCCTTTAGGGCCTCCAGGTCCGAGTGGGCCGCCTGGTCCGAGAGGTCCTAGGGGTCCTAGCGGGCCGACTCCTAACTGTGGTCCCGAGCCTGCACCTGCGCCGGCTCCAGCGCCTGCGCTTGCTTCACGTCCGACGACGCCTCCTGGTCCGGATGCCGCAGAACTGGCTGCGGCTGCCGCTGCTGCTGCAGAAGCGCCTTCTTCGATAATAACAATTGGTCCTGGCTGACTTGCCGAGGAAGCCGCTGCGGACGAGCCGGCTGCAGATCCTCTTGGGGCGCCAACGATTCCGCCATATGGTCCATATGGTCCCGATGGTCCCAGTGGTCCACGACCCGATAGCGATCCCGAGCCTGCGCCTGCGCCTGCTCCAGCACCTGCACCGGATGCGGCGATACGTCCTGGTCCTGAGGCCGCAGAACTAGCTGCGCCTGCTGCTGCTGATGAACCTCCTTCGACGATGACGACTGGCGATCGTGGTCTTTGTGGTCCGAGTGGGCCACCTGGTCCTTTAGGGCCTCCAGGTCCGAGTGGGCCGCCTGGTCCGAGAGGTCCTAGGGGTCCTAGCGGGCCGACTCCTAACTGTGGTCCCGAGCCTGCACCTGCGCCGGCTCCAGCGCCTGCGCTTGCTCCACGTCCGACGACGCCTCCTGGTCCGGCTGCCGCAGAACTGGCTGCGGCTGCCGCTGCTGCTGCAGAAGCGCCTTCTTCGATAATAACAATTGATCCTGGCTGACTTGCCGAGGAAGCCGCTGCGGACGAGCCGGCTGCAGATCCTCTTGGGGCGCCAACGATTCCGCCATATGGTCCATATGGTCCCGATGGTCCTAGTGGTCCACGACCCGATAGCGATCCCGAGCCTGCGCCTGCGCCTGCTCCAGCACCTGCACCGGATGCGGCGATACGTCCTGGTCCTGAGGCCGCAGAACTAGCTGCGCCTGCTGCTGCTGATGAACCTCCTTCGACGATGACGACTGGCGATCGTGGTCTTTGTGGTCCGAGTGGGCCACCTGGTCCTTTAGGGCCTCCAGGTCCGAGTGGGCCGCCTGGTCCGAGAGGTCCTAGGGGTCCTAGCGGGCCGACTCCTAACTGTGGTCCCGAGCCTGCACCTGCGCCGGCTCCAGCGCCTGCGCTTGCTCCACGTCCGACGACGCCTCCTGGTCCGGCTGCCGCAGAACTGGCTGCGGCTGCCACTGCTGCTGCAGAAGCGCCTTCTTCGATAATAACAATTGATCCTGGCTGACTTGCCGAGGAAGCCGCTGCGGACGAGCCGGCTGCAGATCCTCTTGGGGCGCCAACGATTCCGCCATATGGTCCATATGGTCCCGATGGTCCCAGTGGTCCACGACCCGATAGCGATCCCGAGCCTGCGCCTGCGCCTGCTCCAGCACCTGCACCGGATGCGGCGATACGTCCTGGTCCTGAGGCTGCAGAACTAGCTGCGCCTGCTGCTGCTGATGAACCTCCTTCGACGATGACGACTGGCGATCGTGGTCTTTGTGGTCCTTTAGGGCCACCTGGTCCTTTAGGGCCTCCAGGTCCGAGTGGGCCGCCTGGTCCGAGAGGTCCTAGGGGTCCTAGCGGGCCGACTCCTAACTGTGGTCCCGAGCCTGCACCTGCGCCGGCTCCAGCGCCTGCGCTTGCTCCACGTCCGACGACGCCTCCTGGTCCGGATGCCGCAGAACTGGCTGCGGCTGCCGCTGCTGCTGCAGAAGCGCCTTCTTCGATAATAACAATTGGTCCTGGCTGACTTGCCGAGGAAGCCGCTGCGGACGAGCCGGCTGCAGATCCTCTTGGGGCGCCAACGATTCCGCCATATGGTCCATATGGTCCCGATGGTCCCAGTGGTCCACGACCCGATAGCGATCCCGAGCCTGCACCTGCGCCGGCTCCAGCGCCTGCGCTTGCTCCACGTCCGACGACGCCTCCTGGTCCGGATGCCGCAGAACTGGCTGCGGCTGCCGCTGCTGCTGCAGAAGCGCCTTCTTCGATAATAACAATTGGTCCTGGCTGACTTGCCGAGGAAGCCGCTGCGGACGAGCCGGCTGCAGATCCTCTTGGGGCGCCAACGATTCCACCATATGGTCCATATGGTCCCGATGGTCCCAGTGGTCCACGACCCGATAGCGATCCCGAGCCTGCGCCTGCGCCTGCTCCAGCACCTGCACCGGATGCGGCGATACGTCCTGGTCCTGAGGCTGCAGAACTAGCTGCGCCTGCTGCTGCTGATGAACCTCCTTCGACGATGACGACTGGCGATCGTGGTCTTTGTGGTCCGAGTGGGCCACCTGGTCCTTTAGGGCCTCCAGGTCCGAGTGGGCCGCCTGGTCCGAGAGGTCCTAGGGGTCCTAGCGGGCCGACTCCTAACTGTGGTCCCGAGCCTGCACCTGCGCCGGCTCCAGCGCCTGCGCTTGCTCCACGTCCGACGACGCCTCCTGGTCCGGCTGCCGCAGAACTGGCTGCGGCTGCCGCTGCTGCTGCAGAAGCGCCTTCTTCGATAATAACAATTGATCCTGGCTGACTTGCCGAGGAAGCCGCTGCGGACGAGCCGGCTGCAGATCCTCTTGGGGCGCCAACGATTCCGCCATATGGTCCATATGGTCCCGATGGTCCCAGTGGTCCACGACCCGATAGCGATCCCGAGCCTGCGCCTGCGCCTGCTCCAGCACCTGCACCGGATGCGGCGATACGTCCTGGTCCTGAGGCTGCAGAACTAGCTGCGCCTGCTGCTGCTGATGAACCTCCTTCGACGATGACGACTGGCGATCGTGGTCTTTGTGGTCCGAGTGGGCCGCCTGGTCCGAGAGGTCCTAGGGGTCCTAGCGGGCCGACTCCTAACTGTGGTCCCGAGCCTGCACCTGCGCCGGCTCCAGCGCCTGCGCTTGCTCCACGTCCGACGACGCCTCCTGGTCCGGATGCCGCAGAACTGGCTGCGGCTGCCGCTGCTGCTGCAGAAGCGCCTTCTTCGATAATAACAATTGGTCCTGGCTGACTTGCCGAGGAAGCCGCTGCGGACGAGCCGGCTGCAGATCCTCTTGGGGCGCCAACGATTCCGCCATATGGTCCATATGGTCCCGATGGTCCCAGTGGTCCACGACCCGATAGCGATCCCGAGCCTGCGCCTGCGCCTGCTCCAGCACCTGCACCGGATGCGGCGATACGTCCTGGTCCTGAGGCTGCAGAACTAGCTGCGCCTGCTGCTGCTGATGAACCTCCTTCGACGATGACGACTGGCGATCGTGGTCTTTGTGGTCCGAGTGGGCCACCTGGTCCTTTAGGGCCTCCAGGTCCGACTGGGCCGCCTGGTCCGAGAGGTCCTAGGGGTCCTAGCGGGCCGACTCCTAACTGTGGTCCCGAGCCTGCACCTGCGCCGGCTCCAGCGCCTGCGCTTGCTCCACGTCCGACGACGCCTCCTGGTCCGGATGCCGCAGAACTGGCTGCGGCTGCCGCTGCTACTGCAGAAGCGCCTTCTTCGATAATAACAATTGGTCCTGGCTGACTTGCCGAGGAAGCCGCTGCGGACGAGCCGGCTGCAGATCCTCTTGGGGCGCCAACGATTCCGCCATATGGTCCATATGGTCCCGATGGTCCCAGTGGTCCACGACCCGATAGCGATCCCGAGCCTGCGCCTGCGCCTGCTCCAGCACCTGCACCGGATGCGGCGATACGTCCTGGTCCTGAGGCCGCAGAACTAGCTGCGCCTGCTGCTGCTGATGAACCTCCTTCGACGATGACGACTGGCGATCGTGGTCTTTGTGGTCCGAGTGGGCCACCTGGTCCTTTAGGGCCTCCAGGTCCGAGTGGGCCGCCTGGTCCGAGAGGTCCTAGGGGTCCTAGCGGGCCGACTCCTAACTGTGGTCCCGAGCCTGCACCTGCGCCGGCTCCAGCGCCTGCGCTTGCTCCACGTCCGACGACGCCTCCTGGTCCGGATGCCGCAGAACTGGCTGCGGCTGCCGCTGCTGCTGCAGAAGCGCCTTCTTCGATAATAACAATTGGTCCTGGCTGACTTGCCGAGGAAGCCGCTGCGGACGAGCCGGCTGCAGATCCTCTTGGGGCGCCAACGATTCCGCCATATGGTCCATATGGTCCCGATGGTCCCAGTGGTCCACGACCCGATAGCGATCCCGAGCCTGCGCCTGCGCCTGCTCCAGCACCTGCACCGGATGCGGCGATACGTCCTGGTCCTGAGGCTGCAGAACTAGCTGCGCCTGCTGCTGCTGATGAACCTCCTTCGACGATGACGACTGGCGATCGTGGTCTTTGTGGTCCGAGTGGGCCACCTGGTCCTTTAGGGCCTCCAGGTCCGAGTGGGCCGCCTGGTCCGAGAGGTCCTAGGGGTCCTAGCGGGCCGACTCCTAACTGTGGTCCCGAGCCTGCACCTGCGCCGGCTCCAGCGCCTGCGCTTGCTCCACGTCCGACGACGCCTCCTGGTCCGGATGCCGCAGAACTGGCTGCGGCTGCCGCTGCTGCTGCAGAAGCGCCTTCTTCGATAATAACAATTGGTCCTGGCTGACTTGCCGAGGAAGCCGCTGCGGACGAGCCGGCTGCAGATCCTCTTGGGGCGCCAACGATTCCGCCATATGGTCCATATGGTCCCGATGGTCCCAGTGGTCCACGACCCGATAGCGATCCCGAGCCTGCGCCTGCGCCTGCTCCAGCACCTGCACCGGATGCGGCGATACGTCCTGGTCCTGAGGCTGCAGAACTAGCTGCGCCTGCTGCTGCTGATGAACCTCCTTCGACGATGACGACTGGCGATCGTGGTCTTTGTGGTCCGAGTGGGCCACCTGGTCCTTTAGGGCCTCCAGGTCCGACTGGGCCGCCTGGTCCGAGAGGTCCTAGGGGTCCTAGCGGGCCGACTCCTAACTGTGGTCCCGAGCCTGCACCTGCGCCGGCTCCAGCGCCTGCGCTTGCTCCACGTCCGACGACGCCTCCTGGTCCGGATGCCGCAGAACTGGCTGCGGCTGCCGCTGCTGCTGCAGAAGCGCCTTCTTCGATAATAACAATTGGTCCTGGCTGACTTGCCGAGGAAGCCGCTGCGGACGAGCCGGCTGCAGATCCTCTTGGGGCGCCAACGATTCCACCATATGGTCCATATGGTCCCGATGGTCCCAGTGGTCCACGACCCGATAGCGATCCCGAGCCTGCGCCTGCGCCTGCTCCAGCACCTGCACCGGATGCGGCGATACGTCCTGGTCCTGAGGCTGCAGAACTAGCTGCGCCTGCTGCTGCTGATGAACCTCCTTCGACGATGACGACTGGCGATCGTGGTCTTTGTGGTCCGAGTGGGCCACCTGGTCCTTTAGGGCCTCCAGGTCCGAGTGGGCCGCCTGGTCCGAGAGGTCCTAGGGGTCCTAGCGGGCCGACTCCTAACTGTGGTCCCGAGCCTGCACCTGCGCCGGCTCCAGCGCCTGCGCTTGCTCCACGTCCGACGACGCCTCCTGGTCCGGCTGCCGCAGAACTGGCTGCGGCTGCCGCTGCTGCTGCAGAAGCGCCTTCTTCGATAATAACAATTGATCCTGGCTGACTTGCCGAGGAAGCCGCTGCGGACGAGCCGGCTGCAGATCCTCTTGGGGCGCCAACGATTCCACCATATGGTCCATATGGTCCCGATGGTCCCAGTGGTCCACGACCCGATAGCGATCCCGAGCCTGCGCCTGCGCCTGCTCCAGCACCTGCACCGGATGCGGCGATACGTCCTGGTCCTGAGGCCGCAGAACTAGCTGCGCCTGCTGCTGCTGATGAACCTCCTTCGACGATGACGACTGGCGTTCGTGGTCTTTGTGGTCCGAGTGGGCCACCTGGTCCTTTAGGGCCTCCAGGTCCGAGTGGGCCACCTGGTCCGAGAGGTCCTAGGGGTCCTAGCGGGCCGACTCCTAACTGTGGTCCCGAGCCTGCACCTGCGCCGGCTCCAGCGCCTGCGCTTGCTCCACGTCCAACGACGCCTCCTGGTCCGGATGCCGCAGAACTGGCTGCGGCTGCCGCTGCTGCTGCAGAAGCGCCTTCTTCAATAATAACAATTGGTCCTGGCTGACTTGCCGAGGAAGCCGCTGCGGACGAGCCGGCTGCAGATCCTCTTGGGGCGCCAACGATTCCGCCATATGGTCCATATGGTCCCGATGGTCCCAGTGGTCCACGACCCGATAGCGATCCCGAGCCTGCGCCTGCGCCTGCTCCAGCACCTGCACCGGATGCGGCGATACGTCCTGGTCCTGAGGCTGCAGAACTGGCTGCGCCTGCTGCTGCTGATGAACCTCCTTCGACGATGACGACTGGCGATCGTGGTCTTTGTGGTCCTTTAGGGCCACCTGGTCCTTTAGGACCTCCAGGTCCGAGTGGGCCGCCTGGTCCGAGAGGTCCTAGGGGTCCTAGCGGGCCGACTCCTAACTGTGGTCCCGAGCCTGCACCTGCGCCGGCTCCAGCGCCTGCGCTTGCTCCACGTCCGACGACGCCTCCTGGTCCGGATGCCGCAGAACTGGCTGCGGCTGCCGCTGCTGCTGCAGAAGCGCCTTCTTCGATAATAACAATTGGTCCTGGCTGACTTGTCGAGGAAGCCGCTGCGGACGAGCCGGCTGCAGATCCTCTTGGGGCGCCAACGATTCTACCATATGGTCCATATGGTCCCGATGGTCCCAGTGGTCCACGACCCGATAGCGATCCCGAGCCTGCACCTGCGCCGGCTCCAGCGCCTGCGCTTGCTCCACGTCCGACGACGCCTCCTGGTCCGGATGCCGCAGAACTGGCTGCGCCTGCCGCTGCTGCCCCAACAGCTGGTCGTCTTCCTGGACGTGACCTGCGTTTTGATCCAGCTGAAGATACCGATGATGCGCTAGATGACGCACCAGCTGCTCCTGGTACCTTCTTTATGGTGATATCCTCTTCATATATGGTTTCGTGTCCTGTCGCGTCCGTCTCGATGACAAAAGTTCTAACGACCTTGTCCTCGCCGGAGACATTGCCTGCTGCACCACCATCCCTTTCGAATTTCTTGCGAACAGTCGACTTTTCGAAAACGGTTCCGTTTTGGTCGACATCGATTTCATCCGTTGTGCTTAGATCTGTTTCTTTAAACTCATTCTCGAAAGCGAGAAACTTTCTTAAGTATTCATCTTCTACAACATCTGCAGTAATGTACTGTAAGGAAAAATGATATTTTATATTTATTTATTTTTTTGTAGACTAGTGGGCGGACTAGCAAGCGGCTCCACGTGGTGGTAAGTGTTACCGCCGCCCATGGACACCTGCAACACCAGGAGGTATGCGGGTGCGCCGCCGACCTTGCAAAATCCTATTCACGGCTCTCTTGAAGAACCCCATATCGTAACTTAATGGAAAGTCAATATTGTCATCATCGTGAACTTATAACGGGTATGTACATAAATGAATATTTCCCTCTATGAATAATAAACATTAATTACACCTTATAGCATGAGGAGTAAAACCTCAAAACTGCATATTGTCCAATCTTTGGCAATTAGAATCACAAGTGTGGTGTGTGGTTCACATATTGTAATTAATGAGATTAACTGAATTGCCTTAATACGATAAAACAGTTGGCAAGCTGGGTAAATTAGGAGCTTGAGAAGTCGTCCATGGACATCAACGATACATGCTAACATCAGTGAAGAATTACGAATGTTAACATGTCTCCGGACGCGCCGCCTACTATTGGATATTGCAGCATACTACTGGAATAGAATTGCTATTTAGTTTTGTCCTATCAATTCAGTATAGCAAGGCTTTTCCAACACTTGCTTTGCAATCGTTAAACTCGTGACTATATATGGTTTTCCCCAGCGCCGGCTCTAGCCCATGTAGCGCCCGGGTGCAATCAATACCCTGGCGCCCTCTAGTAGACTCTTTGGAGGCGTCGCGAGCGGCGCTCGGCGCCCCCTAACACCCTGCGCCCCTGTGCGCCGCACACCCTGCACCATAAGTAAATACCATAAGTGCCCGCGCGCCCATTTCAAATGAACTTACACTCTATTGACTTAGAGATCATTTTGCTACCGGGCGGCAACGTGTCAAACGTACATACATACACTGTCTTTAGATTAGAGATTTTGCCGCGCGCGTGTTGTATTAAATAAAATTGTTATTTGTGTAGTGTAGTAATGCGGTATGACAAGCGCCGAAAGCGTAATAAAAGTAAAAAAAATATTATTGTTAATGACTATTTTTTTTTTGCTTGCGCATACATATTTGTCGTAAGTAACAAGTATATAAAACTGTGCAATGGCGTTAAGTTCAATGAAATATCCAAAAATTCAGCGCTGGACAGGCGCCCCCGGGCGCTCCGCGCCCGGGTGCACCGCACCCCTTGCACCCCCTGGTAAAGACGGCCCTGCTTTTCCCTTTAGTCATAATGAATGGATTGAAACTTCATTTGACATACACAAGTAGAGCACTACAATATTTACATTTACACAAAATATATAATTTAGATATTGTAATAAAGTGAAAGTGACAGCGAAGCAGTATGATGTCAAAAGTTAACTCCACTCAGAAAGCTACGAGGCTGATTTTTAGTTTAGCCCCATGTTAATCAGTTCAAATGACAACATTTTTCCATGACTTACAGATTTTTATTATTTTTCGTTCTTATTGTGTGATTTTTCTTCCTTTCTGAGAATTCAAAGAGAGTCTTGAACTTATTCTTAAATGCATTTACTGAACTCAGACTGCGGAATGGACGAGGTTATTTATATATTAATTGTAATTGAATTGACGAAATATCGTAACCTATACATACTCGTATATCTTTTTATTTTGTGGAACAGCCTACAAGACATACAATGAAACAAAAGTAAATACCGGGCTAGTTAGCCCTGCAGCAGCTCTGCTACAACTAAATGTTGCCTTACCTACAGGCTGTCACCGCAGAGAAAATGGGGAATGTTACGATTGTTGGCGATAAGTTTTAAACGTGTAAACGTAATATTTAAACATTTAGTGCAGAATACTACTAAAAAAAGTTTAAGCGGTAAGAAAAGTGACCCGGCTATTTTACGAGTTGATCCATACAATAATTCGTTACAGAATATTAATAACCGTGATGATAATTGATAACCAATACTACAATTAATGATACCAACCTGAGATGTTAAAAATAGAGACTACCTTTACAAACGTAATAGATTTTGCGTTACTTAAGTGCAAACTTGGTCCCTAACTCAACCGTTTGAAATATTATTTTGAATTTCATTCTAGCTCTAAGAAATTAATGGATTTCCGAAGTACATAGCTCAATATAAAGACTTCTAAAGATAATTTAGTGAGCAGAGATTACGAAAAACGTAATGAAACAATAATTACATTACATATACAACACGGAAAATATAACAAAATGAAAGTAATCGGTAAAAGTATTTATAAAAGTACGAGAAATTCTCACCTGCAGTGCACAGCACAAGATCACAAAGGTTGTGACTCTCATATTCTGAGAGTTGGAACCGAACTGATGCTGATGTCCAAAACTTTAGCCTATTTATACTCGAAATTCAGCCAAACACTGACGTGGAAATTTCACGCAAACTAGTGTTTAATTTATACAAATATTGACAAAATTAAATAAAAAATATAATCTTTTATTCGTAACAATATCGTACTTACCTTGTGATATAGAACAATACTTACTAATTAAAACTTGATTATGTTATTGTATATTGCAGTTGTCTCTGTAGTAAACATGTTTATTGCACACTATCTGTGTCCACGGCTTTGTCCGTGTGAAAATATGTTTTCTTGAAATAAATTGTTACTCTAAATATTAATTTCGATTTCTAGCTACTAACTGTGAAAGTCTCACTAAAATCCATTCAATAATATATCACCCGCTATTTAATTATTCGAGTTCTCGGCAGGGGGAGCTTGCACGACGCTGCATACGCTGGACGTACCCTCATTCCCAAGTTTATCCTATTTCCCACAGATATAGAGGGATAGATAACACGAGCGTTGTCGATCCCGTGCCGTTGGCGTTGGCGTTAAGCTACTTCTCGCGCTGCTCGTTCAATCTTTTCCGAACCATCTCGCAATGGACACTATCTACTCTGCCACTTTATTTCTTTAAAAACAATAGAAATCAATAAAAAGCACATTGCCTTGTGCATGGGGGATGTATGGCCTGCAAACGTCTCGCTAGCTAAGAGGGGCGGCGAATCCACTCTTTTAGAGGTGTAGTTCCTCTGGGCTTGTGGTAGCTAGCGGCTTTGTTAACTCTTAGTCGCCTTTTGCGGCACCCACGGGACGAGATAGGGTGGTGGTATTCTATAGTCAGCCCACACCACAAAGCCATGCTGATATTAACTAAACTTAATATCACTAATCTATAAATTGTTATTTTTCAAAGCATCTTAGCTAAACCATGTTCAAATGAAGCTAGAGTGATATATGATTTAGTATTAGTTTAATTAGTGTTATAGGAATTATAGGAGTTTATAGGAATTAGTTTATAGGAGTGTAATTATCAAAGGATACGATGGAACTAACATGTCTACTGAATGAGGACAAAAGATCCTGTTAAAAATTAAGATAAAAAATAAATATTTCAATACATCTCGATTTAGAGTGTTAACGTGAAGTGTAAACTGTACAAAAAAAATGTTGGATAGGATTCATTTAGGTGTACAACATTATTTTTCTCTGTAACGTACGGGAACGTCTGAACCTTTCGACGGGCGCGTGCTATCGACGTTTTATTTCTGCCTGCACTAGGATTTCCCCATGATGTTTTCCTTCACCGCTGAGCCAGTGAGGTCTTCACATTCGTAAAGTTGTCAGTTCGAACCTCGGCTCTACTTTTTCTTCTTCCTTCTTCTTCTTGGGAGCTGAATCTATTAAACAAAATAATACCAAAGACTTGGAGAGACATAACTTTGGATTGCTAGTTTCATAACTTTCTTTGCATTCGATAACGTGTTATCGTCGTGACCTCAACGTTTTGTAACATTGCTGTAACTGAAAGTATAGGTTTGTTCTAAAACTTTTTGCGGTTGACACCATCTACCCACCTATTGATAAGTTAAAAAATGTACTGCGAAATAGCTTCTATATATTCATATTTAATGTATAGTTTCTAAAATTATTAAAAAAAACATTATTACGGTAAGATCAATGTAATTAAAATTGCAATCGAAGCAGTGATAGGTTGAAATTACCTATTAATTACACCTATTATTATAGTTTATTTTATAGTAGTATTATTTATTGTATTTTGTTTGTCCTTAACTATTGAACATTTACTACACCCGCTTTAAGTTCTCTTTGAAACCAAGAGTTGATTGGTATGAGCCATTAAGGTCGCCATTGTACAATGAATTAAAATAAGCATAAATGATTAACAAATTCTTGACTCTTAGTACCAACTCACGCTTGACCGTATTCTACGCATTTATTTTTAAAAGATGTATGTGAAAGTATGGCGTCCTTTTATGTTTCGCTTTTGTTTACAAAAAAAAAACAATTGCCGGAAAGCGAGAATGAAAGCCATGAACAAAAATAATGGTAAATTCAGCACCATAAACATATTGATTACTGTATTGAGATATCACCTACTCAAATATTGGATCAATAAATATTGAAACAATTTACACGTATGAGCACAGACAATCGGTTTGATATAATAATGTCATTACTTCAGTGGTCACAGATGTTAATAATATTTGCGTTTATAAAACGCAGGTGATGTTTGTTTGTCTATGTTCAATATATAAGAGTTGGAAAAGTTATTTTAAGATTTCACTTGTTGTCGGCCCCTGCATTACATCGTGACATCTTTATTCATATAATATATCTTTAAAGAATTCTCAAATTTTAATTTTTAAAGAATTCTCTTTAGTTCTCTATATTAATTGTTATTAGAGTTACCTATATTCTCAATATCGTTATTAGAGTAGATGAAAATATTTCAAGGAAGTCTCGATTTTTTTATATTCGTGATATTTCGAGTAATAAATAAAAAATAGTTTGAGTCTTACATAATATCTCGGTTAAGTTCGTAAATCAGTATAGTACTAGTAATTTCTAAATATTTGTATGTATGTAATTACCATCTATTACTTAAGTTCTTACTTGCATTACTTAAGTACTATTATCTATTACTATTACTTATCTATTACTATTACTTAATTACTTAATCTATTACTTAATAACTTAAGTATCTATTACTATTGATTTTATTTGATTTTATCTAATGATTTTATTTGATATAAACAATCTCAAAAAAAATCGACCCTAATAAAATAGAATTAAATTTTACTTTATTTTATTGACGAAACACTCATTCATTCGTCCATTGAATGAAATGAAACATTCATTGAAACATATTAGAAGGTGAATAATAAATACAGTGTAAAATAGATAATTGGTTTCGTTTGATTTACAATACGCAGATATCTACAAATTCAAAGAAAATACACATTTATCAACAGATTTGTCTTTTTAGTGCAATCAATTAATGGAATAAGCTAAGAGAAAAATACTGTAATAAATAAATATAATAACTGTTATAAAATTAAAATAAAATATACCATGAAATAACGCCAAATCTGACTAATTCACTATCACACCAAATCACACGTCAAATAATTACAAATATATAAAACCATTTTACCGAAAAATAAAATTATTTTAGTTAATAACCCAAATGTTACAAACTGTTACAGTTTTATGTTCTATCTAAAACGTTCTTGGAGCTCATCATTCGATATGCAGTTGAGCGGGCGCCTATGCGGCGAGGCGCGGGCGACGCGCGTAACATAAAAAGTATAGGTACCTACTAAAAACTAACATTACTTATATCAACCTATAACGTCCCAGTGCAGAGCACAGGTCTCCAGTAGTAAAATAAGGGGTAGGTAATAAGTAGGTAACTGGGGATTTCCGGCCGTAATACACCACGCGGGCCCAGTGTGAGTTGTCTGATCACATATTCCAATTTATTACCCTCACCGCCGAGATAGTGTCAATTTTTAAAAATCCGTACTTAAGTAGAAACGCTATGGTATGGATTGAGGATTTGAACTCACGATCACACGAATGTGAATCGAGTATAGATTCAACTATGAATTCTTATAGTTTCGCTTGTTCGTTTTTACTTTGTTATTTATGTACCTAGTAAGATATGTAATGTGCAAGTTGCATATTGATAACCCAGAATCAGAAATGAAAATGTTACAAAAATAACAATGAGTTCCCCTTCCATGAAGTAAAAAGTAAACGTCACGTGCCTCAACGATTCATGAAAATACCTTTTAAAATGCTATAAAATACTTTAATTTTTTATAACTCATCAGTGGCGAATTATTGGCTTTGAAGACACCTCCCATCCCTTAACTCCTATAATATCTTTTAAAAAATATCTGAAATATTTCAGAAATATTATCTCGTACGAAGTATCTTCGGTGAAAATTATACCGAACGCAAAGATAATATCGGAAAAGTTTTGAAAAAACCCTGAAAACGCAAACCAAACAAATATTAATACTTACGTCAAAATTGTTTGGTTTCATTCTACGAGCCATTAATTGAAGCCTTTAAGATAAGCCTTCAATTGAAGCAAGTCTATTTATAATCGAAATTAAGCCTATCATTGCCCAAATGGCGCCCAAGAAATTCACATGCAAATGACTTAACTAAATAGACGGGAACATTCTGTAACATTGTTTGTAATTGCATTTATTCCATGCTGTTAGATTACTAGGATATTTTATAGTCTTTCAAATATGTCGTTGCTTTCATAAATGCAATTAATTAGCCGATGGAAAACAAACTACTTATATACTATAGTATATAAATATTATATATTTATTTGACAGTTTGTTGTATCTTCTTTAATGTGCAGTTTAAAGACATTCCACAGTTAACTTGTTAGTTAATTAGAAATGTCCTAACTGACTAAATGACTGACTGACTGACACATCAACGCCGAACGGAAACCGCTGAAGTTAGAAATATGAAATTTAAGCAGTAGGTACCTAACTTTTTTTTATGAAATAAATTACTAAGAGATTTCTCGATAATCAACCGCTAATAGGGTGAAACGAGGTTTTTTTTTTTATTTATTTATAGACTAGTGGGCGGACGAGCAAGCGGTCCCACGTGATGGTAAGTGTTACTGCCGCCCATGGACACCTGCAAAGTTTACATAGAAAAAAAAAATTTAATGGTCCTATTAACTTGAAACTTGGTATAAATATTCTACAATACAAATAATTTACCGTTTTTTTCAAAATTGTGTCAGTGGATTAAATACTGATTGTCAATGGAATGAAAATTAGACGCAATCAAATCTACTCGAAGGAAGCCATAGATAACAACTGTATTTGTAACAATAAATTGATTTTCCGAATCGATATTATGAATTTTGATAGCTCTCGGCTAAGAAAAAAGAAAAGGTAAAAAAGAAAGAAAGAAAGTATATTTATTTATCGCCATCCACCCTGTAGTCCTGACTTGGCTCCCAGTGATTACTATTTGTTTTCAAAGCTCAAGGCGGAGATTGAGAGGTGAAATATTTTCCCCTGATGATGAAGTGACCGCGGTTTTATACGGTTATATACGGTTTTAAAGATATATAAAGAAAGAGAAATAAAAACTAGACACTTGAATATACGGGTGGTAAAACGAAAAACAAGAGAAAAAATAATAATGGCAGACGTAAAGAATAAGACGACGTAAGACGTCATGACCAACTAGAGTGCCAACAGTTTTGAGGGGGAGAGTGCACGCTGCTATCCAACAGCCGCTGGGCGCGCTCGACTGGCCACGTTACCCCTCTCTCACAGAAGACTACCTTGAAATGTACTGCATTTCCCACTTTATCGTATTTCCCCAATGTACGTGCGTGTTTCGGTAGTGAGTGAGATGTGCCAGAGCCCATTCCCATCCCATCCTATCCCTCCCCATTTTCCCAACCCTTTCTCCAAATCCATTCCTATATCTCCAAAGGTGGGCAGCGCATCCGGGGGCGTGCCAACATTTGTCATTGTGGACTAATGTTGGCATGTATCCCGAATGTCTATGGGCGACAGTATCCACTTACAGTGGACTGTATGCTGGTCTGCCGCCTTCGTACATAAAAAAAAAAAAAAAAAACTAGATGTCCTTCTAGTTGGCTGGTAATCTAGTTGGCTTCGGCCGGCGGGTTCCTACAGTTTCATGAACTTGTGTGTTTTTTCTTTGTCAGCACGGAAACTTTTGGTCCTCACTAATCTAAATATAACCATATAATATAATAAATCTAAATATAACAACTCATCTAAAGACACACTGACAAACTGCGGGAGAAGCCGCGAGCAAGTTCTGGTAAAACATTATAGAAACGTACTAAAGCGTTACAGAATAAGCCAACAGGTGTGGAACAAAGAAGGGACATAACTCTTAAGATTGAGACGAAGACAAGATTATCCTTTGTCCCATCGCTGCGTAAGTAACTTTGAAGGGTTAATACGAGGGGTAACATTGTCTTTCTAATAGGCATTCGTTATCTAAACTAAGAAAAGGGCTTTATAAAGGCTGCGTCAGAACAAGCGTTCGAACATTTTTTTAATAGTTCACAAACAATTTACGTCAGGTGATGCTCTAAACTGAAGAAATAAAATTGTACTAAAACATTGTTTTTGCGTTTAACTTCACGTAGTTGTAACTGCCTTCATTACTATGGTATCAAGAATACTTTAAATTAAAAACTGAGCACAGCCTTTAGTTTTGATGTTTTTTTATAGAATGATAGTCAGCAGACAGTCCATCTGATGGTAATTGGATACTGTCGTCCGCGATACATGCCAACATCAGTCCATGTTGACGACGAAACATATGGCTAGGGTACTTGTACAAATGTGTATATAGTTAGTTTCGCAACTAGTTTATAAGTTTTTATGGTATGTTGTATAATTTTAATGATGGAGTGATCCCTGGTATGTCTTTGCTTACTTATCAGGATATAAATTGGTTATAATAAATTGGATATATAAGGATATAAACTTATCAGAATATAAACAACAAGAGCAAGAAGAAGAACAAGTACCTCTGCGCTACCCCGGCTCTATTGAAGAACAAGCCTAGTTGTTTCATTCACGACAGAAAAAAACCTATTATACAGTCCACACCCCCAGGCGATCCAGTTGGTGCGAAGTACAAACACGAGCACTGTACGTGTAAGTGTATACGTATCCCGCACAGTCCAGAATGACAAAACGTTGCCTCTTCCTCGAATGCTCTTATGAAGTAGGATGGGAGATGGTAGATGGGAGAATGGGGTAGGATGGGAATGAACTCTGGCATGTCTCACTAACTACTGAAACGTACATATGTTCGAAGCTTCCGATACGTTTTATTAAAAATAAAAAAATTGGACTGCGACAACTTAAAGAATTTCGCATTTCGTCAACAGTGGCGGGGAGAGAAGACAAGAAACCATGTTTGATGGCAAGCCTTGGGAGAGGCTTTATATCAAGCAGTGTAGAGACAAAAGAAGGTGGTATGGTATGTTAAAAGTATAAGTTTATTCTACAAAGTTGTTTTCGCAGTTAATGTCACCTTGTAAGGGGGACAGTGCACGCAGCATTCCTCCAGCCGCTGGGAACACTCGACTGACCACTTTACCCCTCGCTCACAGCACAAAAAACTGACTACTTTGAAATATTCCTGCTTTATCGTATTTTATCGGCCTAACGTGGATTGGTGGATAGTTTCTCTATGAGGTATATCATTTGAGAGCCCTTGACCTTATAATTTATTTCAAGATCAATAAAGTTAAAAAGGAATGTTTGCAAACATACAAACAAATATCTTTTTGTTCAAGTAACAAAAAATTAAATGTTCCAAAAACCGTTGGTCACGGGACGTTTCTTGCACAGTTCCAATTTTAAAGGACCTCTTAATTTCATACTATCGCATTCGAGTAGCACAAAGTACAGGGGTCATGTTTTAATGGTAGTTTACGTGTCAGGAACCGGCTAAGAAAGACCCCTTATAGTAATAGGGATTGGAGTAAACCTCATAAGAATAATAGGTCAAGTTACGATGTAAGTTTAGATAAGGAAACCAGCTGGGTGCTTTACTCCTTTGCAGCTGCTGTGTCTCATAGTCAACAACTGTGACGGGAATGTATTTTTAAGACATTGTAAATGGCCAGTAGCTGATATTTCGTGGACACCATATATTGATATATCGTGAAAGGTTTATTCAAATATCGTGTGAGTTTATTAATTTTCCGATTATCAAGTGATGGTCGGGTAGAAATAATGGATCCAATCCAATCCATTAGTTTCCGTCTCTTCACTGCTGGATATAGGTCTTTCCCAAGACTCCCCACCACACACTTTCTTTCGCTCTTCTAATCAAACAACTAACGTACATTAGGAAAATAGAATAAAGTGGGAAATGGAGTACATTCGCGGGGTATCGTTGCTAGTAGGCGCACAGAGGCATCCTCCCCCTACCGAATACTCCCTCAGGATGTCTTTCTTGATAGCCGAGCTCGTACCTAATATTTGAAAAATGAAGATTAGATACCCTGCTCAACTATCACTGCTTTATTGCTATATCAATTTATTCAAAACTGCAGTTTAGTTCTTTTGCCTCCAAACTACAGAATTGTACTGCAAAATTCGTTGTTCATAAAAAAACAGTTACGATGTTTTTTCTATCAACGATTTAGCCAACTGTTCTTTGATAGTTCAATAACTTGTCAAATGTACTCGGTCACCGCGGGAGTAGTCATTAACGCAAATAACTCTTTTTGTATAAGTTTTTTTCGTCGATAAAAAATTAGGAAAAAACTATGATGAGGGAAGAAATGAAGAAAGTGTAAACATAGGTATGACCGGATTCACAAATTGTAGAATCGATATCAATTTGACTGTGGACTTGAATTCTCAAGTTCACATAGCGAGTGATGAAAAGAACCTTTGCTGTTACCGCATCGTGCTCGGGCATCATGAAGAATTCAGTCATCTAGGGAAACTTCGGTTTTACATGGGGCGCAGCAGGCAGCTGGCTATCGACATTTGCCTACGGAGAGCTGCTCAAAGTCAAATTGTTCGTATTTTATCAATTTTAATTAAATAAGTAATGCTAAAATAATGCCTTTTTTTAGCCATCATCGACATACTTCAATAAATCTTTAGCTTTTAATACGTACAGTAGTCAGAAAAAAAAAAATTAAATCCTTGGTTTACATCTCATTTTAACACTTTTTACATTTAAGGGGTTTTTTGTAAAACAAAAATTAACGTTCATGCCAATTGTGAATAAACTTTGTATCCCAGTTTTTTTGTACCGCACAGTCTTTATTTCCGCAAAACATGTGAAATTAAAAACGGCGTATCGTCAGGTATCGACAAATTATATTTTTGAGTTATGAATCCGCGATACTTTTTGCGTTAAAAAACGGTTTTACGGAGTCAGCAGTTTTTGAAATTGCTCAATTTTAATGATGGACTTGTTATATTTTAACAATAGCTTCAAATTATAATTTCCTTTGTTAGCAACTAGTTGTTTAAATAAAAAATGAGACAACTGAAAACATATCCAATTAGAGCGGGACGCGAGGAGGATATATAACATACTTGTAACATACTTTTTCTTGATCGAGCGTTTGAATAGGTATATACAAATTCTTTTATAGCTTGATAACTTAATTATCAACATGATAGCTTTCAAATTGGAAAAAAAATCATTACATCTCGATTAAAGATGGCCAGCCGAATCCAAGACAATACTTAAGGTATATATTAACTCGGCTAAGTTCATATATGAGTCGAATCGGTTCAGTAGTACCAATTTTAAGAGGGGGAGAGTGCACGCTGCAATCCAACAGCCGCTGGGCGCGCTCGACTGGCCACGTTACCCCTCTCTCA
Source organism: Sesia bembeciformis (assembly GCA_943735995.1). Taxonomy (NCBI): domain Eukaryota; kingdom Metazoa; phylum Arthropoda; class Insecta; order Lepidoptera; family Sesiidae; genus Sesia; species Sesia bembeciformis. The sequence goes on along the minus strand of OX031042.1, from coordinate 10,797,623 downwards.
CAGAAGACTACCTTGAAATGTACTGCATTTCCCACTTTATCGTATTTCCCCAATGTACGTACGTGTTTCGGTAGTAAGTGAGATGTGCCAGAGCCCATTCCCACCCCATCTTATCCCTGCCCATTTTCTCAACCCTTTCTCCAAATCCATTCCTATATCTCCAAAGGCAGGCAGCGCATCCGGGGGCGTGCCAACATTTGTCATTTTGGACTAATGTTGGCATGTATCGCGGATGTCTATGGGCGACAGTATCCACTTACCATCAGGTGGACTGTATGCTCGTCTGCCGCCTTCGTACATAAAAAAAAAAAAAAATTGTGGTCCAAAATTATGACTGTATTCTTTATTCTTAATTTTGCCGTGTTATAATACTGTCATATCATGTTACATATTACGTTGTTGATGTTTGTTTAGTACTTCAAAATTAATGGATACAATTAAATATTGTGTCTTTACATGTGTTACGACTTTCAAAAATTAAATTACATCTATACATATAATAAAACTGTAAGACCAGCGTGTCTGTACATTGAATATATTTACCAAAAACTGATGGGAGCCGATGAAGGAAGAGTATCAGAATACAAAAAGACGATTTTGAAAATTTTTGTCTGTCTGTCTGTCAGTTCGAACACGCTATTCTCCAAGACTACTGAACTGATCATGGGGTTTCCACAGATTAATTAAGCTTAGCTTGGCGCTTCGGATAGACTTTGTTTCATCAAAATCGGCCAACGGGAAGAAAAGATATCCCAATTTCGAGTTTAATAATAGAAAACGGTAGGTACCTACTTTAAAAACTTCAACAGATAGCTGTCCATTTTTTTTTAAATGTTCAGGAGGCTGAATCACTATGGTTTCCCGTGTTAGTGACGCAAACAAGCTCTTTGTTCATGTGTCCGATCATTCCACATAAAACGTTTTGTAGAAAGAAGCTTTATAAATCAAACTAAAATTCCACGCGTAAGAAGTCGCGATCACAGCTAATATCTAATATATTTAAACAATGTGCCGTTGGGTGTGTCTCTATCCAACGAAATGCCTAATGGCAGTCGAAAAAGTTCGCGGGTTTTTTTATAGTGAAAATAATAAAGACTTTTATGTATTACAATATTTATAGAACGAAATATTATCTATTTAATTCGGATTACTTTTCGCCATTTTTCTGGCAGAGCCATTATGCTATCGCTATAAAATTTTCGGGGTTTCTGAGCTAAAAACTGATTTAAATTGTTTATACTGGCTTCTTTGGAAAGTAATTTGACTCCATTTAGAGAATTTTGTAGAGTGGAATAAAAGATAATTCGAAGGTTTGGTCTGGACTGTATGGAGGATGCATTAAAACTTCCCAGCCAAGGTCCATCAATTCTTGTTTAGTCATCAAAGATGTATGCGGTCGAGCATTGTCGTGATGGAAAATTACAACCTTTTCTATTCATTAATTCTGGACGTTTTTCTTCAAGTGCTTGTTTCAATTTTACTAATTGCTGACAGTAGACATCAGAATTAATGGTTTGGTCATGTGGCAAAATCTCGTAATACACAATTTTGCAGTCCCATCATACACATAACATGACTTTGTTCGGAGTGAGACCTGGCTATTGTGATGGCCCACCTCTCTTAGACGAAGATCGTTTTCGAACATTGTAATCCTAGGTGATCCACTAATCATCGCCTGTTACCAATCTCTTCAGAAATGGAAATTTGATTCACCAAGTTTCTGTCATTTAAATCATGCGGCACCCAGACATCTAGATTTCTACAAAATTCAGTTTATGCGGGTGATCCAACGCTGTTGAGTGGTGAATACTAAGCTCTTCCACAATTTAATGACTGCTCATGTGTCGATCTGCTTAATTTTTTTTAATGTTATAGTCAACATTTACTTTAATAGGACGACCACAGCTAGGAACATCATTCACATCAAAATTACCAGACCCGAATCGACTGAACCATTTTTTTTGCAGTAGTTTTAAATGCAGCATCTATTCCGTAAACACCACAAATCTCATTTCGAGCACTAGAAGCATTCGTACCCTTGTCGAGAAAAAATTAAAATACATATTTAATTTTCTTCTATCTTCTATTTTAAAATTGTTAAAAATATGAAAAGATAAAACTTTTAACTTGTAATTTCAATTTGCCGCTATTACCAAAAAGTCAGCTGTCAATTGGTGTATTACTTTCCCGCCAGTGATCAGTGTTGCCAGAAATATAGCACGCTAAAGTCATACGTTCAGAAATGCCGCGAACTTTTCCGACTACCTATTATAATACAAATGCAAATCTAAAAATTGTTTCTTGTCTAACAATAAAATAAACGCAAGGGGTTCCGTTGGACTCTGCACTGTGATATAAGTATAATAATATGTCATTTTAAGTTTTTTAAACAATCTACTTACAGTGCAAATTTTGTGCAAACCTTTCTTTATAAACGTATGGAAAAAAGCGAAATTTCCCTTCTAAATGACGCGTCACATCGGAATGTTTTTATTCAAAGAAAAATACACAATTATCCGTACTTGATGAGACCGTACAATCACCAAAGTTCTTTCAATCTCCTTCACCAATGTTTGACCTCCAAATATTGTCCTAAACAGGTAAAGTATTAATACAACTGTTTGGAGAGGTCCGCACACATCGTAAGAGTTCTTCGATCGTAAACAAGGGCACGGGGTGGCCGTGTCTCCAACCCTTAATTAAGCCGGGAGATTTATTGGAGACTTGAGTAAACTTGGAAGTGAGTGAGAAAATTATAAACGATTGCGGCGATTTATTTTTCACAACCAATTGAATTTTTGAAATATTATTGTACATTGATAACGACACCTTATTTGTACCAATCTAAGTTGAAATATAAGTGAAAACACTAAAACGGCTTATCAAATAAGTAGATAATAATTATTTATTTAAGAATTAAGAAATATTTTTACTATGACCAATAATGCAATATATATCTTAAAATTATGCAAATAAAAATCTATTATTTGTCTTTAAATCCCATGAAATAAAACAGGACATCAAGAAAAAGAATGTTATTAAGATAACGGTTAATTAAAAAAAACTAAGGAACTTAAATGCCACTAACGCAATAAACGATACAACATGCTTAGTTGTGTAGTGTCTAAATTAGTAACACCTGAACCACTAGCGCGTAATGAAGACGACTCAATCCAACACATGTCCTCGCTCCCGTACCACGATACGACGACCGTTTACGATATATTTCGCTCCGACCACAAAATAAAACTCACAAAATTCTTCTTCGTTCAACTTTTTCCACTTTCTTTCAATATTGAATCATCTAACATTGTTTAATTTCCAGATAATACTAAAGAAAGCAAAAATTTAATGACAGCGTTAGTCAAAGGCGAAATTTTGCTGTTTAAGAAAAAAGCATTTGGACAAAAGTGATATTTTTTTTCGAAATACGAAAATGTTAATCTCAACAATAGGTAGATTTTTTAAAAGCCTCTAATAATTACGATATTACCTATCTTACGATAGGTAAATCTCTTGCGACTGAGGATATCATAATACCAGTCCATAACAAACAAAATCGTAGTCAATCGATTAACCGTCATCGAGTTGTCGTGATCATTAACTGTTGAGCTCCTGGAACTAATCACCTTATAAATTCCAACAAAATTCCTCATACCTCTCCGACATTACATAATCACTCTTAAGCCCTTACGATAAATTGTATTCCAACCGCATTTCGTATTACATAAGTAAAAAAAACTAAAATATCCTTCGGTTCGCTTAAGAAGCAAGTGAAAACGACTCGTAATGCATAGTAAGAAAGGTGGTTTTAGAGAAATACATTAATTGTAAGTTTCAAAAGACAGGTTGTTAGTTTTTTAGTTCCATTGTTAATTTTAGTATCTATTAGCAATCTGTCGTTCCAATCAATCCTAAATTGGAGCAAACGGTTTTAGATCCTTCCATAAAGGAATATAAATACTTAATCATAATTTAAAAACATACAGGAATTATTATAAATACAAAAATACTAGAAAGTGTTTTTTTATGTTTCATAAAACCATTGTACCTAATTCTGTTGCAATGGAGTGGGATCCACAGATTATAAACAACTTGTCGTGATTAGATTTTCGAAAAGTTAGAATAGTTTAAATTTTGACAAAAATAACAGTGCGATCAATACAGAAGTAGGATACAAACATCTTTATAACAAAGTCTGGCAAATGAAATTTGAGACTGGAATAAAATAATTCTACCAGTTTTTACAATAGGCTTTTTTTCATTACTTATTGTTCATTTATAGTATAGTAAGTATACCTTTTATTCTACGCACTGTTGCATTCTATGGGCGTCGCAGCGTAGTGCCGCACCCGCCTAGGCGCCCGGTAATTACCATGTACCGAGTAATGAGCGCTACGAACGTTTTAGATAGGACAACAAAACTATCTACATATTTTCAGCTTTTGATTTATTCCTTAAAATATTTTTGTTTCTCTCTAGCACCGTTTCAAATATTTTATATTAGTTGTATATTATAGAAAATGCTAAAAATAAATGATGATAAGTTTTAAAATGCAACGAAATGTTTATTACATTATTATGTAAAATTACAAAATTTAACACTAATCGTAGCACCAAACTTATTACAGAACCACTCCGTGACAAATAGTTCAATTTCATTCGACGAGTTCAATATACTAACTTGGAACCGATTGAAACTTATCTAGTAACTTAGCCAATTGCAATCGGACAAATTTGTTTTGAAGTTGGTCAATTAGGACTACCTCAGACTAGTGGAAGTTGTAACTACAGGACATTGAAGTAGTCTGAGAGATACGTGTCCGTTTGAACGTTAACCAACTTAAACAGTTTAAGACGGTATTTGTCAAATTGTTAGAGATTGGTCAGTTCATAATTTAGTGTAGATACAGTTGTACTCGTAAATAATAAACAAATCATTTGTAAGGTAAGGGTGTTAACAGAAAGAAATTGAAAAATTAAACACGTTTTACGTTTATTCCACTGTCCATTTATAAAAAATAAGTATACAAAAAAACAAAAAAATATTTGGAACCTACTTCCTTAACAGAAATAGATAATCTTAGTTGTAACAAAACTTACTATATGTATTTTTAAAATTACTGGATCGGATCTGATAAAAATCTTGAAAACCTTCCAGATATACTATCTACAACAGTAGTTCTTAAGCGGTAGCCCACGGACCACCGATGGTCCATCACGACTCTAGTAATTATCCGCTAAGTTATTTAGTCACTAGAAAATATATTTTATCTCGAAAATTATTAACAGGTACGCCGTCCAAAGATTACCGATTTGACACATGTCAGATTAATGTAACTAGTGATGTGACTTTAGACAATCGTAGCAGTAGCATTAAATACTTTTAAAAACAGAGAATGATAATGCTTTCGTTGATGTGATAGAATAGGGAATAAGGAAATTAAAAAATGACATTTGGTTAAAATATGTTTTATTGAGTAGTTTAAACTATTCTGAATCAGAATCACGTGAACTACTGCTATCGTCGTCATTATCAGTTACTTGAATAATTATTTATTTCATTGTCAGTTATGGAATCAATCCTAATATCGCGGTCATAGTCATCCAAAATTATTTTTCTAGTTTTTTCAACTACCTTCGGCCAGTCGTCTTTTGTGACCTCACAAGCTTCTATGAGCAGGTTCAACATTTTATTTGTGCTCAATGGCGGAGCCGTATTTGTGGCGAGCTACGTAACCTGTAATATATATAATATATAAACAAATATTTGTCTGGTGCTTAACTTTTTAGTCTTTGGTAAGTGCTTGCTTCATAGTAAGACTTGTAACTTTTCCATTGATTGACTTAAGTTTTATTTCTTTCTCACTAAAGCATATGCTGAATGATCCACGATGAGAAAAAGAATGGATCAAATGATTCCTCATCTCTAGAAGGAAAAGAAGCACTACCCCACAACAGTGAAGCCTCATCAAAGTACCTACATTAAGTAATTTTAAAGTGTATTAAGTATCTCCATCACATTGATTCGAGATAAGACTCATTAGAGTACCTACTTTAATTATTCATTTACACAAAATTTTGGTCTATCAGGCGTTTGAATGTTTACAAATTCATTTGCAGCTCGTAATAAACGTTCTCTATACGCGGCTACGTGACCCCAACTGCATAAACATTGTTATACTGCATAGAGATCCAATATAAAATATACACCTTATTTTAACTAAGTTGATCCCAACCAAAGCCTGTTTAGCCCAGTGTTTATTTATGTTACCTTTACGAACTCTTTACTTAAGTAGAAATTTAGAAACCTTTCTTTGAGCTATAAAAGTAAGAAATATCTGTAATGTGGTCTGATATCAACCTTTAATGTCCTTTACTAGAATTTACTGGAATGTTTCGGGCCGTAATCCACCACGCAGCCCTAAGCGGATTGGTGAAAAGAACTAATGCAAGGTGGTCTAGAACTAGTATTCCTTACTTTTTAGTAGTGTATAATCAATATGGCAATTTTTTTTAATTTATTTTTTTAATAATAATTATGCACGACCATATGGATGTTAATAGATAGTTATTATTTCAAGCGTCTTAAGTTATAGGGTTGTCACCCTTGCGTTAAGGGCACATCCTGTTGCTTTCTTATAGTCAACGGAGTAAGACGGGCGCGTGCGTTACACACGACCAAGTTATTTGCATGAAACAAACCTTATTATTACAACAATAAGGTTGGAATTTGATTGCAATTCCTAATATGTATTTTTTAAAATGCAAACCATTGCCTCATTTATGGAAATAACAGACTTCCGTTCGTGTGCCAAACACGTGTCTTGGGCGTGCATTATGTCAGTTAACCAGGTGTCGGTTACGTTTAAAAAATACCAGTTTTCTACCTCAACCACGCCTGAAAGTACATAAATGAAAACCTTACAAAGGTTGTAAATGCCAACAGGCATTAAATATAAAATAAATTAAAATCAACAATCTACATTAAAAATAAATAAATTAGATAACCAAATTACACTGATTTATAATGCGATACGATGCCATTGACCTCAGTGGTACGGGCCGGGATTCGAACCCGCGAGAATTTGAATGTAAGTCGAGAATAGATACCTACTCTAGCTAGACTATTCTACAGTCTGCAAGGAATTTAATCCTTTTCCGTGACAAACACCTTGAAGGCGTCAAAATAACAATTTAAAATTGATTTGAGAATATCTCAAATCGGTCAGTACACGTCACCGAGTATGTAACATTTTAAAGTAGACTAACTTTGTGAAAGAGAAAAATTGCCGTAATTGTTTTACAAGGTCACAGTACTAAAATAAACTTTAACCCGATAACCGATGGGGTAGACAAGTCCTGGAATGGAGGCTACTTCGGGGAAGCGCAGTGTGGGACGCGCTTCAGCCACGGGGACCGACAACTTGAAGAAGTTGCTCGGTGGTGGCTGGATGAGAAGAGCAGAAGATCATATATGGTAGCGAGCTTTCAGAATGGCCTATATCTAGAAGTGGAGAGACTTAATATTAATACGTGGAGTATGGAAGTGTTTATATATCTAAATACATGTTATATATATGTATTTACGTATATGTATGTTGTAACTTATAGCTTGTTACTCGTTCATTTATCTGAAAATTATAAGGCAATCCACAATCTGGAACATACTTCACTACGTAGTTTTGGTTCCAATTACTTCATTAACTTATTTGTTGGCTATTAAAAATGTAAAAATACGTTAGTTCCGTCTTGGTCGAGAACACTTTTAAATTTTTTTAAGACGCCATTACGTTCCAACGAACATTACCCAGAAGTTTCCAACCTATGGGTGGCTTTAAAAATATTTTACTATCTAATACTTATTTGCTCGTAAAATACACTTGAATGCAGTTTATAAAATATAATTTACATCTTGTATGTTTATCTAACTGTATATTTATGTATAATATTGGAAAATCGAACCTGTGGAAAATACAAACTTATTTACGTCACTTTACATCTGTGACAGCGTTTGCACAAATATAAACTCCTTTCCAGTTCATTATCAAGTTATTAAATAAACGATTAGATAGCGCCAAGCGCAAATATAACGTTGTAGAACAAACTTATTAATTTAATTAGAGCGATGAAAATGAATCATAAAATTACCGTAACAACTCGTTTACGAACGCAAAAAAAGGTTGTAGTATTGCAAACGTTCAGTTGAATACTACGAGTATGTTCTAACTGTGCCATCTCTAAAACTATAAAATAGCTTTTAACTTTATTGCAACCTACAATATTAAAACTAAGCTTTAATATAATCGTATTTTTATTTGCTAAAAATATGCAAGAAAATCGGAGTAGACAGACCTCAATATCATAACCTATCTATCATAAATGTTTCTAAACCTTAGAGTACATATTAATTTAAAAAACATTATGATTAAAAATGTATTTTATTTCAATTCTGAAAAAGCGGTCCTCAGTTTGGTATCCCGTATAAGGGCGCGTGGCTGTATAACCGTTAAAATAAGTCACCGTGCAATACTTCCTATCACAGAGACGAATTCTGAATACGAAACCGCTACATTAGTTGTACATTAAAATAAATAAATACAACATAGATAATTAAAAAAAAAAGTATAATTATTAATATACCAAAACCCATAACTGTTGTAATCTGACTCTTTTTACTTACTAACTAAGGTGGTCCACTCCTCTTCCTCACGCACATCGTTGATAAGTCCATACTCGTAGAGGTGATTTAGTTCCTCAGAGATGTGATAGCGGCTGTGATAGCCCTTAGTCACCATTTACGATACCCACGCGAATAGACGGTTTAAAGGTTGTTATGGTTGTTTTATTAGTATATTAATTACCATACCATACGATCAGCTTATTTCTCTCCACTGCTGGATAGAGGTCGCTTCTAAGGCTCGCCACCACACACGATCCTCAGCTGTTCTCTTCCAACCACCACCGGAGAATTTCTTTAAGTCGTCGACCCACCTGGCCGGAGGGCATCCCACACTGCGCTTCCCAGTACGTGACTTCCATTCGAGGACTATATTAATTAAGTGAAGTAATTAAAGTAAGAAAAAATCCTTAATGTTGATAGAGTATTTTTGTACTCTAAAGCATCCCAAATGACAACAAATAAAGAATAAGCTATAAATGAATCAAATAATTGTTAATGCGTTCTTAAGTTATAAAAAAAACAATATTTGTAATATTATAAACAATATACCTAAACTATATTAAATTCTGAGAGTCCCTTAAGAAGATTTATTCATATAACAGAATAAACTTCCTTTCTTTTCTAACTTCTAATGCGGCCCTGTGCCCATTGTCGTCTTTTATGTGTACACAATGATTAGGAACAACAGTAGTGATCGCGAAGAAAGCTCACCCTCCCTCCAAATAAACCTTTTTTATTCCTACCTTCCTCCAAATTGTTCGACTTTACGATATAAATTTTAGAGGCTATTTTGCATTAACTTTGATGAAACATTTGGCTTTATACCTCATCTTGCTGTATGGAATATCACGTGTGGATTGTGACTGTCGCCTTTTGTGTAATTTATAAAAATAATATGTAAAAGAACATATATAGTTGTTATGCGTAATCTAAACATTTATTTATTATGAATAACAAAATAATATTATTACCATGTTATACCATCAGCCTATGTCTGTCTACTGCTGGATATAAATAGACCTCTCCCAAGGCGCGCCACCAGACACGATCCTTATTATTAGAGGAAATTAATTAATATGTAATAAAGAATAGAATTGTATAAAATTGCGCTATCTACCAATTTTTAATATTGTTATCTGTTTTTCTCCTTATCACCCAAAGGTTGCCAGGAAGCTTTGGCGATAAGGCCGCCTTGTACTTTTCGTGTCACTTATTAAATTCTCTATTTGCAACATGTATTGGTGTGTACAATAAAGAGTATATTTCTAACTATATTGAACTAACTTATTTCTTTAAGAAAGTACAAAATATCGGAACTCTTTTACTATTTAAGAAACAAAATTTCATTTTCATTGTGCTTACGCTTATAATTACGCTTCACAGAAACTTACTAAATTAAGTCTTAAAAGTTATAAAATTAACAACTAAATAAAATTAACAATTTAAGTATTAAAGACAAAAACAATAATTTATATTCAAATGATTCCATTTAATCTTAAAATTTTATAGGAAAAAATAGAAACGTAAAAAAAATATATTCACATTATTTTTATATGGAAATTAATATAACGGCTACTTAAAAGCAACACACCATTATCACCTTTCAAACTAACAAGCAAAGGGGATCGAGGGGCCGAACGTAACGTCTTTTTACCCTCAAGACGTCTCGATGAGTTCCTTGCCGATCGTCGCACGAGCGGGCCGAATGTTCTCCACCCCTGACATTGGCCCGCCAAAAATAAAAATTGACAGTTCTATTTTTAAACTGTACCTAGACAGTGCAGCGGCAATAAAGGACAAAAAGTTAAAATTCCAAATTCAAATGTGATTTATGTTTTTAAGGTATTTTATTGTGCAATATTAGTGATGTGTTGTGAAACGTATAGTCTGAAATAGGTGCTTTATCGTGTTAGTGACCAGTTCCTAAATTAGTTTTTACTGTGTAAATTTATATTAAGTAGAAAAAGACTGAGGATTGCGATAACCTATGGTGAGTAGAACATAATATTTTTCATTTGTTTCATTGTCCAAATTAACTGCACAAATACTTTTCATTGTTAAATATTATATTTTTAACTATTGTATCATTTAACGTTAACAAAATATAAAATGATACAATGATATTAATAAAAAAGGTAAAAAAAAATACATGACAGTTATGCAATCATGTAAACAGCTGATTCCGGCTCATTGAAAACAATTCTCCTTTGCCGCACTTCGCACGTCCACCAACCTTTTTTCAGCGAGGCTCTGACTGTATTTACTATCAATGAAAAAACACTCGATATATTATAAAGTAATACATATATTACGTTCACAATTGGGCCGCGTGACGTCATAATTGGCGTCCGCCAGACTACAACCTTCACCCAATAATTGGGGCGGTCAGCGCGCGAAACGCAAAAAAGCACGTTATTTTTAAACTTTAAAACGAAATAAAAAAGTAATGAGTTATTGATTCGAGCCCCGGGGTAATGTACTGTGCGAATGACGTAGTAATAACGTTAACTGAATGCAATGTCAAGGCCGTTATTTGTTTACGTGTCTCGTTATCGGGTTATTTATATGTTCTTTTTTAATTCAATTTTCTTTTTAATGTTCTCTAACACTACCACTTCACTATACATGCTGTAAAATGATGTGGGTACATAAGAAAATAATCAAAGCACCCCGAGGAAACGTGAAGTTGAGTTATTGTTTGATTATTTTAAAAATTGTGTATTAAAAATTGCTTTGTGGTTTAATAGTCATAGTTTAATAAACTTCAAAGTGTTTTTCGTGCGTGGTGTTTGTGATAATCAAATGAAAGCGTGGGACTGCGTTTTTCCTGTGCTTCCAAGGAGTCCTCATCTGTCCTCAGCAAACCTACTATCACTTTACTGAGCGACTCCTAACTTACTTCGACGGGACTGGACATTGATAGGATACGTTTCAGACGTTGAAATTGTTTATTAAAAAGAAAAGAAAGATAGATCTATGAAGAAAAAAAAACTTTGTGTGTTCATGTAGCACATTGTTTCAGTAATAAACTATATCAATTTGCAAATATTTTAAAGCAAAAAAGTGGGTGGGATCAAAGTATGAAAACACTTGATATTATTCACGTGGACTACATTTTATGGTTCATGTTGACGAATGTCCCATCCTGTGGACGTTATGGATCACACGCGACCACAATGTAACCATCGGTGGCGACACCGTGCGTGGGCACAGAGTAACTAATAGGACGAGTGCAGAAGACTCACTCCCTAAGAACGCTCTATAGAACCTACAAAAACATACCAGCAAAATAAAATTTCGTTCAGCGCTAGCCGAATTGAATCCTACGCGCATCGGAGAAAAGTGATATTACACTGAACCACCGAAGGTCACGCACACAGTGAGACTCCGTGTGTGAATCGTAAAAGTTGTCACCCATACTTATAACTAATTATGTACCTAGTTTTATTCGTCTTAAAACACAATTTTAAAATGAAAATAAAAAGTATTATGCCTACCTACTTGTACAATATGATGGTAGTTTTAAACACTTTCATTTGTTTGTGCATTACAAAGAGCTTATAGCAACCAACTGAAATAAACGCAGGGGCCGGGCGCTGTAGACATATTTTCGTACCTACAGTCCGGAGTGGGCCAGGTCTAAGACGCATAACCACAAGACAACCAGCTACAGCGGAACTACCATTTAGTCGTTACGCTGATTCACATGTTCCACAGTCCAACCACCTTCTTGTGGTTGTGGTGTTGTTGTAAAATAGTGTGTGTGAATAGGCCCTAATTGCTTTGAAAGTAAGATTAGAAGAGCAGTCATGACATGTTAAAGCTTTATCAAATTTTCAGTCGTCGTATTTGGCGTCTCTTCTCTCGTCTCATCTTCGTCTCTTCTTCAGAAGCTTCATCCGATGGTCAGTGTCTGCCGTTATTACTTTACATCTGCAAAATTTTTTTTTTATTGAATGAGGGTGGTAGACGAGCAGACAGTCCTTCTGGTGGTACCGTTGACCTGCGACATCCGCGGTACATACCAACATCGGTCCATAATGACAAACATTAACACGTTCCCGGATACGTCTACCTTTGGAGTAGGAATGGATTTGGGGAAAGAATTGAGAAAATGGGGAGGGTTATGATAAAATGGAATGGAAATCAGCCCAGGCATATTTCACTCTCTATCGAAACACGTACATAGATGGGGAGAATAGGATAAAGATTGAAATCTGATGGTCTTCTGTGGGAGAGGAGTAACTTTGTCAGTCGAGTGCGCTTAGTGGTTATGGGATTGCAGCGTGCACTCTCCCCCTCCCAAAGGTATTACCTACAGATTCTTTGGCAGCTACTTAACAATTTAAACAATCGGGAGCTAGTTAGGTAAACTTAACAGAAAAAACAACTTTGTTTTACAATTTGCACCAATTTAATGTTTTACAATTATAAGCGCGTTCTGCCCGTTATGACGTATGATGCCGAAACGTGGTCACTTGATTCACAAATTCAGTCGCTCAGCGAGCGATGGAGAGAGCTATGCTCGCAGTTTCTTTGCTGGACAAAATCCGTAACGAGAAGATTCGCCGTAAAACTAACGTTGCCGTCATAGCTCCAAGTATCAGCAAGCTGAAGAGGCAGTGGGCGGGCCGTATGTGTCGTTGGACCGATAACAGATGTGGGAGACGAGTCCTTGAATGGAGACCACATACCGGGAAACGTAGCGTGTGACGCCCTCCGGCCAGGTGGACTAACGATTTGAAGAAAGTCGCCGCTAGTGGCTGGAAGAAAAGAGCGGAAGACCGTGTGTGGTGGCGTTCCTTAAGAGATCTCCAGCAGTGGAGAGATACAGGCTGATTGTATGGTATGGTATTACAATTTTATATTTGCAATTTCGATCACCGAATGTTGATTTATTTATCTATTAAACACACGGAAACCTTTGATCAGCCTTTAATGTCCCACTGTAGGTCACAGGTCTCCTAGTAAATAACTGGGAGGGTTCCGGGCCGTAATTCACCACGCGGGCCCAGTGCGGATTGGTAGATACAGATACTCCAGGGTTATTTTTTTTAATTTTTGAAGCATGTGGGTTTATTCCTATGTTTTCCTCTCACCGCCAAGTTAGTAACAATTTTTAAAAAACCGTACTTAACTACTTAAGTATCACGATCACACGAATTTGATTTGAGTACCCCTAGGCTATCACCGCTCTTAAACGGTGATACTTAATGAAATTATTTAATAAATTATGTTTTGATACAATCTCAAAATTGTTCAAGATTTAATTTCCTAAATTGAATTGAAAGACAAAAACATCTCAGACGCAAACCAATTGAAATCTAATTCGACATTACCGAGTCCGTATTAACATGCAAACAATCCAAGTGTCCGGCCGGGACCGACCACAAGGAGCCGATTAATTGTCCCCCAGATTTACGAGCTGGGTGTGTTTGCCAAATTGAAAGTTCACTATAAATTAGCTGGCACTGACCAGAATAAACCCCACGTAGCCTGATGGATCAGAAAAGGAATTATAGGGAATTGGTAAAATGAAAATAAATAATTTAAATACATACATGGTTAAATAAAAAATACTATTGGATAATTGTTATATAAACGGGTTACTCACGATTTATTATTTATTTATTATAGCAGATATTTCGGTCCAGTTACATGAGGCGTGGTCACGGCTAGACTACGGTGGCGGGTGTACGTACAATCACGATAAAAACGTTTAAAATCTTCTACTATTAGATACCTATCTTAACATTGAATTTATTTCGTGAAAACTAACCACTTTTGTGTACGATTTTTGAAACTGCACTCTTTTTTCACACAAACCATTCAGTCGCCGCATGCGATCTGGGAGCTTTGAAATTATGTACCTATCTTACAATAAGTACTCCTAAATTTATACCTGTGTCCAGATCGTCACTAGATCTGATTAGTGGAAGGATTTAAGGTAATTATTTCTTGGAATTACACTTGAAAATCTCCCGCATCATAGAAGTATCCGGTTTCTGAATACTGAAAGCATTTCCATATACACCGCCGTGTACGCACACTCGCACTGATTTACGTAGATATAATAATAGCGGTTCAATTAATAGCTGTTTATGAATTCAGTGTGCGACGTTGCCGTTCATAGCAGTGCATAGCGAGAAGTACAGAGTAACAAAGACAGAGACATCAAACAAAAATTGTTAGTTTTAATGATATAAATTCAATGTTAAAATGGTGCACTATTAGCACAAAAATAATTTAATATAACTATTAATTATTTCGTGTTTCGGACACATATTTTATATGTGATATTATTTGAGAAAATGACCCTATTGTCGATTCTAGTTTCCCACATGTTGAGATTAGTGAAATCTTTAACAAACGTTGCAGAATGTTTCTGTTTAAACGGAATCTTAAAACGACGAAATTTTAAGTTAGTAAATCTTATGTCCCTCATGTGCAAGGAGGCCCATATCCAACAGTGAACGACAAAATGCTGGTCTTTCGGAACATTACGTTCACTTCTTAAAATGTTGAATTCCCAAAATGTTAAATGTTGATTTATGTCCATTACGCGGACTCCGGTCAGTTAGTTTATACGTTGTTTAATATACATACCAATATTTATTAGCCTTTTGGAACATTACGACTTTGACAAACAGGAGATCTCACATATACACTTCCTGAAAAAAATCCCCGCTATTACATTAAAAATAAATTTTTAGTCATAGCAATTAATTTTAGTTGATTTGTTTCCATTTTAGTTAAATGCAATTTTTGTTTTAGGCATAAGATAATTTTGGGAGAATTACCTATGGTATTACAAAAAAAATATTTTTTAAGTTACCTACTTATTCTGTGAAGTCAAACATAATTTTGAAGTTGCGAGCTTTTAAGTCCTTCGTTAAAATATTAATTCTTATTTACAACAAACAGAATTGAAAGGAGTCTCGAAGTAAAAGAACCGCAACCTTTACAAAGTTCTTTCGTTACAAAGTAGAGAGGGTGCATACTTGGTAATATTTTACGGATTATTACCCTTTTCCTTTGTCTCTATAGAAGCTTTTCGCCGACTATTGCCGCGTCAAAAAGAAAGGGTCGTGATATTTGCAGTCTTTTAATCTCCACACACAATGTCCTTCTTGTGATTTGGTTAAATCAAGCGATAGGCTACGTCTATTCAAGCGATCTATTCTCAGGCCCAGATATTTTTCTTTACAGAAGAGATGGCAGACGAGCGAGCGATTCGCATGATGGTAAGTGGTCACCGCCGCCCATGGACATCTAGAACACCATGCGGGTGCCCTGTCGACCTAGCAGAATCCTCAGAACTCTCTTCAAGAACGCATGTTCTACATAGCGGAAAACCTCAGGTGGCAGTTAGTTCCACATCTTTCGGGTTAGATAGACGATTCTCGGTCTTAAACGAGGTTTAGACTAACAATAAAACTTGCAGAAGTTGACTTACGATAGCAATCACGACATTGTAAACAGCCGCGGCTAACTAACTTCGGCAAGTTTAGTGCCCAGCTTGCAAGTTTTGTTACAAGTCACACGTGTAAACACTATTTTAAACTTGTAGCATGAACTTCAAATCTTATTATAATTGCAAATAAAAGTTTTTATTTGACGCATAACAGCTGAGTGTGTTGGGCAACGTCTCTGAGTGCTATTGAATTGTGAACAATAATTATTGCCCGCGTAATAACTATGGTTTGCAATAATTGTTCACGTGTTCGCGTGTAAACGGTTTTGCAAGAACTTTGCGCGGATTCCTGATGGTCACTTGCAAAATTGAATAGTGAAAGAAATATTGCAGATAGTGTAAACCGATCGGGAAGTACTTGCATACGAATATAGCGGTAATACTTGCTAGTTTAAGTATTGCTTTTTAGACCGACTCGTGTCTCTTAGGACCTTATGCAATCTGCATAAAGGCTAATTTGGAAACTTTCGGTCTAAGTCAAAGCCGAGAATGGTCTAAGAAACGTTAATTTATTTCGCTTTCAGTGTCATTTGAAAAACTTTGTTGACATCTTTAAATCGTCTTTACCATTGAATATTTAATGACCAAAAACGACATCTTTCAGAACGGCTTTGCAGCATTTAGGAAAATGTATCAGCTATTCTCATCGCCGATACCACAGTCGCTGCGTCAGTTGCTTATTGTCTTTGTCATACATGTAAGTAGTTCCATCTAGTTCTACATGTATGTATGACAGACTGGATTAATAAAATTTACATTTTTCTTTTCCAATGGTCATACATTACCTCATGAATAAACATAAACAACGGCATAAACATTATACATTAAAGACAGTACTGTGAGTGTGAGACTGTCTGAAAAATGCAAAAATCTATGTACATTTTAATGTGCATCTGCACAAATGCACAAACCGAAAAAGCACACCGGCATGATTTAAACATTTATCTCAGGCCTTAACAACTTGTTGGAAAACAATCCTTAAAAAGAAATGTCAAATTTTTATTTGTACCTAGGTACTGTTTTACGTCTTCTAAAACCGTTTTACGACGCGGCTTGTGAATAAAACAAGAAATAAAAACTTCGATTCGTTTCGCGAACAAAGGTCTCATAGAAAAGTTATAAACGCGTTTTAGGTTTATCCCTAACATTATAAGGACAATGTTTCGTCAACCCGACACATCAAAAAGGACAATTATTTTGAACAAAATGGGCGAGATTTTGGTTTAGTAAAACACATCTTTTAGCCAACAGTGACACGGAATAAACGATTCTAAGCCTTCCACTTTAGATTCAAATTCAAACGTTTGTTTCATACTTTTAATGCAAATAAACAACACTAGGAACTCGTCCCGGATTTCAGATTCGAGATTTCTCATTCAATAAATTCATTCATTTCTCATTCATTCAATAATCAGCTTAAATATTTTTTTAAAGATTTTTAGAGCTACGCACCGTTATTTTTTTATTATTATGCTTTGTAGTAACAAAAAGGGGAATTTAAATAAATCCTTATTTTTTTATATCAGTCAAGTCAAAATCATAAAGGTTTGAAGTCTTACGATTTTTTTTAACGGTAATAAGCCGACAATCCACCTGATGGTAAGGTCACCGATAGGTATCCGTGATATGTGCCAGTGATATATATCAGTCCAGAATGACAAACGATGGCACACCTCCGGATGCGCTGCGAACCTTTGGAAATTTATTTGGAAATCCAAATGAATTTGGAGAAAGGGACAGCTGAGAGGGATAGGATAGAATGCAATTGGAATGGCTCTGGTATATATCTGTTATATTCTGTATACAAGGTGTATACAGTGAAACGTGGCATGGTTCTGTACATGAATCTGGGTTCATTAACATTAATATTTCACCAATTTTTTTCTGTAAAAATATTTCTTTTAGTTTTTACCAAAATATCCACACACATTTGTATTCACAAATAACATTTTGATGTTTTTGTAAAAAAAAGTAGGTTACATTGCGTCAATTAACTTAATATTATTAACTTAAACTCCGTGGCTTCAGGAAGGGCTCAGTTATACTACAACCTTGAGGAGGGGAGTGCACTTTATCCTGTTTCCCTAACGTACGTACGTGTTTCAGTAGTGAGCGAGATATGCCAGAGCCCATTGCCATCCTATCCTACTCCTCCCAATTTTCCCAACCCTTTCTTCAAATCCATTTCTATATCTCCAGTTAGGTAGCGTATCCGGGGGAGTGCTAGCATTTGTAATTTTGGCGTGTATGGCGCATTAGCTACAGTATCCATTTACCATCAGGTGGACTGTATGACCGTCTGACGGCTTCGTCCATAAAAAATCCTCTATGTTAACGCTATATTAACGCATATACTGCTCCATATACCTACGTATATTCAGCAATTGCTGCGCGTATGCAGTTGAAACCTGTCAAAGCATTTTACGAGTAAATCACTAAATTAAGTAGGTACATACTGCTTTTAATACTCTAAAGATTAATTTTAAAATAGTTTTAACGAAATCCTTAATCTCATTTTTAATAAAAATTTGCACAAGCACAGACGTCACTTTAAAAATATTCTGTATATGAATAGAAATGAAAAAGTTTTTATTTATTGCTAACATCGAATCATAACGCGTTTCGTTAAAACAAGCTGTCGCTCGTTCTAACAAAGTCTGTTATCGCTCAAGCGAGATGGCGACCGCAATAAAAACGTTCCAAATTCAAAGTTGTTCGAAATGCAAACGCGTTAAGGTGCGCCAATAAAAAAGAAGTTAGCTTCTTACGATTGGTGCCATTACAAGGTGTGAATGTGGGAACCGAAGGTGACAGTTTACTTTGTTTATAGGTTTTGAATACCGTAACTGCAAGATCCCGTTTAGTATCCACTGTTGGACATGAGCCTCCTGTACATTGTCGCACATTGTCTTGTGCATGGCGGATGTATGGCTATAAAACGCCACGCTGGCCGAGTGGGTTGGCGACTCTTTTAGAGGTGGTCTTATTCTTGGGGGCTTGTGTTAGCGTTAGGTTACCGTTGGCGTTCAAATAAAATCACACGAGTTTTATAAGACTGTGGTTTCTTTAAAGTTTATTTAAAAAGTAAACAAAATAAATTGATTGTACGCAAGAATATATGAGTGTTTTTTTTTTAATGAAAGAAGGTCGCAGACAGTCCACTTGGTAGTTCGCGATACATTCCAATTTTAATCCAGTATGGCAAATGTTGACACGCTCTCGGATGCACTATCTACCTACTCGTTTAGGATGAGAAAGTATTGGGAAAAGGGGAATAGAAAGTATATTAGGACGAGGTTTATTCTTCATACCATTATTCCTTCTAGTTTAGATGGGGTATAAAACGGAATCAACAGTATAATAGAATGAGGTATCACTTTTATTCCATCATAATCTTGATTCGATGGGATAGGAGGAGATAGGCTAGGATGAGATGGGAATGGTCTCTGGCATATCTCACTCACTACTGAGTCACGTACAATGTACATACATTAGGGGAATAGGTTAGATATGAATATTACATGTTACTACCTATACTGTTTCAAAAACCATTGCAAGTCATTGGTAGGTACATATAAACACATCTCACAAGAAATTCAACACACACATGGATTTCTTGCTGGAGCTTCTAAACAATAACCATAACGTTGACAAGGACCTCCCCGTCAACTCAGCTACTTACCTACCTACCTACCAAGCTAGCGCCGTAAGCAATCTGGAACGAGTTAAAGGAAGGTATCGACAACAGTTTTACGACGTGATTCGCGGTTAAAATTACAGGGGTGACAAACTTTACGAGCACACCGTGTATCGTTCTTACGGTGTTCTGTATTCGCGGTGAAGCTCTTAGATTGGACTCTGAATTTTAAGAATTTACAAAATGAACTTATTTTTTTATTTAGGTCAATCAACAGAACAATTTTTGTTTTTCTATATTTCACAGCCAGGTCGGTGATACTTTTGCTTATTGTGCGATATCTCCTTTGTTTGATTCGCAATCAGTAAAAAATTTGTTCAAATATATAAATATTTATTCGTAAACTGGACGATTTGTGTTCGTTTCTGTGTAAGTATCTGGGAATCCTAATGCAGGTTCTTGAACGTATTTTTTATTTTACAGTATCCATACGAGGTTGTAATTATAAATAATTAGGTAGAATATCCTGTTTGTTTACATAATAATAAAATAATAAATAAAACATTCGCAGACATTCATAAGAGAGGGAATCAAGCAGCAAGTGCCTGTAATTAATAGCAAGCTACCGTAATTTATTTACTAGGTATGAACAGCTCTTAGGTAAATAGTGTTCCTAGTAAAATGTCAGAAGTTGTATACACAAACTTATCAACTAAAGACTAAGATATAGAATGGTTCGCAACTTTCATTAAGCACAATTTGCATTTTCTACCGTAATATTACGATAATAAGATTCTTTATTAAATTAACTTGCTTGCTCGACATATCTCTCCGATCCTTAATTAAAATCAACAAACTTTTATGAATGAAAGAAACGCTAATTAACATATTTAACACTCATTTTTATGATTTTTTTTAACATAGATTACGTTCTGAGTTCTTGACATACATTTACCGATATTGGTCTGCTACTAAATTTAAAAATTGGAAAAAAAATCTACTTAATTGTTTAGTTTTCTTTATCCTATTATGTCCATTACTCCCTAGAACGAACGGGGTGTGATGAGATATAATGGTAGATGAGTAGATATAATGGGATGATAGATTTTTCTTATAAATCCTCACGTGATTAAATTTAATTTTGATTAGATGTTTTTTTAATACTACAATAGTAAGTACACTCTGATGTCATCAAATATAAGGAACTAAAGAAATCAATAATTGACTCCAGAAATTCTCGTAAACATTTGTTTAAAGGATTTAAAATAAAAGTTATTTATTATATCTTATGCATCTAACTTTCTGACATCAACAAAACTGAATCCATAGTTGCTCTGAGAAGAATAGCGCGTTAACGTGGTTTATTTAAAATAAGTAATTGCACCCGCGGTTTACGAGCCCTGCTTTAGTGCTGCTCTCGTATCAGGGGTAAGATACCTTTTTTAAAGCGCCTTTAACAAAGTTGTTATCCGCGATGTTTGAATTCTATTTTGACGACTACGACGTTTTATTGAGGAGCTTTGTATTGTGGTTTTTTAATTCTTAAATTAAAGTTTTTCTATTTTTAGACATTAAGAGACATACAGACGTGCGGTCCACATGGTGGTAAGTGGCTACTGCCGTTCATGGACACCTTCCTCTACCTTATTTGCTTTATTTGGGCACAAACAGTTTACCTACCTATAATGGAACATATTTAAACATAAAATTGTTATGAATTTATAAACCAGTTAAGCTACCACAAATTACTTAGTACATACACATTAACAAGTGGGTGGGATACAATTAAAATATTGTATCCAACATAAGAGATACAATTAAAAATTTTAATTTTTTTTTACTTGTAAAAATATAATTGCGTAATTAATTTTAAATTCGCTGCAAACTGCATTACGGAAATCTAATCTATATATTTCTATACACCATTAATTATCATTTTAAATATTATCAGACAAAATATTATAAAATATTTCTTACTACTTTTGGGACCGATGGCGACATCTATTGTAATGAGCACGAAAACAACTAATTGAGAAGAATTCTAAACTAATAGTATTTCATTGCATAATTTTTTGTATATAAAGTGTTTACAGAAAAATGTTGCGTATTGAATGATACAAATTGTGTATCTGTTGGCAACAGTTCACATAAACCAACAGCAATGGGACGCGTAAATTTAACGACATGATCAAAATGTCTGTGAAAACCAATGACAACGAAAAAGGAACTTCAAACGAAAATGCCTGGCGAAGTGAACGTTGCACTTTCACGATTAAAATAAAAAGGAAAAATAAACGTCTCTTCCGAAGTGAACCATCCGACGATAGTTCCTGGATGCGACGCATTGGCGCCTCGCGGCGCTGGTGTCTTCTTGTAATTGGTGTGCTTAATGTTAGTTCCGCTACCCGACGCCGCTACTTATTGGCAGCACCCGTTTTTTAATTACATTTTCTGAAAAATAAATTAAAACTTTTTATTGGGTTAAGTTTTATTTTAGTAGTATATAAAAAGAAAAAACAAAGTTATGTAATCATTATCTATATATGATATAAAATGTTGAATTTGAAGTTTTAATGTAGGGTTAGGGTGTACGTATGTTTTAATTTTCTAAAAGTAAATAAAGAAGGATTTGTAGTGACAAAACCACTATTATTCGTGAAAATGTTTCCAAAACTGAACTGTGTACGCGTCCAAAAATAATCATACACTGGTTAAAAAGGCGTCCAAAACTCTCGGATCATGCGATCGGTCGACAGATCGAAGCGGGTCAAGCACAACAGGTGAGTTGCGGAGCGCATCAACTAAAAAATAAAATATCGAAATGCGAAAAAATAATAAAAATCAGCAAATATAGTAAATTAAAAAAAAGTGTATCTGCGTCCCTGTTACGCGTCCGGCTTTTTCATTAGTGCGTCTCTTTCGCGAGTGCGCGCACGTGGTTTTCCGTGGTCCCGGTACTGGTGTATGGCGGGCGGGAGCGGGTTGCGGGAGGCCCGAGGACGCGAGGGCCACATCCCGTCGCGGCCCGCGCCGACCGGCTGCGTTGCCCATAACCTCCGAATGACCTCATTTTTTTCTTCAATGTAAATATTCGGCTCGTTTTGCCGCATAGTCTATAAGTGGTATTAAGTTCCTTCGGCGCGTTCAATTTTTTTTACAAACCCAGTTATTTAGTGGACTTTTTGCGTAGACTTTAAACAGTGTTTTAAGACTTAAGAATAAGTGTAAAATATATTTTATTGCAAGAACTCGGACTGTGAGAACTTCGTATTAAATTAACTGCTTTGTAAATAAGGACTACACTCTGGATCTACATTAAAGTTATTCTTCAAAACTAACCTTTCTGATTAGTGGTGCTGTTCGTAGTATATTGTATGATGAACTTTCAGTTTTTCCAACGAAATCTAAGAATTGGGATTTGTCTACAGTCTCAGGTAATTTGTGCCTAAATAAGCATTGTATGCATTGTATTTTAATTTATAGATTCTTTTTTATTTTTGCTTGTCCAATTGAAAGTATATAAATCAGTGTTTCATATTGTATCTATTGGTTTAAAAATAAAAATCTTTACATCAACGGCCAACAAAAAATTGCGTTTTGGAAACTCGATGGAAAAAATCTAGACAGATAAAATGTCAAATTTATTGTGATGTAATTCCATAATAATTTGACCTTATTATTAACAACTTAGCAACTTCTACTGTCACGTTTTGCAAAATTTCATACTAAACCTTTTCCTTACATAATAATAAACTATTATTAATTTGTACTAACATAATAATTAAATTACAATACCTTAAAATATGTCAATTAATAAAGGTTTAATTATTTTTATTAAGTTTATCATATCTCTTATGTGTGTATGTATATTTATTGTATTATACTATTATGCACGTATATTTGTGTACTAAGGTGGATATTTAAATCAAAACTATCCGCGTTCACTTTTGTGTTTGTTTCCATAGAATGATTGACAAAGAATGTCATTTAGGTCGTTAGGCATTAAGTCCACCTTTTGTACATGTCAAATACTTATTCAATGAAGTTCAAATAAATAAATAATTGCCAGTTCTGTAATAAATTTCTTAAAATAAAATAGTGTATCTAAGTGTAATCTCTAGAAACTGAACACATTTTTAAAAGGTCTTTGATAAATAACAAAATGTGAAGACAAAACATAATGAAGCATGGATATATTTTTTTTAATAGTCCGACCCCTCCGTAAAAAATTGAATTCTCTCGTTAAAATTGTGGGCAGTTCGTTGACCTGCCGCAGCAGCTGGACCGCGTTCCTGATAAAAGAATCATAATATTAATTCATACTCTCACACAAACGTTTGTGTGTCGCTGACACGCGAGACACGCGAGACACGCTAGACACGGCCACGCTTACATAAATATTTATTGGCATTTTCCGTTACTATACCTAATATGAGGGTGATAGATTTACGACGCGTAGGTATTATACCTACGTATAATTGAAGCAGGTTTTAAATATTTTGTCGAAGGAATTGCCGGAAGAAGAATGATTATTTTTTTTATTTTAGTTTACACACAAATGGTATAAATAGTTAGAAAAGAAAATACGTACAAAAGGTGTGCTTACCCCTTAGGAGATTACTACCAATAAACCCGGGAGAGCGATAGGTGAGCAATGGAATGGGCAGACATAGTGCCTACCTAAATGCACTACCTGCTATAAACACTTGTATAATACGATTATTACATACTAATAATATATTATTTTACATTATTTAATGTTTTAAAAATAAATATGTTGTTTTAATACTTAATAAGATTGTTCTTAGCATTTATTTTAGATAGGTATAACTAACTACAAAGAATTACTTTGTATCTTTCTTTATTATTTCTCTGCCTTCTAGATTTCCAAAATCAATAAATAAAATAATAGTCAAATAGGTATTATTTCGTCATTTTAAAGAGATTCGTAAAATTATTTTTATAATAATATTCAATCAAATGTACAGTCTAATTAACTTATTTCATTAGCTTATTTGTTACGTAATGTTTACTATATTTATTTAAAGTTCTCGATACAAATATATAGTGAAACTCACACGCGTACGTACGAAAAAAAACACGTGACGTCACGCACATCTCGAATTAATGCATATAAATGTACAACGCTCTCATTGATATTGTCGAGTCTCGATTACGGGGATTTTTTGCGAATGATTGAATTTTATTTACAATTAACCGAGCCTCGGCGCCGTCGAAAGCGAGAGTAATGATTAAATACCATTTAAAAATAAAACAGGCTCGCCGCCATGACATTGGTTGATTATGTCCCACAATTTATATATATTTATAATGTGATAATGAAAATGAATTAATAAACTTTCTCATAAAAAATGAACACGAAATTATACATCGCGACAAATGGACTCACGGTACTAAATCAACAAGACGGCAAAAATTGTAAGTTCTTTGTTCGATGTGCTCGTAGCGGAGTGAGCCTAAAGTGGTAAGGCGTTAACAAAACGTCTTAGCTCTAAGAAACCGCCCAGATATAAGACCGAGAAGGGGGGCGGGCGGTGGGCCCCTCCTAATTTGTCTTAGGCGGAAAAATCGCGCGGCGATTACAAGTGGCTCGTAACGAAGTCGGGCCCCGGGGCGGGCGGGTGTGGCGGTACTGGGCGCGGGGGTGCAGGGGGTGGCGCGGGGTGGCGCGGCGGTCCGCGGCCACGTCTCAGTCGTCCGTCTGGAGTCGCGGCGGCCGCCCCGGCCGCGCGGCGCAATACACGTTCCTCGTGCTCTTGTGATTATAAATTTTAATAAATACAAAATTAAATTCTAACCGCGCATAATCGAAAATATTTTTAGGCTAAAAATTCCCCGACCCTCACTTTTTGGACCTAAACTGTTGGCAGTGGTAAAAAGTTTTTTGCAAAATTTTTAATATTTACGTCGGTTACATTTCTAAAGAGATTAAACGTTTGGCCGTTATTGAGAATATTTTTATTTAAAAATTAATTTTTTTTAATGAACGAGAGAGACCTCGAGTGAGCGATTGGTAATTAATATTACTTAAAACGATTAATCATAAGCGTTACTTTAATGTTAAGGATTTAATTGTATCTAGTAATAAAGTATTGACTGACACAAATATATTGGTCTTATGTGCTTAGATTCCTAGTTATAGAATAGACATTACTGTGAATAATAAAAGACATTTGAACTTTTTGTGCAATAACACGAGAAGATCTCCGGACCAAGGTTGTGATTTCCGAAATTTAATAAAATAAAAGTAGAGCTTGGACTATTGATTTAATTTTTGCATTTTTACTTTTGTTAATTTCAGATTATTATTTATGAGTTTTTGTTTAAAATTATTACAATTATTTATCTAAAGTCAGATGTATCATTCAAAATATAACAAGAGTTTCATTAAAGTTTCATTAATTCTAGAGTTTTTTACGGTTTTATGAGACGCCGCCGGACATATTCCCGCGTCCGTTGTCTCTGATTTACAAAATGAATATAATTTTGTACTCATTATTGTTAATATTTCCAGTTTACAGAAACGATTTTTTTAGTTTACAGAAACGAAAAGAAAATTGTGTTTTCTGAGTATGTATGCATACTCAGAATTTAATATGCATTTAATATGCATTTAATATGCATTTAATATGCATTTAATATGAATTTAATGCTGGCTATGTATGCACTTTTTATTTTATATTTATTTTACTGTTATTATTATTAATGTTATTTTACTTTGCTGCTATTTTGTAGAAGACATGGTTCTAGATTTATTTTAATAAACTTTTTTGGCTGGTTTTGTATTTTATTTTGCTGTAGACTTACTTTTAATTTTCCTACACGTTTGAAACTTTATCTGAGAAAAGATACCTTATTTTTGATTCTAGTTCACCAGGTTATGTGAAGTCAAGTGAAAAAATTAACATTTCAATAAATCCATACCGATAATGATACCTTTGCTCAGATAACGTTGCATTTAACAAGAAGGTAAGTAGGTAAAAACTAAATAATATTATAGTAAGTAAATTGCAAGCGAAAAGAACAAACATTTCAACAAATTGTAATACCTAAATAGATAATTATTGAGATAATTCCGTTATTGGCTGTACATTAGAATTATTTGAATCACAATTCGATTTTCGGGATTCTTCTCGTGATTTAACTTTCTTTTATTTTAAAAAGATAATTTTAGCAATAATTGTAATCATTGAATTTGTAAAAAAAACACCCCCCATAATGTTTTACGGTCGATGCTTTTAATTTGATATGATTTCTTATGAAAATTTGCAAACTTAATAAATATTAGTTGATTGCGCAATATCTTCTGTTGATATTTCTTTAGGTGTCGTTGATTTTTTTTTATATTTCAAGATGTACCTACTAAAACATATGGCGATTGTTACAAAAATAAAGTACCCACTTGTACACGATATTTTTGTTCTTTCACAAATAATAATACTACAGTGAAAATGATACTTCACAAATATCGTCACCTACGAGTATCATCGTCACCTATGATACTTCACCTACGAGTAGATCGAGAAATTGGTCAGCGCAGACGAGAGATGATTGGTCGCTTCAAAATAGTTTATCGCAAATTTGATGGGCTTTATTTTATGAATTTGACATTATACAGTTATCTACTTCAAGGCCTACTTAGTTTTCTTCTAAACATAAATCGATCAAATTAATCGAGTTTGTGATAAAATTTGATCCATCTCTGTATTCTATCGCAAGCAAACATAACATCTCTATTGTAGTTATTATTCCAGAAAACTTCAAAAATATTTTTTATTATTGTGCAGCTATTCTTCTTCTTTGTCAGGCTGTGTCTGTCCACTGCTGGATATAGGCCTCTCCCAAGGTGCGCCAAAATGCTCTGATTCACATTTCATTTTAGGAAGGTATAAAAAACCTTAAAACTTACAAGTCCACTTTTTCTCTGGTTAGTTTATTAAATCCCAAGTAGATCCCCGTAAAAGCAAATTTTCTTGCGTATCACTGAGAACTAATTTTAATATTTCGTTTGATAATATTCAGATTTCTTTGTTCACTGCGACATAATTCGTCTATGATTGACACAACAAATAAACCCAACGACGAACCCGTAGGCTGTGGAACGAACTGCCTCAAGAGTTCTTCCCATTAAGGTACGACATGGGTTTCTTCAAGAAAGCTGTGAATAGGATTTTGCAAGGTCGGCGGCGCGCCCGCATACCCCCTGATGTTGCAGATGTCCATGGGCGGCGGTAACACTTACCATCACGTAGGACCGCTTGCTCGTCCGCCCTCCTTGTCTATAAAAAAAACCGTATATTTATAGTGTAGTTTTCCATCAAGACAATTCTCGACCTCATACATTTTTCATTTTTGATGACTAAACATAAATTGATATAAGTTTTAATGCCCTCCATGCAGTTCAGACATATCACCTTCGGATAATCATTTATTTCGCTCTTTACCAAATTCTCTAAATGGAGAAAAGAGAACTACTACAAGAGAAGCCTGTATAAACCCCATCAGTTTTTCGCCAAATCAGAAACCCCAAAAATTTTATAGCGATGTGATAATGGCTCTACCAGAAAGATAGTCGAATTACCCATAGACAATAATACAAAAAAGTCTTTATTATTTTCACTATAAAAAGGCCGCGAACTTATCCGACTATGTAATATAGGTCCAATATGTATAAACTATATGACGTTGGACAGAGTTTATTGAGTACTAGGTACAACTATTGTCTATTACACCTTTTTTTTCTAAAACATACAGAAAATCGCGAATCTTTGTTTCGTTATCAATGGTAGGTAGATTCCAAGATGATTTACGTATGAGTTTTCTATAGTCTTTTAAATCTAGCTTGATTAAGAGTGACAGCTGTCAAAGTGCCTCGAATAGTAGGTACGTATCGGCTACAAATAATAAAATACGTTCGTGTAGGTACCCATGGCAAAAACCTGTGATTATTAGGTTATTATAGATTAATTATTTTATAGAGCACTATTCACGGCACTCTGATAGTTAGACTTAAAAGACTTGAAGATAATTAGATATTTTTTTATTGCTTTTTTTTTTCGGATTGACTAAATTCTTGTGGCCCTATTGGCCTTTCAAGAGTCACCGGACTTGGATTTTTTATTGCTTGTCATTCCCTACCTTAGTATACGAATTACATAAACAATAAAATTTTATAATGGAATTATTTGTTCCTCCAAACTTACTGGTTACCCTAGCGTCAAAAGTCTTAGATTATGTGATTGCAAAAAAAGATATGAATATCAAATATGAATAATTTTTTTTTTGTAAAAATAATACCCTTATTGTAGCTAATAGTTTGGAACGGATTAAGTTAAATTATGTTACTTAACTAGCGCTATCTATATACAAAAAGAGTAAACCATTTTTTCAAAATGTCAGTTGCTGACAGATGGCGCCTCTGCTTCAATATGTAGTTCAGCGATTAGACGCTAGATGGCGGCAATGGAAGCGTCGCAAGCGCATATTTATTTTAATATCCGTACATGGTAGTAGATGTCGTTAGTAGGTAGTGATTGGAACTTGAGATAGGTAGTTTATTCAGATATTGTGGACTTATTTAAAAAAAATACATTTAAAAATTGGATCACCAAATTTATTATATTAATTTTTTACGTTGCTATAGTTTCCGCAAAAGACAAAATTTGCGCGCCATCTATCCACTACACGGTTAAACAGTAATTTAAATAATGTCTGATTTATCCGATAGAGGGCAAACCAACATGTTGGAGTTAGTATAAAATACATTTATACAATAAATGATGAAAAATGTTTAATTAATCTACGTATACATTAATTAGTGAGCATAACATTCTAGGAAAGCATAGAGACGAGTTTATACTGTAGTCTCTGTTTTTACATTTTTTTTAAACGTAAGAATGTTTATAATATATTAAAATCGTAACAGAGCCGTGTCTGTACACCACATATTTTTGAAAAATATCTTGCGGTATACTCTACAAACGATACAGAGTCCAAAATAACCATTTCTAAATTTTTTGTCTGTCTGTGTGTTTTCACGCGCATCACGTAAAAACCACTGGACGGATTTTAATAAAATTTGACATAGTTATAGCTTATGTGTCGGGTTAACACTTAGGGTACTTTTTATCTAGATCGTTCCCGCGGGAATTACACAAAAGTTCACGCGAAGTCGCTGGCACCGCCAGTTTTTATTATTCCCATTCTATGACATGTAGGGCCCAGAGCTACGAGTGGCAACAGGCCTACGGAAGTAGGCGTACGTAAGACGCAATTTAGTAGGCTGGGCTTATCCACTAAACTTCTAAGAAAGGAGGCGTGGCTAAGGAGGGTACTTACCACCTATTGAATGATAAAAGGACTTTTTGGCGTGAACCCGACAAGTAAAGTTGAGTTTTTGTTTCATTATTGTAAAAATCGTTTATTGTGGGATAAGTGGCTTGATAGTGATAGTTTATTAAACTTCAGTGCCTAGTGTTAGTGCATAAAATTTATAATAATTAAATAAAAGCGTGACACTGCATTTTTCTGTGATCAGTAAACCCTTTTTGAGGGGGAGAGTGCACGCTGCAATCCAACAGCCGCTGGGCGCGCTCGACTGGCCACGTTACCCCTCTCTCACAGAATACTACCTTGAAATGTACTGCATTTCCCATTTTATCGTATTTCCCCAATGTAGGGTAGACCGGGTACGGTTGTACCACGGGGCAATAGTACCATGTCGAATATTCTTGTAATCACGCTAGATATGAATGTGTGCGTGCGCTGGAAGCATCGTGGAGTGTGTACGAACTATGCCCCAGTCAGCCACGGGCGTAGTGTGAATCGGTCGTCGACAAATCTAAGGAGAATTTTTCCCGTCATCGAGGTAAAAATTTTCGCTTGACTTAATTTACTATTTTTAGATTGTAAATGCAATACTTATATTTTAATAATTTTATAGCTACACTGTCACATGTTTATGTTTGCATGATTATTCAGTTTGAAGTGTTTTGAATCGAATACTTAGAGAAAATAATATATAAAAGCAAAATGGCCGCTTGGGGGCAATTGTACCAATTTTAGCGGGGACGATTATAGCGGTGCAATTGTCCCCGTGGTTCAACTGACCCTTATTTTTTTATAGTGACTTTTATAGTGTTATTTTTTTTAAATATATAATACATTTTTATGGCATAGGTAGCGAACGGGCAGGCAGCGGTGAGACCACTTACCTTGATGATAAGTGGTAATAAATGCCGCCCATAGACATCCCAATGCCAATATCAGTAGAAACTACAGACACACATTATAATTATCAGATGCGCCATCGCCTTTATTTCTTTTAAGGGAAAGAGATTTGGAGAATTGAATGGGAAGGACAACACCTAGTACATACACAGCGATACCAAACACGCATTAGCTAAACGCCCGCCTGAAAATACTGCGTATGCAACGGGTGTTTGGGATAGGGGAGGGAGAAGAATGGGGAAAGGAAATGGACTCGGTATCTCCCGTCTTACCGACGAAACACGCAGAGCGCTTCACGTCGATTTTCTGTGGGACCGGCGTGAAGGTAACACGGCCAGTCGTACGTGGTCAATTTTTGGCTGTGGAATTTAGCATGAACTCCTTCTTCCAAATAACAGACTTCAGAAAAGGAGGTTCTCAATACGGCATATGTTATATAGTGTTGATTGGTTCCGCGAAGACAGAAACAAACATACTTAGAGATAGTAGGTACACATAGTTACTTGTTGCTGTAAGAATCGGGATTATAGTATAAGAAATAGAAAGGAATTACCTGACAAATTGATTATATTTTTTTACAGATGCCAAGAAACAGAAAAATAAATACTGATAGAGGTTCAAAAGACGTTCTGCTTTACGAACAAGCATTTGTGGAAGTTGTGAATGGAAAATCTATTCGCGCAGCAGCAGAGATGTTTGGGTTATGCCACGTTTCTTTAATGGGGTACAAAAAGAAAAGAGAAAATGCAGAGAATTCTCCAGATACCGTCACGATGGGGTACAGACCTAAAAACAAAGTGTTTTCCGACGACCAGGAAATAACCATAGCTAATTATTTAATCAGAACTGCAGATATATATTTTGGGTTATCACCCAAAGAAGTAAGAAGACTAGCATACGATTTGGCCATAAAATATAATCTTGATAGACCTTCATCATGGGATCGAGATGGTGTGGCAGGGGCGGATTGGTTTTCTGCCTTCATGACAAGAAATCCAGGTTTGTCGATTAGATGCGCTCAAGCCACCAGTCTCGCAAGAGCGACCAGTTTTAACGAAACGAACGTTAACGCCTTTTATGATAACTTGTCGAAAGTCTTGGATCGAGATAATGTCGCTCCCAAGGACATTTACAACATGGACGAAACTGGAATCACGGCCGTTCAGAAACCTGACAAAATTGTTACTAGAAAAGGTATGCGCCAGGTTGGTGCGTTAATATCTGCAGAACGCGATACATTGGTAACGGTTACAGTTGCTGTAAATGCTCGCACAGAAAAGTATATTCCCTGTAAGGAAAAATATTGCGCGGGATAAAAGTATTCCATGTTCTTCCCTATGTCATAAGCTATGTGTATGCCAAATTTCATTGTTAACTATTTAAATGTTACCTTTTTGCTACTAAAAATATATTACATAGATTATTAACTGGGTCAATTGTACCATTGGGACAATTGTACCATTGGGACAATTGTACCGCATGTCGTGCCATACTACTAAGATTATTACTTTTTTCTGTTATTGTTAGACCTTTGCTAATTGTCAAATATTTTATGAGCAAATTACTAATAATGGAAATAGATTTTAAAAGAATACATTTCATAAAATGAATATTTTTTAAGTTATAATAAAAAAGGTTTAAGTTTGATTTTTTGGTAATTTTACGAGAAAGTTCCTAGTTTTTTATTTTGTAACAATACCAGACTGACTGTTTTATGTATTAGTAATAAACACATTAAAGTTTTAAAATTCCGTTCATGTGTTTCACTGGCTTAAAGATCTTGTTACAACTGACCCTTGCCAAGGGTCAGTTGTAACACTCTCCCCCGTTTAACTTAAATGCGGATAACTTCTGTTCTATGACATATATAGAAACGCACGTATGTTAATTTTATACTTAAATAGATTAGGTATTTGTGAGTTAAGGATTTTTTTACCTAATAGTTATGACTTTTCCGTAATCGAGTATGAAATGCAGATTGGTACTATTGTCCCCGGTCTCCCCTACGTACGTGTTTCGGTAGTGAGTGAGATGTGCCAGAGCCCATTCCCATCCCATCCTATCCCTGCCCATTTTTCCAACCCTTTCTCCAAATCCATTCCTATATCTCCAAAGGTAGGCAGCGCATCCGGGGGCGTGCCAACGTTTCTCATTTTGGCCTAATGTTGACATGTATCGCGGATGTCTATGGGCGACAGTATCCACTTACCATCAGGTGGACTGTATGCTCGTCTGCCACCTTCGTCCATAAGAAAAAAGAAAGCTATTATGCTAACCTTATAGAGTAGTCACGAAAAGCAATCAAGCAGAATAGTGAACAGTGGTGGAAAACTAAGCAAAGGAACAATGCACTGGTCCACGCCGCTGCAGTTGCAAAAGCTGCTATTTCAAAGTGTGGCTTCACGGAAATTCGATACCCATCCTATAGTCCTCACTTAGCTTCCAGCGACTAGGTACTATTTGTTTTCAAAACTCAAAGGCGGACTTAAGGGGTGGAATATTTTCCACTGACGATGAAGTGGCCGCTGCTGTTTTCGGCCATTTTGAAGACAAAACTTCTGACTATTTTATAATGGAATAGAAATACTAATTAAACGATCCGAAAAGTATGTTCAAATAGACGGAGACTATATTGAAAAATAAAAAAACCGAGTGTCCTTTTCTTTGTCAAGTCGGAAACTTTTGGACCTCCTCTCGTACATACATATTTTAAATATAGTAAGAGAGATAACGTGTGCTCATTCACATGAGAGTGACAGAATGTTAGTTACATACTCATACAATAATGTTAATTATATAAATTAACAAATCAAACCGACATCCGCCTTTTAGTGAAGAAATAAATATTGACGTCACTTAACTGGTTGTGATATTATTATAGTGGGCGTTCGTAAGACGGAACTTAGTGGCTGTGTGTGGGGGGGAGTGGGGGGTTACTTGACTGAACTCCTAAGAAAGTGGGCGTGGGAAAACGTGGGCGGACCTTCTTGGCTATTGGTTAAGACGACCGATTGGCGCAGGTAGTAGTGACCCGGCATGCTGTGCGAAAGGTCTCGGGGTTTATTCTCGATCGGACATTCATTTGTTTAAAGTTAAATGTTTGCTCAAGTCTGGGTGTGTATTTGTCTTTGCGTGTGTCTCTCTGGAGCCACGACACAGGGCATCCTAGTGGGAGTCATTGAGTTTGGCATTAGTTATTTATTGGTTGTAAGGAGTGGGCGCTTAAAGATATTTATTTACTATTTTTGCACATATTGTACAGAGGCGGACTTAAGCCTTAAGGCATTCCCTACCAGTCCTTGGAAGAACACGAAAAACGCGGTCTCACACTTTTATTTAATTATCACAAACATTATAACTTTGAATTTTAATAAACTATCACTATTAAACCACAAATCCCACATTATACAATTTTGTAATAACGAAACAAAAACTGAACTTTCCCTCACGGGCCTCCCGTCAGAAAGCCCTCTAGGCGTGTAACTTGCCGGAAGTAGGCCGGAACTGAGTAAGAAAGTGGGCGTGGGTGCGCAAGGAGCCCCGCGGCGGCGAGGAGGTGCGCAAGACGTAGGGCGTGGCTTAAGTTTGCTACGTAACTTAGGTGCTACGAGTACGTGGTGCTACGGGGTGTCGTAGCAGGTTCGATTGCTACGACGTAGTTGTAATTTGTGAGACTTTTCTGATATCAAAATTTCTAAGTCATACATTATCACATCAGTTATCAACTTTTCACACATATTTGCGTGTTTTCTGTTTTTATCAAATTTAATCAAATTTAGAGGCATCCATTATCGACTCAACATTCACGAGGTCGTGAGTTCCAACCCTGGTCCATACCTACCACAATCTTATAGGTACGTCGTTCCAATTCACTTTGGGCAAAATGTTAACAAATGGTAGCTTGAGATAACTACCTAGGTGCACGGCCTTAAATTAAATAGTGACGTAATAAAATTGTTTACACATCTATCCATAATTTTATTCATCGATACTGTAATCGATCGATCGATTTGTTTGATTTTATTTTGTTTTCGGCAAATTAAATTGGAATGGATTATACTTTAGCACGAATTCTTCAATTACCTACCTATTAGATACTCGTTCGACGCTAAAGGAAAACATCACGATAAATACAAAATAAATACAAATATGAGCCCCTGATTTCATTTTAACGTTTCGTAATAATATTTTTCAATAATACCTAAGTGGAGAATTAATATAATCGCTTCAAAAAATCCATCAAATCTTCTCTTCATTCCAGATTATCGTCGCCGACATTGACTGATCAATCTTCAGCGGGACGTCACCGGAATCTGCCCATTACGTAAGTTTTAGAGCACTTTATGTAGGTACACATTAATTGGTTTCTTTTTAGGCAACACTGTATCATTATTTGTAATAGTGTTTTGATAATTATAATCATTTTCATATAGGTACAACTTGTCACCGAAATAAAGCTAATTTAAAATATAAAAAAACATGTAAGTTCTATTCTATCTAAAAGTTTCGTAGCACCTCTTATTACACAAACTGCGCCTACAATAAAAATATAGTCGGTAGGTACCTACTAGAATGAACAATAAGTTATGAAAAAACTTATTGTAGAAATTGTTAGAATCGATTCTACTCTCGATACAGAACAAGCTATATTCAGCATTTACGTTATTTCTGTCACACATTGTGTAGACATACGAGTATACCATACAACACATAAATAGGTAGGTATGGTGGTACAATTTATATATGAGTAATTGTTTGGAGTAATTTTAGACATTTAACAGAGTAGAGAAAATAAACAAGGAACTAGAAAAGACAGAAAAAAGCTTTGGTAGGTATACGTGATAAGTTATCGCAACGAATACTCTAATATATGTACCTATATATATATATATATATATATATATATATATATATATATATATATACTTGTAATGCCACGTTTATATGATAAACTCATATGGCATTTTGTTTGTTAGGTTAAAACGTAGTACATGATCTACACGTAGATACTTTGTGTATTATTTTAAATATGTCTTATCATTTTTTGATTTTGAACTCTAGATTTTTTCTGTAAACTAATCTGTCGTTTCATTGCGTTGGGTAGTCAGACATCTATTCTAGTGTCCAAATCTGGGCCCCCATTTTGCTTGAACGCCCATAAATGAAAGTGTTTACCTATTTGTGAAAATGTTTGTTGAACTAATTAATAAAACTAGGTAAAACGCAGGAATAAACAAGGATGATTAAACTGCAAGTGTAGGCGCAGTGAGACGTATCTTTAGTGGTAGGCGTCCGGCGATATGCGACATCCGCTGATAGCATGACCTCGCGCTCTTGGAGACACGAGTCTTTAGTGGGTACGGATGCACTCGCAACATTACGCATTACTTCTTTACAGTACAATGCGATAAATAAAAGAATTCTACTTGAATAGAAGTAAAGTTACTATCAGACATGTGTTTTCATTGTTTGTAAACAGCAGACTTATATCTATACTAATATAATAAAGAGGTAAAATTGTGTGTTTGTAGGTATGTTGGGGATAATCTCTGGAACTACTGAACCGATTTCAAAAATTCTTTCACAAATGGGAATCTACATTATCCGTGTCTAATATAGGCTATATTTTATTTCGAAATTGAAAAAAAAAATTGAAGAAAAAAAAAACTTATAAACCGAAGCGAAGCGAGGGCGGATCGCTAGTTTAAGATTCCAAAGGTATTTTTGTTACCATTTGGTACATTATTATTAACTGCGCCGCGCACAAGTCACGGTCAGTCGTCCACAGTCGCCGCTGGTCACACCTGAGAGAACCATTTTTTAAATGTTGACGTATGACTAACTTTATTGATCTGTTACGTTAAGTCAAGTGGTCTTAAGTCTTAGCAACCATAGGTGCGATCAGGCCACAAGCCGTGACAATGAACACAGCAATAGTGCTGTAAAAAGGAGAGTTAAGCACTCGAACGCTAAGTCAGGGTCAATGAATCTTAAATACATTAGTCGTTTCAGACTCGACCTTTTAACCCGAAGGGTTTAAGACCATCAAACTATAAAAAAAAATATCTATTACGCTTACGAGCGTTTAACGTTAGAATGTTAAAAGGTTAATATAGCGCTCACTCAGCGCTAGAGCACTCAGGGCTCATTTACACTACAATCTTTTAAATCTAGCTTGATTAGAATGACAGCTGTCAAAGTGCCTCGAATAGTTTTTTTTTTATAGGGTAGGCGGACGTTAAAGCGGTCCCACGTGATGGTAAGTGTTACCGCCGCCCATGGAGACCTGCAACACCAGGGGGTATGCGGGCGCGCCGCCGACCTTGCGAAATTCTTGAAGAACCCCATATCGTAGCGTAAGACCTCTTGAGGCAATTCATTTCACAGCCTACGGGTTTGCGGTATAGTTCTGGTACAATAATGATCAAATCGAGATTAATGTGTTTACTTACAAGAAAACACATTAACACGTTAAAATAATAATTTTACTCTCAAGAAAACCAATGAATTTTCATGTTGCAAAATAAATAATTTGCCAGACGCTAGTACAAAGTTATGTCGTTGATTTTGCTGACAGCTGTCATTCTAATCAAGCTAGATTTAAAATACTATGTTTACAGCGCGACCAGCCGCGTCATTAGTCGCCGCAACCAGCAGCCCTTTGTGCTCGACACCTAAAAGTATAATAAATACAATCATAAAAAGCGAACCCTTCGGCACTTCGATAGGGACAACAGACTTCTTCAAACTGAACACTTGAAAACTGAAAAGTATATAAATGTATTCTCTAACACCATAACTCGTTGACACATATCCAGCTTTATTACACGCTCTAAAACCCGCAGAAAAAGAGAAAAACATTGTAGAATATTCTACAAATATGAAGGCGGAATAACAGCGACCGTGTTCCGTGCTACGTAATGATCGCTAAGATTCCCGCTCCATCGCTCCCAGTTCTTAATTCCGAACGTTCCCTTTAATGAGATCTACCTTCAACGTGTCTGCGTACAATGGAACGTGATGCGTGAGGTTTCTTTTTTCTATTTTTCTAGAACGATTCAAGGGCCGCATCCATTCAGCCTTTCTGGGGAGCGTTTAAAAAGATGGAGTTTAAGTAATGATACTACATACATGCAGGTTGCTGAAAAATGAGGTTGTGGGCTTTTTAATTTTGTTAGTGGGTTATTGTGGAGACCGGATTAAATATCATACTATAGACTTAGACTTACTGTTAGACTCAAATCTCAATATTAGGACACTTCATGTCCTGCATAGCCCGAAGGCTGACTGGGAGATTACGCTGTAAGGCATTAAGTCCGCATTTTGTAAAAAAATACAAAAAAGAGTAAATAAAAAAAAAAGCACGAGGTTTTTTTTTAATTAATAATTAATCTATATAAATAGATCGATAAAACTCATTATTGTACAATTGTTACAATATGACAGAAATTAGGAAAAATGTTACAGACGCCTTTAACCGTTCACCCTAGATCGATTCCTTGTATCGTGTAGGTACCTAATCACCCAGGCTCTGACATCCAAAAATTCAATGAGGTTTCAAGAAATCGTACCTACCTAGAAATTTTTCAGCAACAGATATGTTAAATTTTGTTGTAAGCATCATATTTTGTATATATTTATAAGTATATGTATAATGTATGTATATCCATTTATATATTTATTACGTTACATCATTTTTGTGCTTTCTAAGTATTATCTAATTCTTATCTCTCTGACAGCTGTAGAACTGATTATTCTATTACAGATAACAGCACAGATTTTCCTTATGTGTATACCTACTTAAAAATTTGATGTTTTGTAAACTAAATTATAAGTGACAACGTATAGAAAATATGTAAATGTCTTAAATAAATATAAAAAAAAAAACTGTGCCCGCGATCCTTTTTCTGTATAATGTAGTGGTTGACTAGTAGAGAATGCCTTATAGCCTCAAATAAATAGGTGCAGTATCTACGAAATGGACTCGTCCTGATACCTACAATATACCTT
The DNA here is from genome assembly GCA_943735995.1 of Sesia bembeciformis. Lineage (NCBI taxonomy): Eukaryota > Metazoa > Arthropoda > Insecta > Lepidoptera > Sesiidae > Sesia > Sesia bembeciformis. The sequence goes on along the minus strand of OX031042.1, from coordinate 10,758,569 downwards.
ATAATCAGAAAATAAACAAAATATGTGAAATTAATGTTAGAATAGATCCACAGCCATAGAAAAAAATCTAAAACATTTACCTACTTATTAAATTTCTGCAAAAAGCTCAACCTTTGCAGTCATTATCACAGAGTAAAGTCGGGAATTTTCTGAAAGGACACTGAAAGAGGCCACAGCCGTAAAGACTACGCCATAGTAAAAAAGTCGAGTAAGTTATCTTCATATGTCGATTAGCACAGTCGGTAGTGGCCACAGCTCAACCGGATCGGGTGGTTTGTGTTCGTCTCTGTGTGTGTCTCGACCCGCGACACAGAAGATGCAAGTGTGCAGCATTAAGTGTGGCACTATTATTATTATTATCATATATTACACGCCTTCCTTGTGTATGTTAGATAAGATAAGTTTTTCATAACACACAGTTATATAATGGGGTGGACTAAACGTGAGAGAATGCTTACAGTTGGAATGCAAGCAATTCAAGAAAATATTATTGTTATTTTATTGCCCTTGTTTTTTATTTTTTTACAGAATATATGTAACACAATAACATATATGTGTACAATCAAAGCGAACATATAGATATAATATATATATAAGCTATATATATATATATGTCAATATATATGTCATAACATAACAACTATTTTCAATAAAATTCCCACCACGGGTTTCTACAACCGCACCTCCCGTTGCAAAAGTGCGGTCCATCCGCATTTCCTCGATACGGAGGTGTCGCGTACTGTTCGGTGAAAAAATCATTTTATACCGCGAAACCATAGGCTGTGGAACGAATTACCTACCTCAAGAGGTGTTTCCATTAAGCTACAATATGGGGTTCTTCAAGAAAGCTGTGAATAGGATTTTGCAAGGTCGGCGGCGCGCCCGCATACCCCCTGGTGTTGCAGGTTTCCATGGGCGGCGGTAACACTTACCATCACGTGGGACCACTTGCTCGTCCGCCCACTTAATATATGGTCCGCGATATGGTAAATGTGAAAAAGCAATTTAGGCCGTGTTTCATTATGACCACGTGTCGTTATTATACGTACATCTAATTCAAAATCGACGAATCACGATGCTGTACACTGTATAACACTATGAGATTATATTGTTCGTACGAATACGGCACATTTATGTGTAAGACCTGTGCACCAGTGTAGAGATAACCTACTTGTCTTTATTTACTGTGATTGCAGGCCGCAGCCTGGAACTTCTAAAGAAGTGCATCACAGAGATAATGTTCAAGTAGAACGGCTTTTATAAATTGAACCGAACATTGTGAGCATCTTTTTACGTAGGTAACTAATTAAATCGACAATGTCGGTCAATATCATTATTTTATTTATTCATTATAGATAGGGAAATTGAACAATATACAAAATTATCCCAAATTTGGTATTTTGTTATGTTTTGTGAAACCAAATTTAGTTCTACGGCTTTAATGAAACTTTCGCAAAAGGCCTTTATCTTTTTTTGAATTGCAATAAATATATATTCGCATTTGTTTTGATGCAATTGATAGCATATGATTACATGTAAGTCATATCTAACGTCAGTAAACAGATACAGATACAATGCACGGCCATGTTGCACAGAATAATGCTAATATTTCTCTTATTTTGTCTTAAAGAAATACATCACATAAATATTGTGCTTGAAATGGGTTTACAGAAATGGGCCAAACGAATTTCTTTCTACTGACGTATAAGTAGTAACAAAACTATAACGCTTCTGTACAATAAAAACCTGGATTCAGTCATTCTACATAGATTTTTATGTCTGTGGATACATTCAACTCTCCATTAACCGCGGCTTAAGGCCCGAGCTGTGGCTCGAGTGAGATGCGTCGCTTCCGGTCTTAGCTTTCAAGATGGAAAATTATGTTAGAACTCACTTTGTGGCTTAAGTAACTCTGCAATTAACAACTGCGTAGTTTTTATGTAAAGAAATATTCATGTCGCGGTAATTATGAAACAATTTTCTAGAAAGTCTAGCTCAGTATCTCTATCAGTCCTAAGTGTTAAAACTATTTAGATATTAAATTTTGAATGACATATAATTTAAGCCGGAATTATGTTATTGTGACGAGTAATGTTTAGGTTTAAGGTTCTCCTATGAACATTAAGAAGTTTTTTTGTTAATAGATAAGAATTTCAACTCTAATTACCGACTAATATCAAGACATTTACACTACTTTCTTCGTTTTCCACTGCTGGGGAAGCAAACAAACGAGCCGCGGAAACGACTTCATTAAAAGAAGACATATACACTAAATATAAATATTCCTTAATGAAACATTTCTGTACGCATCCTTATCTATGCTTACTCATTTATGCCGGTCTTCACTTTACGCTATGCTCACTATGAATTCACTCAAAGACTTGCCATACATGCCCGCAGACGTGAAAAGACCATAAGATCTTTAGAAAATTGAAAACACGTGTATTAATTTAAACTTCCTAATTATAAATTTTACGCAAATTCACTAACACAAGACCGTTTCCTAATTAGCTTTTCACAGCTATTGTGGGGCTAATGTGAAAACTTTAAAACCATGTGAACACCCTTTATATTTGCAAGTGACGACGCGTGAAGTGTTTAGTGCCCAAGTTGACGTGCAAGTGTGTGGCAACACTTAAAACGGAGACATACGGTATTGTTTCACGGCCGGGCCCACGCGCTTTTGTACCTGAATTGCTCATAAGTAAAAAAAATACATCAGTCACACCTCAAAAAGAGGCTGTTTCAATTGCATTAGATTAGACTCTTCTTTATCGTTATATATTTTTTTTAATTTTTTTATATAGAAATCTGGTAAACGATTTGTTTGTGTTTCTTTCCTATTGACTCTTTTTCTCGCTAAGTCCTAATGATAAAGTAAAAATAAGACTGAAAATGAAAGACTACACTACAAATTGCAATCCCAGTGGAAAAAGAAAGTGAGGCAGACAACTAGAACGCTGCAGAGATGAAATAGAGTCAATAGCTGGGAAAGACTGGATGAGCATAACACGGGACAGCATAAAATGGCAAAACCTATAGGTCTTTACCCGCAAAGGGGTCTTTGATTATTATTTTTTCACTCGTTTTATTTTATTTTAATATTTTTTTTTTCGTATTTGATTAAAGAATTAAAAGGCTTTTTTTATTTTTATTTTATTAAGACTTGGAGACTATTATAGTTGTCCGACTATATTTATTAGATGTCTTCTAGGCAAGTATTTGTAAATTGAAGCTTTCGTAAAATGAACTCAACTGTTGCTAATCACAGCATTGCACTGTGAATGTATTTTCACGGTTTAACAGAAATAGAAAACGCAAGAACTAAAGGAACTATTGTAAATAGTGGCATGTGCGGGCGCGTACGTGATACAACTCCAAATGTTTTCATGTTCACACCTCGTTCGCGTATTGAATTTACGACGCCTCGCGAGCAATTTGTGACTTGTCGCAACTTGCCTCATTGTGTGTTCCGCTTTTCTTTTGTGGAAAAACGCCAAGTCACGAGTACGTTTAGTGTGACGTTTAGAAATTCTTGAATAGTTGAGCGCGGGCGAGGCAAGCATTAACAAATTAGTTTTCTTGCGTTATTAACAAAGTCGCGAATTGAAGCGTATTGCGTAACGCCAGAGTAGACAGACAGAATTGTGTTTCATTTAAAGATTCATGTTGCTAGTTACTTGGATTAAAACTAAGCAGATTATATGCACATGCACCCGGACACACAGAGACATTATTAAACCGTAGCTACGCCCATGTGACTATACCTAAGTACTTACTATTACTATAAATTAATTATAATTACTATCTCATTTCAATTTGCTAGGAGATATGTATTGGGAATTATACATACGTTACTTTGTACTCGACTCAAATTCGTGTGATCGTGAGTTCAAATCCTCGGCCCGTACCGCTGAGTTTCTACTTATTTTTTAAAAATTATCACTAGCTAGGCAATGAGGGAAAACATCGTGAGGAAACCCGCGTGCTCCAGTGATAAAAAAAATCTGCAGTATGTGATCCACCAATCCGCACTGGGCCCGCGCAGTGAATTACGGCCCGAACCGTGGTGATATACTAGGGGAGGCCTGTGCCCTCTAGTGGGACGTTATAGACTGATACAACAATAAGAATTTATATATTAATTATTCGCTGTCTCCCTCGTAATAACATCCGGCAAAAACCGGATCTGAATCTTGGACTCGGTGATCGCATGCGTACGCGCGGTCCGTGACGGCCCGCCATTGGCCGGCCGACTTCCGTTTCCTGAAGTCACGGCAATTACCTTGCAAAGGTTGGTACACCTGTACCTACATAAGGATGTTGATTGAATCAACATAATGGTAATTATAGGGTTTGGATATATATATGTTACAGGTTGATGGGTCGCTTTTGAATGTATTTTTTATATGCAAATGGTTTGAGGTAAATAAGTCTGTTTGAAATATTCTTAGAGGATAGGTATATTTGTATGAGTAAGTATCGTTGTGAGAATTTCTTGAATATGGTATGATATTATTAGTGTAAGATAAAGATGAAGTGTCATAATTTTTTTAACCAAAATTGATCATTTAAATTCTAAAATATTTTTGATATTTAAACCATATTATTAACCTGTTTCTCACTAATCAGGAGGCACGGTAGTCCAAGACTCGCTGCACTTCCGGTTTTCGCAATGAATTTCAATATATTTTCCAAAAATATTTCTCTTTGAAGAAATCTTACGATTTTTGATTATTGATTTTGGCCATTATTTTATTATATTAAACATATAAATTGTAGTTAATCGAAGAATTACTAATAAAACTTTTCCATGCCCAAGCATATCAAATATGCTATGCAATGCAATATAGTTTGAGATTACTGTCTTAATATTTTGTTGTACCCAAATTTTACAAATAACTTGTTTGAATTTTAAACAACGAATTATATTTATTCTTGTAATAATATAATCGATCAATCATAATTCTGTACAGTGTTTGCAAAAAATACCCACATATTTTTCGAAGGCGTTACGAAGGCTCAATTTATTTTACACAATTGAGATCTAAAATAAGCAATTGAAAATGTTGAATCGTTTTGTAATTGCGCCCTGAGATTGATTGATTGGTATTATTTTATACAAAAAAGAATTAGTAATAAAATCAAACAAATAATATTAAAAATCTATAGCCACAGTGAAGGATTTTTCATCAAAGTTCATCGAATAAAAACGAATTCAAACTAAAATAGGTAGTTACCTAATTTCAAAGAAAAACAATTTTTACACCGACACCATTTTACACCGAGTCTGAAATACACAATTTGGTCCATTGGTAATTTGGTAATTTTAACACTGGAAAGACACAAGTCTGCTAATGAAGCTCCATTAGAAATCACTCGATTGTTTTCATTTCTAAATATCGTTCATCAAGGTCCAAATCTTTAATGGTAAAAGTTAAATCAATTATCAAGTTGCCGCCAAATATGTGTGTTTCGCGTCTTGTCAGCGTCGTTACAAGTTTGTTCGAATGTGTGGTAAGGCAGGAATTCGCCAATTTAACTTGGGGTTATCTTGAGACATGCCTCTAGATGTGGAGCTGATTGATTTACAGCCTATACTTCGAACATGTTTGTAATCATTTATAATTATAACTATATTATTATAATAGGTATAACTGATAATAATAATATAATTCTTTTTCTTTTTTCGTTTCCACTCTTATGCTGAAACTGATATTCAAACAGAACCTTATGAAACATGCAAACATGCATAACTTATAAATCTTATAACAAAAGATATACTCTAGTAAACTTATAAACAAACATCGTCCCAACACAAGCAAGCGTTAGCAAAGCCTTATAACCTCATAATAAAAACAAACCCTTCTAAAACAAAACCTTAGAACACGTACAAATATTAATAAAGCCCTATAAACCTTATAACGTATGAAAAAAATACTCTTAAGAAATAACAATCTCATATAAACGTAGGTATTATACCTTTTATATAGGGTGTTTTTTTTAGAGGTATAGAACTTTGAAATGGAATAAAACAAGGATGAATTTTTAAAATTGACATGAAATTGACTTTATTCAAAAGATAATCTTTTGGCATTATAATTTAAATATGATTTCTGGCATATGACCGCCACGGCTGGCTCGGACGTAATCCAATCTGGAGGTCCAATTTTCAATAACTTTTTCCAACGTTTGTGGCCGTATATCGGCAATAACGCGGCAAATGTTGTCCTCCAAGTGGTCGATCGTTTCGGGCTTATCGGCGTAGACTAGCGACTTCACATATCCCCACAGAAAATAGTCTAGCGGCGTTAAATCGCACGATCTTGGAGGCCAATTCACGGGTCCGGAATGTGAAATTATGCGGTTACCAAACGTTTCCTTCAGTAAATCAATTGTGGCACGAGCTGTGTGACATGTTGCGCCGTCTTGTTGAAACCACAGCTCCTGCACATCATGGTTGTTCAATTGAGGAACGAAAAAGTCAGTAATCATGGCTATATAGCGGTCACCATTGACTGTAACGTTCTGGCCAGCATCGTTTTTAAAGAAGTACGGACCAATGATTCTACCAGCCCATAAAGCACACCAAACAGTCAGTTTTTCTGGATGTAACGGTGTCTCAACATACACTTGAGGATTATCTTCACTCCAAATACGGCAGTTTTGTTTATTGACGTAGCCATTCAACCAAAAGTGAGCTTCATCGCTAAACAAAATTCTCTTATGAAAATCGGGATCAACGGCAATCTTGTTTTGGGCCCATTCACCGAATCTACGCCTTGCTAGGTGATCGCGTAGCTTCAATTCTTGCACGAGTTGGATTTTGTAAGCACGTAAACCAAGATCTTTCCGCAAAATCTTCCATAAAGTGGATGGACACATATCCAATTCCTGTGCACGATGGCGGATAGACTGATTCCGGTCTTCCTCTACGCTACGCTCTACAGCAGCAATGGCTTCTTCTGTACGCACTGTACGACGTCTCTGTAGATGCGTATTATCATTTAGAGTAAACGTGGTGCGAAAACGGTCCATAGTTAGTCGAATTAATTGCTCTGATGGACGATTATGTTGACCGTAAAATGGACGTAGTGCGCGATACGTATTTCGAACAGAACCATTATTTTCAAAATAAATTTGCACAATTTGGAAGCGTTGTTCAGGCGTCAGTCTATTCATGTTGAAATGCCAAACCAAACTAAACACAAATCACTTGACAGCTGACAAAATGGCCGCCAGTTAAAACAGTGTTGCCAACTTAAAGTTCTATACCTCTAAAAAAACACACTTTAATTCATGACAACGTTAATAAATAGGTAGCAGGTACAGTCAGCAACAAGGTAATGTAGGTATATTCATCGGTACTTAAATGGGCTTGTAATAAGGAGTACCTACCTAGAATCGAACCAACGGTTTTGGGTACATTAGCGTGTTGCTGGCTGCTTTATAAATTTTATAACAAAAAAAACTCGTCGAGAAAACCTTGTGCATATTAAACACGACAAACATGCAAATCCGTGAAATCATGAATTAAGATTTGTTGGAATCAAAAGCTACATACCTAGCTTTGTTTGGCTACGGAATCCGTGAGAAATGATAGAGATTTTCCAAACACTTTTCCTGATGAATAAACTACCATTTAGATATTACAGTTATTTAAATACAAAATAAAAATTGCCTTTGAATCTTGCAGACGCAGCCGGCACGCGCACGCATTTAAAAAAAAGAGAGAAAACAAAACAATAAACGCCATTAACCGCGAACAAAAGGAGTAAAAGGCAAGTCGGGGCACAATTAAAACAAGAAATAATAAGGAGTTGTAATAATAAGTATTATTATATTGTGGAGATGACAGCGGGTAGGGGGACCACGATGGCACACCTGGTGGGACACGCGCGCGGCGCCCCTCGCTGCCGCTTCTGCCGACTATTATGTTTTCTAAAGATGCGTGCCCGGATTTGTGATGGTGCAATGGCGTTCGTAATTAGATACAGTATGGCATTCCTTGATGTAGGTATTTATAATTAAAATCATTTCAACATTATCAGCAACTTCAAAGCAATTAAGAAATCAAGAAAGATTAAATTGGAAAATCCTAAGGAAATATCATTATCATTATTTTGCTAATCTCATCTATTTTATGTACTATCAGCTACAAGCTCTAGTTTTGGTCCGGTGGCATAACAATTTTCTTTCTTACCTAACCATGGTTTATATATTTTAAAAAATCTACAGTAAATGAAAAAATAATTCAGAATCCACCAGTAGTTTTTAAGTTTGCTTCGTCTCTGTCGTGTGCCGTTACGACAGTTCTACAAAACCGAAGCTAGCCGATCAAACTCAATGTGGTATTACTTTCGGCCATTTACTGTACTTGTGATAAATATGGAGGTTAGGTTACAATAAATATAAGTATACTTGTGATAAATATATGCTGGTGACAATAAAGATATACTTTATTATCCCACGATGCGGGACTCCGCCGACTCTGTTAGTATCTAATTAAATTAGTATTATAACTTAAAATTATTTTAGTTATTCAAAAATATTTTCGCGGTATTAATTACTATTTGCTATTCATCAAGTATTTTCTTGCTGCTCGTTGAAATAGAAGCCTTTATTGTCTAGTAAGAATATAATCAAAATTAGTCTCCGTTGCAGATATCGAAGCCACGTGCCTAATAAAAATGCAGTAAACATTAAATACTAACCTGACTGTGCATGCATACGTAATGACGGGTACATTGCGCGCGTCCCGGTAAGTCACCCATTCGCCATCTGTCTCCCCAACACCTGGTCAAGTAGTCACCCTTCTGCGACATTCCGCGCTTTTTAAGACGCATTGTTACCCTACATTCAATTGCTGTAATGAATTATTATCATGTTCAACTGGTGCAACGGGAAAATAGAATTTGTAAAAGATTGTAATGACAAGTTTATTAATGTCGAACTTCAATTTTCAATTTTTATTTTGACCTCATTTTTACGTTTATATAAAGAAAATTTATATAAAGAACATTCATACAAGTATTTGCTGAATTTTGAGGAAATTCTATATTATTACACCAAATTATTTAACAATAAACGGTTTTCTTTAAATAAATAATTTTGACAAATTATTTGGCTCTGTATGGGCCGCGCTTCCATACACAGACCCGATTAATACAAATATGTAGATATACCTATAGAAATAAAAGTATCCACAACAACTTGTTTTACGAAAATTACTCAATAATTAAAAGTTGTTACAAGCAATTTCGATACTCAAAGTTTGACGAAGATTCACCCACTACGGCGATCGTCAGTTACCACTTAGCCGAAGTGCGTTTCATGCAACGTTTTCCGGTATGTGGTTGCCATTCGAAGACTCCTCTACCTTAATCGTTAATTTTTATATACCATACCATCAGCTTGTCTCTCCACTGCTGGATATAAGCCTCTCCCAAAGACCACGACCACACATGGTCTTCTGCTCTTCTCATGTCCACTTTCTCATCTTTCTTCAAGTCTTCAGTCCACTTCGACGGAGGGCGTCCCACAAATTGTATAAGTAATAAAAATTATCAAGTAAAGAAAAAGTAAGATAGCGTGTTAATATAATAACGAATGTAAGATCCCATTACAGTTGTCGTCATCTGAACACACATGCCAGATGGCCCGGTGTGGGGTTTCTTTAACGTTCCTGTTTGTCTGTCTGTTTGATCACCGCTTGATTACTATTGTACAGGACGGTCATAGAAGAGGTCAACTCATAGAATTATACAATTTTTGCCCAATTTTGTAATCCGATTTTATATTAGTTCTCGAAATATATGGGAACTATGTCATATTAAATTGCATATACCTACCTAGTTATATTTCATTATGTTGGGAATTAAATTTTATTAATATTCAACTTAAATTGAATTATTTAAATTAACAAAATCTATACATAATAGTTAAAAACGTTAAAAATCGTTTCGTTACTTTATTTATGTTCGTTAACAAATTAGTAAAAAAAATATAATGTATAAAAATATAAAATGTAATTTTCACAAAGACATATGTTGCATATAAATGCATAACGTGTCCAGGTTGCCTGAATTAATAACAATTATTTATATAATCATTTTATTAACCATAATTTAACCAGGACCCGTACAATATATGCATGTCTTGGTGTAATAATACATACCTGCATTACAATAGAAGTAAAAATTTGTTTACGAAGTTAACTAAATTTACAAAATAGTTTATTAATTAAAAAAATATCGTTTTGCCATTTTAAACATTTTCAGAAGATAATATCAAGTTGCATCTCTTGTCCTACATTGACTTAAATTACAAAATATTACAAAATTTGTTTTTCTCGAGTACCACATACCTACCTATAACTCAACCAAAAGGAGTAAGTAGTATTAACTATTGTATTTTTATAAAATTTGACTTGTAATTACTATTTTTTCATTTGCTTTGGAATATACATAGTTCACAGATTATATTATAGTTCACATGATCACCTACAAGATTAAGATCACAAATATTAAGATTCTAGAGAAATGTTTTAAAAATGACATCCCAATTCTTTTATTGCTTCATCTTAAAAAATTGATGTTAGAGCTAGTTTGTATTTAAACAATGAAATTTTAAGTTATAAAATCTTAACCTAAGCTTAACTTCATACCGACAATAAGGTCCCTTTGCTCAAATAAAGTCACAAATAGTTTTCTACATATTTAACAATGTTCAGAAAAACCGTAACCAAATATGGATAATACCACAAAAACAGAGTTCATCGCCCCCTGAAGTGCCTTCTGTTTAACGCAATGTGTTCCTGTTTGCCGTATCAACAAAATGTTACCAGACCAAACCTACTATCTGAGGTGGACGAAACAGAAACGATTTACTCGACTCGGATAACAACGAGTAGAGTAATGCCATTCAGAATTTACTATGTATGAATTATGATATTTTATTGTATATGCTTAGAAAAAAGGGCCTTTTTATCATTTATAACTGATTTATACATAATTATCTATGTAGGTAATTATCTGTGATTATAAAATACCTATACTAAAAAGATTTTTCCAAGTTAATTAGAAATTTGGGGTTGATTACTGGCTTTGCCACTCACGCGTGCTTGTAATAACAATATATGACGTCATTGTTCTACGATATATTTAAACTATTTTATTGTAGTAATTTTTAGGTTATTTCGATTTTTATTTCACACGTGGAATTCTATTGATTAAGTCATTTGATTATATCGTGTATTTCTTTCATTGTAAATCTATTAAACTCCACTATAATTATTTTTGATGCATATTTTATTGCTAAAGTACTGACAGCTCTTTTTATTTCTATTGGCTTCAAATAGACCCAAAACAACACGTTTTAACACAAAGCCGGACATAGATAAAAGGGTTGAATAAAAAATCGGAGATACAAAAATCAACAACAGAGTTCCGAAAAATATTAAAAAAAAAAAACGTTGAAAAAACTGCAAAAACGGCTAAAAGCTGTTTAGTCGGTGTATCGAAAAACAGATAAAACACCTTGATTCAGATTTTTTTGCAAATTCAAATAAATATTAGATGTGAATTCGGGACGCAACATATGTTTGAAAGCGCGTGCGAGGGATATGCACCTTTCCTGACATTTGTGAATTATCTTTTGGTAGTGAATTGCAAATTTCTCTGTTAGTAACATGCTACATTTTTTGGGCTCCTAGTGTGATCATTGTCCGCTTGGTTTCAAAAAAAAATATTCAGATGAAACTGTGTAGATACTTTAATAATAAATAATACATAATAAATAACCCACTCCCCATTTTCAATAAATATCTTAATCACCTACAAAAATTATGACAGGGAAATAATTAAATGAGTACCAAAAATACTGAAAGTGGCAGCAAATTTAAAGTTGGGTTAAGTTTAGGTTCTCGGTGACGATAAAGAAGTAAATAGGCTTTGTCCATCGACTTTGTGTTGATATTCTTAATAGGCAGTTAATAAAAAAGAGCCTAGGGGTAGATCGTGAGTTAAAATCCTCGGCTTGTACCACTGAGTTTCTTGAGTGTTTTTTTTTTAATTGTTACTAGCTAGGCGGTGAGGGAAAACATCGTGACGAAATTCTCATGCTTCAGAAAACGAAATCTGGAGTGTGTGATCCGCACTGGGCCCGCGTGGTGCATTACTAGGGGAGATCTGTGCCCTGCAGTGGGACGTTAGAGGCAAACATGTACACAATAACAAATTGTTCATTTCAGTCATTTAAAATAGTTTATTTTGCTGATCACGATTCGCTGCGCGTTCAGGTTTTTTTTTACACATGGCGTTGGTGCAATCAACATATTCTGCCAGTGTCAAGTTTTCTTCGCAATAAACAATTTCAAGTCTAAAACGTATCCTGTCATTGTCCAGTCCCGTCGGAATAAGTCAGGAGTCGCTCAGTAAAGCGATAGTAGGTTTACTGAGTACAGAAGAGGACTCCTTGGAAGCACATAAAAACGCAGGACCACGCTTTTATTTGATTATCACAAATACCACGCGCGAAAAACACTGAAGTTTATAACTAACTATAGTTAAATTATGTTGTTCAATAGCTCCTATCATGACACTATTACTTACATTTATACATTATTAAGACTGTTTAAAAAATCTGTGACCACTCAAATCTTCAGCACTTCACACGTTACTCATTATATCTAAAATATCAAATCCATAAAATTACCATAAAGATAACAAATCGGATTGAAAGCTATAACAGAATCTTAACCCTCCCACGGCGACCAACTTAAGTTTAAGGAGCACATGTCGCGCTCCCCCAAGCAGAAAAGAACGATTTTAGTGTCGATGTAGGTTGCCAGTACCAGCGTAATCAAAACAGAAATAGTAAGTATTGATATAAAATTAAATAATTGACCATTTTTAATATTTTAATTTTTGTTAAATAATGTTTATATTATTATTTTAAATGTGAATGATCGTATAAAAATATTACAATTTTTAAATATTTGACACAAATATTTTATTCCTTATCTTCACAATCAATCACACTTTACCGTTGAAAGTGTATCACAAATACCATACACACCCTTAAAAATACCATGACGAACTTTTCGCTGTTATGAACTTTAAAATCGTATTCATTGCACGAAAATGTTCTCATTCGAATTCCAATGTTGCAAAGAAAAGTGCGCGAAATGCTTTAAAAAGTGATAACAAATTTTTTTTTTCGTTTTGACAAAATGGATTTTGGAATTCGAATTTCAAATAAATGATGTTTTAAAAACGTTTCAGGTCAAATGAGTTCTTTGTCAAATTTGAGTAAGCATCTCAAAATTTAACTAGTCACCCACATACTGGAAACCGCGTAGTTATTCGTTACCAAAAGATGTAGACACAGATTTTTGCAAGGATTTTTTTATTATATTAGGTGCGCAACTAAGTTCCCGCTGTTTTTCAAGAGATGGCTCTACTTTCAAGTGCTGGACGATTATGACATAACCAAAACGTCATGAACCAAGCTTAGACATATGGTAAACAAACCGCTTTGACACATTAGTGGTTTTGTTTTTGCGTCGTATACTTTTGGTTGTGCGAAAATGTCTGATTTTGTGCCAAATAATCGTCATTATCGGGAAGTGTTGCTTTTCTTCTTTCATTCGAAGAAAACGGTGGCTGAAGCGCATCGAGAACTCCAAAAAGTTTACGGAGATGCTGCTCTAAGTGAAACAACGTGCCGTGATTGGTTCCGTCGCTTCAAAGACGGTGATTTCGATGTTGACGACCGTTCGTGTGAAGGAAGGCCAAAAACCTTCGAAGACGCTGAATTGGAGGCATTGCTCGATGAGGATCCGCGCCAAACGCAGAATGAGCTTGCTTCAGCATTGGGAGTTACCCGCCAAGCCATTTCCAAGCGATTGCATGCGTTGGGAATGATTCAAAAACAAGGAACTTGGGTTCCTTATGATTTGAAGCCAAGAGACGTTGAGCGTCGTTTTTTCGCCTGTGAACAACTGCTCCAACGGCAAAAAAGGAAGGGTTTTCTTCATCGCATCGTTACGGGTGATGAAAAATGGATTCATTACAGCAATCCAAAGAGAAAAAAATCATGGGGACTGCCCGGTCATGCTTCTACGTCGTCGGCTCGGCCGAATATTCACGCTTCGAAGGTTTTGCTGTGTATTTGGTGGAACCAGGACGGTGTTATTTATTATGAGCTGTTGAAACAGGGCCAAACCATCACTGGGGAATGGTATCGAACTCAATTGATGCGATTGAGCCGAGCACTGCGCGAAAAGCGGCCACAATACGAGCAGAGACACGAAAAAGTGATTTTACAGCATGACAATGCTCGGCCTCACGTTGCCAAACCCGTTAAAACCTACTTAGAAACGCTCAAATGGGAAGTCCTACCCCACCCGCCATATTCCCCAGATATTGCGCCGTCCGATTATTACTTGTTCCGTTCGATGGCACATGGTCTGGCTAATCAGCAGTTCCGCTCATATGAAAACATCTCAAAATGGCTTGATTCGTGGATAGCCTCGAAAGACGAACACTTCTACCGTGACGGTATTCGAGCTCTGCCAGAAAGATGGGAAAAAGTTGTCGCTAGCGATGGGAAATATTTTGAATGATTCGTTTGTAACAATTTTTTACAATAAAGTGGCATTTTCACCAAAAAAACAGCGAGAACTTAGTTGCGCACCTAATATTATTTAATAAAAAACCTGTTTAACATAATAATATTATCCTTGAATCACACACCACAACCACCAACCAAACTAGATAATAAACTCGTCGCTAATTATCGCTGTCGCAGTTATATAAAAGTCATACAAATTTCTTGTAAATAAAAGATTAAACAAACACAAAGTTACTTAAAACCAAAGTTAACTAAAATAATAATCTGAGCTGCAAGCAAAGGTATTTTCCTGTATTGGACAATGTATTATGATATGAGATATTAAATGCTTACTTATTTCTGAAAGCATAGTTACAAAAAGGAATTGTTACTTTAATCACGCTTCTCTTTCATACTTCGACTTACTTTTATCCTTTGGCGTGTTTGCCTATTATAAGGCATATGCTTTTCTTCATTTGTTTCTTTTGTTCCGAAGAATATTTTTATGCGAAGTTTCATTGAGACCCCTTTAGTAGTTTTCCATAATAGAGATTACTTAGTGAAAAATAATTTTCTATTACGGGAATAAACGTACATGAATAAGTTTAGTTTCCCCTATGGATGTTTCTCTTATGATTTATCTTAGAAAATCATGTTTGTATAAACCTTAAGATCACTAAAATAAAAAATAGAATTTCCTCATGGTGCGAATTTTTGAACAAATAAGTATAACTAATTTTTTTACATTTCTCCACACCAGTGTGTGGATAAATGGAACATTTTATTCTACTATTGTTTAAACATTAACTGATTTAATTTAATCCCTGGAGCAGATATTTTAAGACCACTTTGACTCGAGAAAATGTCGTAGTAGGACCTGAAACACGTCGACATCGTATTATATTTGTATGCTTCTTCCATATTGATTAATTACAACTCTTATTGTTTCTCATGGATTACTTCAGGATTTGCCTATTTTTACTTGATAATGACTAGGGATCCATTATTTTATACCACATTATGAACTTTCCCAATGTAACGCCTGATTATATAAGAATTTATAGCATTAATAGGATTATTAATAAAATTATTTTCTAATTACTTAATATGCATGAAACTCCATAATATTTTTATCTGCTCCGATCCCGCTTATAAATCCGCTAACAGTGAAACTGACACGTTATTTGTGTACAAAACGGTGTTTACTGGCGTCTTGAGAAAGGAGGGTTAAGACGAAGGGCGCTAGGGTTGTTACACGGTCGTTTTGTGGTGTTTACATTTTCACACAATGTTTGTTACACGCAATGTTACTTTGCTGAATACTACGATAATAACTCGACAGTCAACTCGTAACTACGGCTGGTGTAACCCGTGCCGAAACGTAGGCTAGAAATAAAAGGTAAACAGATACCTTTATTATACGCGTTCAGATCGAATTTAGAATATAAAATGTGTAGTAAACGCCAAAGTTTAAAAAGTAATTATGATAATAAGTTAGATTCGTAATTTCTTCGCTACTGCTCCTTTTCTTCTTAAACCATTTTCTTTTCTTTTGGGTTGATCTATGTCTATATATAAAGATCAAG
This sequence comes from Sesia bembeciformis, assembly GCA_943735995.1. NCBI lineage: Eukaryota > Metazoa > Arthropoda > Insecta > Lepidoptera > Sesiidae > Sesia > Sesia bembeciformis. Next base: position 10,742,370 of record OX031042.1, on the reverse strand, counting down.
ATCTACGCTCGACACAGAAAGGAATTCATAAATATGAATAGGATACATCTATCTACACATATAATAAAATCTTAAAGAACTCTCATTTCTCTCCTGAAACATGTCAGCACCAATATTCTGTTGTAAAACTAAAAAAATCTGTGTAATTTTCTACAAGAAATATTATTATAATTTAATTATTATTTAATTGTAGGCAGCCCTATATCTGAGATGCTTATGCTAATGTCCCCTAAGATATCCCTCTTATGAAGAAGAGGTCCTTTTCAAGTGGCTCAAGAGATTTCTCACCTAATTATATGATATTTTATTGCTCTTTGGCGGTTATAGCCAAGTTTATAATATGTATTTGAATATCTTGCACTTCCTTTGATCAAACATAGAGGGTATCTTTTAAAATGTTTTTACTATGTTTTAAGTAAGAAGTCTTTATGCCATTTCTGAGTAATAAATAATAATAATGATAATTCTATATTCTATATTCGAAGGCGGATAAAAATATAGAGGTATTTTTAAATTCATTGTACCTACTTATGTGACTTTTATTTGAAAATTAAACTCTTTATTTCCGGTGAAAGTAAATACTTTCACAGGAAATAAATAATTTAATTTATAAGAGTTTAATTTATCTATTCATGATTAAATCAAATCGGCTTTCTCTCAACTTTCTAATTCTTCTGACGTGAGGGCAGCCCTCTTCAAACTGAACCTCGTTGCTGCATCATCGCTTGATCATTAAGTAATTACTTTCCACACCATATTATACAACGCAGTTAGTTAATTTTAATAAATTATTATTTTTAAGAAACACTCCTTTTAATTATTCCAAATATTAAGTAGACATCGAATGGTTTCTATTTAATTTTTTGATATTTGAAACGTATAAGATTAAACAATGTTAATTACTTGTACAATGAAGTTTATTTATATAGATTCCATAAATATTGAAGTATCTACAGTATCATTGGGTTTTACTAAAATTAGAAAAATCAGACGAAGCTTTTCGAGAGCTTAATTTTATTATGACATTTAAAAATCTCTAAATTCCCCAGTCATAGTGGTTCTAGTTTTCTACTGACTTATAAACGAGCTATTCATAACGATATATATCATAATGTTTCTATATATTTTCCCTGCTAAGATAGGTAGGTATCTATGATAAATAGAAAGATCTAAAGGAAAATATTAGCATACATATGCCAGCCGACTTTGTTCGCATGAATTTTAGAGTGATTCCCGTGGGAACTTTATAATGGATCGGCATGAAATGTTCTCTAAATGTTAACCCAAGTCATAAGCTATAGCTATGCGAAGTTTTTTCTGTCCTGTCGAAGTTAAATTCTGTCCAGTAGTTTTTGCCTAATTTGCGTTCATACAGACAGACAAAAAAAATGCAAAAATTGTTTGTGCTATATCATTCGTTTTAACTACTGCAATTACTTTTTTCAAAAAATATTTTTAAGTACAGACAGCTCTTTTGTGCTTTTATTGTTTGTATATAGAGATACATACGTACCTACGTCACAAGATCATCATAAAAAAGCTTTAACCGCTACAAAAAGCAACAATCATAATAGAAACAAAACCGTTGAAAAAAACTTTCTCGTACTGGCTGCATTTTGCGCATTATCTAGCACATTTGCACGACTGTTTGCACATTTGCACATTTCCTAGAACCATTGCGAAGACAAGTTTTTAATATCCGAGGAGGAATGGAGACAATCCTCTTAATCAGAGGACAGACATTGTGCGAAACGGGGCCACACACATACGGGAATGATTAGCCGCTTTGTTGGAGATTGTACCGCGCAGCACTTTTGTTGGCAACTGTACGGCCTGGGAACTTTGGTGCGGACTGTACCATGTATGTAGGCTGTAATTTTTGAGCTCTAGGTATTTAAAATGCGAGTTCGTTTAGATGTGCTGTGTACATTTGAAAATTGGTTTTGGGCTGTATAACATGAATAGACAACTTTTCTCCGCTTCTTCGTATATTTTAGGTATCGTAAATCGTAAATGTTTAAAATCGTATAAATGGACCTACCTACTTTTAATATGTAAAAAGGGTAATGCAAAATTATTCAAAATTACAATAATTGATACTGCTAGAAAGAAAATAAACTGAGGATCACTATGATTATATTTTAATTGATAACATAAACGGGTGACATTGACATTTTAATTGATAACATTGATAACATATATGTAGATATATATTTCACGTCTCATTTAATAAGTCACTATATTATCTCGAACTCCTTCTCCTAAGCTGTGTATAGAGGACCTTAAGCTAGATAAAATACAGTTTAATACTCATTTTAATATCCTATTTTAAATACTAATATACATTTTTAATATTAGTATGCAAGTTTTACATTGTATCTTGAAACATTTATTATTAAAATTGTTTTCTAAGATCGACTACTTAATATAATTGACAATTCAAGATCTGTTAAATATACGTATTATGTTTCCCTCGTTGATGTAGTAAAAAGGTATACCTATCTGTGATTGATACATATATTTCAACAATACGTTCGATTCGAGGCACCTCACTCACCGCGAGCCTGCATCAAGTGGAATATAATATCATAATTTTAAAACCGTGACATCTTCCACACACGCGTCAAAGGAGCGACACAGTCAAGCCCAGAAGCCTAATTAAAAATAAATCGCTTAAAAGACAAAGAAACGCGTCGGATTTCGTTTTATTGCACGCGAAAAAAGTCATTTACGTTACACAGGGAAGAAAGAACCGGGAAAAAACACAATAAAGAAACATTGTAAACAAGTTAGGGCGTACTTGAGTAGCTCATTATGTTGCAGATGCGGCTGTATTAGCCGGTTGGGTCGTTTGAGCCAGCCTCAGTTATGGCTGAGCTACGTTTGAGCTAGAGTTGAGCTACGGACCGCTTGAGCGTAAGCCCGCTTTGCAGACGCTACGGGCTTTGTTTAACCTATTTTGATTTAGATTATGCTTTTATTTTAATGAGAAGAGGCTAATTAATTATGGAACATTTTTATGATGTCATTTTAATATGCCAAAGGTAAATAAATGGAATTTAAGATACTGTCTCTTTCACATACCTACAAAGTAAAGTAGTTTCGATGCAGTAAAACATTATTATAATATGTATTAGAATTTTAATAGTACCAGTTTAAAATCAATTGTGGTATTATAAAAAACAACAGATTATTTATAAGCTGTTTTACTGGTTTGGCTTTAGTTAATCAAATATTGTAAGTGAACGTAAGTTACTATTTTAAGTGAAAAGGGAATTTAAAAGATGTTATTACTACTGATGAACGCGGTACATACACAATATTATGAAAACAACGAACTCAAAAATATATATGGATATGTCTTCGGGATCTCAGTATTTTCAGATTATGAAGGTATCTTTCTTATTACAAAAAATATTCCATATAACTTCACAATTATTTTTATATATTATACTTACTTGTATTTTGCATAGAAATTTCTTTTGAGTTTCGTTGAATTTTTATTCTTCTATCTTGCCAATCGCCGCCTTTGTCTACAAGTTTTCAATTAATATTTTTATACACCCTTCTAGTAGTATCGTGCTTGTCATGGGTGCGAGGAGGGCACACTGGACTCTCTCTACCAAAAAGCTAACAATTTGCATCCATTTTTGCTCTCTGAATGAATATATGTAGATTAGTTTGTTAATAAAATGAACTGTGGTCCAATCTAATTACTCATAACCAAAATTTTTCAATTTTAAACTCATCGGATTATTAAAAAAACGTTCGCATAATTTGACACAATCCTGGAAACACAAATAGGAAAGTTACTTTCTGTTTTTATATTTCATGCTTCGACAAAGCGTCTCTAATTGAGTTTCAAAAAACGCAATGCGAATATTGACTTTAAAAAATATAGATTATTTGGAACGTACGAAGAATCGAACAGCGATTTGATTACTAATTAACGCTGAATCGAGTGGGTTTAGACAAGATGCGCTTTTACGATTTCGGTGATTGTCTCGTTTTTTTTGGGTATACAATGATACATGGGATGTTGTTTTGTTTTGTCTGAGTGCATTCATTGTGGTGGAAGAGAAATACCATGGCGTTTGAATTTGGTCTTGAATTTAATTAATTTTTTTGATTACCGTTACCAGACTTTTTTCCCGTTCACTGTTGGATATGGACTTCCTCACGAGCATTGTCTTGTGCATAGGGGTTGTATGTGCTTAAAATGCCACGCTGGCCAAGAGGGTTGGCGAAACCACTCTTTTAAGGGTGTGTATTTTTTTATGGACGAAGGCGGCAGACAGTCCACCTGATGGTAAGTTGATACTGTAGCTCATAGACATCCATGATACAGCCCAACATTAGTCTAAAATGACAAACGTTGGCACGCCCCCGGATGGGCTACCTACCTTTGGAGATATAGGAATGGATTTGGAGAAAGGGTTGGGAAAATTGGGAGGGATAGGATGGGAATGGGCACATCTCACTCACTACCGAAACACGTACGTACATTAGGGAAATAAGATAAAGTGGGAAATGCAGTATATTTCCAGGTAGTCTTCTGTGAGAGAGGGGTAATGGGGCCAGTCGAGTGCGCCCAGCGGCTGTTGGATTTTCAGGGGGGGAGGGCCCCGTCTTATAAGTGTAAGTGGTGTAGTTCCTCAGGACTTGTGGTAGTGGCTTTGTTATCTCTTAGTCGTCTTTTACGACACCCACGGGAAGGGATGGGATGGTGGTATTCTAAAGCCTTATTCTAAAGCATTACTGTTGTTATTCATTACTGAAACGAACGTTTGCACGATTACAAACCCGTTTTGCGTTCGTAAACGAGTTATTATTGTTTAACGTTCAAATTCATCGTTCTAGCTAAAATTACAGGTTTGTTCAATAACGTTGTGTTTGCGGTTGGCACCACCAACTGCCGATTAAATAAATTGATAATGCCAATTGATAAAAGAGTTTTGTATATAATCGAAATCCTGATTGGCCAATATTGTATATTCATTAATTTATCTGCTACATCAGAGAATGTCGATCGATTGAGACTTTAAGGATTGTTATTTGGAAGTCTTCTCAATCTTTCAAATGAAATATCTCATAATATTCCGACTGCTGTGTCATCATTTTTAGATACTTTTAGTTATATAATACGATCAACATCTTTATAAGTTAAATAAATTATGTTGAAAATCAACAGCAAAAACAAATCTTAATAAATTAAAACATTTATAAATGCATTGAAATAACAAGTGTTAATACACGCATTAGCAAGATCGCGATAGCCCAAGCGACAGGCGCGAGCGGAAGCGCGCCGGAAGCCGGTAGCGCACCGCGCTGTGCCGGCACTTCCGGCGACTTCCAGTCACGCACCGAGGAATAAGTACTGACCGCGGAGAAAGTTGGACTGTTATTTTTGTTTATTTTGATATTATGTAAATATTTATTTTAAAAATAAAAATAAAATATGTTTATTCACAACACAGTAGTTATGTAGGTACTTAAAAGTAAAACATTAAATTTAGATATATCGAGTAGGTAGATGTTAATATGTTGCGTCTGCTAGCAGATAATTAGTAAGTAGACGTCAGCATATTCTCGTAGGTATACGCTCACAGACAGCTATTATAGCGAAGCATCAACCGTACAGATTTTCAGTGTTCTTATCAGAAGCTTATACTAGCACTTATTAGAACATTTTCGTCTATTATCTTTACACTATGTGGTCGAAATATTAACAATAATAACGGCAAACTCAATAGCCTCCATTTGAATTACCTATGCCGTGGATTCAAAGACACACCTTACTCAGGTCCAAATAAACGACACGGAAAGTTTTCAATAGCAGGCAGGAGCACTACTAACAGGAATGTTTAAAAAATCGGTCGTCAATCTGTTACTAAAATTTAGCTTAGAACATGCAACATTCAGACGACTCCAGAATTAAAATATATCAACATCCCGATGTTGATACATTTTGTGTCCATGGACAGAAGTAACTACTTACCATCATGTGAACCGTCCGCATGTCTGCCATTGTCTAACTGAAATTATCAAAATAAAGAAAAAACCAAGACCATCTTTGGTTATCCATTTTTCTGTACGTTTAAGCTGTTTTTCTATCACTACAATCAGGTGCAATAATTTCATTATGTCATTACGAGGGTGCATACTGACTGTGGGAACGCTAATAGTGCAGGCATTCGGTCAGCTTTGATAAATAAGGAAATTGACCGTTTTTGACGCAAACTTCAAACTTTGACGCAAATGATAATTAATTCAGATGTTTTTGAAATATTAAAGGATGTTAGATCCTACCTTCTAGGGTGTTAGGGAATATTGAAACGGGATAGGTCGATGCCGCAACTCACAGAGAACTGGGCGTGTCCAACTGGCCAAGTTACCTACCTCGCTCTCAAAGAAGACTGCTGTAATACGTACCGTATTCTTTGAAAGTGAGTGAGAATTGCCAGAGTCCATTATCCATTCCAACAAATAAGGAGTATGGGATAAGGTAAGATTTTCATGCCATTATACTCCTGTTACAATCTCATCTCATCCCATTAAATAAAAATGAAATGGTATAAGACAACCCTACAGTCTAAACCACATGCCATTCAATGGAAATGAGATTAAGAAATCTTATCCCTACTACCTATTCCCCATCATTTTAAATGTAGACTCCCAATATATCAAAAAGACATCTACGGACGTGTCGAATTTCGGCATTTTTGACCAATGTTGGCATGTATCGCAGAAATCTATGGCAGTAGTATCCACTTAACATCAGATGGACTGGCTCGTCTGCCACCTTACTTCTTTAAATAAAAATTAAATTGATGTTGATTGGCGATTACCAAAAACTTTCATTCATCTATTTTACTATTTGTGTTGTATCAAAACTGTATGTTTTGATTAAAATTTTGGTTTAATCTGGGGTAAACGATTTTCTTATATTATAGAATAATTTGTCTAGGTAATAAGTAGATAAAAATCTCTGCTACATACTCTACGTAATTTTCAAATCTAAACTTTATTCCAATAGCTTTTATAGATAGCTGAAAAAGCAGCCTGAATACAATCTAGAAATTATGATTACAAAAATATTCACATTGTAAAATTATTTTAACAGAAGCACAAGTTAAATAATATTTACATAACGTTCCTGCCCACTTGTCACAATCTAAAAACCGGCATCCATTCAATTCTCAAAGGAAACAACAAGTGAGCCACTTGCCGCCATTTTCTTGTATCGCACACATCTAGGCGGTTCCGTTATGCGATAGCGTAATTATATGTTTTCCGCTCATCTTTTGTGAAGAGCTTGTATGCTCACCGCTTCCTGTCTTGTGCCAACTTGGGGTGTGGTATAAGTCACAGCCTATAGCTATTTACTTTTATTTATTGCGTTATTTTATTTACTTTTTTCATTTATTTTTATTCAATCTAACGAAGAGAAAAATATTTTTCTATTTATTTTAATATTCTATTAGCGACTGCTTGCATAAGTTAAAGTTCCGCACTCTCACAAGTCTCTACTTTCTATCAAAGTACTTAAGCAGTTTAAGCAACATAAAAAAGTTCATACAGATAGAGATAAATTCTAAATATTTTGACGTATTTTATTAATAAACTTTTATGTAAACATTTCAGATTCAGATACACATGAGAGTATTACTCGTATGTTTTGTACCATGATCCTGGAGTATATTCAAACCCCATTACCTGTTATTTCACTATCAAAGAGGTTTAATAATATTTCACATATATTGCTCTCAACTAGTATATTTCAAAACAAGAAATGTACGAGTACATACATATCATAGTTTATATATATAACTGAAATATAATCAAAGATTGTGGACAATGCATTAACGGTCTTTATATCATTGTAAAAAAATGTCCAAATTAAATTCTCTAGTTTGATCACCATATACTTAAAAGAACCTGAACTTTTGTAAACGCTATCCGCTTATGACCAACGGTAACGTTTAATGAACGAATACATTTTAATTTAAAAGGGGGTGACTTGATTTAGACTATTTTATTGATGATAACCGCATGTTATGAATTCAAATCACATAATTATCCCATTATGATTCATTAAAAGCCATTAGAAATATTATTTAAACAACAAAAAATCCGTCCGCGTCTAACTCATATGTGAACACATTTAAAAATAAGTTAAAATTAATGATACAAGTATGTTTGTATAATTGCTGCAAACACTAGCTGGTTTGTTTCTTTCGTTTTATACATTACTCTACTATTTTGACAATTTAGTATCAAACTTTGATTTAGTATCAAGTATTAAACTTTAGTAGGATTTTGCAAGGTCGGCGGCGCGCCCGCATGCCCCCTGGTGTTGCAGGTGTCCATGGGCGGCGGTGACACTTACCATCACGTGGGACCGCTTGCTCGTCCGCCCTCTAATCTATAAAAAAAAAAAAAAAGCAATCAGAATCAGGTTTAGGTATTTGTTTTGTATTGGTCCCGACTGCCTTGAGCCCGCCCTCCCCGCGTTCCGCAGTCGGGGGAAAATATGGTGAAAATACGCCAGTGTAGTTTAAATATAGTTACTGTAGACAGAAAAAATACGTTTCGGACTTATAATTAATATATTATTAAAATAATACCTATATATATATATATATATATATATATTTGGTTTATTGGCATATAATATGTAGGTATATATATATATTCCATAGATATACTAATACATACATATTTGTATACATATTTGTAGGTAATTATAATATGCACTATCTACCATCTAATATTCTTGTGCTCGTATACATCTCCTCCCGCCCAAAGGTTGCCTGGAAGGGATCACTTCAGCGATAAGACTTACCTTTTGTATACCTATTTATCTAAACTTTTGTATCCTTACACTGTATTCTTGGGTGTGCAATAAAGTGCACTTACGTACTTACCAGCTCAAATACCAAATGTTATCTCACTACCAACCCTCAACTCAAGACCGTACAAACAGATGGTAAACGGTGGGAAATATGGGACAATTTTACCCTTAGTATGACCTTCAACTTTATTAGGAACACCTTAAACACCATTATTGCATCACTCAATAAAAATTTGACGCCTTTCGATTTCAGTATTAACAAAAAATATTGGTTGGTATTACTGTTTGGTATTAGTGGTGACATTTGAATAGCATTAAGTTTATTGACGGCAAATAGTGATGTGTCACAAATGAATAGCGCATAGGGCCGCGTGCGATTCCAAATATCGATTAAAACTGACACACTGGCATAAATAACCTTGACATAGTTAATAAATAAATTCGAAATAATTGGCATGAAATTGTGTTTGAAAAAGGATTGTTGAATATTTTTTCATGATTTTATTAGATGTTTTTAATATGCATCTAATTAATTAAGTAAGTACTTCTAATTACTTGTATTTTTGTATTTCTCTTTTGTATATTTTGGTGTACAATAAGGTATATCTAGCTATTTTCTAATAACTATATGCCATTGCTAAATTAGCTGCGATATATGCATCTACTTTAAAAATCACAAAAGACAGCATGTATAGATGTAAGAATCAAACAGATACACACACGTGTTACAGCATATGTGATACACGGGCAAAGGAACTATTATAATCGATGATCTTAAAGAAATTGCAAGAAACAACTTCTTACTTGACCTACTTCAAATTTGCACCTTTCCCCGAAAGAGTTTCTATTGTGAGCTGGCACCTTGTCTCGACCCGACATATGGCGGGCCCGCATGTCTTGTAGGTACCCAATCATTAATATTTTTTGCTATTGCCATTTTTCGATTAAATATTTAGAGCATCTGATATAGCGCAGTTCCTTTATCTTTTTTGCTGTGATTATAAATCCATAAAGTTTTAGGATTAAGAAAAACATTGAACCAATCAAATTCAACAAGTATAGATACCTACTTGATAATATAAAATCTCATTTTAAATTTGTGACAGTTATTTTAATTTCAGCCTACACGCAGGTGTTCAAATATTACGTCCTTTGTCATAAGCATAATTTATTATTACATAAATATACAAAGTTAATTAAATTAACTTATTAAAAAATAATTATGTACTAATAATTAATATCTTAATTATTAATATATTAAAATCTAGGTAATTTTATATTTAGTCCAAATCTGCCGAGAACAATGAGAATTACTCAAAATTAGTACAAATCATGCAAATTGATTAGTTAGTACCTACCTAACATGAATGAGAAAATGAAAGTGTTGATAGTCTAAAAGTGTCTATTCTCGACTTATATTTGTGAGGTCGTGAGTTCATACCCTAGCCCGCACCACCGAGTTCTCATTTAGGTATCGATATTTCAATTATCACTAGCTCGGCGGTTAAGCTTGTGAACATCGTGACAGAGAATTTGAAATAAAATATGAGTCAAAAAATTACAAAAAAACACGTAAAAATACACATTACGTATTTTATTTTTATGTAATTTGATAAAATCAAAAAATCATGCGGACGGGTACAATTTTTATTTTCAAAAACTATGCACAGTAGACCACTTCTGAAAGGATTTGGGGTGGATCGAGTAAAAGCCATAATTGAGGAAAGGCTTTCACACAAAATGGTTACTTTGGTCGACTAATTATGGAAAGGAGCTCGAAGACCAGACAGAGACAAGATGTAGATTAATTATTTAATCATATTTTTGCTACCATTCAGTGAAAGAGAATGAAATCTGTTTCAAATCAATAGTAAAGATACGAAGGAATATAAGTCAGGTCAAGTATGAGATACAAAATCCAATACCGCTATGAATAAACATGACGTCGTGTTCTGATTGGTGCAAAAATTCAATTATTTCTTAATTGGCAGCTCTATCTTATGGATAGCTTTCGAAAACTTTGAATAGAATCAAGTCCTTATTAAGAATTACCATTATTCTATTGTGTTATTATGTAATATACAAAAGTTTTTGAACATATTTTTTATTTTTACATTGTAAAAAAAATTGAGATAAAACGATACATAAACATTAGGCAGAAGATGCCGAATCTCTATTAAAATGCAACTGAAACAATAATTAGTTCAATATCGGGGCAACATATACATTTTCACTTTTTAGAGCATCGTGGCATTACAAGAAAACGGAATGCAATGCAACCAGCCCTTTCAGTATTCACTCAAACACATTGTCTGATACATGAGGGATGTAGGTACCTATGTCTTTTAGAGGTGGTATAATTCCTCAGAGCTTGTGGTAGCAGCTTTGTTATCCTTTAGTCGCCTATTACCACGACACCGACGAGAAAAGACACCAGACGACACTGGAAAAAAAAAAGGAATACAGAAACAAATATATTCTATCAATTCATTGGTGTTAAGGAGGTATATATAGATTGCGTTCATCGCACTTTATGACCCATTTTCTTGTACTGATAAGTATATTTACTAAGAGTACCTACCTTTTATTCGTTGTGTCACTAATAGGTACTTAGAATTTATTAATACTGACTTATTTATTTAGAAGTAATTTCAACGTTGCTAATAAATAGGTGGTACTCAGTGCTCAAGTCTTTTGATTCTTTTTCACGTCACTTCTTATAATAATTATCTTCCCGAAGTTATTTGAAAAGCATTTGCTCTCAAACTAACGAGTGGCGCATGTCTCGGAATTATTATACAAACAATTTTTGAAATTTAAAATTTTCATATTTAAATTTCGAAGCCAAGATGAGTTAGTGCTAGGGATGCCCATCCATTGTCCAATGAATCGATCGATTGTGAAGACCCTACGCATTAAATACTTTTCTGGGGTCGATTCATCGATTGTGACGTGTAATAATAGAGGAAAGGAGAAAGGGGTCGGCTGCACCTTTGCGTCTATTCCGGGACGAAATGTCGCGTGCCCGGTGCATATGGTATAAGTGTTATACTGTTATACTGACTCGAAATACGCACCTTGTGTCAACTTTTGTATAGATAGGGTACCGAATTTGAAATTTAATAAATTCGTAGTTCTAAACTCCATTCATAAACGCTTCTTTTATTTGTTTATTTCTACTCGAGTACATAGTATCATAAAACGTATCATAGAATAGTATTTAAGTCGATCTGTAGAAAAAGAAATCAAATTAGTAGTAGATATACTTTATTTATTATACACTAAAAAGTAAATAAAAAATAAAATGTACTTATTGACACAACATAGTAGATTTCATTTCGTATCTTTTTTTTGTGTATTAAATTATATGTGCTTTACGAAATTGTTATAAATTTTAGTTCAAATAGTTTAAATTTTTCATAAAAGATAATATTTTCGGTCTCTTTTTATTTGTAGCCACACCTCTCGTCTCACGCGTCTTCCACGAAAATACTCTTTCTACATGTTTTCCATAGAACTTTTACACAGCGATGCCTCGGGTAGATTGTGGCTAATTAGTAACTAATTGCACTCATATTAGACGGTTAAATAAACGTTTATTATTAGTGTAACGCATTTTTAAGCTAAATCAAAAATCTTATAGCTATTATCATATTTTAAAGGCGTGAAACGAGCCAGTTTAAAAGCGCGCCAAAAATCATCAATCCAATCGCTCGCACGCAACAGATGTGAAATCAATCGGCTATAAATTTGCATTATTTATAAGTCGCATTCAACTTAATGACATGCGATATGGGGATGAGCAGAAATAAAAATGGTAAAGATGCTTTACTTTATATAATATATTGAAAGGCTGTATACCGCATCTGCGGCGTGTGCGCTGATTTTTTGCGGAAAGATGTTTCGCATAATATGATCGATTGATTTTTTTTTCTGTTTGAGTTTCAACTGTATTTGTTAGACATAAATTAATCTTAATCGTTTGAGATAATAGATTATGATAACGACTTTGCGATTGATGATCGATAAACATGCTGGGGATATTGGTTTTTTAATTCTCAAGCGATTTAATACGGTCTTTCTCGCGATTTAATAATAACCTCCGAGCTAGCGATAATTTAAAAAGATATTTCGTACTTAAGTAAACAAAATAATATATTAAAGACATTTAAGAATATCCATTAAAACAAACAGCTCGTTGTTAACACAATTCTTACATTAGATCCTCATGGAGCTACAATAACACGACTATATAGCTAAATTGCAATATAAATGCGCCTAATCATGTTCGTATAAAGTTTGTTATCTGGGAAACCTATTGAATACATGTAGGTACCTATGCAAATCTCAATAAGCTAATATGTTTCTGCTAATAATAATAAGACATTATTTATTCATTCCTAATTCCAGTATTCCGCTTAGAAAATTTTAATAAAAATATTAACATATTAAGTCTATTGTTATTGATGCTATATGTTCATGAAACTTTAAACAACTAAACCAACAGGAACATACAAAAAAAAACAATAACAAGATAGAAAACGACAATATTTATTAAGAACCAATTTCTAACACGATACGGTAAGTGCGATAGCGAATTATCGATCGCCATGCACTCCCCATCTTTGCGGGCGCGCAGCTGCGCTGGCGCAGGGTCAAAGGTGGTGAGGGTTACTTTGTACTTGTAGTGGCTAGTGGGTGCTGAGGATTACGTCGCCATATTGGATCGATGTGGCGTTTGATTTTTGAAAAGATTAATTTAGAGAGGAGCTTAGATGAGAAGCGGGTCGTGAATGTTTGACTTCCTTTTGACTACACTTATTTATATAAAATTACTAATGATCACGATAAATAGATTTAAGTAGTATTATTCTATAAATCATACATGTACCTAAATGGTTTAAATAAATAAATAAGACGACACTCAAAACTTCATAACTGCCTTTATCAAAACTAGTAATTAAGTATATTTTATAAAGATTTATTTGTTTTACTACATCTTAGTTGATTGCATTATACTTTTAAATACTTATCCTTTTCGAAGTATATATATATTTTGATATTTTTAATATATTTTATGTATACATACATTAAATAAGTGTCAAAAGTGGTGAGAGTAACTTATACCTACTTGTAGTGGGTAGTGAGTGACGTGGCCATATTCGATCGATGTGGCGTTCGATTTTTGAAACGATTAATTTGGACAGGAGATCAGATGAGAAGGGCCGTGAATATTATTTAACTCCTGACTATTTCCGTAAAATGACTAATGATCTTCGTAATTAGATTTATACTTATCATTTGTTGAAACATTAATACGCATCGCATGTGTTTAGAGATTATTTACTTTCTAATTACTGTATTTATATTGTTGTTTCATGTAAAATAAAAATAAAAAATAATAATAAATAACAAAGAACATTTGACCACACCATCCTATAACCAATCCATTACGTTGTTTAAATTAATAAACCAAATATTCATAGTGAATACACGGAAGTAATACGACTCTCACTTTTTAACGATATCACCGATTACCATCTGGACGATTTAATTGTCTTTGGCGCCGCATTACTCGAAAACCATAAAGAAATTTGATACGCTGACAAAAGTGCCGGATCAAACAGCATGTGCAGCGATTCTATCTCAACACGTGCCTTACAACTTTCAATCGAAAACAAACCTTAATGCTGTTAACAGAAAACTGAAAATTAATTGTCCAGGAAAAAGTATCCAAATGTCTTCCAAAGTTCTTTTTCTTCGAATAAGTCAAAAAGAATTTGAACGTTGCATGTTTGAATTCTAAACTCAGAATCAGTTAACGAACGTTTTTATTTCAAGGTAATGTACAGTAAGGTGTGGGCGTAAGATCAGCTGTGGCTTCTTAACAAATGTTTCTTTCAATTATACGAGTAGGTTTATTTTACCTTAACCTAATGTAATAAGGGTCATACCGATAGCAAAAGGAAAGTTGTTTAACACTTAATAGAAACATAGTAATTTTAAAACTCAGAATGTTGATTTAGAGAAACAATTTTAATCCTTAAACATATAGCAGTAACAGTCATAGGGCATTTAGAATGACTTCTTAGAACGATTTCTCTCTTCTATCGAACGATGTGCAGTGTGCACGTTGAACCGGAAGATACATCTTTCGCGAATGAATGAGTGATGGATGCAAGGTGCATTAGATAATAATGCACTAGATATATATAATATGCATTAGATTAGGTGTCTATAAGATAACCAGATGTCTATAAGATAGACAGCAGCTGTGGTAGTTCCTATATAGGCCAAATTAAGGGTACAGTTGCGGAAAGGGTCAAGGAACACATCGCACCTGTAAGAAACCACCAAATTAGTAAATCAGCAATAGCTGTACACATTCTGAACGCTGGAATTAATCACTGGATAGAACTCTGCACTCCCAAAATCCTCTCCACTGAACGTCACTATTATTCCAGGATTGTACGTGAAGCGATTGAAATTAAGAAATTTCAATCGGGAAGATGGATCTAAACGGTCGTCGACGTGAAATCCAGTGATTACAAAATTTAAACCTTGCGATTTACCTTCGAATATGTCCGCTGACATTGTTAATGTAGTATGTCGCAGCCTTTCCGAATATGTAGATCAAATGTGAGTAGTTGATAAAACTGCTCGCAGCTACCATCCTGGACTGCCAGTCTCTTCAGTCAAATCGTGACCACGGCTGGTGTAATCCGTGCCGAAACGTCGACGAGAAATAAAAGGTAAACAAATACCTTTATTATACACGTTCAGACCCGATTTAGAATATAAAATGTCAGTTAACTTATCACCCTTTAGCACGACGAAAATATTTGTTTTTTATTTAGTTTGAAGTCATAAATTTTTCATTAGTTTTAAACCTTATGCAATGTTAATGTCGCCATCTTTGTTTGTTGAAAATATATGACTTAATATGGCGAAGATGTATAAAAAGTTTATTATATATAATATCTATATATTAAAATACAGAGCTGTAACGGAAATCCCCAAAGTACTAAGAAATTAGTACTCAAAAGTCGTAAGTGTCGTGTCTAAAGTGTCTTTAGATGTCGTTCAAATCAATATTTTTTACAAACCCTAAAATAATAATACTTAAAGTAGCAACCACTAATATAACCTTCAATAATCCTCGAACAATAATAGTACAGAAAATACTGAACAAGTAAGAGCATTACATTACTTTGGGGTGCGCACACTTAGGGACATGTGCGCACGCGCCGGGCCGACAATCACAGTAATAATATCTAAAAAATAATAATAAATCCGGGTGAAGAATAAAGAAAATCAACCCCCCGACCTCCCCTTGCCTTTATCTTGCAAACAGACTTCGAATACAGAAGATAATAGGGGTGGTAGCCCCCACATATTGTGCGCACACCTTTCGCGGGGGTAGAGCACTAGTGTGGGGCGAGGTGACGCTTGACGCGTTTTGGCGGTTGATTTCAAATTTCGAACATCGCGTCTTGGAACGATAAAAGTGCGAATTTTTTACTTGACATTGGCATAATGCACAGATCCGTGTCCTTGCTATAAAAAAGTGCTGTGCTGTTACTAAGTGAATACAGAGAATATTTAAATTTTGTTAATTTTATTTATTTCAGACATCCCTACTTAATCCATATTTTGTTAGTATATAAGTCTTACAAGCTATGTTACTAGATAATTACATATGAAACCAAATACATTTTTTATAGAAAGAAGATGGCAAACGAGCATACAGTCCACCTGGTGGTAAGTGGATACTGTCGCCCATAGTCATCCGCGGTACATGCCAATATTAGTCCAAAATGACAAACTTTGGCACGCCTTCGGATGCGCTGCCTACCTTTGCTGATTTAAGAATGGATTTGGAGAAAGGGCTAGGGAAATGGGAAGGGACAAGATGGGAATGGGCTCTGGCATATCTCACTCACTACAGAAACACGTACGTACACTGGGGAATATCATAAAGTGGGAAATGCAGTATATTTCAAGGTTGTCTTCTGTGAGAGAGGGGTAATGAGCCTTCTGTGAGAGCGGCTGTTGGATTGCAGCGTGTACCCTCCCCCTCCAAACACATAACAACATAAATCGTAATATATAAAAACAGTAATTGTACTGTAATTGCAAATTATGTGTATTGACACATAATACAATTCGCAATACATACAAGTTCACGCATAATATAATACATACAAAGAATCTCTCAAAAGGAATGCTCGATCTATAAAAGCCTATTACGGCCATCTTTAAACAGATATATCTGTCACATTTGACAGTAATGTTTATTGAGCTTCACCATTTAATCATGGAAAGTTACAAGATGCAAGAATGCGTGGAAATCATTAAACTTTACTATAAAAGTGACTGTTCAATTCGTGGAACGTTCCGTGCGTTACGTCCAATTTATGGTCAGAATAATCGGCCTGTTGAGTCCTCAATTCGACGTCTAATCAACAAATTCTAAGAAACCACTAAGTCAGTTGCTGATCGAACACCTCCTGCACGTCAACGAATGTCTATCGAAAACAGTGTGCATGACAATCCGAGACAGTAAATTTATCGTCGTGCGCAAAAACTTGATCTTTCTGCGACTTCAACTAGTCGAATTATGCGTCGGGACATGAGGCTTCATCCGTATAAAATCTAATTATCTCAAGAACTGAAGCCGAATGACCATAGACAACACCGTACATTCGCTGAAATGGGCTTTAGAGCAGTTTACAGCAGACCCTGCTTTTGATCGAAAAATAATCTTCAGCGACGAAGCGAATTTTTGGATGAATGACTTTGTTAACAAGCAAAACTGTCTCATTTAGAGCCATGAGAATCCACTCGAAATTTAGCAGCGTCAAATGTATCCCGAAAGAGTCACTGTTCGATGTGGAATTTGGTCCGAAGGCATCATCGACCAGTACTTCTTCGAAAATGAGCAAGGAGCTGCACTCACTGTCAACGGCGACAGGTGTTGGGTGATGATAACCGATAATTTGTGGCCCCGGTTAGATGATGTCTACATTACCCATATGTGGCTTAAATAAGACGGCGCCACGTGCCACACAGCGTATGCAACAATAGACATTCTGTAGGAAAGGTTCACAGGCTCCATTATTTCGCATGTCGTCGACATCAACTGGTTACCGAGATCGTGTGATCTAACGCCCTTGACTTCTTCTTGTGGGGTTACCTTAAATCCCAAATGTTTTAAAATCAACCGCAAACAGCGTCATTAATGAAATCAAACCCGATTTATTCGATAGAATCATCGAAAATTGGACCCCAGAACGCGCGTCACTCGACGTAGTAGCGGCGGTCATTTGCCCTATATCATATTCCACAATTAATGCTATCGATTGACCTTCCAAATAAACAAAATATATAGCGGTATCGATTATACAACTGATTTTATTTATATTTTAAAAACAATTATATTAAATACAACAATTAATTAAACAAAACAATATTGAGACCTGAAAAAAGAAATAATCTTTAATAAAGTATAAAAAATAGCACCAAATCTGCTTCAATACATTTTATTCCGATCGCTATTGGAAATTTATAGGGAGGCAATCAAAAAGAAAGACCACGAGCCGTCTCAACTTAAATTGAAAGTCAATTACTGAGATATGAAACAGTGGCCAGGCAAAGGTATCCGCTCAAAAAGCCAGATAGGCTTTGTCGTCCACCTTTGATTACCTCTGGAGTGGCTGCAACGTGCGCTACCAAAGACAATGAAATGGATGAAAATGGAAGGAAGGATTAGTTTTTATCTGCAGTTCTCTTGTGCTGCCATTTTGGCTTGTTGATGGAATACAAATACAAATGGAATACAAATGTAATTTTGAATGTGTACCTACGCGCCGAAAATGTGTTCTAAGGAGACAATTTGAAAAGAAACAATCCAGATTAACTTTTGAATTTTGCCTAAAATTGCTAGATTAAAATAAGTGAAAGTAAAACACTGCCCCCCTAATAAAGAAAAGGCATAAACTTTACCAACATACATAACTTAACGTTAACATTTTGAACGAAAGCATAAGAAATATATACTTAACATTTCTAATGTTTTGGGTAAAAATGTAATTCGAAAATTAAACATAAAAAATAAACAAAGGTAATCAACAATGGTCATTAACCAAAACTTTAAGTTTTAAATTAATGGAAACATGACGAACTTTTTAGCGATTTTTTCGAAAGTCATTAAAAGCACTTGTGCCTTTTTTCTATGGAGGGCAGAACACGTATCTACATGTAGTAACAAGGATAAAATGACTACTCGTATATTTATGTTTATTCAACATTTAAACTGTACTCGTTTATTTTCTTGGGGTTTTTACTGTCGTGCCATTCCAGTTTTTGTCATTTCCAGATGGTGTTCGGGTACATCTTAGCAAACATGACCTAGTAGTTTAGAAAAATGTATTGCGTTTTATAAACAAGGTAATCAAGCTTTACCTATCGATTTTCCGTGCGAAATCAGGCAGTTTCGTAAAAAGAAATTGTAGTATCTAATCAAATCTTAAAATCAATATCTATAAAAAAAAGCATCTACTTAATATCAATGGTGCAAAAAATAGTGTAATTTAGTATAAAAAAAAAATTCAGAGCAGCCAATTATGCACTTTAGGCAACTTTAAACTTTTTTAGTGTTGTTCTACAGTCTAATGATTATTTATTTTTACACGATATAATAACGGCTTTCACCTACAGATTATAGTACACTACCCAATAATACCCAAGTTAAATCCTAATATATTTATACTTATTTATAAGTTTATACTTATTTCTAGGTATATATATTATTACGTAAGCATAACCGATTATTACAAAAAGATGTAAATAAAAACCTGAAACTTTCGCCATATTGTCCTATAGGAAGTCAATAGCGGTACTTCCGTGTAATAATTACACACGGTGCGGTCATCGCTCGCTTCCGCGTGACGTTTTTATATTATTACACAGTTTTATGAACTGCTTTGTGTGCAGACAAACAGTGCAGTTGATTTTATTTTTGATTGCAACTTTACAATAAGGATTTTTCAATTTTCATGTGTGTCAAATAACTTCAATGATGTTACAATTGGACATTAAGTAGTTCATATTTCAGAAGAAATTTTCCATTTTTTAACAATTCTTACCTCTAATACGTTCGCGAATTTAGTTTTAATAATGCGATAATAATTAGATTATTGATATAATAATTAGAAATGCGTCACAACTTCGCTTAGAGGACAACGGAAAGGTAGGTATAACTTTTCGATAGACGGAAATACATATATAAATGAATTCGTTGAACCCAAGAAAATTATATTTTAGTGGCCCGATTTGAATAATAAATTTCTCTCATCTACACGACTAGCGCGACTATTTTACAACACTAGGTAGCACATAGATTTCACAAACGGCATAACGGTAACACAAATATATTAGTTTAACTTCCTAAAAGTGAAAGAATTTTCAAAATAGGTCCAGTAGTTTTTGTGTTTCGCTCGTACATATAAACAAACTGAAATGCAGTCTCTATTTACAATATTAGAATGTACCTATAGCTAATATCGGCCTATAACGCCTTATAGGTCACAGACCTTTTCCCACAATCACGAAATGATTTTGGACAACAATACACTACACACACCTACCTAATTGCTAGAAATTAAAACGATTCAGTTAATTTTTAAATTAAAAAAAAAACAATAAAAATATTCCTCTCTATGTTCCTTACCCGTTTTTTTACGCGAGTATTCTCAAGATATTATCTTTCAACACTGAGTTAGTGATTTCTAAAAATCGGTACTTAAATAACGACCTCACAAGTATAATATACTAATATATGTTTTGCTAATATACTAATATATACAGAACGGTTAATAGATATCAACAGCCCATCAATGACTATTATTAAGAAGTAAGTATATTAATTTGTTTGAACAAATATATTCTACAAACAACACAAAATCTTCGATGCAATTGTGCAGTGCAATGCCAACACAAGAGAGTCCATTCATCTTCAACCATTAATTAGTCTTCTCCAATCGCCCTGTAATCAAGCATAAAATTAAAACTTGGCACACGCCAAGCGCCCAACAAAGGCAAGGGTGTGTCCACACTGCTGGAACCTTATGGCACGGCAATTTGTTCAAGACATCTGGCCTCACACCTGCCCGCACTCCCCTTAGAATGTTCCCCGCATTCGCTTCATACCGATACCCTGTTACTATTAACAAACTTATTTGCCCATTCTGTCACGATGTAAATGCGAACGATAAAAGAAAGAAGAACTATTTTTAAAAATGAATTTGTAACTTTGCCGTGTAATATGGTTTTGGCGCAAGGTCCAATGCCCCCGTCATTCATCGCGTTCGCTCATTAAAATTCGGAAATGACGAACTGTTTTTCTATTCCAATTGTCCTAAGCGCGGTCGAGCGAGACGTTATGACGGGAGCATTATAAGTTCGCTAGTTTCGGCTAAAAGCGGAATGACGGAGTTCAATTAGGGGCATGTAGGCATGTAGACAAGGAGTGTTTGTCCACTGCTACCGTCAATCTCAATTGTCGGCGTCTCGTAACACACATCACCTTGTAAACAAGCGTACGTTCATTCATGCACTCACACCTTTAAGACACTACATGTGCATTATAAACCTGTGTGCGTGCCCCATTCAAGACGCGGCGGGCTACGTCACTTCCTTTGACGTCACGTCTTACAAGTGGGCGTTGTAGTCGCACCCTAATGATCGTATTTTGACAGGCTGCGTTCGGATATAGCAGTGTCTGATGACGAGATACGAAGGGTTATTCAATAAGACGCTTCGATAACATGTAATTTAGTTAACCGCGTTTATGATAAATAGCTGGGTCTATTGGCGTATAAATGTCGCTTTTTATCAGACATTCGCTACCCTTTGAAGCCTTTGATCGGAGTTATTATTTTTTCGTTTTGACAAAGGTGTCTTTCTTTTCTTTTGATTTATTTTCTTTTTTTTTCAATTCACACAATCACTTTCTATTTTCGGCTCAGGTTATGATAAATAACATAGATATGATTTCTACCAAAGAAATTTTACGCTGCCGGAATAAAAAGACATTTCTAAGTTAGTTCTATGCCATAGATGTGAATGAAGTGGTTTGAAATTAACCCCTATGCAGCTACATAAGGTCCTATAAAACACGACGCGGACTAATTTATAGAAAGAAATATCTGTATATCATGCCTTAAAAGTGCGCTAAGAATGTAAGAGGTAATTAACACAATGTCACAATAACTGTGACACACAGGTGTCATTCTTGTATTCTATTTACTTATTATCCTATTCACTTCTTCTTATCAAGAAACTGTTTTTTGATTGGAATAAAAAGAATAATTTATAAGAATGTTAAATTCATTGAAATCCATGCAAATAACCATGACTAATTTCCAAACTAATCAACGACAATCTCCTTAAAACATCTACGGCATGCATTACTGAGCTGCTACTATTTGGTCACACATAAAGTATTTCAACAAAATACTCCGCTCTTAAAACCCGGAAAACACAAAGACTTCTACATTAATATTTATTCGCATAGAGATGCGGGCGTTCGTTCCAATGAAGGAACAATTCTTGGAGCCCCTTGAGTCACAATAGGCCAGAAATTGGCCTACTTGTCCCAAATTAACAGTGTACCACGTCCCGCATCCGATACCCCCCGCTATGAGAGAGACAAATTAACTATTAATATAATTTTTCTTCGCAAAAACGACTCCGGAAGTCATATTGTTTTGGACAATAGTACCCTCTGTTAATTGATATTACATTTACAATTATTATGTTTGCATCTGCACACAAAAGACGATCAGAAAGACATTACTTACATTATAAATATATCTTTGAAAAAACTAAATATCTTCACCAGCTTAACATTGAATTTAAATAATTGAAACAAACAATTTTACCACATTTTTCTGGACTTAGTATTTTCTCCTTTAATTAAAGTGTAGTATACGATTTCAACCGTACCCGTAACCAGCCCTTTTAGCATCTGCTGTTGGACATAGGCTTCCTCGTATACATTGTCTCATGCAAGAGGTATATATGGCATCAAAACGCCACGCTAGCCAAGCGGGTTGGCGAGCTCACGCTTTTAGAGCTGGTGTAGGTAGTTCCTGAGAGCTTGAGGTAGCGGTTTTGTTATTCTTTTAGTCTTTAACAACACCCACGGGAAGATATGGGGTGATGCCATTCTAAAGCCAACCGACAACACGCAGCAAGTAAGCAGAGCACACACAGCGAGCAAGTAGAGCACACACAGCGAGCAATAATAAGTGATAGTGAATCACAAATAAGAGTTCACAATAATAAACTCACATTCACAAACCACTATTAATAATTCACATTTAGCCGACATCACTGCGGCTGAATGTGAATTAATACTAACTATTAATTATTATTATTAGGTGAAGAAAGTAATTACTAACTAATAATGTGAATTATTCTTTTGCCACCAATGTCTTATTATGATAAAATTTGTGTTCTCAAACATCAGAATACCATTTTGTAACATACCATTAACCGTTATAAATACTCAAAATGTCTTCGCAAAAACTTGATAAAGAAAAAAACCGTAACAAAAAGGCGATTTACACAAAAATCCTCAAAGATTTAGAAGTCAAATCGATAAGAAAGTGAAACCATCTGCGCAAAAAATGTTCTTTGTTGGCAATTTGTGCAATATTGATCCATATAATGGTTGCTGAAGCACGTATATGTAACAAATTCATGTATTGAGTTCAAAGAAGCTTCAAAGAAGTAGTAACATGAATAGAATATGTCTCTTTTCAAACAATTATATAACCAAGATACTTATTTTGATATTAAAATATAATTAGAAGAAGATCTGGACACCGAATGCAAAACGTATTCGGAGCCGAATTTCCTGTATTTGAAGTTTGTATTCGGTCGTGTCATCGTGTAGTGTCGTCCGGTTTTAGAATATTACCCTGGTAAGAGCTCTTACCGTGGGTGTCGTAAAAGACGACTAAGGGATAATAAAGCTGCTAGCACAAGCCCTGAGGAACTACACCACCCCTAAAAGAGTGGACTCGATAACCCGCTTGACCAAAGTAGCATTTTAAGGCCATACATTCCTCATGCACAAGACAATGTGCATGTCCCTCCCCGTTACCGTCGTTGTCGTCCTCGACACGTCCTAGACGACCCCGGCGACCCAATTACTGCTACCAATGCGGTTCTTACACTACACTCACAGGCTACACATATACACCGTCCCCGTACGCGGAGACGAGGACGTCCCCCTCGCTACACCGTGAACACACACCGGCCTTCAGCCAACACTTTTATAAGGTATCGGCACGTGCCTGGGCGCTTCTCACCAACTTGCGATCCCGCGGTACCCTCCAAAAAGAACGCCCTAAGTCGAGGTCCGATCCTTCCGCCGGTTTACCGGCGAGGGAGCCTTTAGGCTCGTCACTGCACACACGTTTTGCTCCTGGCTGAGCGCCTTCTGCGCTGGTTACGGTTAAGTGTTTTCTAGTAGTCTTTACAGTACTCTTCTAGCTAGTGAAAATTGAAAAATCCTCACTTAAATATACCCATATACACTCAATACTACGAGTTGATGTTCAACTTCATAATCTCACGAATACCCGCAGGCTGTGTACTTTGTAACTTAGATGAAGATTTTTCAAAACAAGAATCGTATAAGCAAAGCATTAAATCACGTATTGTTAAAATATTACTTTTCTACACAAAGATCATTTAATAAATCAAACCTTGATGATACACTTACAAATTGCTTCCGGCGTTGAAGGGCTTACCAGACAATTAGGCCCTTAAAGTACGGGTATTGAGTACTAAATAGGTAATAAACGAATGAATGGTGCGCCGGAGCACGCCCGCACCTGGAGAGAACATCTTGTAACTGTGGTACAATGATTTATTAAGGGGCATGTGGTCGATTCGCACGCGTGTGTAAACATAACTTAATTATTGTTTAGTTGTTTGTTACGATAAAACATTACATATTACTGATAAGTACAAAGTTACTTCTCGAAGGAATCTTTTCAAGGAATCCACATTAGAATAACTGAGAGTCATGTCACTAAAAACAGGCTACAATATATGTATCTATAATAACTTTAATAAGAAATAGGAGATATATTTGTACGTAAACACATAAATATAAACATAAATATGAATACAAATAAAAACCATTAAAAAATGACATAAATATGTATCGTTTGTTTGCTTTCACAATAACTGAAAACTACTCAACGGACTATGATACGGATTGCGGCATTGGTTCGTTAGAGCATATGCACCGAATAGTTTTAATATGAACCGATGCATTTTTAATCAATGCACGTTTATGGTACCTATTACAGTAGAAATGACGATATAATATGCATTATTTTGTGAATTATTAATTCAAATTATTAACATAAGCATTAAAGCCGGTCTCAATAATAAATTAATTTAAAATTATACTTTATTTTCTATACTTATTTCTATATTATGTGGATACTTTCTTTGAATTAAACGTGCAGTTCCTGATGATAATATTTTTTTTCCATTGTACCTAGTTTATTATGTAGTATTATTAATACAGTTTCATAATTAAATTTAAAAACCATAACTATTTTTTTTTACTCAGCCTATATCTGTAGTAATTATAATTATTATTGTTTTATACTTTATACTTAAAATTACAATAAACCTCTAGTATAAAAAAAACTTAATATTAACAATTTTTTTGGTTTGTTAATTAAGTGACGCGAAGATGAGTCTCGGGCTACTCACAGTACAGAAAATTCTAGTGTGGGAACCAAATTTAATCCGTTAAGTATAAACACTATATAAAAATTGAAATGCCTAAATAAACATTTTTTTTATTTATATTTTGCACTTTTATTTGTACAAAGTACCCGAACCTGATTGTCTGCGTATCATTTCATAAAAAATCGATAACCTCTCCACAATATAAAGGCTTATCTAAGATTGGTGTTAAGGAAAAATAAATAAAAAAGTAAATGGCCTATCGCCCTCGCACGCGTCCGCGCCGGGTGGTCTCACACGTGTACCCGTATTGATCGATATCGATAACTAGTGGTGTCCTCCTTATCGATAAAAGAGGTAGGTACACGCTACTAACGTGTCTATTGATTTTGATACGTGACGGCAACGGACTTTTTTGTAGTCTGTTAAATTGTATATAACTTGTCTATTCTAGAAGTACATAGTAAATACAATTTTATTTTGCGAACGTTTCACATTGTAATTACAAATAGCATGAAAAACTTGATTAGGTTTATACATAGTTTTTAGGCTTTTAGTTTTTAGTAGGGGAGAGTGCATGCTGCATTCCCACAGCCGATGGGCGCACTCGACTGGCCACGTTACCCCTCTCACACAGAAGACGACCTTGAAATGTACTGTATATCCTACTTTATCGTATTTCCCCAATGTGCGTATGTGTTTCGGTAGTGAGTGAGATATGCCAGAGCCCATTTCCATCCCATCCTATCTCTCCGCCCTTTTCCCAACACTTTCTCCCAATCCATTCCTTAATCTGCACAGGTAGGCAGCGCATCCGCGGGCGTGCCAACGTTTGTCATTCTGGACTGATGTTGGCATGTATCGCGGATGTCTATGGACGACAGTATCCACTTACCATCAAGTGTACTGTATGATCGCCGGCCGTCTTTTTCTATAAAAAAAATGTATAACGTTTCACCGCAGGGCACAACACGACGCGGAACCGAAATGGGAATTACAACGGTATGAGGAATTCGCCTTATCCCATCACCTCCTATTCTTCCTCGAGGAATAGGGTGGGACAGAAAAGAAATAGAAAGTAAAAGTATCGGGGAATCTTAGTGGACAAGTAAATCTGTTTACTTTTTTTTCTTAATATTTTAACAACACTCTTTTTCTTTACAGATCCATTGCAGCCACGGGCGCGTTTCTCGTCGGATAAGTGTCTAAAATCATATTAATGGTAACTATATAGATTGGAATTAACATTTTGTATCAAATTTTTGGTTTCGTAAGAAAACAACTTTCCAATTTCTAAAATTAGATATCTACTGTTGACAATGTCAATAACATTTTGATAAAAGTATCTATAATGTTAAAATTAAATGAGTGCATCTACATTAGTCTTGTACTTATACATGCTACGCAGTAACCTACGCTTAGCTTTAAAATGATAGATACTTAAAGCATGAACTTATTCACTTAAGTATAAAGTCTGTTCCTGTGATGAACATTCCTTTCTCGGGGGTATAATAAATAATAATTATCATCTATCCGCAATATCCACTCATAAGGATTAGTATTGTTCCCTTTACTGAATCAAGACCTCCATCCACCTTTCCCATAGTCACACCACAGCCTCTCGGGAACCACTGCATGGATGGTGCTTATGAGGAAATAAAATAATTCACTCTCGAATGAATTTCGGTTATACTAAGATTTTTCCTCCATTGTTTCATCACGAACTTTCGCTCCATGCACCTACCTACGTTTTCACTAGTTGCTCCCCCTTTATTGTCGGAGTTGCTACCAACGGTAAATAACTTATTCGCTAAGGATGCATTCAGATTTCGCATGTCGCGACAGTTCCTATATATGATTACGAACCTTTGCCTGCATCACAAGATACATAATAATAATCCTACAGGGGTAACTTCTATCCTATCAGGGGAAATCCTCATTTGAAGAATCCTCCTATTGAGAGTTGAGAAGGAAATATATGCTATTTGATGTTTACTAGTAAATCACGGAGGAAATAGTTATTACGAGATTTGTAGGACATTGAAGTTACTAAATAATTTACAGATTACTCTCATGTATATTGAACAACAATCTAATCGAACATGTAGGTACTCTGTACCATCGTTTCTCAACCTGGGGGAAGCGATCATATTTACAGGGGGTCGCAGTTGAATCGTGAGAAATTAAACACTTATGTACGAAAAAGCCTTTTAATTATTAATTGATAATCTATAATCAAATGTTAAACGGTAAAAACATAAATAGAACCTAATTATTTAATAGTAAGGGGGGTCGTGAGGTTATTTACTTTATTTTTGGTCTTTTCAGGGAGGTCGCGGCATTAAAAAGATTGAGAAACGATGCTCTACACCAAGAAACACATCAACAAATGTCAAACATATTTCAGCTACACAATTAATTTACCTACACACGTATACGTCCTCAATACTATCGGCCTGCCGGCCGGGTGTATGTATTTACCAGTTTTCGCCGGAATAAAACCGGTCAGATGTCGTACCTACCCCGTATTTAGTCTGCCGCCCTGACAGGGGGATGGTGCATGAATTTTCAAATAATCAGACATGCATGCACCGACACTTCCCGTTCAAGCCTTTATTCTATCAGGCTAGGGACCTGAATTTAATACACGACACGAAAAATAGTTTTACCTTTCATGCGCGGTAATATCTGAGCAAATGTAGCATAGATTTTGAACTGAAACGAAGGGAATGTCGGTCATGAATCAGCAAATTCATGAATGAAAAATTTTCCTGAAAAATAAGACAGGTTTCGCTCTTTTCTAAAGGAGCAGTTTTAATTAGGGGAATTAGGTGGAAACGTGTGTACCTAAATGAAAGTTTAAATCAAAGGTATTTCATGACGCATTAGTGAAAATCATATCGACGGTGGAAAGAAGAAAACTTTCAAAACTAACCTTTATTCTTATATATTGTAAACCGTTTGCCACTTCTTCTATTGCGACGTTCGCTCAGTTGGTAAAGGTTCTTCGAGAATGAATAACACTCAATCCTCATTTCAGCAATTTATTTATGAGTAAATGTAATTAATATAAATAAAAAAACCACTAAAACAAATAATTGGTAGTACAAACTTAAACTTTTATTAAACTCTGCGTGTAAAACCGGTCCATTAAAAAAATATTTACCATAATACGAGTAAGGTGTATTTTTTTTTCTTGTTATACAAAAGAAGTTAAATAACATACGCAAACAAGCTATACAGAAGGCACAAATGTAACAAAATGACAAAATTAAGTAAAAAAAAGTTCAACCGTCACTAAAGCAATTTTCTCCAGCCAACCTTACAGGAGAAAATTTAAGGTAAATAAAGATAGATGGTACGAATTGTTTGTACAATTGAGTAGACACAATTTTTCCGTCAGCGACGAATATCAGAATACAAACAGCATGGTTAGTAGGTATTAACTACCCTCTATGTGTGCATATTGTACGTTAGGGTGTATAACCAACCAAATTCTGTCGGCCAGTTTTTCAGCCAGAAGGGTCCGTATGGCGAAGTTGTGAATAAATGAACAAGCGACTTTCGTGGCCAACCGACTCTGCGTTGTAAAAGAACAATACGCCTGACGAATAGAACGCAAAAACTGTAGTGCCAATATTCGAGCCCTGTTATATTAATCGAGACAATGGAACTGTTCCGTAAAGGTTCTGGAATTTTCTAAATTATGATAATGATAATTAATATGAATGTGGCACCACATCATCTCTTGTTGTCAAAGGCGACTAAGGAATAACAAATCCGCTACCACAAGCCGTGAAGAATGAGGAACCTCTAAAATAGTGGAATCGCCAACCTGCTAGACCGGCGTGGCGGTTTAGGGCCATACATCCGTCATGCACAAGACAATGTGCATATGGACGACCATGACCAATAGTGGACAAGAGAAGACGGAAAGAGCTGAAATAGAACGTTGCAAATTATAAATGAAAGAGGAAAATCTTCGGTTACGAAGAAACAAAATTATAACAAAAACTCCGACCTACTACAAATTGAGAAGTATCCTCCCCAAAGTCAATTCTAAAATAGCAAATCGGATTTTATACTCGCAACGGCTAGAGCATAAACCGATAAAGCCGAACATTAATCAAGAACAAAGCAGTTTCGAACATCGATTGCCGAATGCGATGATATCGGTACATCAATACACGAAAGGCATAACTTGAACTCCAGATAATATTGTTAAAGGGTGGAATGATTTTTAATATAAAACTAATAAATTACATATATAGTTAAGTTAAATACTATGTTGTTAAATTGTATTTACATGGAGACTGTGCCTACAAGTGAGATGGCACTTAGCTGTAGGTACATCTCTTTAAGAATTGTAACTTTTATATTATTTACATCGTTGGTGACCTATTTAAATAAATAAATAACTACGTAAGTATTTAGGATTGTAATGAATTACCTAATGATGTACGAATCGTGCGGAAACGTAGATACATTGAGACCAAAGTACATCAAAACACGAAACAACGTTGGGCGCAATTTTTAATTTTTTTCTACGTTTAAAATGCTCCCTCATCAAGCTATATGACCTTTGACGTTTCATGCATTCTTTCTTGTTAGTAGTCTTATTAATCCAATAATCAACATAATGGTTAAACAGATATTGTAAAGCTTGTAATTTAGTTATCTAACATGTCATAATATGTACATATTTGATTTTTGAAAAATTGAAACCACACCAATTTTAGATTATTATACCTAACATCATTCTTGCTTTAAACATTTATTGAAGTAGGTATATTTCTTGTAGATGTTGCTTCTTATTGCACTATCGTACGCCAAAGTACGAGTATGTCCACTAAACATTCAATGAACATTAACTCAGTTTAAAGGGATATAATAATTTTGAATTCTTTAAAATGGATTCTAATTAATCGAGCGAAGAAATATTCGTACATTTCGTATACATTCATCTTTTATAGAAATCATTTATGTGTTCGCGAATAACTGAAATGTATTGATAACTCGTATTCAAACCCAAAGTTGTTTAACGACATTATACTCATAATGTGTCACTTTGTAAAATTATCTCAGTAAATGTTACAATTAAAAAATTAAAAAAAAAAACAAATGAGTTTATATTTTCTCAGCCTTTTTACCGTGCCATGACAGGGCACTAGGAGTTTCGGACTACAATGCACCGCGTGGGCCCAGTGTGGATTGGGCCACACTAGGCCACATGCTAATTTTTTTTTATTTTGGAACATACGAGCATCCTTGCTTAAGTAGAAACTCAGTGGTGCAGGCCGAGGTTTTGAACTCACGACCTCACGAATGAAAGTCGAGTATTTATGCCCACCGCCTAACCTAAACCTTACTACCTAAACTAAACCTAACTACCTAACTATCATCGCTCTCATAAGAGTAGACAAGCGTTAAAAACTGTAAAATTACCAGTTATTCTCGAACGCTATGGCCCAACAATATTTCGTTGATAAGACTTGACTTATGAGCTTCCGATCAAAACGTAGTTCGGTAACACCCGTCATCGTGTGTATCATGAAACCTCCTTAATCGCGTGTAGGTACTACACCACGTATAGCTAGGCAGTTAAGTAAAATTGGTGTTGTATGCATCTTTCCAATGCTACGGCCACACTGTAGAGCTTCGAAGGTTCGCGCTGTCGCGATAGGTATGGCCATAACGTTCGTCACATGAATACGAAGCAATGTCGCGACGAATGTTCGTCCGATAGTGTGGCCGAAGCATAAGCGAACGACTCATTCGTAAGATCGTGATTACGACACCCAGCCCGTGTTTGGAATTTGACCAGTCGCAACAGGGTCACTAATAAAAAAAGGGTCATTCATATATATTTAAAGAAATTGCATTAAAATTTTTGGTTTCTTTTCATTATAAATAATAAAAATATTCTAGTAGATCTTCAGTACCTATTAGGTGAAACAGTAGTGTAGCTATAAGTTGGTGTTTTAAGCCTTTAATTACTGTACAGCATTATACATATTATATATAATAAACCACTCTGCTTGTAATAAAGCTGAAGTTTGGACAGATAATTTAATTTTGAGACACTACCCACCTAGCTAACACGCAGACGCTAAATTGCCTATCCACCAATCAATATAAGTAGCAAGTACCTACTCATTCAAACTCTATAATTCCGTTAATAAAAATACAGAGAGGATGGACGGCTCAAAGGGGGCACACGGTGGGAGTCGGAAGCGCAATGGGCTTCGGAAAATTCACCCGGTGAATGGGAAAACGCGGCGATAGACAAACAGCCACGCTGACCCCGCACCTACAACGCTCCAACCACCCGCGACCCCCCCTTAACGTACATTTTGAAATAATGCCCCCAACGGTTACGTTGCGTTACCGAGAGGCATAGACAAGTCGCGTACGAATTTTGAAATTGGAAAAGGTATGGCACATCACCGCGCCGGTCGCCTCAGAATTTTGAAATTGGAATGTGAGCCAAAGGCGCACGCTATCGCGTTCGAATTTCAAGTTCATTCAAACTAAATTTTACTTCAAATTTTGATGGTTACTTAATTTAATATATAAATAATTAATAATTTTTTGTGTACTGGCGCGTGGCAAAGTCCATCAGTGATGACGATGCACCGACCAGAACACAATATCAGATGCACACGAAGAATCTTAGTAAAGTTAGCATGAGTACGCACAGAGAGGTTATAAATCTCAACACGAAATGGCTGACCAGTTCCATCCCCCTTCTACAAATCTACGTAGCCTAGCATAGCTGGACCGATGCAAAAGTGTGCGCCATAAATTTTATACGGACGCTCGTGTGCAGTAAAACTGGACTAGCTATGTGTGCGAAAATTCGTATACGTCCAAGAGGAGTGGACATGGGCAGTTTTGCTTTGTGTACGTGCTTGTACCTACGGAAATGGTGCCTACAAGGGACACCAGTGTAACAGATTAGGCTAAATAAATAGATTTTAGAAACAACGCGTTCCGTTGATGTGGGGAGAGTTGAACGCCGTTTTAATTAAATATTGCCCGAACCACGAACGTATGTATCGATTGTCTGTCCATTACTTAGTTAACATGTTTTCTTTATTTCTAAATCATAATTTCAGGAATGGTAGAACTCGGAATGTTACACAATGGTAGATAGGTACAACTATTTCTTAACCAAAATATAAATTAATGTTTGTTTGTTTGTACGTCTTCTATGAGTTCCTAAACCATTAATCCGAATTCGATGAAACTTTGGTGAGTTGTTGTGCGCGCGCCCGCGAAGGTTTCTGACAAAAAAAAACGCATTGCAACGCATGCCGGGCACAGCTAGTAAATAATAAAATTATTTACTTTATTGTCCTTAATAGAATTCTTTGTAAGATTATTTTTGGTATTAGTTATTGCGTGGACATAAGTAATAATTTAAACCTATTTGCGAATTATTTTCTATCATCCGGCTATAACATAAAAATTATACAACGGACCGCATCTGCCAGGTTAAAAACGGATGTTTATTTTGTACTAATTGTAAGTACGATTAAAAGGAAAGTAAAATTATGCGTATACATTGAAACAATGGTTTTTTATTGGGGCAAGTAAACCTTCAAATATTGTCTTAGTATTGTCATTTCATACTTTAGCTGTTATAAATCGCTGCGAATTCGCCAGCATAACTGTCCTGACTTATAGCCTTTTTTTACTCGGAGTCATCCGAGATGAGTTTTGAGTGACTGATTGCAAAGTCCCGAATTCCCGCTCGTTTGCACATTTTTCGCCCCTTTTACTTTTTTCTTGGTAACGAAGTAAGCGGCACCCTTTCATGTAGCTTTCCATTCGGCCGGTTCAAAGCGCTGAAAGAAGTGTGAATCGGCCCGTGAGCATGGCCAGTCAGGTGTGGTTAACTCTGAGGACGATGGACTTGCCCGGTCGAAGCCACTTAGTCTGTCACTTAATATACCTAAACGTTTATTTTTATAGAGCCTCCGCGTAGCCATGTTCCATTCAGACAGCTTTAATCGGCCCCCTAAAAGCGGGAAACACTGAAACGAGACGTGAGCCGTATTAACCGCGTTATCGGCTACGCACTTATATTTGCTCATAAACGTAGCTAAAGCAGAGTTCTGCACAAAAACGCATCTCGTCTCCCGCCCCCTACCCCGGCGGCCGGTGGGCGAACGAATACATTCGACTAGCCCATTTGCAATATTGCATTGTGTGAGTGACTGTACCGATGCTAGCGCCCCGCGCACGTCTGCGTGCGACACACAACCAGAGTTTGCTAAGCCCGTGCGTAGTTTTAGCGTGTACGTGTATGCACTATGTACACGGTATTGGTTTTCTGTAGTACCGTTGGGCTTTAACAAATTTCGAATTCACAAAATCGTGATTGGTTGGTATTTTGTTTGAATAAGCGGACGCACGAACCTACCGGTGCGGCTTAAAATTTGCTAGCCGATAATTCGTTTAGGTGTAAAATGACGAATTTTATCCGATTTGTTTTCGTTGGCGTGATTGCAATACAATTCTGTTGCGATCCATATCTGTTTGAGTTACGCTTGATTGATATGGTCAATGGTCATTATTAGAAATTGTGTGCTCTGTGCACGCTGAATGATCCTCGTAGAGTAATTTATTTTTCAATCATCGTTGGAGCAGAACAGCTCAAGTCAGCAGTCAATATGCCGCTTATTGACGCGTTGTCGCTCCAAATGAAGTAATTACGGCCGCACGCGCCACCAACCATAGACAACCGGAAGACAGACGCTCTAATGGCCACCTAAGGCTGCTAATATCAATTTCCAAAAAAACTACTCGTGCGCATCCCCGTCACAATCATAAGGAATTCGGAACTCGACAAGCAGGAAGTGCGCTAGAAAAATTTACTCCACTTTGTTCTAATAGGACCACCCTTGATATCTCCTAAACCGGTTTCTCATTATCAATTTAGTAGGAAAGACAAACAATTTATAGAAAACTGTCATATAAATTATAATAAATACCTATTTTAATGACTAATTTTGTTTTTGTGCTTATAAGTACATCATCATTTTATACGTAGAAAATAAATTAACTTCATAGTAACAGACCAAAAAGTCGTTAGAAAACAAAGCCATTTAAAAGAGTAAAAGCAGAGCAAACGATATCTACTTGATACTAATAATACATTACATTATACAGATGTGTCAAATATCCATTTACTCTTATAGACTTTGTCTGGTATTCATACAGGCAAAAACCGAAGGGTGCAAAGTAGAACGGCATTGTATAAAAACATTACTCAATCAACCCAAGACTTCGAAATTCAAACTTGTCCATTCACGGTTCCTTTGGGCCAGCATGACGGGGATAATTCGAAACTTTGAAAATGGAACAATGCGGAGGCTTCCTTCAAGACGACATTGTTTAATTGAAAAGGGCAGAACAGTGTTGAATTACTAATTTTAAAATGAGAAGAACAAGACAAGTTCTCATTTCTCTCAATCGTGATACTCATTTAAGATGAGGCACAATCCAGGTTAAACTTCGTCCACTAATAGAAGATAGAAACTCTAACGGCTTCTATTGCAATAGTTCAAAACGCTTAATGTTTCATTTTACATAGGCACTTGCACAAAACAGTCCTACAAAGCTAACTGAACTACCAACACTGAGTTCCTACATACATATGGAATTTTTCATTATCATTAACTTGATAAAAAAACGCTATAAGAAAAACTCGTGTTCGAGAAACAAACAAGAAGCGAACGCCCAAAAATAGTTGACAAAATATTATTATAATACTAGAACGTTATTTTCAGAATTTTTAAAACTTTTACTTTCGTATCTTTGGATATAGACCGAAACTATTTTAGGTGCCCACTTTGATTTTAATCGGTTAAGAAGTGTGCCCTACATTTTGTCCCCAAATTTATGATTCAGCTAGTTACCCTTAATCGAGAGGTAGTTTCCGAATTCCGAGATACGACTACAATTTTTTCCCGAAATTCCAAAGTAGTGATCCTCGCAATAGGAAGATAATTTAGATTTTTTTTCTAAAAACCTTATGCTCATCAAGTAAACTGATCGGTCAAGCCCACAAGAGTGGAAACTGATCGATCGGTCATAAGTCGACCAAATCAAATTTTCTCTCTAAAATAAACTCCGGTCCATTACCAAACCTATTTCTCAACTATAAGATCTATTTCATTCTTAATTGAAAGCAACATATACTTAGTAATTAACTAAGAAAATTGCCAAGTCATTGCATGTGGTAAAACGTACTGCACATATGGTGTTCATAGTAATGTTAATTAGAAAATAGAATTCTTTACATTTATTTCTACCCCTACGATCCATTTCTGTTATTCTGCCGACTCACGTTTGTCGTATTTGAATGTCGTGCCGTATTCGTATTTTATAAAGTCAAACCCCTTTATTTAGTTTCATTATTATAGAACGTCAAGAGATATATTTATATATATTTTCTTAGATCACGAAAGAAGATAGAAATTCTAATAATACAATAATAATATTAAAATCTTTTTTTCCAAACAACCTTGTGATGGAGAAAAATAAGATGAATCCAATTCTAGAAAAACTTCTAGAACTTTCTAGAAGAACTTGTAGGAAAATGTGGTATTTTTAATGGTTTGTATTTAAGCGAACAGCAAATCGTGTTGACTTAACTCAAGAAGAAAAAAATTACTAAGAATGTGATCACTAAGTCGGCGCGACTCCTATATCTTTGGTGTCATCAGAGAACCAACCTTAAAATTTGCTACCATCGATTCGCTGCTCATTGAATCACTTCTCTTTTATAATTTAAAAACACTAATATCGAAAATCCAGTTTAGTCTAATTTCCACTACCAATAACATATCTGTATTTCAGGAAGTATAAGTTTAATTTCAAACATATAAATATAAATTATGAAAATATACTGTAAAGTAAAGCTATTTGGATAAATACAATACGTCAGCAACACTAATGATTTTAATAAGTTTGTAACAATTTCCTTATTATTAATACATTTCTTATGATTTTCTAATTGCTCCAAAGATTTATTAACAACGAATGCCTTAACATTAACATGAATCATAAAGTCGACTTATCATAAATCATGTTTGTGCCATAAAAATTATAATAAATAAATTATAAATAACAGAGGAGGAAAAATAATTTTATAACTACATTTGGTCATGTTACATTTAAGCTACCTACTATTGAAAGTAGAGCTAAGGTCACACCGGCGCGCGCGACGCGACAGATGCGTTACGAACGGTACGCCACGACAGCTTGGCTGTCCGTTGTATTCATAATTACTGGCGCTAAAACTAAAGGTGGAGTCTGCGCAGACTTAAGAACACACAGATCAGTCAGCAAAATTAATAGGAATTACATCATTATTATTACCGAAAACTATTAGTTTAAATGTGAATGTTTTAGAATAACCGGAAAAATGAAATATTTACCATACCATACCATAATTATGAGACTCCACTGCTGGACATAGACCTCTCCCAAGGCTCGCCACCACACACAAACTTCTTTAAGGAATGAGAATGGATGATGTGTTTGTGAAATATCTTCGAGTATCCGAGTAAAATATCCATCATGAATAGATTGATTTCGCGTGTAACGAAATAAAAATTAAACAACACTTAAGTATCTAACAAATAAAATAAGATTTAATTGTAATAATTATGTACCTACACTTATTATTTACTTGTCCTATTAAATTCTTAAAATCACATTTTATCAAATAAAAAGTAAAAAAAAACTTAGATAATTACTTATACAACTCGTGTAACATTTCCCTATTAAAAATATTATATGAAAAACACGAACAAAAAAAGTTATACACTTTGTTCTTGTATAATTTTTCCAAAACATTTATTTGTCTAGGCATCTCTTAACTCTACGGAACTGATGTAACTGTACGATGATCGTCGCCCCGTCCGCACAATATGACGCTGGTATGTACGCACCCTAATGACTCGCGAACACGCGATCTATTTTACAATCTTACAATCTTCTTACTTATGCATTATAATGGGGACATTAAAAGAATTAGCGTTGTGGTCTTTTATTCTACAATATTTTGAGTAGATCTTATTGGTAAGTGCAGATGTTACTAAAAACAATTAATATTTATTAGATTTTCAATATTTTTTAATATTACGTCAAAAAATAGATTTTATAGAGTTTTGTCTTTCTGTCTGTATGTAACTTAGCATAGATATAGGTTATATTAAGCTTTAATAGTTTCATTAAAATAAAAACACCTTCTAATAAGGTCAAAATTTTGAAAATGAAAGAGGTCTAACCACTAGTACGCACTAGCCCATCGTTGATATTGCGTGCTGTATGGACCGCATTACCAACTCAACGAAACCCATAATGCAAAATAACGACATAACGGAAACATTTTTTTCATAATTACTAATGTGAAAATATCCAAATAGAAACAAAAATTAAACTAATTATTGAATACGAAAAATAATAGCATGTTTTAATGTAAAACATATTTGAAATTTAAAATCGTAGTGAAACTAAAATAATTAAATCTCAAAAGAACGGAAAAGCAGCATTTTCCATACATACAAAAGGACATATTAAATATTGAAAACGGAGATCGGTAACTAAAGCGAGATTTTCCAATATAATTAAAGAATTTTCTTACAGAGAAACCCAAGAAAAAACCCTTAAAAAGATAAAACACCACCCGCCCAGCTCCCATGGGAATGCTAGCCTAGTTAAACAATGAAACATTATAACAAAGCTGTGCTGTGACCTGTTTGCACTCAAGACAAGGGCCCGTGGGACTGGCCCGGGATGAAACAATAGCTCCTTAACCGCAGCGATAAAAAACGCAAGAAGCAAGACAACTGTTAAGGTTAAGAACGTACAATGCATTATATTCCTTTCTGTTTTTATGCTACGAGTACTTAGGTCCTCGGTTTTGATCTTAATCACATAGGCTAATTAAAAGGCATTCATGATTCAATATTATTTATCACGATATTTACGAAAAATGTATTAAGTATATCTCAAACAGGTAAGTGAAAATTATGTTAAAATAATTGAATTTTTGCTGGTCAGTCATTTTTGTTACGTTGAAAATTATTTCCACTTAGGGAATAATTTTCACTATACAATACATATTTTTAAAGAACTTACTTTAAAATAATAAAATATTCCGCCTTTAGACAGTATTCTCCGCCTACTCACAATTTTATTAATTTATCACTAATCAGAATCACAATTAGTGCTGTTATTAATTTAAATAATTATTAATATAATTAATAATCTATTTATTAATCTAATTATTAATATAATTAGTAATTTATTTATTAATCTATTTATTAATCTATTTATTAATCTAATTATTAATATATTTATTAATCTAATTATTAACTAATTATTTAACTAAAAAAGTCATTGTACGCCCCTGAGATATATTACAGAGGAACATACCATTGTACTCTTCAACTGTAATTATCACAATGAATTAATAAAAATATAAATAACAATTTCATCCCACCTCCCAATGCATCTCCGCTCAACTCAAAAGTTGACTGGTAGAGAATAGAGAGACTGGTAGAGTTGACTGGAAGAGTGCAATTGTACGATAGTTTTTTATAATGAAATAAATATATCCTCAATTTAGTCGCAAGAATAACTCGAGGTCTGTTTTATGCGATTATTTGTCTCCCAGCGAAACACCCCATTACTTCACACCTTACGGTGATTCACCCACTAAAAACTAACTTCCTACATTGTGTGAAAAATAGGAACACATCGAATACGCCACTATGACCACTTAACACCCTCAACCCGTCAATACTCTTCCTTCCTACATTCTCACAATCAAAAAAAGATTTGTCACTTAAGGGGCCAAGTCCCGGAAGGTGGCGTTCCCAGGCCAGTCAGGCAGCAAACGATTATCGCCCTTCGGTGTATCACTTACAACCACTGGATGACCCTTGAGGATGATGCGTTCGGATATACGTCTCAGTAAAAAATATACTAACAAGTTTATAAAAAGAAGTTTTCAAATTTTTTTTTTTCTTGTATCTGGAAAAGTTCCTGGGGAAAAAAACTTTAACTGCATCTGCAACTATTCTTCTGCAATATGTTTGATCAAATTATGTTTCCGCTGTTTATAATTAAGTATATAAATAATTTGGACCACATAGTAGCTACGGTAGACACAAACTTAGAGAATATAGTAAGAGACTCCTGTTTTCAAGAGATTTGGAAAAAGATGGTGGAGAATTTATTCATAGAGGTTCAGAAATACGCATCTTAGTCATTCACAAATATATCTTTATTTTAATTTAATTCCTCTCTACTTCCTTCACGATTGTCTTCTGAAACATATATTCTCTTAATATACTTACGCGTTGTAGTATATATCCGAACGCTCGCTGCGCAGACGCACTACGCGTCGCCGCCTGGACAGGAAGGAAGTGTAAGCTGACCGCGTGAGAAGCGCGCATGCGCCGTGAGAACCACACTACAGGTGACACTGTGTAGCAAACTGGATCTATAGAAAACAGAAATTTAAGAAGGTTTAAAAACATCGACTTATGTATGCCGAAGAATATATAAGTTCTAATCATGAGTTTAAATCCTCGGCTCGTACCACTCACTGTCTTTATACTTAAGTACAATTTCTTTTAATTTGTCTCGCGGACTCGCGTGCTGGATTACAGTCCGATAACCCCCAGTGATTTACTAGGGGAGGCCTGTGCAATGCAGTGGGACACTATTGGCTAATACAAGTCTATTGATTGAGATCTAGATCTCAAGCTTTTTAAGACAAAGAGATCAAGAGACCTTCTTACAAAACCTTTACTGAACCCGACCTAGATTAGATCTAGAGACCTGTCTCTAGATCTCTTCCTTGCTGACATCAAAAGATTTTAGAAAATTAATCTCCTCAAGAAATCCTTTCTTAGGTACTAGGAAAAAAAAGCAAGGAAAACGGTCGTCATTATTTTGTGTAATTAAAAAAAGGAAGAGCATGCAAGAAGGTCTCTAGACCTAATTTAGGTTAAGACTTAAACAGAGAGACCTTAGGCCTGAGGTTTACATCTAGATTAAATCTGAGATAAATAGTACCTACCCTAAATGTCAACCCGGTACGTAAACTACAATTGGGCCAAGTTTCCTTTAAATCTGTTCAGTGGTTTTTGCATGATGTGTGTTCAGACAGACAGACACACAGACAGATACAATTTCTCAAAAACATTGTTAAGGGCTGTGTATCACTCGTACTTTACACAACAATGACTTTTTTAACAAATATTTTATCCACAGACATGTATAAATCATTAAGACAACTAAAAAGGCATCAATGTTACTTACGTAATTTTTTTTTCATTTTCATTGCCAGCGTAGCGTTTTAAGACCATACATTTGTCATGTACAAGACAAGGCGCATGAATAGGCCCATATCCAGTGGTGAATACAACGAGTAAAACGAATATTTACGGGAATAGTGCATTTTATATAGAAACAGTCAAATTCAATTATTCAAATAAAACAATGTGATTTGCACCTACTGATCCCATTTACCGTCCATAAATCATTCATACCTACTCTATGACTCACGAACAACGGCAAGTGATATGACAAGCTCAATAAAAAAAAAGATCACCGCCAATCGTTCCGTGCTAAAGATCAGGGTGCGACGACCTTAAATTATGGGACAATGTATAGGAGGAGAGCGGACAGGACAGTAAAGAAAAGGAAGAAACTCCTTGTCCTCCTTGTCTAAGTAAGATCGAACAGTAAGTAAACATAGGAGGAGGCTACTAAAGTAGCCAGACGTATAGAAATTAATGTACAGACTTTAAATTTTCAAATTTTTGTTTTTAAGTGCCTATGAACTTCAATCGACCCCAGCCGAAAATTAACAAAGTTATCAGTGGATCAACCACATTTATTTATTGATTTATTCATTCATGTATCTATCCACATATATGGCTAGGTACGATAATAATAATATGACAACATATCGACAACGCTGATGGCTACCGCCGCGCCATCTATAATACCTACTCTAGGAGTAACATTCTAGCTTATAAATACAAATACGCATCTCCAAAGAACCGCGAATGTGCAATTGGAACTACAGATACTGTTCTTGGTTGTCTTTCTCACGGAGAATATCAAGTACCTTGGACGGGGGACAGTTAATGAGAGATATCACGTATTGAATAGTCAACGCTATTCACTAATATTCAATAGCCATTCTTTCTTTAATTTAAAAACCGCTCACCTCTCACCTCCCGTTACTGTTAATTTCACACAGCGCGTCCATTGGGAGTCACCGGAAGGAATCAGGGGCTCGTACAATCTCGGCGTCCGGTACCGGAGCCGACTTCCGGCGCGGCGTGACGGCCTGCGCACGCGACGGTATTGTGAGCAGGGACCTTTTACTGATGTCCACTAATAGGGAAACATTATCATGGACATTAGAATTACTCAGATGCAAGGCTTAATAGTACAAATTACAAAAATTACAATCAATATGCTCTTTATAATTTCACACGTTAAGTGATGTTATTTTTTAATATTTGCTTAATTTTAAAAGTTAACAATTTAGAGCAAGTTAGAAAGTA
Source organism: Sesia bembeciformis (assembly GCA_943735995.1). NCBI lineage: Eukaryota > Metazoa > Arthropoda > Insecta > Lepidoptera > Sesiidae > Sesia > Sesia bembeciformis. The sequence continues at coordinate 10,700,124 of OX031042.1, read as the reverse complement.
GTAGAACTTTAAAATATATTTATTTATAAACATAGAGGACATGAGTTGGAACCCCGGCCCATATCACTTAATCTAATTAAGTAAGTAGTTCTAATTAAGTAGGGTCATTTTTCGACTACCTATTACTAACTCGACGGCGAAGAAAAAATATCGCGAGGAAGCCAGTGTGTCCAAGAATTAAAAGAAATCTGGGACATATGTAATATTTGAATCCACAATCCGCGTTGGGTCTGCATGATGAACAGAGGTCGGCGGGTAGTGTGGTTTTGGTATTTGCGGTAAGAAAGATTAATATGGTCATTCCCTTTTTCCGGGAATCATATTCTCGGGTGTTACTTTAACATTCCCGCACCAAATCTAGGGCTTTAAACGTAAATTAGTCCCAATTAGTTTCGTAACGGTTTGTTTTTAATCGTTAAGTTTTCTTGGCATATAATAGTTAATAAAAGTATTAAAAGTTCTTGCAATTTTCTAAAATTATCTACGTTCCTACCTACCTACCTCTAGCTATTTACAAACATGGTTTTCTTAAGACATAAAACAGTTTAACTCTGTTCTATCAATAGCAAATTACATGGAAATTAAACAGAAGAGTATTTTCTAATTTTACAGCCATGGTGTTCGCGATAAGAATAGTAATAATAACATTTATTGATCGCCTAAGTTACATTGTTCAAGTTAGATTTACTAACTCACCCCGCCTTAAATTATGGGGTATATCCATATTAATATAATTTTGTCACAAGTACCAAATTCACACTACCTAACCCAGACCTCTGATGATGAATTAGCAAGCATGATATGGATTATTTGAGACCTATGCCTTGCAATGGGACGTTATTGGATCGATATTTCTTCGATTCTTTGATTTTACTAAAGGTTTTTACAGCGAAAAATAAACCTAATAAATATTTTTTTTGTAACATCAAAAACAAATAAGGAGTAGAGAACGTTGACAAATTACTTACATTGACCCGCACTACTGCACCACAGTTACAACAGAAATGAGTCCGTAACCTTCTGCTCGTCCTTTATAAATGTCGAAGGTATTTTTGCACCAGCATCCCTGCAACTGCCCCCACGTAGATCTCTTTCCGGAGGGCCGCGGGAGTGCACTTAAATAGATATTGTAAACAAAGGAACTAAGAATAAGATAAGCTGATATTCGAAGGTGTGATTTATAGAAAAATGAAAACATTTTTGTTTAACCCGGCTACTAATTGCGCATGGATGTGTTTAGGAAGTGACTCGGTTGGTTAGTTAATATCACACACTGAGTATATTTTTATTTAATTCTTTTGGTAAGATCGGATGCTTATTTGGCTGTACGTGAGCATATAGGGCAGAATATCAATGATGTGGATTAAAGTATTGGCCAACAGAACGTTCGCATGATTATATTGTTTTTATGCGTTCGCAAATGAGTTATTGCGGTGATTTAAAGTTCAGTTTCTTCACAGTAACTGAATGAATAGGTTTGTCTACAACGTTAGATATATTTGACGCTATTTAACCGCTTATTAAATAAGTAGATAATGACCTTCAAAGGCATTTGTACCTGTGCGAACGTTTGATTAGCCAATACTTTGCTCAACCAGTTTCATTTTTTTTTGTGGCGGCACACAATACACGCAATATTCAATAAAGATTGCATGTATGTAACTATTGTTGTGTTGGAACAACGAATTAATTTTTTTTTTCTTTATTATTTTCATGTTGTCAATCCCTAATTAATTTTTACCCCATAATCTCATTGATAATGAAATGCAAATAGACAACCACCGACACCTCCACACGTGCTATAATTGCTTTCCTTACGTAATTATAATTGGCGGGAACAGTGTGAGCATTAATTATTCATTACCCCGTTCACCCCTCATTTGAGCCGCCGACTTGAGAAACGCTAGTTAAACAGTTGAGTGCCTCACTGTTTTTCTACTGGCGGCTTATTTTTTAATTGCAGGTTTTAATCACGTGGTTGTTTTATTCGAAAATTAAGAAAATCAGTGGTATTATGAAGAAAAAATAAAGAAACTGGTTTTATTATGATTATAACTGTGTTCGGTACTGGCCGATTTTGATTTTGGAAAAAACATCTTAAAATATCGATGTCATGCGTTAGTCCGAAAGACAGATCCACACTTTAAGAAAAAACCACACTTTTAATTACGCGGTTGCTTTTTTTTAAATCGCAAAGTTTACACTTAGATTAGATTCACTTAGATTCAATTTTAGAAGTTTCCCTACATTTAAGAAAAAAAGGTGTTTCAAAAAAATTGTAAAGCTTGATGAGCCCTATCCAAGAACATATTGATTGTAGTATATTGGGTATATAGGCGTTATAAGTATTCTTTATCTAATGTTAACGGTTTCGTAATTTTGAAATTATTGAATCTAATTGGCCCATCCGAGCTTAACAAAGATATAAATTGTAATTTTATAATAAAGTTTAATATTTTGCTATAAAGTTTATATAATTGTAATTATAATCTGTATAATTAAATAAATAATCTGTAATATACCCATGGGGTACCTATATTACAGATTAGCATACCATTGTACTTGTAACATCTCTCCCCCTGTAATTATCACAATGAATAAATGATTAAATAGATCTAAACATCTTGTGCCGAATTTCTTTTTAGTCGTCTGAAAGATGCGCCCTCTGAACTGATTATTTTAGATCCAAATGAATAGTTGCACTTACCTATAGATACGAAGTGATTTTTTTCCAAAATTCCACAGTTCGTGATCTTAACAATAGGTACAAATCTCTCTAAATTTCGTCAATAATTCGAGCAGAAATTTGGACTTTACAATACGAATCGAAAGTAGATATCACTCATGTTAAGAAAAATAGGACAGATTGAATTAGATTAAATTTATAGGTAACTTATAGATTAAATTCCGCTTAATTAATTATAACTAAACATTGACCCCCCTTTCCTTAAATGTCGTTAATTAAAACACTACTCAGTTACACTAAAATACTTACGAATTGCAAGTATGTACAGGTTAAATGGTCAATTCTTATAACCAGTGTAATACCTAAAAATACCGATGTTGTTCTGGAGGTGATGGAGGGTTGGGTGGTCAAGTGCACCCCAACCCCACACCGCTCAATGCGTACCTCAGACGATACGGAAAATGTTAAATTATGAGGATTATAAATGAAGACAACGACACTCGGGTTTTTCAGATACCGACGCCGTGTTACACTGTACCTGTCATCATTATTATTTGTGTAAAAATGTTATTTAATAAACTTTGATTTGAGACATATAAATACTACATACTTATTATAGGACACCTGTCGCTAAAGAAGCCCTAAATCTTTGGTTACTAGTGAGAAATTTCAGAAATGAGAGATATATGATATACTATATTTTATTTACTGTAATTACTTGGTCTAAATAATCTGAACTAGCGTTCAAATCATTACTATAAATAAAAATTAATGACTTGTATTTAAACGAGTTGCAAAAAATACTAAATGATAAACAATCCAACCTATTTTTCTAATAACTACGGTAAATAATTTTAAAATTACTAAGAATGTCATCATTAACACCTGTTTCTGCACTGTCACCAGAGAACCTAAACCAAACCTGATACTTTTTGATTATTGTAAAAAATATGTACTGTGGGATTTATGGTTTAATAGTGATAGCTTATTAAACTTCAAAGTGCCTAAGGTTAGTGCATAATGTTTACGATAATTATATAAAAGACTGAGTTTACATTTTTTGTGTTCTTAGAAAGAGTCCAACTCTGTCCTCATTAAACCTACTTTACTGAGCGACTCTTAACGCGGCGTGTCTGGACAATGACCTGATAAAATAAATTCTGTTTTATTATTTGCTATGTGCGTAGACAAGACTATGCGTGTCCAAATAAATTATAAAAAGAAACGTTAAATTTCCTACGTCGATTTGCTGCTCATTCAGTATATTTGCTGCTCGTTACTTCTCAAAATTAATTATCATTTTATGATTAGTTACACCCGATATAACTTTAAAAACATCAAAATCAAAAAACTAAATTCAACTGATTCAATTCTAATTCCCGCGCACCGTGTTTTTCTGTGTATTCCAGTTAAAACAATAAACGAATTTCTGAGACTGTCTAATGATGCGGTTTACTGAGAAGAAGGATCGCGTGAAAGTTTTTGTAATACTTAAAAGTATCTACCTTCCGTGGTCTCTCAAAGGACATTAAGAAGCATTTTGAGGGTTGTTTAAAGTAAACAAGTAATTTATTTAAAGTTTACAGCACAAGAATTGTACAGAAGGCGGACTTAATGCGAAGTGGCATTCTCTGCTAGTCAACCTTTGGTTAAACAGAAATGCTATATTACCTATTTGTTACTCAGTGGGCAGATAGTCAACAACCGTTCATAGTCTTAACCCTCAACATACAACTGAGGTATAACTTTCATTTTATCTTTATTTTAGAATAATAACTAAATGAGCAGCAGAGAATTCTGAATGGGCAGAAGATTTAAAGACTGGGAAAGGCCTTTACACCATATATCGTAAATATTGTGTACGTGTATCTTGGTTGATGTCGTCTCGCCACGCCGCGAATGTCATGAAAAATGCTCACGTTCCTATTTCCACCGTCATTGTACGCTTGGAACCTTAAAAAAGAGCTAAGGAAGCAAGTATGTGAGAATAAAAGTCAAGGTGCGTGAAAAGGGCAGACAATGTCACGTATCAAGTTCACTCGGTAGAGGTTAACCAACCGTCCTTTGTACACTCGCCCTTAGTAATGTCTTATATTAATTATTACTTGTGTTTACTTGCGATTTTTTTCAATCACAATTTTAACGTCTAAAAGCCGTCATTGGTCCAAACCAAATTATCACTGCATTATGCATTAGACGGGAATTATCACTGCATCTGTCTTTTATAATCTTCAATAATAAATCGGCACGAATGATTTTGTATCCTTTTCTTGCAGATTTTGAAAAAATTGAAGTTTGAAAAAATGTCGAAATGAAATTAAATGCAACAAAATGATCAAGTAAGTATATAAAATAAAATAAAAAAAACTAAAGACAAACAGATCGAGTGATTTTCTTTAAGTTTAATGAAATTTTCTTACTGTTATTGTTGAAAGAGTTGACTAGTGTCTAAGATCTATAAAAATACCAATAAAAATCTTTTGTTTCTGATACTTAGAGATGTCTACCAGCTAAATCAATAAGATAATGGTTTCAAATCAAAATTTAAAAAAACATTTATAATTTATTATAATTACGTATAAATGCAATAAAAAGTAACACTAGAGAGCAAAATTGTGTTATTAGCGTTATGAAAACAGACAATATGGAGTTTAATTTTTGAATTTAAGTCGAGTTTAGGGTATTTTTATTCTAAATTTTTATCCTTATTGACTAGACATGTCAGTCCCGTCCCACCCATCGTACCCTACGCTAACCTTCCCACACATATAATTATCTAACACTAATCAAACAGCGTCCCAGGTTCACCGGCAGTTGGTTTGACTAAAATGCTTTGAAAAATGCCAGTATCAAGAATGTTGATATTTAAAGTTAATATCAATATTCTTTTATGGCTGTCCCTATGACATTCCCCTAACAAATACTGAACATCCTCTATCTTCCCAGAAGTCTCAGAATTAGAAGATATGAGGAGTTTATATTTTGTAAAATTTCTATTATTTGATTTTTTTCTTTCCAACTGTATATGAAAACGACTCCTTAAGCTAAGATTTAGAAATGCCACACAATAGAAATAGAAAGAACAATGCGAATGTAACGCGATATCAACCAAGTGTGGGAATTAATTAGAGCATGTTTGTTACTCCAAACGTTTAAAACTATGGACTCAATACTTTTGTCTCCAGTAATTTTGTATTCTTAATTCATTTGAAAACAATGATTTTATATACTTACTAGCAGTGCCCGCAACTTCTTTAGATTCCCCTGGAAACTTCGTAACTGATCTGGATAAAAAGAACCCTTAATATTAATCCGTCACTAAAGCAATAACTATGCCAATTTATTAAATTCCGTTCAACCGTTTTTGTGTGATGGGCGATCAGACAGACTGACAAATGTTGTTTTGTGTTCTGTATCATTCATAGTGTATATTTCAATTATACCATACCATCGGCCTGTGTTTCTCCACTGCTGGATATAGACCGCCACCACGTACGGTCATCTTCTCATCCGGCCGCCATCGGCGACTTTCTTCAAGTCGTCAGTCCACCTGGCCGGACTACGCTACGTTTCTCGGTACATGGTGTCCATTCGAGGACTCGTCTCCCCCCTCGGTTATTGGTGCCGCGGTATTATGGCCTGCTCACTTCAGCTTTCTGATTCTTTGAGTTATGTCGATACACTTCAATTTTTTTGACGTACGTCACGTTGTACGTCGTACGTTGTACAGTTGTACGTCACGGTTTTTTTTTACCATTATATAATGCATATTATGTATATATAGATAGATAAGACCAGTTAGACTTTCATATGGATGGAGTGGCCCTTTAATTCAGTATCCGAGCTCATTTTTTCTCCAACTTGGTTTCGCAATGATCCTTAGCCCAAAACTTGTTCCGGAAAATACTCTGCATATTAATGTTTTGATGTACAAATTTCGAATTTTTAGGAATTTAATGCTTCCGATTACAAATTTTAATGAATAAAATAATAAATTAGGCATTTAAATTTGTACTTTTTTCTAATCGGAACTGTCTCATATATATATATATATATACGCAATTATATAACTACATTATGAGTCAATATCAATAGTAAGATGACTTCGCTTGAAATTTATATATTTCATATGGATTCGACAAATGAAAACATGCATATAGGATTTTTTAGCGGGAACTCGAGAAATGAAGTGAACGAGAATAAGATTTTGTTTAATCAATGTAAAAATTGTGTTAGGTGTTTTGTGGTTTAATAGTTATAGGTTATTAAACTTCAAAGTATTTTCGGTGCGTGTTGTTTGTGATAATCAAACAAAAACTGCGTTTTTCGTGTGCTTCCAAGGAGTCCTCTTCGGGCCTCAGTGAACCTACCATTGCATCGCTTTACTGAGCGAATCCTAACTTACTTCGACGGCACTGGACAGTGACAGGATACGTATTAGACTTTGAAATTGTTTATTACAAAGAAAACTTGACGCTGGCAGAATGTGCTAATTGCGCCATTGCAATATATAAAAAAAAGCATGCAGATATTTATTAGTTTTTCAAATTTATTAAGCAATCGCATACCTTTAGATTTAATGTTTACTTTCCATCTCTGTCACTCACGCGTGATTTTAATGATACCATTATACTAGTGTATCAATGAGATTATTACACTGTAGCGTAGTCATTTTTCAAATTTCGTTTAGAACGCCTAAACCCAGTCAGAGACTTTATTGTTGATATGAACTTATTGACTTACACCTAAAATTTCCTTAATTTTCCTTAGAAACATATTCTAACAAGACGAAACTATTTTTTCAAATAAAAGAATTTCTAGTTATTTTTTTTCGATAGTTTCGATTTTAAGATTTCGATAATATCTCAAGGTCTGAAAAGCTAGAACCGATAGCTAGGAGCTAGACCTAGAATGTCACATGTAATTATGTAAAAAAGTTAAATATCTTAATATGTCCACGTGTGGCACAACGGAAGGTTCATAGGACGGAACTGTAACAACTACAAATCATTCATTATTTCCATTTCAATTTCAAAATCGTATATATATATATATATATATATATATACGCTCATACGGAGATAAACAGTAATATATTGTAGACCTATAGTGTGTAGTATGTATATTGATATGTATGTATTGTATGTAATTATGTTATGCTGTACACCATCTACCTGTGATTAGAGTATTTATTTCCTCTCTAACCAAAGATTGTCCGGCAGAGATCGTTTTCATGTATTTCATGAATTTACTATTTCATTTCGTGTATTTCATGTTGCAATTTCTGTTAATGTCTCGTTTTGTTTCGATGTGTAAAGCATTGTATTTATCTACCTATTTATAATTACAAATGGAGGCAAGTCCAATCATTAAAAACCTACGCAGTCCGCAGGCAATCTAGTTCGTGCCTGTAGCCGTCCTCTTCTCTTATTTTTTTTTCTTCTAATGTCTACGGCTAGACTTGGGGGGCTTGTCTTACCCCTTTTGGGGGGTACTTGAGTCCCTTTATCTGCAGCAAGTTTGTACAGCGTAGTGGATCGTAGAGAACCCCCTTTGGTGATGTATCTTGACTCCCGTGTTGCGGTTAATTTGCAAGAAGTGTATCGGACAATTTGGAAAATTGCTAGGGTTCGGTAACAATTTATTTAAAATGTTCTTCTTTTTGTAAGAGGTAGATTTAATATAATGGTTGAGTGAATAAAAAGTAGAATTTTAAAGAATACAGTTTTATATGCATGCTATTTTAGAAAAAACAGGTTAAAGCATTCAGTTTAAAGTTAATGCAATTATTGTCAATAAAAGAAAAAATATTGACAGTTTATATTTTAAGTACTTTTGTAAAACATATAGTTACCAGACAAGTGCTAACATATAGTTACCAGACAAGTGCTAACATATAGTTACCAGACAAGTGCTAACATATAGTTATTAGAGCATGACAGCTGCGGTCTATATAAATCGCTTAATTTTATTTTTATATTTAGTAACTATTTATATGAATAAATTATATCGCTTAATTTCATGAGCTTTATAGTATATAACTTTTGTATTTTCTCAATATCAGTTACATACCTAAGTAAAGTAAACTATTAAGTTAGTAACAGTTAAGTCTGTACTGCGGACCCCAAATTACATGGCCAAATTATTATAATATTTATAACTTCATATTTGCACGTTTAGTTTTAGTATCTAGTTATAATCTCTGTTTTAGTATCTAGACATTTTTATGAGTCTTAAAAATTTTAATGTTCGGATACTTTTTATAAAAATACATCTGTATCTTTATTTTATAACAACTTTAAAATTAGAACAATGGCTGTAAGACTATACCTATCTAAATAAATAGATGAGCAAGAAGATAAGCGCGTAACAAACTTGTATAAGCATGTAAATGTTCATTATCCAAGCGTTTAGTTTTGTTTAGTTTTCTAGACAATTCTAATAAAGTTACAAACAAATCCCGAGTTCTCCAACTTCGCCTACAACATACGCCTACTTATGCGTGTATGCAAGTTGAGGTTATATTTTTTTATTCCGTCTTCCCCCTGGCCTGTCTGGTCTTCATTTTCAGTGAGACTTCAAACAGTCTCACAATACGTTGATTAGTACGGCGAGATGAGGAAAATAGCCACTCGTTGGCATACAAATATACATATTCATTAAGTATGTACACACTATTGTGTAACCACGGCATATTTTTTTAAATAACTAGCGACCCGCCCTCGCTTCGCATTGGTTTATGTTTTTTATTTTCAAAATTTCAAAATAAAATAATATTAGACACGGATAATGTAGCTTCCTATTTGTGAAAGAATGTTCGACATCGGTTCAGTAGTTCCAGAGATTACCCCCAACATACTTACAAACACACAATTTTACCTCTTTATTATATTAGTATAGATTAGCTGTGCGCGTTACAATGCGCTTGATTTTTTTTTAAAACCTTTGCGGGCGTGCGCCAACAACTCACCAAAGTTTCATGGAAATCGAATGAATGGTTTAAGAACGCATAGAAGACGAACAAACAAACATTATTTTTTATATATTAGAGAAGAAGATATAGTTCGGGTTTCGAATCCTACAATGGGTCAATTGACCGCTGTTGTAACTGATATATTTTAATACTTTTGATATTGGATTTAATTCAACTAAATTAATTTAAAAAGCTTTGGACTTGGTTTAGAGTTATTGCTATCCTTGAAATATAAACGTGATTGTAATGACACTTTAGAAGAATGATGTCATTATTATATATTAAACTACAATATGGCTCTTAAAGAGAGCTGTGAACAGGATTCCGTAAAGTCGGCAGCACACTCGCAAGCCCCCTGGTGTTGCAGGTGTCCTTGGCCCGCTCGTCTGCCATCTATTCTATAAAAAAATATTATGGTACTTTTTATAACGTGTGACTTCCAAATATTTTATATCAGTGATTTTTCAAGATATTTTGATTCAATTGTGTAATTGAGCATTGGAAAAAATACAACCTGCTCTGCAGATCTTATCGACGTATTCAATAGATAGTTAAGCGGCGCCAACCGCAAATTCAAAATTGTGGAACGAACTCGTACTTCTGTTAAAATGATTTGTCAATCAAATCAATTTGGAATTTATATAGGTAACGTTAAACTTTTTTTATTATCACATAGGAATTATTTAACTCAATAACAATATATTACGAAGTCTATGGGTTCGTAACGCCCTGCAAGTACCTACAGTATAACAACGCCTTCAGGGTGCTTTTGGGGCTGCCGCTACACTGCAGCGCGTCAGGCATGTTCGCCGAGGAGCGCACTGACGGTTTTCACGCCATAATTCGTAAAAAGGTCGCCTCACTTCTCCATCGTGTACGCGGCAGTGACAACAGCTTCCTGAGGGCCATTGCGGCCCGGTTCGACTGCTCCATCTTACAACACTGGGTGGGGACAGTCGCCGGCAATATTGATTACATTTTTAAGTTTTATTTTATTTCATTTAATTACATTTTACTCACATAGTTTTAAGTTTTTTTCTAGTAACAATTTTATAGATGAAATAGTCTGAAATAAATGGATTATATTATAATTATGTCTTTAATTCAATTCTAAACAATGTTATTATTAATATCAATTTTATTAATATTATTCTATTGCAATTTGCACCATATTCAAGCCAGTATGGTAAACACTTCATTCATTTTTAATATCAACAATCATGTAACGAAGTTTTACGCAAACAAATTAATTGACTCAACAACAAATATGAACGTTGAGTCATTGTAATAACTCGTTCACGAAAGTATAAAAAAATGTAATTGTGGGAAAGCTAGGTTGGCCAATGCTATAAGTAATTTTAGCGTCATATAGATACAAAAAATCAGTGGATAGCTATATTAATATTAGTGTGCTAATAATATTTTTGGTTTATACTATATTTAATTATTTTTTTGAATTAATTATCTTTCGGGTGTTTCATGTTTCAGTTGTTTTTACATTTAGTAGCAATTTAGAATAATTGAAATGTATTTATTTTACTGTTTGTTAAAATGTATGTATGTTATGTTTATGTTACTGTTTGTTGTCCCGAATAAAATTAAAATAAGATCACTTTAGAAAAATCTAAACCGAAGTGGATAAAAAGTAGTTCAAGTAATCGTACGCTACTTTGCATGTTCACTTTTTAGCCAGAGATTGGAATGGAAAATAGACTGCAGCATTTTGAAGACATGTTTGAAAACAACATAAATACAGCATTTATTATCGTTTTGATTTGTTCAATTTGCTTAATATAGTTTATTTATGTATGACGACGTAAAATATAATAACACATTTATAAATTCACTCACAAATGTTCAATTATCAATTCTATAATCCAGGTTTTACATAGAGAAGGTGGCAGACAAGCTGACAGTCCACCTGTTGGTAAGTGGATACTATAACCCATGGACATCAGCGGTACATCCCAACATTAGTCCAGAATGGCAAACGTAAGCACACCATCTATAAGCACACCCTTTATACCTTTGGAGATGTATAAAAGCATTGGAATAATTTTTGGTTCACAAATTATTTATTCTAATACAGGAAAGCAAAGATTATTATTTTATGACGGCCAATTAGCTCAGTTGGTAGTGACCCTGCCTGCTGTGTAATACGTCCCGGGTTCGATTCCTGATACGGACAAACATTTGTTTAAAGGCAGGTGTTTGTTCGGGCCTGGGGGTTGCATAAATGTTATGTTCGTCTTTGCGTGTGTCTCTGGACCCACGATACGGGGAATCGTAGTGTGGGCCATTGAGTGTGGTGGTGTTATTAATTTTCAAACCACATAAAATAAATAATAGTAATAACAAAAATATAATAAATATTTCTTGTACAAACTATTTAATAAAAACGTAGATAGATAGATACACTTTATTATGTCAAAAACATACTAATGTCAAAAACTGGAAGTAATCAAAAACAGCTAATTAAAAGTACAGCAGGTCAGCTTTATTGTTAAATCGATTACTTCCAGGCAAACTTTGTGTGATGAGGAGAAAGAAGTCTATATAGACGAATAGATTTTTATTAATGTATGTATTTTTATTTAAAATAGAGTGATTCAATCTTTCTTAGAGAGAAATAAGATGAAATTACATCTTTTTTTTAATAGATGAAAATATAATGTCGCGGTCAACAGGAATCCATTTAGTACTTACTTCACATCGTAAGACTAAAGAATATATTTATTTTAATTTTTTTTTATGAAATTAAAATGCGATACATGTCAATTGCCAATATCAGTTAATCATTAAATCAGTTAAATACTGTACGCGCACGTCGGTGCGTCCGAATTCAATTTAGAACTCCCGTAATACATTCTAATTTCCGGAAACAATATTATTGAAGCTATTACTGAAATATCTCGAAGGACAACTACAAACCATCATGAAACATCATTCCCAAACCTACACCATTGAGCTCGCAAATCATCGATCTCCAACTAGAGTCCTATTAAAATCCACGGTGAAAATAAAAATGAAGGCCCACTACTGAACCCAGTAATACGAAGGTTTCCCGCCTTGTAGTTAAGATTGACAGACGGAAGGGTTGAGGAAGGGGTTGATAGGTGGGGTGGGGAGGGAATTGAAAGAGAGTGGAAAAAATTATACGTGGCAACCGACGCATCTTAACTTCCGAGGCTGCCTTCCGTGGAGCGTTCACGCGGCCGAGAGGACTCGAAAGGCATTTACATGGTTGTTAAGAAAGTTGTTACAATAGTGGATTGGCATTTAAATCTGTAGAAAGTAACAGTGGCTTCATAATCGTGACTTATGAAAATATGAATAGATTTCTTTCATAACTAATTGTACCGTGATTCTATTGTTATTTTATGTCGAAGGCATTCAAAATGTTCATTCTTTTCTGTCATCAATTCCATCAAATTATCAAATTGTATGAAGCTTAACATGCAACTAGTATCCCTGTCAGCCATAAAGATATGCAGAACGATATAATAACAGTCATCTAAAAATAGTATCCTTAAAATAGTACTCAAAAATACTTTTATACTTGATTTTTGTGTATAATTTAGATATGTATATATTATCTTGTTTCTTTTTTTAAATTTTTACCGTAATGAAATTTAACTTTTTTCTCTTTCTGTCTTTTTAATTTCCCTTTCTGTGTTATTGAACAGTCAAAAACATTTTTTTTATTTCAAAATATAGACACATTCCAGTAACTTTGCCCTAGCTTATGTGCAGCGCTTTATCGATTCTCCGCTTACTGTCTTTGCTAAGACAATACATATTAAGAAAACAGAAGCAGGGAGTGTGCAAGTTAGATTTTTTTTATTTTATCCACATTTTTTGTGACACTTTTTTTTATAAAAAAATATATAATTTGTCAAATGCTCGTAAACTACAGTAAAAAATAAAAAATCTTTCTATATTATAGGTAACTACCATAAAGTAAAAATTAAATATAAAAAAGAACACATTGCTCAACAGTGTATAGCAGTGTAGCTATTCTGTTATTTATGATCTAAATCTATCTTAAATAACTAAAGTATTTTGAAGTACCTTGAATGACCAAATACTACATTTACCGAAAGTATCAACATATCGGTCAAACTCGTACTTAACGATGACCACCGAAAAAAAAAATTAAAAAAAAATCTATGTCAACTCCTTGCACTTTCCTAAGTATGAATTATGCCGCTCGGTGTATTCGTTAAGGGGCGGATCCATTCATTCTTTTTGTCCGCTGCTAGCAGTTAAGGAGGTCCGCAGAAAGGGTAGCTCACCCATTCTCAACCTCCCCCCACTGAACTTGCGACTCGAGAATATTTTTTTCTAGACTACTCGAGGACGGTGAAATCGACACACTTGGCTGTAGTTTGTTCCGCTCACTGCGGCGATGATAGTTCGAGTGACTTTCGGCTTTTCTGAACGTTGAAAAGTTTTTTTTTACTCTTTGCTTTTGCGATTTTTTCTATTTGAACTACTTGTGTAACCTACAAATTACAAATGCCTACATACTTTGATGTTTAATTAAAATGAGTTAGAAGTCCTTAAGGAAATAACGCCCATGGTAAGTCGGAAATTTATATTTCGCTGTTTAGTGTTTGTTTGAAAACAAAATTTAAATTTAAAACTAGGTAATTTTGAAATTTTCAGACTATAATTCATCTATGAACAGTTATTATGACATTACTTTAAGACCTGACACAGCCAGTTCGTCATCATATGCGTCATGGGATATCACATACTTTGCATCCCCAGTTGTCAATTGGTGTATTTAATTTCGATTGTATCGATTACATTTTCATTATAATCCATAATCTCTATAGTCTATGGTTTATAATATTCACGATAGTTGTGTTTAGATAAGTGTATTCAAACCAATAATCGGTTTAATTTACATTTACCTGATTTCTTAGCGTCGTTCATACAAGACATATTAATATAAAATAATACTTAAATAACCAAAATCAGATAAAGCAGTCAGCATACCGTAGTCAGACTTATAAGATCTTTATAAGAGTGGTCATAAGAAACTATTGAGATCACCTAAGTTATCGACAGACTCATAAAACAGTGCGTGTCCCATCCCTAGCGCTAAACAAGAAGCTTGTAAGACGGTAATGAACTGAATCTCACCTCTTTAAAGTCCACCTCACCGTTCATCATAGCGGCCTCTGCTGATGATGGTCTTGACGGATTATAACTAACAAAGACGAGGATACCACTGCGGTTTTGATAAATTTTAGTTTAAGGCAACTGATATGATGAAGGCCCCAATACAAATAAGTTTAGAGGCCATAATCAACTAAGTGGGCCCAATATGGATTTGCAGATATAACACATGCCCTAGTTTTGATTTTTTTAATTCCTCGATTAACCTTACTTGTTTCCATTCACGATAATTGAAAAAAGGCCGATAGCAGCGCCAGTCGGAGGGGCGATTTCGCTTTAATGGTGTTTATACAAAAACTGTAGGTCTTTATGAACCCTATAATAAGAAGAATAAGATAAAGGCTAAAGAAGAAGAATAAAGGTCTATAAGAAGAAGTTCTGAATGTACGCCTTTTTGTATAAAAAAAATTAAATTACATGTAAATACCTAGAATTATATCTAAAATTTCCATTCTGTAATATTTTTTTTTAGAAAAATATGACAGACGAGCATACAATCCACCTGATGGTAAGTGTGTACTGTCTTCCGTTGACATCCGCGATACATGCCAACATCGGTCCAAAATGACAAACGCTGGCATGCTCCCAGATGCGCTGCCTACCTCTGAATGGAAGATTGAGATTGGGAGAAAGGGTTGGGAAAATGGAGAGGGATAAGATAGGATGGGATGGGAATAAGCTGTGACATATCTCACTCACTACCGAAACACGTTCGTATATTGGGGAAATATGATAAAGTAGGAAATGCAGTACATTTCAAGCTAGTCTTCTGTGAGAGAGAGGAAACGTGACCAGTCGAGTGCGCCCAGCGGCTGTGGGAATGCAGCGTGCACTCTTCCCCTACAATATAAATAAATATAGTTTATATGGATAGAGTGAGATATGACATCGGCCATTCCCCTCCCATCCTATCCAATCCGGTCCCCATTTTCCCAACCCTTTCTCCCAATCCATTCGTTAATCTGCAAAGATAGGCAGCGCATCCGAGAACGTGCCAACGTTTGTCATTCTGGACTGATGTTTTCATGTATCACGGACGTCTATGGACGACAGTATCCACTTACCATCAGGTGGACTGTATGCTCGTCTGCCGCCTTTTTACTCTCAAAAAATATGGATAGAACTCAATTTTTCTTGGGTGGATTTTTTTGAAAATTAAACATCGCAATAATTTTGGAACTACTGGACCTATTTAGCTTATCTTCGAACTTTACTGATATGCAGACCCAAACTATGTTTCTGTCCATTTCAATTTGTTATTCGGTTAAAAAATGAGCCCTGCAGTTGCCTACAAATTTCATTATCTATCATAGACGTGAAACATATGTAACTTAACTTGTAACACAAATAAAGCTTTATTTTAATCTTACTTAAGAAATAACCTGTATCAACTTAAATGCCTTAACTGTAGTCGTTACGCAGAAGCGCGGAGTGCCGTTGAGGTATGAGTTTAATCGCTTTAGTTTTGTTGTTTGATTCTTTTAAATTAAATTATTTTATATACAAGTATATCATTTTACTACAATAAATATAAATTAAAGTTATCAATAACCTATCCAACCTAACGTTGTTTTTACATCGCTAAAGGATTCCTTGAAACCGCACTCCCGCGCTATCGCGTACAATAGGTATGTTTCATTTAGAAAATCAACAAATCTAGCTCTAATGACTGCTGAAATTCGTTCCACAACTTACGCGATCATTATCTTGTGTTATTTGCCGACAAGTGCTTGGGGCCGTTTTGATCGCTGATAAATGAACGTTTACGAAGTAGTAGGAAAACTAAGTGCGTTAGATGGCGGTAGAATAGTTACAGACGAGGCAAAAAACTAACCGTATTTACTTTTATCGATAGCGCATAGCGCAATTATCCTCTGAGCTGCGTTCTCTTGTATATTTAGCTATTAATATCCTTATTCCTTCTACACCTATTAAAAATATTTGATTGTTTTGTACTAGAACATTTACGTCGTATTACCTGTACATATTTTCCTTTGTAATCACTGTACTCTGTATGCATAATTAATAAAAAAATAAAAACATGCGTTAGTTTGCGACACGATTATTCTATATTGTAATAAAATCTTCTACTAAAATATTAGGTACCTATATATTATATAGAACTGATTTATTGAAAAAATAATTCGGAATAAACGTTTTCAATGGTTCAATTTTAAACCATTTAACGCTTCTAATAATTATGCTAAATAATAAAGTGCATTGTTCCTTACTGCACTATTTTTTTTTATCTTTTTTATTTGGAGTCTTTTGTCCTACAAGGATATGTCAGCCCCATCATCCTATACAACAGATAGGAGATACATACATAGGAATCTCCGCTAAAGTAAATGCATGATTGCGAAGGCGACTTCAGCGACCGTCTACAACCGCAGGTTGCAGATGACGACCGCAGAGCTGCTGCCGCCTGCGGCTGGAGCAAAGCTGGACACAGCGACAGACTGAGCGCGCAGCGCAGACGCTTCGAAGCGTTATGTGAGACAAAATATCTGACGTGTTTCATGTTCCCCACTGTGATTCTTATCCTTTTGTTGGAAGAGGAAGATGATGAGAACATTTTACCATTATGTACTAGGAAATAAAAGAAGAGGGAAGTTACTCCGTATTGATTAAAAAGTATTCATCAAGTGATGAAAACATATTTAGACGTTATTGTCGTTTAAAAAAAAGTAAAAAGTTCAAAAACTAATTTTAATGTTTTTTAATAGGGTGCTGCGATATAATTATTGAAACAGTAGAATCGTCCTGAACTGGTGGACTAAAATTCATTTTTTCACTAAATATGCAAAATAAACAAATATCTAGTTGAATGTTTAGATACCTACATATACAAATTAACCTATTTTATCACAATAAAGTTTACGTTTAAGTGGATAAAGATTTGCTGAGGTACGATTCAATATCGATGTCGTATTGGTAGCAATGTGGTGAACAGTGGCCGTCGCATACAACAAAGTTATGGCGAATACTGACCTAAAAAAAAATCGAGGGAAAATGTGCGTAACCGCTTCAGCTATTGAACCGCGTTGCCGACAACACGCTCTTTTCAGCTGGATTTTTGAGATGTAGAATATTTTTAGTCTTTTTTTCCGAAAATAATAATTTTTTTTTTGTTAAAATGGCTTTTCAAGTCACAGATCATGTATCTATAGTTTAAGACGAGTGTTGAAGGCGCTATTAAAAATTTTAATAGCGCTAATTAATAGGCGCTAATAGATAAATATCCTATCTATAGAGTGACCGCTAATAACGAGATACATCTGCTATAAAAGTAATTAACAATTAACGCTCGCTATACTTTTGAGGAGTATATGTAAATAATTCCTTCCTAGGTTCTATTTGTCATTGGAGTCCTTCGTTTTTAATATCCGCTAATCAGTCAAAATAATTAGCACTTTTACGTAGCTTGTAGATGAGTGAAACACCTAACGTTCTAGTTAGTAAGGACTCACGACTTAATGTAAAGGCGTATTCAGATTGTCATAAGATAGTTGCAGTTTCAATAACGCCACGGGCTTTGGAGATGCGATGATGATTCACTCGGTTAGTCGTGTCTTTCGAAATTCCTTTAATCTTTTTAAAACGCGTCAAAATATGAACCTTCTTAGTGAAGCTCATTTTCCGTATGTATGACTACTAATGAACGGATTTAAAACACGTAAATGTATATTTAGGTCAATATGTAAATTAAAATTATTGAAATTTAACTGAATATTTAATATTTCCCAAAGTGCGCGTTTCGGAACCCCGAGGAACAGGAAAGAGGACTTTCTATTCCTATTAGAAGATTTTCATAATTTTATTTCCGTTTTTAATTCAATGTCATAGGACACGGCATCTAACGGAGCTGATGCATACCTCTTCCTATATAGTATGTTTTAATTATTTTCTATCTAACCTTTGCAAAAAAATAAGACTACGTTAAAATTTACAAATTTCTATTGTAAGTTTGTAAATTTTAACGTAGTCTTATCTGTAAAGACAATATGTAAAGCATGGAGGAATATACCCACAGCCTATCTCTTCTAAGTTACTAACCCTATGCCAAGTTTACTTTCAAGTTACTTCAACGGCCCGAGATTAAGTCGAGATCGTTGTCTTAAACATAGTTTAAGTTTAGATTATTCGTGTAGTTCTTGTTTTATTGCAGTTAAGTTTGAAAGGGATTTCTTGGGATTGTTATGATGTCTAAAGTTAATTATTCGTGTACGGTGACATAGAATGGACACATAAATTCAATTCTGCTACTTATATCAAGTATTTTTTTTATTCTTTCAATAACAAAGGAAAGGTGTCACTCTCGGTTATTCACTTAAGGAAAAACAGCGGAAACAGACTTTAGACAAAGGCATAGCTACGATAGTTGCATAATAAATATGAAGATAAAACTATTTCCTAAGATGTTTTCCACTAAAACACAAGAAAAATTATTGTTTAAGTGACAGACTACAGTTATATAAAAGTAAAAGTTGTGAATGGAAAATATGGTACGGAAATGGATACCAGAATGAAAATAATTTGAGAAACTAGAAGATACATGAAATACATGTATTTCAAGCGAGAACTCTCCCCTGAAAATCGTTTTTCTACAGTTAAATATGCCTACTGAATAGAGACTAGAATTGTAGGAGTGGCAGATCCGTCGCAGTGGCGCCCGCATACCGGCGTTAGACATGAAAAATGGCTCCGCGAAGAGGACGTGCGAACGTCAGGGGGGTGTAGACACCTTAAAATTGATCTGCTCGATAATACCATATCATATCATATCGTCAGCCAGTGACCCTCCACTGCTGTATATACTCGTAAACATCTAATGCTCGCCGTGACACGATCTTCAGACCTTTTCATCTACCGACGAACTATTGAACTATCGACGAACTTTTTAAAATGGTCAGTCCACCTGGCCGGAGAGCGTCACACAATACGTTTTTCAATACGGTTTCCATACGAAGACCCGTCTGCTTCATCGAATATCAATCCTACGGCGGATAGTGGGAATGTTATGAAGAACTGTTCAATTTGATGCCAACTTCGGATTTTTCCATCGCTCCTCTTGACAAGACTCTGACTTTCTTGACAAGGAGTCGCTGCGTACAGTCCAGTCCAGTCATCATACTTTATATCGCGGCGATCCTGAAGGTTGTGAAATGATCTGCCAGATGAGGTATTTCCGCTATGCTACGACTTGGGATTCTTCGAGAGAGTCGTGAACAGGATTCTGCAAGGTCCATTCAATAACAACCATGTAAGCGTCCATAACAACGGTAGAAAGGAGAAACGGGATAAGCGACAC
The DNA here is from genome assembly GCA_943735995.1 of Sesia bembeciformis. Taxonomy (NCBI): domain Eukaryota; kingdom Metazoa; phylum Arthropoda; class Insecta; order Lepidoptera; family Sesiidae; genus Sesia; species Sesia bembeciformis. Next base: position 10,679,967 of record OX031042.1, on the reverse strand, counting down.
ACACTTTACTTTCAAAATTAAGCCTTAGTACTATGTCTTGTGGTTTACATTTTAAAGTAAGTTGTATGTCGTTTATCCCATTTTTCCTTACCACTGTCGAATGGACCGTCTGTTCATTTGCTATCTTTTCTATAAAAATATATGGCTGGCCCACCGCTACTTCATCAGCAACGTCTGTCAACAATCATTCTTATCTTAATAAGAAATAAAGACAATAAAGAAAGTTTTCTTATGCGTGAGTAAATATAAAAACAATCGTGTGCCAAAAATTACAAGTAAATTGAAGTACAATCTGAGGCCTTATCGTTAAAGCGATTTCTTCCAGGCAACTTTGGAACGCGTAGAGGTAGCTGGTGCAATAAAGAAATAATGTCTTTATAAAGATACATATATAGATAAATACACACATATACATACTTACAAAGATATGAAATCTACTATTGCTGTCACTAATTGCCGAGACTTTCTAATTGGGTCAATCTTACAATTAACACTGGCGACAAACGAAATGACTCATCTATCTCTTGTTCCAAATTGTGATGCGTCCGAAGACGACATAGGATGTGGCAAAGGTTAAATCCATATCGTAACATCCTCGCGCGCTTCCTGTTTAAACACTGGACGTTAATTGTTGGTGTGAGCACACATTATAAACATTGTTTTTGTGACACAGCATAACTTATTACAACAGTGTATCGGCTTATCATAGATGTAATTACTGCTACTAATGTCACACTGTTTTCGCAATTGCTGGATATAAGAGGGCAGATGACACTGTTGTGTTCGTATATCTTCATATTTTGATACTTGTATATGTTCATACTTGTGTCACTTGTCATAAAGGAAAAGAAAGAGCCAACCTTATTTTTTTACAGCTTGTGTTCAGAGCTCTGATCAAGTATCATTCAAAAACGTCTGGCCACAGAATATATATATATAATCCTAAATATTGTACAAATTCAGCTTCAACGACATATATTATAGGAAAAAATATCGTTTTTACATAAATTATTTCTTTTCTAAAGTGCATTGAATACATAATTTTCCAGAGCCCATTTCCCAACCCATGCCATTCTATGAAGTAGGAAACTCCTTGTTAAATTATATTTCTTATTCGCCATATCAGCCCATCCCTGCAAACAATAATTGGGCTATAATGAGACGAAAACAACTCCTCATCCCAATATATTCCTTATTCCCCATCCTTCCCAAACATTTTTCCGAAACCATTTCTAAATGTCTAGAAATACACGCTGGAGCTTATCAATTATCATTCTCGACTATCATTGTCATGTATCAGTTCACCTCATAAATAACAAGTATACAGTTCACATATTAAAATATATATTTAAAATGTACCATCAGTGTTCATACAGGTATGAATTGGATAAACTTAAAAAAAGTAACTGCACGGATAACTTTACACAATTAGTAGTTTACACAACAAATTAGTACAGCTCTTATAAATCTTATTTACTGATATTTTTTTACTCTGTGTACATCGCTCATTCACTTACCCAAATGCGTACACACACACGCGAAACTAACTCGGCGTGAATTGAGTCCGCGTATTAATTTGTGAAAAGGATATATCCTTAATGAGTGATTAAGCGGCAAGACTACGCTCGCGTATAAATTAATTCGTTTAGATTACTTTTTGTTCAGTGAGGGCCTATTTATACGAGAAGAATTTCTGAAATTCTAAGATTCTAGACGTTTTGACTTGTAAACTTATTTCTGTGTAATCAGTGCTCTAGTCAATGTATTGTCTCTTAAAACCAATGTCCACCGTGAACTAAACTACGTCTGAACTAAACACTATGAATAAAAATAAAATAGCTGTATCGAAACCAATCTTATTTAGTTTATCGCCTTCTGTTGGACGTTGGTTGGACGGCCGGCTTTAGAATACTACAAAGGCGTAAAAGGCGTACAAATCGTAATAAGGGATAACAAAGCCGTTACAACAAGTTCTAAGGAACTGCACCACCTCCGAAAGAGTGGACTCGCCCACCAAATCGACAGCTCAGCGTGATGTTTTAAAGCCATATTATTATATCCACAATAGCTTTAAAAAATAAGATTTTTTTTAATTATTTAAGACGTTTACATATTTTAGTTTGCAAAACATCAAATTTACAAGTAGGTATATATAATTACAATGTGTGCTGACATCTGTATTAGAATAATCTGTTTTACAGCTGTCAGCTCTTTCCCCTAGATCTATTCTTAGTACTAAGTCATAGTTATTTAAAAAAACAGTTTAATCAGGTGGTAATTATTGTGTATAATATGTACGTTGTGTGTGTTTTATGTAAGTATGCCTGTATGTAAATGTGTGAGGGTGTGGTTTTTGATATCCGATTTTAGAAAATTTAGCATAGAGTCAATAATGTTTGATATTGATTGTAAGTTGATGTATGGATGTTGAGTGAATAAAAGATACAGATGCTAAAAAATGTTAAGTACAGATTGTTAAGAATAATTTAGCGCATTAGTATAAGGAAGGATTCGGTGTCACTATAATCATGGTTTAATAACCAGTTCTTGATTTTATTTTTAGTTTGATATCTAGTCAGGTGATGAATCCGCAACTGTCCATTAATTTTATAGTATAAGAAGGGTAGAAATGTACAAATGTTCTCCACCGCGACGCTAGAATACGAGGAACCCGTGCGTCACGATAATTCTGTTTTAATTCTGTATTCTATAAACCCTTTTTCTTAATAGACCATAATTAATTTCCTAATGAATTACGTCATGACAGACGGCCATGGGCAGGTACGTCAGGTGCGGGAGGTGTAGTCTAACTTAGCATTGTTGACTGCTCGCAACCGCAGCGAGCTCGGACTTCTTCAGTTACTAGTACTTTACGTTCGCAGTAGATACGAGAGTATGAAAAAACTATTTGCTACGAGCCAAATAAAGTTAGTACTAGCTTAGTTTCGCTTGCGTTGGACATTGGGATTTAGCATTTGACAAGAGACGCCATCGTTGCAAGTCCTGCGCAACTTCGTGCTAGCAAATTACTTGGATCTCTCGCATGTCCGTATCGGTCCTCCTCCTGTACTTGGAACGCCCGATCGGTCGTCGACCACTGGGTCGTTCCATTTATACTCGTTTTATGGTGCGATCCTCCCTCCATACCCTTCACGTGACTTTTTAATTTCACCGATGATATTCGGCTTGGACACCAACTCGTCTATAGAACGTATTTGTTCCCAAACAAACAACATGCAGGTAAACCACTTAATATTGTAGTTATTAGATCCCAATTGGAAGACAAAAATAATTTCATTCGAATTATAGGAAAAAAAGTCTATTTAATTTTCAACTCAGGGGTTCTAAAATTTATATACTTATATATTATTAGACATATTGTATAATTTTATAACCGGAGTGCGCAATTGTAATGAAATTAAACATAGAAATAATTTTTGTCTATGCCAAGAGTTTATGGTTCAAAAGTCTATATTACCAGGAATGCGGGTAAATCATTGAACAAAAAATCCCTAATAAATAGATTAAATAATATATACTAAGTATTAGTATATATATAGAAATATATACTACATATACAAATGTTGGCTAGGATTCGTCAAACTCTACAAATTCAATTAGGTATATTTGTGACTCATATCATCGTCGTTTTTTTTGTATAATAGCAGCTACGGCTAAACATAAATTCAAAAATGGAATGCTTTCACAAAACCAAGACCTTCGAAAAACTGTTGTTAACAACCTAAACGAACACAATTACGTATAATTTGCTAAATTAACTATTTCTTGTCGAATTAAAAACATGTGCTGTAAATTAGCTCGCCGCACCTACTGGAGCAAGATTATTTATAGCGACGGAAGTTTGCTAATCTAGCGACTAATTGGGCGAGCAGTTGGGTCACCAGTCGGGTGCAAATATACTTAGGTGAAACAGTTACAAGGTGAATTTTATTATGTTGTCATGTTTAATTTGAAGAGAGGTAACAGGTTGGGTTTAAATGGAATACATTTGTTATACATTGAAGATTTTAATATTTAAACACTTTTCTTTCTTACTGTACTTCTCCACAAACAAAAATTGTCTACAACGTGTGTAGTGATCACAGATATAGAGAAATGGATAATGCAAACTGTCCATCGCTGCGTGCCCAAAGTTGGCACTAAGCTTTATCGCTGCTTCTCATTGTTACAAAACGCAAAATGTCTACGTCTGTTATCCTAATCAATTATAAAAAATCGTCAACAGTAGTGAACCGAGTTAAGGGAGATCTTTCTTTTCATCGTTAACTAGTTTCCCATCACTAAAATTTACTCATGACTTAGTCATAGGTACAAAATAGAGACACGCCTGGTTTCTACACAATTACTAACATGCGTTGTATATCTATGTTTATGATAGTGATTCTGTTTTCGTTTGTCTTGTTTTGCCGACGTTACCTCTATATATCCTACAGACCTGCGCTCAAATCAGATATTCAGACTCTGATATGACAACATTCAGACTTGAGCGTTGTCAAAATATGTAAACAGAAAATCTTCAGTTCCCCATCACTCTAACATTATGAATGTAATATAACAGATCATTACCGTCCTTACGTACCAACTCTGTCGAGTGATGTATTAAACATCAAAACATTCATTTGATGATTTACGACAATAAATCATCAAATCAACTTTGGCATATTTCATTGAACGAATTAAAACATAGGATAATATCTAATATTAGTTCCACGTGAACGAATCCATACTTGTACCGAACATAAATTTAAAATGATTTTATAATAAATAAATTTTATAATGAATCCTAAATTAATTAACCATAATTATTTAAACTTTGGTCACTGTATCCAACAACACAAGTCGGATCTTAAACGACCCCAAGGGCGTTCCAGCAAAACTCCGGCCACTACACGGTTATTACTAGATATTACACTTAGGAACAACCGCCATTAAAACTGCAAGGAAACTTATCCCGTTACATATGCATGCAGTTGCGAACCGAGTTGAACTGGGGTCATTCATAACCCCAAAGTCTAGAAAATACACGGTCAGGAAGAACGGCGAGTAAAACAACGAGCGTCGAACATTAATGTCATTGTGATTATGCCTTTATTTAAAAAAAACACGGCTAAACAACCGCATTCTTATCGTTTGCGTCCTAGTTTATGTTTAAGTAACCATAGAAACGGTCCTGTGGTGTCGGCTGGCTATAGAATACCACCACCCCAACTCTTCACGTGGGTGTCGTAGAGGGCGACTAAGGGTAACAAAGCGGCTACCATAAGCCCTAAAGAATAACACCATCTCTAAAAAAAAATGGACTCGTCAACACGTGGCTAGCGTGGCGTTTTAAGGCCTAACATGTCCCATGCACGAGACAATGTGCACGAGGAGGCCCATGTCCAGCAGTGGGTAGAGAAAGGGTTGGTTGCATTGTATTGCAACTATAGAATAAAGTCGTAAAAATAAACAATGTATACATCCTCATTGTATTGTATTTAAAAATCAAAAAATGGGGGTAGACGTTATAGACTGTTGTGGAAAATAATAAAACAGTATAATTGCGGGGATTATTTATTTAAAATTAAAAAAAATAAAGTTACATCAATTATAACGAAATTGTTATTTATTTTTCTAGAATGCTTCTTTCATAAGTTTTCTTTATAAACTACGCCTAAGCCTAGTACAATTTATATACCAACTAGTACTCTAATATTTTTAAATTTACAATGTTTATAAGATATCACGCAACCAAAATCTTACTGGAAAACATTATCAAAAACAATACAATTTTCACTCAGTTGTTTGTTGTGCTTGAAATTTGTCTCGCCAACGTCTGCGTCAGTGTGTCAGTGTGTATCCGTGCTCGCAGGCAGATTTCAGTATACTTTGGACGGTGGCCAGGAGTCTTTTTGGCCTCAAGATGTCGTTTACAACAACTTTAGTAATACACAAACGAATTCTGTTCAGTGAAGCGTAGTATAATCGTCTTAATGATATGAGTTCTCTACTTTATAGAACTTAATACATTCTGGAATTAAATTGGTATCTTCTTAGCTATATCAATGTGGTTAATTAGTTTAAAGACGATATTCGCATGCATGCAGAAGTATGCACAACGTAACAAAATGATCTCATATCAGCATGAAATACAGTCACCAACAAGGTATACCCATCGGTACGTTACTGCGTAGTACAAGTACTCGTAATAAGGCCTAGAATCGAATGGCTATCGGAAAATTAGCATGTTGCTGACTGTACGTTAAATATACGCGATTTAATTCTGCACACGAGAACAACCACTCTCATAAGCCATCTTTAGCATTATCTTTTAAAATGCCGTTTCCCGAGAACAGAGGGCGAGATAAGTCACATTAAACAAGTCACAAGTGATTATGTTGAGTCACAACAATCAATGAAAGGAATATCAATTGGGCTTCCGGGATTTTGAAATTATGAATTACAAGAATCAAGAAATATGCAACACTATATTTATATATATATATTGCTAGCTGTGCCCGCGATTTCGTACGCGTGGAATTTTAGTTTGATTTATAAAGCTTTGTATACAGCATCTTTTTTTCCCGTCAGCGGATTTTCGAAGCCAATTCGAAGCGATAAGCTAAGCTTAAAAAACCTGTGGAAACCCCATGAAAATCCGTTCAGTAGTTTTAGAGATTAGCGTGTTCGAACAGACAAACATACAGCAAGACAAAAATTTTCAAAATTGTCTTTTTGTATTCTGATACTCCCCCAATCAGTTTTTGGTAAATATATTCAATGTATAGACACGCTGGATCTACAGTTTTATTATATGTAGGTATATATTATACATAGATATACATAGAAGATTCATAATGCACTCACATTATACCGATATACGAGTATTCAGATATCTTGATATTTAGATCGAATGAAATGATTGAAGCAAAGAATCGGTTCAATTTAAGGATAACCATAAAATGTTTGTGTGAAACGTTTGTCGCATGAAAATACAAAGGACATGTTAAAGTTGGGTGTGTCTTGTCCTTCAAAAGGACATGCTAATGACGTCCTTAAGTGTCAAGGTTTAATTTTTAATAGGAAATAACAGCTTGGAAGCAGTGATCGAATCATGATAATAGAGCGGATAGTGAGAAGTGTCAACGTTATTGAGTTTAAATGGTCATTAGCGATTCGTAAAGCATTTACTAAAACTTACTGTATTTCCAGGGATATCGCGTATTTTTAGCTACATTTTAAATGTCCCACCGGGACATAAATTGCTTCTTTGGAGTCTGTAGCTAAAATATTAAGCGCCTTATCTAATATCTACTAATTGGTAATGAATCGGCGCGGTTGACTACAATTAGGGTTACCAACCGAGATGTCGCGTTTCTAGGGCTCTGGATGAGGGGTCCCGCATAAGGTACCGTGCGAGACTCTAATTGTTCCATTATACAAGATTTCAAACTTTTTATTTAAAAAAAAAGAAGTATATAAAGCCGAGAGAGGAATACAGTGCCAAAAAGTCCAAAATCACCTCGAGTTCGTCAATCATAATGTTATAATTAGCGAAAAACATTTTGGGCGAAGATATGGATAAGGACAATTGCGATGTCCTAATAACACTGACCGAAATGACATCGGGGTATATCGTATCATCAAAGCATACTAAAAATGAAACCGTACTGTGCGCATCAAATACACTTCGATTTGTCATAAGCGTTCTAACCCACTCAGTAATCAAATTGCACACAACAGGGTCAGAATCAGTGGTAAAAGTGTATCCACACACGTTGGGGCTTGAGTGAGCAATTTAGCTATTAGGGCCGGGGTTCCGCAGCAAGGAGCGGAACCTCCTCAATTGGTCGAGCTAACGAGGAAACAATCTTGCACGCGCACCGCTTGCCGACGGAACTCTAGTCAATCTCGGCGCACGTTAGGATGGGGATATACAGAATTAAATTTAAAAAAACCGTGCCCTCTTAAAGTTAGAAATCGTTCTTTACTAACGTTAATTTTATAAGTCTAATACTAGCCCAATTATTTATTTCGATACACTTCATTGCACAATATCGTACAAAAGGCGACCTTAATGCCTTAAGGCATTCTCTACCAGCCAATCTTTGGGTTGATGGTACATGAAAGACACAATTTAGATGGTGTGGTAAAATAAATATAATATATTGTTACATATACATACTGTATGTGTTACATTACATATACATACTGTATACATACATGGAAGTATATATATGTACCTACATACATACAAACTTAAACACATTCATATATACATAAAAATAAATAAAATATCCACATAAAGTTATAATACATGCAAACAAAAATAAAAATGAAAGAAAAGATAAAGCCAAAGGAGCTGACTGAACCACTTGCAATGAGAAATGGAGAGGTAATTTTCACGCAAATATTTTTAAGCTCATATCTACTTAATTCTACAGATAATTTGTTTATTTTTATATAGTTCCATTTTCGGCTTTAATTTTGTATTAAATACGTAATAGAAAAAAATCTATAAGTAATAAAAAGCAATTATCCATTACCTATTAAATTCTAATACAATCTCTTATCTATTAGTATAATAAAACTATTTACCAAAGAACCATTTTTACATTGCACTCTAAATTATCCAATGTAACAGAAATGAAACTACAAAATTTCTTAAATAATATTAAAGAAATACCATTGTGCACCACGCTTAAAGTTGTTGTATGAAAGGAAGAGACAATTTGATCAGCAGTTTAGATGTGGAAGTAGTGTTTGTCCTAAGCATAAGTGGCAACGAGGTAATGGGTGGGGATGTTGTGACTGGCCGTCTGCTGGGATGTTTCCATTAGAGCAATTGCTGGTTTATTTGTTAACTTATAATGTGCAAGAATATTGATATTTATTTCTTTTATGTAATTATACATACTGTACACCATCGATCTGTGATTAAAATATTTATTTCCTCTTTATCCAAAGGTTATCCAGACATCGCTATTCGCGAATAGATCGCCTTTTGTGCATTTCATGTGAAAAAATCTTGTTTTGTTTTGGTGTGCAATAAAGAATTTTATCTATCTATCTATTATTAAAGAATGAAGAAATAGAGCGGCGATGGCCTTGGTCATGGGGTCTTTCTTCTTTCATGCGGCCTCTCGATCATAGTTTCTGGACATCGACGAGTCTCAGCGACTTCTGTTGCTCGTATCGATTTCGATATGAACATATGTTTGTCAAATTTCGTTATAATACACAATAATATTTCACTATGTCAAAGACTCGATCACTTTTTGGGTCATTTACGAGAAACTTCGGCCCACACCGCAGTCTCTACTTCTGTAAAGATTTTTAAATTATCACTAATTCGGCGGTGAAGGTAAACTTCGTCAAGAAATCCGTGAACCCGATATTTAAAAAAGTTCTACTTAGTAGTTATTATGTATCCAATCTGCACTAAGCCCGCGTGGTGGACCGTGACGCTGTTGTTTACTAAAGAGGCCTGTGCTCTGTAGTGAGACGTTATTGACATAGAGTAGATTTTTTTATAACTTCGATTTCAAATAATTAACTTTAGATGATTTTAACTTCCACCAAGATTCAAAATCTAATAATCGAGCATTAACGTGATATTAGCTGATATTAGCTTCAGTTAAGTAATTAAAAAAAATATTAATACTTTATTCTAATTTGATAACAATTATACTAAGGATTCTTTTTATAAATGATTGACGACGAGTCCGGCACAAACAGCATCGACAGAGATATAAAAAGATGGATACACATTAACTGAGCAAAAAGAAAACAAAACAGTTGAACGTTGTAATCCCAGCGGAATAGACCACCAAGTAGCCCATATGATGTTCCATTAAACTTGCTTATGTTTAAACTAAACAAATACGCAGAAACAACAATAATGTGTCTTATCACAGGAAAACAAAAAAACCCTTGTTATTTATACTCGAGCCGTAAAATTAGTCGTTGACTCCCAAATGATTCGTAAAAACTTAAGGACGGAAATATGAATAATATCATGATAAATGTAATGTTTTCCTTCATAAACAATAGTTGTGTGGTTGATAAGAAACACGCCAGATGTGGTCATGACTTCGGTCAACGAGCGAAACAAGTGACGAGCAACCAGTGGAAAGTTAAAATAACTATTCGAACATGTGGTTGGTGGAGGTCTTAACTCCGACATCATATGTTTGAATGTTCTTGAAAATGCCGTTAAAAAGTTGTTGCTAACAATGTCTATAAATCCCAGAAGAATATGAACGGTAATTTGTTATCTTCACTTTGAAATTGTGGTAAACTGTCGCAATCGTAAACTGAGTATCACCTCGACTTTATAGTTTCAATGCAACAATCTAGGTTGATATAATTTCCAGGTGCAGATTTAAGGAAAATACGTTACTACTATCTTCTTAATTTGTAAAAATAAATTAAAAAAACCTGGTATGTTTGTAAAAAGCTACTACATGGCAGATGCAAAGAATTCAAAATTGTTATATGTCGTTATTATAACTAAGACTATCGTAACATTAATCTATTTAAAAAAAATAAAAACTTTCTTGTAATTATGATTTAGTTTTATTGTTTCTATAGCATATTAATCCTTTTCCAGTTATTATTTAAGTAGAAAATCAATAACTAATAACATGTAGAAATTCTACTAATAACTAGACGATCGATAACTAAAATGATGCTCTAATATCTAATTTTTAAGATGAAGCAAAAATGATAATCTTACTTTTTATGATTTCAATAATTTTTATGATTCATTATATTTATGAGTTTACCTTTCCCGCTTTCGTATCCGACTTTCCGCTAATATCCTACAACTTAAATTTTATTAAATTGTAACGAGATACGTTTTATCGGTTTTCTGTTCAACACAGACGGACAGAACGATAAGAATGTGAGGGAAAACATGTTTCGCAACGATATAATTAAAATGATATTCAATATTAGGCGTATCGTTATTTGTTTGATCTTGTGGAGGTTAAAATGAAACACTACTGAAATGGTTTTCAGTGGGTTTTTTCTTGCGGTTTTAATTGCACCTATATTAGGTATATAAACTGAAACACCAATTACTACCTAAACTAAAGCGTTGACGGATCGAGCGTTTGTAATTTTTTTTTGAGTTCATAAACAAGTTATTGTGGTAATTTTAAAGTTCATATTCGATGATCTAACTGAATGGATAGGTTTGTTCTGCAATGTTATATTTGCGGTCGACGTTACCTAACCCTTTATTGAATAAGTTCAGCAGCGAAAGGTTCGTATTTGTGCGAATGCTCGATACTTCACTATCGTTACGATAAACAAATGTGACGATATCTGAACAAAGGGAGACGGATTTATTGACTTCGGTTAAGTTTATCTAAATTAATTTTTGATTCTTTCATATTCCTATTTAAATAGAAACATGCTTTAACATCTGACTTGTAAGGTAAATAAATAACAGAAAATTGACCCCTATTAAAAAAATCTCAATATCTGGCAAACTAAGACTATAACCTAAGACTAAGACAATGTCACAAATTACTAGGTTATGCTTTTAGAGGAAATTTAAAACAGAAGTTTGCGACATTCACCTTAAATCTAACCGGGCTGTTAATTTTCTTTGGGCCTTTCCTCGTTATGATCTGGTATCTACAGGTTAAATACCAGTAACCAGTCCTTTTATCGTCCACTGCTGGACATGGGCCTCCCCATGCTCATTGTCTTGCACATTGAGGGATGTAGGATGGTCTAGCAAATTGGCGTGTCCACTCTTTCAGAGGTGGTGTAGTTCCTCTTGCCTTGTGGTAACGGCTTTGTAAACCTTCGTTCGCCTATTACGACACCCTCGGAAGGAGATGGGCTGTTTTAAAGGCGATCGACACCACACGACCAATTCCACGGGGTTATTTATTGGAGGTTACTTACTGCATAGATTATAATTTCTTAGGTATTGCGCAATGTGCATAATGCGGTTTTTCTAATGGAAATCCTGAAAAGATAATTGAAATCTAAGCGAAAAATTATGTCATCCTATTCAATTAGTCATCTCTGTGATACGCCCCCTTTTATCCTCAATTATTACAAATAGAAGCAGTATAATGTTGCAGATAGTGGCTGGATGAGAAAAATGGAAGTGCGTTAGTGGTCGTGGGCCTTGGAAGAGGTTTACTTCTCACCCTTCCCAATTCTTTTTCAGATTCTAAAGATAAGCATCTATGGATGCGCTAACATCGGTAATTTTCGACTGATGTTGAAATGTTATTAGAGATATTCATGTTCAGCCATCGCTTACCATTAGGCTAGCTTAACAGGCTTACCTTCTTTCTATAAATCAAACTAACATGAATTTTGTTCAAAATCTGGAGAGATTGTGTCTGTCCTTTCTAGAATCTAAAGAAAGGAGACCATTCACTATAGTGTCATTTATTTATTAATTGTTTATGTTTTTAGTAAAATGCATAAACACATGT